>JALMGA010000016.1:11816044-13221044 GCA_023333525.1 Aspidoscelis tigris stejnegeri
GCTTAGCGCATGAATGCTGAGTACAGCATAATCATTTATTATGACACGCATTTAAAAGAACTGCGGTGAGAGCACCATCAAATAAATCACTGGGCCCCTCTGTGTTTTGCCTGTGTAATTTGGTTGAGCACTCCGGTTCTACGGAGGAAGCCTGTGAGTTTTTGTCATCCATAACGCAGCGGGCGTCTTGCGCGGGAAGACAAATCGGTTGTTAGTTCAGGAACATTAAGATGCTAACTATACTATTATGGCATTCAGGAAGCCAACGTGGCAGGTATTAAGGACCTGTCGAAGTTTCTCCCTGGAGAAAGGGGAAGGAAACATACGGAAACCGTAGGCTACGCCACTCTGGGACGCTTTCTCCCATTCACACGTAGGCAGGTAAGGAACGCGTCTACACGCGTTCCTTACCTGCCTACGTGTGAATGGGGGAAAGCGTCCCAGAGTGGCGTAGCCTGAAAAGGCCGGCCTGGAGGCGGGATCGCCCTTCCAGGCCTGGCTGCCATTGGGGGTCAGGTAAGACCCAAAGGTGGGCAGACCTGTCAGGGCCCTTCCCTGGGTTCCAGGGGACCGGATTGGGCCCCCTACAGCTGGCAGGAACCTCCCACCCCGCCGGCCCAGGGATGCGCGCACACATTGCCTAGTCCAAAGACAGGCACAATCTGACCACTCCCCGCCCTGGAAAGGGGTGAGCGGAGGCCGAACTGGGTGTCCGCCAGATTTCTGCAGTCCCAATTGGACTGCAGCAGCCAGCAGCCAGCTACTCCCCCCCCCCCCCACGTGTGAGCAATGCTTCACCTTGCCGGGCCCGGGGTACTTCTTGCGTGGCCCGGTGTATGAACTACAGTGGACTGCACAGGCGCGCACGCTCCCGGTAGCTTCCACCACCCCCCGCCCAGGCCCAGCAAGGTGAGTTACTTGCACCTGCCTGCCAGCTGTTGGGCCGATTTTGGTTCAATAGTGGCGTGTGTGTGTGTGTGCGCAGGTCCGCAGCTGTCAGGGAAGGAGCGTGCGAATGGTCTCCCTTCTGGATAGCTGGAGAACATGGGCTGTTCCCATAAAAACCCCAGACTCTGGTCTTGATTTGTTCTTAGGGCAATGCAAAGGGCTGTGGTTTAATGGCGAGGATGAACAGCTCCACGGCAAAGGCGACGATCAGGTTACCGGGATGCAAAATGGCTGGCAGATGAATAATATTTTTCGCTATCTCTTACAGCTGCCGTAGGACAGACTGACGGTCAAGAGGGTCGTAAACCTGGAACGTCTCCGTGGACAAACGGACGGGCACGGGAAGGAAGGATGGGGCGGTATATAAACTGCTTGCTCTTCCTGGGTGCCACTGAGTCCGGATCGACTCCTGGTCGGCCACATGGGCACCCCTGTGAGCCCCTCTGCGCAGTTTTCCTGGCAAAAATTCAGAAGTGGTTTGCCATTGCCTGCTCTTAGGGAAGGCTGGGGATTGAATTGGCAACCCTCTGTGCTCTACTGCTGAGCTACAGCCACTCCCAAACTCCATGGGTTCCTCAGTGCAGTTTTATTAGCTAAGATACAGAAGTGGTTTGCCATTGCCTACTCCTAGGGAAGGCTGGGGACTGAATTGGCAACCCTCTGTGCTCCACTGCTGAGCTACAGCCACTCCCAAGCTCCAATTTCCATGATTTACGCAGTTTTGTTAGCAGACATACAGAAGTGGTTTGCTATTGTCTATTTTTGGGGAGACTGGGGACGGAACAGGCCAACCTCTGCTTCCGAGGGAGTTTGCTCTATGAGTGTACTACAGCCCTTTAAATCCTTTAATAAATAAGGGAAGAACCCAAAGAAAAGTGGTCTAGAGATGCAAATTATTGTTAGCTTTGCAAGGAGAATTTGGTCAAGCCGGAGGGGTTTTTGGACAGGCTTCGATTGGAAAAGAAGCCTTAGCTAATATATGCAAAATAATCTAAAGGGGGAAAGGCTAAGAATAAGGTCAAGGAAGTGTGGAATCAGCAAATAAATGAAAGACAGCATGCATTCACTTTCTCAGCCATGACAGGCCCAAATTAACCAGCGAAATAGGAGCAGGATTGCACAAATGTTCTAAACATTCAAAATTCGACTGAATTCAATCGAATGTGGACGTTCAAACTCAAATAAAACATTCATTCAATATCAAAAGCCAACTGTTCTTCGTCCTCCACGAAGCCAGCTGGGTGGCCTTGGGCTAGTCACAGCTCTCTTCTGAGCTCTCACAGCCCCACGTGCCTTCCAGGGTGTTCTGTTGCAGGGAGAAGAACAGAAAGCTCGTCAGCCGCCTTGAGTCCCGTAAACAACTCTTTTGGAGGTCTTGTTCTGTGTTTGGGGATGGGACGCTTTTTCTTTAAAGGGACGATTGAAAAATGTGCTGTTCGATTGCACTCTAAATCCCATGAATCTCCAAGATATTTTGAGCAAACCGCTAAGAAATGATAGGCTCGAGGAGCCCTTTCCCATCATCCTTTGCTTCCCAAACGCCATTTCTCTATGGCTAATTGTCAGGGAAGTCCAGGAAAAGTTGTGATGCCAACTTGGGAGGGAGAGAGAAAGAAAAGGAAGGAAGGAAGGAAGGAAGGAAGGAAGGAAGGAAGGAAGGAGATCTAGAGGGAAAGGAAGGAAGGAAGGAGACCTAGAGAGAGAGGAAGGAAGGAAGGAAGGAAGGAAGGAAGGAGACCTAGAGAGGGAGGGAGGAAGGAAGGAGACCTAGAGAGAGAGGAAGGAAGGAAGGAAGGAAGGAAGGAAGGAGACCTAGAGAGAGAGGAAGGAAGGAAGGAGACCTAGAGAGAGAGGAAGGAAGGAATGAATGAAGGAAGGAGACCTAGAGAGAGAGGAAGGGAGGAAGGGAGGGAGGAAGGAGACCTAGAGAGAGAGGAAGGAAGGAAGGGAGGGAGGGAGGGAGGAAGGAGACCTAGAGAGAGAGGAGGGAGGGAGGGAGAAACGGAAGCAATTTTTCTATATTATTCTCCCCATCACTCTCCCAACTTCCCTTCTGCATAAGTAAGTGCATCCAGTTTCAAAGGAAAAGCAAAATAAATCCCACTGAAAGGTGGGAGCGCGTCTTTGCCATTATGTCCGGCTGCAGGACATTGACACACCAGCGACGGGCCGCTGTTTTCTCTGCTGCGTTCCCAACGCCTTCTCTCGTGACTTATTTCCCTCTCCTTCCCCTCCTAACTCCCTTCCGGCATTACATCTCCATCAAAGGAAGGCTTTTACAGCCACATGCAATATTTCTCCCCTTGTCACATTTGGGAGATTCCCAGAAGCGGCGCCCGTGTCCGGGTAGGTGCAGAAGGAAGGCATTTGCTCACGTCACGCTGATTTAACAAGAGGTATTTTCATTGCTCCCAATAACTTGGGGATTATTGATTTTCATCTCCAAGATGATGCACGTAAAACTATAGCAGCCGTTAAAAAAGAGCCGACACAGCTGTCTTCCTTCTGCTCAAAAGAGGCAGCAGGAGGGGATGCTGTGCTTGATGGGGCTCCAAGCGGCCGAGCTGGAGACAGGCTGGAAGCAAAGCGAAGTCCAGGCGAGGAAGGAGGTTCTATAGCAAGGGGAGATTCCAGGGGGCCTTAGGGGTCACCTGGCAAGGTAAACCCACCAACCGCGGCCAGAAAGTGGACTCAACGATCTCCAAAGGGCTTCAAGGCACCTGTCCCAACGTAGAGGGAGAAAATGGGGGTCTACATTGCATATGGGTGAAACGAGAAAGAATATTCCTTCTCCCTTTCCTTCTCCTTCACTCTCTTCCTCCTCTTATCCTGTTTCACTTCCTTCTCTTCTTCGCTCTCCACTTCTTCATCTCTCCTCTTCCTCTTCCTTTTTCACTCTTCCTTCTGCCTTTCTCTCCTCTTCCATCTTCAGTCTCTTCCTTCTTTTCTTCTCCAATTCTCTTCCTCTTTTCTCCAACTTTCACTCTTTCTTCTCTTCCCCCTTCACTCTCTTCTCCTTTTTTCTTTTTCTCTCCTTCTCTCTTCCTCTTCTTCTCTCCTTCTAGAGCCAGTTTGATCTGGTTAGGGAGCCGGACTCTTATCTGGGATTACTGGGTTTGATTCCACTCTCCTCCATGAAGGCAGCTGGGTGACCTTGGGTGAGTCGCAGCTCTCTTCTGAGCCTTCACAGCCCCACCCACCTCACAGGATGTCTGTTGTGGGGAGAAGAATAGAAGCTTTGTCAGCCACTTTGAGTCCCCTTAAAAGGGTGAGAAAAGTGGAGTAGAAAAGCCAACTCTTTTTCCTCCACAAAGCCATCTGGGTGACCTTGGGTGAGTCACAGCTCTCTTCTGAGCTCTCACAGCCCCACCTACCCCACAGGGTGTTTGTTGCAGGAAGAAGAACAGAAAGTTTGTCAGCCACTTTGAGCCCTCTTAAGGGATTTTCTGCCAACACAGGTGGTGCCAGCAACCTGGATAGCTTTAAGGTGTTTGACAAATTCATGGATGATAGGTGAATCAATGGCTACTAGAATGGATGCCCAGGTACCACCTCCAGGCTGGGAGACAGGAAGGAGGCATCTCAAGGACATTCGCAGGTGGTCAAGAGCAGGTGAAGGTTTTGCCTTCATCTTCTGCTTGAGATGACCACAAACAATTGGTGGGCCACTGTGTGAGACAGGATGCTGGACTAGATGGGCTGTGGCCTCATCCAGCAGGGCTTCTCTTATAGCCTTATTCAGAATGGATATCAAGGTATTGGCTCCAGTTTGGAGAAACAGGTAGGACACTGCTCCAGGAGTTGTGAGCAGGTGAAGGTTTTGCCTTTGCCTTGTGCTTGGGATGCCCAGGAGTAATTGGTGGGCCACTGTGTTGGCTAAGATGCTGGACTAGATGGACTGTGGCCTGATCCAGCAGGGCTCCTCTTAGGTTCCTATGGACTAGATGGGCTGTGGCCTGATCCAGCAGGGCTCCTCTTAGTTTCTTATGGACTAGATGGGCCATGGCCTGATCCAGCAGGGCTCCTCTGAGATTCTTATGGACTAGATGGGCCATGGCCTGATCCAGCAGGGCTCCTCTGAGGTTCTTATGGACTAGATGGGCTGTGGCCTGATCCAGCAGGGCTCCTCTGAGGTTCTTATGGACTAGATGGGCTGTGGCCTGATCCAGCAGGGCTCCTCTTCTTGCTTATCCAGGAAAAATGCTTGGCAATTCGAGCAAAGTCTTCTCTCCTTCAAGCTTCCAAACCAACAGCAACGGTCAGCGCTGCACATCCTTAAAAGAGCTTTTAGGTTGCTCCCAATTCAGCCCTAAAACAGCCAGACAGCTACAAGGATGCTAATAGGCAGGGACCATCCACAGCTGTGGGGAGATGAGCGCGGTAGCGAAAAGTCAGATACCCGTGGAGCGAATGGTCAGCCATCAGGAGCGCAGGACGCCAAAACAACAGCCAGCCAATTAGAAAGGTAACTGGTTTCCACTGGGTTATTCTGCTCTCGGAGGGCTGTTTTTTCCGAGAACCCATGAATGACCTCAGCGTGGAACCGGTTCCCTCGCGTACAACAAAAAGGGACAGAAAAATGACTCTTGCTTCCCTTTTGATCGGATGCCTTTGTGTTTCCTAAATGCCACGGGGCCCGTGTTGATGAGCGAGAAACCCAAGCGCCGCCGATTCAAAGTCTTGCGTTTCAAAGTGCACAGTGAAAGGGGAGGGCATGCTCTCGACGCCCCCGAAAACTTCCACAGACTGCAATTACCGGCCTCGAGAGTCGGTGGAGGAGGACGCAGCAAGACGTTAGGAGAAAAGGCAATGGGTGGCGTTTGCAGTCCAGACCACGCTTCTGCCAGGGTTTGCACGCGTTTTCTCAAAGCAAACAGAGACAGCAAAAAACCCTTTTCCGTCCTTTTTTTTTTCCCATTTCCTTTTGGCATAATTATTTGCTCCAAACGGATTCCAGGTGAATGCAGAAGAGATGTCCTTTCTTGGTGGACTCCAAAGCTGTGGTGGGAATTTAAAACACCTTGAGAGAGGAAATTGAACGTAACCTGCAAGGAGGGTGGGTGCGTCGCCTGAAATTTATACGTTCTGGCACATTTCAGGCTGCAAACACCCTGCTTTATTTTTGCTGCTGCCACTGCCTTTATTTCTTTCTTTCTTTCTGGAAGACTTGATATGAATTTCACTCTTTTTATGCTGCTTTTGGTATAAAGCGAGATTTATTTGTGCATTTTACGGACTTGATTTGGGCTCGCAGATGTGGGTGGGTTGTGAAACAAACGGGAGGGATGTCAAAGCAATGACATTTTGCTGAAATTCTGCTGAAGGCTTGCGCAAAGAGCTGGGAAGGAAGAGAAATGTAACCCTTTAAGGGTCCAACCGAGATATGTTGTGAGGCTGAGGAATGGACATCATTTCGGGTCATGGCGTAACTTGAGGAAGGGGCAGCAGGTGTGCATGGGTTATCCACAACATTAAGCAATGGCTACTAGAATGGCTACCTAGATATTGCCCTTGGTTTGGAGTGACAAGTAGGAGTCCGGTTATGGAGCCGGACTCTTATCTGGGAATCCCAGGTTTTGTTTTGCACTCCCCCAGGAAGCCAACTGGGTGACCTTGGGCTAGTCACAGCTCTCTTCTGAGCTCTCACAGCCCCACCTACCTCACAGGGTGTTCTGTTGTGGGGAGGAGAACAGAAGCTTTGTCAGCCGCTCTGAGTCCCGTTAAATGGGTGAGAAAACCACTGTAGAAAAGCCAACTTTTTTCTCCTCCTCCACACAGCCAGCTAGGTGACCTTGGGCTACTCACAGCTCTCTTCTGAGTTCTCACAGCCCCACGTACCTCACAGGGTGTGTTGTGGGAAGAAGAACATAAGGTTTGTGATCTTCTTTGAGTCCCCTTAAATGGGTGAGAAAAGTGGGGTAGAAAAGCCAACTCTTCTTCCTCCATGAAGCCAGCTGGGTGACCTTGGGCTAGTCACAGTTCTTTTCTGAGTTCTCACAGCCCCACCCACCTCACAGGGTGTCTGTTGTGGGGAGAAGAACAGAAGGTTTGTCAGCAACTTTGAGTCCCCTTAAATGGGCAAGAAAAGTAGGGCAGAACAGCCAACTTTTCTTCCTCTTCTTCTCACCAGGTTTGGTTAAAGAAAGCTTTGCCACCACACCAGTTTTTGGGTTTCTGGGCCTGTCCTGACTACCCCACTTTTCTCACGCATTTAAGGGAACTCAAAGTGGCTGACAAACCTTCTCTTCTTCTTCTCACAACAACCATCCTGTGAGGTAGGTGGGGCTGTGAGAGCTCAGAACGGAGCTGTGACTAGCCAAGGTCACCCAGCTGGCTTCATGCAAGAGGGCAGAATCGAACCCAATATTCCTAGATAAGAGTCCAGCTCCCAAACCAGTAGACCAAACTGGCTCACCAGTTTGAAGTGTGACTTGCCACCATATTGTAGATTCCACATGATGCATGCATATATTCTGGATTTCTCATACGGTCCCAAGCACCAGATGTTATTGCCTTTGGCATATCCATTTCAATTAGCGTTGGCAGAGTGTGCACTCTGCTGATCTTTGGGCTTGCATTTTTGGGTTTCTTTCTTTTTGGGGGGATTAAATAGAAGGGAAAGAAATAAAACCAAGAAAGGGCAACAATTAAAGAAGTAGAATCCCAAAGTCCTTCCCTTAGAAAATTAAAAGTTGTTTATCGTAGGCTGATGGCCTAATCAGCCAATCGATATTGTTCACTGAGCAGGAAGGCGAGGCGCTGAAAGTCACCATGAAAAATGCATGAGAGGAACAAGGGAAACCCAGGAGCAGAAAATTAAAAAACAAGCCGGTTACATTTGTCCAATACTGGTAGAAAATTAAAAGTAGCTGGATGAGTGGTGGAGGTGCATTTCGGCATTGGGCCTGGTTGCAAGGAGAGAGAAAGGGAAAGGAAAGAAAGAACTGAAGCCTGCTCTGTAGCCCCTTTCGCAAAATATGCTTCATCTCAAAGCAAGACCTTCACTGACTCCCTGCAAATGGCCCTTAGAGGCATCCTGCCTATCTCTGCAAACTGGAAGGGGATAAGATCCTTAGAGGAGACCTGCTGGATCAGGCCAACACCTGCCCGCCTGCCCGTCCTTCCACCCCACCCACCCACCCACCCACCCACCAATCAATCAATCAATCAATCCATCAGACCCACCCACCCACCCATCAATCAATCCATCAGACCCACCCACCCATCCATCCACCAATCCATCCACCAATCAATCAATCAATCAATCAATCCATCAATCAATCCATCAATCCACCCACCCACCAATCAATCAATCAATCAATCCACCCGCCCGCCCGCCCACCCACCCATCCATCCACCCATCCACCCATCCATACACCCACCCACCCACCCACCCACCCATCCACCCATCCATCCATCCATCCATCCATCCATCCATCCATCCATCCATCCATCCATCCATCCATCCATCTCTCTCTCTCTGTATTTCTATCCCGCCCTATACCCGGAGTTCTCAGGGCGGATTACAATATTATATTAATCTTAGACAGGTCCCTGCCCTCAGGCTTACAACCTAAAGAGACAAGGTACAAAAGGAAAATGGTGTGGGAGGGAAGAGGGAACAGCAACAAGCAACCCCTTGGGGTCTTCAGTTCCAATTCTTCTGTTCATTTCCCACGGCTGGACTTTTCCTTTTCTCTTTACTTTGAATTTTCTCTTCATTGGTGACTAGACCGGAAAATGGTAGAGATGGTCAGCAGGCATCTACTCAGCCCCACCCTGTTCGGCCTCAGGACCAGATGTTTTCTCAACTGGTGGATCGGCTGCCGTAGCCCCTTTGCCATCGTGTGGTTTAGGGTTTTCTGGGCATCTGCGTCGGCAGTAGAAGTTGCGTCGGTGCCGTTGAAGTGGCTGCTGTCCCTGGGCCTCACCACCCTGAGTCTCTTGATCTTCTCTGTTGTTTTGGTAGTCCTGTTGGTAGTGCTGGGGATACTATCTGTATTGGTCATGGCTGCTGCACGTTTGAGTTTGAGATGGTAGCCTCGAAGTGACCGCTGTTTAGCGCTGCCCGGGGAGCACGTGAGACGTAGGGAATGTCACAGCATCTAGTCCAGCATCCTGCCTCGTTCAGGTGGCTCGCCATGTGCTTCTGGGCATCTCAACAGAAGGCGGAGGCAAAATCCTTCACCTGCTCTTGCCTTCCAGCAAAAGGCCTTTAGAGGCATCCTGCCTGCCTCTCCGATCCAGAGGAAGTACCTTGGCACCCATTTTAGTAGCCATGGGGGATCTGAGGCAGACCAACCGCTGTTCCAAGCGACCAAAGGCGCGCTTGTCCCTCGTGAAAAATCAAAAGAACAAATTTGCATTATTTGCATTAATTACAGAGAAGCAATTTTGAGGCAAGAGCACCCATCTACTGGGATGTGGTTTCGAGTGGGTTGTGCACAAATATTAGAAACATTCAAAATGTGATCAAATTCGATGAATTTGGGCATTCAAATTCGAACTGAATGTCTCTAAATTCAAATTCAAATATGAACTATTTGGACATTCGTACGAGCATGGATATGTACGCATTGCATATGTATCTGTACGCATCTTATTGTATGGATACATACGGGCAGAAAACGTGACGTACGCAGGATAAAAACGGGACGTGTACGGATGTGTACAGACACACTAGGATGTTGCCGATATTCATATCTTCAAATACGAATCGAAAATGTGTACGAATAGAATAGAATGTATTCGATTCGAATGGAATGTGAATACATTTGAATTTTAAACACTCACATCTATTCAAATATTCTATTCGAATCGAATCCCAATGGTGAAATAAGAAATACTTTTTATTTTTGAGTCTCCCTTTCCAGCATAGGAGGCCCTGTGAAATGGAACGAGGCATAACAGCTGGAATAAGAGAACAGGAAAAAAAAAAAGATGATGTGAAGCCATAAGGCGAGTATCAACTTTTATTCATACAAAAGTTATTTCTAGACTGTAGAGTAATTTGCTGCCAAAAGCTCCACCATACATCTTCTTAAAAGGCATCTGGAATTCATGACAAGTGACAATGTTGATTGATCCCAGTGGGCAGCCTGAGCAGCAAAAGCTCCAATTTTCAAAGATGATCGTGGCAAGGAGAATTCACTCCTCCTTTTCTTCCTCTTCCCAGCTTTCAGTTCTCTTGTCCTTCTTGAGACCCAACCCCTAGCCTGTAAGGCAGGTGTTGCTGGACCACAACTCCCAGCATTCCACGCCAGGCCAGGGGAACAGCCTATAAGCATCTAGGTCTGCTGCAGTACCACGCTGCTGGCACGGAATGCTGGGGGCTGCGGTTCAGGAACATCTGGAGGGCTGCGGTTGAGCATCTCGATACAGAAACCTAGAACTGTCTGACGAGTATCCACTTCAGAGCTCCTTTTGACCTGTAGAAAAACAACAGAAAGGCCATTTGCGCAAGGAGGCGCACGTGTATACAAGAGGGGTACTCCAATGCCCCAGGTGTTTCTAGGTGCGTCTTCCTGCTCCCCGCAGGTGTTCAGGGCAGCCTCAAGATTTCAGGTCGCCGGCAGCCGCTCTGGGCCCGCGCTACTGTCTACATGTGTCGTGGAACGCTTCCAGTGTCCGGAAATCCCGCCACGTGGGTGGGAGGCCGTCTTGCAGAAACTTTCCGCAGCGCTGGCAGGGAGCCTGGAACAGCTTTATGTAACTCCTGAGCCAGGTCTAAAAGAGAAGGGGAGAAAAGAGGTCAGGAAACCGAAGACGGACACCCACAATGTCATCCCGTTCTGCCAAGGCCAAAGAGGCTGAGGATGGGAAATCTCACTTGGCCTGAGACCAGAGAGAGAGAGAAATGGAGGGAGGGAGGGAGGGAAAGAGAGAGGCAGGTCTCGGAAGGAAGGGTGCAGAAAACCACAAGGTCACAGCGGAGCTGATAATCCACTTTATCGGAACTCGTGTTCCCTCCATCAGCAACCACATAAATAGAAATTCCTGCAGGGAGAAGCAAGTACTGGTAACTAAAGGGTCAGCCAGGACTCCCTTGGTGCGGCTTGGAAATCAGATCCACCTTGACCGTTCAGGCCGAAAAAGAGTGACCTTGCCACTCGCAAGTGCAGGATCCTGCCCTCCTCTTTCAAGGGGCACAATGCAGGGGGCGTGAGGTCGCCTGCTTAAGATCCTGAACCGACCGGGAAGGATGCGGTTCTATATACGCAAGGATGTAATACTGACCACCATGGAGGCCTAGACTAGACATCATGTTCAAGGTGTCACATGCAGAATGCTCCAATCTGTCCTGGGATATCATGACATGAGGCAGAATCAATCAATCAATCAATCAATCAATCAATCAACCTACCTACCTACCTACCTACCTACCTATCGTTTAACCAACCAACCAACCAACCACTACCTACCTACCTAGTTTGGTCTAGTGGTTAGGGAGCCAGACTCTTATCTGGGAATACCGGGTTTGATTCCACAGTCCCCCACGAAGCCAGCTGGGTGGCCTTGGGCTAGTCACAGCTGTCTTCTGGGCTCTCACAGTCCCACCCACCTTACAGGGTGTCCTGTTGTGGGGAGAAGAACGGAAGGTTTGTCAGCTGCTTTAAGTCCCCTTAAATGGGTGAGAAAAGCGGGGTAGAAAAGCCAACTCTTACTCTTACTCCATGAAGCCAGCTGGCTGACCTTGGGCTAGTCACAGCTCTCCTCTGAACTCTCACAGCCCCACCCACCTCACAGGGTGTCTGTTGTGGGGAGAAGAACAGAAAGCTTTGTCAGCTGCTTTCAGTCCCCTTAAATGGGTGAGAAAAGCATGGTAGAAAAGCCAGCTCTTCTATCTATCTATCTATCTATCTATCTATCTATCTATCTATCTATCTATCTATCTATCTATCTATCTATCTATCTATCTATCTATCTATCTATCTACCCAAATCCATCCATCCATCCATCCATCCATCCATCCATCCATCCATCCATCCATCCATCCATCCATCCATCCATCCATCCAACCAACCAACCAACCAACCAACCAACCAACCTCACGCACACACGCACGCACACTACTGAGCAACCAGCTGTTTGGGGGTCAAACATGAATAGCAGGTTAAATCGCAGTAAAACATTCAGCTGCATTTTATCAGGCCAGAGGGAGGAAGAGGAGGCTGGCAGAGGTACAAGGGGGTCAAACTGTGCACTTCAAACATCTGCTGGCAGAAGAAGGAAGAGGAGGAGGAGGAGGGGAAGGAGATTAAGGAAAGGGGGGGGGAATCTTTGTTCTCGGCTGGATGATAACAAAGACTTTGCTCCTGCCTGTCAAGTAGGTCTGCACACCTGACATGTGAAATGCCTACCGCTATTGGCACTTGGGGGTAAGCGTCTTGCGGCCGCTCTGTGAAAGATTAGCCGCGGCGTTTTAGTGGATCGATGCCACCCATCGGCGGCGTAGGCAAGGGGGCTTTACCCAGTCTCTGTGCCCGCTGCAGGGGGCTTCTGGCCCTCCGATGCCCGCTAGGGAAATGGGAAGCAGTGGGAAAAAGGTATAGGCGCCCCTCCAATGAATTTAGACCGAAAGCAACCTGAGAAGGAAGGCCGAGGCACCACGGACTCCCTGGGGATTAGGAAAGATGGAGGAAAGGATGCAGGGGTCCCACGTAATGGGGGTCCTGCCGATGAAGGCTGCCGCCTCTTCCTCACCTGTCAATGGGGCCTGTGATGTTAGGCAGAAGAACAACTCGCACGGCTTTTTTATATTTAACGAATATAAAATTACCCTGTATGTGGATGACATTTTATCGATCGCCCCCTGAGACTTCCAGCTTTCCGTCTCGACTTTGATGCAACTGATTAATCACTGCTGTAGAAGGGCTGGCCTCCCAATTAATCAGCCACAGTTGGAATTAAAACAGCAAATTTCCACTCGAGAAATCTACCAGGTGATTGCCACTTTTTTCTTACTGCCTAAAAATTCCGTGGGATCCTGGTATCTTTATTCCTAGAGAAGTACTCCAAATTACTGTTGCTGGGTATCATTGAGTTACGGCTGAATCCATGGGCAACTCTACGCAGCTTTCTTGGCAGACATACAGAAGTAGTTTTCCATTGCCTACTTCCAGGGAGAGGCTGAGGATCGAACAGGCAGCCCTCTGCTTTCCAGGCAACTTGCTCTTCCACTGAGCTACAGCCACTCTGGGACTCAGTGGACACCTCTACACAGCTTTCTTGGCAGACATACAGAAGTAGTTTTCCATTGCCTACTTCCAGGGAGAGGCTGGGGATCGAAGGGGCAGCCCTCCGCGTTCCAGGCAGCTTGCTCTACCACTGAGCTGTAGCATCCCATTCAAATTACTGCGCTAAATACAAATGAATGGTGCAAAGTTATTTCTTCGAATTTGGATAGATGGGCACCGTCAAATCGAACTCCGTGAGACAAATTTGCTCTGATAACAAGCGGCCTTTTCAAAGCAAAGCGAAATCTAGCTTGCCACCCTGGATCTTTTGCAATCTCTGACAAGGCCCTGGGGAGGGTCGGGGGCAAACTCACCATGAAGGACCTGACCACCACGTCGGGCATCTGAGGCAGCTGGTAGTGGAGCAGAGCTGTTGTAGCGTGATCAGTAACCTGGGCAGGAGAAGGCAAGAAACAAGAAGTGTTAAGGAAAGCCCTCCTTTTGCTCTCCTAACCTACAGGATGGCCGAGATTTCTTGTCTGCATTTCAACCTGAACCTCCCAGATAAGGAAGCAAAGGAAGGCCTTCTCCCATATCGACCTGCCTGTGACATACGATCCGGAGGGGAGGTCTTCCTGGCTCTCCCACCACCCTCAGAAGCAAAAGCCGTGGGCCCCCGGGAGAGGGCCCCCTCAGTGATGGCCCCCAGGCTATGGAATAGTCTCCCCCTTAAAGTGCGTCTATCACCTTCACCGAACACATTTAGGAAGGTGGTAAATACGCATCTCTTTGCCCTGGCCTTTGGCTAAATGGGAATATACTGTCTTTTCCCACTTTACAGACACTATTACTGTTTTAATACATACTGTCGTTTTAATATACATTTGATTTTAAATGTTGTTACCCACCCTGAGACCTTCAGATATAGGGCAGGATAGAAATACAATAAACAAACAAACAAACAAACAAACATCACCTCAAAGGAACACTGAAGTACTAAAATCAACACAAATCTGAAACTGATAAACGTGACTTTTTGCCCCATTTGTGAGCATCCAATACCCCAAATTCTCCTGCCTTCTCTATATCTGTGAGGAAGCGTCCCAAAGGTGGCTGAACTGGCCCCAGTCCATGTGGTTGGGAAGGATCGGGTGTTTTTTATCCGAACCACACTGGTGGAGGAATCACCTCATGGGACACTTTGGTCCAGTGGTTAGGGAGCTGGACTCTTATCTGGGAATACCAGGCTTGAGTCCGCCCCCCTCCATGAAGCCAGCTGGGAGACCTTGGGCTAGTCACAGCTCTCTTCAGAACTCTCACAGCCCCACTCACCTCACAGGGTGTCTGTGGTGGGGAGAAGAACAGAAGCTTTGCCAGCCGCTTTGAGTCCCCTTAAATGGGTGAGAAAAGCGGGGTAGAAAAGCCAACTCTTCTTCTTCTTCTTCACATTCAAATTTAAACATTCAAACGAATTTTGAATGTTCCAAAACATTTGTTCCAGTGATTCAAATGTACAGATACGTATGTTTTACGTATGTCTCTGTACGAATACCATATGTACCTGGTACGCATTTGCGCTTATAATACGGAACGAGAACGGGATGCATACGGGATAAAACGGGATGCAAACGAAATGCATACAGATACGTGCAACACCTACGAATGCCGCCGACATTCGTATCCTCAAATTCGAATCTAACATTCGAACGAATAGACTCAAATGTATCGGATTCGAACTGGTTTTGGTTGCATTCGGATTCTAAAGATTTGAGTCAAAGTGAATGTTTCGACATTCGATTCGACCTGTATTGCAATGCAAAACATCAATTCGTGTTCCTCCCTACGGCTCACTGCAGAAGCTGCAGGGGGGGCGGCGTCCGCCATGCCCGTATTAAGACGCCCGGTCTCCCTGGAGCTGGGCATCTCACGCGAAAGTGAGCGCGCCATTCGAGCCGGGCGCCTTCAAGCTGTTGGCAATCACGTTCTTTTAGCAGAGCTGAAGCCCTTTTCCCTGACAGCCAGTAATTAGCTCTCTTCCCTTTCCTACTTGTAAGATTTCAATCATGTCCCAGTTTTTCCCCTGCACAAAGCGTGCCTGGATTCCGACTTACGTAACCGTCACGTACAAAGGCTAACTGTTTGCAACGGTTCCTCTTCTGCTACATTTCAACCTCCGACGAATTGATTCCTCTCTGTGTTTTTCTTTTAAATAAAAAACACCGCCGCAACAAAGTTGCTTCTCAAAAACAAAAATGAAAATTATTATTGGCGTTGAAGGCGTCGAAGGAAAAGTTGCTGCAGAGGAAAAACAAAAGTATCGCCATTAAGAAATTCAAAACGGCTGCCGACTTGGGCGCAAGTGGCGCATATGTTGTTCCTATTGTGACGGAGGACTAATGAGATTCCACCGGGAGATAAAACGCCATCCTGGCGCGGCTGGAACCCTAATCATGTTTTCTGAACAAAAAGCAGGTGACTGCTAGCAGGAGGAAGAGAAAGGAAAGACATTTCAATAGCAGATCAAACAGGCGGCCCACGGCAGGAGGAAGAAGGGGGGGGCGGTCCCGGAGTCGAGGCACCAAATATGACAAAGTTAAGCTCAGTAGGTTGACGCAAAGACAATACCCTAGAGAGCTGGGATGGGCAGCTGTCCGATCCGGCCTTCCCATCCTCTAGAGTCTAGGCCCTGTCTCTTCTCACTGCATCCGGTCCTCTAAAGGCTATTTGCAGGGGGGAAGAAGAAGACGAGTTGACTTTTCTACCACGTTTTTCCTCACCCATTTAAGGGGACTCAAAGTGGCTGACAAGCCTTCTGTTCTTCACCCCACGACAGACACCCTCTGAGGTGGGCGGGGCTGTGAGAGCTCAGAAGAGAGCAGTGACTTGCCCAAGGTCACCCTGCTGGTTTCATGGAGGAGGAAGAAAAGTTGGCTTTTCTACCCCACCACTAGTGAGGTTGGTGGGCACCCGGGAGAGAGCCTTTTCTGTGATGGCCCCCAGACTATGGAATAGCCTCCCCCTTGAGATGCGTCATGCCCCTTCCTTATATATAATTAAGGAGGGCGGTGAAGGCACACCTCTTTGCCCTGGCCTTTGGCTGAGCTGATTAGATCCCCCCCTCCCCAGTACAGACACTATCATTTTAAATATATCGTGTATCGTTTTAGAGTTGTTGGATTTTTAAAGTCTTTTAATGTATATTCTGTTTTTAATCTGTTGTTTTAAGGTTGTTCCCTGCCCAGAGACTTCCAGTATGGGGCAGGATAGAAATGTGAATGATCAATCAATCAATCAATCAATCAATCAATCAATCAATCAATCAATCAATCAATCAATCAATCAATCAATCAATCAATTTTTCTACAATGCTAACAGAACCTGCACTGTTTATATTAGAGGCCACTTTGGTTTTTTTACAGACAACAGGAAGCGACACAAAGCGCAAACAAAATTAAATGTCTCCCCTCATAGGAAAAAAAACAAGCTTGAGTTTTTTAGACGTGAAGATGTTAAATTACGCTGCTTTCCACTAAAGAACCTCAAAGTGCACTTTGTGCTGAGGGTTTCCAGTATGTAAATCCCACCAATTATTCCAGCTAATTATTTCCTTTTGCATTTGATTCTTTGTTTTGTAAATGCTTAGGGCTAAATGAAACGTTCCCAAACTCTTGGTGCTTGGAGAAACATCTTCAACTTCCAGAGAAACGGCATAATTAAGACTTCAGAAGGAAGGCGCCGGTGATCTATTTCAGGGCTTCGCCATGCGTGCGAGATTCCAGGCGAGCATCTCCGGGTTGCATAAAGAATGTAAGGAGAGCTGTGCACAAATGCAGCTCTTTGCATGTCCTTCTAATTTCCCCTCCTGGATGGAGCACAGACACTTAGCTGCATCCAGGCTTTGCCTGTTTATTTTGCTGCATTTGGCTATTCTGGAATAAAAGCACTGGTACTGTGGAATAGCCATGCTTTATTCCAGAATTAGAAGACGAAGAGGAAGAAGAGTTGGATTTTCTACCCAACTTTTCTCACCTACTGTTTGCCCCACTACAGATACCCTGTGAGGCAGGTGGGGCTGTGAGAGCTCAGAAAAAGAGCTGTGACTAGACCAAGGTCATCCAGCTGGCTTAATGGAGGAAGAAGAGTTGGCTTTTCTACCCCCCTTTTCTCACCCATTTAAGGGTACTCAAAGCAGCTGACAAACCTTCTGTTCTTCTCCCCACAACAGAACAAACTGGGAGGTAGGTGGGGCTGTGAGAGCTCAGAAGAGCGCTATGACTAGCCCAAGGTTATCCAGCTGGCTTAATGGAGGAAGAAGAGTTGCCTTATCTACTCTGCTTTTCTCACCCATTTAAGGGTACTCAAAGCAGCTGACAAACCTTCTGTTCTTCTCCCCACAACAGAACAAACTGGGAGGTAGGTGGGGCTGTGAGGTCAGAAGAGCGCTGTGACTAGCCAAAGGCCTCCCAGCTGGCTTCACGAGGAGGGAGGAATCAAACCCTGTATTCCCAGATAAGAGTCCGGCTCCCTAAACACTTGACCAAACTGGCTCACTAGACCAAACTAACGTGGAATAAGGGAGCATGTCTGGATGCACACTTAGTACGGTGTACAAAGCAGAGACCAGTTCGCTCTTGGCCTCTTAGTGGACGCTGGGGTATCTTCTGTAAGGAGCATCTGCACTTGCAACGCCTCCTGCCTTGCAAGACGCTATAACTGTGTCTACTAGCAGTGGTGCCCAAATTGTGCAATACATGCGTCGTTCTAATCCTTACCCTTCTTGGCCCTAGGAGTGATCATTCACACCTCTGCCGGGATCGCTGTCATGTGAGGTGCCACTCAGGTGCACTGGCCCCTCATATGACCCCCAACCACGACTGCGCATGCGCATAGCACAGCTGGGGCCACGGCACAGGAGCTGGCCCTCCAGGCTCTACAAGGAAGACTGTGGCACCCAGGCATGCGCCTGGACCCGGGTCAATTTCCGGGCACGTGGGGCTTGGGTTGGCGTGCACGGGCATTTCACAAGTGCACGGGCATTTCACAAGTGCACGGGCATTTCACAAGTACAAACGCTAGTGCACGCTGGTGGGAAATGCAATGCACTTTCCCAATCCAGCGGAGGGGACGCTAAGTACAGAAACGCTTCAGGAATCCTGTCTGTAGATGATCACAGATTTTCGTACTTAAACAACCCAAGTTGGAAACACCCGTGCTAATCGGCAGGCCTTGCTATGAACTGTGACCCAGAATGCCCCGAGGAGAGGGAGGCTGCGGCTACCAGCCCGTACCCAATCCGGGGATATCGTCATGATCAGCGCCCGCCCGTTTCGCAGGAAGCCTCGGCTTTGGACAATCAAGTGTGAAATGAAATTGGGGAAAAGCAGATGCTGCAGTTTTGCAGTTCAGCTGAGCATGCCACCGTGGAATGTAGCAATTCGTGCACCTGATTCCGGAAATACTCCATCTGTCCTTGTGCTGTCAACGGGAGACTTGCACAGGTGGAGATGAAAGGCAGGAATAGATCTTCAGGTATGACGATATGTTATGTGCCCTCGCTCGGAACAGGATGGGAAGCTATG
This sequence comes from Aspidoscelis tigris stejnegeri, assembly GCA_023333525.1. Taxonomy (NCBI): domain Eukaryota; kingdom Metazoa; phylum Chordata; class Lepidosauria; order Squamata; family Teiidae; genus Aspidoscelis; species Aspidoscelis tigris. Next base: position 11,834,748 of record JALMGA010000016.1, read on the forward strand.
GCATGAGGATAAGGATGCCCGAAAGGCACCTGAGAATGCTTGTGTGCCATTTTAAAGGCAGCTCTAGGCAGTTTTCTTGGAAGACATGCAGAAGTGGTTGACCATTGCCTCCTCCTGGAGAGGGGCTGGGGATCGAACTGGCCACCCTCTGTTTTCCAGGCTCAGCCGCTGAGCTGCAGCCATTCCCAGACTCTATGCAGTTTTCTGGATAGAGATACAGAAGTGGTTTGCTATTCCCTACTCTGCCGTGTGCTATGATCAGCCCAATCCCCTCTTCGCTCACTGCTGTTCTGCCTGCTGGGCTGGTTTGCACACGTGCAGAGCATCTCAGTGCATATGCACGCATGCACAATGATGTCACACTCTCGTGCACCACTGCATGCATGCACAATGGTGTCACACTCTCGTGCACCACTGCATGCATGCACAATGGTGTCACACTCTCGTGCACCACTGCACGCACGCACAATGGTGTCACACTCTCGTGCACCACTGCACGCACGCACAATGGTGTCACACTCTCGTGCACCACTGCACACATGCACAATGGTGTCACACTCTCGTGCACCACTGCACGCATGCACAATGGTGTCACACTCTTGTGCACCACTGCACGCATGCACAATGGTGTCACACTCTCGTGCACCACTGCACGCATGCACAATGGTGTCACACTCTCGTGCACCACTGCACACATGCACAATGGTGTCACACTCTCGTGCACCACTGCACAAGGTAGGCCGGTCCATCCATCAGCTGGTTTTAAATTTGTTGAATCTTAAGATGTTTTTAAGTGTGCATCTTGTTTTGTTTGTATTTCATTTTAATATGTATCTGCTCTCAATTTGTATCTTGTTTTAATTTATTTTTACCTGTTGTAACCCGCCCAGAGACCTTCGGGTATGGGTGGGATAGAAATGTAAATAAATAAATAAATAAAATAAATGGTGGCAGCCGTGCAAAGAGCAAGCAGGTTAAGTTTGCAACCTCACGGGTTTCCGTGCCCGTAAGCAAGGCGGAACCGAACGGGGTCCGGACGGTGACCGAAAGGACCTCTAAGCCCTGTCCAGATGTGCTGAACGCCAACTGACACACCGCTTAACTTTCAGCACTATATCCTGATGCATCCGGGGAAGGCGAGGGACGTAAAAAGACTCCTCGTGACCACAACAAAGAAAGGGAAAAAAGGAAAAACTTTTGGCTGAGCGGCTGGTGATGCAGGAGGAGTTAATAAAAAGGTTAAAGACCAGTGCTACCTTTACACCTGCAGAGTTTAAAATGTCAGGACAACGTGGCGCATTGCGCGTCTTTTCTCATCCTTTTGTGCTACTGCCCTTTCAGGACTTCCTCCGTGTTTTTCCGAGCCTATTCTTCCCCGCTCACCCTGCTGCTCGGGCCGACGGTTATAAAAGCCCGCTCGCTGCTCGAAGAGGGTTCGAGCAAATCTCCAGGGGGACCTCGGTAAATACCTGCGCATTTGAGCCATAATGGGCCCTCTGGGAACCCCTGCCCCATCAAATTATAGAGATATTCCGGGAGGCTGCTAATGGGAGGAAGGCAGAGGCCTCGCTGACGCAGCGCCGGTTTGGCAACAAAGGCGCCGAGGCAAATTTAGCTCCTCGTGGCAGGGCAGGGAGGGATGGAGGGATGCCGGTGAAGTAGACGGCTGCACTGAGAGGGTCTAAAAAATCAATATTTTGGAAGCTAAAATGAGCAGGTAGTTTGAAGGCACCAGATAATCTTCTGTTGCTACTTAACGAGACGAGAAGAAGAAGATTTGGCTTTTCTACCCCGCTTTTCTCACCCATTTAAAGGGGACTCAAAGTGGCTGACAAAGCTTCTGTTCTTCTCCCCACAACAGAACATCCTGTGAGGTAGGTGGGGCTGTGAGAGCTTAGCTGTGACTAGTCCAAGATCACCCAGCTGGCTTCGTGGAGGAAAAAGAAGAGTTGGCTTTTCTACCCCGCTTTTCTCACCCATTTAAGGGGACACAAAATTGCTGACAAACCTTCCGTTCTTCTCCACACAGTATAACACCCTGTGAGACAGGTGGGGCTGTGATAGCTCAGAAGAGGGAAGTGACTCGCCCAAGGTCACCCAGCTGGCTTCATGGGGGAGGGCGGAATCAAACCCGGTATTCGCAGATAAGAGTCCAGCTCCTTAACCTCTAGACCAAACTAATACAGAATAAGAAGGGGGCCAGCCCCTGCACTATACTAGGAAACCACCAAGTGCAGAATAAGAAGAGTTGGCTTTTCTACCCCGCTTTTCTCACCCATTTAAGGGGACTCAAAGCGGCTGACAAAGCTTCTGTTCTTCTCCCCACATTAGACACCCTGTGAGGTGGATGGGGCTGTGAGAGCTCAGCAGAGAACTGTGACTAGCCCAAGGTCACCCAGCTGGCTTCATGGGGGAGGGCGGAATTGAACCCAGTATTCCCAGATAAGAGTCCAGCTGCTTAACCTCTAGACCAAACTGGCTCAGCCTCCCCCTTAGACTGAACCGGAGACTGTGCCGGAGGGGACTTCCTGGTCTGAAATCCCAGCTAGTGCTGAATAATCTCACCCCTGGACGCACAACTTTGACGACTGGCACTTCAGTTCTTTTCTATGAACGCCTCGGAAGGCGTTAAAATGTACCTAAGCAGAGCGCATAGGCACGTCCCTCCTCGTACCCTTTCTGTTATTCACGCTGGAATCTCAAAGTTCCAGAAGGGGCCAACTTTGGAACAATTGATTATGCAAAAACTTCTTTAAAAGGCCCTGCGGAGAAAAAAAAACGCACCCAGAGCCCAGAATTAAAGCCATTCTGTGGGCTATAATTAGTTTAAAGGGTTATTGATGAAGGATTATCGCGGCTGATTCGTCCTCTCAGTTGCTTTGCCCGACGCGCCTTTCTAACTGGCACAAGGAATATATGTTCAGAAGACGGAGAGGCAGCGCCGTAATCTCTTAATTCCTCCTTTCCTCTGGGGTAACGGAATAACTACCGCGTTATTTTACTTCTCAGTGTAAGTCAGGCATGGTTTGCCAAGCAACTCCCTCGGAGCTAGACTTTGATAGGAAGGAAATTGGTATCACAGGCCAGAGTGTTGCGGGTTGAAGGCAGAATCCAGGTACCAAGGAAGGGTTCCAGGAGCTGTTTATGCAGGAATGGCGTTGGCACGCTTGCAGGTTGGACGTCTGTCCTTACCTGTTCAGAAGGCCCAGTTTGATCTGGTGGTTAGGGAGCTGGACTCTTATTTGGGAATACCGGGTTCGATTCCGCCCTCCCCCATGAAGCCAGCTGGGTGACCTTGGGCTAGTCACAGTTCTCTGCTGAGCTCTCACAGCCCCACCCACCTCACAGGGTGTCTGATGTGGGGAGAAGAACAGAAGGTTTGTCAGCCGCTTTGAGTCCCCTTAAATGGGTGAGAAAAGCGGGGTAGAAAAGCCAACTCTTTTTATTCTGCACTTGGTGGTTTCCTAGTATGCTGCAGGGGCTGGCCCCCTTCTTATTCTGTATTTGGGGTGCTCAAGAATGCAATTTTTGGGATTCGATTTGAATCCTCGAAAATGCAGTTCAAATCTAACCAAATTAAATGCGAATTAAGCAAATTCAAATCTGTTCCAATTTTTCATTCAAATTTGCACTTATGAACGTCGGCAGCATTTGTGGATGCCTGTACGCATCTTCCCTGGGTCTTCACACATCCGTACGCATCTGTACATGTCCGTTTTCGTCCCGTACGGATCCGTACAAATCCGTTCGGATCCGGGAAAGATGCTGATCACCAAGTATGCATCGTGTACGAACCTGAATAGAGCCGAAATTTGATCTAAACTTTTACATTCGAATTCAAGGACATTCGATTCAAATTCGAATGTTGAAATTCGGTTGATTCAATCGAATTTCAAACGCATCAGTATATTCGTGGATGTCCCTATTCCGTATATTGGTGCAGAACAGGTGAGTATAAATGTGGGCCTTCATAATGTGTGCAATGCAATAAACAGATGCACACCAGGTTTAATTGTTAATCTATTGCTACTATTTGGGAGACCTTCAATACCAAGATAACCCTACTGACTCCATAACTGGGGTCTGGTAGAATTCCAGCAGCTACCAAACAAGCCATCTGACCAAAATGTGTAGGGTTTGCTATGACTTTTAAACTTTTCAAGGGAATATATCCCACGATATAGTAACAACACCGTTCATCAGAGGGGGGCGGCGGACCCTTTTGCTACTCCAATTGAATCTTTTACAACTCACAGATATGGAGGAAACGTCCCACCCACCTGTTTGAAGATCTATATCCTACAAGGAGTATTGTATCGGCTCACTGGACCATAAGATCAAAGACACTCACTAGACAATCATACTCCCATTTTAACTTTTTATATACGATATTGCCTTTTTGGCTCTTTTAAAATTATTATATTACTATTTCTAGCATTTTTTAAAATTATGGTTTTGAATTAACACCCTTTACTAGCAAGCTTTGTCAAATACACTTACGTTATTCGAATATTCGAAAATCCAATTAGAATCCGATGATTATCGACATTCGAATTCAAATCGGACTGAATGACATTTGAATTTAGACATTTGAACGGATTTCAGATTTTCCAAAACATTTGTTCAAATATTAGAATGATCTGAATGTATCTGTGCAAATATTATGTGTACTTGCGCTTATAATGTCGGATGAGGAATGCACACAGATACATATAACAGATACGAACGTTGTCGACATTCGTATCTTTAAATATGCGTCTTCCATTCAAACGTACGGATTCGAATCAGATTTTCGGATATTCGGATTTTAAACATTCAAATCAAATTGAATTTTCGGATATTTGATTTGACTCGAATTTGAATGCAAAACCCCTTTATACTGTACGTAGTTTCAAGTTGAAACTAGGCAGAAGAGGCCACACCCTCTGATAAGACTTTTCTGTCCGCACTGAACCAAGTCTAACCTGGGCAAAACGGCCATCTCACCTGGGCTACTGGTAGACCAGGGTCACCTAAGGTTATGAAAATTATTGCAAACTTCCAACACATAAACAAGGAGTATGGAGTGTGCAAGTTCTATAGGCCCATCTCATGTGGAAGTCTTTGTCTTTCTGAAGGAAAACCTCACAACAACGTCAACGCCAGGATTTACAGAGGGAAGGAATAAACATCCTTTTATTCCATTCAGAGTTATTTTGGTCTGATCTTTCACTGAAGCAGCAACCAGCTAGCTGGCCTTACAAGGGATGAAAAGGCGCTCCGGTCATAGCTTGTGTGCCATCACTGTTTCATAGATTTACTTGTATTTTCTGGCGTAAAAGACTACTTTTTAATCCAGGAAAATCTTCTCAAAAGTTGGGGGTCGTCCTATACGCCCGGTGTCGTCTCCTTACTACGGCGAGTATATCCCAAACTCTATATTTTAACTGGAAAAGTTGGGGGTTGTCTTATACGCCCAGTCATCTTACATGCCAGAATATATGGTATTTATGCCAACTTTCTTCTGGGCTATCACAGCATTTATGTACAGTGTAAACAAACCATTACCACATTTTAAAGAGTGTGGTTTAAAAATAAAGGGGGGGGGGGAGAAGAAGATGAAAGTCTTATTATTTTTTCTCCTTGCCTCTTCCAGGGGTGACCTCATTAGGCAAAAGAGCACCAATTGCAAAGTCCAGCTCTGAATTTTGCTTGTAATAGCTCAGTGCTAAATCACTCCTGTCATGTGCCTGAGAAATGCACATAGACGCGTCCATGTCGTTCCCAGGAGTTAAGCACAACTTGAGGGCATCTCTGCCTTTTTCAGAATTCCCATTCTGCAGCTTTTGAGTGTGGGATACGCACACTTGTAATTGATTTTTAACCCCTCCATGGTGATTTGAGTTTTGCTTCGGGAAATCCGATGAGAAAATGTGCAGCTCAAATCCAATTAACACGGATATAATATGGAAGATAACGTCTTCCCAGGCTTTTTATTTCAAAAGAATTCTCTGTGTGCGTGTAAGCTACAGGCTACAGTAAGTTGTCATTCTGTTACTAAACCATGCATGCGTACTTTGGAAAAGGTGGACTGATGGGCAGGAAGTTTGGACTGACAAGGGGAAGTATTCTTTCACCCAGAAGGTTATCAGTCTATGGGATTTCCCAGCAGAAGAGATGGTGGTAGCAACCAGTCTGGATGGCTTTAAGAAAGGATTCATCAATGGCTGTTAGGATGGAAGCTTAACAGGATGGAATCTTCTCCAGGTTGGGAGAGGCAGGAAGGATGCTTCTATTAAGGTCATTTCCAGAGAATTGAGAGCAGGTGAAGGTTTTGCCTTCATCTTCTGCTTGAGATGCCCTGAAACAATAGGTGGGCCACTGTGTGAGATGGGATGCTGGACTAGGTAGGCTGCGGCCTGATCCAGCAGGGCTCCTCTTGGGCTCTTAGGGACTAGATGGGCCGTGGCCTGATCCAGCAGGGCTCCTCTTAGGTTCTTAGGGACTAGATGGGCTGTGGCCTGATCCAGCAGAGCTCCTTTTAGGTTCTTATGGACCAGATGGGCTGTGGTCTGATCCAGCAGGGCTCCTCTTAGGTTCTTATGGACTAGGTAGGCTATGGCCTGATCCAGCAGGGCTCCTCTTAGGTTCTTATCTAGAATGGATGTCCAGGTATCTCCTCTGAGTTAGAGTCATAGGAAGCCTCCAAAGGCCACTTGCAGGGACTTGAAAGCAAGTGAACGTTTTGCCTTCATCTTCTTCTTGAGATGCCCAGAAGCCATTAGTGGGCTACTGTGTGAGACGGGATGCTGGACTAGATGGGCTGTGGCCCGATCCAGCAGGGCTCCTCTGATGTCTTTATCTTCTTAAAAAGTCATCTTACATCCCAGCACTTCCTTGAATCCCCAAGCAAGGAAATCCAGAATCAAAAAATAAAAGAAGTGCTGGTCAGACTTACCTTCTGAAACACTTGATAGTTGGACTTAGACCATATGTCAAGCTGTGTGGAAGAGGGGAACAGTCCATATTAATTTACATAACAATTAAAGGAGGGAGGATTAATTCATTAAACAAAAAACAAGGCAGGGAGAGGAAAAAATAGATTGAAATTATTGCTGTACAACTCAAACCAGTGGGTGGCCAGAGATGCTTAATGTCACAAGCTAAAACATTAGATTAGATAACAAGACACTGAAGATACAATTATGTTTTCTTCCTAAGCGCAAGTAAGGGAAAAGAAATGAACCACAGCATCTCAGGAGGGTTTTTCCCCTCTTCCAAACTATTCCTGGCCCCAATCTGAGTAGATTCGAATGCCAAAAAATCTAATTCAATTCAGATATTTAAGATCCAAATGAAATCCAATTCAAATCCGCAACATTCGAATCTGTACATTCGAATGTTAGATTTCTATTTAAAGATACGAATGAAGACAACATTCGTACCTGTTTTGCGTTATCTGCTCATTCCCTAAAAATCCGTCTGCATCCCGTTTTAATCCCGTATTTTAAGCGCAAGATACGTATAATTTTCACGCAGATTTGTATACGACAGATACAAATCTACACATTCAAATGATTCGAAAATCCGCATTAGAGTTCGAATGCGAATATTTGGATTTTCCAGTTTGAATGTCGGATTCGAACTGGATATTCAAATTTTTGAATATTTGTGCAGATCCCTAAAAAATAACCCTTCTTGGGTTGCTCCCTCTGTGTCGCCGGACAGCGACGGTTGCAGATCCACGTGAATATTTAACAAGCCCCAGAACAAGGGCAACTCTGCATTCAGCCTTGACGAATTCTCCCGACCCCAATGCGGTGACAAGTGACACAGAAATCATTTAGCTGAATTAAGCCAGAATCCAGGCCCACAGGGATGCTTTGCATTTATTTATTTTGAAGAAGCAGGAAGCTGAGAGAGACAGTGTCACAACACTGGGACTTGGAGACCTTTTATCTTTCGGGGTCAATCCAGCTGAAATGGTAAAATATCTTGATATCGAGATCCAAACTGCCTTGACTTTGGAGTGTGGATGATTGTGGAGAGGTCTGTCTACCTATCTACCTGCCTGCCTGCCTACCTGCCCCTACACCTGACGGTCTCAGGGTGGGCCTTCTCCGTGATGGCCCCAAGACTATGGAAGATCTGCCCCCCTTGAGGTGCGCCAGGCACCCTCACTTTACATGCTCAGGAGCCCAGTGAAGACGCACCTCTTTGCCCTGGACTTTGGCTAAATGTGGATTCTCCAATTTTTGGATCCTTTTGTCATTTTCATATGTTTATCTTTGGTTTTAATATGGATTTTTGAATGATTTGAATGTGTAGATTCGTAACTGTTGTATACAAATCTGTGCAAAAATTATGTGTATGTTGTGCTTAAAATACGGGATTAAAACGGGAAGCATACGGAATAATACGGCATGGATATGGATTTTTCCTGCATGCACACAGATATGTATAACAGATATGAATGGTGTTGGCATTCGTATCTTTAAATCAAATCAGATTTTAAGACATTTGGATCTTAAATATCCAAATCTAATTGGATTTTAAGACATATGGATCTTAAATATCTGTATTGAATCGGATTTTAAGACATTTGGATCTTAAATATCCAAATCTAATTGGATTTTAAGACATATGGATCTTAAATATCTGTATTGAATCGGATTTTAAGACATTTGGATCTTAAATATCCAAATCTAATTGGATTTTAAGACATATGGATCTTAAATATCTGTATTGAATCAGATTTTAAGACATTTAGATCTTAAATATCCAAATCTAATTGGATTTTAAGACATTCGGATCTTAAATATCCAAATTGAATCGGATTTTAAGACATTTGGATCTTAAATATCCAAATCTAATTGGATTTTAAGACATTTGGATCTTAAATATCTGTATTGAATCGGATTTTAAGACATATGGATCTTAAATATCTGTATTGAATCGGATTTTAAGACATTTGGATCTTAAATATCTGTACTGAGTCGGATTTTAAGACATTTGGATCTTAAATATCCAAATCTAATTGGATTTTAAGACATATAGATCTTAAATATCTGTATTGAATCAGATTTTAAGACATTCGGATCTTAAATATCTGTATTGAATCGGATTTTAAGACATTCGGATCTTAAATATCCAAATTGAATCGGATTTTAAGACATTCGGATCTTAAATATACGAATCAAATTGGATTTTAAGATGTTCGAATCTTAAATATCGAAATTGAATCGGATTTTAAGACATATGGATCTTAAATATCTGTATTGAATCGGATTTTAAGACATTTGGATCTTAAATATCCGAATCGAACCTGAGTTTAAGACATTCGGATCTTGAATATCCAAATCGAATTGGATTTTATGACATTTGGACCTACTCAGATTTGGATGTCAACCATACATTTGTTTACAGCCCTCCTTTTCGATGCCAGAAATAAAAAGGCTACCCTTGCGGCCCTTGCACACCCTCCGCCGCGCAGCTGCGCGCTAAACAAGGCATTGTTGCGGGTCTATTATTCTTCCAACTTTTCACTTTCAATCAAGGCTCACATTTGTAACTAAAAAGCTGCTGAAAGCACAATTCCAGGGCACAGTCTGCATGCGGATGAAGCAGGGGGGGGGGCGTCCTTCCTGGCTGGTCCCCCCACCCCCCACCCCACCCAGCAGAAAACAAGAGGCCATTTTCTGAAGGTCGTCTGAACAATTTCAAAGGCGATCAGGAATCAAAATGTTCCCTGCATCTAATATCAAACAGGGCTGGTGCCAACACTTATTAGAGGTATCAGATTCAGCCCCCAGCCCCCCCCCCCCTTTGCCCCCTTTTTACTCAAACACACACACGCGGCTTTGAAGTGGAAAGAATGTAAGGATCAGAATTTACTCCAGAGATGGTTTGGGCTGTCTTTGAAGCTTCCCTTTGATACGGAGATTCCTTCTCCCCGCTTAGGCTGGCAGGCAAAAGAGCGGCCTGTTCTTATTGATACGGGGTAATTAACGAAGGCAGGACATTAGCATAGCCCAGGTGGTTTCAGAGGGCAAGTGCAAGCGAGACCCGATGTGGATGGAATCCGCTCGGCGGAGGAAGGAAGGTGAGCCGGTCGGCACAGCGCAAACTTCACGAGTTACGCCTCTTCCTAATTTCCACCCTTTCCTCCCCTGGGAAACAGACCCCTGGCTGTTGCTGGGAACCGCTAAGCCGCGGAGGACCCCTAGATGGGTCTCCATACAGTTTTCTTGGCAGGGATACAGGAGTGGTTTGCCATTCCCTAATTCTCGGGAGGGGCTGGGGAGAAACAGGCAACCATGTGCTTCCCGGGCAGTTTGATCTGCCACTGACAAGGACAGAGAAATGGTTTGCCATTCCCTGCTTCTGGGGATCAAACCAGCAAACCTTTGCTTTCCAGGCAGTTGGCTCTGCCACTGAGCTACAGCTTTTCCCAGACTTTACGGGCACCTCTACGCAGTTTTCTTGGCAGGGATAGAGAAATGGTTTGCCATTCCCTGCTTCTGGGGATCAAACCAGCAAACCTTTGCTTTCCAGGCAGTTGGCTCTGCCACTGAGCTACAGCTTTTCCCAGATTTTACGGGCACCTCTACGCAGTTTTCTTGGCAGGGATAGAGAAATGGTTTGCCATTCCCTACTTCTGGGGAGTGGCTGTAGATCAACCCAGCACTCATGCACTTTCCAAGCAGTTTGCTCTACCACTGAAAGTGGAACTGTGATGAGGTTGCCTCAGTTGTGCGAGGGAACCCCACCGTAGTGATAGCGGTGCTGTAACAGTGCTTTATTCCCCGTCTGGATGGAACCTCAGCCTTCTAGTGGGCTCAGAGACCTGCAGCAAAGAGACCCTGTCCAGCGATCTAAGTCAACAGCCTCAGAGGCAAGACTAGGGGTGTGCGTGAATGCTCTAAACGTTCGAAATTCGATGGAATTTGAACAGATTTCGAATGTTCCAAAACATACATTCGAATGACCCAAAAGTACAGATGACATATGTATTACACATGTATCTGTATGGATCTCACAGGCATCTGTACACATTTGCGCTGATAGTACGGAATGAAAACGGGATGCATACGGGATATAACGGGAACCATACGAAATGTCAACATTCCTATCTTCAGATTCAAATCTAACATTCAAACGAACAGACTCGAACGTGTTCTATTCAAATTGGATTTTGTTCCATTCGGATTCCAAACATTCAAGTCGAACCCAATGTTTTGACATTCGATTCGACTTGAACGCGAACGCAAAAAAACATTCCTGCACATTCCAAGGCAAGATGCTCAGCTGAGAATTCCTGCCGCAAGGGATGCTTTTTGCCACCCACGTAGGGAGTTGCAAGGACATTCGAAAATCTGAATATCCAATTCGAACCCGTCAAACGTTGACATTCAAACTTGAATCAGATTTTCGAAAACCCGATAATGATTTTCGGCTAATTTGAATGTGTAGATTTGTATCTTGTCATATACAAATTTGCGTGAAGATTATACGTATCTTGTGCTTAAAAGATGGGATTAAAACAGGATGCATACGGAATAATACGGATTTTTACGGAATGCATACGGATACGTATAACAGATACGAATGTTGTTGACATTTGTATCTTGAAATACGAATCTAACATTCAAACATTACGGATTAGGATAGGACTTTATGACGTTCGGATCGTAAACATCCGAACATAATTTTTTGATGTTCAGATCTACTCGGATTTGAATGTAAAAAATACATTTGTGCCCATCCCCAGGCGAGATGCTCAGCTGAAAATTCTTCAAGCCGTGCATTAAACAAGGGGTACTTTTTGCCACCCAGGTAAAACCAAAAGAAACCCTGCTGTAAAAGCCGCGTTATAAAAGGGCCTTCGTATTTTATCGTCCAAGTAAAAACGAAGGGCGGCGTGGACAAAATTAAGTCCTTTTCTTTCCTGCCTCCAGCAGGAGAACCATTTATACCTGAGTCATGGACTGGTGCGTATTTTTCTCTCCATCAGGGCAGCTGATCTTTTTATTCTGTTTTCGTTTTAAAATCTACAGAGCCAAACGCAGTAAAAGAACTCAAGGGTCAGAACATGGAATAGTGTTGTGTCTTGCGAAAGGAGCGTTCCTTTTTTGAAAAAAAAAAAAACCATTCCGCCCTCATTATAACATGGCCTATGGGTGCTGCATCCCTCTCCGGTTATAATGAACCTCGTGTTTTAATGGGTTTTGGTAATAAAGGGAGAGAGAGAGAGAGAGAGAGAGGGAGAGAGAGAGATTCAGAGAACGTGGAAGAGCGAGAAAGACAGACGGGATTAGCTCTTGGGTAGTAGTAAAAGGTGATACTGGCTGGGTGTTTCAGCACAAGGCCATTCAGCCTAGGAGAGGAGAACAAAACAAGCTGGAAAGCTGTCTGAGCTCATCATGTCCTCTAAAATGCCAGAAAGGCATACAGAGTAGGTGGAGGCAAGAGAGATCAGGGGGTTCGGGTGGCAAAATTGCGCATGGAGGCAAGTTACAGGGTGTTAAGGACTCCCGTTCAAAATGTGCAGCCCTCACCTAAGCTCTCAGAGGTGCAAGGGGCAGGAACACACAGCAGGGCCTTTTTCGTGGTGGCCCGCAGACTCTGGAATAGCCTCCCTCCGGAGGTTCCGCCAGGTGCCTACGTTATGTGGTTTTTTGGCATTTGGCTAAAATACAGTTTCCCAAAAGCTCTGGGAGAGAGAGAAAATTCAGAGAATTCAAAACCCCTTGAAAACAAATTTGCCCTAAGTGACAGGTGATGTGCCAGAGATCTGTGCATAGATACACGGGGTCAACCAATTAACACAGGCCCGGAGGTGAGGATTGGATTGAAGCTGGATATTTTTGGAGAAGACCAGTGTAAGTCCCTGTGTGGTTCTGGGGACTTGGCTTCCCATAGCTCCTGGAACAAGGCTGGAAAGGCGGCCCGTAATGGGGGAAACGCTGAAGAGACGTTTACCTTGGAGTCTTCGGTGTAGACGTTTTCATGGTATCCCTTTACAATTGTCCGATCAATGAAGAGGCTGCGCATCACCACAATGACTTTTAGCACTTTACCCAACGTGACCTGTCACAGTAAAAACAAAAGAGAAGGATACGATTTAAAAAAGAAAGAGGGAAGGAGGGAGGGAAGGAAGGAGAGAAAGAAAGACAGGAAGGGAGGGAGGGAGGGAGGGAAAGGCAGAAAGGAGGAGGGGGAAGAAGGGAGGAAAGAAAGAGGGAGGAAAGGAGGAAGGAAGGGAAGGAGAGACAAGAGAGACAGAGAGAGAGAAAGAAAGGGAAAGACAAAAGGAGGGAGGGAGGAAGCGAGGAAAGAAAGAAAGGAAAGAGAGGAAGGAAGGTAAGAAAGAAAGAGAGGGAGGGAGGGGAAGGCAGAAGGAGGGAGGGAGGAAGGAAAGAGGGAGAGAGGAAGGAAGATAAGAAAGGAAGGGAAGGAGAGATGAGACAGAAAGAGAGGGAGGGAAGAAGGGAGGAAAAGAAAGAAAAGAAGGAAAGAAAGAGGAAGGAAGGAAGGGTGAAGGAGGGAGGGAGGGAAAGGAGGAAACAAGACCCCACACAGGACAGGTGAATTTTTCATTTGAAAAACCTACAACAGTGATGGTGAACCTTTTGAGCTCAGTGTGTCAAAATTCACAAGAAAACCTAGCTTAACTCGGGTGCTGTGTCACATCTAGAAATATCCATAATTTTGTGATATTTGTGGCTCTAGTAAAAAAGTTATATTTTTGATATATGTATTTTATTAAAAGCAAAAACAAATAATTCTTTACATTAGTGACTTTTGTTGCTAAATCTTCAATTGAAAGTTGGTATTTTGTACACTTCAAGAACAAGCAAGCACTACATGCCCAGGTGCCAGGGTGGCCATGTGTGTCACCCAAAAGGGCTTGGCGTGTCACTTGTGACACGCGTGTCATAGGTTGGCCATCACCGACCTACAACAAAATAGAAGGTGCTTCTGACATTTCAGAGGTCCAGAAGGGCTTATTCTGAATGCACCCCATTGAAAATTTCCACAAGGTCTCCTGGAGCTATTGATGGATGTCCATGGTGTCACGAAACAGAGTCAATCCTTTAAGCTTCGATCTAGTTGCCACTTCTGGTGGCCTCCTGGCGCCGTTGCTCACACCCTGCCTCAGCCCAAGGGGAAGCCAGCGAGCCCGAAGGCGAACGCCGGAGGGAAGTCACCCTGCCGAGCTATGTCAAGCAAGGGTCCAAAATGTACAAGTTCTGGATCTTTGAAGGGGAAAGGCCCTCGGCGCATGCTCAGAAGTGCTCTTTCTGAAGGCCCTGTGGCTGGGTGGGAGACAAAGACGACGGGTTTGGGAAGGGACAGCGCCGGTGACCGCTTGTGGAACTCCCTGCCTCATGGTACGTCACGGATAGCCAGAGATCACGCCCACCTGTACCCAGGCTGCTAAGTTTCCACAAACTGTCTAGTAAAAAGATATTAGAGCTGGCCTGATGCCTCTGATCTGCGGGAGATTTCCTATTATCATGCAGAGAAGGGCCGTGGGTATCAATTTATGGTTTTTACAACCTGCATATTTTTTATTTTTATGCGATCTGCTTTCCGATTAGGTGTGAAGAGCAGTGCGGAAAGGGAAAATAAAATTAAAAAACACACTCGCACCAGAACGATGTTAAAAAATAAACAGAAAAACACAGCACGTTGTTGCATTAGGGACCACCTCATTTTGAAGTATTAAAGGGTATTAAAGGGAAGGAGGTGGGTTTTAAAAAGACAGGTGCCTGAAAAATCCCCAGGTGAAACTCGCCTGGGCTCCCACCGGCGTGTCTTGAGGTCATTGCTGTCAGACGCAAAAGGCGTTTGAGGCTCTGAAGGAAAGCAGAGAAACCAGAGGAGGTCAGATCAGGACCATGGACAGCTCCAAAGGGTCCCCGGCCAGGAAGTGAGAGACGGGAAGTTGGCAGATTAGAGACGTGCAGCAGGACCGACTCTGGTTTTCCGGGAATCGCAGTTTGGTCTAGTGGTTAGGGAGCCGGACTCTTATCTGGGAATACCGGGTTCGATTCTGCTCTCCCCCACAAAGCCAGCTGGGTGACCTTGAGCAAGTCACAGCTCTCTTCTGAACTCTCACAGCTTACAGGGTGTCTGTTGTGGGGAGAACAGAATGTTTGTCAGCTGCCTTGAGTCCCCTTAAATGGGTGAGAAAAGTGGGGTAGAAAAGCCAACTCTTCTCCTTCCTCCATGAAGCCAGCTGGGTGGCCTTCGGCTAGTCACAGCTCTCTTCTGAGCTGTCACAGCCCCACCCGCCTCACAGGGTGTTCTATTGTGAGAAGAACAGAAGGTTTGTCAGCTGTTTCGAGTCCCCTTAAATGGGTGAGAAAAGCCAAATCTCCTTCTTCTTCTCCTTCTTGGGGAGGCAGGAAGATGTTAAACTTTCTCTTCTTCCCCCCACCACAGAAACCCTTTGAATTAGGTGGGGCTGTGAGGGCTCAGAAAGAGAGCTGTGACTAGCCCAAGGGCACCTTTGGCCGGCTTTGTGAAGCAGTGTCGAATCGAACCAGAAGACTATCAGATAGGAGACCTACCCAAGAGTCCAGGAGCATCTCTGAGGCAGACAGCAATGCCAAAATGGCACTAGCCAGGCAGGAGAGCCCCTGGTAAGGTATCTGGTGATCCACCATGGTTAATTCTCAGAAGTTACAATGGCAATTTCTTTTGGGACGGGAAGAAATTACTCTTGAACAAAATCTTGATATGGCAATGAAGTGCTGGCAAAGAAACTCTACCGCAGCCATGTCAAAGATACGGCCTGTGGGCCAGATGCAGCCCGCGGGCTGTATGAATACGGCCCACGGCCGCTGCCCACGGCCGCCGCCGCTGTCCTCCTTGGGCGGGAAGGAGGCGAGGCGAGGCGAACGAACGCGCGGCGGGACCCTCCACTGCCCGAGTGCGTGGGCGCCGCCATAGACAACCAGCCCCTCCTCTGTGCCCTAGCCACACCCCGGCCACGCCCCCAGCCCCTCCTCTGTGCCCTGGCCACGCCCCCGGCCACGCCCCCTGGCCCTGACAGTACTTTTTTTTTAATCCGGCCCTCTGCAAAATTGAGTTTGACACCTCTGCTCTACCGTGTCTGTCCTAGTTTACAATACAGAAGGAAAATATTTCATACAGAAAGATACATACTAGAGATGAGCCCAAATGTATTTCTGACATTCGAATGTGAGTAGATTCAAATGTCAAAAAATCCAATTCGATTCGGATATTTAAATCCGAATGTCATAAAATCAGATTCGAATCCGTGCAAAATAGCTACGGAGCATCTTTGAAGTCTGTGCTGATCCTCAGAGTGAACTCTGAAGTGACTCCGAAGTGACTCTGAAGTCACTTTGAAGTTCACTCTGAAGATCAGCACAGACTTCAAAGGACCTATTTTGCACAGACTTCGAAGTGACTTCAAAATGACTTCAAAGCCCCTTTGGAGATTGCACCCCCTGTCCCCCCAAACCCCTGGGGTGACAAGCAGACCCCTCAGGGGTAAATCCGGATTTCCAAATGGGTGCTCTGGTGTTCCCATGGCAGGGAGGCTAGCACCCATTGTTACTGGGTGCTAGACCACCCATGGAAACACATTGGGTACTTCCCTTAATCCGGATCTACTAGATCTGGATTAAGGAATGTACCCATTCCTTAGATCCGGATCTTCTTAGATCCGGATTAAAGGAGCGTGGTGGAAAAACACCCTTGGACTACATCTGGTGCTGGTCTGACCAGCAAGGCATTTCTTAGATTCTTATGTCTTTGACCGCCAAAATTAACATTTCTACGTTCCTTTTATTTTAGACAATTTGCTAAAACCCCAATGTGTCTGATATCCACAGGCCAAAGCAAATTCAACCATCTGTGAAACTTCCGTAATTTAACTCGTTCTCAGTTTCCTGCAATTTGCGTAAGGGATCAGAGGTAGAGCGATAGGACAGCTGAGCTAACACAGCGTCCAAAGCAAAATCACCCGACAAGTTGAGCCGTTTTATCCGGTCGCAATTAAAGTTTTTCCTGTTGTTTTAACAGATCTACTCTGGACAGGATTGGTTTGACTCTCCCGAACTGCTATAAAGCAGATTATTAGACCCTAGTTTGTCACAACCAAATGCCTGTAGAAGGTATCACGCAGGACAGTCGGACCTCCATTATCTGCAGGGGGATATGCTCCAAGCAGGCATGCGCATGAATATTCCTAACATTTGAAATTCAGCCGAATTCAGCTGAATTTGGACATTCGCATTTGAATTGAATGTTGGTAGATTCAAAGATTAACATTCGAACAAATCTGGTGTTTTGATACACTTTTATGAAGCTTCGTATGGGATTTGTATGATATTTGCATGCATTCGTATATAGGATCCCTATGCATTCGTATGGAACTCATATGGGACTGAACATTCATCCCAAATACGAATCCTACCACGTTTGAAGGGGATCTATTCGAACAAATACAAGTTTTCTTGCATCTGATTTGATACAAAACAAATACAAACCCCCCACATTCGTTGACATCCGAAGTTCCAGGTCCTACCGCGGTTACTGAAAACCGTGGATATTTCAAACACACAAATTGCTCTCAAATTCCCACAATTTCTGTGAAATCCCATGACATTTCACAGGAATTACGGGAAATTTTGCACGATTTTGCACTATTTCCTGACTGCCCCAGACACTGGCGGGGAAGGGGAGGCTGGGCCAGTCACCGTGGAAAAGTGAAACCATGGTTACCAGATCGGTGGATACGGAGGTCCAATTGTATTACGGACCACAGCTTGTGACTGATATCCAGAGTCTATATGGATCGTGCGCGTGATTTCCGTGGTCGGGGTGGACTCAGGCTTCTGATACATTAATGATGCACCGTTTCTGAAATTCAATATGTGGATCGGGCAGGAACCAAGAATATCACAGTGAAAAGCGTGGCACCTCTATAATCCAGTGACGACAGGGATGTCCCAATATCTCTGCCCTCCACCATTCGTATTCTCTCCTACGTTTAAATCTTGAATTTAAAACCACCATTTAAAAAGTACACACCCTCGCAACAGCTGGGTGGTGGACAGGCCACCAAAACTCGGAAAGCCCATGTTTGGAGGAGCAACATGCAATATTAAAGCGACACAGATCGGCTGAAAAAGTTTCCCAAACTTCTGAGGTCAATTCTAACCCCGTGCAATGAAGGATTAGGTGAAGGTTGTTCATGCAAGCAGTTCATGGGAGGGCTTTGCTCATTTTATAGAACACCGGGATTCAGACCTGAGAATATAAGAACCCAAAAGGATCCCTGCTGGATCAGGCCACAGCCCGTCTAGTCCAGCATCCTGTCTCACACAGTGGCCCACCAACTGCTTGTGAGCATCTCAAGCAGAAGATGGAGGCAAAACCTTCACCTGTTCTTGACTCCCTGCCAATGGCCTTCAGAGGCATCCTTCCTGTCTCTCCTAGATGGAGGCACTATCCTAGGCATCTATTCTAGTGGCCACTGAAGTGCCTGTCCCCCATGAATAAAGAGAAGGCCTCTTGGATCTAGTCCAGCATCCTGTCTCACTGACCTACCAGTTTGCAGAAGACGAAGGCAAAAGCTCACCACCTCTTAAATTCTGTAAGTCGACAACCCTCTAGGCGAAAAATATTCTTCCCCTTGCTGGTCCTAATTCTCCTGCCTATCAGCTTCATAGAACAACCCATGGTTTTAGTCTTATGCAAAACCACTACGGTTAGTGTGCCAGACTCATAACTTGCAGTCGCTGGGTTTGAGTCTGCATTCCTCCACAAAGCCAGCTGGGTGGCCTTGGGCTAGCCACAGCACTCTTTCTGATTTCTCACAGCCACACCTCCCTCCCTAGGTGTCTGTGATGGGGAGAAGAACAGAAGGTTTGTCAGACGCTTTGAGCCCCTTTAAATGGGTGAGAAAAGCGGGCTAGAAAAACCAACTCTTCTTCCTACATGAAGCCGGCAGTGTGGTCTCAGACTAGTCACAGGTCTCTTTCTGAGCTCTCACGATCCTACCCACCTCACAGGGTGTCAGTTGTGGGAAGAAGAACAGAAGGTTCGTCAGCTGCTTTGAGTCACCCTGAAGGGTGAGAAAAGTGGGGTATAATAAACAACTTTTCTTCTTCTCCCTCCACAAAGGCAGCTGGGTGACCTTGGGCTAGTCACAGCTCTCTTTCTGAGCTTTTACAGCCCCTCTGACCTCACAGGGTCTCTGCGGTGGAGAGAAGAACAGAAGGCTTGCCAGCCGCTTTGAGTCCCCTCAAATGGGTGAGAAAAGCAGGGTAGAAAAACCAACTCCTCCTCCTCCTCTTCTTCTAAGAGACACATTTGTGGAATCACAAGCCCTTCTCCTATTAAATTTCAACTTCTTCTGTCGATCCCCTTATAGACCCAGCGCATGCTTTCCTTTTTCCTTTTCTTTCCTTTTAAATATTTTGCCTGTCGGATATGTGCCAACCTGACCTTGATGTAGGAAATTTTAATTCAAATCAATACATATACAAGGTCACTCTAAAATTCAATTAATATGAATGGGAAAAAATGCCTCACAGTTCTTTTGAGCTGAAAATGGAACAGCTGCAGGTTAAACATGCATGCAGCCTCTTCTCTAATTCTACTACATTCTTATCTTGTTTTTAAATACTACAATGCCGATTCTGTCGGGATACAAGGCCTCTGGCTGTTTTAAAGGACAAAATGTGACAAAAATTTGCATTCCATTATTCCTAACGTCTTTGCTGGCAAATAAAAAGCACCATGGAAACCCCCGAAAGATATCCTGAATTTAAAAATAATAATAAAAAGAAGGCAAAAGGAAAGAAAGGGAAAACGGAAACCACCGTCCAATAATTAGTAATTCTATCCTGGTTAATTTAATGAGAGCACGGTAGAATTGCTCATTGCACTAATGTGCAGCACGAAGGAAAACACAGAGAGGTCTGGAATCAGATCCAGAGTTCTTAGGCGCACGTTTTAAAGAAACAGCGTTATCAAATATTTAGCCACTGGTCCAGTACCCATGTGGCGGAGAGGTGGAGGAGAGATTCTGAATTTTACATGTTAGGAGTAGGAGCTCGCAGGGGTGAGCAGTAAGAGACCCCTCCATCTAGTAGGAAGGTTGTCTCTAAAGGCCATTTGCAGGGAGTTGAAAGTATGTGAAGGTTTTGCCTTGCTCTCCTGCTTGAGATGCCCAGAAGCAACTGGTGGGGTTCCTGCCATGTGAGACAGGACGCTGGACTAGATGGGCTGTGGTTCGATCCAGTAGGGCTTCTCTCAGGCTCTTATCTAGAATGGGTGCCTTGGTTACACTTCCAGGTTGGAGAGACGAGCAGGATCCCACTAAAAGCCGTTTGCTGGGATTCGAGGGCAGGTGAAGATTTTTGCCTTGGTCTCCTGCTTGAGATGCCCAGAAGCAATTAGTGGGCCACTGTGTGAGATGGGATGCTGGACTAGATGGGCTGCGGCCTGATGCAGCAGGGTTCCTCTTAGGTTCTTATGGACGAGATGGGCTGTGGCCTGATCCAGCAGGGCTCCTCTTAGGTTCTTATGGACCAGATGGGCTGTGGCCTGATCCTGCAGGGCTCCTCTTAGGTTCTTATGGACTAGATGGGCTGTGGCCTGATCCAGCAGGGCTCCTCTTAGGTTCCTATGGACTAGATGGGCTGTGGCCTGATCCAGCAGGGCTCCTCTTAGATTCTTATGGACTAGCTGGGGTGTGGCCTGATCCAGCAGGGCTCCTCTGAGGTTCTTATGGACTAGAAGGGCTGTGGCCTGATCCAGCAGGGCTCCTCTGAGGTTCTTATGGACTAGAAGGGCTGTGGCCTGATCCAGCAAGGCTCCTCTTAGGTTCTTATGGACCAGATGGGCTGTGGCCTGATCCAGCAGGGCTCCTCTTAGGTTCTTATGGACTAAATGGGCTGTGGCCTGAACCAGCAGGGCTCCTCTTATGTTCTTATGGACTAGACAGGCTGCGGCCTGACCCAGCAGGGCTCCTCTGAGGTTCTTATATATTTTGCAACTTTGTATGCCAGTGTTTCTTATCCACTGCATTGTACTTGTCACTTCAGAGGGAATTACAATGGTGAGACACTCCGCATTTTGTTCATCCAGCACCAAACAGCACCAAACTATCGGCTACCTACTACATCTCTGCATTAGTCCTCCTGGATCATCCAGGGTCCTCTAAGAAAGAAAACAGCACCCTTCGACGCACAAATCAGCCATCTGTATCCCAGGGAAACCTCTAATGACTATAATGCAACTTTCCTCCAATATACCCCCTTCCTGCTAACGATGATGCTTTCCAATTAGCTTTCTGTTTTTGCTGCTAATGCCCATCACAATGCACGTGGATCTATTTTCATTCACCTTGGAAGACTATTGTCTGCATCTGACAGACGGAAAGCGCATGAGCCTGCTCTAATCAAGTTTCTTTAAGACCCCAAGAAGAGGTCAATGGCTTCCATATGCAGAAGGCAGCCAAAGATGTACTTTTCTATCCACTTTTTTTTTTTTTTAATGTCTCATTGATCAGCACGACGGCTGTATGTCAGACTCTATATAGCTGGGAAATTCAAAAGCCGGTGCTGGAAAACAAAAGACTTTTTATTTGCTAGTTATTTTCCCTCCATAGATCTCCGGCCCTGACACTTTCCGCTCTTTCCGCGGCAGCCCTGAATGCTATACTTTGCTTTCAGTGCTCACTCCTCTCTAATGAGGCCTATTTGTAAATAGCAGGATGCAATGCAATTAAGCCGTTAGTGGCTAAAACAAACAAACGTGCTAATTAGGATCCATACAAGGGTTTTGAAAATAGAAACTGGAATTTACCTTTCATTAATCTAACGTAATTGCAATACCTCACGTTCAAAAGTCAACTCAAATTAAAGGCTTTAATGATTGCGCGAAATTAAAGACAGGCTGGCTGGTGTCGTCTCTCCCCCCCCACCCCCCCAGTCTCCCGCCCATGAGAAGCTGGAAGTTATTTAATAATGCTAAAAATGTCTTAAGAAAGCACTTTTCTCCTGGTTATTCTTCTCTTCCCAACAAGCACCTTTAAATGTTCTTTAAATGCTGCAAATCAATGGAAAACTGGAGCTCAGGCCAACACAGCGGTCCGTGCCTTCTTTGAAGACGCTTCATAGCACTGCTCACAGGTAAAGGGAATGAAACAAGAAATGCAAAAGGATTTCTTTAAGCAAGCTGCAAGGTCCAAGAACTTATAAACGCCACGTCATTCTCGCCCTTGAATTTTGGAAAAAGAAAAACCACTAGAATGGAAAGGGATGTATTCAAAAGCTAATGGATAAAGACATCAGAAATAAGAACCTAAGAGGAGCCCTGCTGGATCAGACCACAGCCCATCTAGTCCATAGGAACCTAAGAGGAGCGCTGCTGGATCAGGCCACAGCCCATTTGGTCCATAAGAACCCTAAGGAGCCCTGCTGGATCAGACCACAGCCCATCTAGTCCATAGGAACCTAAGAGGAGCCCTGCTGGATCAGGACACAGCCCATTTAATCCATAAGAACCCTAAGGAGCCCTGCTGGATCGGGCCACAGCCCATCTAGTCTGTAAGAACCTGAGAGGAGCTGTGCTGGATCAGGCCACAGCCCATGCAGTCCATAAGAACCTAAGAGGAGTCCTGCTGGATCAGGCCACAGCCCATCCAGTCCATAAGAACCTAAGAGGAGCTGTGCTGGATCAGGCCACAGCCCATCCAGTCCATAAGAACCTAAGAGGAGTCCTGCTGGATCAGGCCACAGCCCATCTAGTCCATAAGAACCTAAGGGGAGCTGTGCTGGATCAGGCCACAGCTCATCTAGTCCATAAGAACTTAAGAGGGGCCCTGCTGGATCAGGCCCTCCCCAGCCAAGCTGAGGCAGTAGTGAGGCTGGTGGACTCCCGGGAGAGGGCCTCCTCTGTAATGGCCCCCAAGTTGTGGAGTAGTCTCCCTCTTGAGATGCGTCGGCTCCTTCTCTGTTTATGTCCAGTAAGGCAGCAAAGACAAACATCTTTGCTCAGGCCTTTGGATAAATGTCAGCCATGTTTCCCCCACTGTAAACACTACTGTTTTAATTGATATTGTTTTGCTTTTAACACATCGGATTTTAGACGCTGTGATGGTTTTTACCGATTTATTATATACTGTTCGTTTGATACTGTGGATTTTAAGGTTGTTACCCGCCCAGAGACCTTCGGGTATAGGGTGGGATAGAAATATAAATAATAAATAAATAAAATGAGGAAGGCATGCCTCATGGGTTAAACAGGAACAATGTGTCTCCCAAAATGGAGACAGTTCAGATTCAGATACTGGCCAGCGCCCAGTTCAGAGTGTTCTCAGGCAAGAGCGAGAGCACCTGAGGCGCTCAGCATGACTACAGACCAAGCACCTGCGGCGAAGAGGGCATGCTACTCCCAGCCCTATTTAAGAAACAGTCCCTGCAACTGCTGTTGCAGACAACAGCTCTTTATCCTGCAACCCCGGTTCCTGTGTATGTTCTTTGTTCCTGACTCTCTGACCGTTTGATGACTACGAAGACCCTCTAGCAAAGTGAATTCAGCATTCCTGACTACAGTGAGCATTCGTGTGTTTGTGCTTGCAGAATGCTGCCCGCTTGGAACATGACAAGTTACAGTAATGCAGCTGGGATGTAGCCAAGGCATGAATCACTGTAGCCATCAAGATATGGGCCCAATTGGTGGACGTTTTAACTGTGCAGAAGCACTCCTGGTTACTGCTGATACCTGGGCTTCCCTGTTCAGCGATGAATCCAACCGTATCCCCAAACTACAGACTTGTGATTTCATGGGTAAGGTGGCACCGCTCCGTGCAACCATTTGAAAATGGCCCTGAAGTTTTTCTTGCACATATAGGAGAACGCAAGAATAGTCCAGCATCCCGTCTCACCCAGTGGTCCACCATTTGCTTCTGGGCATCTCAAGCAGAAGACGAAGGCAAAGCCTTCACTTGCTCTTGAATCCCAGCAAATGGCCTTTAGGGGCATCCAGCCTGTCTCCATGTCAGGGATGGTACCTCAGCTTTTGTTCTAGTAGCCACTGATACACCTGTCCTCCATGGATCTGTCTAACCCTTTCTAAAACCACTCTGTCTACTTGCTCTCACCGCCTGTGCTAGCAAAGGCCATAGCAAATTAGGGCCTTTTCCCACTAGGGCTTAGAACCCTTCTAAGACCCCATTCGGATTAGTACCAGAGTGGAACCAATTGGGAAGGCCCTGTCCTCACCTAGACCCCATTGAAGGCCCCATCTGCAAGGACCTGTCCCCACGAGGGCAGGGAAAATCCGAATTGGTCCTTCCGATCCTTAAATCTGGATTTTGTGTGGACCTGATTAAAGGTCTCCACAATGGGGTCTTCTTCAAGATCTGGATCTGCAGGAGGACCCCATCTCGAAGATCTGGATCTTGAAGATCCAGATCTTTGACTGTGCATGGAAAAGGGGGGGTTATATTCCAAAACATCTGGAGCAGGGGTGTGTGACCCACATGTAACCCTCAGAGCTTTACAGCATGTTATACGTTGCACTTGCATACACTATGGAAGTAAGATCCATAGATTACCTTTATGATTTTTTTTTCTTTTTCTTAAAAGAAAATACTGCTGAATGCACAGGATAAGCTTTCAGAACTGTATTGTCACTTCTTGGCAGAAAAGCATCTGATTAAAGAGCTTCAAGTATGACGTACTACCACGGTAACATTTAATTTTAATATCACAGAGGACGTTTTCCATCTATCAAGCCAATTCCAATGCTGGGAAAATCCGGGGCTGAGTTTGAAAGGGAAAAAAATGAATTTTACATAGCCCTTTTCGTTATGGCTGTCATCAGAGGCCATTCGCTGCAACCCTTCGTGGGCGAACGCAATTAAAAGATTAATTGATAAATCAATAGCGTTGACTGGGATTAAACTTGCATCAAAAAAACCCACAGCAAACTGCCTCTAAATGGGCAGAGGATTCCATACTAGGAGTGTGTACAAATTTGAATTTGAATCGGGGAGAAATTTTGAAGGAAGAATTTGAAGGAAGAAATTTACCCAAATTTGATTCAAATTAAGCCATTTCGAATCTATTCATTTCAATTTTCTATTCTATTTCTATACGAATCACGCGCGCCCATACGCATCGTTACGTAAAAAGCTATTTGAAAGCAAAAAGGGGGAAAGAGGGGTAGGGAAAGCAGAAGGAAAGGTTTGACCTACCAGCAACATTGCCGACGTCCCATTCGGCCTGGATAAAATGATGGACATTTCAGGAAACATTCTATCAATGCGGTTGATCACATCATCAATGTACCTAGAAAACGGAGAAAAAGGCGATAAAAGTCACAATGACTTAAATGACAAGGGAGTCTACTCTGTCAGAAAATTATGGAACCTCCATCCCAGAGATCTGGACATCACCAGCCTGCTTCGGAAACCAAAAGGATTGCAAAATGAGTGTTATACGTTTGGCGCTATGAAGTTTTTAATTCTGCCATTAAGAGAGCAATCCGGTAAAGAAAGGGAGAGGCAGGGTGAGTTTGCAAAACCTCCCAAAGTTACCCGAGAAGCCTTCTAAAAGGGAAGGTTTCCTGAGAACAGAACCAGCTGGGAAGTAGAAGTTGCTTCAGAAGACAGAGGGCTGGTCGCGTCGGTAATTTTATTTTCCTGCTTGGAAAGTCAAGAGCAGAAGGGAAAGCAAATTCAGAAGACATATTTTGTAAGGACAGCCATGACAGCCACAGAACCATCTTTCTTCTCATGTAGAAATCGTTCTCTGCAGCACCGGCACGAAAGGGTTTAACATCTTAAGTTCTGCTCTGTGCTTCACCCACACGGTGTGGAAAACACATGCCGTTCATTTTCTGACACCAAGTACACAGCAGAGCAATTAAAGACATTATGCACTTTTTATAAGAGAAGGAAGGAAGGAAGGAAGGAAGGAAGGAAGGAAAAATGAGGAAAACAAAGAAGGAAGAAAAAAGGAGGAAGAAAGGAGGAAGAAGGAAGGATGGAAGAAAGAAAAAAGGAAGAAGAAAGAAGGAGGAAGAAGGAAGGATGAAAGAAAGAAAGAAAGAAAAAAGAAGGAAGAAGAAGGAAGGATGGAAGAAAACAAGAAAGAAGGAAGGAAGGAAGAAGGAGGAAGTTAGTTAGTTAGTTAGTTAGTTAGTTAGTTAGTTAGTTAGTTAGTTAGTTAGTTAGTTAGTTAGTTAGTTAGTTAGTTAGTTAGTTAGTTAGTTAGTTAGTTAGTTAGTTAGTTAGTTAGTTAGTTAGTTAGTTAGTTAGTTAGTTAGTTAGTTAGTTAGTTAGTTAGTTAGTTAGTTAGTTAGTTAGTTAGTTAGTTAGTTAGTTAGTTAGTTAGTTGTTGGAGTAAGGAAAAATCACAGAACTTTACCAAAGCTGCAGATAAAAATAGATACTGAATTGAGCGCAATAAGTAATGATAATATAAACATAAAGAAGGATTAAGAGTAGCAGTAGTAGGAACATAATGCAATCCAGAATTTATTATGTGTTTATTCATTTATTTGTATATTTTATTCTGCTCTATACCCAAAGGTCTCAGGGCAGGTTCCAGCAATAAAGGAACACAGAATGCAACATTTGGAATACAACCAACATATGTACGGCTGACAGTTGCCTAAAAATACATGAACGCAAAGATTATGGATGCCTTTCACTGTTTAATTTTATTTTTACAATTATTTTAAAAATGTAGGACAAACACTGGAGTAGAGTCCCAGGAGGAATCTGTCAAGCTTGTAAAAGAGAGATTGAAAGTCTGAAAAACAAAAACCCAGGCATCTTATCGTACTGAAATAAATTCTAAGCCTTTGCAATTAAAATCAGCCGGTTAGACACAAAGGGCCAAATTGTCAGAATTGTGAGATATATAATACTATATCCTTTTCTCTGTTCCAACAGCCCTGATTCAGTAACTTTGGCCTAGTGGCTAGGGAGCCGGACTCTTATCCGGGAATACCAGGTTCGATTCCGCCCTCCCCCACGAAGCCAGCTAGGTGACCTTGGGCTAGTCACAGCTCTCTTCTGAGCTCTCACAGCCCCACCTACCTCACAGGGTGTTTGTCGTGGGGAGAAGAACAGAAAAGCTTTGAGTCCCCTTAAATAGGTGAGCAAAGCGGGGTAGAAAAGCCGACTCTTCTTCTTCTAGCCTAGCAATTCACGGAGGACGGGTATGTCAATGGATGCTAGAATGGACGCCCAGGTACCATTTACAGGCAAGTTTCCTCTCAAGGCTATCGGAGGGAACCAAGAGCAGATGAATGTTTTGCTTTCGTCTTCTGGTTGAGAAGCCCAGCATGAATTTGTGGGCCTGATCCAGAAGGGCCCCTCTTAGGTTCTTATGGACTAGATGGGCTGTGGCCAGATCCAGCAGGGCTCCTCTGAGGTTCTTATGGACTGGATGGGCTGTGGCCTGATCCAGCAGGGCTCCTCTGAGGTTCTTATGGACCGGATGGGCTGTGGCCAGATCCAGCAGGGCTCCTCTGAGGTTCTTATGGATCGGATGGGCTGTGGCCTGATCCAGCAGGGCTCTTCTGAGGTTCTTATGGACCGGATGGGCTGTGGCCTGATCCACCAAGGTTCCTCTTAGGTTCTTACGGACTAGATGGGCTGTGGCCTGATCCAGCAAGGTTCTTCTTAATTCATGGAGGACAATTTTTCAATGGCTACTAGAATGGACAATTTAGATATCACCACCAGGTTGGGAAGACAGGCAGGATGCCCAGGAGTCCTGAGCAGGTGAAGGTTTTGCCTTTGTCGTTTCCATGAGACGCCCAGAAGCAACTGGTGGCCCACTGTATGGGACAGGATGCTGGACTAGATGGGCTGTGGCCTCCTCCAACAGGGCTCCCCTTAGCTTCTTATGTTCTTATGCATCCAGACTCCAGCAGCTCTTCCCAGAGGTGCAACACCAGCATCAAATTATTTTCCTGCTCTTCCTTGCCTATTATTAATTTCTCTTCTATGACACAGCCCTTGCACAGTAGAGCACTACAGATATGAGAATGTAAAATAGCAGTTAGCCAAGGAAATATGTGTCTTCTTCACAGTCATTACCAGAAACGTGTCTGTGCCTGCAACTCTCTTCTGTGTGTTTAGTGAAAATTGACATTAATTCGTTTACAGACAGAACTTGAAAGGAAAAGTACCCCATCATAAAATGTCACCCGCAAGTGGTAATGGGATTTGAGGATGCCACACTTCCAAATGAAGACACATTGTTTATGGAACTGTCGCTGCTTCGAGCTAAACCTTGCTTAACAATACGTTTTGGCAGCTGCTATTCACATCAACCAAAATAATAATTCCTTCCCGTACCCAAAAGCAATAAAGAAACATTTAGCTGTTGCTTTCGGAAAAAAACCACAAACACAGGAGGAAGGCAATGGTTTCCTTACCACCCACCCCTCCTCAAAGAACTAAGGAAAATATCTGGTTACTGATGTTTTAGGCATGTCTTCCAGCAAAATAGATTAATGTAGAAATTAATATCTCTTCTCCACCTTTCGTCACATTCTGCAGCCGTCTGATGGTGAGCAACCTGATGAATTATCCTTCCGGCTCCCGAATGCTAATTGACATTAGAAAGATAACACACTTGAGTTCTTTCCTCTAACTCAATCTCTTCTGGAAGCAAGTTCTCATGATGATTATTATTATTTAACAAAACCAACTGCCAAGCTGATAAACCTCTTTATTTTAAACACTATAATTCAACAGCCCAATCATTCCCATTTGGATGCTTGAGGTCAACTGCAGCTGTGAATCGTTTCTTGGTTTGGCAGATAAATGCATAATAATCTAGGGAGGGGATTAGATGAAAACAGAGCAAAAAGACAACCCCAACAATAGTTTTTAGAGCTGGTTTTCATATCTATCCCACTTTTCTCACCCATTTAAGGGGCCTCAAAGCAGCTGACAAACCTTCTGTTCTTCTCCCCATAACAGACACCCTGTGAGGTAGGTGGGGCTGTGGGAGCTCAGAAAGAGAGCTGTGACTAGCCCAAGAAAAAGAGTTGGCTTTTATACCCTGAATTCTCATCTATTTAAGGGGACTCAAGGTGACTGAGAAACCTTCTGTTCTTCTCCCCACAACAGACACCCTGAGCTGTGAGAACTCAGAAAAAGAACTGTGACTAGCCCAAGGTCACCCATCTGGCTTTGTGGAGGAGGATTCACTGTTATGCCCTGCTTTTCTCACCCTTTCAGGGGACTCAAGACTGCTGACAAATTCTGTTCCTCTCCCCAGAAAAGGCACCCAGTGGAGTAGGTGGGGCTGTGAGAGCTCAGAAAGAGAGCTGTGACTAGCCCAAGGCCGCCCAGCTGGCTTCATGGAGGAGTGCAGAATCAAACCCCGGGACTGTGAGATATGTGTCCGGCACAAGACCAGACTGGATATAGGACTTGGATTTCCTGCAATAAACTGAACCAATCCTGGTTTCCCACCCCTAATAGAGCGCAGGAGGAGTTTCTAACAGCTTTTAAGGAGCGATCTGATGAGTGACAAATTACAAGGGTCTTCCAGGCCATGTACAACTAATTGGACTACCCCGTGCGGCAAGGAAATGTCCCGTGACGCCTCCGTCTCCGGAGGAAGCCGAGGGAACAAGAAAGAGGAGCCTGATTTTTGTCAAGGTTTTCATCAATCAAGTGTACTTCACAGGGTTTTCTGTCTTGGCTTGGCTTCAAGAGCGTCGGAGCTCGCACTGGAAAGGTACCAAGGTGTTACGATGGCATTATTAAAAACACGGCAAATGGTAAATAATGAACCTTGAAATGCTCACGCTCCTGTGCGCGGAATACAAAGGTAGGATGGATGATAAAGCTGCCGGAGCAATGGAGAAGATTTGCTCCAAGCACGGCGAAGGGTGGGTGGTGGAACAGGGGGAAATGCATTTCTCAATGGCGGGAGAAAAAGATTTCAAGGCAAGTTGGGTCTTACAAAGACGCAGCGTGCTCTAATAATGGAAAGTCGGAATTAGTTTAGAGAGGTTTTTGACCCTATTCTTGAACTTGGGTTCCAAAATAGAAAAGAGAAAACCCCAATAAATACCCTTGGCTATATCTGGTAAATTCCATAAGTGCTTTCCATGACACAAGACCTCCAAAGACTCCAGGGATAATCTTCTTCTATCCACCTGCTTGCCACAGAAGTTAACGCTCTAATTTCAAACACTGAAATACAAAAGAACCTAAGAGGAGCCCTGCTGGATCAGGCCACAGCCTGTCTAGTCCATAAGAACCTAAGAGGAGCCCTGCTGGATCAGGCCACAGCCCATCTAGTCCATAAGAACCTAAGAGGAGCCCTGCTGGATCAGGCCACAGCCCATCTAGTCCATAAGAACCTTAGAGGAGCCCTGCTGGATCAGGCCACAGCCCATCTAGTCCATAAGAACCTAAGAGGAGCCCTGCTGGATCAGGCCACAGCCCATCTAGTCCATAAGAATACAAGAGGAGCCCTGCTGGACCAGGCCACAGCCCATCTAGTCCATAAGAACCTAAGAGGAGCCCTGCTGGATCAGGCCACAGCCTGTCTAGTCCATAAGAACCTTAGAGGAGCCCTGCTGGGTCAGGCCACAGCCCACCTAGTCCATAAGAACCTCAGAGGAGCCCTGCTGGATCAGGCCACAGCCCATCTAGTCCTTAAGAACCTAAGAGAGCCCTGCTGGATCAGGCCCCAGCCCATCTAGTCCATAAGAACCTCAGAGGAGCCCTGCTGGATCCGGCCACAGCCCATCTAGTCCATAAGAACACAAGAGGAGCCCTGCTGGATCAGGCCACAGCCCATCTAGTCTATAATAACCTAAGAGAGCCCTGCTGGATCAGGCCACAGCCCATCTAGTCCATAAGAACCCAAGAGGAGCCCTGCTGGATCAGGCCACCGACCATCTAGTCCACATCTGTCCTACACAGTAGCCCACCAGTTGCTGCAGGATTTTTACAGAACACGCAGAGATAGGTATAACAGATACGCATGGTGTCGACATTCATATCTTTAAATAAAAATCTAACATTCAAATGTTTTGGATTCGAATCAGATTTTATGACATTTGGATCTTAAATATCTGAATTGAACCGGATTTTGACATTTGAATCTACTCAGATTCGAATGTCAAAAATACATTCGTGCCCATCCGTAGCCTGTTCGCGGTTATCCACGGTTTCAGGTAACCACGGTAGGAGCTGGAACATATCCCCAGCGGATTTGGGGGTCCGACTGTACTCCAAAATAAGGCCAAGTGTGAAAAGACCCATGGTCTTATGATCAACACCTCTTTTTCTTCTTTCGATCCCATCTCACACCTGCATGGCCTCTTTTCATGGGTCTTGATATAATTACAAAATCTGCAGGGATTGCAGAATGTATCATCATCAGCAACAAAGACAAATTGGGCCTTATACAGAATTATTTCTCAAGATAGGGACCAGCAATCTGCATGAAGACGCAGACTATGGCAGACCATGCCGGGGCCTGCCATCGTCTGCACCAGCGTATGGAAAATAGGTCCCTATCCTGAGATATAATCTGGAATAGGTTCAGTGCCGAACGGCTCTCTAGTCCCTGTCCAGTGTTGAAAAAGCCTATGGTAGAAGATGAACCTTTGATCTGGCCAAGATCTTTACTTGGGTTCAACTCCTCAATCTGCGCATGAACAAGAGCAAAGATACCCAACGTGGTGAGCATCTAACAGGGAAACTGAGGCTCTACCGGGGAACCAGGCCTCCAGTTGGCTGGCA
This sequence comes from Aspidoscelis tigris stejnegeri, assembly GCA_023333525.1. NCBI lineage: Eukaryota > Metazoa > Chordata > Lepidosauria > Squamata > Teiidae > Aspidoscelis > Aspidoscelis tigris. Next base: position 11,866,522 of record JALMGA010000016.1, read on the forward strand.
AAAAGAACAGAAGCGGCATGCGGTAGAGCCAGCCTAGATAAACTATCCAGGTGGTATAGCTAAGCCTCGACAAATGGTATTATTAATGGCATCACGTGCTAGACTGACTCCCCAGCCGTTTCCTTGCTTCAATGAAGAAGTGATCATTTCCAACTTTCCACGGTGTTTAAAAAGCTGGATTTGAACCCTGTAAGATAATGGAAGAAAATGCCCTCCAATGCCGCCTTCTGAAGAATTACGATCAAGGGCACTTTCATCAGAAGGGAAGAAAAACATGCATGCCATCTCCTTCTTCCAAAACACCCACCAGAATGTTTCTACAATTTTAATTGGAATGAAAGGTCAGCGAACCAGACAAGATGGAGTCGGACTTCTCCACCAGGACCAAAAACAGCTGAAAAAGAAAATAAAGAGGAGACGGACACACATTTAAAGATTACTGGGCACATTAGAGAGCAGATGGCCTTGTGTCTCATTAGCTGCACCAGATCTTTTCTGTCGCACTTTTTAATCACAGAATGGCCTGGACACAGCGCAGTGGTAGAGCTTCGGCCTGGAAAGGCAAAAGGTTGACAGTTTGATCTTTTTTAAATTGATTTTTGATTATTTGTTATTTGGATTTCTTTCTCACCCTGTACCCAAATCTCTCAGGGCGGGTAAGAAGAGTTAAAACCATCTATATATAAAACCAGGGCAAAGAGAGGGGTGTCTTCGCTGCACTTCCTAAACATCCCCTAAACCAGATTTCTGCAATGACCTGTGATTGCTGAACCAGTTTGGTCTCGTGGTTAAGGAGTTGGACTCTTATCTGGGAATACCAGGTTTGATTCTGCCCTCCTCCACAAAACCAGCTGGGTGACCTTGGGCTAGTCACAGCTCTCCTCTGAGCTCTCACAGCCCCACCAACCTCATAGGGTGTTCTGTTGTGGGGAGAAGAACAGAAGGTTTGTAAGCCACTTTGAGTCCCCTTAAATAGGTGAGAAAAGCGGCATAGAAAAAGCTAACTCTTCTTCCTCCATGAAGCCAGCTGGGTGACCTTGGGCTAGTCACAGCTCTCTTCTGAACTCTCATAGCCCCACCTACCTCACAGGGTGTCTGTTGTGAGAAGAACAGAAGCTTTGTCAGCCACTTTGAGTCCCCTTAAATGGGTGGGAAACTGGGGTAGAAAAGCCAACTATTCTCTTCCTTCTTCAGAAAGCCAGCTGAGTGACCTTGGGCTAGTCACAGCTCTTCTTCTTCTTCTTCATATGGCTGAGAAATGCAATACAGCAACAATCCTGGATTGATGACAAACCAGGTACAATAAACACGGATTCTCCTTCAAGGAGGTGAGCTTTTGAAGGGTTTTTTAACAGCCACCAGCCCACATTCCTTGGACTCTGTGAAGGACGGCTGCTCTATTTCTGTTTCTATCTGCAATTAAAAAGTTTTCTACGGTGACCAAGTTAGACACACCAGCAGAGTCTGAATGAGGAATCCTGCCAAGGCTACACCAGCCATCTGTTCCTCAATATGGTAATCAAATAAACTCTCCTCTGATCTACATAACTTGTAGCAGAAGTGTTAGCAGGCCCATAACCCCAAAAATGTAAAACATCTATGGTATGTTAAAAAAGAGTTATCAGCTTCCACGCCTGCAGTGCCTGATTCCTGGCTAGAATACCATCTTCAGAGAAACAGTCAATTTACGGAAAATTCTCCTCTGTAAGTTACCGATATATATATATATATATAAAAAGAAAATCCTCATTGATTGTTGCAGCATCCAATGTGTCAGGAGTCCCCAACCTTTTTTGCACCAGAAAGTGGCTTGCTTTTCCGTGGCGTGGCGTGGCGTGGCGTGGCATGGCGTGGCATGGCGTGGGCAGCTGGTTGTGGCACCACCATGTACTGGCCAACCCCCCCCCTGCAATATGTGCCTTCTACTGGAATAGGGATGTATTTTGGGCATTCGAATGTCAAAAAATCCAATTCGAATCTGCAACATTCGAATCGGTACGTTCGAATGTTAGATTCGTATCTAAAAATACGAATGTCGACAACATCCGTATCTGTTATACGTATCTGTGTGCGTTCTGTAAAAATCCGTATGAATTCCGTTTTAATCCCGTATTTTAAGCGCGCGATATGTATCATCTTGCAAATGCATATACGACAGATACGAATCTACACGTTCGAATCATGCAAAAATCCATATCGGAGTTTCAAAAATCCATATTCGAGTTTGCATGTGCAAATTCGGATTTTTGAAAATCCGATTCGAGTCCGAATGTCGACCTCGATGCAGTTTTCTTGGCAGGGATGCAGAAGTGGTTTGCCATTGACTGCTTCCAGGGAGAGGCTGGGGATCAAACCGGCAACCTCTCTACATCCCAGGCTCTGTGCTCGACCACCGAACTACAGCCCCTCCCAGACTCCATGAACACCTCTGTGCAGGTTACTTGGCAGAGATACGAAAGTGGTTTGCCATTGCCTACTTTCCTGGGTATGGAACCAGCCACGCTGTGCTTTCCAGGCAGTTTATCACTGAGCTACAACCACTCCTTATATTCAAGTTAGTTGGTTCAAAAGGTAATGCCTTAAAGTGGGAGGGGGTCAGCCGTGGCCCTTCAAAGACCTTAGGGCGTAGCATAGGATAAGAGATACAAATAAATAACTCAATATCCTCTGAGAAGGCAGCCTAGCTTTTGCTCACGGTCACGCCTCTCAGCACAGGGACGCCTAGGATTCCCGTCTCAGCTAGAAGGCTCGATATGGTTCCGTTCCGAACTTAAAACGATCGGCGTATCTTCTGAACATCGAGATATCAAAAGAGCAGTAAAGCCCTCATCCCGATCGGTAATTTCAGCAAACGTACAGCGCAGGTGACGCACAAAGTGAAGGGAACGTTTCCTTTCCCCTCCAATTCTCTTTGGCTGCGCTGCTCCGCAAAACCATTTGGCGCAAAAGCGCAGGCCGGCAAATGAGTTTGGCGCACAGGGGCTGCAGCCTCGGGAAGCCGTTTCTATCAAGCCCATGCTGGGCAGGATCGGAAGAGTTTGATTTATTTTTTATTTTTCGGAGGAGTTGGATAGCTTCCATTTCATTTCAAAATCCAGTTAACCTCAGACTTGGGGACCACAATTACATTTCAATTCTTCAAAAACGGCACTTTTCATTGAAGTCTCCGGAGTCGGTCAGGCGTGTATATAAAAATTATCGCCAGAGGTTCTGGCTGCTGAGCTCACGGGCAAAGCAGGAGCTCAGGGGGAAACGGAGGGAAAAGGGCCTTGAGCTTGACCGCATTTCAAGTCAATAGAGCTGTTTTGTACAAGGCGACAGCCCGCTTTGACTTGGGGAAGCAGGAGAAAAATGGAGTCAGCATTAAGAGTCCAGACGCTTTCTGTTCTTCCCTTCAACCCAAGCCAAATGCCTTTTATAGCTTGCTTGATGTTAACGCTCCAGGATTTTGTCCGCACGCTGCCTCCTTATTACTTGAAATCATGCCGAAGGGCAGGTAAAAACAAATACCTAGCAAGGGATGCACCGTGTCGTTGGCTCACTTATCAGGCAGGGCTCGGATGGCAAGGAGGTAACTTTCCCAAGAAAGACGTAAAGGTAAGGAGGAGAGAATGCTCATCTTTTTGTAACCTTCCTGGTTAATTCTGAATACGTATTGGCTTTGAAGTCCCCAGAGAGGGAAGTCCAGCAAGGTAGTTAGTAGTAGCACTTGGGGACTAACAAGAGAAGCGTTGGTGGCATGAGCTTTCGTAGACACATCTACTTCTAGCATCTGAAGAAGGAGATGTGCCCATCGGGGCCCCTAGCATCTGAAGAAGCAGACATGCCCGTTGGGCCCCCTAGCATCTGAAGAAGGAAACGTGCTCATCGGGCCCCCTAGCATCTGAAGAAGGAGACATGCCCGTTGGGCCCCCTGGTATCTGAAGAAGCAGACATGCCCGCTGGGCCCCCTGGCATCTGAAGAAGGAGATGTGTCTACGAAAGCTCACACCACCAACCCTTTTCTTGTTAGTCCCCAAGTGCTCCTAGCTACCTTGCTGGACTTTTAGAATTAGACTAACACGGCTATTTCTCTGATATTGACCAACCTAGGGAGTTAATCGCAGGCTTGCCAATGGTCCCCCTTGCCGGAAGCTCTGAGATGGGTGGACCGATGGCAGGAGAACAGCCGCAGACCTGGAAGGTGACGCTGGCTCCAGATGGGTTATTCGCTCCCACCTGTGCCATTAATGTATTTTCCTCCAGGTGTCAACCGAGGACCCTTCTCTGTGCTAATGAAAACCCAGCACCTCTGGTGGAAAGCCTGGCACATGGCGGCTATTAACGGAGACACGTCGCGCAACGCTCTCCCTGATTGGTTTCTTTATCCCTGGATTCATTCACTTTAAACCCGTGCGTACGGTTTGATTGGGCTGGCAGACCCTGCAAAGCCGTTTACAGCGACAAAATCGGCCATTCAAAACACACATTCAGAAGGAAAGAAGCAGGCGTTTCCTCAAGGCCTACACAAACAGACAGACCCTTCTCAGTGGAAGCTGAGTTGTTCAGGGGTTCTTGAACTACAACCTCCAGAATTCCATGCCAGCAGAATATCAGGGCTGCTCAATGTGCAGCCCTTCAAATGTTCCTGAACTACAGTCCCCAGCATTCCACTCCCAGCATTCCATGCCAGCGGAATATCAGGGCTGCTCAACTTCCAGCCCTCTGGACATTTCTGAAGTACAACTCCCAGCATTCCATGTCAGCTGAATATCAGGGCTGGTCCAGCCCTTGGCTTGCCACCCCTACTTTGCAGAGGAGTTTAAAGTGTTCAAGCCTCCACCCCCTCTCTTTCCCTCAGCAGGCCACTTCACGGTGGATACAAAGTTTCACTTTCACCCACTTCACACTGATAACAAGCAACAAGTTTCACTTTCACCCACTTCACACTGATAACAAGTTTCATTTCCCACCCATGCTTCTCACTTTTGGCTGGGGAAAGACGGCTTGGCTGACTCCTTCCTGCGTGAAACGACCACGACGGTTGGACGGGAGAAAGGTGCAATAAAGGAGAAAATGAGGGGAAGGCGTGGGCGAGGAGGCTTAGGGAGGTGATTTTGCGCACCACTGTGGGAGCGATCCCTATGGTTGCGCTCACTGAAGGTCTGGCTTTGCTGTGGGGAAGCAAATGATGGGAGCAAAAGCTGGAGGGAGGGGGAGCCAGGATTCCCCACCCTTGGCCACGTCATTGGGGAATCAAACCTAATCGGACACCTCGGCTGGCAAAGGGCGGGGAGGAAAATATTCGCTTTCCCTGATGCGTTTTTGAAGCATTTTCTGTGAGAACAGCAGAATCAGGGTTGACTGTGATTTAAAGTTTAAAAAAAGGGGAACGGCCAGAATGCGTGTCTGCACTGGGTTTAGCTTTGTCTCGTTTTAAAAAACTTCAGTGGGATCGCAGCCAAAAGGAAGTGAAGGCTACGGCAAGAGCAACTTCCTAGGAATCCAGTAAGTTTTAAGGGATTCCACTGTGAGGCAAATGGGATTTCAAAGCTCACAAGATGCCCTTGACCGCCAAGAGAGCAGCTCAAAATGCACATTTATTATTATTATTATTTACAGAGAATTATGCGCTGAGTGATTTCCCAAGGCCTTGAAACTCCCCAGAACTTTTAACCGGCTGTTTATTCCACTTTCGGGCGTGAGGTCCCCTAAGTGTTCTCAGAAGACCAATCAGTTTTTCTGCAAAGCAGAGTGAGGCCTTCGCGCCGCGTTTTCCGCCCGCCTTCAGAAGCGATCCCAGCACGGAGCATTTTAGGATTCCACCGTCTACAGCAACCTTCTTCCCAGTTATGAATCACTGCCGCAGCACAGGGAGAGATGTTCTTAATGTCTCATATTCACACAATACATTATGGATGAGAAACCGGCGGTTCTCCGCATCGTACCGGAACCCGAACTCCAACAGGCCCCAGCTTGCGCGCCCAATAACTGCAGAAGATGAAATCTGCGGTCTAAAAATAGCAGGACCTCAAATTCTGTAATAACAGAGAACTAAGACGACAATCCTTAAAATACATTGGGGTGTTTGCTTCCCGTCTGTCACCCTGTAAAAAATCAAACACGGCCTGCAACAGGCGTGGAAGATCACAGTGGAGAACTTTTGAGACACAGTTGTCAGGATATTAAACTCAATTTCATATTCCAAGATGAGCACTCAGATGTCAGAAGGAAATGCATGCACTCTGGAAACTTGAGGGCAGCTTGCATTTTTCATCTGCTCGCTGCGCCAGGCGGCAGGTTTTACGATATTATTCACTTTTCCTTTAATGGGTTCATGCCGAGTTGCAGGACGGAGGCTGCAGCCCCAGGACTGTGCCTTGTGGTCTCCCATCCCAGAGGCAACACAGGTACTGCCTGTATGCTATGTGCCTCTTGCTTCCCTGGATGCGGCTGGAGAGTCAGAAGTTCAAGAGTTAAATTTACCTGGCTTACTTTCCTGGTTGCTGTGGAGGAGGAGGAGGAGGAGGAGAAGAGAGCTGGCTTTGTGGAGAAGGAAGGGAATAGTTGGTTTTCTACCCCAATTTCTCACCCATTTAAGGGGACTAAAAGCAGCTGACAAAGCTTCTGTTCTTCTCCCCACAACAGATACCCTATGAGGTAGGTGGGGCTGTGAGAGCTCAGAAGAGAGCTGTGACTAGCCCAAGGTCACCCAGCTGGCTTCATGGAGGAAGAAGAAGAGTTGGCTTTTCTACCCCGCTTTTCTCACCCATTTAAGGGGACTCAAAGCGGCTGAAAAACCTTCTGTTCTTCTCCCCACAACAGAACACCCTGTGAGGTAGGTGGGGCTGTGAGAGCTCAGAAGAGAGCTGTGACTAGCCCAAGGTCACCCAGCTGGCTTCATGGGGGAGGGCAGAATCGAAACCAGTACTCCCAGATAAGAATCTGGCTCCCTAGCTACCAGACCAAACTGGTTCACGAAGGGCCCCGTTTTTCTGAATTCAGGTTTACTTGTTCAGGCCTTAGCCATAGCTACAAATTAGACACAGTACAGCTGTATCACAGCAAGCCACAGGTTCGAGGTGGACTCGAGTTGGTCTATTTCACAGGCAAACCAAAACAACATGCGTTTCCCCTTCACAGTTTTTCTTGCAGCGGCCAAAATGGACGGTTGGATATAATTAAAAGATTTTGCTTTCGCTTTTTTCCCCCACCCTTAAATTGGGGGGGAGGGAGAGACATTTAACTATTACCAATGTTCTTCTAAGAAGGACAATTAAAAAACAAGCAAAACCCAAAATCCACATGAACTCGCGGGAAAGAATTTGCTTTGCCCAGCATTTTGAGTTACGCTACCCACAGGGTACCCTGAAAACACACAGATGCCCAGAATATACCCCGAAGTAGAATAAAATAGTTATTTTTAATGTTAATGAAAGGAAGCATAGAGCAATGCAATTCTCTCCCCTTTCTGATCTCCCTTCTTGTGGTAAGTATATTACAAATTCTCTTTTTGCATGAGTTAATTATTTATAATCATCCATCTCTATTTCAAAGCTGTGTTAGCTAAAGAAAAAGAAGAAGAAGAAGAACATGGAAAACGGATGTAGGAGAGAAAATCACAGAACCACTTTCCACTTTGGCGCAAATGGATAACCGACGTTTTGTCCAAAGATATTTACACCCTTGCTGGGGTGAAAGCATGAGGCCCCGGCTGAATCAAAACAACAGAGACCCACGGATCGGGGCTTTTGGGGCGGGCGCAGGGGAGGTTAAGGCAGCGGCAGGAAGAACTGCTTCTATTTGCCCACAATTCCTGATCTGTGAGCTACTCCAAACCACGTTGCTCCCTGGGTTCCAAAAACAGAACACTGGCGATTTTCTTCAGGGGAAGAACATCCCTTAAAGGCAGCTGAGCCAGGGTAGGGGCGTCGTTTTGCCAAGCACTGGAAGTAGCCTCTAAAGTTGGACCAGGATGGGCTGGGTGCAAAGAGAGCAGAGTCTGGCACAACACTCTGGCAAGCTAAACCACTGTGGACTGGGCTGCAAGGGGTGGAAGAAGAAGAAGAAGAAGAGGAGGAAGAAGAAGAAAGAAGAAGAGAGTTGACTTTTCTACCCCGCTTTTCTCACCCATTTAAGAGGACTCAAAGCTGCTGACAAACCTTCTGTTCTTCTCCCCACAAAAGAACCTATGAGGTCAGTGGGGTTGCAAGAGCTCAAAAAAGAGCCATGACTAGCCCAAGGTCACCCAACTGGCTTCATGGAGAAGGAGGAAGGACAGTTGGCTTTTCTAACCCACTTTTCTCACTCATTTAAGGGGACTCAAAGCGGCTGACAAACCTTCTGTTCTTCTTCCCACAACTGACAGGCTGTGAGGTAGGTGGGGCTGTGAGAGCTCAGAAAAGAACCGTGACTAGCCCAGGGTCATCCAGCTGGCTTCACGGAGGAAGAAGAGTTCGCTTTTCTACCCATTTAATGGGACTCAAAGCTACTGACAAACCTTCCATTCTTCTCCCCACAATGGAGCACCCTGTGAGGTAGGTGGGGCTCTGAGAGCTCAGAAGAGAGCTGTGACTAGCCCAAGGTTAAACAGAAAATGCCTGGACCATACAAGTCATATTGTTTTGGCTGAACTTATACAGCTGTTAGGTCCTTTTTTCAAGCCCCCAAATATCAATGGTTCATGGTTGGCCAAAACTATAGAAATGGATGCCTCCAGTTGTTTATAGAGAAAAAAACCCTTGAAACTCTCCCAGTACCACAAATTGCCCAGAGGAACAGCCGAGATGCTTAAGAGGTCCTGTTTTCCTTCCTAATGCTGACTCGCCTTCCTTTCTGGTCTCCGTCAAAGCAGATTAAATTCAGCAAGAGCTGATTGAGATGGCCCACATCATGTTTGCATAATTTATTCCAGGTACAGGGTTGTTTACCACCTATTCTAGAGTTGCTCCTTCGCTTCCATTTCTACCACCACTAAGGCACTTATGGAGCTGCAATTCAGTTCCTTCCTTCCTTCCTTCCTTCCTTCCTTCCTTCCTTCCTTCCTTCCTTCCTTCCTTCCTTCCTTCCTTCCTTCCTTCCTTCCTTCCTTCCTTCCTTCCTTCCTTCCTTCCTTCCTTCCTTCCTTCCTTCCTTCCTTCCTTCCTTCCTTCCTTCCTTCCTTCCTTCCTTCCTTCCTTCCTTCCTTCCTTCCTTCCTTCCTTCCTTCCTTCCTTCCTTCCTTCCTTCCTTCCTTCCTTCCTTCCTTCCTTCCTTCCTTCCTTCCTTCCTTCCTTCCTTCCTTCCTTCCTTCCTTCCTTCCTTCCTTCCTTCCTTCCTTCCTTCCTTCCTTCCTTCCTTCCTTCCTTCCTTCCTTCCTTCCTTCCTTCCTTCCTTCCTTCCTTCCTTCCTTCCTTCCTTCCTTCCTTCCTTCCTTCCTTCCTTCCTTCCTTCCTTCCTTCCTTCCTTCCTTCCTTCCTTCCTTCCTTCCTTCCTTCCTTCCTTCCTTCCTTCCTTCCTTCCTTCCGGACTAGGTCAAAATAAATTCATTGTAAAAGCAGAAACACAGTGATAGAATCTTAATGGGGCGGGCAACCCATTTTGTTTTTTTAAAACAAAACTTTATACTGTTTTTGGGTACAATTAATCTCTTCACCCCGTCTTGCCCTGCCATGAAGTATGGCTGTACCGAACGCCAAGGATTCTTTAATTTTCTCTTCCCTTACAGACTAATACAGATCTCTATTCAGAGTTCCTTTTTTTCTTAGACTTCCGCGCGCTTATTATACTGCCACACAAGTTCTTAGAAAGCAATTTTCGGAAAGAGGCGTAACCAGATTGATGGAAGAGAATTAGCTGACGACGGTTCCGGTGTTCAACAATTGTAGCACTAGGAGCCTTTGCAACTGTTTCGTCTCTGGGTGCATGACAGAGAGAGAAGTCCTACCAAAATGACAGTGTTTCGGTGTATAAAAATGAAATCTCCCATTTTGATTATACAAGCCACCCAGACGGAATCCTGAGAAAATATTGCTTACTTGGGTGACTGTGCAGGCTTATGTAGCGCTGCAGAGGGTTCGGGATTGGGTGCAAAGCTCGGGAACCAGCACGTTTAAGAACTGCTTCGTTTTATTTGTTTGTTTGTTTTGTTTTGTTTGCATTTTTATCCCGCCCTATATCCAAGGGTCCCAGGGCAGGCCACAACATATAAAATGAACACATTAAAACCATGGCAGTGTCTGAATGTGGGGAGGAAAAGGATGCCCCAGAACGGAGCCTTTCCACATGCCATGGAACCTAAGAACCTATGAAGAGCCCTGCTGGATCAGGCCACAGCCCATCTAGTCCCTAAGAATTTAAGAGGAGCCCTGCTGGATCAGGCCGCAGCCCATCTAGTCCATAAGAACCTAAGAGGAGCCCTGCTGGATCTGGCCACAGCCCATCTAGTCCTTAAGAATCTAAGAGGAGCCCTGCTGGATCTGGCCACAGCCCATCTAGTCCATAAGAACCTAAGAGGAGCCCTGCTGGATCTGGCCACAGCCCATCTAGTCCATAAGAACCTAAGAGGAGCCCTGCTGGATCTGGCCACAGCCCATCTAGTCCTTAAGAATCTAAGAGGAGCCCTGCTGGATCAGGCCACAGCCCATCTAGTCCAGCATCCCGTCTCACATGGTGGCCCACCAACTGCTTCTGGGCACCTAAAGCAGAAGGAAAAAACCTTCACCTGCTTTTGAGTCCCTACAAATGGCCTTCAGAGGCATCCTGCCTGTCTCCCCAGCCTGGAGGTAGTAGCCATGGATAGTCTGGCATCCATGAAGTAAGAGGAGCCCTGCTGGAACAGGCCACAGCCCGGTCTCACACAGTGGCCCACCAATTGCCCATGGGCATCTCAAGCAGAAGACAAGGGCAAAACTTGCCTGGCTTCCTGCAGATGTCCTTAAGAGGCCTCCTCTCTGTCTCTCCAACCTGGAGGTGGTACCAAGTCATTCACCATGGCTAAGAACCTAAGGGAAGCCCCGCTGGATCAGGACTCAGCCTATTTTAGTTCAGCATCCTGTCTCTCACAGCGACCCACCAATGGCTTCTGAGCATCTCAAGAGGAAGACAAGGAAAAAAACTTCACCTGCTTTTGAGCACATTCAAATGGCCTTCAGACGCATCCTGCCTGTCTCCCCAGCCTGGAGATAGACCTGCCTTCCATGAATTTGCCTAAGCCTTCCTGAAAACTCTCCAAGGCTGGTTTCCGTTAGCACCTCGTCTGGCAGAAGATTCCTCCTTCTGCTCTTGACAAAAGCCTCAAGAATTCAAAGTTTTTTGTTGGGTAGATCGATGCCATTGTTACTGCTGATGCAGAATTAGGGTGTGTGTGTGTCTGTGTGCATATATATATATATAAAATAAAGAAACCTTCTCTTGTAGTTGAAATCCATACTCGATGTGCCCAGCTCATCACTATCCGTTTTGCAGATTCCCAACAGCGTCCTTTTCGAAAGCAGCAAGGAGAAACATGAGCCAAAGAGCGGCAAAGTTCCTGTGCTCTGCTACTGCCAACGGGCACCCCCCAAAAGGCGCGGATCAGCATCTCAGGGACATTCAGGGACCTTGCAGAAGACCTCCGCGTGACGCCAGGAGAACGGAGGTCCAAGTGTCGATTCATTTCTGGTGTTAATTAGAAGGAAAACAGAGACGAACGGCACGGTTTGGCAGTTTTCAACAGAGGTCAAATTCTTCTCTGGAGCTTAAGAGTTACGTGCGACAAGACAGAAGCAAAAAAGCTTTAATCTCTTTCTCCCTACTGGGGAAAATAATAATAATAATGATAACAATAAAGCTCAAAGAAGCTGAAGGAACAATTGACCTGCAAAAAGAATGCAAAGAGTGATTATAAAGAAGAGGAAGAAGAAGAGGAAGAAGAGGAAGAGGAGGAAGAGGAAGAAGAAGAGAGTTGGCTTTTCTTCCCTGCTTTTCTCACCCATTTATTTATTTATTTATTTATTTATTTATTTATTTATTTATTTATTTATTTATTTATTTATTTATTTCCCGCCCCATACCCGAAGGTCTCTGGACGGGTAATAACGGATCAAACTACATATTTAAAAACATATTAAGAACAAAATACAGATTAAAACATATTAAAAACACAATACAAATTAAAAATTCTGATATAAGCCATTTAAAGGGACTCAAGAGCTACTGACAAACCTTTTGTTCTTCCCCCTGCAATATAACACCCTGTGAGGCAGGTGGGGCTGTGAGAGCTCATAAGAGAGTTGTGACTAGCCCAAGGTCACTCAGCTGGTTTCGTGGGGGAGGGCGGAATCGAACCCGGTATTCCCAGATAAGAGTCCGGCTCCCTAACCACTAGACCAAACTGACTTAGACATGCTCAAGACATTTCCAGCCATTCTGGCCTAACGTTCCCGCTCCTCCCATTCAGATCCAAGCTCACTGTGCGCTCTGAAACTCTTGGGGGAAATGGTGGCTCACAACGGATGTCCTCTGGTTTCTTGGAATATTTCATTTTGGAATTCTGGGAAGGTAACGGAGGTTGTCGGTGGCTGCCCCAGCATTGCTACGGGAACTTTGTTTTACTGTTTAAAAAAGATGACTTAAGAGCCACTGTTTCAGTCTGAGGATTCATGGGGCCACCACAAAGTAGGTCTCCGTCAGGCCAGAGACTTGGAGGATGGGTAGGTGCACGACCTACTTGCCATCTCAGGTTCCATGATGGAAGAAGTAAGGAAGGTGAATCTAAGACCATAGACACATAGGGAAAACAGGCAATGGAGCCGGAATAGTTACCATTTTGGGTGGTGGTGGTGCTTTTTTCTCACTTCAACAAAGGAAACGTTACATGAATTAACTAAATCAGATCCTGTCCATGGGTAGTAAAAGGCTGGACCCTTTCTTCTTCCAGTCGATTCTTGCACTTGCCAGTTTATTGCCTTGAAAAAGTTAAGAGTAAAGGAGTATCTTCAGGATGGTGGATAAACCGGCCAGACAGAGTGATGATATTGGGTGAGTCTCTTGAACCAAAAGTTATTGGAAAATGATCTCTCCCTTATTAATGCAATTCCCATCATGTGCAAAAAGATATCTCCATGTTTGAGAATGCACACAGTATTTTAATCTTTAATTATATTAACTCTTCCAGGAAGAAGCACAAACCCAGGGCTCCGGATTATTGTTTTATTGCATGTTATCTCTGTGGTATTTAATGAATATTGTTACTTAATGCGGCTCTTGCCAGCAAGGAGAAAACCCAAAACTTTGTGTAACACTGAAGAAATGAAGATGAGCTGAAGTTACAGCTGCATCCGGAAAAGTTTGAGTAAAGCCCTTGGTTTGCTGGATATTAACCCTGAAGGTTTCTCACCCTTAAGGGGACTCAAAGCGGCTGCCTAACCTTCTGTTCTTCTCCCCACAACAGACACCCGATGAGGTAGGTGGAGCTGTGAGAGCTCAGAAGAGAGCTGTGACTAGCCCAAGGTCAACCAGATGGCTTCATTGGGGAGGGCAGAATCGAACCCGGTATTCCCAGATAAAGAGTCCAGCTCCCTAACCACTAGACCAAACTGGCTCACATAAGAGGAGCCCTGCTGGATCAGGCCACAGAACATCTGGTCAAGCATCCCGTCTCACAAAGCGACCTACCAATGTCTTCTGGGCTTCCCAAACTGAAGACAAGGGAAAAACCTCCCCTGCAAATGGCCTTTAGAGGCGTCCTTCCTATCTCTCCAACCTGAAGGCAGAACCTAGGCATCCATACTAGTAGCTTGGCTCCACACACGGTCCAATCTTTACATTATCTACTTAAAAGTTAGGTAATGAACATCATACACAGTTCTGAGTCCACTTGAGAGTTCAAGGGCTGCTGACAAAACCCTGATGGAGTAGTTTGGCAGCTAATCTAGGTAAGGGTTATCCAAGGTATGGTATACGTAGTTGTAAGCAAGATCATTTCAGAGAACATAGGAATGTAAGAGTAGCGCTGCTGGATCAGGCCACAACCCATCTAGTCCAGGATCCTAGGAAACTACACTACTGCTGAGTAATGGCCAGCCAAAGACACCTTCATGTACATCTCCTGGCAAATATAGAAGGTCACAAAGTGGCCCAAAAATTGCTTCTGGGCATCCCAGGCAGCAGATGCTTGCATCCCATGAGCAAAACCATCACCTGCTCTTAACTCCTTGCAAAGGGCCTTTAGAGGCCTCCTGCCTGGCTACCCAACCAAGGCACCCATTCTAAAGAAGAACCTAAGAGGAGCCCTGCTGATCAGGCCACACAGCCCATCTAGTTCATAAGAACCTAAAAGGAGCCCTGCTGGATCAGGCCACAGCCCATCCAGTCCATCAGAACCTAAGAGGTGCCCTGTTGGATCAGGCCATGGCCCATCTAGTCCATAAGAACACAAGAGGAGCCCTGCTGGATCAGGCCACAGCCCACCCAGTCCATCAGAACCTAAGAGGAGCCCTGCTGGATCAGGCCACAGCCCATCTAGTCCATAAGAACCTGAGAGGAGCCCTGTTGGATCAAGCCACAGCCCATCTAGTCCATAAGAACCTGAGAGGAGCCCTGCTGGATCAGGCCACAGCCCATCTAGTCCATAAGAACCCAAGAGGAGCCATTCTGGATCAGGCCACAGCCCATCTAGTCCATAAGAACCTGAGAGGAGCCCTGCTGGATCAGGCCACAGCCCACCCAGTCCATCAGAACCTAAGAGGAGCCCTGCTGGATCATGGAAGCAGGAGACATCAACTTGGGCAAACTCTGGGATACAGCAGGGAACAGACGGCCCTGGTGTGCCATGGTCCACGGGGCCACGAAGGGACATGCACAACGAAGTAACACCCCAGTATGAAGGGGAAATCATAAGGGCACATGAATGACACAAACTCTGCAAAGGGAAGGCTTGTTGTGGCTTCTTCCCATGATTCTCATCAGGCCAAGGCCTGCAACAGAAGAAGGAGGATTCTGGGAGGATGGGCCATCTCAAGCTCGAGGGTAAACCAAATAAAGGCAACTCTTCTCTTCCCTCCCTCGTACCCGACGGTTTCTGTAGGCTGTCTTTGTAAATCACGTTGTCACCTGGAGAATTCCTTCCAACGGCAAAATCTATTTTCTCACAGGAGGAGAGTCCAAAGGAATGAGAAGTTCTTCCTCATCGAAAGCAATTATTTAATTTTAGAGACTGGCCCATTTCTCCTGTCAGCCTGATAGAGAATGATGAGCGATTTGGAGAGAAAGAGAAAAATCGCTAACCAAGTTAATACAGCCCGTTGAAACCCCTGGACGGACGGAAGTCCTGAAATTTCCCATGAATGGAGGATCTCTCAATATCCAGGTGTTTGCAGCAGGATGGAGAAATTAAACTGCCCACTGAGCTCTTTCTCATTGCCGGCACCTTCACTTTCACCTGTCCCAACGCTGAGAGATATTTTCTCCAACTATTCCCAGGCCAAGTGATCAGGGATCCTCTTACATTTCAGACAGTTCAAACACATTTGGGAAAGAAACACATTTGGGTCCTAGGTCTGGCAATCTTTGGAGAGGCCAGTATTGAAGACGGTGAAAGCAAAAAACTGCCAGACAGGTTTTATTGTGGTCTCTGACAAAAAGAGTAGAGAAAAAATATGTTATATATGTCGCTAGAAAGTCATGATCAGAACAAGCGAGCGATATTTGGAAAAGGGTAGAACAGAAAAATAAAACATTTCCCCAGGGCAATGAGCAACTATTTGGAGACAGACACATTCTCTGAAGATCCATTGTCGTTCATTCCTAAATCCTAGGTTACATTTCAAGCTACCAGTGGGTTAAGATTCCAGTTATTTTTATCTGGTGGAACATACACAAACACACAACAGCAACAACAGAAGAGACTGCAGATCACAAACCAACAGGTGAAGCGAAACTGTTCAAACTGACTGCAAAAAAAAAAGACGTAAGAAAATAAGACCTGCTGGATCAGGCCACAGTCCATCTGGTCCAGCATCGTGTCTCACGCAGAGGCCCACCAGTTGCTTTTGGGCATCTCAAGATTAACTAAAATGCAAAATTTTCACCTTCTCTGGACTCCCCGCAAATGGCCTTTAGAAGCATCTTGCCTCTTTCTCCAACATGGAGGTGGGAAGAAGAAGAAGCAGGAGTAGGAGGAGTTGGCTTTTCTACCCCGCTTCTCTCAACCATTTAAGGGGACTCAAAGCAGCTGACAAACCTTCTGTGCTTCTTCCACAATAGAACACCCTGTGAGGTGGGTGGGGCTCAGAGAGCTCAGAAGAGAGCTGTGACTAGCCCAAGGTCACCCAGTTGGCTTCATGGAGCAAGATGAAAATCCTGTCAGGTGGGTGGGATGTGAGAGCTCAGAAGAGAGCTGTGACTAGCCCAAGGTCACCCAACTGTATTCCCAGATAAGAGTCCAGCTGAAACATGAAGCTCCCTAACCACTAGACCAAACTGACTCTGATTCTAGATAAAAACGCAAGAGGAGCCCTGCTGGGTTTGGCCACGGGCCATCTAATCCAGCAACCTGTCTCACACGTGGCTCTCCAATGGCTTCTGGGCAACTCAAGCAGAAGGTGAAGGTGAAGCTCACCTGCTCTCACTTCTTGCAAATGGCCTTTAGAGGCATCCAGGCTGAACCTCCAAACTGAGGGTGGTGCCTAGGCATCCCTTCTAGTACCCATTGATATACCTGTCCTCCACAAAATTTCCAACCCTTTTTTAATTTTATTCACTTCTCCTCTAGTAATAAGGTATGTTAAAGTTTCAAAGCTTAACCATCAACATCTGTGTTTAAAAAAAAATGGTTTCCCCATAAGCAAAAAAACTATTGAGATCCTAGTTATTGAATAAGTTACAGAAAACGAAGAGGTCAAAATCCTGGGGTATTTTAAGATACAGACCGATAGATATTTGAATCATAATACTCCAGATATTACAGCTGTAGGAAGAAAAAAGATTATGGTTTATAGAAATGGCAATACCTGGAGATCCTAGAGCGGATGAAAAAAAATGGGGGGAAAATAAAAATTTTCTATCAAGATCTGCAAATTAAAGTTGAAAGACTGTAGAAGGAAAGATCACTTGTAATACCAGCACGGACCGTATTTTCTGATGCTCAGCAAAGGAAATCTGACACTCTCCAAAGGGGGGAAAAAAAAAAGCAAAGAGAAGGTTTGGCCTCTGTAGTTTTATTCCCCAATTTTTAAAAAGACATGGGACTGTTCCAAAATCTGGAAAACCAATCAACAAAAATGCACAAGAGTTTGCCAGCAGCGTGACGGGAAACTTTCCTGTATTCTTCCATATTAGAGAATCAGATTTAATAAGGAGGAAGAACGGCCAGAAGAACCATAAACAAATAGCTTCCATGCGTAATTCTGATCTTGGACTTGAGGAACGTCGCTTTGACCTGAACTGTTCCTATAGATGAGAAACCAAGCCAAGGCCTCCTTCGGAATCCAATTTTCTTTGGAAATAATCTACTTTAATTAAGACAAAGCTGCCCACTGGTCAGGGGAACTATCTGGCAGGCAACATGTATCTGTAAAAAGTGGAAACTAGGCAGGATAGAAGAAATCAGTTCCTGCAGAAAAAGATGCCTTGAATTTTGCAAATTTAAGGCTAGATTGGGGGTCTAGATAGAATGCCTATGATGTGACTTTTCAAATTGTGATTAACTAGAAAACCTTAAACAGGAAGCCATGAATAATATATATGTTCAGATCCAAATACCCTTAATTCTGTTACTGAGCAGAGAAACTTCAGTTGCGATTAGCTCTTACCAACGTACTTCATTCTCTACTATATAACTCTCAACACAGAAAACAGAAAAAAATAATTTCTTTGGAGAAAAAGGCAGGATGTCTCCAAAGGGCATTTGCAGGGAGTCAAGAGCAGGTGAAGGTTTTTTGCCTTTGTCTTCTAGTTGAGACGCCCAGGAGCAATCGATGAGCCATTGTGTGAGATGGGATGTTGGACTAGATGGGCTGTGGTGTGGCCCAGAAGGGCTCCTCTCAATTCAGAAGGACAGCTGTATCAATGGCCAACAGAATGGATGCCTAGGTATCACCTCCAGGTTGGAGAGACAGGTGGGATGCTTCCAAAGGCAACGTGCAGGGATTTCATCTTCTGTTTGAGATGCCCAGAAGCAACTGGTGGGCCACTGCGTGAGATGGGACGCTTGACCAGAGGGGCTGTGGCCTGATCCAGTAGGGCTCCTCTTACTCTCTTATGTTCTTTTATGACCTTTCCAAAGCTACCAGTTTATGGAGGGATCAAGGACCCTGCTGCCTGCCCACAAATGCCCCCCCCCCAGTAGCATGGAGCAGTAAAAGGCCACCTCCCCAGCAGCAGTGTAGGACAACCCATGCTCCACAATCCCATCAGTCACTACATTCCAGACTACCAAAGGCATGGAAAAATCATCCCCTTCGCCCAGAATACAGCAGGTGGCACTTTTCAGTGGTGCTAGAAGTTGGCACAAAATGAAATGGGCTTGGTTGGAAACTCCAAGGGCCAGGAACTGAGGCCTGGCCACCGGCTTTGAAGATCAGGTCCTGTCTTTGAAGCCACTATCCGGAGCTCAGATGACCACAGGCTGTGGATAGAGCTTAACCTGTGCTAAGACTAGACTGATCCAGCAAGGGCTGGAATACCTAGTGTGGCCTAGCAAGGCATAAGAACCCAAATGGACTTTGTTTCTGCAGCGTTAGTGCATGGGGTGCTCCTCTTGGAGTCTCTGGGGTGGAAAAACACTTTTTGACTTTGTACTGTAGCATTTTCTCCTTACTGGTCATCCAAGATGATCTTTTAAGCTTTTCCCTCTTTTTTAAAAAATAATATCTACCCGCTGAAATCTGTTTGCATATGCACCGGAGAACCATCACGCCTGCTTCAGTTAACTGAATACTTAGCGGTTAATTAACTTGCACTATTTTCTAAACATTTCTCTGGAGATAGCTAATCAGAGATTTGGCTCGCGTTATGCATTTAACATGCTTGCTTACTACAATCTGAGCACCGCGGAACTCTTCGTTCTGATCTCCCTAACAATGAAAAGACTTCATGTAGCACGCTCACCAACTCCCTCTCCTATATGGAGCTTTAGCTGATCCGCAAGGATCTCGAAACGCTAAGCACGGGCTTATTCGGGCCCTTAGGATAGGTGCTACGGCGCCCGCACGACCGCTCCGTTTAGCACCCATTGCCATCGGATGTTATATACCGCGTACGGGGTCTTTGTTTAGATCTGGAACTGCAAGGAATGGAGACCCCAAGGACCGGATTCTGAAGATCCGGATTTACTTAATCCGGATTAACCACAGTAAGCGTGGAAGCAGCCTGAGTCGCAACAACCAAAGAGCTGACATCAGCAAGTTCTCCCCCTTTCTTTTCCTGCTACCTTTTGCTGCAAGGCCTTAAAATTCCTTTGGGCCCCCCGTGACACAACACGATGTACGCCGGCGACAAGGAGAATGCTGCCGACACGGCGACACGGTTCCACCAGTCAGCACTGGCTTCATACCTCAATGAATCGGGCACCATGACAAACCGCTGCAGAGAGAAGTGCGTTCAGAGGCACTAGACTAATGTCTTCTGCCTCATTTCTTATTGTGATAATTTCCCTATATATGTCACTAAATATTTTAAGAGGTTTATTAATTTATAAGGTTAGGAGGATCTCTCTCTCTCTCTCTCTCTTGCATTGGAAGTAGACCACCAAAACTGCTGATGGTTGAAGCCTTAGCAGTTTCTGAGTACAACTGTGTGTAACTTTGAAAAGTGTCTTCACAATCAACTTTGATCTCCAGCTCTGGCGGGACTACAATTCCCAGAACTACTGGCTTCAGATCTGCAGGCCAAAGCTCACCTGGGACTCCATCCACAGAAGACAAGTGGGCCGCACGAAGAGACGTTGAAAAGTTTTGGCCAACCATTACCAACCTCCAGACTTGGAGGCAGGATTTTTTAAAAATGTGCTTAACAGAATGCATGAAAAGGCCTCTTGGAGCACAGGCTGGGGACATCTGCCATAGGTTAGATCTCTGGGAGACGTAGGGCAACACGGTTCCATCTCCTGGTTTAGAAGAAGCAGAAGCAGGAGAGTTGGCTTTCCCACCCCACTTTTCTCAACCTTTTAAGGGGACTCAAAGCGACTGACAAAGCTTCTGTGTTTCTCCCCACAACAGATACACTGTGAGGTAGGTGGGGTTGTGAGAGCTCAGAAGAGAGCTGTGACTAGCCCAAGGTCAACCAGCTGGCATTATTGGGGAGGGCAGGATCGAACCCGGTATTCCCAGATAAAGAGTCCGGCTCCCTAACCACTAGACCAAACTGGCTCACATAAGAGGAGCCCTGCTGGATTAGGCCACAGAACATCTGGTCAAGCATCCCGTCTCACAAAACAACCTACCAATGTCTTCTGGGCTTCCCAAGGAGAAGACAAGGGAAAAACCTTCAGTGCAAATGGTCTTTAGAGGCGTCCTTCCTATCTCTCCAACCTGAAGGCAGAACCCTGTGAGGTAGGCGGGGCTGTGAGAGCTCAGAAGAGAGCTGTGACTAGCCCAAGGTCACCCAGCTGGCTTCACGGGGGAGGACGGAATCGAACCCGGTATTCCCAGATAAGTGTCCGGCTCCCTAACCACTAGACCAAAGTGGCTCACGCAGCCATCTTCCTTTTAGGATTAGGGTCGGTTTTCCGAATCAAAGGCATTATTGTAGCTGTAGACACAAATGGCTTTTCTGCACAGCACCAGTTATTCCATGCTGAACGGTCCCAATTCAAACAACTCTGCCCATGTTGCACTGGGCTGCCACTGGTCCATGCTAAGCCCCATTGGCATGGTAGAAAGCCCAACCTGACCCAACCAGGGCCACTTTGGCACGCTTCTCAGAAAGGTCACATTTCCAGGTGCTCAGCAAAAGGGAAACATGTTTTTGGGTGTGGTAAACTGGACCATTCATGTACGAGTTGCCAGACTGGTCCATCCGGACCTCCCATGAGTGGTCTACATTCAAAGCAGGCTATAGCAGAATTTTCCCACCATCACCTGCCTTGGCTGGTGCGCAGCAGTGATCTGAACCAGGGTGCATGCAAATGCAATTTTCGACATTCAATTTGTAACGCAGCGAATAGTCAAAAATCCAAATTTGTACGAAGAAAGAAAAACAAACGTGTGGACATTTGAACCGATACAAATACATTCGTATCTATGAGTTCGAATATTCGATACGTATCCAATGATACAGATCTCATATGCATCCGTATCTATCCTGTTTCATCCCCTACGTACCTGTATGTATGTGTACGTACTCGACGTGTACAAATTATTCATATGAATTATTCGTACGAACAACTCAAAATATTCGTATTTGTACGAATACTAAAGTACCAACGTCTGGACATATGATTTGTGTACGAATGTCCAAATTATTCTGAATTTGCACAAATAATGAATATTTTGAATGTTTGTGCACAATTCCTATTCTAAACCCATGCAGAATGGGTTGAAGGGTACTCAAGTGAGAAAGGTCTGGTACATAAGAACAGAAGAGGAGCCCTGCTGGATCAGACCACAGCTCATCTAGTCCATCAGAACCTTAGAGAGCCCTGCTGGATCAGGCCACAGCCCATCTAGTCCATAAGAAGCTAAGAGGAGCCCTGCTGGATCAGGCCACAGCCCATCTAGTCCAGCATCCCGTCTCACTCAGTGACCCATCAATTGCTTCTGGGCATCTCAAGGAGAAGACAGGAGCAAAACCTTCATCTGCTCTTGACTCCCTACAAAGGGTATCTAGGCATCCATTCTTGATTAGATCATAAGAGGAGCCCTGCTGGATCAGGCCACAGCCCATCTAGGCCATAAGAACCTTAGAGACCCATGATGGATGCGGCCACAGCCCATCTAGTCCATAAGAACCCAAGATCAGCCCTGCTGGATCAGGCCACAGCCCATCTAGTCCATAAGAACCTAAGAGGAGCCCTGCTGGATCAGGCCACAGCCCAGCTAGTCCATAAGAACATCAGAGGAGCCCTGCTGGGTCAGGCCACAGCCCATCTAGTCCAGCATCTGGTCGCACACAGTGGCCCACCAAATGCTCATGGGCATCTCAAGCAGAGACAAGGACAAACCTATTCCTGCTCTAGAATCCCAGCAAATGGCCTTAGAATGGTCCCCCCGCCCCCCCCCCCCCAGCCTGAAAGGTGCACCTAGGCAACGCCATTTGGCTTTCTTCCACCTACCCGTGTATTTTAAAACCCAGTATTTTGTGCAAGAAGCCCGAGGAACAAGTTGACGGAAGGAAAGGCTGAGAATTCATACAGCCCCGCGATATTGATGTCTGATCTCTAAAGCAAATTTCCACCTAGGCACCCGAGGACTTACTGAGGTGGTAGGACCAAGGTGGTAGGCTGAGCCTTCGGCCTTCGCTTGGCAGAAACACCCATTTGGTTGGCAGAGCGTTTCAGAGACTGCTGATTCAGGAGGCCAGACGCCAGACCGGCATGATATTGCAACTGGAGAAAGAAAAAAGGACAGAGAAAGAAAATGTCAGGATAGTTAGGTGGCAAAGTTCACTCTATTCTTAGCTCGACCCAACACTTCAGACCTTTACACGCTCCGTGTGCGTGCTGGAGTTGGACATCCAAATGTTTCTATTCACAAAAATAGATAAATAATTATTGAGAGCCCCAGAGAAATCTGAATGATGCTTGGTGGCTTCTGGTAAGCCTCCTCATGCCCGTATCTGGGGTGCATGAGTTAGAGAGACAGTTTATTATTTATTCCATTTTTTTTTCCATTTATATATCACCCATCTTTTAATGATCAAAACCAGCGAACCAGGCAAATTAAAAGAAAGCAAAACAGACACACCAAAGCAATTTCAAAGTTCATTTATATTTATAACCTGCTTGTGTCACCCATACCAGTTTCACTCTGGATTTTCTGCTAAGGTATGACACCCTTAGTATTTTCCTTTACCAAGGAGGTCACAAACGAGGGAGGCTATTTTACACATAGCTGGCAAGACAGAATGAACATCCATGTCAGAGCAGGGATTTGGGGTGTTTTTCCATGATCGCTTAGTACCCATTTTAGCACCCATTAAGGACCCATTTGGGTGAGAGCTGGATGACCCCATTTCCACCACGGCACCCATTAGGGACACATTTGTTTCCATTGCACCTCGGGAAATCCAGATCATATGGATACTTTTGGGCCTTTAATCCGAATTTTCTGTAGACCCCATTAATGGGGTCTACAATGGGGTCTTCAGCCAGAAAATCTGGATTAAAGGGAGCCTGCTTCCACGTTAGTTTGGCAATGGGGTCTAGAGGAGGCTAGGGGGAGGGGGTACCCTGGGGGGGGGAAGCCCCAAAACCTAAGCTTCGAAGTCATTTCAAAGTCACTTCAAAGTCACTTCGAAACCTGTGCAAAATAGCTCCGGAGAATCTTTGAAGTCTGTGCTGATCTTCGGAGTGAACTTCGAAGTCACTCGGAAATCACTTCGAAGGTTACTCCGAAGATCAGCACAGACTTCAAAGACGCTCTAGAGCTATTTTGCACAAACTTCGAAGTGACTTCGAACTGACTTTGGAGCTGCTTTGGAGATTGCACCCCCTGTCCCCCCAAACACCTGGGGTGACAGGCAGACCCCAAATGGGTGCTCCGGTGTTTCCACGGCAGGGAGGCTAGCACCCATTGCTAGACCACCCATGAAAACACACTGGGTACTTCCCTTAATCTGGATCTACTAGATCTGGATTAAGGGAAGTACCCATTCCCTAGATCCGGATCTTCTCGGATCCGGATTAAAGGAGCGGGGTGGAAAAACACCCTTGAACTAAGAGACTCTTGGGGTGCGGTCAGAAAAGGCTTTTTTCGGTGGTGCCTTTCAGGAAAAAGTGTCTCATCTCCAGACACATGGAAAAAATGCCACCTAAATTATCTGAATATTGGCCAAGAACATGCCTTTATTTTACCACACTGCGGCCTATAACGATCTCCAAGTCAGGGAACACCTACCCTGACTACAGGGGCTTGCTAATGATTGGCCAAGCAGCAGGAAACTTCTGCCTCTTTATGTAGTCTGCTGCCCAGCATAGCTTAAAGAAAGAGATGACTTCAGAGCAGTGAAATCTTGAATGTGGAAGGGGCAACCTTTCCCAGTCTTCAAGACAGGGTAAGGTGAACAGTCATCATAGACTCAAATTCACCCAAAGGGGTGACTCTTTAAATGAGTTTGATTGTACCCCCTGCTTTCAAGCATGGTACTCTTAACAACTGAGCCACTAGAGGGCCAGTTCAACACAATTATGGTTTCCAAAGCAAATTATATCCACTTAGAGGTTCCTAAATGTATGTTTTTACTTGCTTAAAACCACAGATTTCTCTTCTGTGGTTCAACCTTTGCTCCACCCATGTGCCAGCAAGGGGACAAGGCTGCAGTTAGAAGGGGTGACTTTGAATAATGCCACAAACAGATCAGTAGAACATTCTGAACTTCTACCACAATCCTTTCTCCTGCAGTGGAGAAAGTGACGGATTCCTTCTTTCCTTCCTTCCCTCTATCTAGGACTCCTTCCTTCTTCCCTCCCTCCCCTCTAGGTCTCTCCTTCCTTCCTTCCTTCCTCCTCTCTCTCTAGGTCTCCTTCCTTCCTTCCTCTCTCTCTAGGTCTCCTTCCTTCCTTCCTTCCTTCCTTCCTTCCTTCCTTCCTTCCTTCCTTCCTTCCTTTCCCTTCCTCCGCTCTGTGGAACTCTCTAGATAAGACTGAAGAAAGCCATGCCAACTGTGAGTTGGTTTTCTGCAGAACAATGCAGATTTCTTGCCTACAGCACTCCATCCTATAAGGAAATTAGGGATGGATATTCAGGCATTCCAAAGAAAATCGATCGACTGGTCAGCTTCGGAACACTTTGTTTGACACGAAAACAAATGGATTATGATAATTTGCAGGCCGCTAATTTACAGCCATAAAAGTGAGTTACCTGGACTAATGCAATGAAAGAACGGTACCATTAAGGCAATTAGAAATTTTAAGAACGATGCCTACATTTCTTCACAAAGGGTTGCTCAGGGAAATGAAGTTTCCATTTTCCCAACTGCAGTTTTTCATCACAGAGAGGCATTAAGTGAAGGCTATTTCGTTCTTTTTTTCAAAAATCAAGCACCTATGGGTCAACTGAAGCGGGGAACAGGAAGTCACCCACCCAACGGCTGCCACCCCACTAGATCACATTCAGGGCCTATGTAGTCCATCTTTCTGCTGTACCCAGGACCTCTGGGAGGCCAAGCAGGGCCCTGACAGTTGGAGCTCATCTGTCCCTGAGAATGAACTCTCCATGAAGCCAAGAATGAAGACACCTTTGGTTATGGCTTCCATTTCCTCTAAGCCAAGGCTGGTGGACACCCCAACATTATCTCTATGGGAGTTACCATTCTTGATATTCCACGAAGGGTGGCAACCTTCAAGATATTACTTAATGGCTGCGTTCACACCTAAGTTTTAATCCAGCTTCAGCCCAGTTTCAGAGTCAGAGAAGACATCTGCGGAGCGACTCGTCATTATTTTTCCGCTTTACCAGAGATAGATCATGGATTTTCTGAGTTAGTTAATATTCAAAGAAAATAGTGCGACACCGTGCTGATGGGATCTTTAACCCTGAAACTGGACTGAACCCGAATTAAAACCTGGGTGTGAATGGGCCCAGCCAGGGGCCAGTGTTTTGCCATTCATTTTCCCTTTCAAAGAACGAATCCAGAGTGCTTTAAAGCGTAACAGCATCCTTGAAAGACCTTATTAGTGGTTCCTGGGGCATAAAGTAGCCACCCGTAAAGCTCTGGATGGGGGGAAAAAAAGAGGGAAGAGACCAAATGAAAGAATAATATCTGCAAAGAACAAAAACAAAACAAAACCAAGCCAGCAACAAGTTCCAAGTGACATCGGTCAAAGCGCTCCATATGGCACGGTAACAACATTCTGATTTACTCGGCCAATTTAGCCTTTGGTCTCGACAGCGGTACGAAGATGTATAGCATTCTTAATAAAAGCTGAGCTCCTCTCTGCCGGACAGAGGTGGAGGCATCATTTCGCCCTAATGCGCTCATCTTCGGCCAACGAATTTTGCTCAGATTTCTTTTTTTCTCCGTCCCAGATCCCTGAAATGGGAAATCGATGGAGGCGCGGGGCCCCGCGTGCCCCTGAAAGACAATGCCTCAAAGCCTTTTATCAATCTTTTGCTCCGCAGAATTTGCAGCCAGCGCAATATGCACGGCTTTTGGTGGAATGAAAGGCGATGCAAACTTGGCAGGAAACAGGCCCAGACTTCGGGGGCCTCAGATTCCCTTTCTCTTCCCGAAGCCAATGCAAGCTCAGCTGTTTAAACTCAGTAAGGGCCGAGACTGCAACAGACCATGTGGTCTGACGCAGCTCTGGCCGGCGGATAGCGGAACACCACTCCCAGAGGGCTTCCGAACGGTTCCGTTTAAAAAGAAGATTCCCACGTGAAAACGTCTGAGCTGGGATTTATTTCTACCCAAAACTAGAAGACTCCTTCTCCGCAGACCTCTCCAGTTCAAACCTCCTGATCGCGGCGACTTTTGTTAATCACGTATAATTTGGGCCTGGCCTTCGCGTCCCCCTTCGCGTCGGCTTCTAGGAACAGAGATCCAACTGTCAAGATCTGTAAAGGCCATTAAATATTTACCAAACCATCTTTATAATGGGAGAAAAGGTCAAAGTTAATAAAACTGACAAGCAGCTCCTGACGAACCTGATTTATATATTATTTAAGCGCCATATATTGTATTTCACGGAGCGGGCTCCGTTCTTTTCGGCTGGAAACATTTTCTTACCCTTTGGGCCTGGAGGAGCCAGGGATCTTCAGAAAATTATGGTCCGTAAAAATGGAAGATTTAGAAAAAGGAGCAAAGGCAGGAAAGGACTTAGGCAAGGCATTTGCTTAAGGATTTCTGTGAAAGCCGTTCCTGGCCACAAGGACGTTCCCCCAATATGAATATTTCATTTTTTAATATAAGGATGCCTATAGCCTCAATTCAAGTGGCAGAAAAGGTATGAAATTGTTAAAAACACACACCCTGTAATCAAGTTACTGCCTCAGCTGGCTGTAAGATTAAAACATACGTTCAAAGGACATAAGAACATAGGAAGAGTCCTGGTGGACCAGGCTGCAGACACTCTAGCCCAGCATCCTGTCTCACGGAGAGGACCACCAATCTCAAGCAAAGGCACTTGACTTATGAGTAGCCCTACTGGATCAGGCCACAGCCTCACCTGTCTCGCTGCTTCTGGGGATCTCAAGCAGAAGACGAAGGTAAAACCTTCTAGAGATGTGTACAAATGTGTTTTTTGCATCCAAATTCAAATCCAATCGCATATCCAAACATTCGATCCGATCCGAATGTTTAGAATCTGAATGCAACAAAATGCGATTCGAATCGAATACATTCAAATCTATTTGCTCGAATGTTAGGTTTGAATCTCGACAACGTTCCTAGGTGTTATACGTAGCTGTAGGCATTTTGTACGCATCCCGTACGCATCCTGTTTTTGTCCTGAACTATCGGTGCAAATGTGTACAGATACGTATGAGAGTCACGTTTCAAATCATTCAAAATTCGTTCAAATGATTAAATTTGAATTTGTAGACATTCTATCCGAGTTTGAATGTCGACATTTGATCGAATTTCTAATGTTTAGAACATCCGCGGACAAGCCTCAAACGTTTCCCTGCTCTCAACTCCCTGCAAACGGACTTTCAAGGCTGGTGACCACATGGGTTAGCGGCTGCCCAGCCACACGGTCCGTTTGCCCAAGACACTGCTGCTCTGGCAAGATGCCGGAGCCTTTGGCGTGCAAATCGCAGCCTCTAGCACTGAGACTTGGACCTCACAAGCCAGTCTGGTCTTGTGGTTTGCGAACCGGACTCTTATCTTGGAATCACCGGGTTTGATCCTCCACTCCTCCATGAAGCCAGCTCAGTGGCCTTGGGCTAGTCACGGCACTTTTTCCTGAGCTCTCACAGCCTCACCTACCTCACAGGGGGGAATAGAAGGTTTGTCAGCCGCTTTGAGTCCCCTTAAGGGTGAGAACAGAAGGTTTGTCAGCTGCTTTGAGTCCCCTTGAATGGGTGAGAAATAAAAAGCTGACTCTTGTCCTTCTCTTTCTCTTTCTCCTCCTTCTCACTTATACCCCAGAATACTCACATGTAAAAAGTCATATAGTGCACAGGAATGACTTTGTTTGTTTGTTTACTAATTCATATCCTGCCCTTCACCAAAAGGTCCCATAAAAACTTCCTCTGGGTCCTTGGAGATTTAAGTGCCCTCCGCTAATATATTTTCTGTTAGATCATCAATGCAAAGGAAAAGCACATTTCTATAGCACTGCGCCAATCCTTTCCCCACCTGCTGGAATGGCTCTGGTCTCCTCTCCTGCCTGGCCTTGATTTCATAATTCATCTCCACCGCCCCCCCACCCACCGCCCCCCAAATCCGGCTTTCTCTACTAAACAGCTACCAGGTCAATTCTCCATTACAGCCGCTCTTTGTAAAACAGACCCGAGACAGGTACCGAGACTGAAGGGCTTACATTGAGCAATTTACAGGTTGTCTTTAACCATATTCTTCCAATAAAAACTGATCTGCGCGCCGTTCCGTCTTTCCGCCGTTAATGTCAGGCGCTGCCATTGTCACGCTCACGCAGCTGTCAACGACGGATTGCATTTGGCTTGCAAAATGCTAAATAGGAAAGCAATCTCAGATTAAAATGTTGTCTTCGGCTTGCCGCGGCTGAGCGCTGTCGCTCCAAATCAGCCACGGAAAACTGGATTCCCTAAGATTTGGAAACCTTATTAAAGCCGGTTCCTAAAAGCCATTCCGCCTTGGGAGTTTCTGAGGACCGGCTAATCTCTCTGTGGCTTTCATCACATCGTCGCGTGATCTTCCGAAGGAAGGCACGTTTGTTTAGGATGCGTTTTAGGTTTAAGAGTCTAAAAGTGCCTTTTTTTTGGCACACACAATGATTTACAGCCCCTTGCTGGCTGGCTGCTACGGTTTTGTTTATTAATATGCATAAATAATAATAAGTAATAAGCAAACAGTATAAGCAGAGTTAACATTCAATTCATTGAAGACCACAAATAACAGGCCTGAAAGAAGAGGGCAAAGCTACTTCCACAGCCAAAGGCTAAGGTATAGGTGCCTCTTTATCAGGTATCTGGATGCTTAGAATGATGTCCCTTGATGCATCCCAGAAAGGAGATTGTTATACAGTCTGGGAGCCACCACAGAGAAGGCGCTCTCGTGTGCCCCTACCCCTCTGAATCCTGACAGCGGCAGCTCTAGCAAGAGGGCTGCCCCTGAAGATCTTGATGTATAGTCAGGTAGATTAATTCAATGATGAACACCAGAGGGGATCTCACTAATGCTGAAGGCACCCACCATTTGAGGGGGTCTCACATTTTCACCAGGCACTGAAAACTAGACAGTGTAGGTGCTTGGGCGAACGTCAAGAGGGAGGCCCGGAGTCCAGGGGCCACCACAGAAAAGGTCCTACTGCATGACCCTGTGCCTCGTACTTCTGCAAGCGAAGGGACGACAAGAAGGTAATCTCCTTGAGATCTCCGTGCATGGGCAGGTCTATATGTTATCTGTCCCCTTAATAAATGGATTGCAAGAAACCTGGATGTCCTTGGAACAGCGTTAGGCTCTTGGGTTTCCTTTCCTCTTTTAGCACTGATTGCTCACGTTTTGTAGATTCGCTTTGTGCATGCTTTAATAATTCAACAAAAGCTTATTACGGAAACAAAAAGTGTCCTGCCACCAGCTCTCAAGTCCACCTGTGGCCTTTTCTAATGCACCGTGCTGGCAGGTCCCTAGAGAACATCACCATTCTTACAGCCAGAAGCAGCAGCAAAATCAAATGCAGGAGATCCCCATTTTTCCTTTTCCCCTTCTAAATGGCGTCGTGGGTTTTTTTTATATATATATATAAAGATATCCTTGGAGCTGACACATGCTTTTTATTGCTTTTTAGACAAAAGAGAGAAGTATCTCTCAACCCAGTTCACATCAATCAAAAATTCAATACAGAGCAGATGGCAGCATCACACCCAAAAGGCGGCACAGGGCCCGAGATGAGGCACCCAAGGAAAGAGGAGAAGAAACAGGGGGAGGAGGGGGAGATGAGTCTGGCAAAACCCTCCCAGAAGTGATGAGCTGCAGAGAGACAACAGTGATCAATTAGCGCCAGGCTGATGGATAAATCCCTGATAAGGAGCGGGCCGGTTTCCTTCCTCTTCCTTCCTGCCCGGATTTCACCTGGTGTCCATCTCCTGGACGAGATTTTTCACTCGTAATCTCTATGGAGTTGGATGCTGGTAATAAAACAGCAAGCAGAACTACAGCGCTGTAGGGATTTTGTAGGGAAATTTTGGCCTCTTAAGTCCGGCCTCCTGTTCCACGATAGAACCCAAATGAAAGATTCTTTAAGCTGTGGTTATCATCTATCTATCTATCTATCTATCTATCTATCTATCTATCTATCTATCTATCTATCTATCTATCTATCTATCTATCTATCTATCTATCTATCTATCTGTCCATCCGTCCACCTGTCATTTGCATTTCTATTCCGCCCCATACCCAAAGGTCTCTGGGTAGGTAACAACCGTTAATGCACCAGATTAAAAACAGAATATACATTTAAAATAGTTTAAAAATTCAACAAATCTAAAACAATACACTCCGTGTTTAAAATGACAGTATCACCTCAGCCAAAGCCAGGGGTAAATAGGTGCATCCTTGCTGATCTCTTGAATTTATACTGACTATTCCATAGTCTGGGGGCTAACACTGAGAAGGCCCTACCTGCGTCCCCACCTCTTAAATTACTGAAAGGAGTGGTACCACCGAGACGACTGTCATACCTTGTGTTGTCAGTGCCTCTTCCTCCAAGGACTAAGGGGCAGTTGCCCCCCCCCCCCGCCTCCAGCCAAGCCAAGGCAGTCTTCTCAGCCAGCCAAAGTGAGGAAAGCACGCCTCATGGGTTAAACAGGAACAATGAGTCTGTCTCCCAAGATGGAGACAGTTCAGATTCAGATGCTGGCCAGCGCCCAGTTCAGAGTGTTCTCAGGCAAGAGCGAGAGCACCTGAGGCGCTCAGCACGGTTACAGACCAAGCACCTGCGGCGAAGAGGGCATGCTACTCCCAGCCCTGTTTAAGAAACACTCAGTCCCTGCAACTGTTGTTGCAGACAACAGCTCTTTATCCTGCAACCCCGGTTCCTGTGTATTTTCTTTGTGCCTGACTCTCTGACCGTTTGATGACTACGAAGACCCTAGGCAAACTGGACTCAGCATTCCTGACTACGCTTTGGCTCTTGAACTCTGGATCTTGACCTGGCTGCTGCTACGACTAGCCCAGTGAGCACTCGTGTGGGCGTGTGCTTGCAGAATGCCGCCTGCTTGGGACACGACAATGGCCTTCCTTTTTAATTAGTGTTTAAAGATGTTAACCACTCTGAGATGGAAATACAAGGTGGTGTATCACTTGATCAATAAATCGATTATTAAATAAGTGCTTTATTTCTATGCCCTCGGTGCTCCATTCGTAAGAGTACCCATTTCTTCCTTAAGAATAATTCTTGCAAACAAGGGAAGAACAAACTATAACTTTATCTACCAGGAAAAAAAACAGCATCACAATCCGTTTAAAATTGCTTTAGATGCAGGTCATAGGACTGTTGTATGTCTACTGTG
Source organism: Aspidoscelis tigris stejnegeri (assembly GCA_023333525.1). Lineage (NCBI taxonomy): Eukaryota > Metazoa > Chordata > Lepidosauria > Squamata > Teiidae > Aspidoscelis > Aspidoscelis tigris. The sequence goes on from JALMGA010000016.1 coordinate 11,898,270, forward strand.
GCATTTTAATAAAGATTTTGTGTGTGGGGGGGAGGGGGGGAGAACATATTTTCCAGAAGGATCATGAGAGGTCAAATGGACATCCGGCTTGCATAATTCATAAACTGGGAAAGTTTAAGCGTGATGATGAATTATAACATTTGGCTGGAAGAGAAAAGCAGCAGGCCAGAAAACTCATGTAATAATACAGTGTTTTAGTTTGTTACAGTGATGCAGAAGTTGTTTTGCAGAGAATGTCCTAACAAAACAAGGCTGCACATTCTAAGCAGCTGATCAGCCAACCTAAAACTTTGGTGGATTAATCATCAGTTGTTCTAGCACAGAACACAGCAAGGGACATGTCAGGACAGACAAATACGCTCATTTTTTACAAAGTTATCTTGGTTCTAATGAGTTTATTAAAACACTGTATTTCTCTTATTTCTGTTAGAGTGTAAGAACCTATGCTGAGCCCTGCTGAATCAGGCCTCAGCATCTCACCTCAGTGACCCACTGTGCTTCTGGGCATCTCATGTGGAACGCGAAGGCAAACCTTCACCCGCTCTCCACTCCCTGCAAATGGCCTTTAGAGGCATTCTGTCTGTCTCTCCTGTCTGGAGGTGGTACCTGAGCATCCATTCTGGATGACAGCATAAGAGGAGCCCTGCTGGATCAGGCCACCTAGTCCATAAGAACCTAAGAGAAGCCCTTCTGGGGGAGGCCACAGCCCATCTAGCCCAGCATCCTGTCTCATCCAGTTGCCCACCAATTGCTTCTGGGCATCTCAAGCAGAAGGCAAAACCTTCACCTGAAAGTGACCCTTACCCCCTTTTTCCACGCACAGTCAAAGATCCGGATCTTCAAGATCCTTTGAGATGGGGTCCTCCTGGAGATCCGGATCTTGAAGATGCCTAAAGACCCCATTGTGGACACCTTTCATCAGGTCCACCTGAGATCCAGATTTAAGGGCCCTTGTGGGAACAGGGTCTTGCAGATGGGGCCTTCAATGGGGTCCAGGTGGGGATAGGGCCTTCCCAACTGGTACCAATCAGATACTAATCGGGTTCCTAATGGGGTCTTAGAAGGGTTCTAAGCCCTAGCAGAAAAAGACCCTTCGAAAGGCTCCTGACTGTCTCTCCTACCTAGACATCCATTGATATGATCTCCATGAACTTGCCTAACCCTTCCTAAGTTTGCTTTTATGGTACTCTTATATGAGGAAGAAAGCAGGAACATAAGGAAATGAAAATACTACCCAAGACCGTGTGGACTTTTGGTTCCATGCACATAAATGCAGAATACTAGCCTAAGTTTCATGATATGATACATATATTTGAGCTGGTGGAAAGACAACAGGGCGGATAAAGGTGGAATCGGCTCCTATGAACGTCAGGAAGCTGATTTTGGCGCCGAGACAGAAGGGTCAGGCACCTTCATGAGTCTCACAGACTCATTTAAGAGTTTTTTAAAATTTATTTTTAAACTCCCTATTTATTCAGAAATATGGTCACAGACCAGTTATTAAGGGCAATTTTTTGCTCTTTTCTCTCTATGGTCTCTTGAAGAGACTCTCGGCCAGTAGAGGTCACAGTGCCTCTGAGTCAGCCACAAAGGTCTTTAAAAATGCAGCCCGTACTTGTTTTGCAGGATACAGAAATTTTGGTAAAAGAGCAGAGCCTAGTTAAGCATAGGAAGAAGAGAGATTTTGGGGTTTTTTTTAACAGGAGACTCTCTGGAGACAAGAACCGTCTTTCAGACAGTGAAGTCCTGCAACCTCCTTGCAAACGGAGCAGCCCAACCTTTTGTGCCAGGGAGAGATTTTTTAAATATGTGCTCCAACTTTTCTCCTTGTTCACATCACTGTGGGAGAGGCGAGGAAGTGAGAAATTTAATACTCTTCTTTGTCATTTCCCAGTGACCTAAGGCCTGGGAATAAGCAGAGACCAGCCCACGAGGTGACCTTCGACGGACCATTTTTCTGCATGTTGAAATTTGGATTTAAACTCCTCTTCTTCCGCGGAGGAAAGGTAAACGATCCATCAAGGATCTCTTCCAAAGTACCTGGGAATCGAGTGTAACTTGTGGATGGGACCAGCAGTCCATTTAGCCTAGCAGCCCCTTCCTGTTGAGTCTTGTGGTTAGAGTACCAGACTCTTCTCTGGTAGCCTCCCGGTTCAATTCCACACTCCTGCACGGAGCCAGCTGGGTGGCCTTGGGCTAGTCACAGCTCTCCTTCTGAGCTCTCACTGCCCCACCAACCTGACGGGGTGTCTGTTGTGGGGAGAACAGAAGGTTTGTCTACCGCTTTGAGTCCCTTTAAGGATGAGAAAAGGGGGTTATAAAAGCCAACTTTTCTTCCTCCTCTAGTGAAATCAGCTCCATACAGAAACCCCCAAACTAACACAACCATGCCATTGCTTTCCACGAGGTTACTGCAATACTGGTAGTTTGACTTTCAATGCTATTTCTCATTTCCCCATTTCCCCAATATCCTATTGGCCTTTTAAAAATATACACAGCTGATGCTCACAGAGTCATGTAAATTTAAGACATGAAATTCGGCAAGCGGAGATTTGAAGAAGGCTTGGAAATGAGTCTGCAAAAGCCGGCAGCTCACAAGACGTCCACTGATTGATCCGCACAGGGGCTCCTCGGGGGTGGCCCCTTTAGCGAATGGCATATTCATTTGATTGTGAAGAACAGGGGCACAAAACGCAAAGGGATGCTCGCAGCTGTCTTTTCCGCCTCAGGCATCTTGCCTACCTGTTTGCTTTTAATACCCAGGTGAGGAGATCTTCAACACCGCTGAGGTTTCAAAATTTGTAATCCTCAAAGAGTTAAAACTGCGAATGCCTTTTTTTCTTTGAAAAAAAAAATAAAATGCAAACGAAACCCATCAGATTTGATTGATAAAAGTATGGTTTTAACTAAGCCTGAAAAAGTGAAGATTGGCAACATTTCGCGCGCTATAATTTGCTTCCTTTGCTTTTTTCACTGTAGCACCCATAAATCAAAGGCGTGTTAAAAATGGCCCATACATCACAAGCTGGCATTTCAAAACTATTTACAGAATCCATAATATTCTCAACATGCAAGAGAAAGAGGAACGTGGAAGATGAATTAAATGAAAACGGCTGCTCAGACATCCAAATGGGGTTAATTAAGTCTGGAAATGGCTCCTCACTCGATACATTAAGATGTTTAATAAGAACAATCCGAGCAAATTCGGGTTACAAACAAAACTGTCTGCCTTGCTTAACAAAGAGAGCGCTCATGCCCACTTGAATTAATGCTGAGAGAGGAGCATTCGCTCAAATGGATACTTGAGAGCATGAAACACGGAATAGATGTTAATTTGGAAAAAAAAGAAAAATTCAGGAGGAGGAATCCTGTTATTCTTTTAACTAATTTACGTAAGAATTTATCTCCCGCCCATCACCCAAAGGTCCCAGGATGGATGATGACAAAACACTTATCTATCCTCGTCCCAAAACTCTCACGCTGCATTATTTGACTGCAAGGGGCCTGAAAGCCAAAAAGAGGGAAGGGCATGAATATTCAAAAATCCAATTCGAATACGACAAAAGTTGACATGAAGGAGGCCTGATCCAGCAGGGCACCTCTCAGGTTCTTATGGACTAGATGGGCTGTGGCCTGATCCAGCAGGGCTCCTCTCAGGTTCTTATGGACTAGATGGGCTGTGGCCTGATCCAGCAGGGCTCCTCTCAGGTTCTTATGGACTAGATGGGCTGTAGCCTGATCCAGCAGGGCTCCTCTTAGGTTCTTATGGACTAGATGGGCTGTGGCCTGATCCAGCAGGGCTCCTCTCAGGTTCTTATGGACTAGATGGGCTGCGGCCTGATCCAGCAGGGCTCCTCTCAGGTTCTTATGGACTAGATGGGCTGTGGCCTGATCCAGCAGGGCTCCTCTCAGGTTCTTATGGACTAGATGGGCTGTGGCCTGATCCAGCAGGGCTCCTCTCAGGTTCTTATGGACTAGATGGGCTGTAGCCTGATCCAGCAGGGCTCCTCTTAGGTTCTTATGGACTAGATGGGCTGTGGCCTGATCCAGCAGGGCTCCTCTCAGGTTCTTATGGACTAGATGGGCTGCGGCCTGATCCAGCAGGGCTCCTCTCAGGTTCTTATGGACTAGATGGGCTGTAGCCTGATCCAGCAGGGTTCCTCTGAGGTTCCTATGGACTAGATGGGCTGTGGCCTGATCCAGCAGGGTTCCTCTTAGGTTCTTATGAACTAGATGGGCTGTGGCCTGATCCAGCAGGGCTCCTCTTAGGTCCTTATGTTCTAAGGTGGTTCTGTTGGGTGTATAGAATTTGCCCATTTGGTTACCAGTTTGCTGGGTCAGGAAAGAAAGGTGGGAAAGAATAAAGTAAGGTGTGGAGGGAAATCTTGAACTGAAAATATTGGAAGAGGAAGGAAAAACCGAAGTCAGACAGCCTGACTGAGGTAGGAAGAGCACATCAAGCCACTCTACGGGATCCCAACCTTTTTATATTTTCATCCTGCCAAGTTCCAGGCTGGACAAATGACTAACCCATTACTATGAAATTAAAGCGAGTGTGTGTGTGTGTGTGTGTGTGTGTGTGTGTGTGCGTGTAGAGAAGCAACGCTGCGAGAACAGGAGGACCGGAGAGAGGGTGTTGGGAAAGGCCATGCCTTTCTTCACCTGCAACTGCTGTCAGTCTACCGCACTCTGCCGCGTTTCGCTCCTAATTGCGCTGCATCAAAATGTTTCTACAGCAACAGACGCTTTCCGTCCCACACGTCAATTAATTTGCAAATGCACCAGGGCTCCCGAGCTAATGAAGAGCCGAGCGCGCTTCTGTTGGCAAGCGCGGGCATCAGAAGGCACAGGCGGTGGGCGAGGTGTGTTTAGCTGCCGCGCCGCAATTAGAACCACGGCAAAAAGGTGCTGTCATGTGCGGGCCAGTCAACAGCTCAATAGCGCATGCCAATTATCTTGCTCGTCCTCTTAAAGCAAGGCTGCATTTTCGTCAAGATTTTTTTTGCTTCCTTGGTCAACAGAGTGGGGTCCTCAGTGTGGCACAGTCGGACCCCTGTATCTGCTGGGGATACGTTCCGGATCCTACCATGGTTACCTGAAACCGTGGATAATCATAAACAGGCTTTCCGGTTCCGGGGTCATGCAACCCCGGAACCGGAAGTGCTTTTCTGGCCTCCGGAAGGCCTATTTCAGCCTCTGGAGAGCGATGGAATAGGTGTGCGATGCCACTGCACACCTCCTGCCCACGCGCCCCCTTGCATTTTGGGATGGGTTCTGGTGGCGTCAGGCACCTATTCCAATGATCTTCAGGGGCCGAAATAGGCCTCCTGGAGGCCAAAAGAGGCCTACCGGTTTTGGTGCTTTTCCCTTATGGCACCCACAGGAGGTTGGGGACGGGGGGCTGATCCGGTACCCATGGTTAATTGAAACTGTGGTTACTGAATCAGTGGATACGGGGGTCTGAGTGTACGTAAGGGCCTAAGCGGAGCTTTCCTGCCGGATCAGTGGACAATCCATATAGGCCAGCAGCCTGTCATCCAAGGTAGTCCCACCAACGGAGGAGGAGGAGGAGAGTTGGCTTTTCTACCCCACTTTTTCTCACCCATTTAAGGGGACTCAGAGCGGCTGACAAACCTTCTGTTCTTCTCCCCACCGGAGACACCCTGTGAAGAGTAAGGAGATTTCCAGGGAGGCTTCAGGGAGCAAAGGTGATTTTGATTCTCAACAGGTAGAGAACGTCCTATCAGATCACGCTGCGCAAAGACGGTAGAGATGGCAGTGCATTCTGAAGATTGTGATGGATGGTCGGGCTTCAACCCCGTTCCCAACGGAACTGCATCAGCATCTTGTGCCTTTCAAAGAACAGCATTATTAATTTTTAAGAAAGAGAAGAGGGCCAAGTTAACCGGATGTTATTAGGGCTTTTGGAAAGACCCCTGTATGTGTGGGCAGTAGGACTTTGTCCAGCAGATGGATAACCGTACATCGAGACAAAGTAGTTCTCGCCTTGAATTATGGGGCAAGAACGGGGTATCCTGGGGGCATGGGGACACTCCCGGGTTACGATCGCAGCATTAGTGGGTGGGGTTTCCCTGTCCCGGCTGTTTATGCTGCGATCGCAACTGTCCCCACTTACCTGAGCGCTTAATCGCCCAGGTAAGGGCTTCCTTTACCCCAAACCATCACCTGACAGCTTCCCTGCAGTCAGCTGAGCAGCTGTCATGTGCACAAGCAGAGCTCCGCTAAAATGATTAAAACAGCAGCGGTTTTTGCATGTGTTTTAACCATCTTACTGGAGCTCTGCCAGTGCTCTCAACTGCCCCTATACCCACCTGACAGCTGCTCAGCTAACTGCGACTGTTTGGGGTAAATCAAGTCCTTACATGAGTGATTAAGTGCTCAAGCAAGGGGGTGGTGGAGAAAACCGTGGCATCCCGATGCAGGGATTTATCGTGGTTTTCATAGGGAAGGGCGCCCTGTCCTCCATTGCCATGGGGACTCCTTAATGCAAATTAAGATTCGCATGAAGGGTCCCCCGAATCCACCGCGGGGCAGTGGCAGCCCCAGAGTCCCTTGGGTTGAACTCTCTTCTTGCAGGTGTTTCCCTCCCAGATCAGGTACCAGACGGCAGCCCAAGATTTCATTGCAGGGCCTGGTTTATAAGCACAGTCGTGTTTTAGCCTTTATAGTGGTAACTCCTTAAAGCAATAGCAAAGTCTACACTTCTTCTCCGGTTCAAATCTTGTGCTGGGCAAAATTCATTCCAAACCAGGCACTAGCTAGCTAGCTAGTCATATTCCTAACCCTGTCTATGTCTGAAGGTCCCAGGGCAGGTCACAATAAAATAGCTATAAATACGGATAAAATAGATTGGCTAAAATAGTGACAGGGGAAGGGGGGGGGCTGTACCCTCAACCAAAGACCAGGGTAAAGAGGTGGGTCTTCACCTGTACCCTGAATCGATGCAATGAGGGTGCCTAACAGAGAGACAAAGGCACCAGATGGGAAGAGGAAGAGAGCTGGCTTTTATGCCCTGATTTTCTCACCCTTAAAGGGACTCAAAGTGGCTGACAAACCTTCTGCTCTTTTCTCTACAACAGACACGCTGGGAGGTAGGTGGGGCTGTGAGAGCTCAGAAAGAGAGCTGTGACCAGCCCAAGGCCACCCAGCTGGCTTCATGGAGGAAGAAGAAGTGTTGGATTTGATACCCCACTTTTCTCACCCAGAATGGGACTCAAAGCTGCTGACAAACCTTCGGTTCTTCTCCCCACAACAGATACCCTGGGAGGTAGTTGGGGCTGTGAGAGCTCAGAAAGAGAGCTGTGACTAGCCCAAGGCCACTCAGCTGCTTTGTGGAGCAGTGCAGAATCAAGTCTGGAGCCTGGCAGCTAAAGGTTCGGCACGCTAAACACAAGACCAAACTGGCTCACCCACAAGACGTCTAAGGCCCCAAACCCAGAGCCTGGTCACCAGGGACAGTAATTATGAGAAGAAACAAGACATAAAGGCCAACAGAGGTGACGCTGAAAGAAGCATTGGCCATTAGCCAGCTCACTGAGTGAATTCTGGACTGACTGCAGACTGAATGCCAATTTCTGTAAAGGTTTTTTACCCAGATCTAGCCCAAAGTCTCTTCTTCATGCTCCCTTCCTGCTATCTTCACTGGACAGAGCATCCCTGCTGAAGATGCAACTGGACTAGGCGTGTGCAGAAATATTCATAATTTGTTGTTCATGTGAATTCGGACGATCATATACGAATCAAATGTTACAATATCCGTACGCTAGCATTCGTGCAAATACAAATGTTTCTGGACATTCAAATTCAAAGAAGATGTCTTCACATTCGAAATTAAGCATTTGAATGAATTTCGAACGTTCCAAACAGGGTGGATTTGATTTAAATCAAACTGATTTACATCACGATTTAAATTGCGATTCAAATCACTAGTCAGTAAGGCTTGATTTAAATCAGTTTCTACATAAACTAATTCTTGCTACTTTAATATGCAAGTAGATGAAGATTTTTAGAATAACGACTTTTCATATTAGTTTTTTTATCCCCAGTTTTACAGGTTAATCATTCATACTTGGACACAACTTTTCTGTGGTACTTAGGAAGGAGAAAAATAAATCGTTACCTTAATAATAACAATTTAAATAGATTTATTCGACCGAAACAATAACATTACACCATATGTTATTTGCTTCAACAAACATCCGTGTTTGTTAACTAATTTGGCTAAACAAAATATATATTTTAAGAAACTTAGACTGTCAGCCCAGCCTACACATGAAAAACTTAAATACAGGCAGAGCAACTGCCCAATAATCTTACAAAAACCTCTGGAAGAGCATGACATTGTGAATAGATTAATTACCACAAAAAATGAAACATATACAGCCTTATTCTACATAATTAAAAAATTAATCTTTATTTCATGATGGAATAATCTTTGGATGGTAATATATTTTCCTCAGCAAGCATTTTATTTTTTAAAAATCCAATTTTTAAAAAAATCATTGATTTTATCCACCCTGGTTCCAAAACATTTGTTCTAATGATTCAAATCCCTCGAATATACAGATACGTATGTACTGCATACATATCTGTACGAATATCATACGTATCTGTACGCATTTGCGTTTATAATATGGGATGCACACGAAATGCGTACAGATACATATAACATCCAAATGTTGTCGACATTCGTCTCTTCAAATCGGTATCTAACATTCGAACAAAGAGATTCAAATGTATCGGATTCGAATCGGTTATCGCTGCATTCGGATTTTAAACATTCAAATCAAACTGAATGTTCTGATATTCGATTCAACTCGAATTTGAATTTGGATGAACAGTTTGGACATTTGTTAGGTTGGGCGTTTGGAGAAATGGAGCGCCGGTCACATTCGCAATAGATCCAGACTACGTTCGATATGGGCCGACAGCGGATTAAAAGTGGATCCAGGTCAAATTTGCCGGTTTCACAGTGTGGATATGAGATACATACTGGATATGTATTTGTTTGTATTCATTTGTATCTGATACGTATCAAATATTCGTACGAATAGTTTCCTATCGAATAGAATTGTACCACATTTGGATGTGATCCATTTGTACAAATGTGCGTTTTCAAACCCCGAATTTGGACTCCTACAGGCAAAGACACCAGCCAGGCGGATAAGATCTTAGGAGAAGGCGGTGCAATTTTGCTTTACAAGAGGTCAGGAGCCTGAGCGATGCTCTCTGTGATCTATTGTCTGCCACTGCCAACACGCTAGTCAGAATACTAAGTCGTATTCCTTTAAGTCTCCGCAGCCAAACTTTGAACGTACTCTTTGCAACTGTCGAGGTGAAATTTCCTAGATAAAAGGGGATTTAGAAGTTAAAAGCTGCGTGGCTTGTTTCTTTCTCTTGCTACCTGCAACATATTGTATTCAGTCCCAGGGAAAGGAGTTATTAGGAAACAGTTTTTTGCAAATACTAGCAGCTTCGTGCCTTTGATGCACCTTGGGAGGGAACCTGCCCAGTCCTTTTGGTGTTGAACTCCTGTCTAACAGGACTTTTTGAAAAGCAAAGCAAAGCAAAACAAAACAAAAACTCCGCTTCACCGCGGAAGAAAGGAAGGAGATTTTAAGAGAAGTGGTTTATCACCAAACCGGATTGGGAGGGAGACGCTATTACTCCCTCCAAGGTCTTAACATTAGAAAATGAGAGAAACGTTCTGCACACAAGGTCATTAGCGGTTTTGCTGTCCCTGCCGGTAACGTGGGGATCACAACCCCCCCCTTGCCTGAGTGCTTAATCGCCCAGGTAACGTCTTGATTTGCCCGAAACAACTGCCTGACAGCTGCCCTGAAGTCAGCTGGGCAACTGTCAGGTGAGTATAGGGGCTGTCAAGAGTAGGGAAGGTTAATCTTCCCTGCTCTTGACAGCCCCTATACTCACCTAATAGCTGCCCAGCTGACTGCAGCGCAGCTGTCAGGCAATCGTCTGGGGTAAAGCAACCCCTTACCTGGGCAATTAAGCGCTCTGGCAAGGGGGGGGTTGCGATTGCAGCGTTAGCGGCGGCGAGTGCAAAACCCCAGCTGCTAATACTGTGATTGTAACCAGGGAGTGTCCCCATGCCCCCTTTATAACCCCGCTCTTGCCCCATGATTCAGGGCAAGAACAGTTATAAAGGGGTTTTTTTTGCCACCAATTTGTGGCATCTGTCCCCCATGTAGCCCAAATTAGGGCTTTGCATGAGGACTCTTGCGAGGTGAACTCATGTTCACCTCGCAATATCCTCGCCATGGGGACAAGCACCCTGTGAGGTGGGTGGGGCTGTGAGAGCTCAGAAGAGAGCTGTGACTAGCCTAAGGTCACCCAGCTGGCTTCATGGGGGACAGCGGAATTGAACCCGGTGTTCCCAGATAAGTGTCCAGTTCCCTAACCATTAGACCAACTTGGAGTGTATGGTTTAGATGTGTGGAATCTTTAAAGTGCTTTTAAGGTATATTTTGTTTTTAATCTGTTGTTTTAACGATTGTTACCCACCCAGAGACCTTCAGGTATTGGGTGGGACTGAAATGTAAATAATAAATAAACAAATGATTGTTTGCCAATATATTAGCCAGGTGGTCACTGGAAAATAAATGGAAAGGCTTGCCTTTAAAAAAAGAGGGGGGAATTTAATTGCTTTAAATAGGCCTATATGATAACAAAGTACAAGAAAACCTATTTTTGGCAGAACTGCTCCAGCTTACCAGAAGCTGTACATTTTTCATACCGTATTCGGTTTCAATTTGAAATTTTCATACAAGGCAACTCATCTTCTGTACTGAAGGGCAAAGATACCTTCTCAGCCAGTGCTATTAATAATAAAACAGCCCCAATCTCAGAAGCAGAAACGGAGCATTAATACACGCACAGAAATTAAATTGTGTATGTTATCACGGTATTTAACAAGTCACGGAGAGGAAAGACAGATCTACTGGCCACGAGTTTTGCTCTGAGGGCACTGTCGGCCCTGTTATCTCTAAAGACACACAAAAAAGACCAAGATATAACAACCTCATACTATACTGTGTTTTCTTAACACAAGCGAAATGGGAGGGACAATAGAACCTTACTAAGAGGTTCTATTGTAAAGTCAATGGGTGGAGGTTATGAAAAGTACATACTACCGTGTTATTCTACATCAATCTTTGACATTCTATCTATCTATCTACCTACCTACCTACCTACTTACCTTCCTTCCTTCCTATCTGTCCATCTATCTACTTTACTTCCTTCCTTCCTTGGTTCCTTCCTTTCTATCTGTGTGTCTGTCTACCTTCCTATCTGTCTGTCTATCTACTTTCCTTCCTTGGTTCGTTCGTTCATTCGTTTGTTTGTTCATTCCTATCTATCTATCTATCTATCTATCTATCTATCTATCTACCTACCTACCTACCTACCTACCTACCTACCTACCTACCTACCTTCCTTCCTTCCTTCCTTCCTTCCTTCCTTCCTTCCTTCCTATCTGTCTACTTTCCTTCCTTGGTTTGTTCGTTCATTCATTCGTTTGTTTGTTCATTCCTATCTATCTATCTATCTATCTATCTATCTATCTATCTATCTATCTATCTATCTATCTATCTATCTACCTACCTACCTACCTACCTACCTACCTACCTACCTTCCTACCTTCCTTCCTTCCTTCCTTCCTTCCTTCCTATCTGTCTACTTTCCTTCCTTGGTTCATTCGTTCATTCATTCGTTTGTTTGTTCATTCCTATCTATCTATCTATCTATCTATCTATCTATCTATCTATCTATCTATCTATCTATCTATCTACCTACCTACCTACCTACCTACCTTCCTACCTTCCTTCCTTCCTTCCTTCCTTCCTTCCTATCTGTCTACTTTCCTTCCTTGGTTCGTTCGTTCATTCATTCGTTTGTTTGTTCATTCCTATCTATCTATCTATCTATCTATCTATCTATCTATCTATCTATCTATCTATCTATCTATCTATCTATCTATCTATCTATCTGCCTACCTGCCTACCTACCTTCCTTCTTTCCTGTCTATCTACTTTCCTTCCTTGGTTCATTCATTTGTTCATTCATTTGTTTATTCCTATCTATCTATCTATCTATCTATCTATCTATCTATCTATCTATCTATCTATCTATCTATCTATCTATCTATCTATCTATCTATCTATCTATCTATCTATCTATCTATCTATCTATCTATCTAATCTATCTATCTAGACAACAGGTAGACTTTTATGCATGCTGGGTAAGAGTGAAGGGGGACAGAGGGAACATGGGAAAGTTTGGGACTGAAGCTGGAATGTCTCTTCTCAAGCATTTATGGCACACAATTCAAAGGCACCAGATGGCTGGGTATTCTGTCACTGTTGTGTTAAAAGATGAGGATGGAGAAACAGTCAGGATGCCTCCAAAGGCTATTTGCGTGCAGACAAGAGAAGGTGAAGGTTTTGCCTTTATATTCTGCCTGAGATGCCCAGAAGCAATTGGTGGGCCACTGTGTGAGAAAGAATGCTGGACCAGATGGACTGGGGCCTGGTCCAGCATGACTCCTATTACTTTCTTTCATTCTTACCAGGCACTATGCTGTAAGGGTAGAGAAAGGAAGCTGGGTAATATGTGGAAAAGTATGTCAGAGGTTGATCACCTTTTGAAGGTTGAAGGATCTAGGAATGTTCAGCCTGCGGAAGAGAAGACTGAGAGGAGACATGATGGTGGTCTTCAAGTATCTGAATGGCTGTCACAGTGCAGAGGGATTGTCCCTGTTCTCACCTGCACAAGATGGGAGGACTAGAAACAATGGATGAACCTTCAAGGGAGTCAATACAGATTAGATATTAGGAAAAACTTCCTGCCACTGAGGGCGATCAGTCAATGGAATAGGTTGCCATGGAAGGTAGTGAGTTCTCCTTCACTGGAGGTCTTCAAGCAGAGGCTGGACCTCCATCTGTCTGGGATGGTTTAGGGAATCCTGCATTGAGCAGGGGGTTGGACTGGATGACCTCAGAGGTCCCTTCCAACTTTATGATTCTATGAATCCATTAATAAGATTTTTTTGTCAAGGGTGTCTCAATAAAGGACATGATCTTGCACTCGAAGAGTCTCTTATTTCTGCCTGAGATTCTGGCAGAATCTCACAAGGACTGTTCACCTAAAGAAGGTCAAGAGAATCTAGTGCCCTGACAGAAACTACATGAGAAGCGGTTTTTGTTTTGCTTTGCACTATTCATTATGTATTGAAAACATTTATGTACCACTGCCCATTCAGTTTTTGGTGGTTTTTTTTTTTAAACCACAAAGTGGTTTACAATACAAAGCATAAAATATCACATTGATACTCAACCTTGCTCAGGACTGAGCTTAAACACATCCAGATTAGCCTCCCAAATGTCCTGTGCACCAAGAGCAGCCCCACAGCCGCTATGTTCCCCCTGTCAATCTGCTGTCTGCTCATCTCAGTCCATCCTTCTTCAAATGAATGGTAAATAATGCAGCCTTTCTGTTGCTTTGCAGGGAACATAAGAACCTAAGAGGAGCCCTGCTGGATCAGACCACAGCTCATCTAGTCCAGCATCCTGTCCCGCACGGTGGCCCACCAATTGCCCAAGGGCAAACCTTCTCCTGGTCTCAAATCCCACCAAATGGTCTTAGAGGCATCCTGCTTGTCCCCCCAGCCTAAAAGGTGTTTTTAGGCGTCCATTCTAGTAGCCACTGATACATCTGTCATCCATAAATGTGTCTAACCCTTCCTTAAAGCTGTCTAGGCTGGTTGCTGCCACCACCGCTTCCGGCAGCAAATTCCACAGACCAATGACCCTCTGGGTGAAGAAATACTTCCCCTTGTCTGATCCGACACTCCTGCCCATCAGCTTCATAGATGCCCCCTGGTTCTAGTGTTGTGTGATAGAATTTTTCTCTATCCACCTTTTCCACACCATGCATGATTTCATCTACTTCAATCAGGTCTGCTCTTAAATGCCATCTCTCCAGGCTGAAGAGGCCCAGGCGCTGCAGTCTGATTTCAGAGGACGAGGAGGAGGAAGAAGGAGAAGAAGGAGAAGAAGGAGAAGAAGGAGAAGAAGGAGAAGAAGGGGAAGGGGAAGGGGAAGGGGAAGGGGAAGGGGAAGGGGAAGAAGAGTTGGCTTTTCTACGCCACTTTTCCCACCCATTTAAGGGACTCAAAGCAGCTGACAAAGCTTTTCTATTCTTCTCCCCACCACAGACACCTTGTGAGACAGGTGGGGCTGTGAGAGCTCAGAAGACAGCTGTGACTAGCCCAAGGTCACCCAGCTGGCTTCATGGGGGAGGGCGGAATTGAACTCGCTATTCCCAGATAAGAGTCCGGCTCCCTAACCACTAGACCAAACTGGCTAAGGGAGATGTTCCAGGCCCTTAATCATTCTGGGTTTAGAATCTCTTTCACAGAGTTCTCAGATGTTACCAAGAGATCTTTAGCTTTCCATCCATCAGCTGACAGATCTCAACCAGGAAGCGCTAATCACCTCTCCGGAAGGGAACTGCCCTCCTGGTTCTGCCACCAGGCTCACTTCAGCCCAATGAAAATGCAACGCGCCCTTGCTTTCCCCACACGATGCATGTAGTAAATTCAAAGTCAATCGGAGACAAGTTGGAAGAAGCATAGATCCATCACTGCGCCGGCCTGAGATACTGAGTAAGCAAAGACTCTTCTAGTTCCCTTCGATCCTTCATTATTCATGAACGAAAGAAGTAAATGAATGTTCATCGTTGCTGCAGGTACATACAGTGGCTATTAAGAGGGAGAAAACTCAATTAAATTAATGTGGCTGCCCACATTGGTTTCTTTTGGCAGATTTACTAGAAACGGGCATGGGACGGGGAATCACAAATATTAACTCCTACAATTGTGCCGTGAGCACAAGACACATCAATCCATAGGGCTGAAACTCGGCTCCTGATACTGGCTGGAAACCAACTGACCATAAAGCCAAGGAAGCTGTTGACTTGCACAGCCCCATACAATGGGTAAGCACTGGGACAGAAAACATGCCACATGGGGGAACTATGGAAACAGAAGTGCTTCACTCCTTTTTTTTAACATGAAGAAAGTTTAGAGCATTGAAAGTTTAGAGCAGTGGTTCTCAACCTACGGGTCGCGACCCCGCGTGGGGTCGATTAACAATTTTTGTGGGGTCGCGGCATCTCCCTCTGCCCCCCCCCGCTGTACCCCTGCTTGTAAATCTCATGAGGTGCAAACAAATTGAGAAGTCCTGTCACATTTGCAGCAACTTTGTGAATCCTCCTGTATGTAGTGCTTTCACTGTGGATTCCTAAGCGGCTCCACCCCCTGACCTGTGGCCCCACATAGTGGCCCCACCCCCTGAGCCACGGCCCCGCCCAGTGGCTTGGGGGTCCTTGCAGCATGGGGAGCTGCATTGCGGGGTCACGGCATTGGGAAGGTCGAGAACCACTGGTTTAGAGCATTATTTTTTCTGCTTTTATTTCGATTTTATTCTGACCCACCCTGAGATCTTCAGGTACAGGGCAAGATAAAAATAGAAACGAATAAATAAATAATCTCTGTTGACTATTAACTATTAACCCTTTTTTTCTGGTACATATTTGACTGAATTTCTTCACCTGGAGGTAACTAACCCAAATGGAGCCTGAAGGTGGATATGGGCTTTGTAGTCAAATAATGGATGTGCCAATATGCCCAGCTCTTATGCCAGCATGAATGGAGGACAGCGCCAGCATTTACCAAAAGTCTCTGGACGCTAGCAAACATTATTCGTTTTGTTCCCCTGATTAGGGAACCTAAGGGCAGTCTGAACCGAATCAGGTTTTGAAAAGCAGCAACCATCCACATGGGGCTGCCCTTGAAGATGGTTCGGAAGCTGCAGCTGGTGCAGAATGCAGCTGCTAGGTTGCTGACCAGGACAGCTGGCCAGAGGCACGTCACGTTAAAGTGGCTGCCAGTTCGCTACTGAGCCCAATTCAAGGTTTAAACTTTAACTTATAAGGCCCCAAATATCTGAAGGAACGCCTACTCCCATATTGACCTGCCCGTGCCTTAAGATCTGGAGGGGAGGCCCTCCTGGTTGTTCCACCACCATTAGGAGCAAAAGGCATGCGCACCTGGGAGAGGGCCTTCTCAGTGCTGGCCCCTAGGCTATGGAATAGTCTCCCCCTTGAGGTCCATCCATCACCTTCACTGTACACGTTTAGGAAGGCAGTGAAGATGTCTACGAACGCTCATGCCGCCAGCCCTTCTCCTGTTAGTCTCCAAGTGCTACTGACCACCTTGCTGGACTCAGGGAGACACAGATTTATATTTGGGAAGCCAATTTATTTGCCTGCCAATAATAAAACTTCATTCTGCACATCCACAGCTGTTTTCCGGCTGACACGCCTGTTCTTCTACCCAGACCTCTTGCCAGCTGCTCATGACTTGAGATCGCCAGAAGTCCTTGAGTCAGTTATAACTACTTCACTCTACCTAAATTGGAAAATCAGGACTCCGTGGCGAGGAAAAATCCTCAGATCCAAGATCCCTGTACTCTGACTTCTGACCGAAAGACAAGAAATTCTCCGAGAACTGTTCACACATTCAGATCTGTTTCAAACTGGCAGGCCTTTCCTTTTAAAAGGCAACGGAGACTTTCATGATTTATCACCTTTCTCAGCAACCTCCTCTTACAAAAAAGGAGAGATAACCAACTCAATTCCTTACAATGTGAAGGATTGATATATATTTCACTTTTATACGGCAACAAAAGCCATTTGGATTCTGCTGAAGGTATAAAATGGAAACATGAATCCAGGTTAACATCTCTGCTTCCTACAGGCACACCGGAAAGGATATTTATTTATTTATAAATAATGCGTTGTTATTTGAAACATTTGTCCTTCCCCGGAAGAACCTAGGGCAGTCAGAATTTATGATAAAAGAAACACTTAAAAACATATTTAAACTATAAATGCACCCAAACATTCCTCCCACCCTAGATGGACCACATTCAGAGGAATGCAAGCTTTTTCTGCAGTGAACCTTATTCTGGATTATATCCTAGAATAGGACCTGCCACCCATATGCCAGCACAGGCGATGGCAGGCCCTGGGTGGGTCTTCCATAGTATGCGCTGTCATGCGGATGGTAGGTCCCTATTCTGGGATCTAATCCGGAATAAGGCACACTACAGAAAGGATCTGAGGTAGGGAAATGTATGGATGCATGATTTGCATTCGAATTGAAATTCGAAAATCCGTGTTTTCGAAAATCCAATTCAAATCTGGATTATCCGGATCCGTATTTTCAAAAATCCGATTCAAATCGAATGACACAAATGTTGGGAACGTTCGTATCCGATTTTCGAATCTGTGAGCATCCCGGGTTTTTTCTGCATTTGTGTTTCGTTTGAACCCCGTTTGCATCCTGTATTACAAGAGCAAATAGACCCGATATTCGGACGCGATATACAGAGACAAATTCAGCCGAATCTTTCGAAAATCCGCATTCGAAACCAAAAATCCAGATTTTCGGAAATCTGGTTCGAATCCGAATGACGGATTTTCAAATGAATTTTTGAATATTGGGAATTTTGAGTATTAATGCACAACCGCAGTCTGACAATCAGAGGCCTGGTGAAGAGGTATGTTTAAACCAGATACTGAAAACTTTATAAAGTTGACACCTGGCGTACCTGCACTGGGAGGTTACTCCAAAGCCAGGGAGCCACCACAGAGAAGCCCCTATTGCGTATCTTGGCCCCTCACACCTCCAAGGATAGCACTGCTCACTTTGCGCTCAGATGCCTTCAGAACCAAAAGAGACCAACTCTTTGACTTCTGCAGCAGGTCTCTAAGAAAGATCAGCGCCCTTCCAGAATGAAGATGGGATAAACGCGACAAGAAATCAAATTAAGGACTAGAAAGAAGCTTGTGGAAGCATTTCACACTTTTGGGCTTCAGTTTTGATTCCAACTCACTGTGAACCGAATTAAAATAGATTCCGTGAAGTAATTACGAGCAGGAGCTTTCACGGGGCTTGGCCTGGCATGACAGCTGCCATTGGCATCTTCCTCAAGAATGCAAATGATTAAGGAAGATTAAATACCTACTTTGCTTAAATACTTTTTGATAATGAGCTCCTTCCCAGCAGAAAAAAAACCCAAAACGAAGGGTGTTTCATGTTGGCAGCTGATGGATTTTGCTTTAAATTCTTTTAATTTGAAACAGCACCATCTGTCGTTTAGATACCCAAGTTCAAGAACAGAGTTGGGCTCCGGTCTTAAGGAATGGATGGATGGGAGAAGGAAGAGAAAGAATGTGTGTGATGGCCATTGCTACGCCAAGTGCTCCATCTGCCTTTTCCTTTAATCAGCAGAAAGTCGTTGTGGGCTGCAGAAAAACCGAAAGAAAGAAAGAAAGAAAGAAAGAAAGAAAGAAAGAAAGAAAGAAAGAAAGAAAGAAAGAAAGAAAGAAAGAAAGAAAGAAAGAAAGAAAGAAAGAAAGAAAGAAAGAAAGAAAGAAAGAAAGAAAGAAAGAAAGAAAGAAAGAAAGAAAGAAAGAAAAGTTGGCTTTTCTACCCCGCTTTTCTCACCCACTGAAGTGAACTCAAAGTAGCTGACAAACCTTCTTCTCCCCACAACAGATCACCCAGTAAGGTAGGTGGGGCTGTGAGAACTCAGAAGAGAGTTGTGACTAGCCCAAGGTCATCCAGCTGGCTTTGTAGAGAAGGAAGAGAAGAGTTGGCTTTTCTGCTGTGTTTTTCTCACCCATTTAAGGGGACTCAGCAGCTGACAAAACTTCTGTTCTTCTCCCCACAAAAGAAGGCCCTGTGAGAGCTCAGAAGAGAGGTGAGACTAGCCCAAGGTCACCCGGCTGGCTTCGTGGAGGATGGCAGAATCAAACCCAGTATGTTGGGATAAGAGTCTGGCTCCTTAACTACTAGATCAAAGAAAGGAAGGGAGGGAGGGAGGGAGGGAGGGAGGGAGGAGAGAGAGAGAGAGAGAGAGAGAGAAGAGAGAGAGAGAGAGAGAGAGAGAGAGAGAAAGAAAGAAAGAAAGAAAGAAAGAAAGAAAGAAAGAAAGAAAGAAAGAAAGAAAGAAAGAAAGAAAGAAAGAAAGAAAGAAAGAAAGAAAGAAAGAAAGAAAGAAAGAAAGAAAGAAAGAAAGAAAGAAAGAAAGAAAGAAAGAAAGAAAGAAAGGGACCAAAAGTGAGTCTGAAAGCCCAACACAAGGACAAAGTACTCAGGAAGTGAATGAGACGCCTCGGTAGCGAAGGATTGCGTGGCAGTATTTATCTACCTGGATAATTACAAACATCTGTGACCTTCTGCTGTCATTAACGCTCCAATGCGCTCACTTTCTAACGCGATTGTATATTCCATTAAAAAGGAAGCTCTTTTGCAAAGCGCACCGTTCGTGGGGGATGAACACCGTGTCACGGTGAGGGAGCCGAGACGCTAACGCGATGGGTGTCCTGCGTAAGCGGTGATGGGTGGGCCGTTCTGATCAGGGCATCGAAGAGAAAAAACAAGAGAATTAAAAAAAGAAAACTTTGCAAAGGAGGCGTTCTCTGGCTCTGCCCCCTTGCAAAGCAGGGAATGCGCATGTTTCCCGTGCATTGCAGGAGCCAAACCTGAAGGCCGTTTGAGGAACAGAAGAGTCTTCTAGGAAACCGAGCGTCCTTTCTGACTCCATGCTGGTGGACCATCTTTAATGCGGAATTATGTGGCCGCTATGGTTTCTGTTCTGAAAAAGCAGCCCATTTATACCACCTGTCGCTTCTTCTTGTGAACCAGTTTGGTCTTGCGGTTAGCGTGCCGGACTCGTATCTTGCAGTCACAGGGTTTGGTTCGGCACTCCTCCATGGAGCCAGCTGGGCGTCCTTGGGCTAGCCACAGCTCTCTTTCTGAGCTCTCACAGCCCCACCCACCTTACAGGGTGTTCTGTTGCGGGGAGAAGAATAGACAGTTTGTCAGCCATTTTGAGTCCCCTTAAATGGGTGACAAAAGTGAGGTAGAAAAGCCAACCACTAAACCAAACTGAAAAGATGGGACGAAGATTACAAGGACGAGGAGATTTCTGAACTGGTGTTTATTGTAGCTGAAAACAATCAATATCCCACGCAATCCTAATTATTCCGTTATCCAAAGGAGCCCTGCAAGAAGTAGAGGCATAAAAATAAGCCTAACCCAGGGCTGGTTTGATTCTAATCATGACTTCAATGGCTTCTCTGAAGGACTCGGTTTTAATTACTCAAATCGAGAACTTCAACGAAGAGAGAAGAACAGCCAGAGCCTTTAGAAAGCTGCCTCCCAAGGCTGTTTGCTGGAATTCGGAAGCAGGTGATGGTTTTGCCGTCATCTGGTGCTTGAGAGGCCCAGAAGCCATTGGTGGGTCCCTGTGTGAGATGGGATGCTGGACTAGATGGGTTGTGGCCCGATCACGGAGGGCTCCTCTTAATCCGGTGATGGCCAACCTATGACACGCGTGTCACAGGTGACACACGAAGCCCTTTTGGGTGACACATATGGCCACCTTGGCACTTGGGCGTGTAGTGCTTGCCTGTTGTTGAAGTGTACGAAATACCACCTTTCAATTGAATATTAGCAAATGAAATTCAGCAACAAAATTCACTAATGTAAAGAATTATTTGTTTTTGCTTTTAATGAAATATTACTAGAGCTACAAAATTCACAAAATTATGGATATTTCTAGATGTGACACAGCACCCGAGTTAAGCTAGGTTTTCTTGCGAATTTTGACACACCAAGCTCAAAAGGTTCGCCATCACTGTCTTAATCCACGGAAGAGCGGTATATCCATGTAGGATGGATGGGGCTGTGAGAACTCAGAAGAGAGCTGTGACTAGCCAAAGGTCACCCAGCTGGCTTTGTGCAGGAGGAAGAAGAACAGTTGGCTTTTCTACCCTGCTTTTCTCACCCATTTAAGGCAACTCAAAGCGGCTGACCTATTTTTCTCCCCACAACAGACACCCTGTGAGGTTGGGCGGGGGGGGGGGCTGTGAGAGCTCAGAAGACAGCTGTGACTAGCCCAAGGTCACCCAACTGACTTCGTGGGGGAGAGTGGAATGAAACCCGGTATTCCCAGAGAAGACTCTGGCTCCCAAGCCACTAGACCAACCTGGCTCACCGGGACGCCACGCTCTTTAAACTCATCTGATCAACCAGCCCCATCCGGTGGAAGAAAACAAAGAGCCGCCCAGGTGATGCCAAAGCCTCACTTGGGACACAGAGAAACTTCAAACGGCTGCCAAGCCTCAACCACTTTATTCCGTCCGCATTGATTTTATCTGCAGGAAAACCGCCGCTGCCGCCGCAACCTGCAGCATCAGCAGATACTAAAGGTCAGCTTCTTCCAGGATGAATGCCCTATCAATACTTATTAGGATGTTTTCATACCAGATACACAAGAGGCAACGGGGAGAAGAGGCCTGTAATCTCACTTAATCCTACAGCCGCACAACCAGGCTCCGCCGAATGTGGGAAAAAGGAAACGGGAGCCAGGCTTCGAAATAGTCTTGGGTCTTCAACTGGACAGGATCTTTGGCAACTACAGCAATTTGTCATTTGTAGCTGGCCTGATTGAGCAGGTTTTGATAGGAATTGACGCCATGCAAACAGGAAGCCCCTGGGCTACGGAAAACGGCCAGGTTCTCTTTCACCCCTCCTTCCTTTCCTATACTAAGTTCCCTGCAGCCATTCCACAGGTAGCATGGGGAAAGGCAGAATGGCTGTAGCTCAGAGGTAAATCGTCTAGAAAGCAGCCTCTCCCTAGAAATCAGCCGTGGCAAACCACTTCTGTATCCCTGCCAAGAAACCTGCGTAGAGGTGCCTAAGGAGTCTGGGAGGGGCTGTAGCTCAACGGTAGAACAAATTGCCTGAAGAGTGGAGGGTCACTGGTCTGTGGTCCCTAGCCTCTTCCATCTAAGTAGGAAATGGCAAACCACTTCTGTATCCCTGCCAAGAAAACTGCAAAGAGGTGCCCATGGAGTCTAGGAGGGGCTGCAGCTCAGGGCTACAGGAAACTGCCTGGAATGGTGGGTCAAGGTAAAAAGGAAATGATAGCAGCTCAGCGTTAGAGTAAAACCGTTTTTGCTACCGAGGGCAGTGGTGCAACCAGGAGGGGGCCCCCTACAGAGCTTTAGGCATGGGAAAGTTGTTTATTATTGTTCTTGTTGTCGTCAATTGTTGTTGACATAACACAACAGTAACACACAGCAAACAAAATATTCATGCTGGTTTGGGTCATTGTTATCACTAGTCGGGCCCTTCCCAAGCACCTGGGACTGAGCGATGTGTCGGCGAACGATACGAGGAGATCCCAACAAAGCAGCTTTCTGTAGCTGGCAGATGGATATTTCGTCGATGCCAATGCTTTTCAAGTGCCCACTAAGATCTTTCGGCACTGCCCCCAGAGTGCCAAGAACCACTGGGAACACCTTTGCTGGTTTATGCCAGAGTCACTGTATTTATCACTATTATCATTATCATTCTTATTATTGACATAACACAGCAGTAACACACAGCAAACAAGATGTTTATGCTGGTTTTGGTAACTGTTATCACTAGTCGGGCCCTTCCCAAGCGCCTAGGACTGGGTGATGTACTGGCGAATTATTATTATTATTAATAATTATCATCATCATCATCATCGACATAACACAACAGGAACACATAGCAAACAAAATATTTATGCAGGTTATCATCACCATCATTATGTAAAACCAGCAGTTACACACAGCAAACGAGATCACTATGCTGGATTTCGTATTATATCACTAGTCGGGCACTTCCCAAGCACCTAGGACTGCGTGACGTATCGGCGAATTATGCGAGGAGACCCCAGTAAAGTGGCTTTTTGTAGTTGGCAGGTGGATATCTTGTCAATGCCAATGGTTTTTAGGTGCCCGCTGAGATCTCTTGGCACCGCGCCCAGTGTGCCAAGGATGACTGGGACCACTTTCACTGGTTTTCAACAGAGTCGCTGAAGTTCAATTCTCAGGTCTTCGTATCTGGTGAGCTTCTCCAACTGTTGTTGTTGTTGTTGTTACTACTACTACCACCACCACCACCACTACTATTACTCCTATGATTATTATTTATTAGTAGTAGTACTATTACTACTCTTACTCCTCCTCCTTCTACTACTACTACTACTACTACTACTACCACCACTCCTACTCCTACTATCATCCTCATCCTACCATCTACCTGAAGTGCCAGAATGGGTCACAGCCTGTGATAAAAATACAAAGCACTAAAACGTATTCAAAATATATCCACTTTTAAAAGCCCATCACTGTCAGCTTCTTTGTTAAAATCACCCCATGGCGCCTTGCCAAAGAGATAAATTCTAGAGTGCAAACCTCCCTTTTGGATTTCCTAAAATAACATCCAGCCCTACCCTTCACAGCCAAAGCCTGAGCCAGAGGGAGGCCACCATCACAACCTAAACATGATAACGGCACTGAAGCTTCCAGAACAGAATCCAACCCAAAGCATAGGGACAGGGCAAGTGAGGCGCTAGGATAAAACGCAGCTCATTTACAAGCGCTTATTGCCTCGAGAGGAACGAAGCTGGATCTCCAATCGCAGTGGCGCTCAACTGCAATGGATCAATGGAAGGGAAATGCAGAAACCGGCAACTTCTACACATTCCACGAGAGCAACTATTACCAAAACAAAACCCAAACAAAACACCATCATTTATGGCACGGCGGTACCAATTTCAGGCTGCCGATGGACAAGAGAAGCAAACTGCCCAAGCTCACGTACATTTTAATCCTGTACTTGGAGTTCCTTTCCTGTTTTTGCGGTCTGCCAAAGCGTGCAAGAAACCCAACTTTTTCATTAGACGCAGAAGGCACCACGGTAGCCGGAATCCCAGCCGTCCTGAGATCCAGTTTTATGTAATCTCTGCAAATCCAAACAGGCTTTTGTTGTCAATTCGGAAACTTTTTAACAATTTCTGTGTGACGCACCGAGCTTAGAAACACACGCTGGAGGATCTGACTTCAGAGACGTGCTGTGATCATTGGGAGAAGCCCACCCCTTACATGGGATTAAGCGTGGGATTGTGTCTCCTTACTGCACACAATTCACCTACCTATCTTTTGCCAATAGCTATAAAAAGGGGAGGATCTGGGCTTCAGGTGAACTAGGAAAGAAACATCTTCCCATACAGACCTGTCCATGTATGGAGATCTCAGGAAGATGGCCTTCTTGTAGTTCCTCCTTTCTCAGAGGTTCAGGGTGTAGGGACACGCAGCAGAGCCTTTTCTGTGGTGGTGCCTGGGCTCTGAAACACCCTCCCGCTTGAGATTCGCCAGGCGGATGCATTGTATGCTTTTTGGCACCTCCCTCTTCACCCAGGACTTTGAGAGTTAGCTCCCTCTGGGTGCTGTCTGTCCTGCCCAGAAGGGTGGAAGAGTTGCATGTTAAGTATGTTTTAATGTTTTATATATTTTATTTTCTTACTGTTGTGACTCGCCCTGAGACCTCTTGGAGAAGGGTGGAATATAAATTCTTTTAAAATATATATATATATATATTTGCACTGATTCAAGGAGGGAGAGGCCTTTATTTTCACCAAGGTCTCAGATTAAGCGGCTGAGTAGAATCAAAGTACTATGAACAAGCCGGTAACTTGTTCAAGGGGATTCAAGGTGGCTGACAAAACTTCTATTCTTCTCTCTGCAATAGAACACCCTGTGAGATAGGTGGGGTTGTGAGAGCTCAGAAGAGAGCTCTGACTAGCCCAAGGTCACCCGGCGGGCTTCATGGAGGGGGACGGCGGAATCAAACCCGGTATTCTCAGACAAGAGTCTGGCTCCCTAACCATTAGACCAAACAGAAGTGGCTTCTGGCAAGGAAGGCAAAGCCGGGATGGGAGATTGGAGCGCACAGCAATAGAGGATGCCCCAAAATCCCCCTCTCTGAGCATGACCGCTGCCGTGAGTGAACAACACAGCCATAAGCCAGGTGAGAAAGAGGCTGGTGAACTGCTAAGTTCATATTGCAGGTCAAAAAATTCCCAGTGCGGCAGGCAATTCAACCTTTGGGGCTATTGTTTCCCCATATCCAGGTCTGCCCGCTCTGTATTGTTACAGATCTCCGGAAAACAACTAGACCAAACTTCTTCTGTCTCCTCGCTCGGCACTCTCCCCGGGCGCAGCGTGGCTCTTGAGCTGGAGAATCGCTGCGAGACAAAGAACGTTTTAAGATTTTCCACTTAATTATGTTTGGGGTTGAAATCCGCGGGGCACTCCGCTAAGAAACGTAATCGTTTCATTGAAGAGCAAGCTGTTTCGGGGGGAGGCTGCCGCCAAAACCCTGCCGGAGAGGCCTTCGCCGCCGCGGCTTCGGAGCCGGAACCTTACGAGGCAGAAGCAACAAACGCAGCGGGCGACAGGAAAGCGCCACCATCGCGTGTGTCACAAAAGCATCCCATCTGCAGGGCACAAAGGCGCCGGCGGAGCTGCGACAATGCTCCTCGCAAACTGGAATACATTAGCAGGCGCTCGGGAACCGCACGGAGCCATTACTGTCAAAACTGGCCCCAGGGAAGCGAGATCTGGAGACGTGTGTGGACTAAATAGGGCAGCGCGCGTGCGGCTCTCGGGTCAGGGTGCGGGCGTGGGCTGGACGACGGACCAGACGGGCCTTCGGACAACGCCAGAACTCGGTATGGCCATCTACGCATCCCAACTAAAAGTAGTTATCAACTTTATCTGCACGCCGCCTTTGTTCCGCAAAGCAAAGGGATGAGAGAAGGAGGAGGCTTGGCTTTTCTACCCTGCTTTTCTCACCCGTGTAAGGAGACTCAGAGGCTGACAAACATTCGGTTCTTCTCCCCACCACAGGCACCCTGTGAGGCAGGTGGGGCTGGAGAGCTCAGGAAGAGAACTGTGATCAGCCCAAGGCTGCCCAGCTGGATTCATGGAGGAGCTGGATTTTATATCCCACTTTTCTCACCCTTCAAGGGGCTCAAAGCGACTGACAAGCCTCCTCTTCTTCTCCTCCACAAAACGGACACCCTGTGAGAGCTCAGGAAGAGAGCTGTGACTACCCCAAGGTGACCCAGCTGGCTTCATGGAGGAGTAGGAGTTGGATTTTATATCCCACTTTTCTCACCCTTCAGGGGGCTCAAGGCAGCTGACAAAGCTCTGTTCTCCCCACATCACCATTTGGGGTCAGAAAGAGAGCTGTGACTAGCCCAAGGTGACCCAGCTGGCTCCATGGGGTAGTGTGGAATCAAACCCCATGACTGTGAGATATGAGCCCAGCATGCTAACCAGAAGACCAAACCGGCTCACTAGAGAGAATAAACTGAAGTGTTGACACTGCTCTGGATACGGCCCTGCTGGAAGCTTCTGAAATAAATGGGACACCCTACAGAAATTAGCTGTGGACCATGCCAGAAATGCCAGCTGGGCTTCCTAACCTTTGTGTTCCATCTTCCTACTTCTGTTCTCTGTTTTGCATTGGTCAGGTAAAGAAAGACTAATGGGGAATCACTGATTTGACTGTCGTGCAGCGCTGGATAGTTCTAAGAAAGCACTAGGCAAATTCATTGACGACAGGTGTACCAGTGGCTGCTACAATACAGGCCCAGGTACTGCTTCCAGGTGGGAGGGACAGGTAAGAGGAGCCCTGCTGGATCAGAGCTCCTCTTTGGTTCTTCTGGACTAAATGGGCTATGTCCTGATCCAGCAGGGCTCCTCTTAGGTTCATATGGACTAGATCGGTTCTGGCCTGATCTAGCAGGGCTCCTTAGGTTCTTATGGATTAAATGGGCTGTGGCCTGATCCAGCAGGGCTCCTCTTAGGTTCTTATGGATTAAATGAGCTGTGGCCTGATCCAGCAGGGCTCCTCTTAGGTTCACATGGACTAGATGGGCTGAGGTCCAATCCAGCAGGGCTCCTCTTAGGTTCTTACGGACTAGATTGACTGTGACCCGATCCAGCAGGGCTCCTCTTAGGTTCACATGGACTAGATGGGCTGTGGCCTGATCCAGCAGGGCTCCTCTTAGGTTCTTATGGACTAGATGGGCTGTGGCCTGATCCAGCAGGGCTCGTCTTAGGTTCTTATGGACTAGAAGGGCTGTGGCCTGATCCAGCAGGGCTCCTCTTAGGTTCTTATGGACTAGATGGGCTGTGGCCTGATCCAGCAGGGCTCCTCTTAGGTTCTTATGGACTAGAAGGGCTGTGGCCTGATCCAGCAGGGCTCCTCTTAGGTTCACATGGACTAGATGGGCTGTGGCCTGATCCAGCAGGGCTCCTCTTAGGTTCACATGGACTAGATGGGCTGAGGTCCAATCCAGCAGGGCTCCTCTTAGGTTCTTACGGACTAGATTGACTGTGACCCGATCCAGCAGGGCTCCTCTTAGGTTCACATGGACTAGATGGGCTGTGGCCTGATCCAGCAGGGCTTCTCTTATGTTCTTATCTAAATGGAGACCTAAATACCACCTCCAGGTTGGAGAGGGAGTACATGCCGCTCACTGGAAGGAAAATGTAAATTCTCTGCTCCATAACTGGATGAAATTGATAACTCCCTACAGTTTCAGCAAAATTATATAGACATCTGGAATTCAAAATGCAAACACTGGCCTTTGGGGTGAGAGCAAACATCTTGAGAAAAATACACTTGAGGCATGAGAGGAGGCAGGATTATTGTACATTGTTTGTTACTCTGCTCACCTGGTGAAGTCCCTGTACATCTCATGAAGGTCTGTCCTCTTAATTGGACAGTTTTTATGCGATGCTATAAACGCTACACAGGAGCTTAACTCTAAATACAGTCCCTTATCATGCTAGAAACGAAAAGTCAAAGATGTTTTTTTCTTATCCAGTCACAGTGATTTCTGCATTTTCACACCAACTGCAACGTCTAGGCTTTAGCCTGGAAAGGCGTCGTTTAAGAGGGGACCTGATTGGAGTATATAAAATCATGCATGGTACAGAAAAGGCGGATAGAAAACATTTCTTTTCTCTATCACACAACACTAGAACCAGGGGGCACCTATGAAGGTGATGGGCAGGAGAGTCGGATCAGACAAGGGGAAGGATTTCTCCCCCCAGAGGGTCATTGGTCTATGGAATTTGCTGCCGGAAGAGGTTGTGACAGCTAGATCTGTTATCTTTTCATTGCTGTGACTCATCCTGAATCCCTAGGTTGGAAGGTGGGATAGAAAGCCTTAAAAGGAAAACAGCAGCACTTGGGCAGCCAAAAAGCAAGAATATCAGAAAAACGAGCTGGTGGATTTCAAGTACATCAACCGGAATATTCCGGAAAGCAGGAAATCCCATCCTCTATGGGTTTATGCTGCGTTCACCATATTAGCCCCTTTCCCTATGCGCTTACTGCCTATTTCATTTCTCAAACACTTTGGCTTCCTGGAAATCTCTGGCCCTTGGTGCACCAACCACACTCTCCATTTAATTTCTAGAGAGACATGTTATCTTTATGCAAGCTGTGTTTCAATCAGCTTTTGCAAATTACGGCTCCTGGTTTTATGCTCGCTGCCTTTTAATCTGTTTTCGACTCTTTTTATTGGATGTCAACTGTTTTTTCCTATCAGTTCTTATTGCTCTCTGCAGCGACCCCTCTCTTCTGTTACAGGACAGTTTGAATTCTCTGTCGCAAAAGAAGAAGAGGAGGAAGAGTTGGCTTTTCTACCCTGCTTTTCTCACCCATTTAAGGGGACTCAAAGCGGCTGACAAACCTTCTGTTCTTCTCCCCACAACAAAAACCCTGTGAGGTAGGTAGGGCTGTGAGAGCTCAGAAGAGAGCTGTGACTAGCCTAAGGTCATCCAGCTGGCTTCGTGGGGGAGGGCGGAATCAAACCCCATTATTCCCAGATAAGAGTACAGATCCCTAACTGAATCCGTAGGCGCTTGTTAAGATCCGTATGGGACAAAAATGGGATGGATATGGGATAAATATAGGATGCATATGGATGTGTAGGAGATGCCTACAGGCACATACATATGTTGTTGACATTCGTATGTGCAAATTCCAATTGAAAACGTGAACAAATAGATCCAAATGTACTCAATTCAAATTGAATGTGGGTAAATTCAAATTTTAAAGCTTCAAATCGAATCAAATGTTTGGATACTTGATTCAAATCAAACCCTGAAAATTGCATGCCTGCACACCTCTAGTTCTGAGAAGCCACTAGCACTAAGTACCCATCAAGTACTCATTAGGGACCCGTTAAGGACTCATTAGGCTCAGAGCAAGAAGACCCCATTTCCACTGCAGACCCCCTTACAGCCACATTTGTTTCCACCTGTTCAAGGGAAATCTGGATTGTATGGGTGATTCAGGACCTATAATCAGGATTTCCTGTAGACTCCATTAAAGAGGTCTACAATTGGGTCTCAGGCATCAAATCCGGATTATACAGAGCCTGTTTCTACCACAATTGGGCAGTGGGGTCTAAAGGGGGCACATTCATGGGGTGGTGGTGGTGGCCTGAAACCCACAGCTCTGAAGCCTGCGCACAATCTCCAAAGCTGGCTCCAAAGAGGGCCCCGTGCAAGAGCAATGCCAATCTTATGGACCTTTGTCAAAGGCTCCAGAGGATCTTCGGTGTTTGCGGCAAAGCTCCAGAGATTCTCCGGAGCCGCTCTGGAGAATCTTTGAAGAATCTACGGAGCGTCTACGGAGGTTGCGCCCCCTGTCCCCCAAAATACCTGGGGTGACGGGCGGGCCCCATGTGGGTAGATCCAGATTCGCCACATGGGTGTTCCGGCGTTTCCACTGCGAGCAAGCTAGCAGCCATTGCTATTGGGTGCTAGACCACCTGCGGAATCGCATTGGGTACTTTGCTTGTTGAAGGACCCATTCCTTAGATCCAGATCATCTTAGATCCTGATTAAGGGAGGTCAGTGGAAAAAAACCCATCCTCTGCCCATGCATTTAGGGCCGCGTCTCTACCTTCCTGTGAGCGAGAGTCCTGTCTCATGTACTAAGAGACAGGAGATCTGGGAAAACAAATTGATGGCCACGGAGTTCCCCAGAAGCTCGAGCAGATCTTGATGGAGGGAGCGTCCATGGCCATCCTGGACCCTTAAGGATCTGAATCACAATATTGCCAGTTCCTACCTCTGGGCTCCGTCTGGAGAAGGCAAAATGCATCTGCTAACATCACCCAGAACCGAGGCAAAACCTCTGAGCTCTCAAGTTTAAAACCAGGTAAATGACAAACCTGAACTCCAAGCAATTGCACTCTTCACTTTCATTCAATTCCTTCCAAAATAATAATAATAATAATAATAATAAATGCCCGAGACTTTGTCAAGCAGAACGCAGCAAAGAGCGAAATGACATCAGGGCTACATAATAAAGCCGTATCAAAAGTACAACCGTGATTCATTGTTTTGACGCTGCGCGAATGAAAAGGAACTACCGCCGATCACGTGCGAAGGGCGGCCTGGACATTCTTAGGGAGGCAAAAACGGGGTTTAGGCCCATATGGCTGGGTCAGAGCTGTGAAAACGGCAAAGGTACGAATAATAACTTTTGCAATTTTTTATTTTTAAAGAATCCGTCCTTGCTTTAGAAGCCAGATGCTATATAAAAGTATAGGGGGCATTAGAAATGTCAGCCTTAGATTCTTGTGATTATAAAATCATGTAGTTGCCTTGGCAATACAATGAAAGTGATTTGCCACTGCCCTTTCCTGGTGGCTCAGTGCATGCAAAGCGGATGGTCGGCCAGCGAGCGATCTCTACCCCTGCCTGAGTGCCGGAAAGGAAATTTCAGAAACAATCAATCTGAATTCATGCAGATAAAATAAGGAAGAAGAACCGATCTAGCAAATGCAGCCAAGTATAAGAGCTACACAGAACTGTCCCGATAGACATGGACATGACAAGGAATGTCAACATATGGGAGGAATTCCCAACCAGAAAACCTACAAATGGAAGTCCAACCACCCAGAATGAAGCCAGGTTATCTTTAGCAACTGCTGCTACTTCAGATCTGCAGTTATATATTGCTTTTCAACTTGGATATATATTTGTTATATTGATTTTAAGAACCTAAGAAGAGCCCTGCTGGATCAGGCCACAGCCCGTCTAGTCCATAAGAACCCAAGAGGAGCCCTGCTGGATCAGGCCACAGCCCATCCACTCCATCAGAACCTAAGAGGAGCCCTGTGGATCAGGCCACAGCCCATCGAGTTCATCAGAACCTAAGAGGAGCCCTGCTGGATCAGGCCACAGCCCATCTAGTCCATAAGAACCTAAGAGGAGCCCTGCTGGATCAGGCCACAGCCCATCCACTCCATCAGAACCTACGAGGAGCCCTGCTGGATCAGGCCACAGCCCATCTAGTCCATAAGAACCTAAGAGGAGCCCTGCTGGATCAGGCCACAGCCCATCTAGTCCATAAGAACCCAAGAGCAGCCCTGCTGGATCAGGCCACAGCCCATCTAGTCCATAAGAACCTAAGAGGAGCCCTGCTGGGTCAGGCCACAGCCCATCTAGTCCATCAGAACCTACGAGGAGCCCTGCTGGATCAGGCCACAGCCCATCTAGTCCATAAGAACCTACGAGGAGCCCTGCTGGATCAGGCCACAGCCCATCTAGTCCATAAGAACCCAAGAGCAGCCCTGCTGGATCAGGCCACAGCCCATCTAGTCCATAAGAACCCAAGAGCAGCCCTGCTGGATCAGGCCACAGCCCATCTAGTCCATAAGAACCTAGGAGGAGCCCTGCTGGATCAGGCCACAGCCCATCTAGTCCCTAAGAACCTGAGAGGAGCCCTGCTGGATCTGTTGTCCATAAATTTGTCTAACCCTTCCTTAAAGCCATCTAGACTGGTAGCTGTCACCACGTCTTCCGGCAGCAAATTCCATAGACCGATGACCCTCTGGGTGAAGAAATCCTTCCCCTTGTTTGATCCAACTCTTATGCCCATCAGCTTCATAGATGCCCCCTTGTTCTAGTGCTGTGTGATAGAGAAAAGATTTTTCTTTCTCAATCCACCTGTTCTATACTGTGCATGATTTTATAGACTTCAATCAGGTCCCTTCCTAATTGGACAAATCATTCGTGGAACATCCTTTCCAGCATTTGCTTAATTTGTTTCAGGGCTTAAACTTGTCTGTTACTCCTGTGAAGTCCTGTGCCAAGCGCAGCTTCACAGGACGATGCAAAATTGTCCTAACGATTATAGTTAAAAATCGCCAGAGGCACATGCAGGCTTCAGTCCTGAGCGGCGGCTTCAGCCGTCGGGGTGCACGCTAACCCGCAAGCAGGCATTTTTAGCACAGAGTTAACACCCTGCAGGAATTTCCTGCGGCTGAGATGAGGAGGCATCACAGAGCGGAAGGGTTAAGTCGTGAGACCAGCGGCTGCCATCTGGTTTGTGAAAAGAAAGATCCCAGAACTCAGTAGGCCCAGAGAAGTGAAGTGTGCATCTTGTAGCCAAGAAAATTAAGAATATAAACACCACTGGAAAACTGTTTTCTTTTATCAATAAAGGTTTTCTTAGTAGCGTCTGGGTGTCTGTTTTCCTGGTCTAAAGTGAAACAAATCATCCACCCAAAGGACCGCTGCAAGGAATGCCAATGCTACGTAAGCGACAGGGCGTGCATGAATGCAATTTCTGGGATGCAATTCGATTTGAATCAAATACTCAAAAATTTGATTCGATTTGAATAAGTTAAATTTGAATTTAACTAAATTCAATTCAAATGAAGCAAATTTGAATCTATTTGTTCCATTTTTTCATTTGAATTTGCTGTTACAAATGTCGACAACATTCATAGATGCCCATATGCATCTTCCCTGGGCATCTATCTATCTATCTATCTATCTATCTATCTATCTATCTATCTATCTATCTATCTATCTATCTATCTATCTATCTATCTATCCATCTATCTATCTATCTTTCATTTCTATCCCACCCCATACCCAAAGGTCTCTGGGTGGGTAACAACCGTTATCTCATATGCAACCGGTTTTCATTCCATGTGGATCCTACAAATGCGTACAGATGAGGGAAAGATGAGGATCTTCAAGTACGCATCGTGTACGAATCTGTACACAGGCAAATGTGCAAAAAATTAGAACGAATAGAGTCGAAATGCTGACCAAAACTTTAAATTCAAATTTAAGGACATTCGATTCGAATTCAGATGTCGAAATTTGATCGATTCGATTGCATTTCGAATATATTTGAATATCCGTGCCCATCCCTACTAGGCGATGTTAGATCATTTCAAATCCACATTTTAAACAGGAAAACGAGCTCCATTCCACCTCTTAAAACAAAGCACGCAACCAGGTTTTAGTGTTACAGTAAGATCTCACAACCTCACCCATTTCCTTCTCTTTTCTGGGGCAGCAGTATGATGGAGCTCATAAAGTTTCTTTCTCATGGGTCAATCAAACTTTATCCTTGCTTCTACTGTACGGTACGTGAAATCACACATGCACAGCAAAATGTAAATGCAAAAGAAGTAAACGACTGAATTAAGATGCTGCATCCAGATTTGAAGCTCTCTGCAGCACTAACAAGATCTTTAAAGTTTTATTTGTGTGTGAGAGAGAGCTTGTCAAGGGGCTATTTAAATATTGAGAC
This sequence comes from Aspidoscelis tigris stejnegeri, assembly GCA_023333525.1. Taxonomy (NCBI): domain Eukaryota; kingdom Metazoa; phylum Chordata; class Lepidosauria; order Squamata; family Teiidae; genus Aspidoscelis; species Aspidoscelis tigris. The sequence goes on from JALMGA010000016.1 coordinate 11,931,910, forward strand.
CAGTTTGGACAGAACTCCACCCCATCCAGCCGTTCAGAGATTGAATCCGTTTTGCCTTGCTTGCTTACACAGGATGCAATTCAGAGTGGGTTATAATCTGCCTCTCAGGAGCATTAGAGCAAACTGCCTTGAAAGCAGAGGGTTGCCGGTTCAGTCCCCCATCCTCTCCCGGAAATGAGGAATGGCAAACCACTTCTGTATCCCTGCCAAGAAAACTGCACAGAAGTACCCATGGAGTCTGTGATTGGGTGTAGCTCAGTGGTAGGGCAAACTGCCTGGAACGCAGAGAGTCACCAGTTCGATTCCCAACCTCACCACAGAAGTTGGCAGTGACAAATCTACCTCTGTATCTCTCCCCGGCAAGTGATACATGCCCATGAAGTCAACCAGCACGTGGCCACGATTCGGCGGTACCCAACGACTCAACAATAATCCAGCAATGGGTCTCGAGCGCTATATTCAGCGAGGTCAATTTTGCACAGGCCTGCAGCTTTAAACCCACGGTCCGCATGTGGTTCGGTCCCATGCCCTTTGACGTGCCTCACCGGGGGGGCATCGGCCCCAAGAAAACCCCCTGCCAAATCCATACTCTGGCACCCTTCGCAACCACTGGCTGCTTTCATATGTTCCTTTTATATTTGGCTTTTAAAGCTGCCGCCTGCCCTGAAACCGGGATTGAAAAAATACATAAAATCCAAACAAATAAATTAATTAACACCATGCAAAAATGGCCGTAGGTTTAATCAGCAACACAAACAGCATGCAATTACACATCTTTCCCCATTCCTTTCTTATTTAAAGCTGGGCCAGCAAATCTGTGAATGCCAGATGTTATATCCCTCCCAATTCCCCCCAGTCCATCCTCAGCGATGATCAGAAGTTCAGCTGGGAACATCTGGAAGGACCCAATAAACGATCCCAAGCTAACGCGTTTTTTCTCTCTTACACAAGCAATTTTCGCTTTTCATCTACCGGCGAGAAGCATAAACGGAGCGAAGGCTTACAGACTTAAAACGCTCATTTCCAGGGGTAAAATAAACACGAAGCTGACAATGAACAGCCGCGTATACACAATGTAACAAATGACGCTACACAATGAAGCTCAAAAATAAATGCAAAGTGGAGATCAAACAAACTTCCAACAATTTGTTGCAGTTAAGGTGTTACATGAAGATTTGGGGGGGGGGAGTTGGCTAAAAGAGGAAATATCGTAGCTGTAGCTCTGACAGCCCCTGTAACAGAGGAATGACCATCAAAAGTGGGCTGATCTAAATGCTACAACAACTCCAGGAATATTCTCGTTTACGCTTCATTGGAATAGGAGAGATAGAGGAGAAACCCCTAATAAATATTACACAATAAATATTGCAAGGGAAAATAGAGATGCAAGTGGCAGAACGTGAGGAGCGTTTTCTTATGGGCAAAGAGCACATTAACAGCTCTTTGGAAAGCAAGGACAGACGGCACAATTAAAAAAAACAGAACTTCGTGAAAGCAGGTGCTTGAAGGACACTATAAACTCAGAATACAGCTGGGCCTGAAAGCAAAACAGGATTACATAGAATCATACAGTTGGAAGGGACCTCTAGGGTCATCAAGTCCAACCCCTGTTCAATGCATGATTTCCTAAGCCATCCCAGACAGATGTAGGTCCAATCTCGGCTTGAAGACCTCCAGTGAAGGAGAACCTACTACCTCCCGTGGCAACCTATTCCACTGACTGATGGCCCTCACTGTCAGGAAGTTTCTCGTAATATCTAATCTGGATTGATTTCCTTGAAGTTTCATCCCGTTGTTTCTAGTCCTCCCATCTTGTGCAAGTGAGAATGGGGACAATTTCTCTCCACTGTGACGGCCCTTCAGATACTTGAAGACCACTATCATGTCTCCTCTCAGTCTTCTCTTCTGCAGGCTAAACATTCCTAGATCCTTCAACCATTCCTAGTAGGACATGCTTTCCAGACCTTGGGCTTCAAACCAGCCTTGATAGATTGAAAAAAGGGCTAGACAAAGGCATGGAGGACAGGTACATCAATGGCTACTATAATGGATGCCTAGGTACATCCTTCAGGTTGGAGAGACAGGCAGGAGGCCTCTCAAGGCCATTTGTAGGGAGCTGAAAGTAGGTGAAGGTTCTGCTTTCATCTTCCGCTTGGGATGCCCAGAAGCAACGGATGGACAACTGTGTGAAACAGGTTGCTGAACTAGATGGGGTGTAGCCTGATCCAGCAGGGCTCCTCTTAGGCCAGTGATGGCGAACCTTTTGAGCTCGGTGTGTCAAAATTTGCAGGAAAACCTAGCTTAACTCAGGTGCTGAGTCACATCTAGAAATATCCATAATTGTATGATATTTGTAGCTCTAGTAAAAAAGTTATATTTTTGATATATGTATCTTATTAAAAGCAAAAACAAATAATTCTTTATATTTGCTAAATCTTCAATTGAAATTTGGTTATTTCGTACACTTCAAGAACAAGCAAGCACTACATGCCCAGGTGCCAGAGTGACCAGGTGTGTCACCCAAAAGGGCTTGGCGTGTCACCTGTGACACGTGTGTCATAGGTTGGCCATCACCGTCTTAGGCTCTTATGGACGGGATGGGCTGTAGCCTGATCCAGCAGGGCTCCTCTTAGGTTCTTATGGGGTGTTTTTCCACTGTCACTAAAAGTACCCATTAAGTACCCATTAATGGGTACTTAATGGGTACTTCCAGTGACAGTGGAAAAACACCCATGGACTGGATGGGCTGTGGCCTGATCGAGCAGGACTCCTCTGAGTTTCTTATTTATTTATTTATTTATTCATTTATTATTTACATTTATATCCCGCCCTATACCTGAAGGTCTCTGGGCGGGTTACAACCTTCAAACAACAGATTAAAACAGAATGTACATTAAAAGACTTTAAAAATTCAACAATTTTAAAACAATACACATTATGTTTAAAATGATAGTGTGGGGCCTGGGTGGGAAATATAATCAGCTCAGCCAAAGGCCAGGGAAAAGAGGTGCGTCTTCACCGCCCTCCTGAATTTATGTAAGGAAGGGGCAAGACTCACCTCGAGGGGGAGGCTATTCCATAGTCTAGGGGCCATCACAAAGAAGGCTCTCTCCCGGGTGCCCACCAGCCTCACTACTAAAGGTGGTGGGACAACCAGGAGGGCCTCACCACTCGATCTTAAGGCACGGGCAGGTCAATACGGGAGTAGGCGTTCCTTTAGATATTTGGGGCCGAAGTCGTTTAGGGCCCTGTAAGTCAAAGTCAAAACCTTGAATTGGGCTCGGTAGTGAATTGGCAGCCAGTGCAATTCTTTTAGAACCGGCGTGATGTGCATCCGGCTAGATGTTCCGGTCAGCACTCTAGCAGCTGCGTTTTGCCCTAGCTGCAACTTCCGAACCGTCTTCAAGGGCAGCCCCAAGTAGAGAGCATTACAGTAGTCCAATCTAGAGGTTACCAGAGCATGGATAACTGTGGCCAGGTCGTCTCTATCCAGAAGAGGCTTTAGTTGACGGACTAGCCATAGCTGGGAGTAGGCACTCCTGGCCACGGCCTCCACCTGAGCTTCAAGTGTTAGCGCAGAGTTCAGGAGTACCCCCAAGTTACACACCTGTCCCTTCCAGGGTATTGCAACCCCATCAAGGACAGGGTATCTCCCAACTACCCAGACCCGAGACCCTGTGACACACAGCACCTCTGTCTTGTCTGGATTCAGTTTCAATTTATTCACCCTCATCCAGCCCATTACTGCCTCCAGTCAAGCACTTCCACTGCCTCTCCTGATTCAGATGGTACAGAGACATAGAGCTGGGTGTCATCTGCATACTGATGACACCTCACTCCAAATCTCCGGATGACCTCTCCCAACGGCTTCATATAGATGCTAAATAGCATGGGAGATAAGATCGACCCCTGAGGAACCCCACAAGTGAGTTCCCAGGGTGTCGAAACAGTGTGGACTAGATGGGCTGTGCCCTGATCGTGCAGGCCTCCTCTTAAGTTCTTATGAACTAGATGGGCTGTGGCCTGATCCAGCCGGCCACTGACTCTGACCTCTGACTTCCTGTCTCTACTTTTAAAAGGTGGGTTGTTATCCAAACAAGGACAAATCTGGGGTGAAATGTCTCTTGCCTGAAGAATTGGTTGTCCAATATTCAAAGATAGATCAGACAAAGCTTACAATATGAAAAGGTTATCCTTACAAACTGCTTCTGATGTATGCACACAGAACTGGTTACTGACTCTGCCATATGGAATAGCATGAAAATGTAAAATATCAACATGATACCAGGACCAGGAAATGCAGAACTGAAAACCAGCCACTGCTAGGCAACAGTGTCAGATGCTACAAGCTTTAACACCCCACTATACAGCATCCACAAAATTAAGAGTAGAATCAAACCTCCAATGGACAAAAAGAGTTGCACATTCACAAGTTGTAAAGGATTAAAATCCACCCAGAATACCCGCACCAAGGACATGAGAAAGCTCATTCAAATTTCCTGCAACTTTCTATTTATTTTGTCTATTTCGCAGCATTTATACACTGACCTACATCTTTCACAATATTCAATAAAACATCAAAAACTATTTTTAAAAATAAAATAAAATCAATAATGTTAATTTGTAATTAAAATACTAAGCATCTTTCCCACACACACCAATGGTAAAGTAAACAATATGAAGGAGTTAAATATCAAAGATCTGGGGGACAAAATTATACTTACTATTTACTTGCATTTGTATCCTGTCCTTAACTTTGAGGTCCAAGGGCAGGTCACAACATATGGTAAAACCAATATAGAAATTAAAGGGGTGGGCACCTGGGAGAGAGCCTTCTCAGTGGTGACCCCTAGGTTACTGAAGGGGCATCAGGCACCTTCACTTTACATGTGTAGGAGGGCACCTCTTTGCCCTGGCCTTTGGTTAAATTGGAATACACTGTCTCTTCCCACTTTCAGACAAATATTTATATTTGATTTCAAACGTTGCTACCAGCCTTGAGACCTTCAAGTATAGGACAGGATAAAAATGCAGATAATAATAACCATAATAGTCATACAAAATATCCGTTTTGCTTATTTATTTAAGCAGTATCCATTTCAGCAGGAGTTTTACATACACCCTGCAATGACTTTGCTGAACTTCTGTTAAAACAAGCAAACTTCAATGCGCTACAAAACAACCCTGTGTTTATATCTGAAACAATCGCAGACTGTCACAAAATTTCTCAGCTGTGAATTCAGCCAGAAAGAGACTCCTTAACAGAGTTTTGAAGACAACAAGGATTTTAGAAACCACTATGCCATGCATTTAAGCAACCAGAACAAGACACCACAGAACAGAAAGTGGAATTCCTTCCCTACGAGACTCCTCTGTGTGTGTGTGTGTGTGTGTGTACACACACACATATATAAAGGAACCCAACATATAGGGTGCAACAGTCTCCTTAATTACTCCGATATCTAAAGATTTTGCAAACCTTCACTCTTCTTTCATATCTCCTTTGAATCTGTGCAACTCCCAGATCTGAAAGGGATACAACTTCAGAAATAGTAACAGATTGCAGCTAGTCTCAATAGGTTAAAAACTCCCCAGATGTGCATGAATATTCGTTGGCATTCAAAATCTAATTGAATGTGTGGAATTCCGACATTCGCACTCAAATAGAATGCCGCAAAATTCAAATGTAAACATTAGAATCAAATTGGAAACTTACGGGTCTATTTGTTCGAATTATCCGGACATTCGTATGTGTACAGGTTCGTATGTGGTATGTACTTGAAGATCCACATCTTTCTCACATCCATATGCATTCGTATGGATCCGTACGGGATGAAAACGGGTTGCATATGGGATAACTACGGGATGCATACGGACGTGTAGGGATGCGTACAGATGTCGGGAAGACGTGTACATGCACTTACTAATGTTGTTGACCTTTGTATCTGCAGATTCGAATTAAAAATTCCAACAAATAGATTTGAATTTGGTAAATACGAATAGAATCTTGTTAAATTCTAATTTAACAGATTCGAATTGAATCAGATTTTCAGGTATTTGACTGGATCAGAATGTTGAAAAAAACATTCATGCACATCCCTAGTGCACAAACCTTTTCAACCACTCAAAGCACCCCCGACCCCCACTAGGTTATCAGTTTAAAAAACAAACATATCGGTTTCCTCTTTTTTACCTTGTTTGACCACTTATAAGCCTGCAGGAGCTGACTGTACAGGGGTGTCTTGTCTTGCACAGGGTCTAAGCTCAGTAAGCCGCTGTTGTGGAGAGGGTGGTTCTCAGAGGGTTTGCCAACAAGGTTACTCAGGCGTTCCAGTTCACTAAAGGGAAATTAGAAAATTACAAGATTGAGTAGAAATAAAGATGGGGCAGTATTAAATTCACCGTTGACAGCTGTGTGTGAAATTATTTGACCACAGAACAGAAGAATTTGAGGGCTTCATGATCAGAATTCAAAGGCCCCTCTTAAGTTCTTAAGGACTAGATCGGCTGTGGCCTGATCCAGCAGGGCTCCTCTTAGGTTCTTATGGACTGGATGGGCTGTGGCCTCATCCAGCAGGGCTCCTCTTAGGTTCTTATGGACCAGATGGGCTGCGGCCTGATCCAGCAGGGCTCCTCTTAGGTTCTTATGGACTGGATGGGCTGTGGCCTGATCCAGCAGGGCTCCTCTGAGGTTCTTATGGACTGGATGGGCTGTGGCCTGATCCAGCAGGGCTCCTCTTAGGTTCTTATGGACTGGATGGGCTGTGGCCTCATCCAGCAGGGCTCCTCTTAGGTTCTTATGGACTAGGTGGGCTGCGGCCTGATCCAGCAGGGCTCCTCTTAGGTTCTTATGGACTAGGTGGGCTGCGGCCTGACCCAGCAGGGCTCCTCTTAGGTTCTTATGAACTAGATGGGCTGTGGCCTGATCCAGCAGGGCTCCTCTTAGGTTCCTATGGACTAGGTGGGCTGTGGCCTGATCCAGCAGGGCTCCTCTTAGGTTCTTATGGACTGGATGGGCTGTGGCCTGATCCAGCAGGGCTCCTCTTAGGTTCTTATGGACTGGATGGGCTGTGGCCTGATCCAGCAGGGCTCCTCTTAGGTTCTTATGGACCAGATGGGCTGTGGCCTGATCCAGCAGAGCCCCTCTTAGGTTCTTATGGACTAGGTGGGCTGTGGCCTGATCCAGCAGGGCTCCTCTTAGGTTCTTATGGACTAGGTGGGCTGTGGCCTGACCCAGTAGGGCGCCTCTTGGGTTCTTATGCAGTAGACGGGCTGTGGCCTTACCCAGCAGGGCTCCCCTTATGTTCTAATCGAGGAGAGGCCTGCAGCCAGGAGAGGTAGACTGTCCCGTGCCACGGAGGCTCGCCTCCTCGAAGAGGAGGCGTAGGGGCACCCAGGTGTCCCCTATATCCCCTCGCACGAGGGGGCGTGTCCTTCGGTCCCTCCTCCGTTGCCCGGCAACCGTCCGCCGCCCTGCCCCCAACCGCCCTTCCCCCGGCGCCTCTGTCCCTCACCCCAGGTCGCGGCTGACGGAGTGGAGGCTCTCCTGGAAGGTGGCGACGAAGCTCTTCTCGCGGCCCTCCAGCGCCTCCTTGTTGCGCCGCCCGTCCTTCAGGCAGTCGAAGACGCGCGTCACGCTCGAGCGCAGCGCTTGGATGGCGGCGATAGCCTGGGCGAAGGCCTCCAGGTTCACGCCGGCGCTCAGCACGCCCTCCGCCATCTTGGCCTCAACCGGCCGGGACGTCTACGCGACGTCGGTCGACGACGCCGGTGACGCAAGCACGGAGGGCTCCGGCCGCGGAGCTTCCCGGGAGATGTAGTCAGCCTAAGCACTCATCGCTCCTTCGGCGGGCGTTGGTGCCGCAAGGCAGGCTGGCGGTGTTTAAACGTCTCCGTGCGGTCGCAAAGGCGTCTGGGGGATGTAGTGCTGCCCCGGAAAAGCTTCTCACCTAGAGAGGCAACCCACCGTCCTAAGTTTCAATCTGGTTTGAGTCCACTTTCAGAGCGAGTGGGACGCACCAGCCAAGTGACTTTATCCAACTCAAGATCCATCTTTGGGTTAGATCATGTGGAAAGAAAATGATTCGTCACTTGGCTGGTGCGTTCTCTCGTTCTGAAAGTGGATTGACACCAGATTAAAATATAGGTGTGGACACACAGCCAATTAATCGCTCGCTCTGAAAGTGGACTGAAACCAGATTAAAATATAGAAATATAGGTGTGGACACACAGGTAAGAAATCTCACACTCTGAAAGTGGACTGAAACCAGATTAAAATATAGGTGCGGACACACAGCCAAGAAATCTATCACTTTGAAAGTAGATTGAAACCAGACTACAATATCGGTGTGGACACACAGTAAAAAAAAATCTCTCGCTCTGATATTTATTTATTTTATCTTGGTCAGTTTCTTCTGCCCCCTATTTAAATATAAAATTACCTGGAAAATATGATGATTTCCCCCCAAATAATTTCATTATTCCCAAGTATTCCTTGAATATTTGCATGGAAGCAGCAGCCTATTCATTTGTAGGTGGCAGACAGAGAAACTCCCAGAAATAAAGGTTTACAACCACTTTGAAGGAAAGGAAATAGCTGCATACATGATAAAGAAAAAAAAACAAGTTCCTTCTCTATTCCCAACTTTGACAATGAGGGATACTTTATATTCAAAGCAGCATTATTGCTCAGGGGGAAAAGATACAAAAAGAAATAAGACTTAGAGTGTTTTTCCACTGTCACTAGAAGTACCCATTAAGTATCCATTAATGGGTACAAAAATACCATTATGTACCCATTAATGGGTATTTAATGGGTACTTCTAGTGACAGTGGAAAAATACCCAAAAGCTGAAACACGGTTACTTAGAATTGGCATATCTGAATAAAAGCCTATACTTTAAATGTGAGATGCACATTTAAAAGCAGTCCCACCAGTTTTAAATCCCCCACTATTTATTCAACATTCTCTGATTGATGCCAGATCCTGTATTTTTAGCCATACAACTTTTTTTGCCACATTGTCTCAATTCAGCCTGCCTCCTATTCTTTCAAATTTATCTTTCCTAAATACTTCTTGGCAAATCCAAGGCGAAACTCATTCTCAGATTTGTCTTATAGGTGTGAATTATGCTATGTTCAGTTAGTTGGTATCTTCAGTTATCTGAAGGAGTACCTTCTCTTCTCTCAGAGGTTAAGCTGCAGGGCCTTTTCTGTGCTGGTCCCCAGACTTCCAAACACCCTTCCTCTGGAGGTTCACTAGGCCCTGGTTAAAGCACACTGCTGCACTCAAACCTTTCATATTTAGATGTTCCCCTGAATGCTGATCTGCCAGGAAGTAAGGATGAGTTACATTAAATATATTTTAGGAATATTCTACATCTTTTTATTGTTCTAACTCGCCCTGGGACCTTTTGATGAAGGGAGGGATATAAACAACTAAAAAAAATAAATAAATATTAGGGAGGACAATCTAGCCCCTTATTATCTAAGTGTGGAGTTTCTGACACCCAAGCAAAAATGACCTTTCTTCAAGGCATCAATCAATATACCACCAAAAAAAGCCCTTATTTGCTCTTAAAGTGATGAAAATGGGAACAAGCTATATCAATCAAACAGAAGTCCCAAGTGTGTAGAGAATGAATTATTATAGGTTGTCCTTGGACCTAAGCAGCGTTTTTGGAATTCTGGTTCACTGAAAATAAATAGTTGCTTATTTTTATTTTAGAGTAACTAACGAATCAATAAAGCTTTGATTGATGGATATTTATGTACATTTCTATCTGTCCTATAGCCTAAGAACTTCAGAATGGAACACATAGGTCGCTGCATTGATATTTATTTATTTATTGTTCCTGTTTTTATATAAAAAGTTCTTCACCTGGAGGACAATAATTTTAAAAATATTCACTTAACTTGTATTAATATCCAATGAAACAAACAGTTTTTTGCTTCATTGATTCTCTTTTGTTTTTACCAGTCACCAAGTCAACTAAGGCTGTGTTCACACCTAAGGTATAATCCAGCTTCAGTCCACCTTCAGAGTGAGAGAACACATCAGCAAAGTGGCCGGTAATTTTCTTTCCACATTATCTATCCTAAAGGGGAAATTTTCTGAGTTATTTAACAAACAAAACAGCTTGTCACTCTGCTGATGTGTTCTCTCGCTCTGAAAGTGGACTGAAGCTGGATTATACCTTAAGTGTAACCACAGTCCTTGTCACTTTGCTGATGTGTTCTCTCGCTCTGAAAGTGGACTGAAGCTGAATTAAACCTTAGGTGTGACCACAGCCCTTGTCACTTTGCTCATGTGTTCTCTCGCTCTGAAAGTGGACTGAAGCTGGATTAAACCTTAGGTGTGACCACAGCCCTTGTCACGTTGCTGATGTGTTCTCTAGCTCTGAAAGTAGACTGAAGCTGGATTAAACCTCAAGTGTGACCACAGCCCTTGTCACGTTGCTGATGTGTTCTCTAGCTCTGAAAGTTGACTGAAGCTGGATTAAACCTTCAGTATGGCCACAGCCCTTGTCACGTTGCTGATGTGTTCTCTCGCTCCGAAGGTGGACTGAAGCTGGATTAAACCTCAAGCGTCCCACAGCACAGGTGATTTATGGCACCTTAGAGTCAAAGTGGACTTTTCCTTGTAAAATGGACTCCGGGGCAGCCGACTTGGGGAGGAACAGCCCTCCCGCAAGATGATCCAAGGGGGAATAAGTCTGAGCAAGGCGGCAAGAAGTTGACCAGAACTTGGGTCTGCTCACAGCCAAGTCTCCATCACGAGAGGCGCACCTGCCAAAACGATCACCCCTACGCGGGGCTGGTTTCCATATGGCCACCTTACTTACTCACATTTTCTGCACCTACCCATTGCTCTTCTTCTCTCCCCAACACGTTGCTCCCGAGCGCACCCAAGAATGAATTCTCTGGATATATAAAGCTGCTGCCTTTAAGATGATCTAATTTTGTCCATATAACTTCTCTGCACGTGTTTATTTTTAGACCCTTTTCCTAAAGAACGGCTTCATTCCGTATTCTTTCTGTGCTGCTCCTCCACAGAAAACTTACAAACATTGTGTGGGTTATCATGTGCTGACAGTAATAATCTGTTTTACATAATACCTCCGGGAATCAGCCTCTTCCCCCCCCCCATCTGTTGTCTTTGGTTGTTAAGGCCACTCTCTTTTAGAGTAGCTAGGTACCTTGGGTGTATGTTGTGAGTATATTGTGAGTACTGGACCTTTAAGTTGCATTAATAACACTCAGTGAATTAGTTAGGCACCACTAAAAACTGTAGCAGAGTGGTGGAACAAGCTGCTTGGAAACTCCCCCTCCCTGGAAATAGGCAATGGCAAACCGCTTCTATATCCCTGCCAAGAAAACTGCATAGAAGCACCCATGGCGTTTGGCAGTGGCTGTAGCTTAGTGGTAGACCATACTGCCTGGAAAGCAGAGGGTTGCTGGTTCAATGTCTAGCCATTCCCTGGAAGTAGGCAAAGGCAAACCACTTCTGTATCCCTGCCAAGAAAACTGTGCAGAGGTGTCCATGGTGTCTGAGAGGGGCTGTAATTCAGGGGCAGAGTTAATTGTCTGGAAAGCAATTTGTCAAAAATAATGATGTGGGAGACACAGATTTAGTCTTGAGTATGTGACATAAAAATGGAATTAATGAGGTACGGAGATTTTTACGTAATCATATTGGTGGCGAAACTGTGAGCCAGTTTCATCTAATGGTTAATGAGCCAGACTCTTATCTGGAAATACCAGGTTTGATTCTGCCCTCCCCCATGAAGCCAGTTGCATGACCTTGGGCTAGTCACAGCTGTCGCCTGAGCTCTCGCAGCCCCACCTGCCTCACAGGGTGTCTGTGATGGGTAAGAAGAACAGAAGGCTTGTCAGCCGCACTGAGTCCCCTTAAATGGATGGGAAAAGTGGGGTAGAAAAGCCAACTTTTCTTCTTTTTCTTTGCAATATCCTTTCTGGCTTTCGATCATTTTGCATCCCAAGTACATTTGTCCTGTGAGGAACTAAGTTTTGCAAAGGGTAGTAGATTTTTAGGTGATATATTGGCATATTTACTTAGTCGTCTAAAGCAATGGCAGGAATGTATAAGCCCAATCTAATCATAAAAACTTCAGCAAATTTTGAGAAAGGGCTAAAAAAAGGAAAAGTTGGTTTTCAGTCCACATTATAAAACAAAAATCAATGACTTCTTTTTTGCTTTGCATGATATATATTTTGTATACAGTGAGAGTGTAAATTCCTAATGTGCCCGGTGATGCCATATAGGTTTGATCTGTGGTCAATGCAGCAAGGAAAACCATCTTGACAATGCTTTTTTCATCTATACATTTGATCTATCTTCACTATCTTCAGTCCAAGTGGAGATATCTCTCAGATCTACTTAATTTCAAGTAGGCTTACGAAGCTGTGCTATAAATAATAAAAATGCTCCCCACAAATATCAATGCAAGCACTCCAAAACACCCCTAAACTCTGAAATGAAGCACAGTTTACCTTAGCTTTATCTTTTTGGGCAACAAAGTCATATCTTTCTGGGTTTCCTTGCTATTTCATTTATATACGGCCTTTCCAAAAGGAAAACTTGACCAAGGTGGTTTACAGCAAACAAAAAATATTCAATTCAAAATAATAGGAGTCCCTCTGGATCAGGCCACAGGCCACCTGGTCCATAAGAACCTAAGAGGAGCCCTGCTGGATCAGGCCACAGCCCATTTGGTCCATAAGAACCTAAGAGGAGCCCTGCTGGATCAGGCCACAGCCCATCTAGTCCAGCATACTTTCTCACTCGGTGGCCCACCAGTTGCTTCTGGGCATCTCAAGCAGAAGATGAAGGCAAAACCTTCACCTGCTCTCCGTTCCGTGCAAATTGCCTTAGGGGCGTCTTGCAACCTGAAAGATGTATCTGGGCATCCATTCTAGTAGCCACTGACATACCTGTCCTCCATCTATTTGTCTAACCCTTTCTTAAAGCCATCTAGACTGGTTGCTGTCACCACCTCTTCTGGTGGCAATTTCCATCGACCGATGACCCTCTGGGTGAAGAAATCCTTCCCCTTGTCTGATCTGACTCTGCTACCCATCAGCTTCATAGACACCCCTGGTTCTAGTGTTGTCTGATAAAGAAAAGAACTTTTCTCTATCTACTTTTTCTATACCATGCATAATTTTATACACTTCAAATAATAATACATCAAAACATTGTAACAGACACATAATTTTAAAAAACAACATTTTACAAGATAATACACTACACAAAAGAACACAAAACCTTACATATAGCTTCATCCAGACATGATTTTTTTTTCTGTCTAATTACTGCATATCCATAGGTTGTGGTCACACTTAAGGTTTAATCCAGCTTCAGTCCACTTTCAGAGCGAGAGAACGCATCAGCAAAGTGACAAGGGCTGTGGCCACACTTAAGGTTTAATCCAGCTTCAGTCCGCTTTCAGAGCGAGAGAACACATCAGCAAAGTGACAAGGGCTGTGGCCACACTTAAGGTTTAATCCAGCTTCAGTCCGCTTTCAGTGCGAGAGAACGCATCAGCAAAGTGACAAGGGCTGTGGCCACACTTAAGGTTTAATCCAGCTTCAGTCCGCTTTCAGAGCGAGAGAACGCATCAGCAAAGTGACAAGGGCTGTGGCCACACCTAAGGTTTAATCCAGCTTCAATCCGCTTTCAGAGCGAGAGAACGCATCAGCAAAGTGACAAGGGCTGTGGCCACACCTAAGGTTTAATCCAGCTTCAGTCCGCTTTCAGAGTGAGAGAACGCATCAGCAGAGTGACAAGGGCTCTGGTAACACCTAAGGTTTAATCCAGCTTCAGTCCGCTTTCAGAGCGAGAGAACGCATCAGCAAAGTGACAAGGGCTGTGGCCACACCTAAGGTTTAAACCAGCTTCAGTCCACTTTCAGAGCGAGAGAACGCATCAGCAGAGTGACAAGCTGTTTTCTTCCAGTGTTAAATAACTCAGAAAATCCATCTTTGAAATCGACAATGGGGAAAGAAAATCCCTGGTCCCTCTGCTGGTGCATTCTCTCGCTTTGAAAGCAGACCGAAGCTGGATTAAACCTTAAGTGTGACCTCAGCCAAAGGAAACAGCTCGTCCCTTTGCGGATGCATTCTCTCTGTGACCACAGCCTACGGATATGCATAGCCATGGAAGCAAAGCAGTGAAATTTACTTACAGGTAAATGTGTGTAAAGAACCCCGGGTTTGCGCGCTTGTATTTCTTTTTAATCTTTCTATTGCTGGCACTTAACATGGAGTCAGTTACCCATTTAAACTGCAGCTACTCATTAGAGTTGTCAGCCGGAACTCTAAGCAGCTAGAGCGCATAAAAATGAAGGCACAGAAGCAGATGCTGCAATTTTTAATTAAAACACTCACTTCTTCCTCTAGCGCAGGATCCAAATGCATAAAACAGCCAGTGAACAGAGTGTTGGGCTGGGTTGGGAGGTCCTCATACCTAATTGTTCAGGTGTACAGAAAAGCCCTATTTTGGAAACTCAATGCTATGTGGAAACATTGCTAATTGAATACTAAAAAAGCAAATATTGGGACATTTGAATTGTACACGAGTGTCCAAATCCATCCAATTCCGTCCAAATAACAAACATTTTGAATCTTCGTACACGTTCCTACCCTGAAATAACGCACCACAAGCCTCTTTCCTGTTTGGCGTAGTGGTTAGGGAGCCGGACTCTTATCTGGGAATGCCGGGTTCAGTTCCGCCCTCCCCCACGAAGCCGGCTGGGTGACCTTGGGCTAGTCACAGCTCTCTTCTGAGCTCTCACAGGGTGACTGTTGTGGGGAGAAGAACAGAAGGTTTGTCAGCCGCTTTGAGTCCCCTTAAAATGGGTGAGAAAAGGAGAGTAGAAAAGCCAACTCTTCTTCTTCCTCCACAAAGCCGGCTGGGTGACCTTGGGCTAGTCACAACTCTCTTCTGAGCTCTCACAGCCCCACTCACCTCACAGGGTGACTGTTGTGGGGAGAAGAACAGAACGTTTGTCAGCCGCTTTGAGTCCCCTTAAAATGGGTGAGAAAAGGAGAGTAGAAAAGCCAACTCTTCTTCTTCCTTTACAAAGCCGGCTGGGTGACCTTGGGCTACTCACAGCTCTCTTCTGAGCTATCACAGCCCCTCCGACCTCACGGGGTGTTTGGGGGAGAAGAACAGAAGGTTTGTCAGCCGCTTTGAGTCCCCTTAAAATGTGTGAGAAAAGCAGGGTAGAAAAGCCAACTCTTTTATTCTAAATTTTCCCTCTTGTGCTTTTTTATTTTTCTTCCTGGAAAGGGGTTGACTAAATACTTAATAATATAGTACATATTGCAAGGTTGTAACAGGTGTTGCATATTCCCCATTGGAAACGGTTGGATTCAACATAATAAGAGAAATATTCCCTGCCTGGGTATCGGCTGCAAAGCTGCAGTTTGCTGATTCTTCCTGAACCTATGCCTATATATGAAGAGTCCTTCTCTTTGATACACCTCCAAGCCCCCTTTCTGTATTCAAATCACAGGAATACCTTTCAGCAAACTCCCAACTCTGTGTTTCACCACAAGGCCCCCATATGAAGCCCTGTTTTGGTACAGACCGAGCCAGATAGGAGATTCCAAGTCAGCCTTCGGGTAAATTTAATAAATAAAAGATGCTTCCTTGTTTGGAGCGTAAAACCAAACAATGCAGCCGGAGTGGCGTTTCTCCGCAGTTCCTAAACATGCATTATTCATTCAGTTTAGTTTATTATGTGCCTCCAGAATATCAGGGTTTAGCCAAAAAGCGTCCTGCTAAGAATATCTTTTTATTTTTTTGAACTGCCAGAGACCGTAGAAGATCTAGATTCCTGCGTCTCTCCTTCAAGAAGATGGCTGAAGCATTTGAGCATTTCTGAATGGGCGTTCCATGATTAGCAAAGCAAAACGTACTGGGGGTTTTGTTAATATCAGGGTTGTCGTTCTTTTGCAAAGGGGAAGAATAGAATGGCTACTAGAATGGGCACCCAGGGACACCATCCTGGCTCTATTGCCTGTTTGATCTAGTGTACGGAGGTGCTCAAAGGTTTTTCTGACATTCTATTAGAATCGAATCGAGCACCCAAAAATCCGACCCGATTCGAATCTTTTAAATTCGTATTTAACAAGATTCGATTCATATTTACCAAATGCGCATCTTTCCCACATCTGTGCACAGCTGTATGAATCTGTATGGCTTCGAACGCACCCGGTTTGTAACCCATTTTGTCCTGTAGGCATCAGTACATACAAGTGCGTGCGGATGCGGGAAAGATCCGGATCTTCAAGTACGCGTTGTTTACACGTACGAATGTCCCGATAATTCGAGCAATTAGATCCGAAGTTCGAAATTTGATTCTAATGTTTACATTCGAATTTCGGGACATTCTACTCAAGTTTGAATGTCGAAATTCGGCACCTTCAATCGGATTTTGAACGCCTACGAATATCTGTGCACATCCCTAGTCCTGTGGTTAAGGAGCTGGATTCTTATCTGGGAACAGCAGGTTTGATTCCGCCCTCCTCCACAAAGCCAGGTGGGTAACCTTGGGCTAGTCGCAGCTCTCTTCTGATCTCTCACAGCCCCACCTACCTCACAGGGTGTCTGTTTTGGTGAGAAGAATAGAAAGCTTTGTCAGCTGTGTTGAGTCTCCTTAAGTGGGTGAGAAAAGCGGGATAGAAAAGTCAACTCTTCTTCTTCTTCTTCTTCTTCTTCGGGAAGCCTCTAAAGGCCATTTGCAGGAAATGGAGAGCAGGAGAAGGTTCTGCCTTTGTCTTCTGTTGCAAATGCCCAGAAGCAATTGCTGGGCCACTGGGTGAGGCAGGATGCTGGACTAGATGGGCTGAGGCCTCATCCAGCAGGACTCAGGTACTTTTCTAGAATGGATGCCTAGTTATCACCTCCACATTGGAGAGGCAGACAAGATGACCTTTTGATACCTGTAGTAACCTCTAGGCTGCACAGCTTTCCCTCTGGCTTCCTTTTCTTCAGGCCTCCATTTTACAAGCCTCAGAGTAAAAGGAGCAAGAATTTTCTCCATAGACCTACAGTATACTTGCTCGGTGCTGTCCAGGTGCTGAACCTTCCTTTTTCACTCCGTGGAAATGCCTGCAGGCAACAGTGGTAATTCTCAGCCATGTGAAGAGAAAAAGAACAGCTGCCTTTCTCTTCCTGTTGAGGATTTTCCTGCCACTGGCCATAGAATGTGACATCACAAGGACCTCTGACCTGCCTGCCACCAGCTTCATCCAACCACCTTCCCAGATACTGCTTCGATGTCATTTCCCCCACACTCCTTCTTTGGCTGGATTTGAACCCCTGGCAAGAATAAAACACTCTCTTTTCCAGCTGACTCCTGTCTCCAGACTCTTCATTTCCCTCCCCCTGTTTTCAAGCCTAATCGGGTTAGCTATTACACATGGTTGACCTCCAGGGTTGTGGCTGGTCGTAACCTTGGAACAAAGCCGGTTATCGCATCCGCTGCCCAGCGGATGTCCCCAACTTCCCAGAGCCCTCAGTTGGTCACATATCTAGAACACAACAAAGGCCATTTGCAGGGATTCAAGAGCAGGTGAAGGTTTTGCCCTCGTCTTCTGCTTGAGATGCCCATGGGCAATTGGTGGGCCACTGTGTGGGACAGAATGCTGGACTAGATGGGCTGTGGCCTGATCCAGTAGGGCTCCTCTGAGGTTCTTATGGACTAGATGGGCTGTGGCCTGATCCAGCAGGGCTCCTCTGAGGTTCTTATGGACTGGATGGGCTGTGGCCTGATCCAGCAGGGCTCCTCTTAGGTCCTTATGGACCAGATGGGCTGTGGGCTGATCCAGCAGGGCTCGTCTTAGGTCCTTAAAGACCAGATGGGCTGTGGGCTGATCCAGAAGGGCTTCTCTTGGGTTCTTATAGACTAGATGGACTGTGGCCTGATGCAGCAGGGCTCCTCTTAGGTTCTATGGACTGGATGGGCTGTGGCCTGATCCAGCAGGGCTCCTCTTAGGTCCTTATGGACCAGATGGGCTGTGGCCTGATCCAGCAGGGCTCCTCTTAGGTTCTTATGAATGAAAAATACCTTCTTTGCATGAGTGGATGATACGTTTATTTTTCCCCCTTGTGTTTTCGACTGTGCATCCAAATCTAACAATCAGGAGTAGAATTGTTCTTGATGAAATATCTTCACTTCACTTGGTTGCAGCTTCATTGATTTAGAGAATCGTCAGGAGGGCTGAGAGACACGCTGTTGGTTCTTCAACACAAGTGAAAGATGTGAAAAATATTATAGCTTACAAAATGAGATATTCTCTGAGTCAGAAGATTTTAACAGATCTTTTGAAGGATAAATTCATGATAGTAAATCTCCAGCCCAAGAAAATCCTCTGTATTTTTAATCACATGTGAGTTCCATTGTTTTGTTACCATAGATAAATTAATTTTTTGCCGGCCTCTTCATAGCTCATGTTCTGTGATGCAACAACCAAAGGCAGTAGAACATTTAGCTTTGGAAATGGAGGGAGGGGAGTCAGATCAGACAAGGGGAAGGATTTCTTCACCCAGAGGGTCATCAGTCTATGGAACTGGCTGCTAGAAGAGATGGTGACAGCAACCAGCCTGGATGGCTTTACAGAAGGGCTGGACAAATTTATGGATGACAGATGTATCAATGGCTACTAGAAAGGATGCCTAAGGACATCTTTCAAGCCGTGGGGAGAAGCAGGATATTTCTAAGGCCATTTGTAGGGAATCGAGTGCAGGTGAAGGTTTTGGCCTTGTCTTCTGCTTGAGATGCCCAGGAGCAATTGGTCGGCCACTGTGTGGGACAGGATGATGGACTAGTATGGTCTGGTGGTTAGGGAGCCGGACTCTTAGCTGGGAATACTGGATTTGATTCCGTTCTCCTACATAAAGCCAACTGGGTGACCTTAGGCTAGTCGCAGCTCTCTTCTGAGCTCTCACAGCCCCATCTACCTCACAGGGTGTTTTGTTGTGGGGAGAAGAACAGAAGGCTTGCCGGCAGCTTTGAGTCCCCTTAAATGGGTGAGAAAAGCAGGGTAGAAAAGAGAAAAGAGCTGTGACTAGCCCTTGAGGTTGGTGTGACAGCTCAGAAAGAATAGCCCAAGACCACCCAGCTGGCTTTGTGGAGTAGGAGTAGGAGTTGGTTTTATATCCCTGTTTCCTCACCTTTAAGTGGGCTCAAGGCTGCTGACAAACCTTCTGGTCTTCTCCCCACAAGAGACACCCTGTGACGTGGGTGGGGCTGTGAGAGCTCAGAAAGAGAGCTGTGACTAGCCCAAGGTCACCCAGCTGGCTTCGTGGAAGAGTGTGGAACCAAGCCAGGGGAGTACCAGATAAAGAGTCCAGTACTCTAACCACAAACAGTCAAAATAAGGGATAATTTCACCTTGAAGCAAACAGGGTCAAAGCTCGGAGTCAGGAAATAACAGCAGCCAAGAACAGATCCAGACCTTTAATGGTCACTCGCCTCTGCCAGTCAGGGCTGCACCTGCCCAGGTATGAAAAATACCTACCTTAGAACAGGTGCAAGTTTCCTCCCACCTCGCCTGGCCCTGTTTAAGATAATGTACAGGGAACCTAGTTTTTGCAGCTGTGTTTGTGTTGGATCTTAATAAAAGCCTTCAGCCTGCCTTGCTGACAGCCTAGAATATTAAAACACTAACGGAACAGCGAAGTCACATGAAAAATGTGTAAGTTAAAAATACAGAGAGAGGTGGGGAGAAACTTTCCAAAAAATACTTGTTCTTTTATTTATGTACGTAACATACTGTCCCCAAATATTTGCCTTTTATTTTTTTATTTGCAGAAATAATTGGATGTGGTTCTGTTTCATCTTCAGCCTACAAAGCAGTATTATCAGCTGTACTAAGATTTTGTTTTGTTTTGTTTTTTTAAAAAAAGCTTTAAGGCTCTGGGATCCAGGTTGGAACCTGGTGGTGATCCAAACGGGAAGAATATATTGCGGTTTTAGAGTCTGAAGAATGGCGTTGAAATTGGGATGGGGGAAGGAGGCGGAGGGGTATTTGCAGATGGGTTTGAAATAAAATTTTGGTGGTGGTGGTGAAGAAGAAGAAGTTGGCTTTTCTACCCTACTTTTCTCACCCACTTAAGGGGACTCAAAGCAGCTGACAAAGCTTCTGTTCTTCTTCCCAAAATAGAACACCCTGTGAGGTAGGTGGGGCTGTGAGAGCTCAGAAGAGAGCTGTGACTAGACCAAGGTCACCCAGCTGGCTTCATGGAGGAAGAGGAAGAGTTGGCTTTTCTATCCCACTTTTCCCACTCATTTAAGGGGACACAAAGGGGCTGGCAAACCTTCTAGTCTTCTCCCCACAACAGGACACTCTGTGAGGTGGGTGGGGCAGAAGAACAGAAGCTTTGTCAGCAGCCTTGAGTCCCCTTAAATGGGCAAGAAAAACAGGATAGAAAGCCCAACTCTTCTTCTTCTTCACACCATAATCAAGAACCTGCTCTCCTTCCAGCGTTAGGGCTCATCTTCCACCCTATCTGGCCCGTGTGAAATCCGGTGAGCGACTCAGGCCGCAATAGTCCCGAAATATCTTGCGCTCCACAGACTCCCCCACCCTGGATCTAGCTGATATTAAAATCAGTTCTTGCATGTGGAATGTCACGAGTATTTCTCTGGTCGAGAGCTCCATTTCAAATGATGAAACTGTTTCACAACGCAAGGCGCCCTGTCTCTGCCGCTTACGTCCCATTCAGAAGACGTAGTGGCCTCAAAGGGGAAATAAGGAATGGGGTTTTTGTTACCTTCACTCTGCTATGCCATGGGAATCTTTTTTTCTTTTCTCTTCTCCAGTCCAGCTCAGTTCAATTTACTGGAAGGGCCCTCGCGGTACACCGGAGGAAGTGAATTTATTCTGCACCAAGTACCTTCTGTAGTGATTGAGAACACATGCGTATCCATGCGCATTACACAGAAGGAAGGTGTTGCTCTCTAATGACATTAAACTTGGAATTTGTAGGGCTAGCTCTCCTTTTGTTGTGTAAGGATTATGTGAGGCCTCGTCCCCACGCGTTATATACTCCGAAGTGAACCTGAATTCGCCTCGGAGCGTCCCCATGCAAAGGCTGTAATCCTGGCTGCACATGGAACAAATTGTTCAAATCTGCGATAAAACAAAAACCCTTTGCAAACTGTTTTTGCTGCAAATTAGGAGAAAAGCACGGATTATCTTGAATGCATGGGGACGCTCCCGGGTTATTGGGGGAGGAGACTGGCAATCGCATCATTAGCGGGCGGGGTTTCTTGAAATAAATTTGATGAAAGCGAAATGATGATGGCTCTCATTTCTCCCACGAGTGTCTTCCCGGCTACAATTATTACACGCCCCCCCTTCCCTGATCGCCCGATCGGCAAGCTACACATGGGCAATGGTTTGATTTTGCGCATGAGCGCTGCTTCGCCTTAGTGGACAACATGCCTGTGGCTTCCCTGCACCAGATGCAACATGAGAAGACGATGCACAGAATTCCTCGAACCTGTTGCAAGTGTGAGTGTGCCCGCCGTCACGCAAAGGTGCGACCCTCCGCTAAACTCTGGCGGCTTCAAGCAATGAGCTGCTTTTCATCGTTATACCCCTTATTATCATTGTTTTATCTTTTTTTGTGTTGTGATCATCGAGGTGCAACTGAGGTGTTTCCCTGTTAATTTGAACTACAATCTGCATTGGGAATGACCCGATTCAAATCCGAAATAAAATCAAACCATTGCTCATGTGTAGCTTGCCGATCTGGCGATCAGGGAAGGGGGTGGTGGTGTAAAAATTGTAGCCGGGAAGACACTCGTGGGACAAATGAGAGCCATCATCATTTCTCTTTCATCAAATTTATTTCAAGAAACCCCGCCCGCTAATGATGCGATTGCCAATCTCCTCCCCAAATAACCCGGGAGTGTCCCCATGCATCCAAGATAATCCGTGCTTGCCTCCTAATTCACAGCAAAAACAGTTTGCAAAGGGTTTTTTTAATTGCAGATTTGAACAATTTGTTCCATGTGCAGTCCGGATTACAGCCTTTGCATGGGGACGAGTTCATGGGGATGAGCCCTCGATGTTTGGAACCCAAACGAATATTCGTAGGCATTCAAACTCCGGTCGAATGTGCCGAATTTCAGCGTTCATGTACATCCCTTGCTTGAACCTCTCTTAACGCTTGTAGCCAGGCTGGGGGACTCTAACTATATAGAGATTATTTAGTGTTTTGATATTGATGTTTCATCTTTTGAAATATTTAAGGAGCATGATGTAGTGCATTCTAGAAGCAAGCATTTTTCATTGTCATGTTACTGACAGTAGGGTTTGGAGACACTTGTACCAGATTTATCTTTCCTCCTATTGATTGTGTTTCGGGCCTAGGCTGTTAGCAGAAACTCAGCTACTCCGGAGGTGAATTGCAGCAAATGGAGAAAGGATTGAAATTGGTCCCTTGCTTTTGTTAAGACATGGAAATTCATCAACACGCTCAGTAGATTAACAGGTGGAAGGCAATGTTCCCTGGCGATTCGTAATGCTCTGCACAAAGTCAGTCTCACTCACACCTTTACAGCTTTTCATAAAGTATTTGCAATTATTTAAATCATGCAAAAACTCTGTTGTAGCTTTGGGCCTGGAAAGTGATGGTTTCCCTGGCGTTTTTCAAGAGATTCTAGATATGCATGATTTATTTATTTTTTTGCATTTGAATTCAAGTTGAACCAAATATCCAAATATTTTATTCGATTCGAATCGAATGTTTAGAATCGGAATGCAAAAAAAAATCCCATTTGAATCAAATGCATTCAAATCTATTTGTTCGAATGTTAGATTCGAATCTGAAGATATGAATGTCCAAAACATTTTGTATTTGAAAAATGTGTTATACGTATCTGTACGCATTTCACACGCATCCCGTTTTATCCTGCATGCATCCAGCGCACATGCGTACAGATATGCATGAGATTCGTACAGATACATATGTAATACATACATATCTGCACATTTGAATGTTTTGAATTATTCAAAAGAGTGTTTTGGAGCATTCAAAATTCATTCAAATGTTTACATTTGAATATGTAAACGTTCTATTCGAATTTGAATGTCCACATTCAATTGGATCGAATTTTGAATGTTTAGAACATTTCTGCACATCCCTACAACAGAGGCAATCATTTTGCCTCAATGACCTTGGGCTAGTCACAGCTCTCTTCTGAGCTCTCACAGACCCACCTACCTCACAGGATGACTATTATGGGAAGAAGAATTGAAGGTTTGTCAGCAGCCTTGAGTCCCCTTAAATGGGCAAGAAAAGCGGGGCGGAAAAGACATCTCTTTTCCTTCTTCACAACACAATCAGGAACCTGCTCACCTTCCAGGGTTAGGACCATCTTCCACCATTGCCAGACCCCCAAGTATTCGGTAGTTATGAGGTGGCCATCATTTCGGTGGGACCCAAACGAATAAAAACCAAGGGAACAACTGTACTGGAATTTCTTTTTGGCACATGAATGGGTTAAGCCTTTGGGAAGAATCAAGTCCTGACAAGTAACAGCAAAAAAGTTTCCCATTGCTTTTTCTCTGCCGATGCTGAATTAATTAGTGACAAATGAAATTTCAGTTAAGAGAGATAAAAGGTGAAAGAGCATTTTCACGAAATCCTCACGGGTGGTATTCAAGATTTTATTGTGCTTATTATACTTGGAGCAAAGGCTTTCCCTCAAAATCAAAGCCTGAAAAGTTGTTCCTTGAAGCTTTTTCTTTTCTTCAGCCCAGGAAGCACAAGATGGCTCTTAAAATGTTTTGTTTTGGGTTTTTTTCCCCCCTCAGGAAGGGGAAAATGCACATCTACCTCAGCTGCATCACAATGGGCAACCCCCAGATCCAGTGGAGATCTAAAGGAGTTGTTAAGTACCTCAGGATGAAGGATTAAAAAGAGATGGAGGGCGGGAATGAGGAGAAAGAAAGAAAGAAAGAAAGAAAGAAAGAAAGAAAGAAAGAAAGAAAGAAAGAAAAGAGAGGGAGGGAGGGAGGGAGGGAGGGAGGGAGAACAGGAACTTTTATGGCCCACAACCCAGACGCAAAATATACTTCTGGATACAGGAAATACAGCTGCCTACAGATGACAAAATTTCAAGCCTATTTAATCCATAAGGACCTAAGAGGAGTCCTGCTGGATCAGGCCACAGCCCATCTAGTCCATAAGAACCTAAGAGGAGCCCTGCTGGATCAGGTTATAGCCCATTTAATCCATAAGGACCTAAGAGGAGTCCTGCTGGATCAGGCTAGAGCCCATCTGGTCCATAAGAACCTAAGAGGAGCCCTGCTGGATCAGGTTACAGCCCATCTAGTCCATAAGAACCTAAGAGGAGCCCCGCTGGATCAGGTTATAGCCCATTTAATCCATAAGGACCTAAGAGGAGTCCTGCTGGATCAGGCTAGAGCCCATCTGGTCCATAAGAACCTAAGAGGAGCCCTGCTGGATCAGGTTACAGCCCATCTAGTCCATAAGAACCTAAGAGGAGCCCCGCTGGATCAGGTTATAGCCCATTTAATCCATAAGGACCTAAGAGGAGTCCTGCTGGATCAGGCTAGAGCCCATCTGGTCCATAAGAACCTAAGAGGAGCCCTGCTGGATCAGGTTACAGCCCATCTAGTCCATAAGAACCTAAGAGGAGCCCTGCTGGATCAGGGCACAGCCCACCTAGTCCATAAGAACCTAAGGGGAGCCCTGATGGATCAGGCTATAGCCCACCTAGTCCATAAGAACCTCAGAGGAGCCCTGCTGGATCAGGCCACAGCCCATCTAGTCCATAAGAACCTAAGAGGAGCCCTGCTGGATCTGGCCACAGCCCATCTAGTCCATAAGAACCTAAGAGGAGCCCTGCTGGATCAGGCCACAGCCCATCTAGTCCATAAGAACCTAAGAGGAGCCCTGCTGGATCAGGCCACAGCACATCCAGTCCATAAGAACCTAAGAGGAGCCCTGATGGATCAGGCCACAGCCCATCTAGTCCAGCATCCCATCTCACACAGTAGACCACCAATTGCTTCTGGGCATCTCAAGCAGAAGATGAAGGCAAAACCTTCACCTGCTCTCGATTCCCTTCAAGTGGCCTTGAGAGGCCTCCTGCCTGTCTCTCCCACCCAGAGGCAGTACCTGGGCATCTATCCCAGTAGCCACCGGTACACCTGTCCTCCATGATACCCCTGTCCTCCACAGTCCATCTCGTTCAGCATCATGCCTCACACCATGGCTTTTGGGGCATCTCAAGCTGCTCTTGACTACCTTCAGATGTCCTTTAGAGGTCTCCTGCCTGTCTTCCCAGCCTGAAGGCAGTACCTGGGCCTCCATTCTGTAGCCATTTGATGCACCTGTTCTCCGTGACTTTTCCTAACCTTTCCTTAAAGCTACCTAGGCTGGCTGCTGTTACCACCTCTTCCGGCAATTTGGTCCTCTCGGAGGGGTTGAAAATGTATAGGTTACACTTAAGAATCTCCATGCATCTCCAGCCAGAAGGAGTTTCTTAAAATACTCAACATATGCTTTTTGCTGCTTCTCCTAATAACCACACTTGACCTAGAACGTGAAATATTCCTCGTATTAGGATATCGAATGTTCCGTTTAATTTCTTAGGTTCTTCTTGGAGGTTCACCAAAAGGCGACTCATGCTCTGCTTTCCCTGAGCAATGCACCAAGTAGAGGGGGGCTGGGGAGTAATCTTGTATAAGTTAGGAAGATTAGCTCATCATTTTCACTGAATTTCCAAAGCACGTGAAAGTTATTTCCTCCCCCTTTTTAATATCAGTTTCCTAAGTAACTCTGTAACAGCCGAGATACTCTTAGCAACCTCTAAAATGATATTTTTAGGATCACGACGGCAACGTCCCCAAAATCGTTTCGACTTCTCGAACGAAAGGGAGTTAGCTTGGGGTTTTTTTTCCCACTGACCTCCCTTAATCCGGATCTAAGACGATCCAGATCTAAGGAATGGTCCTTCAACTAATCCAGATCGAGCAGACCTGGATTAAGGGAGGTATCCGACGTGGCCCCACGGGCGTTGCAGCACCCGATAGCAAGGGGTGCTAGCCTGCCCGCAGTGGAAGCGTCGGAGCACCCATGTGGCAAATCCGGGCCAACCCACATGGGGCCACCCATCGACCCAGGTTTTTGGGGGGACAGGGGGTGCAATCTCCATAGACGCTCCAGAGATTCTCTGAAGATCCTCCGGAGCCTTTGACAAAGGTCCATAGGACTGACAGGACAGAGCCTGTGCTATTCTTTGGAGCCAGCTTCGGAGACTGTGTACAGGCTTCGGAGCTTTGGGTTTCAGGGCACCCCCCCCCATGGGCGCGCCCCCTCGGAGCCCCCCAAGACCCCATTGCCCGATTGCGGTGGAAACAGATCTGATGCCTGAAGATCCCATTGTAGACCCCTTTAATGGGTTCTACAGGAAATCCGGATTATAGGTCCTGATTGACCCATTCAATCTGGATTTCCCTAGAACTGGTGGCTCTAATGGGGTCTGCGGTGGAAATGGGGTCTTCCTGCTCTGAGCCTAATGGGTCCTTAATGGGTCCTTAATGGGTGTTTCTGCACTGACTGAGGAGACCGGATTAACCACCGCTAAGGTAAGATTAAAAACACTTACCTTAAATGGCTTCCGCATTGGGGACCTGATTAGAGACCCTTTATGGAAGCCGCGTCCGCATTTTGGTACACAAGACCAGTTTTTTCGAACTCCCCCCCCCCCCCCATTCGTCCACAACCCTAGCGGTAGGATATCCCTAGTGGTAAAATACGAATGTTCGATACAAGTCCCACAGGAATCCATCGTGAAGCTCGCTGGATGTCCACAAATCTCTACACTCACTTTATGCCAAAGACTCTTATAACATCTCAGGTAAATCTTTGGCACAAGAGCTAATAGAAGTTCAGATGCCATTTAAACATCCCTGGTTTTACCCCGTCTTTTTAAAGGTATCCGGTCTCACTGCCCAGAACAACTCCATAAACAAATGTATTAATCTCAACACCTTCAAATATTTTGGATTTATTACCTTGGATAATTGACCTTTTACCATATCCTGACCCTCCCCAAGCCCGGCCAACTTAATCTTTAACTTAATCAACCCAGATTTTGTCACCTGAAGGATTGGATTAACATGGCCCCAGCATTGACTTTTTAGAGTTCTTTCTTACTATTGATACCTTTCCCCTCAGTTTTGTATTGATTAATAACTGAGTTTAGTCAGCCTTTATTTTAAATACAACAAAAAAACTTGGGATTTTTTGTCTGCTGTGCCAGTCGGCCTTTTATTAGATTTTACGTATAACGGATGTGTCTTACCCTTTGTGTTTTGGTATATGTATACTTTACTTCTGATATGGTCTAATTGGACTAATCAATAAACATATCTACCATCATGAAGCTTTGCACAAATGTACCAAACCATTCGGTTCAAATTCGAACGTCAGTCTTCGAATGTGCAAGCCTTCCCTCCAAATTCATATGAATCCATCCACATTTTGACTCTTTGGAATATTTGTGGACGTCCCTTCGTGGGAGGCATTAAAGGCCACCATCAGGATCTCAGCGTGAGCCTAGCAACAAAGAGATGGGCAGTTTGCCCGGTCAAAGTATGGGGTCCATCCGTGCCCCCCCCCAGCTCACCCAAATTGCACCCTCACCCCTTGTGTGTTGCTATAGTAAAACCCTGTGTTTTATTTTTAAATAATAGATGGAAAATGTGTTCATCCCTTCGTGTTTCTTCTTCTTCTTCTTCTGTGAGCCAGTTTGGTCTAGTGGTTACGGAGCCGGACTCTTATCTGGGAATACTGGGTTTGATTCTGCCCTCCCCCACGAAGCCAGCTAGGTGACCTTAGGCTAGTCACAGCTCTCTTCTGAGCTCTCACAGCCTCACCCACCTCACAGGGTGTTCTGTTGTGGGGAGAAGAACAGAAGGTTTGTCAGCTGCTTTGAGTCCCCTTAACTGGGTGAGAAAAGCGGGGTAGAAAAGCCAACTCTTCTTCTTCCTCCATGAAGCCAGCTGGGTGACCTTGGGCTAGTCACAGCTCTCTTCTGAGCTCTCACAGCCTCACCTCCCTCACAGGGTCTCTGCAGAGGAGAGAAGAACAGAAGGTTTGTCAGCCGCTTTGAGTCCCCTTAAATGGGTGAGAAAAGCGGGGTAGAAAAGCCAACTCTTCTTCTTCTCTCTCTTTCCTCCCTCCATTTCCTCACACCATCTGATCACTCTCTTTTCAGCACCATCTGTGGGAGGCCTCTGTTGTTCTTTTATTTTGTTTCTAAGCTGTTCTGCTGTTGCCATTTTCAGATCCTTGTCCAGTTGGTGCTTTTCCATAGTGTTTGTGTGTGTGTGGTTTGTGTGTGTGTGTGTGAGAGAGAAAGAGAACGAGAGAGAGAGAGAGAGAGAGAGAGAGAGAGATATTATTATAAAACAGAACTTTGAACTGTGAGGTATAGCAAGATTCCATGCACAATTATTGGGTTTTATTTTTATCCAAATTAAAATGAAGCTCCGTTTCCAGTGGAGAGATAAAAATCTGCATTTGTAAGGGGAGAAGTTGCTGCTTTATTAAATTTGGATTGCCAGTTTAGGATGGCCTGGCATGGAGAGCTGCCGGGGGGGGGGGGGGGGCGGGGACAGGAATGGATCAGCTGCAAGATAAGTCTAATGTGTTTGTGTGTGTCTCTTACTATAATAGGCACTATCTACGTCTTACGGGGCGGCATTTGAAGGAAAGAATAAATTCTGGGCACAAATGTGGAAATTACTTTTCTTTGCATTGAACGAAAAGCAGAATGTGGGTTATTTCAACATGCGTAGAAAGATAAAATAAAAACCTGAGCCCAGATCGTCAAGGTGAGGAGAAAGCTAAGCAGTGAGAACCAGGTGTGAACAGCAGATGTGGTGCCCAAGAAGAAGAAGAAGAAGAAGAAGAAGAAGAAGAAGAAGAAGAAGGGCTGGCTTTTCTACCCTGCTTTTCTCACCCATTTAAGGGGGCTCAAAGCGGCTGACAAACCTTCTGTTCTTCTCTCCACTGCAGAGACCCTGTGAGGTCAGAGGGGCTGTAAAAGCTCAGAAAGAGAGCTGTGACTAGCCCAAGGTCACCCAGCTGCCTTTGTGGAGGGAGAAGAAGAAAAGTTGTTTATTACAGCCCACTTTTCTCACCCTTCAGGGTGACTCAAAGCAGCTGACAACCCTTCTGTTCTCCTCACAACAAAACACCCTGTGAGGTGGGTAGGACTGTGAGAGCTCAGAGAGAGCCGTGACTAGCCCAAGTTCACCCAGCTGGCTTCATGGAGGAAGAAAAAGAGTTGGCCTTTTCTACCCCAAGCCAAGTTGGATTCATAGAGGAAGAAAGTTTGGCTTTTATACACTGCTTTTCTCACCCATTTAAGGGGATTCAGAGCGGCTGACAAACCTTCTGTTCTTCTCCAAAAAAACAGAAAACCCTGGAAGGTAGGTGGGGCTGTGAGAGCTCAGAAGAGAGCTGTGACTAGCCCAAGGTCACACAGCTGGCTTAGTGGAAGAGGGCGGAATCAAACCCAGCATTCCCAGAGAAGAGTCCGGCTCCCTAACCACTAGACCAAAGTGCTGCTCACCGACAGCAGAAGATTCTGCGTCAGCCTCCCTTGAGGCAGCCAGAACCAGGGCTGTCTGGATCCAGACTTCAGCCTGCCACCTACCACTTGGCACTGGCATCCTAGGAGTGGGAAGCAAGCGAATCCAGGACTCAGCTTGTTAACTTTGTTGTGTTTTCGCTGCACCAAATGCTCGGATTCTATTTAGAAGAAACAAACCGGTTCCAAGATTTTTGCTAAGCCGTTTCCCCCAGGGAGCTTCTGCTCTCCTCTCCGTTCGCCGTCGGTTTAAAAATACGGAGGAGGAGGAGGAGGGGTTGGCTCTTCCACCCCACTCCTCTCACCCTTTTAAGGGGACTCGAAGCGGCTGACAAACCTTCCATTCTTCTCCCCACAACAGAACACCCTGTGAGGTTGGTTGGACTGTGAGATCTCAGAAGAGAGCCATGACTATCCCAAAGTCACCCAGCTGGCTTCATGGAGCAGGAGGTTGAAGATGTGTTGCCCTTTATACCTCGCTTTTCTCACCATTTTAAGGGGACTCGAAGTGGCTGACAAACCTTCCGTTCTTCTCCCCACAACACAACACCCTGTGAGGTAGGTGGGGCTGTAAGATCTCAGAAAGAGAGCTGAGACTACCCCAAGGTCACCCAGAATTGAACCAGGAGACTCCCAGATAAGTGTCCGGCACTTATCGGGGTAGAAAAGCCAGCTCTTCTTCTTCCTGCATGAAGCCAGCTGGGTGACCTTGGGCTAGTCACAGTTCTCCTTCTGATCTCTCACAGCCCCACCTACTTCATAGGGCATTTGTTGTGGAGAGAAGCACGGAAGGTTTCTCAGCCATCTTGAGTCCCCTTAAAGGTGAGAAAAGTGGAGCAGTACAAAAACCAACTCCTTCTCCCTCCACAAAGCCAGCTGGGTGACCTTGGGCTGGTCACAGCTCTCTTCTGAGCTCTAGTAAATAGGTGAGAAAAGCGACGGAGAAAAATTAACTCTTCTTCTTCCTCCATGAAGCCAGCTGGGTGACCTTGGGCTAGACACAACTCTTTTTCTGAGCCCCACCTACCACACAGGATGTTCTGTTGTGGGGAGAAGAACAGAAGGTTTGCCAGCCGCTTTGAGTCCCCTTAAACGGATGAGAAAAGCAGGGTAGAAAAGCCAACTCTCCTTCTTCTAAATCCAAAGGTCCTTAAGAGCTCAGCCTCTTGGAGGGAGTTTCCCCAGAGTTGCAGGAAATAGCTCCAAATGGTCCAACCTGGTGCACTCATTTTCCTTTATTAAACGGACCTGAAAGAGAAACTTGTTAGCTTTGCTCTCTTCCCATTGGCAGTTTGTCTCCTGTGGGTCAATAATCTTGTGGATTGCAGTGGAAAATTTCGGGTCAAAATCAGGGCATTTCTAACTGCAAAGCAGATGGGTACAGTTTCTGCCATTTTTGAAGTGTTAAATGGAGTTTCTTGCAGCATTTTAGGAGTAATACAGTTTGCAGCAGCAGCAGCTGCTGCATTTTCCCCCCTTATATTTTTATTTTAAGCGACAGCCAAACAAACAGCATAAAGAACCGGGCAAAAGTGGAACTTTATAAAAGGTTATTTTCTTCCAGCATGGAATTGCAGCCCTTATTTATCTTTTGCTTATGGTGTCAACATGGCACAAACTATTCCGGGTTGGGATGTTCACAGATATTCATCGCGTTCAAAATCTGCACCAGTTTTGTCTGAATTTGGACGTCGGAATTCGAATCGAATCTTCATAGACTGGAAGATCGACCTTCGAACTGGAATCAGATGTTTCGATACGTTTGTATGAAGCTTTGTGACAATTCATGAACACGGGGAGGTGGGAGAGCCGCCGCCCCGGTTACATCCGCGGTGGATCCAGTGTGGATTCAAAGTGGATTCGGAGTGTGCTCAATGTGGATTGAGAGCGGATTTGACGCGTTCGGAGCAGATACGTAGGGGATTTGTAGCAGGGATTCAGACTGGATTAGTATGGAACATTCATATTGAATTTGAATCCTGCCACATTTGAAGGGGATCTATCCAAACAAATATGAATTTTGTCGCGTTCGATTCGATACGAACTGAAAACAAAAAAAGAACATTTGGGTATGTGCCTAATTGTGGGTATTTCTATTTGGTGACCCAGAAAAGCTGTCTTTGTGGACTCCAGTGAGGCAGTTTGGGGTGTGAGCCAGTTGGGCCTAGTGGTTAGGGAGCCAGACTCTTATCTGGGAATACCAGGTTTGATTCCGCCTTCCTCCATAAAGCCAGCTGGGTGACCTTGGGCTAGTCACAGCTCTCTTCTGAGCTCTCACAGCCCACCTAGGTCACAGGGTGCTATATTGTGTGGAGAAGACCAGAAGGCTTGTCAGCAGCTTTGAGCCCCCTTAAATGGGTAAGAATAGTGGGGTATAAAGGCTAACTCTTCTTTTTCCTCCACGGAGCCAGTTGAGTGGCCTTGGGCTAGTCACAGCTCTCTTCTGAGCTCTCACAGCCCCACCTACCCCACAGGGTGTCTTTGGTGGGTAGAAGAACAAGCTTTGTCAGCCACTTTGAGTCCCCTTAAATGGGTGAGAAACGTGGGGTAGAAAAGCCAACTCTTCTTCTTCCTCCACAAAGCCAGCTGGGTGACCTTGGGCTAGTCACAGCTCTCTTCTCAGCTCTCACAGCCCCACCCACCCCTCAGAGTGTTCTGTTGTGGGGAGAAGAACAGAAGGTTTGTCAGCAGCTTTAGCCCCCTGAAATGGGGTAGAAAAGCAGGGTAGAAAATCCAACTCTTCTTCTTCTTCTTCCCTGAAAGGCAAATTCATCCTGTGTCTTTAGGCTACCTGGGCAGGAGATACGAAGTCCGGCTCACGGGCTTGAAACCTCGGCCCTTTCCCACTCACACGTTAAACTCCCTTTAAAACGTAGCTGTGAGTTTCCTTCTACGCTCCTGGACCCTGGATTTTCCTAGCAAAAAGTTAACACTTGTCTGCCACACGTCTGGCTTAGCAGTGAGCAAACATATGTTTCCCGAGAAGGATCGTTTTGCATTTATTCTCTGTGCAAAAACAGCAATCCTCAGGGCTGGGGATTCTTCCCTTACCTTACAGGTGTATTTTCTACTGAGTATCCAATTTGCTGTTTTAACTCTAATTTGCGCTGACAATTATTTCTGAGTTCCTGAGAGACGTGCAGACTGCTAGGCGAAGAGAACAGCTGAATCTATTCTGCTTAGAAGCAGGGTATAAAAACCAACCCTTCTTCTTCCTCCATGAAGCCTTGGGCTAGTCACAGCTTCCTTTCTGCGCTCTCTCAGCCCCTCCTACCTCACAGGGTGTTTGTTGTGGGAAGAGGAACAGAAGGTTTGCCAGCCACTTTGAGTCCCCATAAGGATGAGGAAAGTGGGTGTCTGTTGTGGGGAGAAGAACAGAAGATTTGTCAGCAGCTTTGAATACCCTTAAATGGGTGAGAAAAGTGGGATATTAAAACAACCTTTTCTTCTTCCTGCTCCTCCTACGCCTACACAAAGCCAGCTGGGTGACCTTGGGCTAGTCACAGCTCTCCTTCTGAGCTCACAGGGTGTCTGTTGTGGGGAGAAGAACAGAAGGTTTGTCAGCCGCTTTGAGTCCCCTTAATGGGTGAGAAAAGCAGGGTAGGAAAGCCAACTCCTCCTCCTCTTCATCTGCCAGCATATTGGGGTAGGTATGCCAGAGCACAGAGGTACAGCGTGGGACCCATCGTCCCAAATAGTTCTGGTGCAATGGGACCCCCAGGCCTTCCGAGCCAAAGACCCCTGTTTATTCTTTGAGGCTGTTTCCTTCCAGGGCTTTACAACAGGGAAATGCTGTGTTTCCTTTTGTTTTCAGAGGATAAAATATTAAATATAACGATTCCTTCTAGTGAGCAAGAGTAATTTGTGTGACTTGAATTCTAACCCGCATTTGGCTTCCCACAGAATCTCAAAAAGCAAGTACCTTGGGGTTTTAGTACTGTGCAAATTTATTTAAATTTAATTAGTTGCCCGGCGGTTTATTTTCTCCACTTTCACCTTTTTGGGGGGTGGGGGGAGGGAATGGTGTGACACCCCCTCTGAGCAAAGTGCACCCAACTATCGAAGGCAATTAAACGGCATAATTCCCACCATAAACAGGGTTGCTTCCCACACAGAGATGTGCAGAAATGTTTTTTTGACAATCTTATTCGAATCGAACCGAATCCCTGAAGATCCAATTCGATTCGAATCTTTTAAATTTGAATTTAGCAGGATTCAATTCCTATTTTCCAAATTCGAATGTATTCGTTTGGATTTTTTACTCGAATCTGCACCTACGAATGTTGACAATATTGTATGTGCACATCTGTACGCGTCCATACACGCCTGTATGCATCCTGTAGTTGTCCTGTATGCAACCAGTTTTGAGCCCCACTGACCTCAAAGGGTGTCTCTTATGGAGAGAAGAACAGAAGGTTTGTCAGCTGCTTTGAGGCCCCTTAAAAGGGTGAGAAGAGTGGGGTAGAAAAACCAACTCTTTTTCCTCCATGAAGCCAACTGGGTGACCTTGGGCTAGTCACTGCACTCTTTTTGAGCTTTCACAGCCCCACCTACCTCATAGGGTGTCTGTCATGGGGAGAAGAACGGATGGTTTGTCAGCCGCTTTGAGTCCCATTAAGTGGGTGAGAAAGGTAGGGTAGAAAAGCCATCTCTTCTTTTGCTCCTTCTCCTTCTGCTTCCTCCACGAAGCCAACTGGGTGCCCTTGGGCTAGTCACAGCTCTCTTCTGAGCAATCACAGCCCCACCAACCTCATACGGTGTCTGTTGTAGAGAGAAGAACAGAAGGTCTGTCAGCCGCTTTGAGTCCCCTTAAATGGGTAAGAAAAGTAGGGTAGAAAAGCCAGCTCTTCCTCCTCCTCCTCCAAGAAGCCAGCTGCGTGACCCTGGGCTAGTCGCAGCTCTCTTTTGAGCTCTCCCAGCCCCACCTACCGCGCTTGGTGTCTGTTGTGGGGAGAAGAACAGAAGGTTTGTCAGCTGCTTTGAGGGACCTTAAAGGCTGAGAAAAGCAGGGTAGAAAAGCCATCTCTTCTTCGTCCTTCCCTTCCTCCTGCTCCTCTTATTTACTGCAATGAAAACAGTGCCCATATTTTTCTGCTGTTGCAACTTGCTGCTCTGGGGTAGAAAATCCTAATTCCGCATCTCTCCTTCGGATGGTCTTTCACAAGGAAAGTGAATAAGCAGGACCGCAGTTTGCTGGACAGCTCAGCTCAAGGGTCAAGGGTCCACTGGAAGATTTTATACCAGCGCACCCTCACCGTAGCAAACCGTCAAGCAGGGGTATACACGCTAGAGGCGAATCCGAAGATCCGAATGTCGGCAGCATCCGTATGTGTTATACGTACCTGTACGCCTTTCGTAGGGATCCCGTTTTATCCCGTCCGCATCCCGCTTCCGTTCCGTATTATAGGCGCAAACGCGTACGGATAGGTGTGATGTTTGTACACATTTGAATCGTTGGAATAATTCGAACGTCTAAATTCGAATGTGAAGAATTCGATCCGAATTCGAACGCCCACATTCGAACGAATTTGACCGGATTTCGAATGTTTGGAATATTCATGCTCTTCCCTACCGGCAAGAAGACCTCTGTTGGTTCCACCCGCCTTCCCACTACCCAGATAAACGCATCAGGAAGATCTCCGGTCTCTGGACCCATGTATGGGTGGGTCTTAGGGGCAGGGCAAAGGGGCAATACATTGTCGGAAATGTGCCACTATCGCTGCTCTTTGTGGGAACTTCTCCACCGCTATCCCCTGCCCTTCACCTCGCCGCCTCTAGGTCCCGCCTCCAAACTGCTCAGCGGATCTCAAGTGCGTCCGGCTGTTTAGCCATAGCTTCCCCCTCCCTCCCTCCCTGCAAATTCGGGGAAGTATAATGTGTTTTTCACAGTTGCAAACGTGTTACAACAGCTGCAAAAAGTAGCTGCACTTATGGGTGGGTGTTGAAACCATTATGGAGGCTACGTGCGCTCCATCTGAGGCCTGTAAACATTAAGAGATAATCCGCCCATCGCTATCCGCGCATTAATGTCCCAGGTGGGCCGTTGCGATGTGCGGATGGCTTTGAAGGTTGTCCGGAAACTTCCCGTAACCTAGATTGCAGTGGCCACAGGTTAGAAGAGCATCTCTGCTTGCCTCTTCCCTACGACGTCTGTTCCAAAGACTCCAAAGATCCCAAAGTCTGGGATCTGCGGTCATGCTCCAGTAAGCAAACACCTTTCCCAGGTAGGTAGGGAGGTGCATGGATATTCACAGGTATTCGGAATCCGATCGAATGTGCCAAATTTTGACATTCTAACTGGCTGACCTTGGGCTAGTCACAGCTCTCTTCTGAGCAATGTCCCAAAATTCGAATGTAAAAAATTTGAATCGAATTTTGAATTTCAGATCTATCTGTTCGAATTATCCGGACATTCGTATGTGTACGGGTTTGTACATGATGCGTACTTGAAGATCCGCATCTTTGCCGCATCCGTACGCGTATGTATGGATCTGTTCGGGATGAAAACGGGTTGTATACGGGATAACTACGGGTTGCATACGGATGGGTACGGATGGGTACCGATGCAGGGAAGTTCTGTATGTGCACATACGAATGTTGTCAAAATTCATAAGTGCAGATTCGAATTTAAAATTTGAACGAATATACTCAAATTTGGTAAATTTGAATGGAACCTTGTTAAATTCGAATTTAAAAGATTTGAATCGAACCGGGTTTTCGGGGATTTGATTTGATTCGAACAGAATGTCAAAAAAAATTCATGCACATCTCTAGCCTGAGGAGCACCAACACAAGGTGTGTTCACACCAACGTTTTAATCCAGACTCAGTCCACTTTTGGAGCCAGAGAACACATCAGCAAACTGGCTAGCTGTTTTCTTTCCATTTCATCTAACCTCAGGGTGGATTTTCTGAATCAGATAATGCTGAAAGAAAACAGCTTGACACTTTGCTGATGCATTCTCTCACTTTGAAAGTGGACCGAAACTGGATTAAAACTTAGGTGTGGATGCAGCCACAGTTATATTTGAAGTGCCAGTCAGTGCCTTAGAGCAGGCTGTCTAGAAAGAATAAGAATTGGCTTTTCTACCCCTGCTTTTCTCACCCATTTAAGGGGACTTTAGGCAGCTGACAAACCTTCTGTTCTTCCTCCCACAACAGACAGGTGGTGCTATGAGAGCTGTGACTAGCCCAAGGCCACCCAGCTGGCTTCGTGGAGGAGGGCGGAATCCAACCGGGAAACTAGCATATAAGAGTCCAACTCTCTAACCACTTATCACATACCTTCTACCTTCTTTCAGGTGAGCACGTTTTAAATGATTGGGTATGTTTTGTTCCATCTTGGGAAAGAAGGAGGAGTTGGCTTTTCTACCCCACTTTTCTCACCCATTTAAGGGGACTCAAAGCGGCTGACAAAGCTTCTGTTCTTCTACCCACCAAAGACACCCTGTGAGGCGGGTGGGGCTGTGAGAGCTCAGGAGAGCACTGTGACTAGCCCAAGGTCACCCAGCTGGCTTCATGGGGGGAGGGCAGAATCGAACCCAGTATTCCCAGATAAGAGTCCAGCTCCCTAACCACTAGCCCAAACTGGCTTACTGGAAAGGAGCAATGTGTTTCTCTGCTACCATACAGAGAAAGACTAGCTTTCCACGCTACTTCTAATCCCACTTCCACATGCATTTTCTGGCCTTATAATGAGGATTAAAGGTGAGTTGGGAACACCCACCCGTGGGCCACTTCAAAGCCACGGCTGTAGGCAGCCCCATAGTTTTCAAAGACAACATTCCCTGCAGGGAGTTGCTTAGGTGTCTGGTCGCCTGTTATCCGCGTTGTTTACGTGATCGTGGCTACGCTATCAGGCTGTTACAGTTGCTATAACTACCGGTGATTATTATTTCGGGCTTCGTCAAGTGTTAGAGCCAGTGCCAGAAACGCCACGAATGTTCCTATGTTCTTTTGCAGGAAAATGTCAGGAAAATTCCGATGCCATTTTGGCAAACTTTGGAGGCAAGCGAAGTCTGTCTGCAGAAGGAGGGAGGAGAAGGCGAAGGCTTTGCTTGCATCTCGCCCGGCAGCCGACGAGGGCGGGGTAGGTTTTGCAGGCTGAGGACAGGCCCCCGCCCTGGCTGGAGGCTTGACCATGCGCCCTGCGGGCATGCAAGTGCTTCAAGGGGGCGAAAGGCGTGTGATGGTCATATTTCCAGATGTGAATGCTCTAAGCCCGGCACAGTCCAGGAACATCAGGGCCATTCACATCTGGCAGGAGGAAAGTGTACCAAAAGCATCCCTTACCAGCCAGGAGCGCAAATGGTCCTCCCGTTTACCGGCCCAAACGGATGCATCCAGGGCCCTTTCTGCACTTGGCCTTATTCTGGAATATATCCTGGA
This sequence comes from Aspidoscelis tigris stejnegeri, assembly GCA_023333525.1. Taxonomy (NCBI): domain Eukaryota; kingdom Metazoa; phylum Chordata; class Lepidosauria; order Squamata; family Teiidae; genus Aspidoscelis; species Aspidoscelis tigris. The sequence goes on from JALMGA010000016.1 coordinate 11,969,972, forward strand.
ATAGGGACCTGCTATCTGCATGCTAGTGCAGACTATGGAAGGCCCCAGGTGAGGCCTGCCATGGTCTGCACTAGCTTGTCACCAGCAAACTGCTACCCCAAGATATATTCCAGAATAAGGCCAAGTGCAGAAAGGCCCCAGATCTGGGATGTGCACAAATGATCTAAACATTCGAAACTCGATTGAATCGCATCCGGACATCAAAAATACATTCGTGCACATTGCTAGACATGGCGTCCTGTCCCTTTTTGTGTGATGCTTTATTGGGATTGCCATGGGGCAACCACATCGCTTCCCTGGGATTGTGCATAATCTACACATTCAAATCATTCAGAAACCCGTACCCGATTTTCAAAAATCCGATTCAATTTGCGTTTTCGAAAATCCGATTTGAGTTTGAATGTTAACACTCAGTCCATCTTCAGGTCTGAAGAAAGTTCCAAGTGAAGGTGTGACCATGTCCCAATAGAGAGCATTTCTTTTCTCTATCACACAGCACTAGAACCAGGGGGCATCCTATGAAGCTGATGGGTAGGAGAGTCGGATCAGATAAGGGGAAGCATTTCACTCAGAGGGTCATCAGTCTATGGAATTAGCTGCCAGAAGAGGTGGTGACAGCTACCAGCCTAGATAGCTTTAAGGAAGGGTGGGACAAATTTATAGATGACAGATGTGTCAATGGCTACTAGAATGGATGCCTAAGGACATATTTCAGGCCACAGGGGCAAGCAGGATATTTCTAAGCCCATTTGCTGGGATTCAAGAGCAGGAGAAGGTTTGTCCTTGTCTCTGCTTGAGATGCCCATGAGCATTTGATGGACCACTGTGTGGGATAGGATGCTGGACTAGATGGGCTGTGGCCTGATCCAGCGGGGCTCCTCTTAGGTCCTTATGGACTAGATGGGCTGTGGCCTGATCCAGCGGGGCTCCTCTTAGGTCCTTATGGACTAGATGGGCTGTGGCCTGATCCAGCAGGGCTCCTCTTAGGTTCTTATGGACTAGATGAGCTGTGGCCTGATCCAGCAGGGCTCCTCTTAGGTTCTTATGGACTAGATGGGCTGTGGCCTGATCCAGCAGGGCTCCTCTTAGGTTCTTATGGACTAGATGGGCTGTGGCCTGATCCAGCAGGGCTCCTCTTAGGTTCTTATGGACTAGATGGGCTGTGGCCTGATCCAGCAGGGCTCCTCTCAGGTTCTTATGGACTAGATGGGCTGTGGCCTGATCCAGCAGGGCTCCTCTTAGGTTCTTATGGACTAGATGGGCTGTGGCCTGATCCAGCAGGGCTCCTCTTAGGTTCTTATGACTTGAAAGAAGTTAATCTAAGGGACAGATCAGCTGCACAAAGTTGCTACTACCACGTGGAATGAGATCTAACACCTTCAAGGCTCAAATCCACGCCAGGTTGTGGTAGATAATTCACCATGCAATTTAGGGCTGATAACTTTCTTTCTGACCTTAACCAGCCTCACAGGTTTGTTGTGAGGCTAAAACAAGGAAATGCATTAAATGCCTCTTTGAAGAAATGTTACTATTAGCATAACTACTTTACCTTTTGTTGGGCCTCTCAAGAATTCCAAACATTTCCCATTAATCATCTGGGGGAGCTTGTGAGTTTAAGCCAGAAAGATTATTCCCATTCCACATTACGGAAAGGCAAGAGAACCAAATTTTGCCCGTGACCTTCAAGTGAATTGATTGCATTCTTTTGGCTATTGGCCATGATCTTTGCAGGGAGGGGAAGAATCTAGCTGCTTTCCTGTCCCAAAGCTCAGACTCTGTAGCCTCTTGCAATACACTTCTGAATGTTCTTGGAGGGCTGGGTGGGAAGAAGAAGAAGAAGAAGAAGAAGAGTTGGGTTTTATGCCCTGCTTTTCTTACCTTTATGGGGACTCAAGTCAGCTGACATACCTTCTGTTCTTCTCCCCACAAAAGACACCTTACCCTGTGGGAGCTCAGAAGGAGAGCTGTGACTAGCCCAAGGCCACCCAGCTGGCTTTGTGGAGTTAGAAGAAGGGCACACATATGGAATTCCATGCTTAGATATTGTTACACTCTACAAGTCTTCTCAGTAGGGGTATCCAGCCCAGTCCTGTGTCTTCTCAGAGCTAAACCCCACTGAATTTCATATGGTAGAGCGGCAGTCTGGGAAACAGAGGGCCGTAGGTTCAGTAAACCTACCTCTCTAACCTGGGGGTGGTACCAGGGCATGCATTCTAGTAGCCACTGATACACCTGCCCTCCATGACTAAGAGGAGCCTTTTTGGATCAGGCCCAATAGAAGCTTTGTCAGCTGCTTTGAGGCCCCTTAAAAGGGTGAGAAGAGTGGGGTAGAAAAACCAACTCTTCTTCCTCCTCCATGAAGCCAACTGGGTGACCTTGGGCTAGTCACTGCACTCTTTTTGAGCTTTCACAGCCCCACCTCATAGGGTGTCTGTCATGGGGAGAAGAACGGATGGTTTGTCAGCCACTTTGAGTCCCATTAAATGGGTGAGAAAGGTAGGGTAACAAAGCCAACTCTTCTTTTGCTCCTTCTCCTTCTGCTTCCTCCACGAAGCCAACTGGGTGCCCTTGGGCTAGTCACAGCTCTCTTCTGAGCAATCACAGCCCCACCAACCTCATACGGTGTCTGTTGTAGAGAGAAGAACAGAAGGTCTGTCAGCCGCTTTGAGTCCCCTTGAATGGGTGAGAAAAGCAAGGTGGAAAAGCCAACTCTTCTTCTTCTTCTTCTTCTTCTTCTTCCTCATTGCTGACCCTGCTCCATAAGGCATTCCAGAGATGGGGAGATTCTAGGCCCCCCCTGAAGGCTTTTGCATTTCACTCCGCATCTTCTACCAGTAGCTGCTGAATCTCCCTGCAACGCCAGGCACACTGCAAAAACGCAAAGCATCACTGCGGGCCAGTTCCCGTTCCCCTGCCAGAACCACGGATCTTGAGTTAAACAGAGAAAGGGCCACTCCGAAGGTTTCATCGTAGCTTCGCCATCCGGAATCAGCCGCTGTGATCTTTCTCGAGGAAAAAGAATCTGACTTAGGAGGACCTGAAGGCGCCTGGTGCAATTTCCATCTGTGGTCCCACAGCAGACAGCGGGACGATTTTACGGCTAATATAAGTGTTAATGCAAGCTTATTGGGCTTTCCACTTTCAGCTCTTAGCAGGCTCGTAGGAAGCGACAGCAATTTGGATGCAGGGAACACGTCGCTCAAGGGCAGGAGCTGCATTTAAACGACCGTCAGGGAAATTTCTCTCCGGCTCCTTGTTTAACGCCTGGAGAGTGAACTGTTAATTTCTGTAATTATCTGATGATCTGCAAACCAGCTCAGAGGTACAGCAAAACGCCTGGGAAGTAGAGGGTTGCTGGTTTCATCCCTAGCCTCCCTCTTGAAGAGCTGGCTTTTATACCCCACTTTTCTCACCTTTAAGGGGACTCAAAATGGCTGACAAACCTTCTGTTCTTCTCCCCACAACCGACATACTGCGAGGTAGATGAGCTGTGACTAGCCCAAGGTCAACCAGATGGCTTTGTGGTGGAGGAGGAGGAGGAGGAGGAGGAGGAAGAGTTGGCTTTTATACCCTTAAGGGGACTCAAGGCAGCTGACAAACCTTCTGTTCTTCTCAACTGTGGGGCAAGTGGGGCTGTGAGATCTCAGAAAGAGAGCTGTGACTAGCCCAAGGCCACCCAGCTGGCCTTGTGGAAGAGGAAGAAGAAGAGTTGGCTTTTATACCCTGCTTTTCTCACCCTTTTGGGGACTCAAAACAGCTGACAAACCCTCTGTTCTTCTCCCCTGTGGGGCAAGTGGGGCTGTGAGAGCTTGGAAAGAGAGCTGTGGCCAGCCCAAGGTCACCCAACTGGCTTTGTGGAGGAGGAAGAAGAAGAGTTGGCTTTTATACCTTGCTTCTCTCACCCTTAAGGGGACTCAAACTGTGACTAGCCCAAAGCCACCCTGCTGGCTGCGTGGAGGAATGTGGAATCAAACTGGGGGGGCTGCAAGATAAGAGTCAGATGCTCTAAGCACACAACCAAACTTTCTCTCTCTCTCACACACACACACCGCCCTCGCTGCTCCTGTTCCCTGCCTTGTGCCTCTGGTCCTCAGCTTTGGGCCCCTCCTGCCTGGATGCATTTCTTAAGGAGCAGTGTGAATCTTAAGAGCCCGTCCCCATGCGCCTTGTTGCTGCAACTGAATCTGCAGTGCACCAACCCTCACCGGAGCTCTTGGCTAGGCAGGCTCTCTGCTTCTCGCTAAACAGTCTAATTGGGACCGAGACCCCGGCAGCAGACACCCAGGCGGACCAGAGTCCTGAGCGATGCACCCAGCGTTTGCAAACGGCACGGCGGCCCTGCACTGGAATGATATGTGAGCCGGGGCTCACCTGTGCTTGCCGACACCAGAGGAGAGAGGTAACCGTCGAAATGAAACCTTGTGCCTTTCCCCCTCCCGCCTGCCTGGAAAGTCTATTTATGGAAACAAGCTGAATGTTCAGGAAATCCATATTTGTTCAAATAGATCCCCTTCGAATGCGGAAGGAGCCTATTCGATACGGATGTATTGGCACACATGCGTACGGATTTCTGATACAAATCTGATATGAACAAATCAGATTCGTCCTCACCCGCCCAGAGACCTTCAGGTATGGAGCAGAATAGAAATGGAAATAAGTAAATAAATAAGTAAATAAATAAGTAAATACATGCATACATGCATACATGCATACATGCATACATACATACATACATACATACATACATACATACATACATACATACATACATACATACATACATACATACATAAGAACATAAGAGAAGCCTTGCTGGATCAGGCCACAGCCCATCTAGTCCAGCATCCTGTCGCACACAGTGGCCCATCAAATGCTCATGGGCATCTCAAGCAGAGACAAGGACAAACCTTCTCCTGCTCTCGAGTCCCAGCAGATGGCCTTAGAAGCGCCCCAGTTCCCCCCCCCCCTCAGCCTGAAGGATGCACCTAGGCATTCGTTCTAGTAGCCATTGATACATCTGTCATCCATAAATTTGTCCACCCCTTCCTTAAAGCCATCTAGACTGGTAGTTGTCACCACCTCTTCCGGCAGCACATTCCATAAGCCGATGACCCTCTGGGTGAAGAAATGCTTCCCCTTGTCTGATCCGACTCTCCTACCCATCAGCTTCATAGATGCCCCCATGGTTCTAGTGTTGTTCGGTAGAGAAAATAAATTTTCTCTATCCACCTTTTCTATGCCGTGCATAATTTTATATACTTCAATCAGGTCCCCTCTCAAACGCCGTCTCTCCAGACTGAAGAGGCCTAGACGTTGCAGATACATATCTGATATGTATCCAATATATGTATCCCATAGCATATCTGCTCTGAAAACGTCAAATCCAACCTGAATCCACTTCTAATCCGCGCTGAATGCAATCTGGACCCATTGCAGAGGTGACTGGTGTAGCTGCTTCCCGACCTCCCCAGTTCAACGAATCTCCAAACTATTTGTACGATGTCCAAAACACTTGTATTCATACAGATATAAATAAAAATGTCCTAACATTCGATATTCGTGTTCATCAGCGCTCCGTATGCATTTGTACGGATCGGATCGAATACCCGAAAATCCAGTTCGATTAGAACCTTTTAAATCCAAATTTAACAAGATTCGTTTTGTATGTAGCAAATTCGAATCTATATGTTCACATTTTTTAATTCAAATCTGTACAAACAAATGCCGACAACATTCGAATCTGTACGTACGCATCTTCCCTACATCCATAGACGTCTGTATGCGTCCTGTAGTTATCCCGTATGCAACCCGTTTTCATCCTGTATTGATCTGTACACATGCGTAAGGATGCGGGAGAGATGTGGATCTTCAAGTATGCATCGTGTACAAACCTGTACACATGCGAAGGTCTGGATAATTTGAACAAATAAACCTGAAATTCGAAATTCGATTCGAATGTTTACATTCGAATTTTGGGACATTCTGTTTGAGTTCGAATGTCAAAATGTGGCACATTCGATCAGATTTCGAATGCCTATGAATATTCGTGGACATCCCGACTAGTAAATCATTCTCTGGATCAGGCCTCATTCGTATTCACACAGAACTATGTCAAGAGGAACCGGTCTGTATGATGCTTCTTGGAAACAGAAGGCTTTGCAGTGGGATGAGAAGTTGCAGATGCTCATCAGGGCGGTTTCTGGTTAGGTGTGAACTTGCAGAACCCAGGGAAGTATTCGTAATATGAAGTGTGCCAAAAGTTATGTGACAGGTGATTATGCAGGAAGGAGAGTCTAGCAGCAAGGGCTGTGCATGCCGACTAGGCGACACTAAGTTCAGCAGGTCTCTACGGTTCATGGGTTATAAAGGTCTTTCCTCTCTTTTAGAATGTAAGACCCTAAGAGGAGCCCTTCTGGATCAGGCCACAGCCCATCTGCTCCATAAGAACCTAAGAGGAGCCCTGCTGGATCAGGCCACAGCCCATCTAGTCCATAAGAACCTAAGAGGAGCCCTGCTGGATCAGGCCACAGCCCATCTGCTCCATAAGAACCTAAGAGGAGCCCTGCTGGATCAGGCCACAGCCCATTCAGTCCATAAGAACCTAAGGGGAGCCCTGCTGAATCAGGCCTCATCACATCTAGTCCATAAGAACCTAAGAGGAGCCCTGCTGGATCAGGCCACAGCCCATCTAGTCCATAAGAACCTAAGAGGAGCCCTGCTGGATCAGGCCACAGCCCATCTAGTCCATAAGACCCTAAGAGGAGTCCTGCTGAATAATGCCACAGCCCATAAGAACATAAGAACATAAGAGAAGCCCTGGTGGATCAGGCCACAGCCCATCTAGTCCAGCATCCTGTCGCACGCAGTGGCCCACCAAATGCTCATGGGCATCTCAAGCAGAGACAAGGACAAACCTTCTCCTGCTCTCGAGTCCCAGCAGATGGCCTTTGAAGCACCCCAGTTCCTCCCCCCCCCTCAGCCTGAAAGATGCATCTAGGCATTTGTTCTAGTAGCCATTGATACATCTAGTCCATAAGAACCTAAGAGGAGCCCTGCTGGATCACGTCACACCCCATCTAGTCCATAAGAGGCATTCAAACTTGAATATGGATTTTGGAAAATTTGATATGGATTTTTGGATGTATAGGTTCGTATCTGTTGTATATGAATCTGCCCGAAAATTACTCGTATCTTGTGCTTAAAATACAGGGTTAGAACGGGATTCGTACAGCATAATACGGGATGGATATAGATTTTCCCGGCATGCGCACAGATATGTATAACAGATACGAATGTTGTCAACATTAGTATCTTTAAACGTGAATCTAACATTTGAATGTATAGATTGGAATGTTACGGATTCGAATCTTAAATATCCAAATCAAATCGGATGTAATGACATTCGAATCTACTTGGATTCCAATGTTAAAAATACATTCATGCACAAGAAGTTCCAGAAAGGGCCCAGGCCTCTATTCCAGGTTATAATCCAGAATAATAAGTCCCAGTACAGAAAAACCCTTTGCTATGGGAGTCCAAGTTATGGGCTTTGAGTTTGTCTTAAAACCCACCAGTTGATCTTCTAAATCTGAACCATAAATAGCAGCGGAATCTCTTGCATTTTTTTCCACCAAGTTAGCAAAGCTGTTCTATTGACCTCAGCAAGTTTAGACCCAGCTCCAAAAAGACATGCGCCTGAAACCGTCGGCTGAATCCAATTTTCTTTCGACATCGGCTGGGCATGCTAAATAATTTGATGCTGTTTCTAGCAGATTATGCTCTGTATTGTCAACTGTGGTTAAGGGGGAGGCTGAAATGAAGAGAAGGCCACGGAGGCAAACCATCGTGGTGGGTCACGTAACTGCCCGGGTATCCGTCGGGCGTGCTCATCTCCGAAATTATTCATAATTAATGTCAACTGATCGTCTGAGCTCAGCAACAGCTGGTGGAAGTAACCTGCTTTGTTCAGAAAAGCATGAGCAAGGCAAGAACGCCCTACAGCCATCGTAAGATGCATCAAGAGGAGTATGGAGTCTGGATCATGAGAAGTTATTATTCCTCTTGACTCCACGTGGGTCAGACCTCATCTAGAGTCCTGTGTCCAGTTCTGGGCACCCCAGTTCAAAAAAGACATTTAGAAACTAGAGCGAGTTCAAAGGAGGGCGACCAAAATGGTGAGTGGTCTGGAAAGGATGTCCTACAAGGAAAGGTTGAAGGATCTAGGAATGTTTAGCCTGCAGAAGAGAAGACTGAGAGGAGACATGATGGTGGTCTTCAGGTCTCTGAAGGGCCGTCACAGTGCAGAAGGGTCATCCCTATTCTCACTTCCACAAGATGGGAGGACTAGAAGCAACGGGATGGAACTTCAAGAGAGTCAATACAGATGTTAGGAAAACCTTCCTGACAGTGAGGGCGATCAGTCCACGAAATAGGTTGCCACGGGAGGTGGTGGGCCCTCCTTCACTGGAGGTCTCCAAGCAGAGGCTGGACCTCCATCTGTCTGGGATGGTTTAAGAAATCCTGCATTGAGCAGGCGGTTGGACTGGATGGCCTAAGAGGTCCCTTCCAACTCTAGGATTCTATGATTCTATGTCTGGATTCTGTTTGGGTTCCCTTGCATCAGAGACACAATGTGTGGGGAACTACATGGCTTGAATCCTGGTTACCTGAAGGAGCATCATTCCATTTCACATAGAGACCTGCCCATCCTGAAGATCACAAAGTGAGGACCTTCTTCTAGTTCCTCCTGAAATAGAGACACGCAGCGAGGGGTGGGCAAGAATGCAATCATCGGGATTCGATGAAAAAGAAAGAAAAGAGGGTTGGGTGGGTAGGAGGAAGGAAGGAAGGAAAGAAGGAAGGAAGGAAGAGTGGGTGAGTGGGTTGGAAGGGGCAGAGGAAGAAGGGAGGGAGGAAAGAAAGAAGGGAGGAAGGAAGGAAAGGAAAGGAAAGGAAAGGAAGGAGGAAGAGAGGGAGGGATGGAGGGAGAAAGAAAGAAAGAAAGAAAGAAAGAAAGAAAGAAAGAAAGAAAGAAAGAACAGTGGTTGAGTGGGTTGGGACACAGGGACGGAGGAAGGAAGGAAGGAAGGAAGGAAGGAAGGAAGGAAGGAAGGAAGGAAGGAAGAAAGAAAGAAAGAAAGAAAGAAAGAAAGAAAGAAAGAAAGAAAGAAAGAAAGAAAGAAAGAAAGAAAGAAAGAAAGAAAGAAAGAACAGTGGTTGAGTGGGTTGGGACACAGGGACGGAGGAAGGAAGGAAGGAAGGAAGGAAGGAAGGAAGGAAGGAAGAAAGAAAGAAAGAAAGAAAGAAAGAACAGTGGTTGAGTGGGTTGGGACGGAGGGACGGAGGAAGAAAGAAAGAAAGAAAGAAAGAAAGGGTGTGTGGGTGGGTGGGAGGTTTGTGGGGAAGAAGGAAGAGAGGGAGGGAGGGAGAAAGGAAGAAAGAAAGAGAAAGAAGAGAAAAACTACTGATAAGCTGATTATATTCAATGCACATGAAAAGGCATCATTTGCAAGCTGAAACCGGTGGAATGGCAACCCTGAGCCTGGTGTCAGGGGAAGTGCAAATTACCCTTTGTTAAAAAGAGGGTTCCGCTTTGCTTTCCCTGCTGCCTGGGCAAGGAAGGCATCGCAGGAGCCCAGGCGCCTTCCAAAGACCTTCCTGCGCCTGCGCCTGCCGCGGTCCTTTCACCTTTACCGGGCGATCCCTTCGATCTGCCGGCGCTTTCCAAGCACAGCTGGGTGGGAGAGAGGAATCTGATGGACAAAGGGCTTCCTGGAGGTAATTCCGGAGCAATGCTGTGCGGACATCATCTACTGGTACCCAAAATCCATGGAGAGTAACTGCAGCTGCTGAGTCCCACAAAATGTTATTTTTAGAAAGTTAACGCGTCCTGGTGCAGCAGGGGCCCCTAGAAAAACAAAACAAACAAACAAACATCACAAACTACCTTTCTTAGGCCAAAACTGATCACAGAGTTCAATACTAAATGAACAGCTCCGGTAGAGCGTAAAAGGAACTAAGGCTTAGAAGAAGAGTTGTCTTTTCTGCCCACCTTTTCTCACCAAATTAAGGGGGCTCAAGGTGGCTGACAAACCTTCTGCTCTCCCTGCAACAGACACCCTGTGAGGTAGGTGGAGCTGTGAGAGCTAATAAGGGAGCTGTGACTAACCCAAGGTCAGCCAGCTGGCTTCATGGAGGAAGAAGAAGAGTTGGCTTTTCTACCCCGCTTTTCTTACCAAATTAAGGGGGCTCAAGGCGGCTGACAAACCTTATGGTCTCGCTGCAACAGACATCCTGTGAGGTAGGCCTGCATGTGAGAGCTCAGAAAGAAAGCTGTGATTGGCCCAAGAAGAGGAAGTGGAGGAGGAGGAGGAAGAGTTGGTGATTATACCCCACTTTTCTCACCCAGCTCTCTTTCTGAGCTCTCACAGCCCCTCCTACCTCACAGGGTCTCTGTGGTGGTGGGAAGAACAGAAGGTTTGTCAGCCACTTTGAGTCCCCTTAAATGGGTGAGAAAAGCGGGGTAGAAAAGCCAACTCTTTTTCCTCCACGAAGATAGCTGGGTTGCCTTGGGTTAGACACAGCTCTCTTCTGAGCTCTCACAGTCCCACCCACCTCACGGAGTGTCTGTGATGGGGAGAAGAACAGAAGGTATGTCAGCCGCTTTGAGTGCCCTTAAATGGGTGAGAAAAGTGGGGTAGAAAAGCCAACTCTTCTTCTTCTTCTGAACTGGGACCAACGAGTCCTCTACCCTCCACATTTTCTAGGAACTGCTCTGGGGAAACCAGGGACGGAAATGTCTTCTTGCCAGATTGCTAATTTCCAAGGCTGCCATCCTAACAGTTTGGTAACTCTGGGTCAACACCCTGGTTTCCTCCTCTCCTTTAATCTCAACGACTTTGTGCTTGGCTCCTCTCCGTTCCTACTGGGTCTGTTTAGTGCCATCTTGGCATGAATAATAAATATGCAAATACGAGGATTTGCTTTAATAGTGGGCCCATCTGCTAGCATCTTTTATTGTGGAGAAGTGTGAATATAGTTGCCATGCAATAGACTTTCATACACAGAAAGAGAGCAAGCTACAAGGCGGGGAAAATATCTACTATTTGCGTTCTGGCATCCTCCGTTTCCCCCACCTACCCCGACCCCAGGAGTTAAGAACATAAGAATACAAGTGGAGCCCTGCTGGATCAGGCCACAGCCCATCCAGTCCATAAGAACCTAGGAGGAGCCCTGCTGGATCAGGCCACAGCCCATCCAGTCCATAAGAACCTAGGAGGAGCCCTGCTAAATCAGGCCACAGCCCATCCAGTCCATAAGAACCTAGGAGGAGCCCTGCTGGATCAGGCCACAGCCCATCCAGTCCATAAGAACCTAGGAGGAGCCCTGCTGGATCAGGCCACAGCCCATCCAGTCCATAAGAACCTAGGAGGAGCCCTGCTGGATCAGGCCACAGCCCATCTAGTCCATAAGAACCTAGGAGGAGCCCTGCTGGATCAGGCCACAGCCCATCCAGTCCATAAGAACCTAGGAGGAGCCCTGCTGGATCAGGCCACAGCCCATCTAGTCCATAAGAACCTAGGAGGAGCCCTGCTGGATCAGGCCACAGCCCATCCAGTCCATAAGAACCTAGGAGGAGCCCTGCTGGATCAGGCCACAGCCCATCCAGTCCATAAGAACCTAGGAGGAGCCCTGCTGGATCAGGACACAGCCCATCTAGTCCATAAGATCCTAAGAGGAGCCCTGCTGGATCAGGCCACAGCCCATGGCCCATCTAGTCCATAAGAACCTAGGAGAACATAAGAACATAAGAGGAGCCCTGCTGGATCAGGCCACAGCCCATCTAGTCCATAAGATCCTAAGAGGAGCCCTGTTGGATCTGGCCACAGCCCATGGCCCATCTAGTCCATAAGATCCTAAGAGGAGCCCTGCTGGATCAGGCCACAGCCCATGGCCCATCTAGTCCATAAGAACCTAAGAGGAGCCCTGCTGGATCAGGCCACAGCCCATCTAGTCCATAAGATCCTAAGAGGAGCCCTGTTGGATCAGGCCACAGCCCATGGCCCATCTAGTCCATAAGAACCTAAGAGGAGCCCTGCTGGATCAGGACACAGCCCATCTAGTCCATAAGATCCTAAGAGGAGCCCTGCTGGATCAGGCCACAGCCCATGGCCCATCTAGTCCATAAGAACCTAGGAGAACATAAGAACATAAGAGGAGCCCTGCTGGATCAGGCCACAGCCCATCTAGTCCATAAGATCCTAAGAGGAGCCCTGTTGGATCTGGCCACAGCCCATGGCCCATCTAGTCCATAAGATCCTAAGAGGAGCCCTGCTGGATCAGGCCACAGCCCATGGCCCATCTAGTCCATAAGAACCTAAGAGGAGCCCTGCTGGATCAGGCCACAGCCCATCTAGTCCATAAGATCCTAAGAGGAGCCCTGCTGGATCAGACCACAGCCCATGGCCCATCTAGTCCATAAGATCCTAAGAGGAGCCCTGCTGGATCAGGCCACAGCCCATGGCCCATCTAGTCCATAAGAACCTAGGAGAACATAAGAACATAAGAGGAGCCCTGCTGGATCAGGCCACAGCCCATCTAGTCCATAAGGACCTAAGAGGAGCCCCGCTGGATCAGGCCACAGCCCATCTAGTCCAGCATCCTGTTGCACACAGTGGCCCACCAAATGCTCATGGGCATCTCAAGCAGAGACAAGGGCAAACCTTCTCCTGCTCTCAAATCCCATCAGGTGCGCGATCTGAATAAGTAAACCAAAGGAATGGTCCTTTTGTGCGTCTCATTCCCAGGAAATTCCAAATCCGGCATCATTCCTACTCACGGTACCTCAAACGGCCAGGCAGTTTGGTCTAGTGATTAGGGAGCCGGACTCTTATCCGGGGATACCGGGTTCGATTCCTCTCTCCTCCTCCACTCAGCCAGCTGGGTGACCTTGGATGGGTCACAGCTCTGAGCTCTCAGAAAGATACGTATGTAACGCTTACGTATTCCGTACACATACCAATGTCCAAATGATTCGTAAGAATGATTCGAAATTTGTTTGAATGTTAAAAAACAAATATAGAGACATTCAGTTCGAATTCAAATGTCTGAATTCCATCGAATTTTGACGGTTTCGGATATCGTTGTACATCTCTTTGCCCTGGCCTTCGGTTAAATGGAGATACCCTCTCCCTTCCCACTTGCAGATGCTGCTGTTTTAATGCAAAACTGTTGTTGTTTTAATGATGTTCAGATTTAAATGTTACCTGCCCAGAAACCCACGGGTATAGGGGGGGATGGATGGATGGATAGGTAGGTAGGTAGTAGACATGTTAGAAAGGAAGAGATGAGATGAGACAAACAGACAGACAGACAGGTAGGTAGGTAGGTAGACATGTTAGGAAGGAAGGAAGAGATGAGACAGACAGACAGACAGACAGGTAGGTAGGTAGGTAGACATGTTAGGAAGGAAGAGATGAGACAGACAGACAGACAGACAGGTAGGTAGGTAGGTAGGTAGGTAGACATGTTAGGAAGGAAGAGATGAGACAGACAGACAGACAGACAGGTAGGTAGACATGTTAGAAAGGAAGAGATGAGATGAGACAAACAGACAGACAGACAGGTAGGTAGGTAGGTAGACATGTTAGAAAGGAAGGAAGAGAGGAGACAGACAGATAGGTAGGTAGGTAGGTAGGTAGGTAGACATGTTAGAAAGGAAGGAAGAGATGAGCTAGATAATAGACAGACATGTTAGAAAGGAAGAGATGAGACAGACAGACAGACAGACAGACAGACAGATAGATAGATAGACAGACAGACAGATAGATAGATAGACAGACAGACACCCCTGCCTTTTTAATGCAGAAGCATTTAAAAACTCCCCGTGAGGCCTGTTTCCTGGATCTTGCCAGAGACAAAGCAGAGTTCTGAGAAGTGGGTTTTTCTTTTGTGTTCGTTTTTTCCATGCTCCCATGACATGCATAGAATCTATTCCTAACTGGGTCAATTATTTGGGAACCGGCGCATGCACACCTGGAAGGTGGATCGCGCGAGTGTGCGTACAGGTGCTGAAGGGCGACTCCTCCACCCTCTTTGTGGCTGAACCGATCAGGATAAAGTAAATGTTTCGCCCGGTGTGGAAGGGAGAGGGAGGCAGGGGGAAGCCTAGCTCTGTGGAGCGCCGCTAGCTGATTATGCATTTTCAGTCTCAAGTTGTCAGCATTTATTCAATTGCCTCACTCATTATGGCCTCGGTTCCTTCCTTCCTTCCCTGTTCCCGGCGTCCCCGTTGGAAATGATGCACACCTGGATGCAGGTGGCATCGTTCGGAAGATCTGGCGAAAGGCACGGGCGTACTTATGACTTCTCGTCATGCGCTCCTCACGTGAGCTTTCCACGTGGTCACACCCAAGGTTTAATCCAGCTTCAGTCCGCCTTCAGAGCGGGAGAACCCCTCACCAAAGTGACCGGCAATTTCCTTGCCGCGTTATCCATCCCAAAGGTGAATTAACTTTGGGTGCTTTTCCACTTAATGGGTCCTTAATGGGTACTCTAGTGCTAGTGGGAAAACACCCTTCCTGAGTTATTTAACACTGAAAGAAAACAGCTTCTCACTTTGCTGATGCGTCTGAAAGTGGACTGAAGCTGGATTAAACCTTAGGTGTGACCACAGACTCAGAAAAGCCTATGGATTCAATGTTCAGGTTGTGATTTTACAATGGGGCGTGATATGAAAACATTTTAGAATTCTTTAAAAAGATACACAGGCCCTCTGGCTTCCAGGTGAACACAGGGGGATGGATCACAGTTCGTACCTCCTCTGTAGCGATGACGGAACGCTTTCGGGGTGGTAGCCGTAAAAAGATGCTCTCAGTGTAGACACCACGCCTCCACATGGTGGTAATTTTTAGGGTGCCCAATATGCCCAATATTTGAGACCTCTTTTGGCAGAGCAAAACATGCCACTGAGCTGCCTCTTGTGTGTTCACACCTGAGGTTTAATCCGGCTTCAGTCCACTTTCAGAGTGAGACCCCTCATCTTCAAAGTATCAAACTGTTTTCTTTCTGTGTGATTTAACTTAGGCTGTGTTCACACCTGAGGTTTAACCCGGCTTCAGTCCACTTACAGAGTGAGACCCCTCATCTTCAAAGTATCAAACTGTTTACTTTCGGCGCAATTTAACTTAGGCTGTGTTCACACCTGAGGTTTAATCCGGCTTCAGTCCACTTACAGAGTGAGACCCCTCATCTTCAAAGTATCAAACTGTGTTCTTTCTGTGTGATTTAACTTAGGCTGTGTTCACACCTGAGGTTTAACCCGGCTTCAGTCCACTTTCAGAGCGAAAGAGAGAACACATCCACAAAATGGCCAGTCATTTTCTTTCCACGTTATCCCTTCTAAAGATGAATTTTCTGAGTTAACGCGAGAAAACAGCTTGTAACTTTGCTGATGTGTTCTCTCGCTCTGAAAGCGGACTGAAACTGGATTAAACCTTAGGTGTGACCACAGAAAAGCCACTTTTGGATTCAACTAAGAGGAAAGAAAATCACTAGGAAATGTGTTCCCTCATACGGCTGTGCAAAAATATTTGAAGGTATTCGAAATTCGATTGAATCTGCCCAAATAGTGACATTCAAATTCAAAGTGATCAATTTGAATTTAGAGATTCGAACAAATTTCAAATTTCGGACTTATTTATTCAAGTTATCCAGACATTCTCATATGTACGTGTTCGGACATGACGCATACTTGGAGATACGCATATTTCCTGCATCCGTACGCATTTGTACGGATGCATACAGGACGAAAACGGGTTGCATACGGGATAACTACGAGATGCATACGGATGTGTATGGAAGCGTACAGGATGCAATAACAGTGCAATAACGAATGCTGTCAAATGTGCAAATTCGAATGGAATATTCAAATGAATGGATTCGGAATTTGCTTAACTCGAATGAAATTTGGGTAAATTCAAATTTTAAAAAATTGATTCGAATCAAATTTCCTAATAGAGTCGAATCCCAAAAGTGCAACCTAGAAAGCGGACTGGAACCAGACTGAAACTTAGGTGTAGAAACTGGGGGACTTTCATTCCCAGCTTCAAAGGCCGAGAGAGGATGGAGCATGTGGGGCAGACATTCCATGCTCCAATGATGCTCAGATGCCCCGAGGTGGGGATTGTGGTGTTTATCGCTGGAGATCTTACGACAAGCATCTCACGAGCCGAAACAATGATTGCTTCTGAGTACTTAGATATCTATGGGGGGAAGTCAGTCTCAGGCCTATTACTAGTGGAACTTATTTTCAGAAGAATCGATACCCAGAGACCCCTGGGAGGGAAGCTATTCCAAATGGGGTCACAGAAAGCAGGACCCACTGAGTCAGCCCGGAGACCCTGGGTGGTGTGGCTGAAAGATGCATCTCACTGGTGTTGCATTGTGAGCCAGTCTGGTCTAGTGGTTAGGGAGCCGGACTCTTATCTGGGAATACCGGGTTTGATTCTGCACTCCTCCACAAAGCCAGCTGGGTGACCTTGGATGAGTCACAGCTCTCTGTCTGAGCTCTCACAGCCCCACCTGTCTCACAGGATGCCTGTTGTGGGGAGAAGAACAGAAGGTTTGCCAGCCGCTTTGAGTCCTCTTGAATGGGTGAGAAAAGCAGGGTAGAAAAATCAACTCTTCTTCCTGCATGAAGCCAGCTGGGTGACCTTGGGCTAGTCACAGCTCTCTTCTGAGCTCTCACCAACCCAACAACCTCACAGGGTTGAAGAACAGAATGTTTGTCAGCTGCTTTGAGTCCCCTTAACTGAGCGAGAAAAGCAGGGTAGAAAAGCCAGTTCTTCTTTTTCCTCCACAACGCCAGCCGGGTGGCCTTGGGCCAGTCACAGCTCTCTGTCTGAGCTCTCACAGCCCCACCCGTCTTACAGGGTGTCTGTTGTGGGGAGAAGAACAGAAGGTTTGTCAGCCACGCTGAGCCCTCTTGAATTGGCGAGAAAAGCAGGGCAGAAAAGCCAACTCTCCTCCTCCTCCTCCTCCTTGGACTGGGCTGTGTGCCAACGAACAGGAGTTGGGATTTGGGATTTCCCACCCCAGGCATGAAAATGCCTTGTGCCTCGTTCGGAGGTGGCTTAAAATGCTTGTGGGATGGAAAAGTTAAGGGAATAAGTAAATCCCCGGGACTTTTTCCAGCTCATGTGGAGACGCCTCTGGAGCAGAGACAGGTCTCCTTATAAAACAAATATGGCATTTTTAATGATCAGGGAGGAGAAACACTCCCCCCCCCCCCAGTACAGACACCATACATCTGATAGATTCTGTCTTTCAAATGCATTCCGCCTGGGGTTTTGTCTCCTTCTCTGGAGCTGAGAGAGAACCGGAATTTCATTCCACTTTCCTTAAAATCAAATAGTGGAGGTTTTAAAACAGTTTCCTCATCTGCCTTGGCCCTCCTGTAACCTGATCTATGGCACTCAGTGCTAGAGAGGCAGAGAGGAAAGGTTTTGCTGTCCCTAAGTGTCCGCCCCCCCCCATGCGCCGCGGGAAAATGCGCCCCTCTTTGGCTGGCCACAGATGTAGGATTTGCCCACAGATGATGAGTTTTAAAGACGCTGGACGCTTCCCCCAAAAAGAACACCTAATTCTGCAACTGGATTGTGTGTCTTTCCTCCTCCTCCTCCTCCTCTTTCTACTTCTCTTCCTCCTCCTCCTCCTCTTCCTCCTCCTTCTTCTCCACCTTTTCCTCCTCCTCCTCCTCCATCTCCTTCCTTTCTTAGAGGCCCTGAAAAACGCTCTAGAAACTGACCTAGGAAATGCTAATAGCTCTGGCAACTTACTGACTTCACATTCTCCGGAGCTGGCATGTGCATAAACATCTGTAACATTCATTATTCGTACAGATTCATGCAAATTCGGACATCTGTACACTAAACTAATGTTACAACATTCGTACATTAACATTCGTATGAATACTAACGTTTGGGAACACGCATACAGATAGTTTGTACATTTGTTAAACTGGGGATACGTATCGGATACATATCCGATATGTATGCGTTGGTATAGGATACGTATCCTATAGGTATGCCTTTGTATAGGGTCCGGATGCATCCATGTTGGATACGGATACGAATTCAAATGAATACATTCGTAGCAAATTTGGAGTGTGCACAAATGCCGTTTTTGGGAATTCTATTCTATTTGAATCGAATACCGGAGAATTTGATTTGAATCGAATCTTTTATATTCAAACTAAACCAAATTCGATTCGAATTAAGCAAACTTGAATCCGTGCGTTTGAAGAGCCAATTCAAATTCGCACTTACGAATGTCAGCAACGTCTGTAGATGCCCGTACGGATTTTCCTGCATCTGTACACGTCTGTACACATCCGCATGCATCCTGTAGGTATCCCGTATGCAACCCGTACAAATGGATGTGTGAATGTCTGGATGATTTGAATGAATAGAGCCAAAATTCGGCATTCATTTGAATCTTTAAATTCAAATTCACGGACATTCGGCTCGAACCTGAATGTTGAAATTCAGCCAGGTTCTGTTTGATTTCAACGCCTTCAAATATTCCTGCGCAACTCTATATCAGACAGAATCCTAGCGCATTTGAATGGGATCTATTTGAAAGAATATGAATTTTCTAACCTTCGATTCATTACGAATCAAAGGCCAAAAAAATCCACTTGGACGCAACACTATTCCGGAGTAAATGGCTCTTCTCACGTTTCCCTACCCAGCCTTGCCTCTATATTGACTTGGATACATTTGTGGAGTTAGGAAAAAGTCACTTTTTTTGGCAACATCCAACACCCAATGGCTGCCCTGGACGAAGGTGCGACGTGGCCACTGTGAACCTGTGAGTGGTACTTTGTACCTACCGGTGCGCCGGTGTCAGAGGTGGCTAATGGAGGGGGAAGCCAAGGGTTCGAAAGGTGGGCAAAAAGGGTTGGCAGGGGAGAGATGGCGAAGGTGAGCTCTGAGGGTGAGGGCAGGGAGGGGTGCAGGTGTAGGAAAACCACATGGAAATGGGCACCACTGAATCCGAGGGCCGGGCATGCGCTTGCCAATCCTGGATTGAAACATGACAAGTTAAAATGGACTGCCCCCCCCCCCCGCCCCAACAGACTGAGTCCTGTGTAAAAGGGGACTCGGAAGAAGAAGAGTTGGCTTTCTTACACACCCTTTTCACCCATTTAAGGGGACTCGAAGAGGCTGACAAACCTTCTATTCTTCTCCCCACAACAGAACACCCTGCGAGGTGGGTGGGGCTGTGAGAGCTAAGCTGGGACTAGCCCAAGGTCACCCAGCTGGCTTCATGGGGGAGGGCAGAATCAAACCCAATATTCCCAGATGAGAGTCCGGCTCCCTAACCACTAGGCCAGACTGCCTTCAGAAACCGAGAAGCCAGCCTGAGGCAGCCCAGCCCACCCTCAAGGCGACCCCTGGGGGAAAAGTGTGAGCGATGCAAAGAGAAGGCGGCCTTAAGACATCTTGAGCCACAGGTGTGATCCTGGCCAGGTTGGAGGCATGGAGCGACCGATAGGCCACAGTGTGAGGCACGATCCTGGACTGGATGAGCTCGGGCCCGATCCAGCAAGGCTCCGTTTATGTCCTAAAGAGCAAGCACGGGATCTGAGCTACCTGAGCATTTTTGACATGCGAATCTGAGTAGATTCTAACGTCATAAAATCCAATTTGAATCCGTAACATTCGAATCCGTATGTTTGAACGTTAGATTCGTATTTAAAGATACGAATGCCGACAACATTCCTATCTGTTATACGTATCTGTATGCATTCTGTAAAAATCCGTGCGCGTCCCGTATTACCCCGCACGCATCCTGTTCTAACCCCATTATTTTAAGTGCAAGATACATGTAATTTTCACGCAGATTCGTATACGAGAAATACGAATCTACACATTCAAAACATTTGAAAATCCGTATTCGAGTTCGAATGTCGACGTTCGCTGGATTCGAACTGAATAATCGAGTATTTGTGCACACCCCTAGTCGCCTGTTGGGAAAGCCGTCCTGGTGCGCGGTTGCCACGTCCACCTTGAAATGTGCTCGTCCTCAGCTCCTGGCCAGCAGACGCAGCGCGCGTTCTCCCGGTCCCAGCGTGCGCCATTACGGAGCGAGGGATTTCTGTTTAACTTGCAGCCATGATTTCTAAATGGCCTTATGCATATTTTATGCAATTCCCTTTCCGTCTCTCTCTCTCTCTCTCTCTCTCCGTGTATGGGTGTGTGTGGCAATTTCTCCTTTTTTGGCAATGGACAAGCGACCCCAGGTAGGAGCCGGTGCGCGTGAGCGCAATTTTCGACACTCGATTTGGATCGAATATCTGAATTCGTATAAATAGAGAAAAACGAACGTCTGAACATTTGAATATTCAATAAGTATCTGACAATATGAATCTCTTGCACATCTGTACGCATCCCGTTTTCATCCTGTACGCATCCCACTTTCATCCCGTACGCATCCCACTTTCATCCTGTACGCATCCCATTATTATCCCGTACGCATCCCACTTTCATCCCGTACGCATCCCACTTTCATCCCGTACGCATCCCACTTTCATCCTGTACGCATCCCATTTTCATCCCGTACGCATCCCACTTTCATCCCGTACGCATCCCACTTTCATCCCGTACGCATCCCACTTTCATCCCGTACGCATCCCACTTTCATCCCGTACGCATCCCACTTTCATCCCGTACGCATCCCACTTTCATCCCGTACGCATCCCACTTTCATCCCGTACGCATCCCACTTTCATCCCGTACGCATCCCACTTTCATCCCGTACGCATCCCACTTTCATCCCGTACGCATCCCACTTTCATCCCGTACGCATCCCGTTTTCATCCCGTACGCATCCCGTTTTCATCCCGTACGCATCCCGTTTTCATCCCGTACGCATCCCACTTTCATCCCGTACGCATCCCACTTTCATCCCGTACGCATCCCACTTTCATCCCGTACGCATCCCACTTTCATCCTGTACGCATCCCACTTTCATCCTGTACGCATCCCGTTTTCATCCCGTACGCATCCCGTTTTCATCCCGTACTCATCCCACTTTCATCCCATACGCATCCCACTTTCATCCCGTACGCATCCCATTATATCTCTATGCACCCCACACTTATGCATACGGATCTGTGCGTAGAGAATGTCCAAATTATTCATTCAGATAACTCGAAATATTTGTATCCGTACAAATACTAAAAAACAAACGTCTGGACACTCGATTAGTATACGAATATCCGGATTCGCCGGAATAAAGAACATTTTGAATTTCCCTGCCCATCGCTCAGTGGTGGCCCTAGCTGACTGCGGAGCAAGCCCCCCAAAATGCAGAGGGCCCAGTGGGGCGCCCCCCTCTCCTCCAGTCACCCCAGCAGGGGTTCCCGGAAGGGCAACCCTCTCTTCTGTGCCTCCGGCGTCTGGTCCAGCCCCCCCCCCATGGTGCCTAAGTGAGCCTGCAGCCCCAGAAGGCAGGTGGGGGGGACTGTTGGGGGGGGGGACTGCGATGCCCTCCAGCCACTGGAGGGGAGCAGGTAGCCCACTGGGCCAGGGGCGACTCCGGATTTTACGGAACCTCCCTATTCCCCTCAAGATCTCCGGACTCGCCCCACTTTCCTGGGAAAGGGGTGGGTGGGTTGGAAAGATGCCCCCACCTCTCCACTAGGCGATCAGGGGGTGCTTGGATGGCTCTTCTCACGGGCTCTTTCCACCCCCCTGCACCCCTTTCTCCCCTTCTGATTGCAATCCGTGGCTTCCCTCCCTCCCTCCCTCCCTCCTCGCCCAAAGACGCTTCCATCCACACGCGCCAGGCAGCCGGAGCCTGCTTCGCTCCCTGTTTCTCCTCCCCGGCTACCCCTTTAAGGGCTCCCGGCCGGCCGGTGCGTGGAGTGGGGTGGAAGCAACCCGGAGGAAGTTACGCACAGCCCGGCTTGGAGCTGCAGCGGGGGGGGGGAGGAGCTGGGCAGGCGAAAAGTGCCGGACCGGGGGGGGGGGGGCGTAGAGGTGGCGGCGGCGCCGGCGGGCCTCGAACTCGCGGTCAGCGCGCCTTGAGCTCTGCCTGTTGCCCCGTTGGGGTCCAGCGAGAGGAGGCCGGGAGGGAGGGAAGGAGAGAGGGAAGGAGGGAGTGGAGAAGCCGCGCAAAAGAGGAAAGAGAGAGAGAGAGCATCTTTGCCTGCGTGTGCGCGCGTGCCTGCGTGTGTGCGTTCCCACGCGCGCGTGTCTGTCTTTGCACCACCCTGCTGCCCAGACCTCCCCGGGGGGGGGGTGTTGGGTTCCAGCGAGCGAGCGAGCGAGCAGTGTGGACGGCTGGGCCGGGGCGGAGGCGGGATGGAGGCGGGTGGCCGGATCTTGCGGGGCGTTTTCTTTCGGAAGGGAAAAAGTTGAACTTTGGGGGCTGGCTGGGGGTGGGGGCTGGCTGGCTGGCCGCCCCCCTGTCTCCCCCTCTCTTTCTCGCCCTCCTCTCCCTCCCTCCCTCTCTCCTCGCACAGGGAAAGCCCGGGGCAAAAGGCGAGGGAAAGGGGGAAAGGGAAAAGGGGAGAGAAAGAGAGAAGGAAAGAAGAGCGAAGCAGGCAGGAGGGTGAAAGGCTCTAAAGAAGAGGAGGAGGAAGAGGAGGCGGGGGGAGGGGAGGGTGTGTGTTGGGGGGCCCCCGAAGGATCCTGCTAATTCGCTTCTTCCGCACCCTTCCCCCCCCCCAGCCTTGCCCGGGCATCTCTTGGCGCGGGTGTCCGAGGGCGCGTTTTGGGGAAGGGAGGGAGGGAGGGGGGAGGGAGGATCCTCCTCGCTGGCTGGCTGGCTGGCAGGCTGGCTGGCCTCCTCCTTCCCCTCCCCTCCCCTCCCTCCGGCTTCCCAGGGCGCCCCAGAGAGGGAGGGGGCAGGGAGGAAGGGAGGGAGCAGTGACGCTCGGACGGGGCTGGCGTGCGGGGCAGCCCGTGCCCGGCGTGCGGATCGCTCGCTCCGCTTTCTCGCTCCGTCACTGCGCCGATTCCAGCCCCGGAGAGCAGCAGCAGCGGCGGCGGCGGCGGCGGCGGCGGCGGCGGCAGCACCGGTAAGGCGGCGCCCAGCAGCTCCTCCGTCCGCCCGGGCAGCGCAGGGCTGGGCAGGGCAGGGCAGCGCAAGGGGCGATCGGGCCAGGAGGGAGGCCAGGGCGGGACGGGCGCGCTCCGAAGGCGCCTCGCAGTGCCCGGCGCGGCGGCCCCGGAGGCGCGGAGCTGTCCTTCAGCACCACGGCGGCGCAGGGCGATTCCCCGGCGGCGGCGCAGGGCGATTCCCCGGCAGCGGCGGGAGGAAAGTTACCTAACAACTGCGGCGCGGCGATCGCGCGTCCGGGCCGTCTTGGAGGCGCCTCGCGGGACTTCCCGGAAGGGGACCCTCCCCGGGCTGCTGCGCTTGCCTTCTGCCGCCGCCCCGGGCGATCGGGCGGGCGATCGGGCGGGCGAACTTCCCAGGAAGAAGGCAGACCCCCCCCCCCGAGCGCCTCTCCATCTCTCCCTGGTGTAGACGCGCCGCCCCGATCCGTGGCGACACCAGGACCCTCCGTCCTCTTGCCGCCTTGCGCGCCGAGCCGGCAGCCGGATTGCGGGCGGGGATGGAGAGGGACCCTTCTTCGATCGCGGACGGACGCCGGGACCGGACTTCTCATCCCGCTCCCCCCACCCCACCCCACCCCACCTGAGCCCATCCACACGGGTACAAACGTCCCTCCTCTCCCTCCGTGCGCCCTGGCTGGCCGGGAAGGGCGCACGGAGACCGCCGCGAAGTCAGCGCCAAGGGCTGAGCCCCTTTGCAAAGGAGCTGCGGGGAACTTAGCCGGGGTGGGTGGGTGGGTGGAGGATTGCGCGCAACTTTCCCCAACCTTGCGCCCTTCGACCACCACCACCCCCGACCCAAGGAGCAGCGAGGCGTCCGCAATGCAACGTCGCCTGCGCGCGACCCGCCTTGGCTTTCCAACTTTGCAAAGGCTGCCCGTTCGGTTCGGTTCGGTTGCAATGCAAAATGAAAGCCCAGCCGCCTTATAGCCGGCGCCAGAGCCGACCAGAGCCTTGCAGAACACCCCCCCCCAACGATCCTCACCACAGCCCACCCCTCCAGCAAGTGAGGTCACCTTCCACCCATGGTCAGACCCCAAGAATAATTTGGTGGGGAAAACAAATTATCACGGCTGTTTAATCCAGATTCGGTCCACTTTCAGAGGCTGCGGTCCCACTGAAGGTTTAATCCGGCTTCGATCCGCTTCCAGCATGAGAGAACGCATCCGCAAAAGGACCTGCTGTTTTCTTTCAGTGCTCAACGACTCGGGAAATTCACCTCCTTTGGGGTAGATAACGTGGAAAGGAAATGACCGCTGGGTTCTCTCAAAGTGGACCGAAAGTGGATTAAATCTTAGGTGTGGACGCAGCCCGTCAGGTTTCCCGGGTGGGAACACCACGTTTCCTGCTTCTCTCTCTCTTTCCACCCCCCTCCACCCCACCCCACCCCGCACAACCAGCCAGGCAGAAAGAAGATGCCATGGAAGGGGATAAAGGGATTTTTTGAGTGATTCACTTCCCAGAAAATATCAAGGGTGACAGCGATGCATGAAGCAGCGTTGGGCTGTCTCCTTTGGAGGAAGAGTTTATTCTCCGAGCGGTCCAAGAGTTTATGGCGGCACCCAAATTCCATGCATTGGTGCTTTTCCATGGGTCAAAAGAGCATGGTGTTTCCCTTTGTTTTGGGGAGGAATCAGTCTTTAAAATTATATATCTGTTTTATGCTCAGATATTCCCCCCCCCCGCCCCAGGCTAGCTTGGTCTAGTGGTTAGGTAGCTGGGCTCTTATCTGGGAATACTGGGTTTGATTCCGCCCTCCTCCAGGAAGCCAGCTGGGTGACCTTGGGCGAGTCCCAGCTGAGCTCTCACAGCCCCACCCACCTCACAGGGTGTTCTGTTGTGGGGAGAAGAATAGGTTTGTCAGCCGCTTTGAGTCCCCTTAAATGGGTGAGAAAGCAGGGTAGAAAAGCCAACTCTTCTTCTTCCTCCTTGAAGCCAGCTGGGTGACCTTGGGCTAGTCCCAGCTGAGCTCTCACAGCCCCACCCACCTCACAGGGTGTTCTGTTGTGGGGAGAAGAATAGGTTTGTCAGCCGCTTTGAGTCCCCTTAAATGGGTGAGAAAAGTGGGGTAGGAAAGCCAACTCTTCTCCTTCCTCCAAGAAGGCAGCTGGGTGGTCTTGGGCTAGTCACAGGTCTCTTCTGAGCTCTCACAGCCCCACTGACCTCACAGGATGTCCGTTGTGGGGAGAAGAACAGAAGGTTTGTCAGCCGCTTTGAGTCCCCTTAAATGGGTGAGAAAAGCAGGGAAGAAAAGCCAACTCTTCTCTTTCTGTTTTCTTTTTAAAAAGTTTCACTTCTGGGAAAGGATGCATTAATTGCACGCAATTCCCCGACAGGCTGTTGGAGGTTGTGTCTTGCTGCCTCTGTCTTTCTCAGGCATGTTAATCCAATAAAGGAGAAAAAAGAACAAAGCCCAGATACCCAGATAAAATCTAATTTTGTAGCGTTGCCAATCTCTCCCCAGCGACCGCCCTGGACTCCTAAAAGAAAATAAAGCCATTGATCCTGCTCTTCTTGGGCAGTCTGGATTCTTAATAAATATCAGGTGGAGATTTATATTTTTGCAATAAAAAAGAAGAAGTCAGAACTCATCAGCCTGGTGCTACAATAGTTTAAAAAACAAAGAAATCAGGATTAAAACCATCGTTTTCCCTGGCAAGACCGGCCAATCACCTCCCAAAAACACGTGTTATATTGACATGCTGAAATTTAATACTGAAATAACCTCCTTCCGTGAATATAGATCCGTTTAAGGTTGTTTTTGCTGTATCCCTGAGGTGTGCGCTAGTTATCCAGTGTGGCAACAGAGCAGCTGATGTTCCAGAGATTTCCCTCTGTTACTTTCCCTCCCTGCCAGCCTGCCAGAGTGCAAAGTGCACAATGCTTTCCATGTTTTCAGAAAGCAATGGCTTAGCAGGCTGGTGCAACGTTACCCCCAGCCGTGGCCGGTGCTCCCGACGGCACCCAAAGCCAGATGTGGCTTTCAGAGGACAAAGGCTGATGTTCTTAGGCTCCCATGCTCATAGGAACTTGAGGGCAAACGATGTGATGCACAACTTTTGTCTCTCCAGCGCACCGGAAAGGCGGAACTTGTGAGAACAGGGCTTACGGTGCAATTTCTCTCTCGTTCTGCAAGACGCTTGACTTTGCAATTTGAAGGGTCGGGCGCTTCATTCAGGAGTCCAGCTTCTTGGAGAGGGTGCTTGCTAGCAAACATGGGGTCCCATTCTGAACATGCACATATTAATAATGCTCGCCTATTAATTATGATCATTAATGCTTTGGAAGGATGCTTTTCTTGATGCGCAGAAACGAGGGAGATGTCTCATTGAGGCAGCTTTTTGATCGGGGGGGGGAAGCACAGAGGGAAAGAGAAAAGATTAATTCTATGATGCACTTTTGTACAGTCTAAATCTTAAAGAATTTGAGTGCCCAGTTTGTCTGTGTACATGGATTTTGGCTTTAACATGAAAGCATTCCAATGTTGGTGAGCAATTCTTATTTATATCTGCAAACAGCATTCTTGGAAAACTCCAGGACACAATGGGAGAGGTTACTACTCATTCTATATTAGAAGACCACTAAATAATGTTTAGCCTTTCACCTTTTGAAATATATATATATATTAAATTTCACTGGTTAAATAAACATTGCTGGGAGGCTGGAATTCACCTCTAGTTGCGTGGCAGTGTTCTGATATTTAAGAAATTCTTTTTTCTAATTTATCTTTATTTTCCCCCACTTTCTCCTTCTCCTACACCTTTCTTTCCCTGATCATCTTTCCTGCCTCCTCTTCTTCATTCATTCTTCATTCTCCCCCACCCACCCCCTTGTCTTTCCTATCTGTCTTTCAATGATATTATACACATTTAGAAGGCTGGCAGAGAGAGATCTTTTTTACCCTGGCCTTTGGCGGAGGAAATGGCTTTTCCTGTCCACTTTCTTGCATTGCTGCTGTTTCCAGTGGGTTATTTTTGATTTATTTTTACTGCTGCAACCCATGCATTAGACTTTCAGGTATAGGCCAAGATAAGAATACAAAGGAATAAAATAAATAAATGCGTATGAATGTGCCTTTGTGTGACCTTAATGAACAGGACAGGCACTTATGTGAAAATTAGGCTTCTCTTTAAAACATTTTGTAAAGATTTGACTTTTCTTGCTTTGACTTTCTGATTTTTTCCTTCCCTCTTTTCCTTGCAGGCGGGACTTCTGACTGCCTCCCTGTCTCATAAGGAGGATGGAGAACGCAGGAAGATTTTTAATATTTTGCATTTAAATCTCTGGAGGCCCCAAGGGATGCTGCTTCTGTGTGGATTCCTCAATTCTCTTAAAAATCAAGAGCGACAAAATTGCGTGCATCTACTTTTTAAGTGAATTGCAAAACACCGGCCACCGTACAGCCATGGATGAGCATCTCCAGGTCAGGTTTCCATCTGCGGACTGAATTTTGAGCAAATCATCTTCCCAGAGGTTTGATGCATGGCCTTGCAGAGGGTGCACACCATGCTATTACCATGCGCTTTTTTTTCATGCTGAATCTCCTTCCTGCGTGAGGACCAGGCGGAGGACACTGCACCTTCTCAGCGCTTCTGGAGGCTTCAGGTGGCGGCCGATGGAGAAAGGCTGAAGAGAAGCGGATCCCACTGCCACGGCGGAGCCTCTCCCACCGCCTCCCCTGCCCCCTTCCGATCGGGTTTCAACACGGAATCAGAATTTGATATTTCTATCGACCGGCGGAAGAGAGTCACCTCTAGATATTTTCACGCCGGTTTGGAAGACGGGTTCCTGCATGTCTGTGCGTACAACTGAGGATTCTCTTCCCGGCTCTCTGCCACAGACGTCCATGCGCCATGAAGCTCAGGAAGATTTCGGGTGACTAGCAGGGTTGGATTCCGCCGCCCGCCAATGTGGCGTCCGTAGCAGGAAGGTCTTCCTCCAAGCGTCGGGGGATCTTCTCTGGACGTCTTCTGGACCCCCTGGGTGTCTCCCGCTCGTCCCGGATGCTGCGTTTCCATGCGGATTCCCGGAACCTCCTCTAAGCCAACATCTGCCTTCCTTTGGACCCTTGGCCTCCGCTTCGCCCGGCACCCTTGCGCCTGGACACAGTGGCCATGCTAAACCACGCGGCTTTCTTGCTACACTGCCTCCCACTGGTTATGGGACAGTATGACATCTGCAAATCCTGGGTCACCACGGACAATGGGCCGATGTGGGAGTTCTACGCGTGCCAGCCGAGACCTGTGTCCATGAAGGACTTTGCAACGGTGCGCGTAGACCCGTCGGGAATCACCTGTGGGAACCCTCCAGAGAGATTCTGCACTCATGTAAGTCCAGGCATTGATCTCTTGATTGATTGATCTCTTCATTGATTGATTACATTTCTGTTCCGCCTTATAACCAAGGCTTATTATGTTAATTTATTTGCATTTATTTACTTGCATTTTTATCCCACCCTGTATACCCAAAGGTCTCCGGGCGGGTTACAGCACGTAAAATGAACACATAAAAACCAATAATATATTAAACATATTAAAGCCACGGCGGTGTCTGAACGTAGGGAGGAAAAGGCTGTTCCTTGACTTAGCCAAAGGCCGGGGCAAAGAGGTGTGTCTTCACAGCTTGTCTAAGCACATATAGAGAAGGTGCCTGATGCATCTCAGGAGGGAGAATATCCCACAGTCTGGGAGCCACCACTGAAAAGGCCCCATCCCGTGCCCCCGTCCCTTTCGCTGGCCCTTGATCTGTCACAGATCGAAACGCCATTCCGTGTGATCGTAGGAAAGGCGCCAACAGCTGGTTTCCTCACATCTATGGGTTGGCTCCGAATCCCCGCTGTTGGTTGTGCGTCCGAAACTGCTCCGAATCTGCTCCAGAGGAGACTGGGCGTCTTCCCCTGGCCTTCATGAACGTAACGAAGCTTCAGATGAGCGCAAAACTGCTTTCGCTGTGCATGCAAACATCTGTATTAGAATACAGCCAATATTCCATTCAGAGGCAAAGGTTCGAAGGTTCAAAATTTGTACGAAATGGGAAGGAGATGAATATTTTTTTGCCTCTTCCTGCCCGCGTCCCCTTCCCACCTCAAGAGCCAATGCTGGCAGAAACAAGAGAGAGAGAGAGAGATTACCAGTCAATGCAGAGAGAAAGCTCAAGGAGTGAAGCCATATGTCCCATTGTCTCTGATTATTAGCTATGCTAACTGGAACTGGGTGAGCCAGTTTGGTTTGGTGGTGAAGGAGCTGGACTCTTATCTGGGAATACTGAGTTCAATTCTGCACACCCCCATGAAAGCCAGCTGGGTGACCTTGGGCGAGTCACAGCTCTCTTCTGAGCTCTCACAGCCCCACCTACCCCACAGGGTGTTCTGTTGCGGGGAGAAGAACAGAAGGCTTGACAGCCACTTTGAGTCCCCTTAAATGGGTGAGAAAAGTGGGGCAGAAAAGCCAACTCTTCTTCTTCCTCCTCCTCCATGAAGTCAGCTGGGTGACCTTGGGCGAGTCACAGCTCTCTTCCGAGCTCTCACAGCCCAACCTACCTCACAGGGTGCTCTGTTGTAGAGAGAAGAATAGAAGGTCTGTCAGCCGCTTTGAGTCCCCTTAAATGGGTGAGAAAGGCGGGGCAGAAAAGCCAACTCTTCTTCTTTTTCTTCTTCTTATGGGAGTCAAGACAGTGGAATCGAAGACCAATAAGGTGTTAAAGTGAAGCTATGATCCTGTCCGCACTGTGAGGACAGTGGATCACCGGATCCCTTCTTCCACATGTGGAAATCAATGGAACGGTCCAGAAGTATTCTACAGTCTCCCTGGACTTGTGCAGAGGTACATCTGTCGGAATAGGTCCACCAGCAGCCCAGCGTCACCTCTTCCAGCTGCCACTGCCGCTGCTGAGTCCCCTGAGGTGTCTTTTCACTGCCAGGTGAGCATCAGGACAGGAAGTGATGGGGTTTGGTCTAGTGGTTAAGGAGCCAGACCTTTATCTGGGAATAGCGTGTTTGATTCTGCCCTCCTCCATGAAGCCAGCTGGGTGACCTTCAGCTAGTCACAACTCTCTTCTGAGCAATCACAGGCTCACCAACGTCACAGGGTGTTCTGTTGTGGGGAGAAGAACAGAAGGTTTGTCAGCTGCTTTGAGTCCCCTTGAATGGGTGAGAAAAGCAGGGTAGAAAAGCCAGCTATCATCATCATCATCATCATCATCATCATCATCATCATCATCATCATCATCATCATTATTATTATTATTATTATTATTATTATTATTATTATTATTATTATTCGTACACCACAGCTTCGAAGCCTGCATGCACTTCCGAAATGGGGGTGCAGAGGTTCCTGTGATTCCCCATGGGAGCTTCCTGGATGAGCGGCAGGGCCAGGGGCCCATCGCGTTGAAAGGTGGGCAGTGCTTGTGCTCAAACAACCCATTGCCTGAACTGGTGCAGGGTGCGTGTGTTTGCACTGCATGGAGTCTTGGACCAGAACGCCAATGTTTCAGCACCCGCAATGCGAACAGAGACTACTTAAAAAAAAAACCCCAAGTATCTGCCCCAGTTGCTCCTCTAAATTTTTAAAACTTTGCTCAGGATTTGAACAGAGACGCTTTTGAGGCGACTTATTCTGTTAGCTTGACTTTCTCCACTGCGGTTCAATGCAACCCCCATCCGTGGCCAAGCGCCCGGTAGCCCTTAGCATGACATTTGGGCCACAAGCGGCGAGTGGTTGCCCATACGGATGCGCACAAATGTTCTAAACATTTGAAATCTGACCGAATGTGGAATATAATGTCTACACATTCAAATTTAAACATTTGAACAGATTTCGAATGACTCAGAACATCCCAGCGTATAGATACGTATGTATTAGTTGCATATACGTATCTGTACGAATATCATATGTATCTGTGCGCGTTTGTGCTGAACTGGGTGAGCATACGGGATAAAACGGGACGCGTACAGAATGCGTACAGATGTGTATAACGCATACGAATGTTCTTGATATCCATATCTTCAAATACAAATGTTGTCGACACTCGTATGTTGAGATTCAAGCCTAACATTCGAGCAAATACATTTGAATGTGTTCGATTCGAATTGGATTTTGTTGCATCCGGGTTCTAAACATTCGAAGTGGATATCTGGATATTCGATTCGACTCAAATTCGCATGCAAAGAAACCAACAACCACATTTGTGCGCACCGGGTTGGGATCACTTCCTGCTGAGCACCCCTGAAGTGTCTTCTGGCTGCTAAGTTCTTCCGAGGAGAACATGGGCATTACATTGGTGATCCTCTGCTTTCCAGGAAATCTCCACGAACCCAGAAAAAAACTCCTTCCAAACTTCCCGAACCGTCGGATGTGCAGGAATGCAATTTTCCGAATTCGATTCGAAACAGATCGAAAGTTCGAATATTCATATTTGTACAAATGTGCAGTTTCGAATGACCGTAAATTCAATTCGATATGAATGCGTCAGTATGAATTTCTTCGAATATTTGATAAGCATGCCGTATACATCCCATTTTAATCCCGTACGTATCTATACGGATCCATATATGCATGGGATACATACATATCCGTACCATCATACGAATGTCCGAACTATTAGTTCGAATGTCCAAAACATTCATATTCGTATGAATACTAAAGTAGAAATGTCTGAGCTAGACATGTGCAGGAATATTCAAAACGTTCAAAATTTGTTGGAATTTGGACATTTGAATTTTAATTGAATGCCTATAAATCCGAATGTAAACATTTGAATGAATTTTGAATTTTTGAATCCGTACGGGATGAGAACAGGATGCTGTAGGAATGTTTTGCTATGCGAAGGGATAGACTCAGGGAGGCATAATGCAGTGAAGGTAGAAAGCAAGCAAGCAAGCAAGCTTTTTTTATGAACACATGTCAAGGCTTTTATAAAGCTTTCTCTGAACAATGGAAAAGTACACTCAGGAAACCCAGATTTGGTTACACGGGCAGAGCTGGACTGCACCAGATATAACAGCCTAAATGCAAGGATGGTGCTACATAGGAAGTGCCATCTGTGGTGTTAGGGTGAGGAAGCTCAGGGACCGATAGAAGCCTGTCTCTGGGCCTTGCTCATGCATGTGGATAGCTCATGTCTATACCCTTGGGTAATGCACACTGTTTACATGTACTGTAGATGTTATGACTTCTTGAGACCTTCTTTGAGAGAGATATAGCGAAGTTACTGCCACCTAGGAATTTATCCTTTGGCCTAGTAACTTCAGCGTAGCAACTTTTGCGTCTTACTTTATCCAAAGTGGGCAAATTGCACCCCCAAAGGATGCGTTCGGGCACATACAAATGTCGTCGGCATTCGTATGTGAAAATTCAAACCGAAAATTCAAACGAATAGTATTCAGATGCGTTCAATTCAAACCGAATGTGAACACATTCGAATTTTTGGAAGGTTCCGTCCGGTTCAAATTTCCAGATCATGGATCCGAATCGAACCGAATCCCGAAAACTGCATCCCTGCATACCCTTAATCCGGACATTCAATTTGGATGCGAATGCATTTGTAGGGATTTGTTCAAATGTTTGATATGTATGGATGCCTATCCGGTGATATGCAATTCGTATGCATCCTGTATTCATCCCGTACACATCCCATTGTTTCATACAAAGAACGAGTAGTACAAATTTTCACTTGCATCCCTACACGAACCTCCTTCGAAGAAGTTCTTCTGGGTTTCACCGGGGGGTCCGGGGTGGGCGGTGGGCAGAAGGCGTGGGAAGCTTTTCTATTTCCACCTTTGCTCCCACCCCAACCATCGCGTGCCTCGCGTCCCTTTGGCGGCGGCCGTCGCGTGACTTATCTCCTTGTAAGGCAGAAATGGTACAGCCTCAGCAAAATGGCAGCGCAGGGAAAACGCGGCCTTGAATAACTTAAGCCGCCGAGATAATGATCACCTCCAGATCAAAGGTAAAACTCGGAAAAACCGAAAGGTCGGTTTAGATCTCATTATCAGCTAGGGGATGCTGAATAATGGATAGAGCACGCATTAAGGACAGAGTTCTAGCCCCTGTCTTTTCTTTTCTTTTTTTAAGGAGAATTTATTGAACATCCATCTTTTGCCTCATTTTTTTTTTTTTTTTTTAAAGAGAATTTATTGAACATCGGTTTTCTCCGTTTCTGGGCATGCATTAAGAGCCCATGTTCAAAGTGCTAGACATTTATTGGACATAATTATGGGTTGCAAGACGAAAAAGTAGAAGAGATTTAATTTGGCTCATCGGATTACGACCGAGCTCGGGTGGAAGGCAAGCACTACCGGCAGGCAGAGAGCCCCTGAGCCCGTGCAGAGTGCTCGAACACTTTCTGTCTCCCCGGCCCCCTCTGCATAAGATTCATAGCTGGGTTTTGCGGGCCTCGCTGAAACCATGGCAATTCTTAATTCAAAAGGTGAAATGCCAAGAGGGCGTAGCGGGTAACTTGTGATGTTAGGATAACTTCCCTTGTTGGAGATCCAGCAGGGCTCCTCTTATGTTCTTATGGACTAGATGGGCTGTGGCCTGATCCAGCAGGGATCCTCTTGGGTTCTTATGGACTAGATGGGTTGTGGCCTGATCCAGCAGGGCTCTTCTTAGGTT
This sequence comes from Aspidoscelis tigris stejnegeri, assembly GCA_023333525.1. Taxonomy (NCBI): domain Eukaryota; kingdom Metazoa; phylum Chordata; class Lepidosauria; order Squamata; family Teiidae; genus Aspidoscelis; species Aspidoscelis tigris. Next base: position 12,003,720 of record JALMGA010000016.1, read on the forward strand.
CTTATGGACTAGATGGGCTGTGGCGTGATCCAGCAGGGCTCCCCTTAGGTTCTTATGGACTAGATGGGCTGCAGCCTGATCCAGCAGGGCTCCTCTTAGGTTCTTATGGACTAGATGGGCTGTGGCCTGATCCAGCAGGGTTCCTCTTAGGTTCTTATGGACTAGATGGGTTGTGGCCTGATCCAGCAGGGCTCTTCTTAGGTTCTTATGGACTAGATGGGCTGTGGCCTGATCCAGCAGGGCTCCTCCTAGGTTCTTATGGTCTAGATGGGCTGTGGCCTGATCCAGCAGGGCTCCTCCTAGGTTCTTATGGTCTAGATGGGCTGCGGCCTGATCCAGTAGGGCTCCTCCTAGGTTCTTATGGACTAGATGGGCTGTGGCCTGATCCAGCAGGGCTCTTCTTAGGTTCTTATGGACTAGATGGGCTGTGGCGTGATCCAGTAGGGCTCCTCCTAGGTTCTTATGGACTAGATGGGCTGTGGCCTGATCCAGCAGGGCTCTTCTTAGGTTCTTATGGACTAGATGGGCTGTGGCCTGATCCAGCAGGGCTCTTCTTAGGTTCTTATGGACTAGATGGGCTGTGGCGTGATCCAGCAGGGCTCCCCTTAGGCTCTTATGGACTAGATGGGCTGTGGCGTGATCCAACAGGGCTCCTCTTAGGTTCTTATGGACTTGATGGGTTGTGGCCTGATCCAGCAGGGCTCTTCTTAGGTTCTTATAGACTAGATGGATGGGTCCATCCAGACTCTTCTGCCCATCGGTTCTAGTCACTTGCAATAGAGAAATTAACTTTCTCTATCCACCTTTCCCACCATTTCTGGGTGGGTTCTGAAACAAGTTGCCTGTCAGACCTCAGCTGGCCTCACCTGATCTGCCTTGTGCCAAATGGAGAATTTCCACTTTCTAACAACCTTCCAAGTTCCGGAGCCAATGCAATTCATATCTGGCTGCTTTTTTCCACTTCACGGCGTATCCTTTCCTCTTATTAACGCCAAGGTTTTTTGTTTTCACAGTTCTTGAGCTTTGTCTTGTATCTGTCAATGCCCTTCAGGCAGGAACACCTTAAAGATGAATTGTAAATTTCAGAGAAGATGAGATGGATGGCTAGGAAGGAGCAAAGGACAGGTGAGACAGGAAGGAGGAGGGAGGGAGGGAGGGGGCAGATAAATCAAATTTGCCTGTGATTGAAAATGAGTGGAGAGCAGTTACAAGAATACAAAGTTCGATAATAAAAAGAGGGGGGGGGTGAAGAAAAATTAGAAAAGAGGTAAGAAGAAATCAAACTGTGGGTGTGCATGAATGCAATATTTGGGATTCGGTTAGATTCGAATCTTTTAAACATGAATTTAACCCAATTCGGTTCGAATTAAGCAAACTTGGATCTATTCATTTGAATTTTTCATTCGGATTTGCATTTACGAATGTCGACAACCTTCATAGATACCTCTAGGCATCTTCACTGTGTCTGTTCGCATCCGTATGCATCCCGTGGTTGTCCCGTATTCAATCCATTTTTGTCCCGTGCGGATCCGTACAAATCACTACAGAGGCGGATCTCCAAGTGCGCGTCGTGTACGAACCAGTTCACATGCAAATGTCCAAATAACTCAAATAGATAGATCCTAAATTTGAAATTTGAACCGAAACATTAAATTTGAATTTAAGGAAATTCTATTCGAATTTGAATGTTGAAATTCAGTTGATTCGACCCCACTGGATTTCGAATACCTATTTATGCACGTATGTAAATGAAATGTATCTGTACATTCAAATATTTTGAAACATTCGAACGAATGTTTTGGAACATTCAAAATTTGTTCAAATGTTTAAATTCAAATGTGTAGCCTATGGGGGTTTCCGACTAGCACTGGGTACTCATTAAGTACCCATTAGGGACCCATTAAGGACCCATTGGGCTCAGAACAGGAAGACCCCATTTCCACTGCAGAGCCCATTAGAGCCACATTTGTCTCCAACAGTTCTAGGGAAATCCGGATCGAATGGGTCCTTCGAGACCTATAATCTGGTTTTCCTGTAGACCCCATTAAAGGGGTCTACAATGGGGTCTTCAGGCATCAAATCCGAATTATATGGAGCATGTTTCCACTGTGATTAGGCAATGGGGTCTAGAGGGGGCTCCGGAATCTCCAGAGCATCTATGGGGATTGCACTCCCTGTCCCCCAAAAAACCTGGGGTGATGGGCAGACCCCATGTGGGTCGATCCAGGTTCGCCACATGGGTGCTCCGGCATTTCCACTGTGGGCAGGCTAGCACCCATTGATCTGGATCATCTTAGATTCGGATTAAGGGAGGTCAGTGGGAAAACCCCCATTCTATTCGAATCTGAATATCCACATTTGATCAAAGTGGATCGAATTTTGAATGTCTAATAACTCACTCTAACAACAAATATTACATGTTCATCTTTATATAGAAAGTCCATAATGGGTCCCCAGTTTTTAGAAAAAGAAGTTAAAGGGGTCAGCTTATACATTTCTGCTGAGTTATAACAATTTAACCAACCTATCTTCCATGGTGGGTTGCAATGAATGCTTCCACTCTTGCGCATATAATAATCTTGCTGCTGTAACCATATACCTTAGCAATCTCCCATAAGTCTTTGCAAGGTTTCTGCTAATAGTCCCGGGAGAAAGTACTCTGGTTTCATTTGTATCTCAAAACTTGAAAAGCTAGCAAGGCGGTATTTTTTTGCTACACAGGAAATTTCCCAAGAATTTGGCCCCATTTGTGTGAGCAGATAGGTTGCTTCTGTGGATAAGAGACTGGGGATGGTGGCGCCCTCAGAGTTATTTCCCCCCGTCTGCAGGAGGGACGCTTTTGAGGGTGCTTGCCAGGCCTTGGAGGTGCATGGCAAGGCCAGGAAACCCTCTTAGGCATCCTCCAGGTGCTTTCCTCCCCTTCCTGGATGTAGGTTTCGGCAGGTGGTCCTCCTATTAATGGGTTTGACGAGCAGGGGAATATGTTGATGACGTCATAACAAGCATTATTTTACCAGTAAATCAGAATTTTGGCAACGAGTCTCGAACTGCAGCCTTCCAGCTGTTCTTCCAGATCCTGCATTCCACTCCCGTAGTTTTCATGCCGGGAATGGAACAAGCATAGTCCAGGGTAACGATATGCACAAATATTTGAGATATTCATTATTCAATCGATTTCAGATGAATTCGGGCATTCGAATTTGAATCGAATTATCCAGACAGTCATTTTTAGTATTCAAATGAATACAAATATTTCTCATTATTTGTGCAAAGAATTCGGACATTCGTATGTGTATGGATATGTTCGCACCTGTATCTGTAGGCATTTCATTCGTATCTGTATGCGATGCACACATAACCGTACACATACGAATGTCTGAACTCTTCGGATACATATGGGATGAACACAGGATGCCTACGGGATGTGTACAAGATTCGTATCATCAAATACATATCGAATATTCCTATGAATAGATAGGAATGCATTCGTATCGGTTCGATTCTCCAGACATTAGTTTTTTATTTATTCGTACAAATTCAGATATTCGAATATTCGTGTGCCAGGGTATCTTTGGTTAGGACCACCAGGATAACCCCAATGATGTGTGTAAACTGGCTGGAAGAGAAGGAAGGAGAAAGAGGCATTTATTAATGCAGCAGCTGTGTTTGCAGCTAAACTTGGCTTCACTGTGAATTCTTTGCTTGGTTGTTCAACATTTCTTTGGTGCTCTTTGGTCTGGTGGTTAGGGATCCGGACTCTTACCTAGGAATACTGGGTTCGATTCTGCCCTCCTCCATGAAGCCAGCTGGGTGACCTTGGGCTAGTCACAGCTCTCTTGTGAGCTCTCAGAGCCCAACCACCTCACAGGGTGTTCTGTTGTGGGGAGAAGAACAGAAGGTTTGTCAGCCACTTTGAGTCCCCTTAAATGGGTGAGAAAAGCCAACTCTTCTTCTTAATAAAGTATGCAAAGTATTTTTTAAAAAAGATGACAACCAACTTTGCTTCTGAATCTTTGTAACTTCAATAACTTGGACACAGTTATCCATGCTCTGGTAATCTCCAGACTAGACTACTCTAATGTGCTCTACATGGGGCTGCCCTTGAAGACGGTTTGGAAGCTTCGAGTCCCCTTAAATGGGTGAGAAGAGTGGGACAGAAAAGCCAACTATTCTTCTCTTCTTCTTCTGAGTTTATATCATAGCTTCATGCACGTAGGCATTCTGTCCAAAGGACTTTCTTTTTACTGCTATCAGGCCTGTGTGTGTACAATATTCTTTTATTTAAAAACGTCTGAAGTTCAGGAGCAAGGCTGTAAATTATTGGCACAGGTCCTTTTTTGTTGAAATGCTTTGGAGTGTGTCTGGACTGGTGAAAAAACTTGGTTTCAAAGCTATATCCACAACAGAGTGAGAGGGCGTCTGTGTGGCAAATATAATTCAGCCTCAGCCGGTGTAAACTGCTAACACACTGATGGGCAAGGGTGCTTTCTCAAATTACGTGAAGTTTGAAAATGCATTCTTTTTTCATCCTCATTTCCCCTCTGGGAAGGTTCACGAACTGAAATTTAGTGGCTCCGTCTGAATTAAACTGAACACTCTTGGTCTGGGTTCAGTTTGAACCATTCTTTCTGAAGATCAGGGGGGTTTGGTTCATGTGCACGCCATAACAAACCTTGGTTCACTATTGGTTTGTGTGGATTGTAACACTCCTCTTTATCCAGGTTTGATTTGAACCAGGGTTATGCCATCCACCAGAGTGGTCCAGCTGGCTGCGTAGAGGAGGAGAAGGAGGAGAAGGAGGAGGAGGAGGAGGAGGAGGAGTTACTTTTCTACCCCACTTTGAGTTCCCTTAAGTGTGAGAAAAGCAGAGTGTAAAAGCCAACTCCTCTTCTAATGCAATAGGAAATGCAACTCACAGAGACAACGCATTGCAAATTTGATATGATCACAATAACTAGTCAATAAAAGATCTCTTGGTCGCAGGGCTTGGTTGGTTACCTGCCCATCTGATGAGGTGCAAAGGAAACCACCTGGCTGAAGGCTTCGGGAAGCCCACCAGGTGTCGGCCCCTTCCTTCTGCAGATCCTCACCCTCTCGGCTGGCTCCCGATTGGGATGCACACAGATATTCATAACATTCATTATTCGTATGAATTTGTACAAATTCAGACATGCGCACACAAACCAGACATCACCACATTCGTACATCAACTTTCGTACTAATACCAATGTTTTGGAACATTCATGCAAATAGCCTGGACGCTGGTTAAACTGCTTGTGTATAGGATACGTATCTGATACATATGTGTTGATTTGCACAAATATTTGAGATATTTGTTACTTGATCAAATGTGGACGGATTTGGAAATTCAGACTCAAATCGAACGTCCCGATATTTGTTTTTTAGTATTCAAACGAATACGAATATTTTGAATTATTCGTACAAATAATTCGAACATTCGTAGATGTGCAGATATGTGCCCATCACATAGGTACCAGTACGCATCTTACCCGTACCTGTTCCCTTCTATACGAGGTTCATATCATCAAATACTTTTTGAATATTCGTACGAAAAGATACAAATGTATTTGTATCGGTTTGAATATCCAGACATTTAGTTTCCTTTTTATTTGTACAATTCCGGATAATCGAATATTCGATTTGAATCTAATCAAATTTGAAAATTGCATTTCTGCGCGCCTCCAGTTGGCATAGGATACGTATCTGATAGGTGTGCGTTTGTGTAGGATCCGTAAGCATTCGTATTGGATATTTGTATTAATTCATACAAATTCAGTCGTATCAAACGGAATCCTACCACATCCGAAGGGGATCTGTTCAAACAAATACGGATTTTCTAACGTTTGATTCCTTACGAATCGAATACTCAAAAATCCATTTTTGTGCATCTGAACTCCTGCAATTTCCCACTGATGGGATTTTATTTGCACCTTGCCAGGCCAGCAGGTTAGCTGGGGATTGCCACATGGGCCTGGTGAGATCTTCCTTGGACCCTGCACTGAATCTTGCTGTCCGGAGACTTCCGAAAAGGGATCGCTGCTCCGGCATTCTCTGAAAATCTGAATATTTATCAAGCTCACTGTTTTTCTTCAGGTGTGGAATGGCCTTCAGGGGGAAATGGCAACGGAACGCCTTCATCTAATCTCCTTCTACAATGTCATTCGCGGCTGCTCTTGAAATTTGGGTCGACAGCTCCTTGCCGGCTGCTTCTTCTTGAAGTCTCACTGATTTTAACATTTCCCCCTCGCTGGCAGCAAAAGGGTTCCGTCTTTCACCCCAAAGGTCGTCCCTGGCTGCCTGTGAGTCTGAATTTGAAACAGCACAAAAAGATGTAAAAGCCGCTGTCGCTCTAGGTCCCAAATTAGAACATGCTGGGTATATTGAGTTCCTCACCCAGGCTTTCGGTAAAACAGTTCAATGATCTATTTTATGCAGCCGGAATTGAGACTCCATCAAAGGTAGCGAGGCCTGCTCAGGAAAAAAAAGGCTGGTAAAAAAATAAAATAAAGGAGAGAAGGGGCTGTGAAGAAAACAAGGCAACTCAAAATGCACCAATACCCAGACGAAATGCTGGGTCTGGTCCCAGAGTTTACCTTTTGGGGATGGATGTTATAAGGAAAATTAGGGAAATTATGCACTGGCTGGTAAACTGGACCAGCAAGGATGCTAAGACCTGTTCTTCCACATGCATGTGAGGTCTAGAGGAGGGTCCATCCCCTTAAACCAGACCCCTGATTTAGACCAGCCCAGTGTACAGAAAGGAGGCCGGTTTGGTCTTGCGGTTAGAGAGCCGGGCTTGTATCTGGAGGTTTCCTGTTTCGAGCTCACACTCCTAAACAAAGCCAGCTGGGTGGCCTTGGGCTAGCCACAGCTTTCTTTCTGAGCTCTCGCAGCCCCACCCACCTCACAGGGTGCTCTGTTGTGGGGAGAAGAACAGAAGGTTTGCCAGCAACTTTGAGCTCCCTTAAGGGTGAGAAAAGTGGGGTATAAAACCAACTCTTCTTTTGGGACACTTGCCAATTTAGTTGCAATGCTTTTGGTCAAGAGTTGTCTAGTTTATTTGTTTCACCCTTCTCTTATTGGCATTGCTCTATACAATTTTTAATGTTTTTAATGTCCTTTTCAGTATGAACGTCTGGATAATTTGAACAAATAGATCTGAAATTTTATTTGAATGTATACATTGAAATTTCGGGACATTCTATTTGAGTTCAAATGTCGAAATTCGGCACATTTGTTCAGATTTCGAATGTCCAAGAATACTCACGCACAGGATAGGTTTCCATTGCCCACATGCTAACTGGGGCCTACCATAGCTTGTATCCGGATTTCCGGAATAAAATCCGCTGTTGGAGAAAAGAGTGCAGCTTATCTGCTGCGAATGCACGAGGCGCCGTCTGGACTCCAGCAGCCTCCCCGCAGTTTCTCAGAGAAAGAGAAAGCTGTGATGCTTCCATAGTGCGCGCGGTGAGACACGCATCATGTGTGATGGCGCAGCGAACGGGAGAGAAACCTCAAAATTACCTGATACTGCGGAGCGAGTGTTGATTGTTCAGCAGCAGGTAAATCCACAGTAGCGGCGGCATAATGCGCCATTGCTACGAAGGATTGGGCGTCAGCTGTGAGGCACATGCACCGAGTGTACACCAGAATGTGCCGTATCCCCCCAGTCTGGACACATTCATTTTCTGCACTGGCATGTGGACCACAGGACTCGGTTCGAGTTTGCGAGCCAATCTGGTCTAGTGGTTAGGGAAGCCGGACTCTCATCTGGGAATACCAGGTTAGATTCTGCCCTCTCCCATGAAGGCATCTGGGTGACCTTGGGCTAGTCACAGCTGTCTTCTGAGCTCTCACAGCCCCACCCACCTCACAGGATGTTCTGTTGTGGGGAGAAGAATAGAAAAGTTTTGTTAGCTGCTTTGAGTCTCCTTAAATGGGTGAGAAAAGCGGGGTAGAAAAGCCAACTCTTCTCCTTCCTCCATGAAGTCAGTTGGGTGACCCTCGGTTAGTCACAGCTCTCTTCTGAGCTCTTACAGCCCCACCCACCTCACAGGGTGTTGTGGGGAGAAGAACAGAAGGTTTCTCAGTCGCTTTGAGTCCCCTTAAATGGGTGAGGAAAGTGGGGTAGAAAAGCCAATTCTTCTCCTTCCTCCGTAAAGCCAGTTGGGTGACCTTGGGCTAGTCACAACTCTCTTTTGAGCTCTCACAGCCCCACCCACCTCACAGGGTGTCTGCTGTGGGGAGAAGAACAGAAGCTTTGTCAGCTGCTTTGAGTCTCCTTAAATGGGTGAGAAAAGCGGGGTAGAAAAGCCAACTCTTCTTCTTCTCCTTATTCTGGATTCTATTCCAGAATAAGGCCAGGTGTGAAAGGACCCCGTGTGACAGAACAGTGACAGAGCAGCAGGGTTTGTTTTGACACACCGATACAAATCCACAGTAGTATCTTTTCAGCACATTAATCTGAATTCTAACTGCAGCTGCCATCTGCAAGCCCGAGCAAAGTGCATCATGTTACGTTTTGATGCTTGGCAGAAAGAGGCGAAGCGCACTGAGACGGTGTTTGGTGGTGAGGATCCAAGAAATCTTAGTGACAGAATGAAGCATAAATGCATTGCCGTGAGTTGGAACAAGAGCCGGAGTGATTATCATAGCACCAGTCTAACTAATCCTTCAGAACATTTTGTGGAGTCTTACAGCCATTATTGTGATTTGCTTCTATGGGCTCGTCCCCATGCAGAGGATCCAATCCTACCTCCGAAGCAAACCTGAATTCGACTTGTCAGCCGCTTTGAGCCCCCTTAAATGGGTGAGAAAAGCGGGGTAGAAAAGCCAACTCTCCTCCTTCTCCAGAGCTTCTGAACAGGATTAAGAACTGCAGTGGTGGGCCACGCGTATTTTAAGCCAAGAGTCAAATCCCCTTGGAGGGTGTTTGTTTTTCTTGGACGGGAACTCTGGAACGTCTTCCAGAACTCTCCATCTGTTCCTCGGTTTGCCTTTTCTCCACTTTGTGTCTACTCTTTGCCTCCCCTCTGTCCTGTCCTCTACATGCTCAAATTATCCAAGCGCATTCTCTCTCTCTCTCTCTCCCCCCTTTTTTAAAACATAATAAAATATTCATGAAGCCTCGTGCGTTCCCTCTGCAAGCCCTCAGCTTTTAGAGTGCAGGACACGATCCCAGCTAGGCAAGCATTTTCTGAGTCTCTGAATCAATACGGCCCTCCGGTCTGAACAGCGTCTGGGCGACTGCGTTGTCACGTGGGTGGGTGAGTGGGTGTCTTTCTCTCCCATTTTGCTGGCTTGTCGAGTAAGTGGGCTACGAGTTTCCTCAAAGGCCTACACAGAACTAGTGGTTTGGTCTAGTGGTTAGGGAGACGGACTCTTATATGGGAATACCGGGTTCGATTCCGCCCTCCCCCACGAAGCCAGCTGGGTGACCTTGGGCGAGTCACAGCTCTCTTCTGAGCTCTCACAGCCCCACCCACCTCACAGGGTGTCTGTTGTGGGAGAAGAACAGAAGGTTTGTCGGCTGCTTTGAGCCCCCTTAAATGGGTGAGCAAAGAAGGGTAGAAAAGCCCATTTTTCTTCTTCCATGAAGCCAGCTGGGTGACCTTGGGCGAGTCACAGCGCTCTTCTGAGCTCTCACAGCCCCACCCACCTCGCAGGGTGTCTGTTGTTGGGAGAAGAACAGAACTTTTTTTATCCAAAGGGTGCCTTCTACCTCTCCAAGACGGCAGATGAGAACTTGCAGGTGAGTGAAGGGGCTTAATCGCTCGCCTACAGATAAGCCTATAAAGCTGTGTGCATTTGCTGGGGAAGTGACTGCAGAGAAACCCCACTGAAGGCACCAAAGAGGCCTGCGTTAGGCTGCGCAGTGTCGAACAGACCCCGGTCAACGTTGCAGGCAAGCAAAGGTCTTGCTGCCACTGCCACTGCCACCGCCGCGGCCACCACCGCCTTCCTCCTTTATGGGAAACTCTAAGGAGATCAAGAATCTGTAGGTTCTCAAAGGGTGAAACAAGGTCACGCCGGGAGGGTGTGTGCGCTGGCCTCACGCATGCGCGGCGGGACTCGCACATCAGCAAGTGATGCGATTAACCCTGATAGGAAGGGGGCCTTGGGAAGCCGCGCTGTGGGATCTGGAGCACATGGTCTGCGCATTGCCCAGATGAACCCGGCCCAAAGCAACCACGGGGAAGGGATAATCTTCTTAGGAGAACAGTTTCCAGCCTAGGAAGCCATTAACCCTTTCCCTTCTGACGTAGCATCACGCGTCTCTGCAGGGACCTGGCAAGCCGGAGAGAAACGCCGACCCGTGAACACTGCCCGGCCTTCTCTCTCTCTCCTTTTTAGTCATTATTAAGATAAAAAATTAAAATGGAAATTTTGCCCGGGGAGGTTGGACGTTTTTCACGGCGACACTTTTCCCCTTTGTGTAAATCACCACGTTTTACGGCCCTCCGGTGACGGCAGCCAAATCTATAGTCTGGCTCGGTTTTCTTTACTCAGCAGCATTTTTCCAAAAAAGGAATAGGAAGTTAGCATGCTAAGAGTTTTGTTTTTAAATGAAAACCTCCTCCTTCTCCCAGAGAGAGCCGGTATTATTATTATTATTATTATTATTATTATTATTATTATTATTATTATTATTATTATTATTATTATTATTATTATTATTATTATTATTATTATTATTATTATTATTATTATCATCATCATCATCATCATCATCATCATCATCATCATCATCATCATCATCATCATCAATTTTTAAGCATCTCTGTGTATTGCCTAGGATGATTTTTTTAAAAAAAGTATTAGATGGTATATTCATATAATGCCAATCTGTTTTTCTTGTGATTCAGTTTGGTCTTGTGGTTAGGGAGCCGGACTCTTATCTGGGAAAACTGGCTTTGATTCCGCTTTCCTCCATGAAGCCAGCTGGGTGACCTTGGGCTAGTCACAGCTCTCTTTTAGCTCTCACAGCCCCACCTCCCTCACAGGGTGTTCTGTTGTGGGGAGAAGAACAGAAGGTTTGTCAGCCGCTTTGAGTCCCCTTAAATGGGTGAGAAAAGCAGAGTAGAAAAGCCAACTCTTCTCCTTCCTCCACAAAGCCAGCTGGGTGACCTTGGGCTAGTCACAGCTCTCTTCTGAGCTCTCACAGCCCCACCTCCCTCACAGTGTGTTCTGTTGTGGGGAGAAGAACAGAAGGTTTGTCAGCCGCTTTGAGTCCCCTTAAATGGGTGAGAAAAGCAGAGTAGAAAAGCCAACTCTTCTCCTTCCTCCACAAAGCCAGCTGGGTGATCTTGGGCTAGTCACAGCTCTCTTCTGAGCTCTCACGGCCGCACCTCCCTCACAGGGTGTTCTGTTGTGGGGAGAAGAACAGAAGGTTTGTCAGCTGCTTTGAGTCCCCTTAAATGGGTGAGAAAAGCAGAGTAGAAAAGCCAACTCTTCTCCCTCCTCCACAAAGCCAGCTGGGTGACCTTGGGCTAGTCACAGCTCTCTTCTGAGCTCTCACGGCCGCACCTCCCTCACAGGGTGTTCTGTTGTGGGGAGAAGAACAGAAGGTTTGTCAGCTGCTTTGAGTCCCCTTAAATGGGTGGTTCTGGCAACAGGCTCTTTGGCGCCACAGTCGGAGAAAGACGTTGGGCTTCCCCTCCTCCCCGTTACAGAGCCAGCTCAGCATATTTTTAATTAAGCAAATAAATATGCAGGAGATTAAGGATTAGGTCTTTGAGAGCAGAGGCTAAACCATTGGATGCAGCCATATGGGCGTCAAAGGCAGCCCTCCAGGTGGCAAAAGTTTCTGGTCCTTGAGCTTCGCCAGCCTCCAACGGAGAGGAGAATTTGCCCTCTTCCCCCCATGGAGATGGACAGTAGGGATGTCCAGGAATATTCAACACATTCCAAATTCGATTTGAATTTACCCATTCAAATGAATTTCAAATTTTTGAATTAATCGTACGAACTATTCAGACATTCATACATGTACGGATACGTACATGATACTTACTTGCCCGTACACATCTTTCCTGCATCCGGACGCATCTCTACGGATCCGTACGGGTTGAAAACGGGATGCATACAGGATAAGTACTGGATGCGTACGGATGTGTACGGACGCGTATGAGTTACGTATGAATGTTGTCGGCAATCGCATTTGGAAACGTGGGTTGAAAGTTCGCATGAATAGATGTGAATGTTTTCAAATTGAATGAAACGTGAAGACATTTGAATTTCAAACATTCAAATTGATTCGGATTTTTGGATATTCAGTTCAAATCGGATCGAATCCCGAAAGTTGCATTCGCGCACAGCCCTAATGGGCAGAGGGGGGAGGAGGCATCTAAGAAATGGAAGCCTTGTGAAAACACCTTCTGTTCTCACCCTTAAGGGGACTCAAAGCGGCTGACAAACCTTCTGTTCTCACCCTTAAGGGGACTCAAAGCGGCTGACAGTCCTTCTGTTCTCACCCTTAAAGCGACTGACAGGCCTTCTGTTCTTCTCCCCTGTGAGGTCAGTGGGGCTGTGAGAGCTCAGAAAGGGAGCTGTGACTAGCCCAAGGACACTCAGCTGGCTTTGTGGAGGAGTCTGGAGTCAAAGTGGATTTCGAATGCCTACGAATATTCATGCACACCCCAATGATGTGGTAGCTAGAGCACCATCAGACTAGAGTTGAGCTGTCCTTGGTCCTGAATTTCCTTTTGGGGTCATGGTAACAGCAACCAGCCTGGAGAGCTTTAAAAAAAGGTTTAGACAAATTCATGGAGGACATCTGTATTAATGGTTACTAGAATGGACTCCCCAGGTATCCATTCAGGATGGAGAGCCAGGTAGGATGCCTCTGAAGGCCATTTGAAGGGGTCAAAAGCAGGTGAAGGTTTAACCTTCATCTTGAGATGCCCAGAAGCAATTGGCAGACCATTGTGTGAGACAGGATGCTGGATTAGCTGGGCTGTGGCCTGATCCAGCAGGGCTCCTCTCAGGTTCTGATGGACTGGATGGGCTGTGGACTGATCCAGGAGGGCTCTTCTTAGGTTCTTATGGACTTGTTGGGCTGTGACCTGACCCAGCAGGGCTCCTCTTACATCCTCTTATGGTGAAGAGTAATTTGCTTCGAACGTAAACAAAGCTAGGCTCCTGAAATCTTAGTAAATTTTCCTTGGGCAACAAGAAAAAGAATGAGTATGAAATACTAGGAGAACCTTCCTTGAATTATTCAGCTTTAAGAGAGAGATTGGGGTGGTGGAGAAAAAAAGTAGTTGGAAGGCAAGAAAGCTGATTATTCCTGTTTTTTCCCCTCTCCAAAGAGGCCCAAGGGGATGTAGGAAATACACAATGTTCATAAAAGTAAATCAGCTTTCGCTTGGGCCAGAAGTTGGGCCGGGGGGGGGGGGGGGGGGCTGAGAGAAAGTTAAGAGAACATCATTACAGCCAAATAAGAAAAATCCTTAACTTCTCCCACCAAATGTAGCTGGGATCATTTGATTAGCAAGGCTTCCTGTGTTCTGGCCGGAATCTCTTATTCTGCTGACGCACGATCACCCCCAAATAGGAACCATGTCACGATGCTTTGTGCCAAGTCCTACGACCCGACCTTGGGGCTTTTTGGCTTGGGAGCCTTAGAGTGCATTTACTTTTCTCCTCCTCTTGTTTTTAGAGGAAGGAGGCAAAGGAAGAAGGGGGGGGGGGCGGCGGATCGATGGCTTCAAACCACTATCTAGGAAGCGCCGTGGAAATAAACAGGAGGAAGCCAGAATTCTGGGCGGTGGTGTTTTTTTGTTTTGTTTTTTACGTCTTCAGTTTTAATAATTCATTTGCTGGACTGGTTTTTCTCCTCCATGAACAGGAAATGTCCTTCTGGCAAAAGAATTGCTTTCTCCTTTGCTCTCTCCGTGAGTGGGAGGTGAATGGGTGGAAGGAAACGAGGCTTATGGGGCTTCTCAAGGAACAGGAACTTTTCAAGCAGTTTCCCCCTTTATTCTCAACCCTCTTTGGCCCATAAAAGAACCTCAGGTGGGTTTGGGTTCCGAAAATGGCCACTGGCATTTGGAACGGCCGCTGGATATTGGGGCAGATGTCCAAGGGCCCGGTTTATCCATCCTAAGTAGGGTTTGCATGAATATTCGTAGGCACTGGAAATCCGATCGAATGTGCCGAATTTCCACATTCGAACGCCAATGGAATGTCCTGAAATTAGAATGTAAACATTCAGATTGAATTTCAAACTTCGGATCTATTCATTAAAATTATCTGGATGTTTGTATGTGCCCCGGTTCGTACGTGATGCGCGCTTGAAGATCAGCATCTTTCCCGCATTCACATGCATGGGTACGGATCTGTACGGGATGAAAACGGGTTGCATATGGACGTGTATGGATGTGTACGGTTGTGGGGAAGATGCGTATGTCCGCGTATGAATGTTGTCGACCTTCGTATGCGCAGATTCGAATCAAAAATTCAAATGAATAGATTTGAATTTGGTCAATTCAAATTTAAAAGATTCGAATCGGATTTTGGGGTATTCGATTCGATTCAAATGGAATGTCAAAAAGCCATCAGTGAATGTCTCTAGTTCTAAGCTTAGGGTTTTAAGGGGAGAAAGACCACCATGTTCCGACACTGTTTAGAGGTAATTTTCAGCAGGCCTCACCTGGCCTAACAAGGCAACCTGAATTGCAGTGCTCACCTCTGGGCAACCATTAAAGGAACAGGAACTCTATTCGCTTTTTCATGGAGTAACGCAAAGGTCAACGAAGGCCATGTTGCAAGTCATTGAGGTGCCCTCTAGAGAAAAGAGGGGCACATTGTAGCTGCCCCAAGCCGGCGGGGGGGGGGGGCATGGCTAGAAGAAGATAGGTTCTTCACAGCACCACTGTTTACCCAACTGATGGTCCTCCCAGCATCCACATTCCCTGTCCTTGTTTTCACAAAAGAAGATGGCAAATTTACGGGAGTTCCCCACCCCGCTGCCCTTAACCTCTGTTGGTAGACTGGGCCTCCCCTCCGTAGAGTCCTTGATGTCCGTTGGTAGACAGGGCCTCCCCTCCACAAGCCCCTTGACTTCCATTGCTCCACTGGGCCTCCCCTCCATGGGGCCCATTGCTTCACTGGGCCTCCCCTCCACAGGGCCCTTGACTTCCATTGGCAGACTGGGCCTCCCCTCCACAGGGCCCTTGTCCTCCATTGGCAGACTGGGCCTCCCCTCCACAGGGCCCTTGACTTCCATTGGCAGACTGGGCCTCCCCTCCACAGGGCCCTTGTCCTCCATTGGTAGACTGGGCCTCCCCTGTATGGGGCCCATTGCTTGACTGGTCCTCCCCTCCACAGCGCCCTCAATGTCCATTGGTAGGCTGGGCCTCCCGTCCATACTACCTTTGACTTCCATTGGTAGATATGTCTCTACTTTGTAACATCAGTGACCTCCATTGGTGGATTGGACCTATATTCCACAGCACCAACGGCTTCCATTGGGGAAACTGGGCTTGCCCTTTGTGGCACTACCGACATCTTAGTGATAGACTGGGTACCTTCTCCACAGGGCCCTTGACTTCCATTGGCAGACTGGGCCTCCCCTCCACAGTGCCCTTGACTTCCATGGGTAGACTGGGCCTCATGAGCTGACTTTCACCCAAAGGCTGAGATGCCAGCTGCCTTAGCCTACCCTGACTTCCACTGAATTCAGCCATGAACCGTGGGGCTGAGGGAGATTCTGCTGGTCAAAGATTTTCATCAACGTTTAGGACGCCAGTGTATCTTGGTGAGAGATCTCTTTCTGCTCTGCTGCCTAATAGTCTCTCTGCTCGTGTTTTACCACTTAACCAGCTATTAGCAGTAATCATTCTAAATTAATTATGCCTCCTCCCTTTCCCGAAATCTGTGAATGGAGCAGAAATTAATTGACAGTGAATATCTCCAGTTCAATGGGGATTCCGTCCTGATCTCTGTCAGGTTATCAATTTGTGCCTCGGAGCGTGAAATTTAATTACCCACAGATGTTATTTTTGGTGTCTGGAATTATCTCCTCTTTCCTCGAGTGGAACAGCAGGGTCTAATGTGGAGAGCTGAACGTGGCACGCTTCGAAAAACCAAGGGCCCTGCTGTCTGGCAGTGGGACAAGAAGAAGAAGAAGAAGAAGAAGAAGAAGAAGAAGAAGAAGAAGAAGAAGAAGAAGAAGAAGAGTTGGCTTTTCTACCTCGCTTTTCTCACCCATTTAAGGGGACTCAAAGCGGCTGACAAACCTCCTGTTCTTCTCCCCATGACACCCTGTGAGGTAGGTGGGGCTGTGAGAGCTCAGAAGAGAGCTGTGACTAGCCCAAGGTCACCCAGATGACTTCATGGAGGAGGAAGAAGAAGAGTCGGATTTTCTACCCCACTTTTCTCATCTATTTAAGGGGACTCAAAGCGGCTGACAAAGCTTTTCTGTTCTTCTCCCCACAACAGACACCATGTGAGGTAGGTGGGTGGGGCTGTGGAGCTCAGAAGAGAGCTGTGACTAGCCCAAGGCCACCCAGCTGGCTTCATGGGGAAGGGCGGAATCGAACCCAGTATTCCCAGATAAGAGTCTGGCTCCCTAACCACTAGACCCAACTGGCTCACAGGGACAATTTACTGTTGTGACAAATACACTTTACTGCTTAGCTCCCTTGCCTTCGCGCCATTTCAAGGAAGGCACCCCGATGGCATCCAGACCTGGAACCCTAACCGTAACCAATCCACTTTAAAGGCTAGTGAATGCACCTTGAAAGTGCCTTTTTTTGGGCTTCAGTGTGGATTACAAGCCAAGTGAAAACAGCCATGTGTCAAAGCTACCGCCTTTTTCCTTTTAAAGAAGGAAAAAGAAGAAAAGAGAAGAGGAAAGGAAAGGAAAGGAAAGTAGGAAAAAAGAGAAAAGAGGAGAGGAAAGGAAAGGAAAGAGCTGGTCAGGACTTGTTCCTGGAAGTTGCTTTGAAATCAGTCCTGAAGAGACCCACGTCCATGAGCATTCTGTAAAGCTCTGGCATTTCGGCCCACTGTCTGGAGGCTCCAAAAACCCATGGATCCCTATAGAGCATCATTATAGATCTGAATCTCTACAGTCCTTAAAATAGCAAGGCTATTTTTTCCCCAACATGTGCCTTAAAATAACATCAGACCGTTTGGCCCTTTTAAATGTTAGCACGAACCGTTTAGGTTGGAGATGAGAACTGAATGCAGGTAAAGAAGCCTCCCTCTACCTGGACTAAGCAGACCGAACCGCCTTCCACCTATGGATGGACTGGACTTTGCATCGTCAGTGTTTTAAAATTGGGATTAAACTAACTTTTCGAAGGGAGCCCCGTAGGAACAGAACCATAATAGCTGAGTCTGGGCGGAGGCAGGATTTGCAGCTAGCAAACAGCGTTCCCGGACCGGGCGGGGTGGGGCGGGGTGATATCGTGGCATCGTACGACTGCAAAAAGAGTCCACGTTAATCCCAGGATTAGTCTAGGCAGCTGGACTGAAAGTAAAAAGGAGAAACGGGAAAACTGGGTGCGGGGAGGCACAGAGCGCCGTGTGTGCGCACACATGGGCATGAATGATTGCAGTGCGCGGTAGTTCCTTGCAAACATGATGTCAGAACCATGTGGCCCGCAGGAGCTGATGAATGCAAAGGAGACAGAGAAAACCCGGAAGCGTTCGGGCTTTATTTATGAGAGCTGGTGCTTATTAAAACCTTTCCCCCCAGCAGGGACGGGCTGGGTAAACACACAGGCTGATTCATTAGCACTTCTGGCCATCTGCTTCTCCGAGCCGGGCCGGAGAACTGTGGGGCTCCACAGGTTGGGTCAGGAGAGGGAGAGACGGCGTGGGGTGGGGTGGGGTGGGGGACATAGGGAGGGGGAAGCCGGGTCAGAGATGGGTGCATTACCTCCCCCAACCCTGCATTGGTTGGGTGTCGGATTCTCCTATGATGGACAGATTTATCTGGGGATTTGGGCTACAGGGGAAGGAAAGCTCCATAGAACCTCATTACTTGGGGGGGGGGGCGGCGGCGGGTGTATTTGATTTGTATCAAATTGAATGCAGGAAAATTCATATTTGTTCAAATGTGGTAGGATTTGCATTCAATACAAATATTCAGTCCCGTACGGATCCCATAGAAATGCATGCAAATAGCATATGGATCTCATACAAATGTATATGGATAGCGTACGGATCCTATATATGAATGGATACGAACACCACACGATCCCATAAAAATGCATACGAATTCCCTACGAAGCTTCATACAAATGTATCAAAACGTGTTATTCGAATTAGTGGTAATCTTCGAATGTGCCAACATTCAATTTGAATTCGAAGGAGCAAATTCGACCGAATTTGGCTATTCCTCATCCGAAAAAGCCACACTCTGCTGTGAACATGCTCCCACCCCATCTCCGGTACCCTCTGGGTGAAGAAATCCTTCCCCTTGCCTGATCCTGCTCTCCTACCCATCAGCTTCCTAGAGGGCCTTATTAGATCTACGTCATTCTGCCCACTCTTAGATCTCCAGCAAGCGACATCTGTACCTGTGCTTTAAAAACAAAACAACCAACCTGCAGGGAATAACTTACAGGTGAAGCAACACAGACCCTGGGAAACATAGGGCACGAATGCAATTGTCGGGGTCCAATACAAATCAAGTACCTGAAAATTCAATTCGATTCGCATCTTTAAAATTTGAATTAAACCAAATTCAGTTCGAACTGAGAAAATCTGAATCTATTCGTTCGGATTTTCAGTTCGAATTTGCCACTTGCAGACGTCAACGACACTCGTAGATGCCTGTGCTCATCTTTCCCGCATCTGTACGCACCTGTACGTGACCGTATGCATCCCGTAGCTATCCCGTATGCAACCCGTTTTCATCCTGTTCGGATCCATGCAGATGCGTACAGATGCGGGGAAAGATGCAATTCTGCAATCTGTACACACGCGAATGCCCAGGTAATTTGAATGAATTAGACCCAAAATTCGAAATTAGTTTAAATCTTTGCATTCAAATTTATGGAGTTTCGATTCAAATTCGAATGTCGACATTCGGGCAGATTCGGCCGAATTTTGACTACCTTCGAGTATCTGTGCGCACCCCTGATAGGACCACTGGGATCTCCTGGGCAGAAGATAAGGCCAGGAGAACTGCGTGAGACCTCCATGCGGTACCCAGGCAGGCCGCCTGGTTCGGTGGCACCCCACGGCACCCATCGCTGCAGCTTTGCCCGGGGTCCCGAAATGAATCCTGGCTCTGAAGGTAGCTCTGGATGACAAGGTGAAATATTTTCAGCAGCGGGCGTGCTGATTCAGGAGGTGTCATCATCCACCAAACATATGGGCTTTCTGTGCCCTTTGCTGCCAATCCAAGGTACCATCCTGGCTTGAGCAGCCGCTTTCCAGATGGCTCCGTCCAAAACGGTGGCGGTGGTTCAAAGATCCCTGCGTTTTAGTTTTTGACTTTCCCGTGAGTTAGTTATTCACCGACACCCCCCCACCCCCAGCTTAGAATTTTATTCTCCAGGGTCAAATCGACTATGGAGGTGAAAGTCAGTTCTGTTTGGTTTCCTGTTTCTTTCAGACACCCTGAAATAGGGCTTCCGAAAATATGGGTTGTGGACCCTGGAACACAACAGACAACCACTTTTCCCCACCCATTAAGGGGTCTCAAAGTGGCTGACAAACCTTCTGTTCTTCTCCCCACAACAGATACTTGCTTTCCCCATGCTTTAAGGGGACTCAAAGCAGCTGACAAACCTTCTGCTCTTCTCCCCACAACAGACACTCACTTTCCCCATGCCTTAAGGGGACTCAAAGCAGCTGACAAACCTTCTGCTCTTCTCCCCACAACAGATACTTGCTTTCCCCATGCTTTAAGGGGACTCAAAGCAGCTGACAAACCTTCTGCTCTTCTCCCCACAACAAACACTCACTTTCCCCATGCCTTAAGGGGACTCAAAGCGGCTGACAAACCTGTTCTCCTCACACCAGAAACCCACTATTTCCACCCTTTAAAGGGGCTAACAAACCTTCTGCTCTTCTCCCCACAACAGACACCCTGTGAGGTAGGTGGGGCTGTGAGAGCTCAGAAGAGAGCCGTGACTAGCCCAAGGCCACGCAGCTGGCTTTGTGGAGGAGTGCAGAATTAAAGTGGGGGACTACCAGCAAAGAGTCCAAGACTCTAACAAGATGAAACTGGCTCCCCTCTGAGGCAGCCTGGAGGCCCAGTTTGGACAGCAAAATGAAGGTGCTGGGGCCCTGGAGTTTTTACTCTAAGCACCCTAACTCGCTACTTCTGATGGGCTGTGCAACCAACACGCCCTAATAACCATCCTTCCAAAGCAAATAAAGCAGCAAAAGCCTTTGAAAAACTGCGGGAGCAAATGCAATTTTTGGAGATGAGTAGAAAAATAAAGGTGAATAAATGCCTCCCCAATTGAGCCAACGGCTTGTGACAACTCAGATGGGTCTTTTAGCCTTTTTCCTGCCGGCAATTCACTAACACTGTGCTGTTGTCTTCTCCCTAGACATCTTTCTCCCACGCTATCCTGGTCCAGCCTGGAGTACCTGTCCTTCTGGCCTGTGCATAGCTCCCCCGCATTAGGGATTTCCACAAATATTCAAAAATTCAAAAAATCTATTTGAGTCCTACGAACGTCGACATTCGAACTCGGTTATGGATTTTTGAAAATCCGATCCGGATTTTCAAATGATTCAGATGTGTAGATTCGTACCTGTGGTAGACCCATCTGCGCGGAAACTGTACGTCTCTTGCGCTTAAAATACGGCATTAAAACGGGATGCATACGGATTTTTGCAGAATGTGCACAGATACGTATAACAGGCACGAATATTGCCGACATTCGTATCTTTAAGTACGACCCTAACATTCGGGTGCACGGATCCGAACGTTACGGAATCGAATCAGATTTTAAGGCCTCCGAATCTGAAATATCCGAACTGAATCCGATTTTATGACATTCGGATCTACGCGCCCGTGTGCGTTCAAGCAAGATCAGCAGAGAGGAGCGACGCGAGAACCGCAAAGATGACGCCCGTAGATGCTAATCTCCTATCTCGCCTCCAGCAAATGCTTTGGAACTTCTGACAGCCGGGGGTCTTTTAAGTGGGTCTCCGGTTGTTTACCAGTTCTGTCTGGCAAGGGTGAGCTGGTTGAGAGTTGCAAAGCGGGGTGGGGGTGGGGGGTGGTTGTTATTTTTTTTTAAGCTGTCACTGTAGCATTTACTGTTTGGAACAGATGTCTGCCTTATTTAAAATGCAACAGCTTAGACATTAATAGTATAATTTCAGTTCAGATGGGAGGGAGCTGAGCTTTCTTCTCTCCTCCACCATCCAGAGCCAGGTGGGGGTTACATGAAAGGCAAAGCTGCAATGGCTGAATGCTGGGGATGCTATAGATATATTGCAGTGGTTAATTAATAATAATAATAATAATAATAATAATAATAATAATAATAATAATAATAATAATAATAATAATAATAATAATAAGAATAAGAAGAAGAAGAAGAAGAAGAAGAAGAAGAAGAAGAAGAAGAAGAAGAAGAAGAAGAAGAAGAAGAAGAAGAAGAAGAATATACGAGGCATAGGGACATACAGGAGGGCCTTCTCTGTGGTGGCCCCTAGACTTTGGAACAGCTTCCCTTCTGATGTTCATGAGGCGCCTACACTGTATACTTTTCGGCGCCTGGTGAAAACATATCTTTTCACCCAGGCTTTTGCCATCTAAATAGCTTCCTCTGGGTGCCATCCTGTTGGGGGGTGGGGGTGGATGTGGGAGGGAGGGAGGGGGGAGGTGATATTTTTAATTATGTTTTTTTTATTTTGGTATGTTTTATTCTTATTGTAAACCACCCTGGGACCATTTGGTGAAGGATGGGAGATAGATAGATAGATAGATAGATAGATAGATAGATAGATAGATAGATAGATAGATAGATAGATAGATAGATAGATAGATAGATAGATAGATAGATAGATAGATAGATAGATAGATAGATAGATAGATAGATAGATAGATAGATGATAAAAAGCCAACTCTTCTTCTTCCTATTATACTCTGCTTTTCTTACTCATCTAAGGAGACGCAAAGCTGCTGGCAAACCTTCTGTTCTTCTCCCCACAACATGCACCCTGTGAGGCAGGTGGGGCTGTGAGAGCTCAGAAGGAGAGCTGTGACTAGCCCAAGGCCACCCAGCTAGCTTCATAGAGGAAGAAGAGTTGGCCAGTTTGGTCTAGTGGTTAAGGAGCCGGACTCTTATCTGGGAACCCTGGATTTGATTCCACACCTGGGAGCCAAGTGGTGCTGTGAGAGCTCCGAAGGAAGATGTGACTAGCCCAAGGTCACCCATCTGGCTTCGTGGAGGAGGGCGGAATCAAGCCCGGTATTCTCAGATAAGAGTCCGGCTCCCTAGCCACTAGACCAAACTGCCTCACTGGAGATGCTACAGATACATTACAGTGGCTGAGTGCCATGGTTGCTACAGAAGCCCCGATGCTGTTTTCTTGGCAGTGAAAGGAAATAGCGTGAGTTTGTTTAGGTCCCCAAATCACCTCTTGCTACCCCAGGGGACGATCTCCGGGGAAACCCTGGCTCTTTCCCCACCTGTCGTTTCTTTGCAGGATCACTGCTCTTGCAAAAGTACCCGGATGTCTTTATCCGTGACTCCCCTTTGGCCTGAAGACGTTCCCAGTGGACGCCTCAATATGGTTCTGCGATAATTCTGGCCCAGATTCAACAAATTCCTTTTCATCCTTTGCTGCAGCCAGACACAGATAAGGAGTGCTCGAATAAAGTTGCCAACTTCTGATTAGATTAGCTTAGTTTATTTATGGTCCCCGACCAGATAAAAGCAATGAAAGAGCAATATAAAAGATAAAATGCTTTAAGCGAAAGAAGGAAGTATAAATTTTAACAACACTAACTAAAAGAAAAGTTTTGTCGGAACCTGGAGAGGGTATAAAATAATTTTGTTATTGAGGAGTAGTAGTAGGAGTTGGCTTTTATGCGCTGCTTTCTCATCCTTAAGGGGACTCAAAGTAGCTGGCAAACCTTCTGTTCTCCCCACAATAGACACCCTGTGAGATAGGCGGGACTGTGAGGGCCCAGAAACAGAACTGTGACTAGCCCAAGGCCACCCAACTTACTTCATGGAGGAAGAAGAAGAGTTGGTTTTTTTAACCCACTTTTCTCACCCATTTAAGGGGACTCAAAGCAGCTGACAAAGCGTCTGTTCTCCCCACAATAGACACCCTGTGAGATAGGCGGGACTGTGAGAACTCAGACACAGAATTGTGACTAGCCCAAGGCCACCCAACTTACTTCATGGAGGAAGAAGAAGAGTTGGTTTTTATAACCCACTTTTCTCACCCATTTAAGGGGACTCAAAGCAGCTGACAAACCTTCTGTTCTCCCCACAACAGACACCCCGTGAGGCAGGCGGGGCTGTGAGAGCTCAGAAGAGAGCTGTGGCTAGCTCAGGGTGACCCAGTTTGCTTTGAGGAGAAGTGTGGAACCGATCCAGGAGACTACCAGATAAGAGTCTGGCGCACTAACCACAAAACCAAACTGGTCTTTCTGTTTAGGGAGCGGATAACTGGAGACAAAATGAATTGTAACAACCCTGGTACTGTCCTCAAGGTGTGCTTACTTCTGTATTTTGGCCTCAATAGCTGAGAAGAAGCTGACGAAGAAGAACCTACACTGATTCTAAAAAATACCTGAGCTCTGGTTTCAACGTTGATTAGGTTTATGCAATTTTTACATGGTACCTATAAGCGTGGATTTTTAAACATGTCATTGATGCTTACGTGCACTTTAACCAAAAGCAGTGAAAACCCATTCGTGGAGGAGAAGCTAGAGAAGAAGCCATGGTATAGGAAGACCTTTGTCGTCACAGGGACCATCAGGTGGTGGGTTTCTTCCCCGCTGTGACACATAGGTTGAGAATCCTGCATGCATCACGCTGGAGTCATTGAAGGGGGAAAAAACCCTCACACGTCTGTTCCAACTTCTGGCACAGAATGATTCCTTGGCATCTTCATGCCGTCAACGATAAAAATAATCTCCGGTGCTTTCATGATGTTGTGGGAGATGGAGGGCGGGAAAGGCGTCTGAAGTAGGCTTGTGTGAGAAGATTTTTCTGACGTTCTATTCGAGTCGATTCTAATCCTCAAAAATTCAGTTCACCCAGAGGGTCATCGGTCCATGGGATTTGCTGGCAGAAGAGGTGGTGGTGGCAACCAGATGGGCTTAAGGAAGGGTTAGATACATTCATGGAGGACAGTGGCTACTAGACTGGATGCCCAGAACCCACCTCCACCTTGAAGAGACAGGCAGAGTGCCTCTGGAGGCCATTTGCAGGCTCTCAAGAGCAGGTAAAGGCTTTGCCTTCGTCTTCTGCTTGAGATGCCCAGAAGCAACTGGAAGGCCACGGTGTGTGACAGGACGCTGGATCAGATGGGCTGTGGCCTGACCCAGCAGGGCTCCTCTGAGGTTCTTATGGACTAGATGGCCTGCGGCCTGATCCAGCAGGGCTCCTCTTAGGTTCTTATGGACCAGATGGGCTGTGGCCTAATCCAGCAGGGCTCCTCTGAGGTTCTTATGGACTAGATGGGCTGTGGCCTGATCCAGCAGGGCTCCTCTGAGGTTCTTATGGACCAGATGGGCTGTGGCCTGATCCAGCAGGGCTCCTCTGAGGTTCTTATGGACTAGATGGGCTGTGGCCTGATCCAGCAGGGCTCCTCTGAGGTTCTTATGGACTAGATGGGCTGTGGCCTGATCCAGCAGGGCTCCTCTTAGGTTCTTATGGACTAGATGGGCTGTGGCCTGATCCAGCAGGGCTCCTCTTAGGTTCTTATGGACCAGATGGGCTGTGGCCTGATCCAGCAGGGCTCCTCTGAGGTTCTTATGGACCAGATGGGCTGTGGCCTGATCCAGCAGGGCTCCTCTGAGGTTCTTATGGACTAGATGGGCCGTGGCCTGATCCAGCAGGGCTCCCCTTATATTATTTTACAAAAAAAACCAAGAGTGCCACCAACCATCAACATAGATAGTCCAATGATCTAGTTTGCTATAAGACAGACCTGTGTTATATTACGGGTTTGGAACTGCAGCTGCCAAGAGTGATACCCCCATCCCTCAGAGTTGCGTTGTCCAGATTTATCAGACTTCTCTGACATCTCAAAGGTGCCCTAGATACCTCTTTGAGCTGAACCACTAACAGCAATGTCACATCAGAGAGATGACTGTGTCACCCTCCAGGTTTCAAAGAAGGATATTGCCTCTGTGTTCCACATTTCTGTACGTATCTCAGGCACATTGTCCGTCCCATAATATTACTTTCCTGCCTGTCACTTCCTCCTGACCCGTTGTTCAGAAATTAAATTGCTTCCTTTGATTCTTTGATGTCTCTCCCTTCTCCCTTGCTTTTCTTCTTGATCTTCCAGGAAAACCCGTACCTGTGCAGTGACGAGTGTGACGCCTCCAACCCCGACTTGGCTCACCCACCGAAGCTGATGTTTGACAAGGAAGACGAAGGACTCGCGACGTACTGGCAGAGCGTGACATGGAGCCGGTACCCGGAGCCCTTGGTGGCCAATATCACCCTCTCCTGGAACAAGAGCATTGAGCTCACGGACGACATTGTCATGACGTTCGAATACGGGCGTCCCACCATGATGCTCCTGGAGAAGTCCTTGGATAACGGGAGGACTTGGCACCCGTATCAGTACTACGCCGATGAGTGCAACGAGGCCTTTGGCATGCAGGCGAGGAGGGTCAGGGACCTCTCCGCCACTAGCGCCAACAGGGTCATCTGCACGGAGGAATACTCCCGCTGGGCGGGCTCCAAGAAAGAGAAGGACGTCCGCTTTGAGGTGAGGGACCGCTTTGCCATCTTTGCCGGGCCGGAGCTCAGGAACATGGACAACCTATACACCAGGCTGGAAAGCGCCAAAGGTCTGAAGGACTTCTTCACTGTGACGGATTTGCGGATGCGGCTCCTCCGGCCAGCGCTCGGAGGGACCTACGTGCAGAGGGACAACTTGTTCAAATACTTCTATGCGATTTCCAACATCGAAGTCACGGGCAGGTAACCGGAACAACATTATCCTCTCTCGGTTTCTCTCTCAGTGTCCCAAGCGGGTGGTGGCATTCTGCGAGCACGCACGCACGCACACGCGAGTGCTCACTGGGCTAGTGATAGCAGCAGCCAGGTCAAGATCCAGAGTTCAAGAGTCAAAGCGTAGTCAGGAATACTGAGTTCGGTTTGCCAGAGGACCATCTTAGTCGTGAAATGGTCAGAGAGTCAGGAACACAGAGAATGCACAGGAACCGGGGTTGCAGGATAAAGAGCTGTTGTCTGCAATAGCAGTTGCAGGGATTGAGTGTTTCTTAAATAGCGCTGGGAGTAGCATGCCCTCTTCATCGCAGGTGCTTGGTCTGTAGTCAAGCTGAGTGCCTCAGGTGCTCTCGCTCTTGCCTGAGAACACTCTGAACAGGGTGCTGGCCAGGATCTGAATCTGAACTGTCTCCATCTTTGAACCATGAGCCCATGCCTTCCTTGCTTTGGCTGGCTGGGAAGACTGCCTCGGCTTGGCTGGGGAGGGCAACTGACAACACAAGGTGTGACACTAGGGGCTACAGCTTTGCCTTCTTACAGGGATGGTCAGGATCCTGCTGCGGAAACCTTTAGTAGCAAAAGCCACAATCCAGGATCCTGTGGCATTCGATGGGCAAATTACTAGCATGGCATAAGGGTTTGCGGACTCAAGTTCCCCATCATATAGTCCGGTGGAGTTATGGGTGGTTCCGGTCACAGATGGGTGCCATGAGACATGAGAAAGGGTGACTGATCTGTGTGGGCAGTGTGGAAGGTACCCACACACATACAACACCTAGTAACTCAGAGCTAAAGCCCATTCTCTTTTCCTACTCCCTCAGGATCCATTCTGTTCAATAGACTCAGTTTTTATACAGGTTGGCAGGGAACATCAGCCTTAACAGTCCATCCTTCCCATTAGCTTTACTTCTCCTGACCCCTGGGACCATTTCCTTTTAGCCTTCTTGCACTCACCAGCTACAGTGGGCCCTATCCACCATGGATAAAACCTGACACCTTTGGCTCCTTGCCAGTGACTGTTCCTGAGAGAGGAAGAGGCCATGTCTAATCAGGGGGTGGGCACATGGGTGGGGGTACGTTCCAATGGAAATAAGGAGAAGTTGCTTTCAGTTTAGCAAGCAGAAAATAAATGTTCTAGTTAACTGTTCTGTTCTGGGCATTAAGGTGCTCTCAGGGGGTCCAAAGAAGGGCTTTATGGATGTTCCAAATGGCACCCTGTTGGATCCCTGAGCATTATGCGCTGTTTTCAGTTGAATGGTACAGACATGCATGGATGCAGAGAGAGGCAAATGGTGACAGTGGTGGCAGATGAAACGAGGAAGTAGACATAATCAGCAGCTGGTGACAGACAAATGGATAGAACTGATTGGATGGATGGATGGATGGATGGATGGATGGATGGATGGATGGATGGATGGATGGATGGATGGATGGATGGAAGGAACAGAGAGAGGATGGATGGATGGATGGATGGATGGATGGATGGATGGATGGATGGATGGATGGATGGATGGATGGATGGAGAGAGATGGAATGGATGGAATAGATAGATGGAGGGAGGGACAGGACAGAACAGGACAGGACAAAGGAAAAGTGGAAAATAAAGTTCAGTGCTTTGAGCTTTGTGGAATACAGATGAAAAGTCCATAAGTATGCTAAAGCTAAGTTTTTGTTTGGGCAAATGTTCACCAAATTAACAGGCTGGACTTCGGATAGGGAGATCAGGGTGAACATCTCAGGTCACCTCAGAGAACCCTGGAAGTAGCTTTAAACCAGTGGTTCTCAACCTTCCTAATGCCGTGACCCCTTAATGGAGATCCTCATGTTGTGGAGACCCCCAACCACAGGGGTGGAGCAGCTGGGAGGTGGGGGGAAGGGTAGCGACCCCTCTGAAAGGGTAATTCGACCCCCAAAGGGGTCCCGACCCCCAGGTTGAGAACCACTGTTTTAAACCAAAACAAACAAAGACCATTTCCCTTGGGAGCTCCCCAGTTAATTTCAATCTTTGCCTTGAATTTTTCATCCAGTATATAATGTACAAAGCTCCAGAAAACCAATTTTAATTTAATATTTGAATTAAATGAGGCCACTCTATTCTGTCAATTGCCTTTTTGGCACTTATGCATAATTGCAAGAATTCTTTTCTAATTTGTGTTATCCCAGGAACATGAGTTCCTTTATTAATAATCCTTTAAGTGGTATCCTTTGAGTAATAGGTTTTGATCTCCAGTTGGTATCCTTTTATTAATAGTTTATTTGTTCCTTTCAATGTAAAGCCCATTATCCGATTAAGTCATCTGGCTCAGAATGCTGCCAAAATTTTCCAATTTACATTCAAAAGCCATATTGATCTAGAAGGCTTCATTCCATCGACGTACTTATGAGCTGCAGCAGCTAGGGTTGGTGTTGCTCCATGACATAGCTATGGCAGCCCCATACTGCAAATATCAGGAACCACCCACCTACCAACCAACCAACCAACCAACCAATAGCTAATAGGAAAACCAACCAACCAACCAACCAACAGCTAAAAGGATAACCAACCAACCAATAGCTAATAGGATAAGCAACCAACTAATAGCTAATAGGATACTCAACCAACCAACCAACCAATAGGTAATAGGATAACCAACCAACCAACCAATAGCTACTAGGATAACCAACCAACCAACCAACCAATAGCTACTAGGATAACCAACCAACCAATATCTAAGAGGATAACCAACCAACTAATAGCTAATAGGATAACCAACCAACCCAAGAACCAATCAACCAATATCTACTAGGATAACCAACCATCCAATAGCTACTAGGATAACCAACCAACCAACCAATAGCTACTAGGATAACCAACCAACCAACCAACCAACCAATAGCTAACAGGATAACCAACCAACTAATAGCTACTAGGATAACCAACCAACCAAAGAACCAACCAACCAATAGCTACTAGGATAACCAACCATCCAATAGCTACTAGGATAACCAACCAACCAACCAACCAATAGCTACTAGGATAACCAACCAACCAATATCTAAGAGGATAACCAACCAACTAATAGCTAATAGGATAACCAACCAACCCAAGAACCAATCAACCAATATCTACTAGGATAACCAACCATCCAATAGCTACTAGGATAACCAACCAACCAACCAATAGCTACTAGGATAACCAACCAACCAACCAACCAACCAATAGCTAACAGGATAACCAACCAACTAATAGCTACTAGGATAACCAACCAACCAAAGAACCAACCAACCAATAGCTACTAGGATAACCAACCATCCAATAGCTACTAGGATAACCAACCAACTAATAGCTACTAGGATAACCAACCAACCAACCAACCAATAGCTAATAGGATGGATGCTTAGGTACTACCTCCAGATTGGAGAGACAGGCAGGAGGCCTCTCAAGGCCATTTGCAGGGAGTGGAAAACCAGTGAAGGTTTTGCTTTTATCTTCTGCTTGAGATGCCCATGGGCAGTTGGTGGGCCACTGTGCTGGACTGAATGCTGAACTAGATGGGCTGTGGCCTGATCCAACAGGGCTCCTCTCAATTCATGGAGAACAGGTGCTTCAACAGCAAATGGAAAAGATGCCCAGGTTGGGGAGACAGGCAGGATGCCTCTGAAGATCATTTGCAGGGAGTCAAGAGTAGGGCCTGTTCTGCACTTGGCCTTATTCTGGAATATATCTAGGATACGGGCTATGTTGTCTGTATAGTCTGCACTAGCATTTGGACAGCAGGCCCCCTATCCTGAGATATATTCAAGAGTGACGCCAAGGGATTTGAGACCAGGTGAAGGTTTTCCCCTTGTCTTCTGCTTGAGATGCCCAGAAGCAACTGGTGGGACACTGTCTGAGACTGGATGCTGGGCTGGATGGGTTGTGCCTTGATCCAGCAGGGCTCCTCTTAGGTTCTTATGGACCAGATGGGCTGTGGCCTGATCCAGCAGGGTTCCTCTTAGGTTCTTATGGACTAGATGGGCTGTGGCCTGATCCAGCAGGGCTCCTCTGAGGTTCTTATGGACTGGATGGGCTGTGGCCTGATCCAGCAGGGCCCCTCTTAGGTTCTTATGGACTAGATGGGCTGTGGCCTGATCCAGCAGGGCCCCTCTTAGGTTCTTATGGACTAGATGGGCTGTGGCCTGATCCAGCAGGGCTCCTCTTAGGATCCTACATTCATACCTGCTCATCAGCTTAAAGGCTGCCATTGTCTTCCATCATGAAACCTCCACTTTGGCCGTGAATAAACCAAGGTGAACCCGTTCTTATATTCTCAGTTCTGCCCTGTCCCCTTGGGAGGTAAACGTTAGCGTCTTGGTACGTGGTGTGGCACGTTTTCTTCCTGGAGGACATATTATTTTTATGCATGCTGTTTGTTTTTCCTCCCTTCTATCCTTTCCTTCCATCCTGTCCCTATCGATCAAAGGGGTAAGTGGAGATTTTGAGAACCTGGGACAGGAATAGAAATAAGGCTAACCTTTCTGGTATAGCAGGCCTCCTCCTCCCAAGGAGCAGAAGCCAAGCTGGGGGAAAGGGAAAAACCTTCTTCCCTTTCCCCCATATGTTTCTCTAGGCACATGTCACCTTCGCCTATAAATGGAAAGCATTGCATGGAGATCAATTATCAGGTGGGACGGAAAGGCCAACTGTTAATTCAACACCTTCCTCATAATCACATACTCCATCGGCAGCATAATTTTCTCCCCTCTTTAACACGGATCATCAAGTCGCCCTGGCAGATGCAAAGTAATTGAAGTTAATGGGTTGGACGTTGGATACATGGGCTCCGGTTATCGGAAAATCGATCTGGAGGGAAGCAAATCAGTTACTGACTAATTATTAAGATTCTTTGCCCCGGCTGTTCCTATATTATGTGTTCTCCTTGTCTCTTCATTACGCATTTGAAAAATCTTCTTGCAATTTACTAAACCCGTGGGAAAGAGAACTCTTGTGTTTTTTTAAATTAATAGTTACAGAATCCTCAGCAGTCGCAACCTTAGAGAACAACAACAATAATAATAATATTAATAACTACAATAATGAAGCGCTTGCGACCCAAGCATTTATCAGAACAAGGATTAATTCATCAACATAAATTATTCAGGGTATTTGCACGTTGCTGGGTTTCCCCTACCATTTTGTTACTCACCTTGAGTAGGATTTAGCATGGATATTCTAAACATTCAAGATCAGATCGAGTTCATTCGAATGTGGACATTCGAATTCGAATATAATGTCTTCACCTTCGAATTTAGACATTCGAACAAATTTCAAATGTTCTAATCATTTGAATATACAGACATGGATGTATCACATACGTATCTATATGTATATCATATGTATCTGTACGCATTTGACCTTAGAATATGGAATGAAAACAGGATGCATACCAGGATAAAACGGGATGCGTACGAAATGCGTACAGATACGTATAACACATACGAATGTTGTCGACTTTCGTATTTTCAGATTCGTATCTAACATTCAAACAAATAGATTCAAATGTATCGGATTCGAATCGTTTTTTGATGCATTTGGATTTTAAACATTCATATCGGTTTGCCTGTACAAAAAATGGACTCTTCTTCTTCTCCTCCATGAAGCCAGCTGGGTGACCTTGGGTTAGTCACAGCTCTCTTTCTGAGCTCTCACAGCCCCAGCCACCTCACAGGGTGCCTGTTGTGGGGAGAAGGACAGAAGGTTTGTCAGCTGCTTTGAGCCCCCTTAAATGGGTGAGAAAAGTGGGTTAGAAAAGATAACTTTTCTTCTTTCTCCATGAAGCCAGCTGGGTGACCTTGGGCTAGTCACAGCTCTCTTCTGAGCTCTCACAGTCCCACCTGCCTCACAGGTTGTCTGTTGTGGGGAGAAGAACAGAAGGTTAGTCAGCAGCTTTGAGTTTCCTTAAATGGGTGAGAAAAGGTGGGTAGAAAAGCCAACTTCGTCTTCTTCTTCATATAGATGTGCATGCCTGCATGTATTGGAGGAATTTTTTTACCAAAGCTATAAGTATTTGTGGGTAAGTGGAGGCTGGAGATTCCTGCCTTCATGGCTGATAGGACTGTGGTGCATTACAGATTATTTGGATGATTTCTGAATCAATGGTAATGAGATATTCTTTGTCTTGGCCACATGCTGAAAGCTATAGATTTATTTGTGGCAAGGAATTCTTTCCAGAGGGTTTTCCAATCCACCTCCCTCAGCTGATGTATTCTTTTAATGCACGGATGGAGCCGTTTTAATGGGGAAGTGGAAGGCTGTTTTCCGGGATCTGAAAATAAAATAAAATGCCTTGTCGCTCTGTGAGGCTGTGAGAGCTCAGAAGAGAGCTGTGACTAGCCCAAGATCACCTGGCTGGCTTCATGGATGAGGAAGAAGAGTTGGCTTTTCTATCCTGCTTTCCTCACCCATTTAAGGGGACTCAAAGCGGCTGACAAACCTTCTGTTCTCCCCACAACAGACACCCTGTGAGATAGGTGGGGCCGTGAGAGCTCAGAAAAAGAGCTGTGGTTAGCCCAAGGGCACCCAGCTGGCTTCATGGAGGAAGAAGAGTTGGCTTTTCTATCCTGCTTTCCTCACCCGTTTAAGGGGACTCAAAGCGGCTGACAAACCTTCTGTTCTTCTCCCCACAACCTTACTTGTTCCAGCCAGAGGAGCGACCTTTTGCACTTCTTCGAGTGCCAGGGCTTGTCTGAGGTGCCACGCAAGTGTGCTGGGCACTTCAGATTACCCCGAACACACCCGTGCATGTGTCATGGTGGTAGTGCTGGCCCATGTGGCCAGACCCAGGTAGGTCTCTGGCTAGGTTGGGGGTTGGTTTGGTGTGCACTAGGGTTCACAAGTGCTTTTCCCACCCAGCCTAGTGACTAGGGATGTGCAGGAATATTCAAAACATTCATTTGAATTTGGACAAAATCAGATTCACATAGAATGTCTATAAATTCAAATTTAAACACTGGAACAAATTTTGAATTTTTGAAACGTTTTGTACAAATCATTCGCACGTTTGCACGCGTACGGATACATCCACGATGCGTCCTTGCCTGCGCTTACCTTTCTTGCTTCCGTACGGATCCGTATGGGACGAAAACGGGATGTATATAGGATGCGTACAGATGCGTATGGACACATACAAATGTCGCTGACATTCATATGTCCAAACACGGATCGAAAATCCGCATGAATAGATTCTAATGCATTCAAATCGAATCGAATGCGAAGACGCTCGTATTTTAAACACTTGAATCGATTTGAATTTTTGGATACTCGAGTCGAACCGAATCCCAAAAATTGCATCCGCGCACACAGCAACTCCCCACCCCCTTTTTCTTACGGCCCCTTCCCTTGCGCCGGGAAAACTCTCTTTCTCCTCTTGCGCAGGGCCTCCATCGGTATGCGTGCACTGCGGCTCCGGGTCTCCGAAACGCTGACCGGCAGCGCCTTGACTTCGCGTCTGTCTGAGAGGGGCGAAACGGAGGCCCTTGTGGCGGCAAACTTCCCGTGGCACCTTTGCCCGCGCACGGCTCTCCTTGCCCGCATCCGAGCCGGGCGGCTTGCTCGTGGGGCCAGCGGGCAACCGGGGAGGGAGTCGGCTTGCCGCATCATTCCTGGGGGGGGGGGGAGACAGGGGGAGGGGGAAAGGGAGAGGGACAGACCTGGCATTAAAAATGCATGACCCATGAGCAATTCGCTTTTGCAATTCGCGAGGGTGCACTGCTGCGTCGGGGTCATAAATCAGCAGCAGGGGGCTCCTGTGGGTGGCCGCACTGGGCGTGGGGGGTGTCGAGTGGGCAGCCAGGGGTGTGCGTGTCTCCCATCATCACAGCCTTGGGGCTCGGGGCTCCTGCCTGCAGCCAGCCATGCAGAGCAGCCAAAACTCTGAAGGTCTCCAATCCAGCCCGGGCGTTCTCCAAAGTTCTGCAGTGCCACACGTGCGCCTTTCTCTGGGCTTCCTTCTCTGCTGCAGAGCCGCCGGGGCCAGGGCTGTGCGCTTCGATTGAAATGCCAGGGAGGCAGGAGGCGTCTCAAACGGAGCAGGAGCAAGAAACACTCCTAAGAGACACTGGAGGAGGGAGGGAGTGTGTTGGGGGGGGGAGGAGGAGAAGGGATGGACACTATGGATGGCCCCCCCACCTTCCGTCGCCTCCTTCCCTCCCTCCGGTCTCACGTTAGACAGTCGGGTTGGGAGGAAAGATCGCAGCAGCAGAGTCACTACTGTTTTCCGCTCGGTTCTGTGAGGTTAAGTGGGAGAAAGCCAAGCCAGGGAGGGAGGAGGAAAGGAGGAGCGTGTTCTAGGGGAGGAAAGGTCATGAGAAGCAAAGAGGAGCCCCGCGGGATCAGGCCACAGCCCATCTAGTCCATAAGAACCTAAGGGGAGCCCTGCTGGATCAGGCCACGGCTCATCTAGTCCATAAGAACCTAAGAGGAGCCCTGCTGGATCAGGCCACAGCCCATCTAGTCCATAAGAACTTAAGAGGAGCCCCGCTGGATCAGGCCACAGCCCATCTAGTCCATAAGAACTTAAGAGGAGCCCTGCTGGATCAGGCCACAGCCCATCTAGTCCATAAGAACTTAAGAGGAGCCCTGCTAGATCAGCCCACAGGCTATCTAGTCCATAAGAACCTAAGGGGAGCCCTGCTGGATCTTGCCACAGCCCATCTAGTCCATAAGAACCTAAGGGGAGCCCTGCTGGATCAGGCCACAGCCCATCTAGTCCATAAGAACCTAAGAGGAGCCCTGCTGGATCAGGCCACAGCCCATCTGGTCCATAAGAACCTAAGAGGAGCCCTGCTGGATCCGGCCACAGCCCATCTAGTCCATAAGAACCTAAGAGGAGCCCCGCTGGATCCGGCCACAGCCCATCTAGTCCATAAGGACCTAAGAGGAGCCCCGCTGGATCAGGCCACAGCCCATCTAGTCCATAAGGACCTAAGAGGAGCCCTGATGGATCAGGCCACAGCCCATCTAGTCCATAAGAACCTAAGAGGAGCCCCGCTGGATCAGGCCACAGCCCATCTAGTCCATAAAAACCTAAGATGAGCCCCGCTGGATCCGGCCACAGCCCATCTAGTCCATAAGAACCTAAGAGGAGCCCCGCTGGATCAGGCCACAGCCCATCTAGTCCATAAGAACCTAAGAGGAGCCCCGCTGGATCAGGCCACAGCCCATCTAGTCCATAAGGACCTAAGAGGAGCCCCGCTGGATCAGGCCACAGCCCATCTAGTCCATAAGAACCTAAGAGGAGCCCCGCTGGATCAGGCCACAGCCCATCTAGTCAATAAGGACCTAAGAGGAGCCCTGATGGATCAGGCCACAGCCCATCTAGTCCATAAGAACCTAAGAGGAGCCCTGCTGGATGAAGCCACAGCCCATCTAGTCCATAAGAACCTAAGACGAGCCCTGCTGGATGAGGCCACAGCCCATCTAGTCCATAAGAACCTAAAAGGAGCCCTGCTGGATCAGGCCACAGCCCACCTAGTCCATGAGAACCTAATCCGAACGTCCAAATTCGAACCAATCCGATCGCATTTTCAGTGTTTGAAAT
The DNA here is from genome assembly GCA_023333525.1 of Aspidoscelis tigris stejnegeri. Classification (NCBI taxonomy): domain Eukaryota; kingdom Metazoa; phylum Chordata; class Lepidosauria; order Squamata; family Teiidae; genus Aspidoscelis; species Aspidoscelis tigris. The sequence continues at coordinate 12,039,436 of JALMGA010000016.1, forward strand.
ATTTGTGCATGTCCTTATTCTGAGCATCTCCGGCCCTGCAAACAGCCTTCAGGGGCATCCTGCCTGCCCGTCCAACTGGACAATGGCGCTTAGGCGTGGCGGGTCCACGGAGACTAACAGACGTAGCGTGAGCTTTCATACACGAAGCCGCCTTCCTCCCATGCACGTTGCTGCTGAAGTGGATTTCATCCTGGCAACGGCAGGCAAAACTTCTCTCTCTTATACTGAGTTCACACCTAAACCTTTATTCCAGTTCCATTCCACTTTTAGAACTAGAGAACCCATTAGCAGACCACCTAGTCATTTTCTTTCTACCTTTCCTAACCCAAAGGTAGACTTTCTGATTTGGATAATGCTGAAAGGAAACAGCTTGATGCTTTTGCTGATGGCTTCTCCCGCTCTGAAAGTGAACTGAAGCCAGATTAAAACTTAGGTATGAACACTAGATTCCCCCCCCCCCCCGTCTTATGTTCTGAAGGAGGCATCCTGGAAGTAGCCCATCCTGGTGCCTTTAAAGTCACTTTTTCAGGTTTAAAAAGGTGAGCTGTCTGAGCTGGTTTCTCTCTCGGCACCCCAAAGGGAAGGCCATTTATCGTATGCAAATGTAACCTTAAACAGAACCTGATCCAATTGTCTAAAATAGGAAACACATCATTAAACGAGAGGGCAGAAGAGGCAGAAGATTCTGCTACTAATTTCAATTATTTCTTCAGCTTTGGTGCCATGGGTTGCATGAGATCCTCCACAGGTTATAAGACAGAATTTATACACCTCAGTGCAAGTTTAGAAATACAATAATTGGGGAAAGCTGGGTGTGATGTGGAGAAGAACAGAAAGTTGGCCAGCAACTTTGAGTCCTCTTAAAAGGGTGAGAAAAGCAGGGTAGAAAAGCCAACGCTTCTTCCTCCTCCATGAAGCCAGCCAGGTGACCTTGGCCTAGTCACAGCTCTCTTCTGAGCTCTCACACCCCACCTACCCCACAGGGTGTCTTTGGTGCAGAGAAGAACAGAAGGTTTGTCAGCCACCTTGAGACCCCTTAAATGGGTGAGAAAAGCAGGGTAGAAAAGCCAACGCTTCTTCCTCCTCCATGAAGCCAGCCAGGTGACCTTGGGCTAGTCACAGCTCTCTTCTGAGCTCTCACACCCCACCTACCCCACAGGGTGTCTTTTGTGTGGAGAAGAACAGAAGGTTTGTCAGTCGCTTTGAGTCCCCTTAAATGGGTGAGAAAAGCAGGGTAGAAAACCTCTTCTTCTTTTCAGGTTAAAATATCATTTTCTGTGTTACTCAGCTAGTACTTCAACCCTCAAGGCAGATGCAGGGGGAACTCTGGATTAAATTGCAGCCAAAAATGGAGACTGGAGCAGCTCAGAAGTTTAGGCAGGGATCGCACGGAGGCTGAAGCATTTCCCCAAGGGAACTCCCCAGAGCAGCGCAATGTGGGGTCGGTCATCTGCCTCGGCCTTTTGCAATGGTCCTGCCGTTCCTTATTAAATAATGCATTGGGATTGATTGGGCCAAGAAATGCTGCGTCAGCAGGGTCAGGTTCAGCCAGTGATTGTTTTCTGATTAGACTGAGGATGCTCAAAGGGCGGATGCCGAAAGTATCATCTGCTGAGATTGATGCTTCCAGTGGCCACCCTCCCTCCCCCTCCCTCCCTCCCTCCCAGCTTACCTGTGGGGCCCATCAGGGAGGACCGGGTGATCTCCAGTCACAGGGAAGCGACTGCAGTATATTAATGTATGCATGGACTTTGGGGGGGGGGGTCAAGATCTCAGATCTTGCACCACCTCAGGAGATGGGAGGAGCGAGCTGGATCAAGCCACAGCCCTTCTAGTCCATAAGAACCTAAGAGGAGCCCTGCTGGATCAGGCCACAGCCCATCTGGTCCATAAGAACCTAAGAGGAACCCTGCTGGATCAGACCACAGCCCATCTGGTCCATAAGAACCTAAGAGGAGCCCTGCTGGATTGGGCCACAGCCCATCCCGTCCATCATCCTGCCCCAGGCAGTGGCCCACCAATTGCCCACGGGCATCTCAAGCAGAAGATGACGGCAAAACCTTCACCTGCTCTCAGATCCTTTGTTGTCGGCTCAAACTGGGCACAGCCACGTTGTGGCCTCTTCACATCGAGCCGGGGACAGATTTCTGCCTCTTCCCACATGCCCTGATTTTGGGACAGTTAACTGCCACGCACGATTCACCCACAGGTCTTGGCATGGAGCTAAACCAGGGCTTCGGGCAACTCGGCAGTCTATTCTGTTCCGTTTCCTCCTTCAAACCACTTTCCTGTTTTCCTTCTCCCAACTGGCATGCTGCGTTCCGTGGCTGATCAACAGACTCAGCCCTCCTTGAGATATTTTGGGTTTTCTTGCCCCTGTTTCTTTTTTACTTCATCATTATTATTATTATTTTTTTTTGGAAAGATTATTTTTGGAACTTCTGCAGGCAGCAGGATTCCCCGGGCAGGCTGGTAGCTTCCCTACAGTTTCATAACAGCTCCGTTTTGGCTCAACTCCTGAGCTCAATATTAGCAGAGTGATTTTTTTTAAAAATGCATATTTTCCTTGGACAACATTCCTAGAAGCTTATCAGAAGAGAGGGCATTAAGAAGGGGGAGGAGGAGGAGGAGAGTTGGTTTTTCTACCCTGCTTCTCTCACCCTCAAGGGGACTCAAAGTGGCTGACAAACCTTCTGTTCTTCTCCCTTAAGGGGACTCAAAGCAGCTGACAAACCTGTTCTCCCCACAACAGACACCCTGTGGGGTAGGTGGGGTTGTGATAGCTCAGAAGAGAGCTGTGGCTAGCCCAAGGTCACCCAGTTGGCTTCGTGGGGGAGGGAGGAATCAAACCCGGTATCCCCAGATAAGAGTCCGGCTCCTTAACCACTAGGCCAAACTGGCTCCACTGACCACGCATGCAGAGAAATGCAGTTTTCGCAGCGCTGGGGGGAAACACCCCATCCTCATTTAGGTCCTGTCCCCGCGGTTCAAGAGCAGTCTATCTGCAGGCGCGTGGCCCTCTTCCTGCCCCACACCCCCGTGAAGCCTCCCACCAGCAAGTTTCGCCTCCCAGCCCAGGGCCAGACACCCCGGAGCCCCTGCGGCTTGGCGATCCAGCGGTGGCGGCGGCGGCCTGCCGTGACCCGCGATGCTTTGAGCTCCTCCTGTTAAAAAAAGCAATCGCAGCCCGGGAGGGAAGCAGCCTGCCATGCGTGTTCAATAATTCAAAGCGTCGGGTCTCTGTGGCACCTGAGCGCTGGCCATTGACTATTCAACGGGGCATGGACGGCCGTGCAGAAAATGCTCCCCTGCAGGGGCTGATGGAGGAAACGGGCAGAGCAAAAAAGCCCTGGCTGGCATAGGGGGAAAAGTACCCGGCAGGCCTACGGGCAAGCAGGCAGAGAGTTTTCCATGCACAGCTTTTCACAATCCGGCTCCCCAAGTATTTACGTGTGATGCTTTGAAGAGCATCTCTTTCCCCTTCTGGTCTCTCTTCTGCATTTCATCAGCAGCTCTTGCCTCATCTGACTCTCAAAGTTCCCGTTTCCAGCGTCACGTCGCAGGCCTGAGATCCCAGGAGCAAATCCAGGCTGTGTGTGGCCCTTTTGGGGTACAGACCGTCTCTTGGAAGGGTGTTTTCTTAATGGGAGACACGGAAGGTGTGATCCGGCACATCGTGAACCACAGACAGGGGAAGGTTTTCTCACAACCAGTGAGTCAGTTTTGTCTAGTGGTTAGGGAGCCGGACTCTTATCTGGAAACACGGGGTTTGATTCTGCACTCCTCCATGAACTCCAGCTGGGTGACCTTGGGCTAGTCACAGATCTCTTCTGAGCTCTCACAGCCCCACCTACCTCACAGGGTGTTCTGTTGTGGGGAGAAGAATGGAAGGTTTGCCAGCTGCTTTCAGTCCCCTTAAAAGGGTGAGAAAATCGGGGTAGGAAAGCCAACTCTTCTTCTTCCTCCATGAAGCCAACTGGGTGACCTTGGGCTAGTCACAGATCTCTTCTGAGCTCCCACAGCCTAACCTGCCTCAGAGGGTGTCTGTTGTGAGGAGTACAGAAGCTTTGTCAGCTGCTTTGAGTCCCCTTAAATGGGTGAGAATAGCGGGGTAGGAAATCCAACTCTTTTTCTTCCTCCATGAAGCCAGCTGGGTGACCTTGGGCTAGTCCCCGCTCTCTTCTGAGCTCTCACAGCCCCACCTGCCTCACAGGGTGTCTGTTGTGGGGAGAAGCACAGAGGGTTTGTCAGCTGCTTTGAGTCCTCTTAAGTGGGTGAGAAAAGCAGGGTAGAAAAGCCAACTTTCTTCTTCTCACTAGCAGCAGAGTGGCCTGTGAGAAAAAGCTGGGGAAAGAGCACAGGGCACCAAGATCTTCCTCCTCCTTATGGCTTCCCATAGGAAGCTACTGAGTCCCTTTCGTCAAACGGAGAGTCTTTCTGCCCTGGGCCTTAATCCAGATTATCTCCCAGAATAGGAGCTTGCCAGTGACAGCAGGGCCCACCCAGGGTCCATCCGTAGCATGCAGACAGCAGCTTCCAATTCTGGGACAGAATCCTGAACAAAACCCAGTCTAGGGATGTGCGCAAATATTCAAGCTATTAGTTATTCATACAAATTCACATGAATCCAGACATCCACATACAGATTGAACGTCCTGACATTTGTACTTTAGTATTTGTACAAATCCAAATGTTTTGGGCATCCAAATGAATAGTTCGGCCATTCTTATGGCAGTATGGATACCTGTGTATCCTGTTCTCATGCGTATGGGATACGTACGGGATGCCTGTCATTGCACACAGAACTGTACATATCAGATATCCAAACGAATGCGTGCGAATGCGTTCGTATCAAATCGAATTTCCAGGCATTCGAAATTGCATATTTGTACGAATACCGAATCGGACGTCAAAAATTGCGACTATCACCTTTTTCTTTCGGAGACGGGTTTGTAACATTAGCCGTGTGTGAAGTGCGATTTAAGATGAGGCTTCAGTGATGTTTCCTGCTTACAAAAATCTTAGAAAACAAATTTGATATTTTACGCGCGCACAGGAGGACATAGGCCGTGTCCCCGTGCAACTTTGGCGCGGTTCCGAGCGCGGGATTGGCGCAGTCTGTCCCCATGGGCTTTGGATTTGGCACGCGAAAACCCTACCAAATCCCCCCCCCCAAACTGTGCCACAAAGATGCCAGATTGGATACCTGTTAAAACAAGTCTCAGCACGGTTTGGGGAGCTGGCACGCATTCTTCAGCAAGGCGGGAACGCACATGGGGACGCTCGCAGGCCAACGGAGAGGGGTTTTGTGCTCCCGTCATTGGGAGGTGGGGTGTCCTGTCTATTGAAGATGGCAGCCGCTGACTTATCGAAATGCCGATCGCAAAGGCAGCCTGGAGAACGGCTTGGTTTTTACATTTTCTGCCATTTCCACGGAGGTAATTCCAACCCCGTTTCCGAATGCCAAGGCAGGGTGCATAGCGGCTGGATTTTTGCTGCATTCGCAACCCTCATTTCCCCGATCGCCGAGGCAATCATAAATAGACTCTTGATTTTAAACTTGACAGGCGCTCCTGCGGTCCCCGGTGGAGCGGAGGCGCGCAAAACCGCTCAAGCGCCTACTGCCGCTAAACCTCGTTGCGGCTTTCGGCATTTAAAAAATTTGAAGTTGTTTTTATGAATGGAGCTTTGTTTTTACTTAAGTTTCCGTGCCTCCCGCGGAGAGGAGGCGCGGCTCCCCAATACCAGGGTTCGGCACGCTTTGCATGGGGACGCCACCATCCGTGCCCAAGCCGTGCCTGTCCCACGTTGCCGGGAATGTCATGGGGACACCCGAAATGCATGCCCAAACGGTGCCCAAAGTGTGCCAGATGGCCAGCATGGGGACGCATCCTAGTAAACCATCTTCTGTTTCCCATTTCCTCTCCTTTCTGTCGTTTGCCCGTTAAGCCAGAACCATTAGGTTCCCCCCTGCCAAACAACGGAGAAGTCAAAAAGCAACGTGCAGGTCTGGCTCTTCCCACCCACCCCCGGCTAGGCACGGGTACGGAGGAGAAATTGCAAATGTCCTTCAGTTTGTAACAAGAGCTGTTCTCCGTGGCGAACTTGAATATGCATTGATTATATGATTTGGAACATCAATTATCTGTGTAAAAAGGCTTTGATTCCAAAGACGCTGATGTGTTAAAACACAAGACGGTAATAGGAGACCCCGGACAGGGAGGGAGTCCGGTAAGGTAGCGTGGGAAGGCCTGGGTACCGCCGAGGCTGTGGGGGTTTCCAGTCAGAGTCCTGGGTTCTCCTTGGTCCCCAATATACTGGTCTGAGGCTGCGGTCACAAGGTTTAATCCGGCTTCAGTCCACTTTCAGCATGAGAGAATATGTTAGCAAAGTGAGAAGCTGTTTCCTTTCAGTGTTAAATAACTCAGAAAATTCACCTTTGGGACAGATAACGTGGAAAGGAAATTGCTGGTCACTTTGCCAATGGGCTCTGCGGTCACCCTGAAGGATTAATCCGGCTTCAGTCCACTTTCAGAGTGAGAGAACCCATCAGCAAAGTGACAAGCTGTTTTCCTTGGTCTAGTGGTTAGGGAGCCGGACTCTTATCTGGGAATACCGGGTTCGGTTCCACCCTCCCCCATGAAGCCAGCTGGGTGACCTTGGGCTAGTCACGGCTCTCTGCTGAGCTCTCACAGCCCCACCCACCTCACAGGCTGTCTGTTGTGGGAACAAGAACAGAAAAACTTTGTGGATACAGGGGTCTGACTGTACTAGGCTGTACTGCCTAAGATGCCTGGATGAGTAACCTAGTGGATGAAAGAATAGAATGATGTTGCCAGGTATGGCAGCAGCTCTGAGGAGAAGCTCTTCTAGGCCCGTGGTGCCACCCCTAAAAAGACCATTCCCCCCTCGTGGCCTTCTGTTTTGCTTCATCGGGTGGGAAAACACAGAGCAGGGCTATGAAAGTACACTCTTATGGAGGAAGAAAACAGAACAGAGAGAAAGCACCCCCTTCACAGGGTGCTCCATCTGGAAACACCCCTCTCCCCGCCCGAGCTATTTAATAACTAACATGAAGGCAGAGTTAATCCTCTGCAACAGAATGCAAACAGGAATATTTAAGCTGCAGGCAGAGATAATTGCTGCACGAGGGCAAGGTAGAGCTTTCCAGTGAGGTCAGAGTGGGATTGCAGAGCAGGGGACGTGGCTACTTACAGCGTGAGGCTTGGCAAGTTCGACCCATCTGGCAGCTGTTACCGAGCCAGAGAAATTGACTTCTTCTGACTGTGGGATCTGCGTGAATGGCTTGCCCTTCACCAGATGGACTCAGAGCAGAATTTATTTCGTTAGTTCGTTCGTTAGTTCGTTAGTTAGTTTATTTCGTTATTTATTTATTTTGTCAGTTCGTTATTTATTTCATTATTTCGTTATTTATTTCATTAGTTCATTAGTTCATTATTTGTTAGTTCATTATTTATTTAGTTTGTTAGTTCATTATTTATTTTGTTAGTTCGTTATTTATTTCTTTAGTTTGTTAGTTCGTTATTTAGTTCATTAGTTTGTTATTTATTTAGTTCGTTAGTTCATTATTTGTTATTTCATTATTTTGTTAGTTTGGTATTTATTTATTTTGTTAGTTCATTATTTATTTCATTAGTTTGATAGTTAGTTCATTATCCCGCCCTATACCCGGGGGTCTCCGGGCAGGTAACAACATTTAAAATCAAATATTTTAAAAACCATGTGTATTAAAATAATATTTTAAGCCTTCCTTGCAGGGAATGTGATGTGGAGATATGCACAAATTCTGTTTGAATTGAGTCGAAGACCTGAAAACCCGATTCGATTCTAACCTTTTAAATTCGAATTTAACAGGATTCTATTCGAATTTACCGAATTCGGATCTATTCATTTGAGTTTTTTATTCGAATCTGCACATACGAATGCCGACAATGTTTGTAAGTGCACGTACGCATCTTCCCCGCATCCATACACATCCGTATGCATCCCGTAGTTATACCGTATGCAACCCGTTTTCATCCCATACAGATCCGTACAAATGCGTACAGATGTGGATCTTCAAGTATGTGTTGTGTACAGACCGGTACACACAGGAATGTCCGGATAATTTGAATGAATAGATCCAAAATTCAAAATTTGATTCTAATTTCAGGACATTCTGTTCGAATCTGAACGTCAAAATTTGGCACATTCGATCAGATTTCAAATGCCTACGAATATTCATGTACATCCTAATGTGCTTGGGTTCTGCAACCCCATCAAGGACAGGATGTCTCCAAACCACATGGACCCGAGACCCTGTGACACAGAGCACCTCTGTCTTTTGGAAGAGTTTTACCATGTCCCTATGTAAGCACAGAGAAATTCCATAATTATTACTGGCTTTTTGGGGTAAGATCCCCTCCACCCCTGTTTTTTTGCACAAAAGGACAGGCAAAGTCCAGATATTTTGGCACTGAATAATTCCTAGCGCTTTTCTATTGAAAACTCTTCTGTTGCAAGCTGATTTAGGGAACGGAACCGAAAAGCAGGTGTGTAGATTCTTGAAGACCTTCCCACACGTGGATCTAATGGAAACGGCCGTCTGGGAGCGTCTAGGGGTTTGCGCGAATCTTTCTTTTGCATTCGAATTCGAGTCAAATCGAATGCCAAAACATCCGATCCGATTCGAAGGTTTAAAATCCGAATGCAACAAAAACCGATTCCAATCCGATACATTCGAATCTATTCGTGCGAATGTTAGATACGAATTTGAAGGTATGAATGTCGACAATAATTCGTAGGCGTTATACGTACCTGTACGCATTCCGTATGCGTCCCGTTTTCATTCCGTACAATATTTGTACAGGCATGTATGTAATACATACATATCTGTACATTCGAATGGTTCAAATGAATGGTTCTGAACGTTCAAAATTAGTTCAAATGTCTAAATTCGAAGGCGAAGACAATCAATTCGAATTCGAACGTCCACGTTCGAACAAATTCGGTCGGATTTCGGATGTTTAGAATATCCCCTTGAGCTCCTTCTCTGTGCTGCGTTCTTCTTGCAGGTGCAAATGTAACCTTCACGCCAACCTGTGCACCTTCAAGGAGGGCAGCCTTCAGTGCGAGTGTGAACACAACACCACCGGGCAGGACTGCGGCAGGTGTAAGAAGAACTTCCGCAGCAAGTCCTGGAGGGCGGGATCCTACCTGCCGCGCCCAAACGGCTCTCCTAACGTGTGTAAGTAGATCTCCAGCACCTCTTTGACCTGTGACCAGCTCAGGCTCACGAAAAGCAGGGCTTCTGCCTTGGGGGTGCAGTTGGCAGCGTGGGAGATGGGGTGTCCCTCTCCATGGGATGCCCAGTGATCTTGGTTCTAGGAGCGTGGTAGGCACTCACCTGAGCTCACCTTGCTCTCCTGGCCCCACCTGGACTTCTTGGTTTGGTCTAGTGGGGTAAGATTACCTATAGATGTTTGGAGGAACCTGGAATTGGACGTCATCCTGCACTTAAGAGAAGAAGAGTTGGCTTTTCTATCCATCTTTCCTCACCCATTTAAGGGGAATCAAAGCAGCTGACAAACCTTCTGTTCTTCTCCCCACAACAGACACCCTGTGAGGTAGGTGGGGCTGGTAGACCTCAGAAGAGAGCTGGGACTAGCCCAAGGCCACCCACCTGGCTTCATGGAGGAAGAAGAGTTGGCTTTTCTGCCCCATTTAAGAAGAGTTGGCTTTTCTATCCAGCTTTCCTCACCCATTTAAGGGGACTCAAAGCAGCTGACAAACCTTCTGTTCTTCTCCCCCCAACAGACACCCTGTGAGGTAGGTGGGGCTGTGAGAGCTCAGAAGAGAGCTGTGACTAGCCCAAGGTCACCCAGCTAGTTTCATGGAGGAGTGCAGAATGAATCCCAGTATTCCCAGATAAGAATCCAGCTCCCTAACCAGTAGACCAAACTGGCTCTGAAAGTACTGCCACTTCTCATAGAATCTTGGACCAGTTTTTCAAAGGATGGGGAACCTTTTACACTGCCAAGATAGGAAGTTCTCTTCTCATGCCATACTGGCTTGTCGACTCTCAATCTTGTTTCCCAGGGTTCTGTGAGCCATCTTCCATGAGCAGTGTTGGACTAGCCCAACAAGAATCTGTGAGCCAGGTTGGTCTAGTGGTTACGGAGCTGGACTCTTATCTGGGAATGCCGGGTTTGATGCCGCCCTCCTCCACAAAGCCAGCTGGGCGACCTTGGGCTAGTCACAGCTCTCTTCAGAGCTCTTACAGCCCCACCTGCCTTACAGGGTGTCTGTTGGGAGAAGAACAGAAGCTTTGTCAGCTGCTCTGAGTCCCCTTAAGCGGGCGAGAAAAGTTGGGTAAGGAAAGCCAACTCTTCTTTCCCTCCACGAAGCCAGCTGGTGACCTTGGGCTAGTCACAGCTCTCTTCTGAGTTCTCACAGCCCCCCCTACTTCATAGGGTATCTGTTGTGGGGAGAAGAACAGGAGGTTTATCAGTGTAGAAAAGTGGAGTAGAAAAGCCAACTCTTCTTCTTCTTCTTTTCAAAACTCCGGCTGGACATCCTCCATTTCCCCCCCTTCTGGACTGTTTCCATTTTTCTTGCTTCCCTCTGAGCCTATCCCTGTTTTGGTCTGCCTCCTCCTCCACTATTAGAACTGGATCCAATATTATCTGCCCAAACCATGGACACTTTGAAACCCCTCGAAGGCCAAAGGCTTTGGAAGAGCAGAGGGGTCTGGCCAGCTGCCCATGCGCCCTAAGTGTCCACGTTTCCCTTCCTTCTTTCTTTTCTATTTTGCACGCACCCCGCACCTTCTTTTTCCACCCGTCTGAAGCGTTGCCAGCGATGCTCTTCTGTTCTGCTCCGGCTCCCCACCTTTGAAAAGCAAATGCCCTTTGAGGGTGATCAAAGCTGAAATCCAGGCTCACAAGACCTTGACAGGGATGTTTTGTCTCTCCTGGAAACGGGGAGACGTGGGCGCTTTGAACCGGTAGGCGCTTGTCAGCTGCTGCGGAGGGCCTGCAAGGCTTCAAAGGACTCCGTGAACGCTTTTTTGGCTGTGACAAGTAGCAATGGCGTCTGGCCTGCTCCTCCCTTTCCGGCCACGTTGCTCGCTTCGGAAAACGCAGGGGCCCAGGTAGCGCAAATGATCCGGGAGTCCGCAAGTCCGGAGTAGGTAGGGATCCTCACGGATCTAGTTTTGACCTTCAAATCCAAGTAGATTCAAACGTCATGAAATCTGATTTGAATCCATAACATTCGAATGCGTGTCCATATAGATGCGTAAGGAAACAAACTACATGCGTGCAGATATGCAGGCAATCTGTGTGCATCCGTACACATACAGATGTCCAAATCATTCCTATGAATAGTTCAAAATATTTGAATTCTTATGAATTTGTATTCATACTAAAAAAAACCCCACTGGCGGCTGTGTTCATGATTATCCGTAGTTTTACGTATCTGCGGGAGGAGCTGGAACGTATCCCCTGTGGATATGGGGGTTCGACTGTACTGGCTGTGACGACAGCAGAGGTCATGAAGATGCCCAGGAGAACCCCAAAGTGTTCCCATAGATTCACTCGGCTTTTTTGGCAGCCTAGAACGTGGAACCAAAGACCACGATTTGCTTCACGTTCTGGGCTCCAGAAAAGCTTGGCGAACCCATGTGCCGCCTTTCCGGGCGAGTCCCTAGGTACCAGTGTCCCACGGAGATCACAATTATTTCTAAGACATGGATACTGCAACTTTGATGGTGGTTTCCCCAAACACCGTGCCTCGTTTCCCTGCGGGGTATTTCAGCAGAGCGCTGGTAAGAAGTGCATTAAATCCTGCACACGCTCTTGGATTGGAACTCGTTAATAATCTATGGCTGGGCCAAAGATGGCAAGAGTCATAGGACCCGGCAGGGACACAGGGCGAAATGGGAAAACACTAATAAGTTTATTTATCACCTGGCTGATCCTGGCCGCTGCCCCAGGTGTGAAACCCGGCTTTGTGCTCTACCTTTAAGCTAACTGTTCCGACCTCACTTTGTGTACTTCCGATAAATTCTTGTTAATTAACACAATGTCCTGCTTCAGATTTGCTGACTGTCTCTTTTCTCTCTCCTTCCTTTTCTCCTCCTCCTCCTCCTCCTCCTCCTCCTTTTTCTCCTCTCCCAGGTGTGGCTCCAAACTTTGGCAGTAAGTAGAGAGAAAAAAGTAACCTTATACCCTGCAATTTGACGCGTTGGGCGTGTGGTCGCCGGTCACGTCCCTTCGTGGGGGAAAAGAACAGCTATTTTCTCTGTCCATTAGCATCTTCCAGGCAACACTGTCTGTCTCTCTAATTGAGCTTCATTTCCAGCCCTGTCCAAGGACCTTTTTTGACTCCAGTAACCCCACTGTCTCCGCCACGCACGCATGTCTCCCCCTGACCCCTGAGGTTTGTTAGAACAGCAGCAGGGAAGGAAATGAAGAGGATATTTTTCTATCAAAACCACCGATGGGTCCTGTTAACTTTGCCCCTCGCCACCACAAACAGCACATTGAATGCTCATTGTCACCAGGAGAATTTGCTTTTTTAGGTTTCACAGCTACACAGCCGCGACGCCATCGCTTTTCTAAGGGCCGGCTGTATCCAACATCCCTGTATTATTATTACTTTTACTATTATTATTTCAAAAAGGACAGGGGAAGTGTGCCACGTTCAGGGCAGGTCGGTTCCACGTTTGCGTTCAGTTAGCAGGGGTGTGCACAAACGAAGCCACACTTTAAAATCAAATCAAATGTTCCAATTTGCAAACGTTTGTATCGAAGCGAGCGGACGGGTGTCCGAACGGGCTTTAGAACGAGACGAATACGGCTCTCGGGGCGCGAATTTCGCAGTATCCTTCGTTCTAATGAAGAGTTTGACAACGGAATGAATTTTTGGGCATTAGTTTCAGTTGAGAAATGCATGAATTTCTCATCTGTGAACACCCCTATTAGTTAAGTAAAAAAAACATTGGGCTGGCTGCAGGCAAAAAGAATTTCCTTTTCCACCAGGGCTTGTATCTTTATTAAATTTCCAGAGGGGTTTAAGGAATGAGATGGGCGCAGTTTGGAGCCAACCGTACTGTATCGTGGCTTTGACGGAAGGGAGGCGTTAATTCATTAGGCTATAAATTTGCAAGCTGGACAGTAGCCGTTGAGTTTGGTAGACAATGGTGGAGAGTGGCCATTGTCATGGATAAACAAGAGGACCATGGGACTAAAAGGAAGTGGCCAGAGAAGCCAGAACAGATTTGATTTGATTCGAATATTCGAATATCCGAATTTGTCTGGACTTTCGAACCAATAGAAATATACTCGTATCTATTCGTATGAATATTCAATACATATTTGATTACACGAATCTCATATGCATCTGTACGCATCCTGTTTTTATCCCATATGCATTCCGTTTTCATCCTGTACGTATCCACAGAGATGCATACAGATACAAACGTGTACAGATACGTATACAATGCGTAGCTATCCGTACACATACGAATGTCCAAATTATTCATACGAATAGTTCAAAATATTTGTATTCATTCGAATACTAAAAAACAGATTTCTGGAGATTCAATTCGGGTTCGAATGTCCGAATTCGGTTGGATGAGGAATATCTCGAATATTCGTGTATACCCCTGCTTAAGGGTGAGAAAGACGCCTCTAAGGCTGCATTCTCTGCAAACCTACGTGAAAATCGATCCTCCTAAAAAACCGTGCATGATATTGTAGGGTCCCTTCCAGAATAGCGGATAAAAATCTGCAGGTGTTAGCAAATTCGCAGCTTACCTGGCTGTGAAGTCACGATGCGTTGTCCCCATTCAAAATGGAGGTCCGTGGCTTCCTCCTCACCAGTCGAGAGACTACCGTGGTGCCCACGGTGAGGCGCAAGTCACGTGGGATCAGGCAGCCAATGGGATGGCAGGAAACTCCGAAATTAACCAATACTGCGGAGCAAGTGTTGATCGTTCTGCAGCAGGTAAGTCCAAAGCATCGACACCCTATGAGATACAGCCCTGCCATTTCCATTTTGTGGCCTCTTCAGACTTATTCTGCTCTTCCAAATAATGACTTCTTTTTCTTGGACATCACCGGGGCGAGACGGGTGGGTGAGAAAAGAATCTTGCTGAAGATATCTCCAAGTGATCAGAGAGTAAGGATGCTCAGGGTGGGTTTTTGCCTTTGTAAATGGCTCTGGGGTGGACTTACGTGTGGTTTCCGAGTAGGTGTCTGTGAGATGGCGGCAGAAGAGTTGTAATGCTTTCACCGTGGCTTGGGAAGAATTCCTGAAAGACGTCCGTTTTCATTTCTGTTCTTTTTAGCCTACGAGAAACCAAAGAGAACCACTACCACAAAATCTACCACTACTACAACTTCAAAACCTACCACTACAACCACCCCTACTACTACCACTACTACCACCACCACTACCAGCCCTACTGCCACCTCCTCCTCCTCCTCCACCACCACCACCGCCACCTCCGCCACCACCACCTCCGTTCCTCCCACTACTACCACTACTGTGGCCATTCGAACCCCCGGCTCTGACACCCCCCCATACATGACAACGCAACAGCCAGGTGGGTGCCAAGCTATCGCCTGCCAGGCACATCCCTGCCTGCAACCCTTCACTTGCGCAGAGAGTAGAGGCAGTAGTGGCAGTAGAAAAACAGTCGTGGCAGTAAAGAGTCGTGGCAGTAGCGGCCACCCGCCATTCAGCCAATCAGAACGCCCCCTACCCTGCCTCCTTCCCTTGCTTCTCGCATCTTTGCCTGTCTGGTCGGGGCAGATTGGGGTCATGGATAAAAATCACTTTACTCTTCCACTCCAGCCATTCTGTTTGTCAGCAAAAAAAGCTTGCTTGTTTTCAGGTCTAATTAATGCAGAGAAAAGCATTCGTGGGACAACGTACATTAATAATGGAAGGATCCACCCTCCCCACTTGGGGTAGCAGCTGAAGCTAGAAGTATTTTATCAGGAGTAAATTTGCTTATTTACTCCTTCCCGGACGGCGACTTCCCAGCCCGCCTCTCAGTTCTTTAACATGCATCAGCAAGTGGATGAATATTCAAAATGTTCATTATTCAGACAAATTCGGACATCCGTATACTAATTGAGTGTCTGGACATTCGGATTTCTGAATTTGAACAAATACAAATATCTCGAGTTACTCATAGAAATAATCTGGAGATAAGTATCTGTATGGGTAGATACCGTATATTCGGGCGTATAAGACGACCCTCAACTCTCCAGTTAAAAGATAGAGTTTGGGATATACTCGCTGAATAAGAAGATGACACCCGGCGTATAAGACGACCCCCGACTTTTGAGAAGATTTTCCTGGGTTAAAAAGTAGTCTTATACGCCAGAATATACAGTATGTATCTTATACGTACCCTTACCCATATGGGATATGTAAGGAGGCACAGATGTGACCAGGATGGTTATGGTTACGTGCAAGATGGGTATGGACCCGTAGACTGTCCAAATTATTCAAATGTATTCAATGTCCAATTGAGTGTCCGGACATTTCTGAACTTGAATGAATACAAAAATCTTGAGTTATTCCTACAAGTAATTTGTTAGATATGCATCCATATGTATTGAGTATTTGAACGAATACTTTTGAATACGTTCGTATTGAATCCAATGGCCGGACATTTGAAATGGTGCATTTGGTCTAGTGGTTAAGGAGCCGGACTCTTACCTGGGAATACCAGGTTCGATTCTGCCTTGCCCCATGAAGCCAGCAGGGTGACCTTGGGCTAGTCACAGCTCTCTTCTGAGCTCTCACAGCCCCACCCACCTCATGGGGTGTTCTGTTGTGGGGAGAAGGTTTGTCAGCCGCTTTGAGTCCCCTTAAGTGGGTGAGAAAAGTGGGGTAGAAAAGGCAACTCTTATTCTTCCTCCATGAAGGCGGCTGGGTGACCTTGGGCTAGTCACTGAGCTCTCACAGCCCCACCTGCCTCACAGGGTGTTCTGTTGTGGGGAGAAGAATAGAAATGCTTTATCAGCTGCTTCAAGTCCCCTTAAATGGGTGAGCAAAATGGGGTAGAAAAGCCAACTCTTCTTCATATGAATATGAATGTTCGAACACCTCACCTGGTGTCTGTGATGGGGAGAAGAACAAAAGTTTTGTCAGCCGTTTGGAATCCCCTTAAGTGTGAGAAGAGGCTTGTCAGCTGCTTTGAGTCCCCTTAAGGGTAAAGCAGGGTTTAAAAGCCAGCTCTTCTTCTCTCTACCTGAAGCCAGCTAGGTGACCTTGGGGTAGTCACAGCTCTCTTCTGAGCTCTCACAGCCCCCCCTCCCAACCTCACAGGCTGTCTGTGGTAGGGAAAAGAACAGAAGGTTTGTCAGCTGCTTTGAGTCCCCTTAAGGGTGAGCAAAGCAGGGTATAAAAAGCGACTCTTCTTCTTAAAATGTGCTGCATGCTAGCGCTTGCTTTAGCACCCCCTAGAACCAGCAAGAAATACCCATTCTTGCCTCAGTTCTATGTTAGTTTTATTTATATATATTTTTTGCAGAGTCCTGCTTTTACCGAAAATTTGAGAGGGGATAGAGGTACTGTCTTCACAGTAGGAATGTGCAGGAAAGATTTTGGGGGGTTTGATTCACATCAAATCAAATGCAATAAAATTTGTATTCCTACAGATAGATTCCCTTTGAATGTAGTAGGATTCGAACTCGATACGAGTGTTCGATACGAATCCGATATGAATGTTCAATATGAATCCCATATAAACTGCATGGGAATCCCATATGAATCTCCTACGTAACTAATACATATCCCCTACGTATCCAATCTGAACACGTCAAATCTGCCCTTCAAATTCCACTTTGAATGCGCTCTCAATCCATTTTGAATCCACTCTGGACCCGTTGCAGATGTGACTGGCACAGTCACTTTCCCACCTGCCCAGGTTCATGAATGTAACGAAGATTCATACAAATATTCCAACGATATTCCAATATTCATACGATTCGATTCGAATTCCAATGTCAGTATCCAAATGTGCCAACAATCTGTTCGGTCGCCAACGCCTGAATTCGTAAGAATTTCAAATGGCATGAATATTCAAGCACATTTCTACTTCACAGGTTGAGCATCCATCTTTATTTCCCCGGGACTGTTTGCAATAGGCGAATTGCATGTAAAGTATATATATTGCGGTAACAAGAAGCTCTTTGCAAGAACGGCATAGGTTAAAGAAAATTGCATTTTGAGAAACGGTGTGAATTTTCAGATGCATGCACAGACATTGTGCAAAACGTGTTCAAAGTCGGCAGCTGACGCATTCACGCAGCAAAACTGAGACAGAACTGGGGAAAGATGAGAAAGTGTGAGAAATCCACGTGGGCTGATTTGTCCGTCTCTAATAAGCAGCTTTAGAAATCGTAAGCTTAAGAAGCTTGAACCCCAGTGGACAAGTTTACTTAGAAGAGCCTCGGCATTTAGACTTCCTTCTGCCAGTTTTTGTCTGAGCACAGCTAAGCAGGGTCAGGCGTGGACAGGGGACCACCTGGCGATGCTCAGTGCTGTAAGAAGTCAACAAAGTTTAGAACTTCCTGCTTCCTTGAGAACTTCAGGTGACTGGCAGTTCGCTTGAAGGCGAGAGAAGCGGCCAATTGGGGAAGTCTCAGCTGCAGCCAGCCGGCCAATGAGATTGCAACCTGAGATCCTGTCTCCCCTCATTGGGTGGCTGCTGGTTCAACTTCGTGAACAGTCCCATCCCAGAAGTACTCTTCCATTCACCCAGATTTTCTTTGGTCCAGTGGTTAAGGAGCCGGACTCTTATCTGCGAATACCGGGTTTGATTCCGCCCTCCCCAATGATGCCAGCTGGGTGACCTTGGGCTAGTCACAGCTCTCTCCTGAGCTCTCATGGCCCCACCCACCTCACAGGGTATCTGTGGTGGGAAGAAGAACAGAAAGTTTGTCAGCAGCTTTGAGTCCCTTTGCATGGGTGAGAAAAGCAGGGTAGAAAAGCCAACCCTTCTTCTTGGCTCTTGCTGTGGTAGTGAAAATTTGGAACGGGAGGTTCTGAGCTGAATTTTCTTTCTGCAGCCATTTTTCTGCCCGACTAGGTAGCATCATCTGCACAGGAGAGGTAGTATCTTTTTTTTCACCAGTGAGGCTGCCGAGCCAGGAGCAAACTTCGGAAGAACGGAAATTCAGCTCCGAGAACGTCGAGAAGGTGGCTTCTTTTTGGAGGTGGAGATGCTGCCATCACTAGCTCGTTCACCGTGGAACCTTCTCCAGATGACAAGGGCCCGTAGGAGCCCAGAGGAAGGATCTCAACAAGTAATTGGCTTAAGCAAGGTGCATATGCCCAAAAGCAGACTGACGCCCCTTTCTGTGGGCAAGAGGTGTACTTCCCAAGCGGAGTGTACTAGAGGTGTGCATGGATGCAGTTTTCGGCATTTGATTCGTAACACATTGAATATTCAAAAATCAAAATTCGTACGAATAAGGAAAAACAAATATCCGGACATTTGATTACATTTCCATGTATTTGTACAAATAATCCGGATATTCGTATCCGTATGGGTACGTACGCATCTCATACGTACCCGTACGCATCCCGTATGCATCCCATTTTTATCCCACACGGAGGTGTACAGATGCATACGAGATGTATGTGCCCGTACAGATATTTATTTATTTATTTATTTATTTATATTCCTATCCCGCCCTATACCTGGGGATCTCAGGGCAGGTAACAACCTTTAAACCAGCCAATTACAAACCAATCGATATTAAAAACAACAATATGTGCATAAAAACCCTTAAAAGATTCAGCGTAAGTACTGTATGTCCGAATTATTCATACGAATAACTCGAAGATATCTGTGTTCGAATTCAGAAATTCAGTTTGTATACAAATGTCTGAATTATCCAAATTAGTCCGAATAACCCACTGGCAGAGAGGGGCTTTTGCCAGCACTGCACACTCTTTCCCCCAGTGGGCTTTTGTTCCACAACTCCACCCTCTGCGCCCTCGTCGCTCTGTACAAAGGCAGCTGCCTCGAACCGTCATGTTTCCGAACTTTCCGGATGGCACCTGAAACTCGCAGGTTGAAACTGACCGGTGCGCCAATGAATTGGCCGAACCCTTTGGCTTTCAGGCCTGCGGTGAATAAGGGGTTGGCTTCAGCTCTCCACCGTCAGTGGTTGCCGCTCTAGATTTCCAGTGCTCGGGGATTTTCCTAGGAAGGCGTGGATAACCCCGCTGATAACGGACTGGAATTCTTTGCTTTGCGTTGTTTTCTTTCTTATTTTAATGCATTTCTGGTTCTTTTGCACTCTCTGAGCAGCCCCCGCTGAGCAGCCCGCCGGTATCCCCGAACCAGTGTCTGTGCAAGAGACTCAAATAAAAGCAGGTACATTTTTTAGCCAGATTGTTCCTTCTTTTAAAGCGTGCATGCCTGGGAAAGAAGGCCAAGAAGAAGGCCATGCCCCGTGAGGTCCCCAAGAGGATGTTGCTAGCTCTGGCATTTGGGGGGGGGCATTTACATGGTCACAGTACCACTGCTGCCACCATGAGTAAGGTGCTGGGGCAGGCCCAGCACTTTCTGGTTTTTGGCTATAGCTGCCCTGTGCAGGTGAGATAAATGCGCCGCTGATCTTGCCGTTGCAAAATGGCGGCTGTGATGCCAATGGCAGGGTGGGCAGAGTCAGAGCAGGAATTCCCACTCCGATATTAGGGTTCCTTGGATGCTACTTAATGGTGGCTCTGAGGGCGTCACAGCAGGGGGACAGGACAATACCCTACCCTGGGCCTGGACCCCAGAGTTCTGGGCACAACCCCATGCAGGTGCTGAAACGCAGCCAAAATTAAGTAAACATGAAGCCAATAAAAGAGTGGTGGGCATTTGTCTTTATATGTAGGGATGTGCACGGATATTCATAAGCATTCAAAACTCGATAGAATGTGCCAAATTTTGACATGCGAATTCAAATAGAATGTCCCAAAATTCAAATTTAAACATTTGATTCAAATTTTGGGTTTATTCGTTCAAATGATCCGGACGTTCGTATGTGTACGGGTTAGTACACGATGCATGCTTGAAGATCCCCATCTTTCCCGCATCCATACGCATCCGTACGGCTCCGTACAGAACGAAAACGGGTTGCATACGGGATAACTACGGGATGCATACGCACGTGTATGGATGCCTACAGATGTATATGGATGTCGGGAAGATGTGTACGGGGGATCGACGCATGTTGCTGACGTTCGTAAGTGCAAATTCGAATAAAAAAATTCGAATGAATGGATTCGAATTTGCTTAATTCGGATTGAATTTTGTTAAATTTGAATTTAAATGATGCAAACTGAATTTTTGAGTATTTGAATTGACTTGAATAGAATGTAAAAAAAAAGCATTCTTGCACACCCCTACTTATTTGTGCCTGTTCAAAACTGGCACCAGTAATGCATGAAGTGTAAGCAGGCCTTCAGTCCAATGTTCTGCTTGATCCTTCCAGTATTGATGTATACTTTGCATTTGACTGGACTATCTAACCTTGATAGGAGCTGTAGTCCAGTAACATCAGGAGAAAAGCCACATCGAAAGGGCTGGGGAAGAGATCCATCTTGACCTCTGTGGTTCTTCTCTCAGGGAAATAGTAGCCTTTAAAGGAAAAACCAAAAAACATCATTTTCCCATAGTGTTGGGAAATGCAAAAAAAAATCACATTCATCCACACAGATCCCCTTTGAGTGTGGTAGGATTCGAATCTCATATATTTCATACGGATCTGATTCAAATCCCCGCCACAAATTGGCCATGAATCCCCTACCTATCTGCTCTGAACGTGTCAAATCTGCTCTCAATCCACTTTGAATCCATTCTGAACCCGCTCTGAACCCACTTTGGATCCGCTGCGGATGTGGGACTGGGCGGCCGCGCCTCCCACCTCCCCAGGTTCACGAATGTAACGAAGCTTCGTACGAATGTATAGGAGCGTTCCGTTTGCATTCGAATATCCAAATTCGGACGGATTTCGAATGTGATCAGTATTCATTTAGATGCCTAGTGTGGACGCCCCACCACCGCCTTGCAGCTGGTCCTTTGGGAGCACGCGGCGGGACCGTTTTCATTTTGCCCATCTCCCCTTCTGCGTGGGACTCTTCGCCGCGCCACTGTCTGCCTCCCGATCACAGCGTGCCGCGTTCAAACCATCCAGAAATGCCACTGCAAAGCCAAGACAGGATAAAGGGAATTAATAATTCCCCCTGTTCTCTCAGAGATGAACCAGTTGGAGGTGTGAGCAGATGACTAAAAAGCAAATCGCCTCGGGGCGGCTTTTTATTGTGCATCTAATTAAGCCCTTGCCAATTTGCACGGGGTTGATTCAGTATTCTAATTTAATGCCCTATTAATATCAATTGCCGGATGGCTCCCATTTCAACAGGACACTGCCTGTGATCCACCTTTAAAGTATGACTTTTAAAAAAAGAAGGAAAAGAAACTTTTTTTAAAAAAAAAGATCTCTGTCTAAATTTTTCATCATACATCCACGCCAGCTGGAAAATGACATTTTTCTGTCTTTTTGGATATTCTCAGCTGGGAGCTTTCGTTCCTTGTTTGCATTCCTGCTCGGGTTACACGAACTGCATTTTCCAAATTAATTTCATTTTGTATTCCTGTGGCTTCGTGGCCTCTGCAGAAAAGACCAACTGATGGTGCATGAAAGGGGGGAAAGGTTCAAAGCCAGAGGAGGAAAATCCACAAGGCATCGCTGGTAGGGTTCGGCATGAATGCGGGGTTTTTTGTATGTGATTCGTATTGAACCAAATGCAAGAAGAGGAAGAAGAAGAGGAAGAGGAAGAAGAAGAAGAAGAGTTGACTTTTCTACCCTGCTTTTCTCACCTATTTAAGGGGACTCAAAGCAGATGACAAACCTGTTTATTTTTAACTGCTGGAGGTACATGCTGTATACAATGCAGTACAATTTAGGGTTTTTTTCACTAGCACTAAGTACCCATTAAGGACCCATTAGGCTCAGAGCAGGAAGACCCCATTTCCACTGCAGACCCCATGAGAGACACATTTGTTTCCATCCGTTCTAGGGAAATCCAGATTGGTGGGAAAACTCCCTTAGATAAACAGTATTGCGCAAAAGTTATAGGCATGTGTGGAAAATGTGTTGCAAAGTAGCTCCAGGAAGTGATGCTACTGCCCTCACAATGCCCTGATTAAACGTCCTTGGATCTCTCTGGGATTCCATGAGGGATCTACAGAAGATCTCTGGTGCCTTCTCCAAGATGTTTGCAACAGCCTCCTTACTGAGTTCCTTCAAAAGCTGTGTGCAAATGGACCTAGAAGACCCGAAACTGTTTGGGAGACTTAAGAGGGGCGAAACCAAATATTGATTTGATTTGGATTTCTCTCTGGGCATGCACTTTGCATTTTGCAAAATGATAAAAATAAACTATTCACACTTCTATTTTTAAAAGCATTCTTACCTTGCAGCCTTTTTTCCACACCTGCAAATTATGATTTTCCACCGCAAACCAACTTTTAAAAATATTTTTTCCTTGCTCCCCCCTCTTTCTTTTCCCCCCTATTTCTTTTGGGAACTCTTTTGTTATCCCTTTCCAATTGTCCTCGTTCTTTCCAATCATCTAGTGAGCCAGTTTGGTCTAGTGGTTAGGGAGCTGGACTCTTATCTGGGAATACCGGGTTTGATTCCGCCCTCCTCCACAAAGCCAGCTGGGTGACCTTGGGCTAGTCACAGCTCTCTTCTGAGCTCTCACAGCTCCACCCACCTCACAGGGTGTCTGTTGTGGGGAGAAGAGCAGAAGCTTTGTCAGCCCCTTTGAGTCCCCTTAAATGAGTGAGAAAAGTGGGGTAGCAAAACCAACTCTTCTTCTTCCTCTACGAAGCCAACTGGGCGACCTTGGGCTAGTCACAGCTTTCTTCTGAGCTCTCACAGCCCCACCTCTCTCACAGGGTGTCTGTTGTGGGGAGAAGAACAGAAGGTTTGTCAGCTGCTTTGAGTCCCCTTAAATGGGTGAGATAAGCTGGTTAGAAAAGTCAACTCTTCTTCCTCCACAAAGCCAGCTGGGTGACCCTGGGCTGGTCACAGCTCTCTTCTTAGCTCTCTCAGCCCCACCCACCTCACAGGGTGTTTGTTTTGGGGAGGAGAACAGAAGGTTTGTCAGCCGCTTTGAGTCCCCTTAAATGGGTGAGCAAAGCAGGGTAGAAAAGCCAACTCTTCTTCTTCTCCCCTTGATATTATATAACCATCAAGTCCCGTTTTTGTTCTTTCATCTCTATGTTTTGCTTCCGGTACTTTGATATGGATCTGACGGTTTGGTTCCCCTTCCAGCCTTCTGTTATCTTTATTGCTTCGCTATGAATGGTTGTTTTTAAAACAACCAACACAATGGACAGGGCGTGGCAACCAAAGTGCAAACAATCCGAAAAGGGTAAGAAAGGGAGGGAGGCAAGGAGGAGGCAACTCTGGTAGGCCTTCCATAGCCTACACTAGCATTCAGACAGCAGGCCCCTATTCTGGGGTATGTCCCAGAACGAGGCCAAGTGCCGTCCTTCCAACCCTCCCAATCCTGATGGGGCTCCCAAATTCAGTGGGCTGTAGACCTTCGACTATCTGCCAGGACTGAGGTCTGGCGCTTCTAGCAAACCTCTAGAATAACGAGACTGTTTTTTGTTGCTTTTGCAAGAAACGGCCAGCAATTCCGGCGTTGCCCCTTTGCAAGCAAGCGCCTCCACACCCAAGACGGATGGAGGAACCCAAGGTAGGCTGCAGATGCCTGGTCAAGTGGGTGTCTTTCGTGCTTGGCTGAAATGTAGAGGTAGCGCCAGATGTTCCTTGCCACGTAGGTGTCTTGTGCTAGGCTGAAGTGTACATGTAATGCCAGATGTTCCTTGCCACGTAGGCACCTTACTGCGCTAGGCTGAAGCGTAGAGGTAGCGCCAGATCTTCCTCACCATGTAGACGTCTTGAGCTAGGCTGAAGTGTACATGTAGTTCCAAATGTTCCTTGCCACATAAGTGTCTTGTGCTAGGCTGAAGCGTACATATAATTCCAGATGTTCCTTGCCATGTAGGCATCTTTTTGCGCTAGGCTGAAGCGTAGGGGTCGTGCCAGATGTTCCTTGCCACGTAGGCGCTTTACTGTGCTAGGCTGAAGCATACAGGTAGTGCCAGATGTTCCTTGCCACGTAGGCGCTTTACTGTGCTAGGCTGAAGCATACAGGTAGTGCCAGATGTTCCTTGCCACGTAGGCGCTTTACTGTGCTAGGCTGAAGCATACAGGTAGTGCCAGATGTTCCTTGCCACGTAGGCGCTTTACTGTGCTAGGCTGAAGCGTAGAGGTCGTGCCAGATGTTCCTTGCCACGTAGGTGTCTTGTGCTAGGCTGAAGTGTAAGTGTAAGGCCAGAGGTTCCTAGCCATGTAGGCATCTTACTGTGCTAGGCTGAAATGTAGAGGTAGCGCCAGATGTTCCTTGCCATGTAGGTTTCTTGTGCTAGGCTGAAGTGTACATGTAATGCCAGATGTTCCTTGCCACGTAGACACCTTACTGTGCTAGGCTGCACCGTAGAGGTAGCGCCAGATGTTCCTTGCCATGTAGGCACCTTATTGTATTGGCTGGAGTGTAGAGGATACACCAGATGTTCCTTGCCACGTAGGCGTCTTCTTGCGCTGGGCCCAGAGGCGTTTCTGCCACTAGCCCTGTTCCCTTTCTGCGTGTGACTCCTGTCTCCCTCCTCACGCTCATCGGGGAACTGCCTTTCATCTTCGCCCAGTGGTGTTCTGTGCCCTGTGCCCCCAGCTGCGTGTGATCTGAGCCAAACTCCCTTGGACCCCAGGGGGGGTCCAACAAAAGGCATCAAAGAGGGCACCGAGAAAGGGCAAAGCATGATTCCTCCCGCCTGTTGCCACGAGGCGACCGTGGAAAGCATTCGGGTCCCCAGGGAGCCCGTAGGGGGCTAGTTCAAAGAGGATCCCGTGGGTCAGGCAGGCGGGGGGAGCTCTTTGGGGCCCTGAGCCATTCCCTGTGTGATGCGCTCTCATTTTTGCTTCTGTTTTCTTTCGTTTGTCCCTTGTGCATGCAATTAACATCCATTCACAATACACAGAGGCCTCGGAATGGCACCTTCGGGATCGTGTTGTTGTTTATAAAAAGGTTTGCCTCCTGCCTCCGACAGAGCAGCAATTCTGCTGCTTTTTATTTTAGGTAATGCAGAGTTTGGAGTCCTTTAATTAGATGACAGGAAGCGTCTGGAGCTCAGTGGGCAGAGCAAACCACTTCTGTATTGCTGCCAATAAAGCTGCATAGAGGGACCCATGGAGTCTGGGAGTGGCTGTAGCTCAGCGGTAAAGCAGTGGGTGTCACCAGTTCGATTCCCCGGGAAGTGGGCAATGGCAAACCACTTCTGTATCTCTGCCAGGAAAGCTGCATAGTAGGGGTGTGCACAAATGCAATTTTCGGCATTTGAATCTTAACAAACTTATTCATACGAATAAGTTGAGATATTCGTAATCCGTTCAAATTCAGAAATCCAAGTGTCTGGACATTTGCAGTTCATATATGGATGTCCGAATTCTTTACAAATAACAAATATATTGAATATTTTTGCACGTCTCTACTGCATAAATCTACCTATAGAAGTGCCAATGCAGTCAGCCATGACCCAGGTTACCCAATAACAACAAACGCAGGTCACAAATGGTCTTTAGCTTGCAAAAGGTGAAGATCTGACTAGGGGGCTTTTTCCACTAGGGCTTAGAACCCTTCTAAGACCCCATTAGGAACCCATTTAGTACCTGATTGGTACCAATTGGGAAGGCGCCGTCCCCACCAGGACCCCATTAAAGGCCCCATCTGCAAGGCCCTGTCCCCACGAGGGAAGGGGAAATCCGGATTTAATGGGTCCTTCAGGTCCTTAAATCGGGCTTTCATGTGGACCTGATTAAAGGTGACCACAGTGGGGTCTTCGGGCAACTTCAAGATCCGGATCTCCAGGAGGATCCCATCTCAAAGATCTGGATCTTAAAGGTTCAGATCTTTGACTGTGCGTGGAAAAAGGGGGACAGTAACTGTGAGGGCCACAAAGGTTGCAGTGGGCATTCTGTCCCACCCTATTTGGGGCTAAGAGTGTGCCATCCCTCCCCTTGGAACTAGAATACCCACAGACGTAGGCAGCAGAGCTAAAGACTTGGGCAGGCAGGAGTTGGTGCAAAGCATCCATCCAGCAGGGCAAATCTCTCTTCCCTGAACACTTTCCACACCATGCTTGGGATCTGATGGTCTTGGGGCTCTTCCACGATAAACCGAAGTGCCACCTTAAAATGAAATGTTCTTTCCAACGCTGCCACGCCAAGCTCTTGGGGAGCCGCCCAGCCCCTCGGAGGCAAAAGCCAAAACTGTGCCAAAGGAACCTTCCGAAAACACCCAAGGTAAGAGAGAACAACCTATCGTGAGAATCCAGAGGGCAGATGGGGAAGGGGATAGGGATCTTTCGGGATACCCAAAAATTCAATTTGATTCAAATCTGATAAATTTGAATTTAACAAGATTTGATTCTGTTTTTTTACCAAATTCAGATCTATTCATTTGAATTTTTTTATTAGAATCTGCAGATACAAATGTTGACCACATCCCTATGTGCATGTATGCATCTTCCCCGCATCCGAACACATCTGTACACAACTGTACATGTCCATATGCATCCTGTAGTTATCCCATATGCAACCCATCACTCTCTCTATATATATCTGCCATTCTTTCTCTCTCTCACTATTAATCTATCAGTCTCTCACTCTCACTCATCCTTCCACCATCACTCTGTCACTCATCTATCTATCTATCTATCTATCTATCTATCTATCTATCTATCTATCTATCTATCTATCTATCACTGTATCCATCCATCTGTCCATCCGTCCATCCATCCGTCACTCTATCAATATACCTATCACTCTATCACTCTGTCTCTCTGTCTATCACTCTATCTATCTATCTATCATCACTGTCACTCTGTCAATGTATCTATCACTGTATCCATCCATCACTTTGTCACTCTATCAATATATCTATCACTTTATCACTCTATCTATCTCACTGTCTATCACTCTATCACTCTGTCTATCAATCACTCTGCCTATCACTCTATCACTACCTACCTACCTACCTACCTACCTATCCCACCCTATACTAAAAGATCTCAGGGCCTTCTGCATTCCCTAGTGGCAAGGGAATGGAGTGGAGGGCAGAAGAGCATTATCCCGGCAAAGCCGCCGGCTTAAACTTTGGCTGAAAGTGCTTTATTTAGAAGCAGTTTTACTGGGGCCATCCAGGGACACGCCCCTCCCCTGGACCAATGGGAGGGCGAGAATAATTAGGCCAATAGGCCATCTGAGTCTGACACAGTTAAGCCTAATTAGCAG
The DNA here is from genome assembly GCA_023333525.1 of Aspidoscelis tigris stejnegeri. Taxonomy (NCBI): domain Eukaryota; kingdom Metazoa; phylum Chordata; class Lepidosauria; order Squamata; family Teiidae; genus Aspidoscelis; species Aspidoscelis tigris. Next base: position 12,066,891 of record JALMGA010000016.1, read on the forward strand.
AGCCCTTTGTTGTTAAACCCCCTTTCCCAGTTCTAATCCCGCTTCCCTCGAGGGGCTAAAACCAGCTCAAGGTGCCAAAAGGCACTGAGAGACGCAGATCTATCTGCCGGCCTCCAAATGCACCAGGGCCCAGGCAGGACTGGGGTGGAGCTGGGAAGAGAGTTCCGTGAAATATTCATCCCGTTCCAAATTTGCACGAATTTCTCCAAATTCGGACCTTCAGGTTCCAGCCGAACGTTAGCACGTTCAGAGTTGGACATCTGAATGCGAATACATTCTCACGAAGCTTCGTTACCTTCGTGAACCCGGGCAGGTGGGAAAGAGGCTCCCCAGCCACATCTGGAAGTGGATTCGAAGCAGATTCAGAGTGGATCCAAAGTGGATTCAGAGCGGATTCGATGCACTCAGAGGGGACTACGTAGGTGATTCATAGCAGGGGTCCAAAGTGATTTGGCATTGAATTCGAATCCTACCTCATTCAAAGGGGATCTATTCATACTAGGAATTTGAATGAATGTTTCTTTGTATTTCATTTTTATAGAAACGAATGCAAGAAAATTTGAATTCGTTTGAAAAGATCCCCTTTGAATGTGGTAGGATTCTATTCGATACAAATGTTCATTCCCATACGAATCCCGCACGAACGTATACGAATGACATACGGACCCATTATGTGAATGCATGCAAATAGCATAAGGATCCCACACAAACGCATATTAATAGCATACGAATCCTATACTAAGCTTCAGATGAACATCAAAACATTCCAAAATGTCAGTCTTGAAATGCGCCAACCTCTGATTTGAATTCCACCAAATTTCGAATGCTACGAATATTCTTGCAGATCCTGAATTCGAACGAACACAAATTTTCTTGCATTCGATTCGATAGAGATCGAACACACACGCAAAAGAAATGGAACAAAACATGTGTTGCTGTTGTCTGCCCAAACAGAGGCAAGCCTGTCTCTCATTAATCAATCCAGACTAATGGATGATTGTTTAACTTCAGCTCTGTTGGAAGGAAAACTTTAGTTTTCTGATTTTTATCAGACAATTTCAGGATCGCTATCAAGGCCAGAAATCAATAGAAAGAAAATTTAAAAAACCCAGGTCTTAAAAACCCATCTCAAAGCAATCACAAAATATCAGCGTAAAATAAATGGAACCATAACGCACAATAAAAAATAAACAAAACCCCAATAAAAGCAGCCGACCAGGTATAGCACAGCAGCAAACAGCATGGCCAAACCCCAAGATGGGTCATTTCACAACGAGAGGGCCACCAGGAGCAAGGAAGGCCAGGGAGTATTTCTCCCAGGCTGGTCTAGTGGTGAGGTAGCCTGACTCTTAACTGGGAATACTGGGTTTGATTCTGCACTCCTCCACCAAGCTAGCTGGGTGACCTTTGGCGAGTCACAGCTCTCTTCTGAGCTCTCACGGCCCCACCTACCTCACAGGGTGTCTGTTCTGGGGAGAAGAACAGAAGGTTTGTCAGCTGCTTTGAGTCCCTTTAAATGGGTGAGGAAAGCAGGGTAGAAAAGCCAACTCGTCTTCCTCCATGAAGCCAGCTGGGTGACCTAGGGCTAGTCACAGCTCTCTTCTGAGCTCCCACACCCTCACCTACCTCACAGGGTGTTCTGTGGTGGGGAGAAGAACAGAAGGTTTGTTAGCTGTTATGAGTCCCCAAAATGGGTGAGAAAAGCAGAGTAGAAAAGCCAACGCTGCTGCTTCTTCTTGATGTCAGATAGCAAGAAAGAGTCACATGTATATGCCTGGCCTATCCTGAGTGAATATTTACCAGGTGCTATACAAGCTCGTTGTACCTAAATATCAAGGACCTTTGCATGGGGACAGCTGTATTGGCTTTTCCTAACGGTGCTTAACTGTGTTCAGCTGAGCTAAGCTGTGCAGAGAGCTTGCCCAAAACTGCTATCTAAATTCCTCACTCTGGCAGAAGTGACAGCTATGGCCTGGTGGACCGAAGAGAATTTGGTTGTGTGGTTCAGGCGTCCACAAAATCGTACATGTCCACACACAGCATTTCCAAGTGCAACCAAGAGCCCTGCTGGATCAGGCCATAGTCCATCTAGTTCATAGGAACCTAAGAGGAGCCCTGCTGGATCAGGCCACAGCCCTTCTAGTCATTAAGAACCTCAGAGGAGCCCTGATGGGTCAGGCCACAGCCCATCCAGTCCATAAGGACCTCAGAGGAGCCCTGCTGGATCAGGCCACAGCCCATCCGGTCCATAAGAACCTCAGAGGAGCCCTGCTGGATCAGGCCACAGTCCATCTAGTCCATAAGAACTTCAGAGGAGCCCTGCTGGATCAGGCCACAGCCCATCTAGTCCATAAGAACCTCAGAGGAGCCCTGCTGGATCAGGCCACAGCCCATCTAGTCCAGCATCCTGTCGCACACAGTAGTCCACCAATTGCCCATGGGCATCTCAAGCAGAAGACAAGGACAACCCTTCTCCTGCTCTTGAATCCCTGTAAATGATCCTTGGAGACATCATCCTGCCTGTATGTTCAACCTGGAGGTGGTACCTAGGTATCCATTCTAGTAGCCATTGATACATGGCTAGAGACATAATACCCTGGATTATGAGCCGCAGTGAATGACCATCCTACCCCTAAGCCTTAAGAGTGAGGATTCATTGGCCAGGGATAATAAAAAGTGTTGCCTGTTTTCCGGCAGGTGAGAATGGATGTTTAGAACCAAACAAGGCCTTTGTCTGAGGATGTGGAGGTGTTCTGCGCTGACTTCCAGCTCACAGCTGGTTCTTCAGCTTTGGCAGATGGCCGCCAGCCCTAAGCCAAGGCTGTGCGGTGAAGGGAAGGGAATCGGCTTCCATGCCAAACGGATCTGACCTCCCACTGCTTGACCCCATTTGGCTTCTCCATGAATTCTGCTCACTCCACCCTGTATGGCAGGCAGAGGCTGAAGACAGTGGTTACTTTATATTTGCCCACCTCTTTCACTCTGGGAGCCGGACTCCCATCTGGAAACTGCGGGTTTGATTCTGCACTCCTCCATGAAGCCAGCTGGGTGGCCTTGGGCTAGTCACAGCTCTCTTTCTGAGCTCTCACGGCCCCACCTGCCTCACAGGGCGTTCTGTTGTGGGGAGAAGAACAGAAGTTTGTCAGCCGCTTTGAGTCCCCTTAAATGGGTGAGAAAAGCAGGCTAGAAAAGTCAACTATTCTGCCCCCATGAAGCCAGCTGGATGACCTTGGGCTAGTCACAGCTCTCTGCTCCGCTCTCACTGGTTGTTCTGTGGTGGGGAGAAAAACTGAAGGTTTGTCAGCTGCTTTGAGCCCCTTTAAAAGGGTGAGAAAAGTGGGGTAGAAAACCCAACTCTTCTTCTTCTGCGCCTTCCTTGATGGCAGGCCAGCATTCAGTCCACGACATCTCAGCTTCTTCAGCTCAGGAGCAGCCTGAAGCAAAACCCTCTGCCAGGCTCTGATCACAGGCTGATCAAAACACGCTCAGAGACACAGACTGGCAGGCTGGCACTCGTGGCATTACCCAGGCAGCCAGGTTGTCTTCTTCTGACCCTGGACCAAAGCCATTCAGCTTTGCCCCTTGCTTTCATTTCTTCTGATCTGTGAGGAGCGTATGCATGCCAGTCAGTGGCCAAACATGATGTTGATGGACGTCTAGAAGATGCAAGCCCGGGCTGCAGATGGTGCTTCCGCCTCTGCAAGGACCAGGGGAGCAAAGCAGATGCCAGCCATGTCACCCTGCCAGCTGGAGGGTGCGCTTGGGTCCTTGGAAGCCTTTGGAGGGCGCTGAAAGCAGAGAAGGAAAAGCAAGGAAAAGGGGGGAAAGAAAGAGAAACCTCCAAGGAGGCTGAGCCCGGGCCTCAACTGGATCTGGGGAAATGCCGTCAGCTGTAGGGCCAAGGGTCTCCGCGAGTGCAAATGTCAACATTCAATTTGTAACTACTCGCATATTTAAAAATCCGAATTTGTATGAATAAAGAATAACAAGCGTCCGGCCATTCGATTTGATTATGAATACATGTGTATGTATTCGCCCAAATAATTCAGACCTTCGGTATCCATATGGGGACATATGCATCCTGTACGTATCTGTTCCAGATGTTTACATGTATGTCCGCAATGCATACGTACCTGCACAGATACAAACGTGCAAATTATATGTACAAATAACTCAAAATATTTGTATTTGTTCCCATTCGGAAATCCTAATTTCCAGACATTTTATTTGTATACGAATGCCCAAATTTGTCTGAATGACAAATATTTTGAATATTCGTGCCCGGTAGAGATGGGCAGAAGATGTCCAACACTTTTGCTGTTCGTAGCAATTGCAGATTGTTTGACACATTGCACCCCAATTTAAGAAAGACATTGACAAACTAGAGGAAGCCCAAAGGAGGGCTACCAAAATGGCAGTCAGTGGAATAAGCTGCCACTGGGGGTGTTGGGTTCTCCTTCACTGAAGAAGAAGAAGAGTTGGCTTTTCTACCCCACTTTTCTCACCCATTTAAAGGGACTCAAAATGGCTGACAAACCTTCTGTTCTTCTCCCTACACCAGACACCCTATGAAGTAGGTGTGGCTGTGAGAGCTCAGAAGAGAGCTGTCATTAGCCCAAGGGCACCCTTCATGGAGGAGGGTGGAATCGAACCCGGTATTCCCAGATAAGAGTCCGGCTCTTTAACCACTAGACCAGTGATGGCTAACCTTTTGAGCTCAGTGTGTCAAAATTTGCAAGAAAATCTAGCTTAACTCAGGTGCTGTGTCACATCTAGAAATATCCATAATTTTGTGATATTTGTGGCTCTAGTAAAAAAGTTATATTTTTGATATATGTATTTTATTAAAAGCACAAACAAATAATTCTTTACATTAGTGACTTTTGTTGCTAAATCTTCAATTGAAAGTCCGTATTTTGTACACTTCAAGAACCAGCAAGCACTACACGCCCAGGTGCCAGGGTGGCCATGTGTGTCACCCAAAAGGGCTTGGCGTGTCACTTGTGACACGCGTGTCATAGGTTGGCCATCACCGCACTAGACCAAACTGGCTCACTGGAGGTCTTCAAGCAGAGGCTGGACCTCCATCTGTCTGGGATGGTTTAGGAAATCCTCCATTCAGCAGGTGGTTGGACTGGATGGCCTCAGAGGTCCCTTCCAACTCCATGATTCTGTGAAATCTGGATCAGGAAGCCCAAAGGTCCAGTAGCATTTTTAGAGACTAACCGATTGAAAGACGCTGGCAGCGTGAGCTTTCGTAGTCTAAGCCGGCTCCATCAGAGTCGGTGGAGCAAGCTTACCTGACTCCTTTCTCTGTGTTTGTCTCTAAGAATAAATCCTCCAGTTTTGCGCACAGAAATCCCAACTGGAGAATTCAGGCTGGGCAATTGCAGGCTTAGAAGTTCAGGTCTGTAGCACGGCGGCAGGCTGAATGTTCCTGCATGCCTAGAGATATTAAAAAGTGCTTCAGAAACAGTTTGATTCAAATGCTTAGGATCTTAAATGCATCGAAATCCAATTCAAATCGAATAAATTCGCATCTATTCGTCCGAACGTTCGATTCGAATCTGAAGATACGAATGTGGACAACATTCGTATGTGTCATACGTATCTGTACACATTTCGTATGCATCCCGTATTATCAGCGCCAATGAGTACAGATACGAAGGTAATACATACGTATCTGTACGTTCAAATGTTTCGAATCATTCGGACGAATCTTTTGGGACATTCAAAATCCGTTTGGATGTTCACATTCGAACGTGTGGACACACTCTGTTCGAATGCCAATGTCCACATTTGATTGAATTCCATCAAATGTCGAATGTTTAGAACATTCACGTGCATTAGATAAGCATGTTTAGCATCTTTCTGAGTGGGTAAAGAACCACGTTCGCCTAACTAAATACCTGTTTTTGTTGCATGCAAAATATACCCCTGCATTCACACGCACACACCGGCGCAGCTGGCGTTGCAAAAACAATGAAAGGGGGGGGGAGCTTCCACCCCTGATATTTTGGCAAAGGCCCAGCTCAGCTGTCAAGCAGCCCTCCTCGGGAGAAGAGGCTGACGGGGAGGAAGGGAAACACAGCGCTCCTTTTAGCTGACAGGCGTTGTGCGGAGAAGCAGATGCGCCGCTTTGCCGAGTTCATTTTGGGCTGCAAAATGGCGCTCCCGTGGGCCCCCCCGCCAGCTGCTCCGCGCGGCAGAAAGAGCTGAAACTTCGGATCTCGTTTGAGGGCGGTGCGCATACGTTGGCAGGCGGCAACGCGCCGAGTGGCATTTAATGAGCCCTTAGCACATTTTAACCACAGGTGGGACTGGAAAGGGTAGAAGGTGAGGTTCCTCCATCCTTCCACAGAGCCGTTAATAGGTTCTGTAGCTCGGGGCAGCCGCTGTCTGCATGCAGACCCGAGGGGGATCGGACCTGTGGCACAGAGGGAACCAACGCCGGGGCGCTGGATGTGGTGGTAATAATCGCAGCGCCAAGGAAATTCCTCGGAGCTTGCATTATAATCAGGGATGTGCAAGGTTCCGTATATGATTTGAATCCAATGTGGGGAAATCCTCATGAGTTTGAATACAGCCCCTTCAAATGTGTTGGATTTGAATTCAATACACGATTGATATGAATCCGATTTGATTCCCTGCTGCCAGTCACGCCTACGAATCCCCTGTGAATATGTCAAATCCACTGATTATTAGGAATGTCCATGAATATTCGAATGCAGGTCCAACTACCTGCTGAATGCAGGATTTCCTAAACCATCCCAGAGAGATGTAGGCCCAGCCTCTGCTTGAAGACCCTCCAGTGAGCCAGTTTGGTCTAGTGCAGTGGTCAGCAAATTCATTAGTCCAAAGAGCCAAATATCAACAGTACAGTGATTGAAATTTCTTTTGAGAGCCAAATTTTTATAACTTAAGCTATATACGTAGGTACACTGTTATTAAGTTAATTAGGGTACTCCTAACCTGGAAGAGCCACACTCAAGGGGACAAAGAGCCACATGTGGCTCTTGAGCTATGGTTTGCCTACCTCTGGTCAAGTGGTTAAGGAGCCAGACTCTTATCTGGGAATACCGGGTTCGATTCTGCCCTCCCCCATGAAGCCAGCTGGGTGCCCTTGGGCTAGTCACAGCTCTCTTCTGAGCTCTCACAGCCCCACCTACTTCACAGGGTGTCTGGTGTGGGGAGAAGAACAGAAGGTTTGTCGGCCACTTTGAGTCCCCTTAAATGGGTGAGAAAAGCAGGATAGAAAAGCCAACTCTTCTTCTTCTATCAAAGGCTACCAATAGCAAGAGGCAACCTGAAGTGCAGGTCATGAATTGGCTGAGATTCTATGAAGGCCGAAACACACCAAGGATCCATGTTCTGAACTTTGTGCTTCATGCTTCTTCATGCCAGCCAGTAATAATGTCTAGGTATCCCCTTCTGGTTGGAGAGACAGGCAGGACGTCTCTGAAGGCCGTCCACAGAGATCTGGCTGTGTCCTGATCCAGGAGAGCTCCTCTTAGTTTCTTATCTATAATGGATGCCTGGGTACCACCTCCCTGTAGGTGAGACAGGCGAGATGCTTCTAAAGGCACAGGCTGGGATTCTAGAGCAGATGAAGGTTTTGCCTTTGCCTTCTGCTTGAGATGCCCAGAAGCAACTGGTGGAACACTGAGTGAGATGGGATGCTGGACTAGATAGGCTGTGGCCTGATCCAGCAGGGCTCCTCTTAGGCTCTTATGGACTAGATGGGCTGTGGCCTGATCCAGCAGGGCTCCTCTTAGGCTCTTATGGACTAGATGGGCTGTGGCCTGATCCAGGAAAGCTCCTCTTAGGTTCTTATGGACTAGATGGGCTTTGGCCTGATCCAGCAGGGCTCCCCTTAGGTTCTTATGGACTAGATGGGCTGTGGCCTGATCCAGCAGGGCTCCTCTTAGGTTCTTATGGACTACATGGGCTGTGGCCTGATCCAGCAGGGCTCCTCTTAGGTTCTGATGGACTAGATGGGCTGTGGCCCGATCCAGCAGGGCTCCTCTTAGGTTCTGATGGACTAGATGGGCTGTGTCCTGATCCAGCAGGGCTCCTCTGAGGTTCTGATGGACTAGATGGGCTGTGGCCTGATCCAGCAGGGCTCCTCTTAGGTTCTGATGGACTAGATGGGCTGGGGCCCGATCCAGCAGGGCTCCTCTTAGGTTCTGATGGACTAGATGTTTTGAACTGCAACTTCTCTGAGGCTGAATAGCAGAACACTAGGATCGGTGTTCGGTAGATGTTATCTTGAAGATCAGAGACAGTGACTCCTACTAGTTTCTTGGGAACCCAAGCAACAGATTTCCTAATAACACGAGTTTTGCGTCTCTAGAAAAACACATGGCCTTTGGCAAAGCTCTTATCGTGTTCTTACAAACCTCTGAGTTAACTTGTGTTTGGCCTGAAGCAAGGAGCCCACTGTTCCTCCTATATTTATCCAGATGTCGCTGTCTCTGTGTCCCTTTTGGTTTTAATCTCAAATGCAGGGTCGCTAAAAAGCAAAGCAGGTCACGGTGCCAAGAAAAAGCATTCCAAGAAACCAGGTAATTGCTGTGCTGGTTTAGCGCAAAACCCGCCAAGTGCTGTAGAAGAGGCAGAAAACAGAACGCCGGCCAGAGAAGTGATAGGCTTCTTAGCTGAAGTAGAATTTTAGTAGCTTCTAGTCATGTGGACTTTCCTTCCCTGTAGCTTACAAAAGCGTGTCCTACTCTATATGAAGTTGAAGGAAGGAAATAGTGTCTTTAATTTTCTCAAGGGCCTCCCAAGGTTTCCACACTCATCCGGCTCAAATCTGGATCCCTTCCCATAGGACCTATCGAATATTTTAAAGGTAAGTTGTGTAGCCGGGGGGTGGGTGGGGGTTGGGGAATGTGTGGTGTGTGATGGAAACAATACCTGGCAAAGAAAGTATTGGGGAATTTTCGTGGATGCAGACTTAATTGGTTCTATAATAAAGGGTATTTTTCCACTGGCAGAAAGTACCCATTTTTGCACCCATTAAAGACCCATTTGGGTGTAAGCTGGATGACCCCATTTCCACCATGACGCCCATTTGGGACACATTTGTTTCCACCGCCGCAGGGGAAATCCAGATCATATGGGTACACCTCAGCCTTGAATCCGGATTTTCTGTAGACCCCATTAATGGGGTCTACAATGGGGTCTTCAGCCAGAAAATCCAGATTAAAGGGAGCCTGTTTCCACATTACTTTGGCAATGGGGTCTAGAGGAGGCTAGGGGGAGGGGGCTCCCATGGGGGGGGAGCTCCAAAACCTAGGCTTCGAAATCATTTCGAAGTTACTTTGAAGTTGCCTTCGGAGATTAGCAAAGGCTCAGAAGTCCCTCCAAAGGCAACTTCAGAGATTAGCAAAGGCTCAGAAGTCCCTCCAAAGGCAACTTCAGAGATTAGCAAAGGCTCCAAAGACAATCCTCCAAGAACAAAGGGAGAACAAAGGGGACTGTTACCTTCAGGCATGGAAAGAGGTGCATATTAATGAGGCTGACTCATCCCTGCTCACATGGAGCTAATTAATATGCAAGCTCTCACAAGGGGTTTGTCTTCGGAGCCTTTGCTAACCTCCGAAGGCAACTTCGGAGCGACCTCGGAGATTGCAGCCCCTGTTCCCCAAAACAACTGGGGTGACAGGCAGACCCCTTGTGGGTCAATCCGGATTCCCCACATGGGTGCAAAGGTGTTTCTTCTTAGATCCGGATCTAAGGGCTGCAGTGGAAAAACACTCAAAGCCTCAGTTTTCCTGGAGCGTCTCAGGTTGGATGGCCTTTTGTCCAGCACAAAAATAGTCTAAAATTGCGTAGTAAATCTCCTAATCTATGCATTCAGATGAAATTGGGGAGGTATGTAAAAGTTTCCACTTTAATGTGCTGCAAAAATCACATTCTCGTGGCAGAGTTGCTGTTTCTTTTCAGACCCAGGGGTAGAAATAAGATAGATTTGTTCTTTACCTAGAGGAAGGAAAAGCAAAGCCCTTTTGTATCTAGTAAGTAAACTCCAAGGTGTTTATGTCGTGTGATATAAGAAATGCTGGGAAATCAGAGATCCCCAAGAAGGAAGGACATGGGAAAATGCATCTCCACGCTAGGGGTGTGTACAAAGATTCTAAACATTCAAAATCCGATCAAATTTGTTTGAATGTGGACATTCGAATCCGAATTGAATGTCTACATAATTTGAATTTAGATATTTGAACAAATTTCGAATGTTCCAAAACATTTGAATCATTTGAATGTACAGATACGTATTACATATGTATCTGCATGTATATCACACATATCTGTATGCATTTGCACTTATACTATGGAACGAAAATGGGATGCACACAAAATGCGTACAGATACATATAACACCTGCGAATGTTGTCGACATTCGTATCTTTAAATACAAATGTTGCCGACGATCATATCTTCAAATTTGTATCCAGCATTTGAAAGAACAGGTCTGAATGTATCAGATTCGAACTGGTTTTTGCTGCACTTGGATTTTAAACATTCGAATCGAATTGAATGTTTTGACATTCAATTCGACTCGAATTCTAACGCAAAAAACACCAAACATTTGTGCATACCCTACTCTGTGTCCTTGATCCTGGAATCACCAGATGGTAGCTCTGAGTCAATGGCACCAAGCAACAGAAAATCTATAGGCTTCCGTTGCTTCTGGAAGTCATATTAATACACACAGATCTCCTCTTACTTTAAAGGACTAGATCCCAAAGCCCTCCAAATTCTGGCTCTATTGTCCTGCCAGATCCTTGGTTCAAAGGAGTCGACAGGATTCCTCATTCACGCCTGGCATCTTCTCCACACGTTCTGCAAAGCCCTTGAATGTCTCCTGGTTTGGGATTCCGGTGATGGATAGGGCAGCTACTAACTTAGTTGAACGTACAGCGCTTCTGTATTCAAAGCACACGAGCCGAGCTAGATTGAGAACCGCGTTCCCTCCTTGGCCATTTTGGGGAAAAAAAGATGCTGTACAGACACATTTTGCCGAAGTCCGTGGGGCAACTCTGGGGGGGAACAGCCTGGAAATTTCAAGTTGATACATCTGAAATCTGACATTTCCTTCCCTGGAAGCTGCAAGCCGTCGGAGGCAAACGCCCGAGTTCTGGAATCTCATGGGGATCTTCCTGTCTGCTGCATGTCTGTTGGTTCTTCATCTCTCCCTGCTTTCTGCTTCTTTCATTCTGTCCACGACATCACTAACAGCGGAAGCCGAGGGCCTGAACCCTGAGCGTGCCCTGACCTCAATAGGGACGCCCGCAAAGTTTGGGAGTTTTCTTGTATTTGATTCATATTGAATCAAATGCAAGAAAATTTTTATTTGTTCCAAATAGATCCCCTTCGAATGTGTTGGGCTTTGAATTCAATATGAATATTCAATCCCAGACGAATGCATACGAATCCCCTATGAAGCTTCATACAAATGTATCGAAACATTCTATTCAAATTCAAATGCCAATCTTCAGACGTCTCGACATTTGATTTGAATACAAAGGTCTGAATTCGGCCAAATTTGCCCAAATTTTGAACATTCAATCCCATACAAACCCCATATTTGGGCACATTGCGAGACCTCGCCCATTTATCGATTCAGCAGCAAACTGTTCGACCGAACAAACGGTTGTTTGCATTGTTTTGAACTCATTCAAAAAGAAGAACAAGAGAAAATTCAATTTAAAAAGTCCTTTTTGAGGGGAAAACGCAGCGAGCCTTAGTCGATCAATTGAATTGTGTTCCTAAGCGCAGACTGGTTTGATTCGATCAAATTCCTAGATATGGAAACGGCTGCATGTCTGGTTTGATGCGAACATCTTCATAGACAAATTATTGGATCAATTTTTTGGGAGTGCCTTCCTCGTCTCCGTGACTCTGCCTTTGGCCCTCTTCTGGGGTTTAGCTGTGCCACTGGCAAGAAGGAATCCCTATATTCTTTCTGAAAAACCAAAGATGTATTAATTGCTGATGCAGTGTGGACTCCCTTCATCCCGCTCGCGTTTCATTTCAGTGTTTTCCATTCCATTTCCTGGGTTTTCTGTTCTTCTCCAATAGCCCATAAGTTTTCTGGGTAGGGGTGTGCATGAATGAGCTTTTTGGCATTCAGTTTGTATCAAATTGGACCCAAGAAAATTCACATTCGTCCAAATACCCTTCGAATGTGGTAGGATTTGATTCGATACAAATGTATTCATATGAATTTGGTGGGCCACTGTGTGCGACAGGATGCTGGACTAGATGGGCTGTGGCCTGATCCAGCAGGGCTCCTCTTTATGTTCTTACGAATGCGTACAAATATCTGATATGAGCACATACGTATCTGATACGTATCCTGTAACATATCTGCCCTAAAAGCGTCAAATCCCTGCTCTGAATCCACTTTGAATCTGCTTTCAAAGCGTATAAAATGTGCTCTGGATCCATTGCAGATGTGACTGGCGCAGCCGCTTTCCCTCCTCCTTGGTTCACGAATTTCCAAATTATTTGTGCAAATATTCTGAAACATTTGTATGAATACGAACGTCCCTTAAGATTCGACTCATATACGAATGTCCAAATCTGTCCAAATTTGTATGAATATTGAATGCTACATCAATTTCGGGCACATCCCTATTTCTGGGGCCTTATCCTGAGCGGACCGTGCGCTGAAAGCATTCTCCAGTTCCCCTGCATGGTTACTTTTGAGCCAATGCTCCAATCCAAAAACCCAGGCCCTGCCAGGCCTGGGCAGTGAGGGACGACAAGCTTGGAGAGATCTGACTCTTTTCCTCTTCTTCCCCGCGCAGACTGCGAATGCTACGGTCATTCCAGCCGCTGCAGCTTCATCGACTTCCTCAACCTGGTGACCTGCGTCAGCTGCAAGCACAACACCAGGGGCCAGCATTGCCAACATTGCCGGCTGGGCTATTACCGGAATAGTTCCGCGGAACTGGACGACGTGAATGTGTGCATAGGTGAGGACCTTGCAAGGGAGGCTGGGAATTTGGAGGAGGGAGGGCCTTGAAGCAGTCAGAAAACCAGTAAGAGTATGGGGGGCAGGGATGCTGGCATATTGCAAGCCAGTTCAGGGGACAGATGTGTGAACGAGCCCCCTCCCCCAGGACAGTGGGGTGCGCCAGAAGAGACTCCCCGACTCTGACCGGTGGCGCCGATTTCTTTTGGACAGATTGTAACTGCAACCGCATCGGCTCCCTGGCTAACCGTTGCAACGAGACCGGCTACTGTGAGTGCAAAGAGGGTGTTACTGGGCCCAAGTGTGACGAATGCCTTCCCAGCTACTACTGGAGACAGGGTTGCTTCCGTAAGTATCATTGCTACAATTGGGGTGGTGGGGGTGGTGCATGTCTGCATGCGCACCGGGTAACAGAAGCCACGGCTGTTGATTGCGACAGAGAGTATCCGTACTGTGCAGGAGACAGAGATATGCTGAGCCGGTTCGGGTTCGAAGCGAACACCCTGCCTGTTCAAAAAGCGACCTCAAATTCAAACCAAACAAAGAGCGGCGCCCAGACTAGCCTAGCTGAGTTGAGAACGGTTCACACCTGAACCAAGCAGCCCGTTGGTTCAAGGAAAAAGCTCAGATTCGAACCCAACCAAGGGATGCTCAGTTTGGTTCAAACCAAACGGGCAATTTAAGTTCGTGGACGTCTCTTTTATGGAAGTGGGTTGACTCCTACTCACTTCCGCTTCCGATGGCAGTAATGTTTTCTTGCAGTAAAATCCTAGCATTATCCAAGATCTACCAAAAATTGCACTTAAAATGGAAGCGATCCATGCTTTCAAGCTCCCATGTCACTCCTAAGGAGTTCCTTCACATCTGCCTTTACGTATGATGTTATGGAGGACAGATAATCTGGCTTTTGCAAAGGCCGCCCTAAACCCTCGAGCAGATTTCTCAGCCCAAGGCACTGCCTGAAAATCATAAGCAGCGAGTCCCTGTTTGCAGTGGAATTCAAGGCCTTTGGTTCTGCTCATTCATCCTTGCAAGAGGAACGTCGTTGCACCTGTGTGCTTAAGGTCTCAGGCACGAATGTTGTGTTTTTTTTGTATTTCATTTGTATTGAATGGAGTGCAAGAAATTTAGTATTCGTCCGAATAGATCCCCTTCGAATGTGGTAGGGTTTGTATCTGATACAAATGTTCAATCCCATAGAAATCCCACACGAATGGCTAAGAATAGCATACGGATCCCATAGAAATGCATACAAATACTATATGGATCCTATATATGAATTCACACAAATAGCATATGGATCCCATACAAATAGCATATGAATCTCATATATGAATCCCATACGAAGCTTCATACGAATGTTTCAAACATTCTATTAGAATCTGAACATCGGTCTTCAAATGTGCCAACATTCGATTCGAATGTCTGAATTTGGCCGAATTTGGCCGAATTTCAAATGTTACGAATCTTCGTGCGCGCCTCTAGTCGGCATGCCGTCTTCCAGCGGACACCGCTGCCCTACCCCCTTTTGTTTTGATGACTCGCCTTCCCCAGAGGGAATCACCCCCCCCCCCAGATTCCTAGATCCTCCTTGGAGCCAAAGCGGAGCCTCCTTGGTAACAGCCCCGTCCCGGACGTTTCCCCGCTCTCTCCCCACAGCCAACGTCTGCGACGACGAGCTCTTGATCTGCCAGAACGGGGGCACCTGCTACGATAACCAGCGCTGCCTCTGCCCGCCCGGCTTCAAGGGAGTCCTCTGTGAGCAGTCCAAGTGCGAAGGAGACCAAGACGAATGCGGATCGGCCTCCGGGACGCGCCTCAGCCTGCCTGCCTTCCTCCTCAGCGCTTTGGCTCTGCAGCTGCGACATTCCTTGGACCTCTGAAGATCCAGGCACGCAGGAACCTGGAAACCAATGCCTCAGGAAAGGCCCACATGGGACGGGAGAGAGAAGGGGGGGAGAGGTTGGACAAAGAGGGTCACTGCCCACCTTCCCTTTTCTTTTGCTTACGGGAAAAGGCAGAGCAGGGTTGGCTCACGCGGTACTCGGAGACGAGGCCTTCTGCCTCCGCTGCGGAGGACGCTGGCAGGACGCGGAAGCCGCGGCGCAAAGGCACAACCTGTTCGCTTCCACCGGAGTTTAAAATGAATTTTTTAAAAAAGCAACGGGTGGGGGACGGCAACTCGCCGCAACCTGGGGAGGGGGCAAAGCGGCCGTGCGGCGGAGGGACCAGCAGCGCTTTCTCGCCCCCTCCAAGGGCGGTTTTGTTTGTTAGTTACGTTTTGTTCTTCCACGTTACGTCCGGGAAGGGGCGCCTGCCAAAATGCTGCTACGAGACGCCCGGCGGTTTAGCTGCTCCGCGGTTTTTGTTTCCCCAAAGACTCTTCCATCCTTCTTCCTTCTTCTGCACCTTGTTCAGGATGTAGATCTCCAAACCTACAACCAGCGGCGATGGAAAACAGTCCTCCAGCATTGAGGCCGGAGCCCAAAACTTCCGCGATAATCGTTGCCTACAAATCCAGTTGCTGAATTTATTATTACTTTTTCTTCTTTTTTTGTACTTTTTCCTCTTTTATTTTTTCAGTTATGAGGGTTTTTTCCCCCCTTTCTTTCTGGTTTTTCTTCCTTCTTTGCACTCAAGATCAGGACCTCGAAGGAGGCGGCTTTGCATTGCGCCAAAGTGTAATAGCGTCTTATCCAGGCTTTCGCCGTCCGGTTTACGGTCCAGAAACCTTTTTTTCGGGTAGAGAGTTATTTTTGTTTGGGTTGCAGATGCTCTATAAAAAGAGGGGAGGGGGAAAAGATGAACCAACACAGCCTCTAGAGACACATTTTACCATAAGTGTTATGGTTTAAGCCCTACTCCAGTAAAGCAACTTATTAATTGCTGATGAGTTTCCATTTCTGCCCCCGTGTTGTCCAGAGAAAGAGAAAAACAATCAGGTAACAGATGTCAGGAAGAAAAGGAAACCGGAACAGTCTTGTTGCATTTACCGAAGCCTAAACCACAAGTATGATCGCTGGCACCCTAAAAACACATTCTTATATATATATATTTCCTAGTAATTTCTATACTTGCACTCTGGGGACTGCAGAAATAAATCTGTAATCTGAATTCTGTTCCTGTGATAGGCAAAGCGAACGTAACTAAACCCACTCAAAGGATCAAAAGTACAAAATTCAGAGAAAAAGAAGAGTGGGTATTCCCACCCCACTTTTCTCATCCATTTCAGGGGACTCAAAGCAGCTGACAAACCTTCTGTTATTCTTTCTACATGATACTCTGTGAGGGAGGTGGGGTTGAGAGAGCTCAGAAGAGACCTGTGACTAGCCCAAGGTTACTCAGCTGGCTTCGTGGTGGAAAAATAAAGAGTTGGCTTTTCTACTCCCCTTTTCTCACCCATTTAAGGGGACTCAAAGTGGCTGACAAACTTTCCGTTCTTCTCCCCCCACAAGATACCCTGTGAGATAGGTGGGGCTGTGAGAGCTCAGAAGAGAGCTGTGGATTAGCCCTTGAATAGGGATGTGCACGAATATTCGTAAGCATTCAAAATCCGATCAAATGTGCCAAATTTTGACAAACTCGAATAGAATGTCCCATTATTTGAATGTAAACATTTGAATCAAATTTCTAACTTCAGATCTATTCATTCAAATTATCCGGACATTTGTATGTGTATGTGTTGGTACACAATGTGTACTTGAAGATCCGTGTCTTTCCTACATCCGTACGAAAACGGGTTGCATACAGGATAACTACAGGATGCATACACATGTGTACGGATGCGTATGGATGTTTACGGATGTGAGGAAGACGACAACATTTGTATGTGAAGACTCGAATCAAAAATCCAAACAAACAGACTTGGTAAATGCAAACTGAATCTTGTTAAATTCGAATTTAAAAGGATCGAATCGAATCAGATTTTTGCGTACTCGATTTGATTCGAACAGAATGTCAAAAAAATATTTGTACACATCTCTATCCTTGAAGATCAGTAAAAGGTTCAGAAGGTTTAAGCTAGAACATCCTTTCGCCCCTTCCAACGCCACGTGTCTAAGAGGTACGAAGCCACGAAACCGGAGGTTTTACTCCACAGCCCTTCCAAATCTCATGACAAAGATTCTGCCCTAGCCATGCTGGCAAGGGAGTTTCCTGACCACAGTTCTGGAAGCGTGAAGGAGCTGTAGGGATTGTACGCTGAAAGATCTGACCAGGCCAGGGGCGAAAGGTATTCATTCTGCCATAGCCACGCGCATGGAGAAAGCACACTTTGAGCCAAAGGCTCCAGCAAAAGGTAAAATACAAAAGAACATAAGAAATGCCCTGCTAAACTGGACCGGTGGCCCATCAAGGCCAGTGCCATCCTACTAGCGCTGACCGGCTGCACATGGGAGCCTACAAGCGTGGCCTAAGGGTACAGCCTGTCCTTCACAGACCGCCAGCAGCTGACCTTTAGAAGCCCAGAGGAAATCACACAGCCATCATGTCAAGAGGCCATTGACAGGCCTGTCCGTCACGCGCCGGCCCAAGCCGAGCCATTTTGGCAGGATTCCTAGCCGACGGGCATTTTTACAGCCCCCACATGAAGACTACGGATGGGCATGAGTGTTCTAAACATTCAAAATTCGGTGGAATTCGATCCAATGTGGACATTCAAATTCGAATAGAATGTCTTCACATTCAAATTTAAACATTCGAACAAATTTTGAATGTTCCAACACATTCGTTCAAATGATTTGAAACATTCATGTATTGTATTTGTGCATTCAGATGTTTCTAATCATTCGCACGAATGTGTTGGAACATTCAAAATTTGTTCAAATACGTACAGATATGTGTGATATTCATATAGATACATGTGTAATACATATGTACCTGTACGAATATCGCACGTATCTGTACGCATTTGCACTTATAATACGGAATGAAAACAGGATGCATAGGGGATAGAACAGGATGCATACAAAATGCATATAGATACACAATGTTGTTGACATTCGTATATTCAAATTCGAATCTAACATTCGAACCAACAGATTCAAATGTATTCAATTCAAATCGGGTTTTGTTGCATTCGGATTCTAAATATTCAAATCGATTAGAGTGTTTTGACGTTTGATTCAATTCGAATTTGAATGGAAAAAAACCATTTGTGCACCTCCTTAATGAACACTGGTTTACAATTACAGTAGCACATAGGCCTCAACAGGTGTTCAGCTACCTTTGCAGGTAGATAGATAGATAGATAGATAGATAGATAGATAGATAGATAGATAGATAGATAGATAGATAGATAGATAGATAGATAGATAGATAGATAGATAAACAGACAGATAGAGTTGGCTTTTCTACCCCACTTTTCTCACCCATTTAAGGGGACTCAAAGCGGCTGACAAACCTTCTGTTCTTCTCCTTTAAGGGGATTCAAAGCGGGTGACAAAGCTTTTCTATTCTTCTCCCCCCCAACAGACACCCTGTGAGGTAGGTGGGGCTGTGAGAGCTCAGAAGAGAGCTGTGACTAGCCCAAGGCCACCCAGCTGGTCTCATGGGGGAGGGAAGAATTGAACCCGGTATTCCCAGATGACGGTCCAGCTCCCCAACCACCAGACCAAACCGGTGTTGATGCCAAATGACTTGAGGCGTATGAAACACACAGAAACACTTGGGAGACACCATGCCCTAGGCTGCCCAGGCAGCAAAGTAGTCAGAAAAGTAACACACACACACCCCCAAAAAATCTCAGCCTGTTTTCCTTTCATAATCCCCTTGAACTTCTATTAATAGCCCGTCTAGTCCAGCTCTGCCCCGCTAAGCCGATGTTCTTAAAAATCAATTGCTGGGTGCAGAATGCGACTTTTACCCTCGCCCTCCGTGACCGGGCCCAGGAGAGATGATACCAACACTGAATGCCTCTGTGCACACAATGGAAAGCAGAAGGAATTTCAAAGGAATCCGAAACACACACACGTGCATGTTCTCACATACACACACAGGTATGCTCAAAGACGGAGGTTACTTCACAAGCAGCATGTGAGATCCTGCGGAGAACCTGCTTAAAAAGAAGCTATTGTCCTTTTTGGGGTATATTTAAGCTCTAAGCCGGCTGATGTCTTCCAACAGAGAGTTGCACAAAATACTGGTTATACTAACACCTGGCTGAGCATTGTGCTGCCTGTTCTGTACAGAGGAAGTCAGCTTTGCACTAGATGTTGACCACACTCTGCCGGTTAACGCTCTGCAACCAGATTACTGGATGATTGGGTACCTGAGGGATGGGGAAGGATGAGGCCAAACATCTCAGATCTCCCCTAAAGACCCAGGGCATCTCTACCAGCAACTCAAAAGCAAGATGCAGCTCTTAATCACTCGGGGGTGGACAGGGCAGGTTGGAATTATGAGGAGGGAGCCTCCCAAAATATTATATACAAACAGGAGGCCTGCTGGATGAGGCCACAGCCCATCCACTCCATAAGAACCTAAGAGGAACCCAGCTGGATCAGGCCAAAGCCCATCCAGTCCATAAGAACCTAAGAGGAGCCCTGCTGGATCAGGCCAAAGCCCATCCAGTCCATAAGAACCTGAGAGGAACCCAGATGGATCAGGCCATAACTCATACAGTCTAGCATCCTGTCTCACAGTGGCTCACCCATTGCTTCTGGGCATCTCAAGCAGAAGACAAAGGTAGAACCTCTAGCTTCTCCTGACTCCCTGAAAATGGCCTTCAGAGGCACCCTGTCTCTCCAACCTGGAGGTGGTACCTGGGCATCCGTTCTGGTAGCCATTGATACACCTGTCCTCCATGAATTAAGAAGAGCCCTGCTGGATCAGGCCACGGCCCATCTAGTCCAGCATCCAGTCTCACCCAGCGGCCCACCAGTTGCTTCTGGGCATCTCAAGCAGAAGGCAAAGGCAAAACCTTCATCTGCTCTCGAGTCCCAGCCAATGCCTTTAGAAGCATCTTGCCTGTCTCACCCACAGGGAGGCGGTACCCAGGCATCCATTATAGATAGGAAACTAAGAGGAGACCTCCTGGATCAGGACGCAGCCAATCTAGTCCAGCATCCCATCTCAGAGTGGCCCATCAAACACTTCTGGGCTTCTCAGGCAGAGTTGGAAGGCAAAACCTTCAGTCCAATTAAGGCTGGCTCCGGCTGGAAATGGAGCCAGTGAAACTGGGAGTAACACTACAGGTCTGAGAAATGAAAGGACAGCAAGCACTTCTTGCCAGCGCCAAATGCTGCACTTGGTGTTATCGGAACCAGGTAACATCGAATGTGGGGCCCAGTCACATCGCTTGCCAGACCATCCAAGACGTGCCTGCTAGTGGCGCCTTGCTTTTTTGAAACTTGTATTTTGGGAGGGGGCTGAAACTTCTGCAGCCCCCTAATTGTCAGCCCTCAAGATGTGAAAAGCGTTGGGCATACAGGAAGCAGAAGGCACTGGTCTGTTCGATGCCTTTCTTAGTCCAAACTCTAAAGACTGGCTTGCTGAGATTTGCACAAGTCCAAAGCTGTATCTCATTTACTAGTTGCCCCTGTGGGGAAGGAAGAGAGGGAGGGAGGAAAGAAAGATAGAAAGGAAGGAAGGAAGGAAGGAAGGAAGGAAGGAAGGAAGGAGGGGGGAAGGAGAGAGAGAGAAGGAAAGAAAGAAAGACAAGGAAGGGAGAGAGACAAGGAAAAAGCTAGAGAAGGAAGGAGAGACAGAGAAGGGAAGAAAAAGACAAGGAAGGACGGAGAGCTGGAGAAGGAAAGAATGGGAGAGAGAGATGAGGAAGGAAGGAGACAAGGAAGGAAGGAAGGAAGGAAGAAAGAAAGAAAGAGGAGCGAGGGAGAAAGGAGTCACTTTTGTGAAGTCCCTGCTCCTTTTGGCTACATCAGAAAAGCCCTGTTAAGTATCAAATTGTTTCTTTAAAAATTTATTTAAAGACTTCCCCTCCATACTTCCAAAGGAAACAAACTATTTCTCAAACGCCATACCGTATCAAAACACATCAAAAATCCAGGCAACGAAATGCCAAGTCTGCCAAGTGAAACTCCTAGCGCTAAAGACGATGCAGTTCATGGATCACAGGTGTGCCAAGGTGGCACAAAGAGAGGCCTGTGTGATGACGCCCGCGTGTGACGGTGCCCATGGGCCATTCGGCTGCGGTTGCCAAATTAAGCTCTAAATATACGCTCTTCTATATGTACAAATATACAGCCCTGGTGGCATTTACACAGACCATCTGCCTAACTCAAACAGCTGACTTCCGGAACAGGAAAGGAAGCTTTGCGCCCAGTGTCAGGAAAGTCCCATGTGGCTAGTAAGTGGTCCGCCGCTGTTTGACATCCAGTGGGGTCGACCCCTCCTGGGTCTCTTCTGATGTCCGCCGAGAGCCAAAGCGGTAGTCCTTGTCTTTGCCCCACTCGGAGGGGCTCCGGTGCCTTCCTTTGCCCAAGTCCCGTGCTCCGTCGGCCGAGATGGGAATCCCCCAGGGATGGTCTGGGAGGTCTGGGAGTTTGGCTGGGAGATGCGACGTGCATGGGTGCAGGCCAGAGATGGGGTGACCGGAAACATCCTTTTTTGGGAACGTTTGTTGCGCAGCGCTGCTTAGATTCCTCTGAGCGGGAGGGGCATTGGAGCTCGGGGGTACCTCTCCCCCTAGGGCAGCAGAGGAAGAGAGTGCACCCTCTAGGCAGGAGGCCACAGCCTTGGCTGGGTCAGCCCTCCTGGCCAGCCGTGGGTCCTTTGGTCTCTCTTGGGGAGGATTAGCCAGGGGAGGGCCAGGAGGATTCTGGGGAACAGAGGGACCCTGCCCTCCGCTCCTCCCCGCAGCCACAGTGGTAGAGGCGGCAGCAACCCGAACAGACGCCCGGGAGGAGTCCTGGATAGGGGCTGCCTTCTGCCTGGTCTCCAGCATGGCCCTCTTCAGGATCTTCTGGGCTCCCTCAGCGTAGGAAAGAGTGCCAGAGTGTTTGGTGTGGCGCGTCTTGACAATGGCCCATCGCTTCTGCGCGTCCTGAATCAACTCGTTCCAATCCCCGTTATCCTACAAAACATGAAGAACATTTTCAAAGAATGATCACACGCGCAGACCTGGCTCGCGGCGAGGGGAAAGACGATGAGCCACCGGCTCAAATTTCACCCAACGGGCCAGCGGGTTGAGCCCAGCATCACTGGCCCAGGTCACCTTCGGAACTCTCCAGGGAAGAAGCAATGATTCCCCACGAGATGACCAGTGATGGCCTTTGCCACGGCATCACTGAAACCTGGATCTGTATTAATGACAGGCCGTGGGGAAAACCAGCACCAAAACTCCGACACAGGGCAGAGTTTTGTCCTCCATGGGCCTGCGGACATACGCAAACCTACCCTTCCCTCCCCATAACAAAGCTGATGTTCTAACGTACAATCAGATTCCTCTGCTATAGTGGTGTAGACAATGGCCAACCCGAAACTGAAATGTGATGGAAAGAAACAGCGGGGCGGTCAAACTCCCAGCTACTGGATGTGTGTGTGTGTGATGCTGAACTTAGTGCGGACCTCCAGTCGGTCAAGCCCGCAGCAGGCCTGTATTCCTGGTCTCAGCATAACACGTGTTGCCCCAATGTGGCAGCCACCTCTTGCTGGATCTGTCCCTCAGTGATGGGGAAGAAGAAGAAGAGTTGGCTTTTCTGCATCGCTTTTCTCACCCAACTAAGTGGACTCAAAGCAGCTGACAAACCTTCTCTTCTTCTCCCCACAACAGACACCCAGTGAGGTAGGTGGGGCTGTGAGAGCTCAGAAGAGAGCTGTGACTAGCCCAAGGTCACCCAGCTGGCTTTGTGGAGGAGGAAGAAGAAAAGCTGGCTTTTCTACACCGCTTTTCTCACCCACTTAAGGGGACTCAAAGCGGCTGACAAATCTTCTTCTCCCCACAACGGACGCCCTGTGAGGTAGGTGAGGCTGTGAGAGCTGAGAAGAGAGCTGTGACCAGCCCAAGGTCACCCAGCTGGCTTCGTGGAGAAGGGTGGAATCAAGCCCAGTATTCCCAAATAAGAGTCCTGCTCCCTAACCACTAGACCAGACTGGCTCAGGGGATGTGCCAGGCTCTGAACTAAATGGTGCCCCCACCTCTCTTCTGAAAGTGTCTGAAGGACAGGAAAACAAGATGGGGGGGGGGCACCAGGCCTTGTCTTTCCCAGAAGGCACTTCTCCTCAAAACATCTAAGGGCTCTTCTGAAAAGAAACCAAGAAGATGTGTGGTCTGCTTTTGGGATGGTTTCCAGTGGCGGAAAGAAACAAGCCCATGAAACAAGAGTTTGCTAAGAACTTCACGGCTTCGTAGGCGTGGTGGAAACCCATCGCTCCCCTTGCCAGGCCTTGATTCCACACAAACCCATTGGGGCTGGACGCCCTCTAGTGGGGAAGGGATGCAGCACACGACAGAATTATTTATTTAGCATATGAAACATTCACGCAGTTTAAGCAACGTGACGGAAGCAGGAGATCCTTTTAAGACTGTCAGGTTGCCGCACCTTCGAGAGCCACACTTAAGGAGGGACGACGAGAACCCAGGGCACATAGGCACATGAGCACGTGTTCAGGCAGGTGTGGAAAGGGCAGCCTGACTGCAACGCGGCTGGCTAGGCAAAAAGAGTGAATGAGGTTGATGGCGAACAGATGAGAATTTAGGAGGGAAAACCACGCAGCATTCACAAAGGGGTCCCTTTGCCTTCCCCCAAAGCACCCTTTTTGTGCTGGGGTACTGGCTGACTGCACTGGCACCTCTATGCAGCTTTCTTGGCAGGGATAGAGAAGTGGTTTGCCATTGCCTGCTTCCAGGGAGAGGATGGGGATCGAATGAGCAACCCTCTGCTTTCTAGGCTGCTTGCATCATCACTGTCCCTCCCTACATTATAGAAAATTAGTCCCTCCCTGAAACATCTTAATACAGCTGCAGCCTTGAGGCATTATGGGAATATAGCGGTGACCTCACAAGCCGCACTGCCCACTGGGAACTGAAGTCTTGGTTTGCCAGGAGGGAGTTTCCAGGTCTCTTGCTGGAGTAGACCAGCAGGTCCATCAAAGCAGGTTCCTTCCCTGGGGAAGCACAGATGATGAAGAAGAGTTGGCTTTTCTACTCTGCCTTTCTCACCCATTTAAGGGGCCTCAAAGCAGCTGACAAACCTTCTGTTCTTCTCCCCACAACAGAACACCCTGTGAGGCAGGTGGGGCTGTGATAGCTCAGAAGAGAGCCGTGACTAGCCCAAGGCCACCCAGCTGGCTGTGGAGGAGGAGAAGAGTTGGCTTTTATACCCCAGTTGTCTCACTCTCAAGGGGACTCAAGGCTGCTGGCAAACATTCTGTTCTTCTCCCCAAAACAGACACCCTGTGAGGCAGGTGGGGTCTGGCGCTCTAACCATTAGGCCAAACTGGCTTTTACCTCCTGCTTTTCCTGCGAGGTAGGAGACGAGGCCTGGTGGGAGGTGAGGCCACCCGGAGAGTGTGGGTGAGGAGAGGAGACGGAAGTTGGCATGCCCACTGCACACAAAGCAGCTGGAAGGTGAGAGGCAGAGCTCACGCCAGGCCCCTAGTTCACCCCCCCCCCACTTACCATAAGTGTCTGTAGGTGCCCAAGGATGAAGAGACTATATCTGGCTCGCGTGAGGGTGACGTTGAGGCGCTGGAGACTCTTCAGAAATCTAGAGAGACAAAAGCACACTGCGGATGAGAGTCCCTTCCTAACCCACCCTTCCCCTGTCCTGGGCAGCCTCAAAGCGGCTGACAAAGCTTCTGTTCTTCTCTGCACAACAAGACACCCTGTGACTAGCCAAGGCCACCCAGCTGGCTTCGTGAAGGAGAGGAGAAGAAGGGTTGGATTTTATACCCCTCTTTTCTTACTCTTTAAGGGGACTCGAGGCTGCTGACAAACCTCCTGTTCTTCTCCCCACAACAGACACCCTCTGAGGCAGGAAGGGCTGTGAGAGCTCAGAAAGGGAGTATGACTAGGCCTTTATACCCTGCTATTCTCACCCATTTAATGGGGACTCAAGGCTGCTGACAAATCTTCTGTTCTCCCCAAAACAGAAAACCTGGGAGGTACAGATTTTGGTTTGTGACCGTAAATAAAATCCATTCATTCGTTCATCCAACCTGTGAGGTAGGTGGGGCTGTGAGAACTCAGAAAGGGAACTGTTACTTGCCCAAGGCCACCCAACTGACTTCACGGAGGAGTGCAGAATCAAACCCCATGATGGAGGGAGATGAGTAGGGCACTCTAAGCACAAGACCAGATGGGGAAACGTAGACCCTCCACATACCACTGGGAGCAAACAAGGGACGAAGTATAAATCTTTTGAGGAAGAATCCTTTGGAAGAAGAAGAAGAGTTGGCTTTTCTACTCCACTTTTCTCACCCATCTAAGAGGACTCAAAGCGGCTGACAAACCTTCTGTTCTTCTCCCCACAACAGAACACCCTGTGAGGTAGGTGGGGCCGTGAGAGCTCAGAAGAGAGTTGTGACTAGACCAAGGTCACCCAGCTGGCTTCGTGGGGGAGGGTAGAATCAAACCCAGTATTCCCAGATAAGAGTCCGGCTCCCTAACCATTAGACCAAACTGGCTCATGAAGGAGGGAGGGGAGAAAATCCACTTTATTTCACATGTCAAGACCTTGATCCACCTCACCAGCACAGCCCATTTGAGGATTTATGCTATTTGTTGTGATTCATGTGAAAAATCCCTCTTTAATATTTCAGAACTCTGCCTGAATATTTTATTCATTCCAAAGGTGACTTACAAAACAGAACTAGGATGTTAGCGGAACCGTGGTCTCTCCCCCCGCCCCCCCCCCCCCCACTTCTCTGAAAACAGGACAAGCAGGAAAGTGGCATGTTTTTTGTCTCCCCCAATGCCTTGTTTTTAAAAAAGAGACCCAATCCCGCTGGATCCTGTTTCTATTCGCCAAAGATCCTATTCACACAAGTTCCCAACGAAAAATGCTGGATCCTAGAATGTGCAAAATGGCTGTAAGAGCAGTCAGAATTTAGGATTTTAACTGTGGGAACCCTCTGAGGAAGAAGAAGAAGAAGAGTTGGCTTTTGTACCCATTTTTCTCACCCATTTAAGGGGACTCAAAGCGGCTGACAAACCTTCTGTTCTTCTCCTTTAAGGGGATTCAAAGCGGCTGACAAAGCTTTTCTATTCTTCTCCCCCCCAACAGACACCCTGTGAGATGGGTGGGGCTGTGAGAGCTCAGAAGAGAGCTGTGACTAGCCAAAGGTCACCCAGCTGGCTTCGTGGGGGAGGGTGGAATCGAACCTGGTATTCCCAGATAAGAGTCCGGCTCCTTAACCACTAGACCAAACTGGCTCATTCATAAGCATTTAAGGTTACAGAATAAAAGGGAGATATATGTCCCCCCCCCCCGCAAGCAAACTCGTCTCTTCTCACCACCGTGATATGGCTACGCCCAACATTTAATCCAACTGTAAGCTCTCCTTCCCTAGATCTTTCTCTTTAAAGCCTCAAGATAGATAGATGAAGAAATCAAAAAGCCACCTAAAAATGCCCCGAAAGGCCAATAAAGGTGGCAGGACGTGGCGGTGAAGGGCAGGAAGGAAACAGGCGGCGAAGAATGGAACGGAAACTGAGGTGGTGAAGTTGAGTCCAGGTTGGCATTAAGGCACACATTCTTTTAGACTCCATCCAAGGAGTCACAGTCTCGGTCAGCGTGCAACTCGATGGATACCCCCACGGCTGTCTTTCTGGGTGGCAGCAAAGTGGCAGCAGAATCTGCCTCTGCTATAAACTGCCACGGAAAGCTGAGACCTTGCATAGTCCCTCAAGGGACTTCTTTCTTTCTTTCTTTCTTTCTTTCTTTCTTTCTTTCTTTCTTTCTTTCTTTCTTTCTCCATTTCTACCTACCTACCTTTCTTTCATCCATCCATCCATCCATCCATCCATCCATCCCTACCTACCTTTCTTTCTTCCTCCATCCATCCATCCATCCATCCATCCATCCATCCATCCATCCATCCATCCATCCACCCACCCATCCCACCCCATACCTGGAGGTCTCTGGGTGGGTAACAACCATTAAAACAATAGATTAAAAACAGAATATACATTAAAAACCCTTTAAAAATTCAACAAATCTGAAACAATACACAACATGTTTAAAATGATGGTATCTGTACTGGGAGGGGAAATATAATCACCTCGGCCAAAGGCCAGGGTAAAGAGATGCATTTTCACCACCTTCATAAATATATGTAAGGAAGGGGGATGACGCACCTTGAGGGAGAGTCTATTCCATAGTCTGGGGGCCATCACCGAAAAGGCTCTTTCCCGGGTGTCCACCAACCTCACTACTGAAGGCGGTGGGACAACCAGGAGGGCCTCACCGCTAGATCGCAAGGCACAGGCAGGTTGGTACGGGAGGAGGCGCTGCTCCTGAGAAACCCACATGACACAAAGACAGGGATACCCTACCCGATGGAACCTTGGGCGCTTTTTGCTCGGACGCAGGTGACAATGATGCAGTCCTTCTCGCGCCCCTGGAACCCATCCACGGTGTCCACTTCCCCAGCACTGAAAAAACAAAAGAAACAAAACAGATGCTGTCGTACGGAGGTATATAGCTGGCTGCCCACCTTCCTCCTTTCTCCGTTCCCCAAAGAGCATAAGAAGGGGGTCAAAGGGAGAAGTAAGTCTGCCATGGTTAGTCACTAATAGTTAAAAGGAGAACAAGAGTTGGCTTTTATACCCCGCTTTTCTCACTCTTAAGAAGACTCAAAGCTGCTGACAAACCGTCTATTCTTCTCCCCACAACAGACACCCTGTGAGGTAGGTGGAGTTGTGGGAGCTCAGAAAGAGAGCTGTGACTAGCCCCAGGCCACCCAGCTGGCTTCATGGGAGAGCGTGAAATCAAATCCCCTGAGATATGAGTCCAGGGCTCTAACCACAAGACCAAAAGGGCCCCTGGCTACTGACAGACACCATACCCAGTCCTTTTGTTCTGATCCAAGGCAGAGATCCAGATCTCAAAGAGAATTTGGGATGTTTGCACGCCAGGGTGAGCTGAGTCTGTGGGCTTCCCTCAACACTGCTGGATCTCAGTCGCCATCCTGTCGGGCCAATGGGTCAACAGGATCTAGGGTCCAGCATCGTGGGGACGGGCTTAGAGGTCCCCCATCAAACCACTGACTAAAGTTAATTCTGACTGGATGAAACGGTCCCCCCTTTCCTCCTGAATCTTTTTTAACCATCATCCAGTTTGCAGAGAACAAGAAACCGCCCGCAAGGGTGGGAAATCTGCATTGTAGAGGTTGAATTGGAATTGCTACGGCTGGGAAGAGCAAAAATTGGGTAAACAGAAGAGAAAAAGAGTTGGCTTTTCTACCTTGCTTTTCTCCCCCATTTAAGGGGACTCAAGGCAGCTGACAAACTTTCTCTTCTTCTCCCAACAGAACACCCTGTGAGATAGGTGGGGCTGTGATTGCTCAGAAGAGAGCTGTGACTAGTTCAAGGTCACCCAGCTGGCTTCGTGGAGGAGTGCAGAATCAAACCAGTATTCCCAGATAAGAGTCCGGCTCCCTAACCACTAGACCAAACTGGCTCCAGGCATATGCAGCTTCACATCCCACTGGCCAAGGTCAGCTGGAGACCAGAGCCTGAGCAACAGGCTGATAAAGGTTTGCTTTTGTTGTGGGAACAAGATGTTTCCTGATGGCTTTGTGGATTATTCGGTCGACGTCAGCTCTCCTTTTCCGGATTCTGTGGGAACTGCTACTATTTATCTGTCTGATATCCCACCCTGAGAAAATATCCGGCCGCTCTGTAAAAAAAGGCAGATAAGAAAGTATCTCCCTTTTGGAGGACACTGTGGCCCTACCCAGAATGGGGCCTTCAATGCACCACGTAATCTCTGCAGAGAGACCTGTTTCGTCCTTCTTTCCCAAGCACGCAGGTACAGGGAGACTTCAAAAAGAAAGCCCGTGCAAAGCGATCAGGGGCAGGCCCAGAGTCTCCAAACCTCTCCCATCCAAAGAGAAACTAAGAAGCAAGCAGAGATTTATAATCCACCCAAAATGAGGCTTTTCTCACCTGTTTTCTTTAAATTCTTTCACCATGGCGGCCATGATCCTCTTTTTCTGCGCGCTGTACGGGGTAATGATCCCGACGTTGCGAAAGCCGATTCTCCTCTTCTTCTTAATGAGCTTCATTATTTCCATCACCAGCTTCACTTCCTTGAGGTTAGCATAGGAGCTGAACAGAAGAGGGGGAAGAAAGGAAACATCACACAAGCGTTCATTCGACCTACGCCGTCTGGATCGGGGGATTAGTTTAAAAAGAGATTGGGGAGGGAAGGGGATAGATCCTTTGTTTAGACTGAACAATATCAAGGATGCCATCTTGCTATGATGCCATCATATATTTATTTATTATTATTTACATTTATATCCCGCCCCATACCCGAAGGTCTCTGGGCGGGTTACAACAGATTAAGGCGGGTTACAACATCATCATGCTAACTTGCTCTCTCTGCAATATGATTCTTGCTTCAAGTATGTTGTTAAGTTAGGCAGCATTTATATTGAATGAAGCTGCAACCATGTCACCAAGAGTTGATTAGCTATAACAGTGTGTTCATTTAAGTTGTGAACCTGCGTTTATTTCCGTATATGCATGCACCAAATGTAGTTTTATGTAGTTTTGCTTACTTGCAACATGGAGAATAAAGGACCTTTATTGCTTGCAATGCAACCTGTCTCCAGTATTCTGACTGTGCCTTCAAGAGGCAAGAACACATTCTGCTGTGCCAACTGCTAGATGCAGTATCTGCTGAAATCTTATCTGATCAAGATACAACCATGGCAGGATTTGGCCCTTAGCTCTGCGGCCTGGGAAACTTAAAATTTCTTCTCTTGCTCTTTGCTTCCTTTAAAAGGTGCATTACAAATTTAACAGACAACACTTGCCCATTTTCCCGTTCTTCTCGGCCATCCAGGACGTCGAAGAGCAAATAGGGCACGAAGGGCCATTCTGAAGAAAACCTGTTCTCTTCCACCTGGCTGCAAAGAGAGAAAGGATTGTCAGCCTTCAGCCAGCAGGCATCAAAGGCCCTTAGAAATATTTAAATCTGACAGCATGTGAGAATGGGGCACCAGAGAGCCGAAGCTGCAGTGTTTTCGCTGGTTGAGAAAATTTAGACAGATAAATTATGCAAACAATGCTTGGATTGTGACTGAAACTTATCAGAGAAACAAATAAGTTGAAGACCTTGAAGACAGTTTGGAAGCTGCAGCTGGTGGAGAATGCAGCTGCTGGACTGCTGACCGGAACAGCTGGCCGGATGCATGGGCTGCTGATTCATTACCGAGCCCAATTCAAGGTGTTAACTCTGACTTATAAGGCCTTAAATGACTTGGGCCGCCAATATCTAAAGGAACCGCCTTCTCCCATACCCACCTGTCCGTGCCTTAAGATCTGGAGGGGAGGCCCTCCTGGTTGACCCACCACCCTCAGTGGTAAAAGGGGTGGGCACCCGGGAGAGGGCCTTCTCAGCGATGGCCCCCAGGCTATGAAATAGTCTCCCCCTTGAGGTGCATCAGGCTCCTTCACTGTACACATTTAGGAAAGTGAAGACGCACCACTTTGCCCTGGCCGTCAGTTCTTTCTTAGAGAAAGAACTGAAGACCAGTGCTTTCTCAATCAATCAATCAACCAATCAACCAATCAACCAATCAAGCAAGCAAGCAAGCAAGCAAGCAAGCAAGCAAGCAAGCAAGCAAGCAAGCAAGCAAGCAAGCAAGCAAGCAAGCAAGCAAGCAAGCAAGCAAGCAAGCAAGCAAGCAAGCAAGCAAGCAAGCAAGCAAGCAGTCAATCAGCCCAGAGGCAGCTACTCACCTGTCAGTTTTCAACGAGCGATTATAGATATAATTGGAAGGGAAGAGGCAGATGTCAGGATGCATCCTGTACTGTGTCATCAACGGCAGGACCGGAAGCCGTGAGCCTGGGTGATCACTGCTATGCTCTCTGAGGTACCGGCACAGCCGGCCCATCAGGGACTGGTCGTAGCCATACTCCTGAGCCTTCTGCCACCGTGGGAGGGAAACCGGGGAAGAGACATATTCAAGCAGGTGGACTATAGCCAAAGCTACAGCTATGAACAACAACAGCAACATACATTTTATTTTGCGGCCTTCAAAGCAAACGTGTCGTGCGCTGTCTTCCAGTCATCCTTGCAACTGGTACTTTTATTTTGTCCGCAGGCTCCCCACCCCCAAAAGGTGAATTCATTGCTGGAGACAGGGCCTTGGGAAATCAATGTTGTCTCAATGGATGCTCTGCAGCCTGAGCGGAGCCTCCTCAGTGGTAGCACCTTCCCTTTGGAATGCCCTCCCCTCTCCTCTTTGTGAAGTGCCTATTGAAGACCTATCTTCTTATGCAGGCATTCCCTGCATGAAAACTGGTCTACAATTCCAAGCCTTAAAAGCAAGACCTGCTTTACCACTATAAGTTAAGCATGTGGCGCACCAGCTGAAGCTTTTTCTGGACAGAGATGACTTGGCCACAGTAATCCACGTTCTGGTAACTTCCAGACTAGACTACTGTAATGTGCTCTACATGGGGCTGCCCTTGAAGACGGTTCGGAAGCTGCAGCTAGTGCAGAAGGCGGCTGCTAGGTTGCTGACCGGGACAGCTAGCCAGATGCACATCACGCCGGTCTTAAAAGAGCTGCATCGGCTGCCGATTGCTACCGAGCCCAATTCAAGGTATTAACTTTAACCTATAAGGCCCTAAATGACTTGGGCCCCAAATATCTGAAGGAATGTCTACTCCCATATCGACCTGCCTGTGCCTTAAGATCTGGAGGGGATCTTAAGCCCTCCTGGTTGCCCCACCACCCTTAGCAACAAAAGGGGTGGGCACCCGGGAGAGGGCCTTCCCAGTGATGGCCCCTAGGCTATGGAATGGTCTATGCACTGGTCTTCCCACTGGCAGATGCTGTTACTTGTTTTAATGATGTTTGATTTTAGATGTTACACACCCAGAGACCTCCGAGTATAGGGTGGGATAAATAAGTGAGTGAGTGAGTAAATAAGTAAGCAAGTAAGTAAATAAATAAATATTTATTTGGTTTGGCTAGGGTTCCTGGCACCCATGCGAAAAGAAAGATGCCTAGGAATTACATGTGGACATGAATCAAGTTCTCAGGAAATCTCAGGCCTCCTCCCTAAGGATGAAGGTGATGCTCTGGGAAGCAGGGTCCCTGAGAACCAGAGTGCAGCCATTTTACTTTGCTCATATTTCATATAAGGCTTAATATTACATGCTATTTAGACTTGTAGGAAAATCTGTAATACTCTAATCCACTCACATTTGGAAATTCATTGTGAAACTTCAGTCTACCCAAGAAAAAGAGGAACCTAGTGTTATGGGACGTTTAGTAAGCTTGTGGTTTTAGCTGATAGCCACTACTGTGAAATTATCATATGCTATTTAAATCTGCTGCATTGTATATCAGGCTAAGAGAAACTTAGTTTCTCTCCGCATGGCATGCAATGTCTCTATTTGGTATCGAATAAAAGATCTCTCTTCTATAACTCACCGGAGCCTTGGAGAAATTTCTTTAACACATCCAAAGGGGACCCAGCTGTGACCCTGATGCCCAGTTTCCTCTGTTCTTAGGGCTACAGTCTAGCACAGAGAACTAAGCTGCGCTGACTTCACAGGAAGTCTGTGATTAATTTGGCCGGGCAAGTAATTTGATCATCGTCAGCGGGGAAGTTCATCTGTCATTAAGAGCTGATAAATGCTCCCACTTTATTATTGTGGCAAAAGCAAGGCCTGTTAGACACTTATAAACTGCCTGCCAGTCCTCCACTGTGCAACTTCATCTTACTAGGACCTGCAAACACCTGAATTATTGAAGGCCTTACCATGGATATTACAGTGGGAGGGAGCTGTTTGGGGTCCCCGACCAGGACAAGCTTCCGGCAGCTGTGGATAAGCGGAATGATGGTCTCTATCTCACACGACTGTCCCGCCTTTGCCGGTGAGGACATTGGTAGGAAAAATAAGGGAGAAGAGAAAGAGATGTTGAGAACCAAAACCACAAAGAACTGGAAAGACAAAACCTGTCCCTGCCTGGGCCAAAGGCCCGTTCTAACTTGGACTGGAGGTGATCACCGGGAGTCCTGTGTCCAGTTCTGGACACAACAACTTAAAGAAGGGCTACCAAAATGGTGAGCAGTCTGCAGACCATGTCCAGCAGGGAATGGCTGAAGGATCTAGGAATGCCTCATCTGCAGAAAAGAAGGCTGAGAGAAGAAGAAGAGTTGGCTTTTCTACCCTGCTTTTCTCACCCATCTAAGGGGACTCAAAGCAGCAGAAAAACCTTCTGTTCTTCCCACCACAACAGAACACCCTGTGAGGTAGGTGGGGCTGTGAGAACTCAGAAGAGAGCTGTGACTAGTCCAAGGTCACCCAGCTGGCTTTGTGGAGGAAGAAGAATTGGCTTTTCTACCCCGCTTTTCTCACCCATTTAAGGGGACACAAAGTGGCTGACAAACCTTCTGTTCTTCTCCCTTAAGGGGACTCAAAGCAGCTGACAAAGCTTTTCTATTCTTCTCCCCACCACAGAACACCCTGTGAGGCAGACGGGGCTGAGAGCTCTGAAGAGAGCTGTGACTAGCCCAAGGTCACCCAGCTGGCTTCATGGGGGGAGTGTGGAATCAAACCTGGTATTCCCAGATAAGAGTCTGGCTCCTTAACCACTACATCAAACTGGCTCAGTAAAAGATCCTTCATCACACTCGGAGATGGTCTGCCTTGTTATTTCATTGCCTTTATTGCTACGTGAATCTACTTGGGCCATGACCGACTGCTTCCCACCAACATTCAACATTTATAACCAGGACAGTTAATCAAGGAAACTGGTTGTCAGGCTCAGGCGGTGCTCAACCGCAGGGAGGCATTAATGAAATCATTACCTCCTGGAAGTAGATTCATGAGGTCTTGGGACAAGAGGGTGAGCCATGTGTACAGGAAGCTCTGGGACACGCCTCTTCCCTGTCCAGTAATTTTAGACACAGGATCTCCAGAAAGAAGGCCAAGGGCCGCTGGAGCACGGAAGCACTGTGGGTTCCAGGGAGACCTGTTTGAGATGTGGGGAACACCCCAAGGGGTCCCAACATGGATAGAACCAAGAGTCTGGCAAACCTGGGCCACACACAGAGAACCTTATAAAGGTGGTGACAGCAACCAGCCTGGGTGGCTGTAAGAAAGGATTAGATAAACTCATGGAAGATGGGTGTACCAGGGGCTATTAGAATGATGACTAGGTGCTCCCTCCAGGTTGGAGAGACAGGCAGGAGGTCTCTAATGCGCAAAGAATCCAGAGGATGAGAGTTTGGCCTTAGTCTTCTGCTTGAGATGCCCGGAAGCAATCGGTGGGCCACTGTGTGAGATGCTGGACTAGACGGGATGTGGCCTGATCCAGCAGGACTCTCCTTAATTCATGGAGGACAGGTGCATCAATGACTACTGGTATGGATGCCTAGGTATCAGCAGCAGGTTGGAGAGAGACAGTCAAAATGCCCGCAAAGGCCATTTGCCAGGGAGCCGAGAGCAGGTGAAGGTTTTGCCTTCGTCTTCTGCTCAAGAAGATGCCTGAAGGCAATTGGTGTGAGACTAGATGGGCTGTCCATCCTCTGATGTTCTTGCATTCATATATGGAAGGGAAATGTTGCTTCAGCCGGGACGCTATTTTCCCCACTACTAAAAACACCCCTGTCTTCTGCCAAACATGGCTGCCACCCCACAGGGCTCTTGTGTGACCCACCTCATCCACAATGACGCAGCTCAGCGGGTCGCATCCCAGCCTCCGGAACGCCGATTCCAGGAGAATTCCACCACTTGTGCTGAGCGTACTGCAAATGATGTGGGACTCCAGGATGATGTTCCATTTGAGTTCTTGGGAGGATCGCCCACGGAGCTAGGAACAAACAAAAGGGAAGCCATCATTTTTTCTAAAAAAAAAAGAAAAAGATCTATTTTCACCCTAGCATCCTCTGGAAGCTATAACAGCCAACAAGCCATTGAAGGAAAGCTCACAGGGAACTGAGCTACCTTGCGTGGAGGAAAGAATGGGAAAGTCAACATGGAGACACCTGACATCATGCACATATATAGATCTAGTTCCTTTCGGCCCTTTCTCAAAAACCTAGGCATGCTTTATAACTACAGAAGCTTCCTGAACCATCCTCCAGTTGTACAAGACAGAGAGATGCCTTCTGATATTATTTTTCAATGTTAAAATAACCTATTCAGATATGTTGGCACACACCACATGCCTGAGCTGGCTGTTAGCGCCATCTAGTGTCATCAAGAAACTCTTGCCAGCTCTATCATTTCCCGAGTTCTGTTGTCTCTTGAGTTTTGCACACACCCCTCACTGGACAGTGGTTGAGGGATCTGAGGTACTCCTCCTTGTGACCCCAAATTCATATGGAGTCTGGACATGGCTTATATTAAAGATGTACAGAAACTGTTGGTTTGAATTTGAACTTTTTTCTTCGAACAGGCTGGGTGTTCGGCTGGAATGCAAACCTTTCGAGCTCCTTCAAGCACCTTAGAACTTTAGATCAAATCACTGCGTTCAGTTGAACACCTCCTTGTTCGATTCCAATCCAATCCCTAGGCAGCCAATGTCAAAAGCAAGAACCTTGCAGCTTGCTTGCCCAATTCTAACTTGATACATGCAAAAGCAAACAGAACTGAACATTTCAAGAGCACCTTGAAGGCTAAACGCATACCTCTTTTAGCTGAGAAGTGAGCTGCTTCCTTTCATTTCTCAGACGGCAAATCTCATCATCTAACTGAAAGGAAAAG
Organism: Aspidoscelis tigris stejnegeri; assembly: GCA_023333525.1. Taxonomy (NCBI): domain Eukaryota; kingdom Metazoa; phylum Chordata; class Lepidosauria; order Squamata; family Teiidae; genus Aspidoscelis; species Aspidoscelis tigris. Next base: position 12,102,737 of record JALMGA010000016.1, read on the forward strand.
AAATTCACCACATTATTTGAAAGGGGGAAAGAACCCTGACAATACGTGTTTGCCCAAAAGGGCTCATTCTGCAGTGGTTTCTAATATTCCTGTTTTCTGAAGCTGCCCTATAGTATCAAAGGTGGTTTTTCCACTAGCACTAAGTACCCATTAAGGACCCATTAGGCTCAGAGCAGGAATACCCCGTTTCAACTGCAGACCCCATTAGAGTCACATTTTTATGCACCATTTCTAGGGAAATCTGGAGCGAATGGGTCCTTGATTAACGACCTATAATCCGGATTTCCTGTAGACCCCATTAAATGGCTGAAGCCGGCCACTGTGGGGACGCATCGGGTACCTCCGTTGATCCAGATCTACTAGATCCGGATTAGTTGAAGGACCCATTCCTTAGATCCGGATTAAGGGAGCTCAGTGGAAAAACCCCCAAAGAGATCAGAAAAGATGGGCCACAAAAATTACAGAACTATACAAATTTGGGATGTTCACGAATGAGTTTTTGGCATTTGATTCGTAACGAACCAAATGTTAGAAAATTCGTATTTGTTTGAATGGATCCCCTTCGAATATGGTATCCGATACGATTGCATATGGATCCTATACATATGCATACGTATTGGATACGTATCCTATACCAACACGAACCCCAAATACAAACTGAATCCATTGGACACAAGAATACAACACAATGCCTTTTCAATAAATCATCCTCTCCCCCAATGAGTTAGAGCTCAGCTAAAACTGAGCTGAAGGCAATTAAAAATGCTGAGGGCTGATCTGGGGTTCTCCACGCAAAAGGCGGTCTTCATTGCTGCCCTGCGGTCCCCTTTCTGGATCTACAACCCTACCTAGCTGTAAGTACTGGACATTTACGCATGGCAGCTCCCTACAGATGATTCCCCTATGGCTTAATTCAGGATTCTGGTCTAATATTAAGCCATGAAGCGAAAAAGCAGTACCCTTTTGAGGAGGGACTGAGTTTGCTTGCTGCATAAACTAATCCCCAAGAAATCTCTCAGATGGGCTATCAGAATATGGTTTAGGTGGGGCTTCCCTTGGAGACAGTTTAGAAGCCTTGCCTTGTGCTAGGTGCAGCCTATCAGCTGACTGGCAGTGGATCCTGAAATGTCCTCGTGGCTATATATAGCCCTCCTTAAAGACACAAGCATAGATCCCAGTAAATATTACTGTGGTTTATTATGCAGATATATGTACCTGGAGAGATTCAGGGAGGCATACATAAGCAGAACTCTGAAAATGCTACTGATCAAGGGAGAGGAACCTTTATGATTATATTCCACAGGAATCTCCTGAGGGCAGATAGTTTCCGACAATAAATTCTCTTAAATCTTTTGAAGATAAACACAAGGTGGCACATTTAGAGGAATTAGGTCAAAGGCAGTGCCACGTTGCTGGTGGCAAGGGCGTGAATTTTCCCTTAGCGCTCCAACGGTGCAACCTGCCCAGGGTCTGACTAAAGCTCCAACTCGCACCTGCAACCACAAGCCCTTAAAGTCACAAGTCACCACCGGTCCAAAAAGCCACTGTTGACCGGCTTTTGATACCTTTTGTAAGAGGTGCTAAAGACATTCCTTAAAACAAGGTTAAGAATAAAAAGGGATATTTGTTCCGAGCAGGAATGCGCACAAATATTTTGGCATGCGATTTGAAATGAACTTCATGTTCGAAAGTCTTTTTGAGTACGAACAGATCACATTTGAATGCGGTAAAATTCTATTTGATACAAATCTATTTGTAAGTATTCATACGAACATTTGCTACGTATCGGATATGAATCTGTATGTATCTAATATGAATAGATACATATCTGAATTGAAAAGATATATATCTGATATGAACAAATACGTATCTGATACGAATAAATAAGTATCTGAATCAAACAGATACATACCTGATACGAATGGATACATATCTGATACAAATAGATACGTATCTGATACAAATAAATATGTATCTGAATCAAACAGATACATATCTGATATGAACAAATACATACCTGATATGAATAGATACATATTTGATACGAATAAATACATATCTGAATCAAACAAATACATATCTGATACAAACAGATATATATCTGAATCGAAAAGATACATACCTGATATGAACAAATACATACATGATACGAAGATACATATCCGAACTGAACACGTACATAACTGAATTGAACAGATACGTATCTGATACGAATAGATATGTACCTGATACAAATAGATACATATCTGATACGAATGGATAAGTATCTGGTATGAACAAATATGTATCTGATATGTTTCCCCAGCATAATGAATGTCCGAACTATTTGTACAAATGTCCAGAAACATTCATATTTGGTCGAATGTTAGCATACAAATATCCTAATATTTGATTTTAGTTTGAATGTCCCGAATTTGGCAGAATTTCGAATGTCACGAATATTCATGCACATCCCTAGTTCTGAGAGATTCGTGCTCCCTCACAGAGGAGTGCCCTGAAAGGACCCTGCGTTACACCTCCATCGTCTGGACAAAATACCTGTTTGTTACAGGGCTCCTTTGCCTGGTTTTCACTCCTATACATGGCGCGCTGGTGAGAAAGCACATCCAGCTGTCGATCCAGCTCACCTTTCCTCTTCTGCAGGTCCTGGTCTTTGCCACTTGCAGTTCTGCCTACAGAACCAAACAGAACCTTTATTGCCTTCCACTTTCCAAATCATTGTCCAAAGCAGCTCACTATGGGCTCCAAAGGCAACACACAGAAGGACCTCCATATCCATGGGGAATAGGTTGCACGTCCTACCGCCGTTACTGAAAAACTGCAGATATTTCAAATGTACTCAATTTTCCATAATTTCTGTGAAATCCTGAGAGATTTCATAGGAATCATCTCACCTGATTCTGCATGATTTCCTGAGTGTCCCAGGCCTCCCAAGACGTTCCAGAAAGGTCTAATAGCACTGGCAGAGGCCGGGAAGGCTGGTCTGGTCACCATGGAAAAGCGAAACCATGGTGACCAGATCAATGGCTACGGAGGTCCAACTGTACATTAAAAAGCCAACAATAAGCCCTCAGTAAGATCAATAACATCTGAACATGAATGACTCCTCCATCAAGAAGCCGCACCAAGGCTCTGTTGTTTTCAAAATCTATACGATGTTCTTCCTAAAATCTCTGAATGTTTGCTTGTTCATTATTTGTATTTCTGTCCTGCCCTATACCCAAAGGTCGCAGGGCAGATATCAACATTTAAAATCAACATTTTTAAACAATAAGAGTATATTACAGAGGGAATAGATTTTAAGATTTAATTGGGAGGTGTTTATTAATGGGAATTTACTAACGAAAAATCTGTATGGTGGGTTTTAGATAACTATAAGTAATATGTTAGTAAGAAGATCTATACAAATAAGATGAATTCTTTGGTGATATATTTAGGCAAAAAGGAAAAACATTTCAATAAATTAAGGGGAATAATACTAATAGAAACGTAATTGAGCAAATATAGATAATTATAGATTACTAAAGGGTTGTCCTTTAAGACGTTATAAGAAAAATTAATATCTTTTCAGTCTTTCCTTTCTTTCCCTTTTCTACTTTCTTATTTGGCATGATTGGAGTAGTGTATGCATAGTTATAGAACTTCTTATATGATATTTAAACAATGTAAGTTCGGGAGATTGAGAGGTTAGCTGCCTTATTCAGAGATCTAGAGGGTCAGAAGAGAAAAGAAGAGATAAGATGCTGGATCAGACGAACAGAAGTCGCAAGGAAGACAAAAGAATATGGTTATAAGATTATTGTATTTTTTTTTTTGTTTCTGGAAAACTACTAATAAAGAATTTAATGACAAAAATAAGACTATATATTAAAAGAACAGTGTCTGCAAATGGGAAGGGAAAGTGTATCCCCATTTAACCTAGGGCCAGGGCAAAAAGGTGGCCTTCCTAAATGTGTACCATGAAGGTGATAGGTGCACCTCAATGGGGAGACCATTCCACAGCCTAGGGGCCATCACTGAGAAGGCCCTCTCCTGGGTGCCCACCCCCCCTTTGCTGCTGAGGGTGGTGGGACAACCTCCCCACCAGATCTTAAGGCACAGGCAGGTCGATATGGGAGTAGATATTCCTTCAGATGTCATTTAGGGCCCTATAAGTCAAAGTTAACACCTTGAATTGGGCTCGGTAGCAAAACGTCAGCCAATGCAGCCCTTCTAAAACCGGAGTGATGTGCATCTGGCTAGCTGTCCCAGTCAGCAACCTAGCAGCCGCATTCTGTACTAGCTGCAGTTTCCAAATCGCCTTCAAGGGCAGCCCCATGTACAGTGAATTACAAGGGTCCAATCTAGAGATTACCAGAGCATGGATAACTAATATAAGTTGTAACACAGATAAATAGAATCAAAAGCAGCAAGTGCATCGCAACCGTCATATCAGCAGCTGCTGTGAAAGAGGGAAGCCCAAAATCTGGTAGGCTAGTACCCTTAGGTGCTTTGGTTTCTAGAAAGGAATTCAGCTGCTCAGCCCCCCCACCCCCAGACTAGGAGTCACAGTCCATAAACATCTTGAGGAATGCAACTGAGCATGTAAGGTTGGTATGGGAGGCATAGATGGTGGTGTGCAGAAACCTCTGAGTGAGCCAGTTTGGTCTAGGTGTTAGGGAGCTGGACTCTTATCTGGGAATACTGGGTTCGATTCTGCCCTCCCCCATGAAGCCAGCTGGGTGACCTTGGGCCAGTCACAGCTCTCTTCTGAGCAATCCCAGCCCCACCCACTTCATAGGGTGTTCTGTGGTGGGGAGAAGAACAGAAGGTTTGTCAGCTGCTTTAAGTCCCCGTAAATGGGTGAAGAAAGCAGGGTAGAAAAGCCAACTCTTCTTCTTCTTCTTTGAGGGTCTCTATGCCAGCGAGAAGTAAGAGAAGTTTTGTTTAGGATATAAGAGCAAAACACCTCTGAAGTACTTACTTATTCTGTTTTCCACCTGGATGTTCAGGCTGAATTTCCGGACTTCTTTACTAATTGATTTTTCTTGTCCAAGTCTCACCAGGTTGATATCACCGCAGTTTCCTGGAAAGGAAAGAGAGTAAGGATTTTGGTTTGTTTGTTTGTTTTCTTAAAGGTGCTTGTCAAAAACTTAACCTGCAAAAAAGGTGCTGGAATCTGCCTTTTTGTATGTCCTTAATACATGATAGGCCATGGACTTTTCTACCCCACTTTTCTCACCCATTTAAGAGGACTCAAAACAGCTAGCAAACCTTCTGTTCTTCTCCCCACAACAGAAGACTCTGTGAGGTAGGTGGGTCTGTGAGAGCTCAGAAGAGAGCTGTGACTAGCCCAAGGTCACCCCGCTGGCTTCATGGGGGAGGGCGGAATGAAACCCAGTACTCTTAGATATGAGTCCAGCTCCCTAACCACTAGATATATAAACAATAAATAAATAAAATGTTCTTTATATTAAACCTATCTATAATACCTCTCTCTAAATAAATAAAAAAATGAAAATCCCAGGACGGCTCTCAAAGTTGGTTAAAAAAATCCATAAAAATATAAAGTCAACACAATAAAAACAGTAATCCACAGCCTCTGAATTGATTGACCTTCAGCTACAACCAAACCGCTTCCTCCAGCCCACAAATTCCACAACAGGTACACCAATTCCCCAACAGTCATACCTAAGGGATTGTGCTTGTCCTGACATTTTTCTTTGAACATGAGAATGATTTTTTTCATCAGCTCATCAACAGCTGCATTGGATGGGGCACAAACCAGCACCCGATTTCTCTTGATCTTCGCATTTAGGCTTTGCACTGGATTTTCCTTCCCTGATCTCTGGAGAGAAAGATAGAAACATAGACGGAAGGAAAGAGAAACTTACCATCTCGATTTAAAATAAATATAATTTCTTTAAAAATCACATCAACACTAAAAATATTCAGTTTCAAGATTCCTTGCGGTGCTAATGTAACATTTAACAAACATCTAGTACTCACAAACATTTCGATTCCAGGCCCCCAAATTAAAAACCAATCTAAGGATGTGCATGAATATTTCTAACATTTGTTATTAGTCTGAATTCACACGAATTCGGACATTAGTACTCAAATCGAACGTCATGATATTCGTATGCTAACGAATGTTTCCGGACATTCGCACGAATAGTTCAGACATTTGTTAGATTGGGGGTGTGGAAAAACAGAGCACCAGACAAATCCACAATGGATCTAGATTGCATTTGACATGGATTGACCGTGGATTAAAAGTGCATTGAGGTCACGGATACGTATTGGATTAGTGATATGCACAAATATATATATAGTTTTTTGCAAATTGAATTTGATTTGATTCAAATGTCAAAACATTTCAACTCGACTGTTTAGAATCCGAATGCCACAAAATCCGAATCAAATACATTTGAAACTATTCATTCGAATGTTAGATTCAAATCTTAAAATACAAATATTGACTTTTGTATTTGAAGATATGAATGCCGACAATGTTTGTATGTGTTATACGTATCTGTATGCATTTCATACGCATCCTGTTTTATCCCATATTATAAGTGCAAATGTGTACAGATACGTATGAGATTCATATAGATATGTATGTAATACATATGGATCTGAACTTTCGAATGTTTCAGATCATTTGAACAAACAATTTGGAACGTTCAACATTCGTTTGAATGTTTACATTCGGACGTGAAGACATTCTATTCTATATATTCCTATAAGCCAGTGATGGCGAACCTTTTGAGCTCGTTGTGTCAAAATTCGCAAGAAAACCTAGCTTAACTCAGGTGCTGCGTCACATCTAGAAATATCCATAATTTTGTGATATTTGTAGCTCTAGTAAAAAAGTTATATTTTTCATATATGTATTTTATTAAAAGCAAAAACAAATAATTCTTTACATTAGTGACTTTTCTTGCTAAATCTTCAACTGAAAGTTGGTATTTTGTACACTTCAAGAACAAGCAAGCACTACACGCCCAGGTGCCAGGGTGACCCAGAAGGGCTTGGTGTGTCACCTGTGACACACGTGTCATAGGTTGGCCATCACTGCTATAAGCAATCAATTGATTATTGAATTGCTGAAACGAAGGTCTCTCATATTTTGCTTAAAAGCTGAATTGCAGCTAAACGTAAACAACAAGCTGTTCTTGACAAAAGCATCTATGCCTGCCAAAAAGTTGGCTTTATCTCTATTCACAGTGCTTGCCAAAAAACTTATTCAGAGACCCATTGTTTGCTGTTGTCCTTCCTAGCTTGCAACTAAAGTAATGTTACATGTAAGCGTATGAGAAAGGCTGTTTGAATGTTGTATTCACACAGATTCAGCAATTTATTATGTATAAGAGTGGCTTGATTTCTGCAATAAATCATCATATAGTTATGATCTCTATACCTTGTCTCATGTCTCTTTATGCTTGCATTGCTTTGCTGCTTGCTCCTGCCTGGCTCGCTACCCATATTGCTTATATGGTGATTATTGATTGGTATCTGATGCTCACATATTTAAGGTTTATTGTCTGATGCTCAAGTGTATATCTCTGATTAGCAATGTACATATTCACAGCATTGGCGTAGTGTACATATCATGTAGCAATGAGCGTATATTATTGCTACATATTCTAATTCAGATGTCCATGTTCAATTGAATTTTGAATGTTTAGAACATTAGTGTACATCTCCATATCGGATATGTATTCATTCATATCTGATACGTATCGAATATTCGTGCGAACACGTTCAAATAGATTCGTATTGAATGGAATTTTACCACATTTGAATGTGATCTATTCATATGAATACGGGCTTTCAAACATTCAATTTGTTACAAACTGAATGTCAGAAATGCATTTGTCCACACCCCCACACAGGCCTGATCATCAGAAACAGGAAAGAGGGAAACAGTGACGACCCTGAAGGAGCCCAGGGGAAAATTCATCAGGAAGGAAATTCCAGCTAGCCTCTCCCTTTCGAAGGACCAGCACACAGACACCTTCTTAACCTGACCCACCTCACTGAGGATGCGGTATAGGAGACCAAGGATGGTCTTAGATTTCCCCGTCCCAGGTGGCCCATGGATTAAGCAAATTTGTGGCAGTGATGGACACTGGGTCACCAGACTATAAGCAGTTTCAATGGCTTTCCTTTGATCTTCGTTGAATTCATTCATGAAGGAAGTCTGAAAGGCACAGAAAGGTACGGTTATCTGGAATAATCAATGCAGCTCCTAAGGTTCCTGGGAGTCTATTTGGAGGACAGAGGCACAAATTCTCGACGTTGAAGGTTCCTCAACTGCCAGGCCCATCATTCGTTGTCAAAGGCCAAACTGGCTGGGACTGATGGTGGCAGATCAGAAACATATGGAGGGTCATCTCAGTTTCAGGGGAACACAAGTCACATCACCCAGGACACTTCTTAGAGCCACAGGCATGTGACTCTTGAATACCAATGCTGGAAGGGCAGGACACCAATAAAGCTGTCCCTCCTAAAGCTCCTACAACCCATCAAGTCAAACAAATCCACTGACTTGCATTGACCGGGAGTTGCTTCAGTTCCGTTGACTTCAATGAAGATCTGGTCCCTCTGAGTGCAAGTCAAAGGAGGAAGGCTAACAGGACCCTTTCTGCACTGAGCCTTACTCCAGATTATATCTTGGAATAGAAACTTGGCATCCATAGGTTGGTGCAGACTACGGCAGACCCAGGAAAGGTCTGCACTATCATGAAGATGGCAGGCTCCTCTTGCAAGATATAAACCAGAATAAGGCCCAGTGAGGAAAGAACTCAAGACCCAAACTGCTGCATCATGACCACCCAAGGGAGGGAGGGAGGGAGGGAGGGAGGGAGGGAGGGAGGGAGGGAGGAAGGAAGGAAGGAAGGAAGGAAGGAAGGAAGGAAGGAAGGAAGGAAGGAACATAAGAGAAGCCTTGCTGGATCAGGCCACAGTGCTCACGGGCATCTCAAGCAGAGACAAGGACAAACCTTCTCCTGTTCTTGAGTCCCAGCAGATGGCCTTAGAAGGAAGATAATTAGTTATTGGAAATCAAGCTTTCCTTACATGATTTTCAGAGTCCACCGTTGAGTCCTTCAAACAGAAGTCCCTATAGCTTGGAGTGATGATCGCCTTGGCCAGGGGGCTACGGGGCAGCAAAAGCAGGGCCCGGAACCGTCGCTGTGTGGACACCAACGAACTAACCACCATGCACTTGACTTGCTTATCCACGCGTGACAGGTTTCCTTGCGTCTGGATGGACAGGTGGCACACGACCTGCTGTCCCTTCTTCTCTGTGTGCAAGAAGAACACACGAGCGCTCAGGCGCCGCAACTTGGCGCTTAAGAAATCAAACGAAGAACAGAACATCTCGACACCGCTGGGTCGGAGGGGCACACTTTTTTCACCCCTGTGCTGTGCGATTTGGCAAAAGGCCCCAGAAGCAGAGCTGTACCTCACACCCAAAGCCTGGCAGGTCAGACGCTGTAGGGAGGTGTGATCTGCAGCAGGACTCGGCGTGGGTGCATGACGCATGCAGCCAGAAGCTCTCCCCCCCCCCCCCCGCAGACAGCCAATTAGTGAGGTTCCTTTGAAGTCCACATGGGCACCAGAGATCCTCCTTTGATTTGACTCTGTTTCAGTGGCGCAGCGTGAACTTCAAAGGAACCTCATGGAATGACCTTCAGCAGAGAACCGGCTCCTGGCCATGCTCACCAAGGCTGTTTGCTACAGATAAGAACATAACAGAAGAGAAGCCCTGCTGGATCAGTCCACAGCCCATCTAGTCCAGCATCCCGTCGCACACAGTGGCCCACCAAATGCTCATGGGCATCTCAAGCAGAGACGAAGGCAAACCTTTTCCTGCTCTCAAATTCCAGCAAATGGCCTTAGAAGCGTCCTGCTTTCCCTCTCAGCCTGAAAGATGTACCTAGGCAGCCATTCCAGTAGCCATTGATACATCTGTCATCCATAAATTTGTCTAACCCTACCTTGAAGCGATCTAGACTTGTAGCTGTTACCACCACTTCCAGCAGCAAATTCCATAGACAAATGACCCTCTGGGTGGAGAAATCTTTCCCCTTGTCTGATCTGACTGTCCTACCCATCACCTCCATAGATGCCCCCTGGTTCTAGTATTGTGTGATGGAGAAAAGAAATTTTCTCTACGCACCTTTTCTATACCATGCAAATGATCCGCAAATGGACGTCAGGCCACCGTTTCTGATACTATACCAGCTCTCCATGTAAGGCAACACAAGTTTCATTTAGGTTCTTGTGTGTGAAAAAGCCAGAGTTTTCATGGCCATGCGGAAGGGAACTATTTCGTTAATAAACCTGTTATAAGGCTCCAAACCAGAATATTTCAGGTAGTACAACAGAATCTCAGAACTTGGAATGTAACTTTGCACCACTGTTGGGTGAAAGAAGAAGAAGAAGAAGAGGAAGAAGAAGAAGAAGAAGAGGAAGAGGAAGAGGAAGAGGAAGAGGAAGAGTTGGCTTTTCTACACCACTTTTCTCACACATTTAAGGGAACTCAAACAGCTGACAAACCTTCTGTTCTTCTCCCCACAACGGACACCCTGTGAGGTGAGCAGGGCTTTCAGAGCTCAGAAGAGAGCTGTGACTAGCCCAAGGCCACCCAGCTGGTTTCATGGAGGAAGAAGAAGATTTGGCTTTTCTACCCCGCTTTTCTCACCCATTTGAGGGGACTCAAAGCGGCTGATAAACTTTTTGTTCTTCTCCTCACAACAGACACCCTGTGCGGTGGGTGGGGCTGTGAGAGCTCAGAAGAGAGCTGTGACTAGCCCAAGGTCACCCAGCTGGCTTCGTGGGGGAGGGCGGAATCAAACCTGATATTCCCGGGTAAGAGTTGGCTCCCTAACCAGTAGACCAAACCAGTCCTTCCCATTCAAAGCTGGTCTGCATTGCAATAAGATTACAAAGGGATTTAGATTCCTGATTTCGCTCAGGAGAGGCAAAAAACCTTACTAGCATCATGGATCGATGGAGGAGAAAACCGAGTGACGAGACCAACATGGTGGATTTGAGGTCTCTCCATCTCTCCTTCCTCGCTGTAGAAGTTGCGCTTTTCGGACACTATTAAGAAGACCAGGTCATCTTCCTTTGGGTGCAGCTGTCTGTCCAAATCACTTGCGGAAATTTTGGCTGGAGAAAGAGTTTGAGAGGCAATGGTCAAGCGGCCTATCACATGTGGATACAGCTATGAAAAACAAACCAAGGAACTAATGGCTTCTTCGCTATCCAAAGATGTCACCAAGGAACTAATGGCTTCTTCGCTATCCAAAGATGTCACCAAGGAACTAATGGCTTCTTCGCCATCCAAAGATGTCACCTTGGCTGAAGCCAGGTGGTGTCTTCCTGAGGCTACGGCTATCAGGCGTAAGATTCTGAAGCCAAATTCTGGTACTATGATTTCAAAGCGCTGGAGATATTACTGCTAGGATTTGCCCAAATAAACAAGTATGGCCATGTTACTTTCAGCGGGGCGGCACGCTTGTTTTACCTGAAAATTCTGCTTTATCTGTATTGAAGTTCAGCAAGTCCAAGAGATAAGGCTTTTGCACTTTGCACGCTTGGGCGTCCAGCCACTCTTGCACGACCTGTGCAAAAAGAAAGGACTAGCCGAGTCAAAAGACGCACGAGGGTTGTCTTCCTGCAGCAATCAGCATCTACAATGTTTAGAGGCAGTTTAACAGAGAAGCACTTTTCTGCTTCTCTGCTAAACTGCCTCTAACTTCAGAAGCTGCTTGCCGGCAATCGGGGACCGGGGGTTGGAATAAGGGTTGCAGGAAGAGGCTCACGGAACAACAAAGGCCAGATCATCTCCCACATCACCTGTCAAACTGGGGTGACCAGTTCTTTTATGCTGTTTGATTTTTAGAAGTGGCCAGCAGTTAAAATCCCCAACGCACAGGACAGTAACGGCGAGCACAGGACATGAAACCTGCCTAATGACGTGAACATCAATCTCCTCCCCTAATAACCCGGGAGCGTCCCCAAGCCTCCAAAATAATCCGGGTTGCCTCCCGAACTGTACCGAGAACAGTTTGCAAGGGGAGTAAATTTACCGTGGATTTGGGTGATTTGTTCCGCACGTAGCCCTGTTTGGGAGCTTTGCATGGGGACGCTCCGTGTTGAATTCAAATTCGATTCGGACTATAGAGTGCATGGGGACGCCACCTGGGTGAAGAAATACTTCCCCTTGTCTGATCTGACTCTCCTGCCCATCAGCTTCATAGAGCCCCCCCCCTCCTTCTCTACAGAGCACTATCTTGTTCTCACATGGTTGGCAAACAAATGTGGCTTCCTCTTTCCAACGTGATCTCATAAACGCTCAAGAACGTCATATGGCCTCTGAGGTGTCACTAGGTTACCCTGGTCAATTCAGTCTCCCTTCCACAGCATCCCTGACCAACTGTTGGCTTGGGTGTCCCCCAGGGGCACCACAGATTCACTAAGAAACTGGGTTTAGCTCGGTGGCTTACCTTTTCAAACGCGTCCAGCATCATCAAGGGGAAGAACGTCTGGAAGTAGTCGCCGTAATCCCGAAACGTGACCGGCACGTGGGCCACAATGGACTGCAAGAGATGTTCAGGAGGCCCAAACCGAGAGGACTGTGTGAGCATATCATAGTTCCACTTCAGGACCATTTTGATAAACATTCGAGGATCTATTTGCTGGACGGGTGTGGCGCCCGAGCGCATCTGGTGCCCAAAATGTCCGAGGGGGGCGGGCAATTTTGTAGGGTTACTTTGCGCCCCCCGCAACTGGGGGACGTTATTTGAATTCTGGGGTCGCAGAACGCTGCTCAAAGTCGGTGTTCTCAGCAGCAAACCGTTCCCCTTCAAGGAAGAAGCAACTTTGCTCTTCGAAGCGGCGGGGGCCTTCGAAACGCTCTCCAAATCCTTGGTGAGGCTTGCGCTCTGCGAGCAGGATTTAGTGCTGAAGATTTTCGTGGTGGAAAGCTTGGGAGGGGCAATAGGCTTGGCGAACACATGGTCAGACGGATCGGGAACAGAGCGCTCCTGATAGGACCTTCCCACTCCGTTCCCTTTTTCAGCACAGTCTGTTTGCTTCCATATCTTGTTACTTAACAGGCCGGGGGGAGCGTTTGTTTCCACACCTGTGGCATCCGTGTCTTCTACCTGTGAGCAAAGTTCCATATCCACCGGATCCCTCTGGGTTAAAAACAGGAGGTCAAAGTCATCCTCGTTTCCTTCGGGGTCACCTTCTCTTGGATCCACATCCTCAGCACGAGGACTCGAGGAGGAACCAGGAACGCTTGTGGGGTCGCTTGTACTACATGCAGTGGTGGAAGAACATAAACTACCGAGAGACGGAGCCACGCTGGGAGGACCTCCTTGGATGCTCATAGATTTCTCCTGGTTTAGGGGACGTTCCTTACTGGAAGAGGCAGCTAGAGGCTGGGGGATTTCTTTCTCGGTTGAATTTGGCCTCATTTTTTTCCTTGGGATGGGAGAACTACTCAAGTGGTCTGTTTCTTTTTTCTGCTCTCCAACTGCAGCAGAAGTGTCAAGCCGTGACTCCTCCGGTACTTTGGTGCCTTTCGATCTTGGTCTTTTCCCGCCGGTTGTTTCTCTGTCTTTGGGTTTTGCTTGCCTGTAGAACTGCCGCTCCTGGCAAGCCAGCATGCTTTTGTTTTTCCTCAACAGGCTCGGAGCCCGTATTAATTTCGACCTTCTCTGCGGCGGGAGGTCTAACTCGCCGACGGCCTTGCCGTAGTTGCGCAATTTGGCGACACAGTCTTGAGTCCGCTGAGAGAGGTCAGCTGCCACGCGGACCCTTTTCTTCAATCCCAGCTTCACTGGCAAAGAGGTAGGCTCTGGAATATGGCGGACTTTGTGCGGTGGAACCACAGCAGGAGTAGAACGGGATGAGTTTTCCTTGGGGGACTTTTTAGAGTTCAGGTTGGGTTTGATCACCTTCCTTTTAGGACTTCTATTGGCCATTTTATAGTGCTTGGATTCGGCCAGTTTTTTCTTTGGCACACTGGTGGATTTGCTGATCAAAGATGACCTTGAAGGGCTAGTGGACGCAGACGCAGACGTACTGGGAAGGTCTGAACTTTTGCGTCTGAAACCTTCTGCAGCATTTGCGCGCACACCTGAGGAATGCTGGGTAGAAACAGCCTCACTTCCCCCTCTAGCATTTCCTTTGGGAGCCAAAGATTGCACATCAGCTTTGGATTTCTTTACTTGGCACTCCAGATCTTCTGCTGCTTTTTTAACAACATCATCTGCAACGTAGTCTGTATCGTAACCCCAGCCATTTTGTTCCATAGCGGCCTCTTGCTCAGGCGACATGCAGCCTTTTCCCTCTACCTCGGCGTCCATTTGGCTGTCGGTCCACATGGAGAAGATGTCATCTTCTGTTTCAAACTCGAACAATTGGGATTCACATTCTTCATAGACTGGGGAATTGCCGGATGCCATCGATGGCTCTCGCGTTGGCTCACTGGACTCTTTCTTCAAGCAGGCATCTATATTCACTTTCTTAATCTCTGGCTGATTTACTTCCCCTTCACCCTCATCTGAAGAAATAGTGATGACTCCACCTGCCTTCGATACTGTCTCACCGCTCTGGCTGACAGAGAAGGGCTGTACAGCTCCTTTCACTTTCCTTTTGATCTGACTCTGGCCATGGACGGTGCCTGTTCGGTTTGAGCCAGGAAAACCAATCCCTTGTGCACAGGCAGATAACGACTGCTGATTCGAGTCAGTGTTGACCTGAGAATCGGTCCTCTGATTGGCGCTAACAACCATTTTCTTTCTCACCAGCTTCTGCTGGATTTTTCCCAATGGAATGTTGTCCGAATCGTCTTCACTGCTACTGCTGCTGCTGCTGCTGCTGCTTTCAGACGAATACTGCTCTGTTTTCAGGTTGCTTTTAAACTCCGCCAGTCGATCGATGGATTTCTTCTTGATAATGAGAAGATTGCCAAGATTACTGTCCTCTGAATTGGTCTCTGATTTGACATTCCTGCTGCTGGAAATCTCATTTTTTTGACACTCTTTACTGTTGTTCTTAGCAGACTCCTGCTTCTCAGCCACAGGCTCCAAGGACAACTGTCTTCTCATCAACTGCTTTAACCTGAAGGTCAGGTCAGGTTTCTCTGGCTTGCTTTTGTCCGTAAGGGTTTTCAAATCCATCTTTTCTTCTGGGCAACTACTGAGATTCTTTTCAGGTAGAAAGGGAAGTGTTCCAAGCTTTGGGTCTAATTCCGGGCCACCTCGGTTCAGAGGCTTTGTGTAGGAGGAATCAAACTGGTTCTGCTCCTCCACCCTTTGGTAACCACTTTCCTTCCTCCGAGCCTCCACCTGTCCCTTTGCTAAGCCAGGGGCCAGAGGGCTAGCCGTTCCCAGCGCTGAGCTCTTTGTGACCTGCTGTATCCCATCGGATGCAAGGAGCTTGGAGGTTCTGCAAAGATCTTCCTCTTTACAAGAGACCTTCCCAACCTCCTCTCCAGTGCCAAAGCTTCTCCTAGATGATGGCCTTTCTTGGCCTGCTTCATCCTTCCTTCCCGGTGCAAAATTGGGCAGACAGTCAGAGCCCACGCTGCTTTCATACCTATCGTCTTTCCTTTCTTGCTTAACTGGAAAAGCAAGTGGAGAGACGTTAATGGCGGGGATTTCCTCGCGAGAGGAAGGCTTCAGCGATTTGCTTTGCATGTTTCTTACGACCTGCTCCAGCGAGGATTGCAAGTCCCTGGCCTGCTGGGCATCCAGCTGCCATTGTGCGTGGTTGCGCCGAAGCAAGTTGAGCTCATTAAGGAAGGGCTGGCAGATGGGCCCCTGCCCGATTTTGCAGCCTTCTTTCAGGATGTTGCGGATGAGAGTCATACACGCGAACTGGACGGGCTCAGGTTCTCGAGAGGTTCCTGATGAGCTTCTGGAGCCGTTTCTGGCTGCCCCCCTTTCGACAGCGTGCAGGAAGGCGGTGTTTGGAAGGACCGCGCACTTTATCACCATCTTTACCCAGAATTCCATGCACAGCCATAATGAATTCAGGTAGTTCTTCTTGAGGTGGAGCTCAATCACGGTCACTAGGATCCAAGTCAAAAACTCAGACACCTTATCACATGTCCCAATGACGCAGTCAAAGCCCCTCTCGATCTCGGAGCACAGGTGACGGATGACCATCTGGCAGTAGGCCACGCCGCACTCCTTGAGGTCTATGAGCGAGTGCACAAACGGGATGAACCACAGGAAAGTGCTGTTGTGCAGTTTCATGTCTTCGCCAATGTCGTGCTGGAACATGTCGGTCAGCGTCTGCATGTCTTCGTACAAGCTGGAGACGTAATCGGGGCAAATGGCGGTCCTCCACGTGGTGTCCTGAAATGAAACCAAATAATGGCTGAGTGGTAGAACAGCACCGGCATGGATTCCATATGATATCTTGGGATAGGGACCTGCCATCCACATGTTAGCACATGCTATGGCAAGCCCTGGATCTGGTCTTCTGTATTTTGAACCAGCATGAAGATAACAGGCCCCTAGTCTGATATAGGGAGGCGCACAAAGGTTCTAAATGTTAGAAATTCGATCGAATCTGATCGAATGCGGACATTCAAATTCAAACAGAATGTCTTCACATTTGAATTTAGACGTTCAAACAAATTTCGAATGTTTCGAAGCACTCGTTCGAATGTACAGATACATACGTATTACGTACGTATATACGAATAGCATACGTATCTACATTTTTGGGCTTATAATATGGAACTAGAACTGGATGCATTTGGGATAAAATGGGATGCATACAAAATTCGTACAGACACGCATAACACATACGAATGTTGTCGACATTCGTATCTTCAATTTCGTATCTAACATTCGAACGAACTGATTCAAATGTAATGGATTCGAATTGGGTTTTGTTGCATTTGAATTTTAAACATTCAAATCGAATTGAATGTTCTGTGAGAGCTCAGAAAGAGAGCTATGACTAGCCCAAGGCCACCTAGCTGGCTTCATGGAGGAAGAGTTGGCATTTATACCTCACTTTTCTCACCCATTTAAGGAGACTCAAAAGTGGTTGACAAACCTTCTGTTCTTCTCCCCTCAACAGACACCCCGTGAAGCCGGTGGGGCTGTGAGAGCTCAAAAGAGAGGCTGTGACTAGCCCAAGGTCATGCAGCTAGCTTCATGGAGGAGTGCAGAATAGAACCCAGTGACTACGAGATATGAGTCTGGAACTCTAACCACAAGACCAAAGACGGATAGAAGACAAGGCTCCCCAGAAGCTGAATTCTTTTGGCCTATTTCGTATAATGTTTTTAAAATGTTTTAAGAATTTGTAAATAAATAAATGAATATCTGCCCATTGCTTAGGATCTGAGGGAGAGGCCCTCTTTGTGGTGATGCCACTATTAGCAGTCAGAAGTGCAGGGACTATGTAACAGGGCCTCCTCTGTAGTGACCCCACAGTTGTGGAACGGCCTCCCCTCTGAGCAATGCCTGGTTTTATTATACTGATTTGTGGTTGTGTATTATTGTGGGATAGAAATGCAAATAAATAGACAAACTGCTTTGCTTACATAGATAGGGGCCATGGGGAACTAACAAACAACTCTAAGTTCAACCAGGAGTTACCTTTGAGGGTTTTTCTGGGTTGAAGTCATAGACTAGCTGACTGCAGGTAATACTCTGGTCTCCGTAATCCAGCACCGGTTCAGACTTAGTCCTGCAAAAATTCAAAGGAAGTAAAAGTTTTAAATCTTCCACTGCCCAATTTTTCCAAACAACGTCTATCATACAAACGTCTATGATCCACAGAAAGTGGGTCTGTGACTGATAAGCTGAACATGTGTGCGAATAAGAAAATGCTTATACAGTTGGACCCCCGTATCCACTGATTCGGTAACCACGGTTTTAGTTAACCATGGTTACCGGATCAGCCCCCCTCACTCCCCGTGGGCGTCATAATGGAAAAGCACCCAGAAGCGGAATGTCTATTTCAGCCTCCAGACGGTCTATTTTAGCTTCCATAGAGTGTTGGATCATGGGAGGCAGGTGGGAGACGTCCGGTGGAGTAGCATGCCTATACCAATGCTCGCCGGAGGCCGAAATAGGCCTTCTCGAGGTCAGAAAAGCACTTCCGGTTCTGGGGCTGCACGACCCCAGATCCAGAAGGCCTGTTAGGAATTATCCATGGTTTTAGGTAAGCACGATAGGAGCCAGAACTTATCCCCAGCAGATACAGGGTCCGACTGTACTGTTATTTGTGCCGTTTTAATAAATGTTAGTTGAGTAGTATTTAAAACCAAGATCAGCTGTTTTTCTTGGGTCCTTTATTTAGGGTGTTTTTCCACTTCCAGAAAGTACCCATTTTTGCACCCGTTAAGGACCCATTTGGGTGTGAGCCGGATGAGCCCATTTCCAACAAGGCACCCATTTGGGACCCGATTGTTTCCACTGCCGATCAGGAAATCCAGATCAAATGGGTACTTTTCTGCCTTTAATCCAGATTTTCTGTATACTCCATTAATGGGGTCTACAATGGGGATTAGAGGAAGTCTGTTTCCACAAGAAACAGGCAATGGGGTCCAGGGGAGGCTAGGGGGAGGGGATGCACCCATGGGGGGGGGGAGCCCCGAAATCCCAGCTTCGAAGTGATTTCGAAGTCAGGAAAGACTTCGGAGAGGCTCCGGAGCTGTCAGCGCAGACTTCCCTCCGAAGTCCCTCCAAAGCGATCGCCAGGGACTTTGGAGTCTCGCCGCCAGTCTCTCTGAAGAGATCAGCGCAGACTTTGGAGATGTTCCGAAGGGATTCCGGAGCGTTTCCAAAGTCTGCGCAGATCTCTTCAAAGGGAGTTCTTAGATCCAGATCTTAGGAGCTTGGTGGAAAAACACCCATGCTTTGATGATACTGAAATCAAGGAGTCCTGGCCCAGCAACAGACAAAGAAGCAATCTCATTCCCTGCTGTTGGTTATACAGACAACGCTCCAAATAACTGTGAATTGAAAGTAGGCGGCCAAATGCAATAAGAAAGACTAACCTTCTGCAGCTCTGTCGAATATTGCTGATTTCTTTTTCGTAACTCGAGTTCTTGGTGACTGCTTCGAACGCCTTTATTTTATCGATGTGCTCGCCCCAGACTTTAGAGCCAAGCTTGTCTAAAATCACCATGAAACAGTGCAGGGCTGGCCAGAAAGGATCATTGCTTTCGTCTAAGCGGGGGGGAAAGGGATAATTTCATGAAGATATGGCTACTGTTTTTCACTAGGGTTTCATCACTGCAGGACCCCCCTCCCCCCCCTTACCTACCAAAATCTCTTATCCAGTTTTGGTTACAGGCCACTTGGGATCACCCTAATTTTAACAAAACCACTCTACTAACAAAAAACAAGGGGGGGAATCTCCATTTTTAAAACCATTTTAAAATCCGCTTACCCTCGCCCCACAAATTATTAATTACCATCTGTATTTTTCTCCATGGTATTTATTATATACTGTATGAAGTCGTTCTGTTTGTCTGGTCCAAGTAACAAGGAATCCATCGCTTGCTCTTCAAGTACCGTTAACAACATGCAGATGCCTGCAAGAGAAGCAGACTAATATTAGGGCCAGGAATCATTGAGGCCTCAACGTTTTAGTCCGCAGCAATGCCAAAGATGTGGTCTCATTTCTGGGACAACCCAGTGTTGACTTGCAAATTCTAAGAGGGATCAACCTATTCAAACTCTCCTTGAAGTATGGCTGTTGGTGGCCGTTATGGTAACTCAAGGAACACCGCTGTGCACTTTTCTTGGAAGGTACTGAAGCTGTCTGAAGGTAGGAATGTAAGAATGTAAGAAGAGCCCTGCTGGATCAGGCCACAGCCCATCTAGTCCATAAGAACCTAAGAAGAGCCCTGTTGGATCAGGCCACAGACCATCTAGTCCATAGGAACCTAAGAGGAGCCCTGCTGGATCAGGCCACAGCACATCTAGTCTATAGGAACCAAAGAGGAGTCCTGCTGGATCAGGCACCAGAACATCTGGTCCATGAGAACCTAAGAGGAGCCCTGATGGATCAGGCCACAGCCCATCTAGTCCATAAGAACCTAAGAGGAGTCCTGCTGGATCAGGCCACAGCCCATCTAGTCCATAAGAACCTAAGAGCAGCCCTGCTGGATCAGGCCACAGTCTGTCTAGTCCAGTATCCTGCCCACACAGTGACCCATCAATTGCTTCTGGGCGTCTCGAGCAGAAGACGAAGGCGAGACCCTCACTTGCTCTCTACTGTAGTCCCTGCAAGTGGCCTTGAGAGGCCTCCTGCCTGTCTCTCCAGCCTGGAGGAAGTACGTTGGCATCCATCATAGTAGCCATTGATACACCTGTCCTCCATGAACTAAAGAGGAGCCCTGGTGGATCAGGTCACAGCCCAGAACATCTCACACAGTAGCCCACCAGATCCTTCTGGAAATCTCAAGCAGAAGATGAAGGCAAGACCTTCACTTGCTCTCGATTCCCAGCAAATGGCCTTCCCCAGCTTGGAAGATCTACCTAGGCATCCATTCTAGTAGCCATGGGTACATCTGTCCTCCATGAATTTGTCTAACCCTTCCTTATAGCCATTCAGGCTGGTTGTTGCCACCACCTCTTCTGGGAGCAGATTCCAAAGACCAATGACCCTCTGGGCGAAGAAATCATTTCTCTTGTCTGATCAACTTGCCCTCTGCTTTTTGGGAGACCCCGGGAGTCCCAAGCTGCTTTGCTACAGAGCTAAGGCCGCTAGATGGTGGAACGGGATGCAGCTGAATTCTGTTCACACCATGCCCTCTTAATCCTGCATGTACTCACCTAGCCAATAATTTTTGTAATTCGTGGCATCATAAAGATGGGGTGGCAACATGTTGAGAGCCGAAGAGTTGTAAACAGAGTCTGGGTTTTCAAAACAACCCGTCTTGATCACGGTAAACAACAGAGTGAGCACTTCCTGTAGCTCATAGTAGTCATCTCGGTTCAGTTTCCCCAGGCTTCTGGCGGTCAGGATAGCCCATCGCCGGATCTACGGTTTGCGGGAACAGGAAAGATAAACACCACAAGCAATCACGAGGAAACAGCCGTCTCTTGAGTAAGCAGCTTGGGTCATACGCAGTCTGAAAAATGAGGCAGCTTTCTTTACATGTGGTTTGCTCAAATGGGATCCCCAATGTAACCTGGAAACTTCCTTTTGCCCCAGGAACCATTTCCTGTTTTCTTGGCCTAGTAAGCCTGAGTGGGACTACTTTTGCGTTGTGCATCCGAAGAAGAAATGTACACCCTTTTGACGTGCGGATCCCTTACGTGTGCCAAACAGTTTGCGGTTTGTAACGAACTGGGTGGTTTGCATGCGTCAGAATGGCCTCAAGTCCCGATCCAGGCAAGGAATTCACATATACACCCACCTGTCATAAGGCAGGTTCTTCCATTTATTGAGCTAACAGTGGCAGCAGCAGCAGAGTTGGTTAATATACCCCACTTTTCTCACCCTGAAGGGGACTCGTAGATGCTGACCAACCTTCTGTTCTTCCCCCCAGACGACACCTACTTTTCTCACCCTTAAGGGGATCCAAAGCTGCTGACAAATGTCAACAACATTTGTATCTGTTATACGCATCTGCGTGCAATCCGTATGCAACCCGTTTTCATCTGGTATTGTAAGTGCAAATACACATAATATTTGCACAGATACGTATGTAATACATATCAATATTCAAACAAATGTTTCAGAAAATCCGAAATCCATTCAAATGTCCAAATGTTATTCAATCCGATCAGAGTTCAAATGTCGATATTCGTCGGATTCGAATTGGATTTTTGAATATCCCTAGTTTGGAAAAAAAAAAAGGTTCAAAGCGAGCTTGAACCACACCTGAAAGTGATACATAATGCCAGTGCTCAGGATTAGAGGAAATGCATTCCCACAACTATATACTGCAAGGAGGTTCCCTGAACCCATCTAATTCAGAAGTTTCTCCAGAGACTTATTCTGAGGGGATAAATTGGCCCCAAATTCTTTGAAGAAGAAGAAGAAGAAGAGTTGGCTTTTCTACCCTGCTTTTCTCACCCATTTAAGAGGACTCAAAGCGGCTGACAAACCTTCTGTTCTTCTCCCCACAACAGACACCCTGTGAGGTAGGTGAGGCTGTGAGAGCCCAGAAGAGAGCTGTGACTAGCCCAAGGGCACCCAGCTGGCTTCATGGGGGAGGGCAAAATCGAACCCGGTATTCCCAGATAAGAGTCCAGCTCCTTACCCACTAAACCAAACTGGCTCACAGTTTGAAGAAAGGAGAATGTGAAAAAGAACAATAAATCCTAGGATACTACATCTCCCCATGGATGGAAGTCACTCATATCTGTTCTATCTTCCCACCCATAAACAGCCCCTTGGATCAGAACCGGAGAAAACCATAATAAGAGTGGTATGAAGCCCTTATCTGGGGTGAGGTTTCCGACCTCAGGCCCTCTTTCTGATGTAAGACAGGAGGACGGAGGAAAAATATCCTGCATTTCAAAACTCAGAAAGCCAAAACGCAAGGCAGGAGCAACTTACCTCTTCGTTAGGGTGGACCATGAGTAAATAAATCCCCGGGAGTTTGTCGGAAACCTGAAAGGAACAGCCAATTTGCTCCAGTTTGCAAAGAGCGTCTACAAAGAGCCTGCCTACAATGGAAACAGAGAACACCAAGGCTTGTTGGGAGTGAAAAGTGATCTTTGCAATACAAGTGCCATGACCAAAACCAACACAATCATGGCACTAAATACAGTCTATGAAGTGCCACTGGAAAGTGAACAGCCCAATGTTTTCCAAGTCAATTCCCCAGAGAGGAAATCTCTGAACTTTCTACACGTACTTTCATCGCTGAGTTTGTTTGTTTATTATTTATTTATTATTTACATCCCACCCTATACCCATAGGTCTCAGGGCGGTTACACGTTTTAAAACAGAATAAAACAACGATATCCATAAAAATACATTTTTAAAAATCCAGCATATTTAAAAACGTATACTAAATATTAGAATACTAATATTTATTTGGGGGGAGGGGGGAGAATGTCACATTAGCCAAAGGGTAGGGAAAAGAGGTGAATCTTCACCACCTTCCTAAATGTATACAGAGAAGGGGTGTGATGCACCTCGAGGGGGAGAGTATTCCATAACCTGGGGGCTATCACCGAAAAGGCCCTTTCCCTGGTGCTCACCCACCTTACTACTAGGGGTGGTGGGACAACCAGGAGGGCCTCCCCTCCAGATCTCAAGGCATGGTCAGGTCAGTATGGGAGAAGGCGTTCCTTTAGATATTTGGGGCCCAAGTCATTTAGGACCTTGTAAGTCAGAATTAACACCCTGAATTGGTAGTGAATTGGCAGCCAATGCAACTCTTTTAAGACTGGCATGATGTGCATCCGGCTAGCACAGTAGAGAAAAGGTGGATAGAGAAAATTTCTTTTCTCTACCACACAACACTAGAACCAGGGGGAATTTGCTGCCGGAAGAGGTGGTAACAGCTACCAGCTTAGATGGCTTTAAGGTAGAGTTAGATAAATTTATGGAGGTCAGATGTATCAATGGCTACTAGAATGAATGCCTAGGTACATCTTTCAGGCTAGGGGGGACAAGCAGGGCGCTTCTATGGCCATTTGCTGGGATTCGAGAGCAGGCAAAGGTTTGTCCTTGTCTCTGTTTGAGAGGCCCATGGGCAATTGGTGGCCACTGTGTGTGACGGGATGCTGGACTAGATGGGCTGTGGCCTAATCCAGCAGGGTTCCTTTTAGGTTCTTATGGACTAGATGGGCTGTGGCCTGATCCAGCAGGGCTCCTCTCAGGTTCTGATGGACTGGATGGGCTGTGGCCTGAACCAGCAGGGTTCCTTTTAGGTTCTTATGGACTAGATGGGCTGTGTCCTGATCCAGCAGGGCTCCTCTTAGGTTTTTATGGACTAGATGGGCTATGGCCTGATCCAGCAGGGTTCCTTTTAGGTTCTTATGGACTAGATGGGCTGTGGCCTGATCCAGCAGGGCTCCTCTCAGGTTCTGATGGACTGGATGGGCTGTGGCCTGATCCAGCAGGACTTTTCTTATGTTCTTATGTTCTAGAAGAAGTCCAGCGTGGCGCCACTGAATACTCACTTAGGCGTGGGTGATTCAGCAAGTGTGGGTACTTCAGGATTTCCAAGAAGGCGACCCGGAGGAGACTTTCAAAACCAGCCCCCGTGAAATAGGAAAAGGGTATTTCCCGATCTTCTTCCACAATAAACAGACTGTCATCTTCTCCACTCTCCTCCATGGACTTCTGGAAGTGCGTAATAAGGCGAGCGGTTTCAAGCTCCCAGAGGACCTGAAACACAGAGGCAAAAAAATGTCAGATTTGTATTTGTCCTGCCAGTACAAAGACAACAGAAACAGCGTCTGGCCCGGGGCTGGATCCTGCAACAGGCCGCCTCGTTTCAGTTAGAATACAGAGGCCATGGACCAACATGAGTTTTCCCATCCTGAACCTGTTCAGGCCGACACGTTCAGGACAGAGTGGGTGATGCATAAAAAGGAACTACCTCGTGGAGTGACTCCTTCCTGCCCCTTGCTTTGTGGTAGGCGTCCACACACTCCAGGCAATAACACAGATCTTCATTGGCCGCAGCAAACTCCTTCGGTGGCATGGCGGCAGAGGCATATTTCTCCAGCAGCAAGTCAACGGTGTCTGAGCATCCTGGCGTGCACCAGCAGCAGGTACTCATCCTGCAAAGCCCCACACACACACACAGACACAAAACAGAAACAAAAACAAAGGGAACAATGAATTATCTTAAGGCTGAACCCCAGTTTGGTCTAGTGGTTAGGGAGCCGGACTCTTATCTGGGAATACCAAGTTTGATTCTGCCCTCCCCCATGAAGCCTGCTGGGTGACCTTGGGCTAGTCACAGCTCTCTTCTGAGCTCTCACAGCCCCACTGACCTCACGGGGTGTTCTGTTGTGGGGAGAAGAATAGAAAAGCTTTGCAGCCACATTGAGTCCCCTTAAAAGGGCGAGAAAAGCAGGGTAGAAAAGCCAACACGACTTCTTTTTCAAAGCAACCATGACATATTTCTAAGCAAGCATGATAATATTAATAAGGTAATTGAGTAGGGTAAATTTAGGCAGAGACAGAGGGATTTCTTTAGATGATGAGGAGAGAAGAGCCCCAGGCGGTCCTCTCTCAAGGTGTGTAAGGACAATGCCCCAAATTTATTCCTGATTCCGGCCCCTGTAGACCCTCCTCCTGTTCCCCATCGGCCTGGGTACTGTGGAATCACAATCTATCCCCGTTACGCCTACTACATACAAGCGCATACATTTTGCCTGTTGACAAAATGGTGGAAATCTCCTCCCCTGGGAGGAGAATTTAATATGCGTGACCTAATTAGGAAAGCACAATATGTCTAGGTGTCACAAAACTATTCCTAATCTATATATTCTATCCCGAGAATGCTTTTAACCAAATTTACTATAACTGGTGAGGTATCTTAGATGTTAAACCTCCCTAAGGATGAAATATGGCATGCTACAGCACTCAGCCATGATGCCAGCCTCTACCTGGGACCAGCCTCTGCCAGCACCATTTAAAACATCCAATCTGTTAGTCCTTGACCCAAGACAAGATACTGAGTCTTTCCACGAATCTCCTTCCCTTTGGGGTCACGTGAAGTACAAGCTTCATTACACTCAATCTTCACTTTTAGAATATCCTTCATTTAATATAAAATCATATAGGCATCAACCTTCTGCAAAGACACAATAGATACTCCCTCCCATCTGGGTATGACATAATGCCAGCCAGTGAAGAGTCCTAATTACTGAAAATAAGATAAGCCAGCATTTTTAGAGATAGGAGACAATGCAGGCCTGTTTTGACAGAACCACAAAAGTGCAGTCTCCCTAACAAACCTCCATTCTGACACTTGTTAGCCCCCCAGGCTAAGAGAAGATGTAAGCCAGCTCTAACAGACTTCCTCTGTCCATCAAGTTAAGGTCAGGCAAGAGTACAAATTTTCCATCTCCTTAACAAGCACCAACTGGTGAGTATACCACACAAAGAAACATACAAAACCCTTTTTTTGTAAAGACATCACAACTTATTCCCCTTAGTCGACAATTTCCATCAAAGAAGAAGAACAGTTGGCTTTTAAACCCTGCTTTTTCCGACCCATTTAAGAAAGAGAGCTGTGACTAGCCCAAGGTCACCCAGCTGGCCTTCAGGTGGGAAAAAGAGCTGGTTTTCTACCCTGCTTTTTTCTCACCCTTTTAAGGGGACTCAAAGCAGCTGATAATCCTTCTGTTCTTCTCCCCATCACAGATGGTAAGGTAGCTGGGGCTGTGAGAACTCAAAAAGAGAGCTGTGACTAGCCCAAGGTCACCCAGCTGGCTTTCAGGTGGGAAGAAGAACTGGTTTTCTACCCTGCTTGTTCATCACCCATTTAAGGGGACTCAAAGCAGCTGATACACCTTCTGTTCTTCTCCCCACCACAGACACCCTATGAGGTAGGTAGGGCTGTGAGAACTCAGGAAGGGAGCTGTGATTAACCCAAGGTCATCCAGCTGCCTTCATGGGGGAGTGTGGAACCAAATCCCGTGACTATGAAATATGGGTCTGGCACGCTAACCACAAGACCAAACTGGCTGCAAATCCCTCTGCCCGCCCCAAAGTCCTGTAGTTTAGCATTTTAGCCTTTTTCAGCTGCTTAAACAAGCTGAATTCCTTCCTCGAAATGAATGTCGCAAAAGCATCTTACACAGAACCAGTATACATAAATCTTAAGGGATTAACAAGACATCTTGAGCATTCTCTAGGGAAGGAAGGGATGATCTGCCGTCAATGGGAGCTAAATCTGGATTCGCTCCACTTATCCACTGAACAATTTAATCAGGACACGGACACAGATTCTAATGAGCACGCATCTCTCTCCAGACAGCTATATTTCAAGGACCACATCAGAGTTTAAGCAAAATGCTCACTTCATTTATGATTACAAGCAGGCAACTCAGGCGGGAGTCTCAGTTCCTGGTACAAAGAATCCCAACTGCTTATTTGAGACTTTAGCACAGATTACGTAACGCTTCCATGCAGCTTTCCAACGTAGCTTACATAATGCTTTTGCATCATATTATACAATTTTACACACATTTTCAACCTGAATAATCTTTGGCTCTGTGTTGTATTCTCTCAACAGACAGACACTCTAATCCAGGAGTCTCCAACCTGTGCCCACGGGAGACAGTGGTTCCAACACAAAATCATACACTTACTTACGAAATCCTGCACGACAGGGTTTTTTGTTTGCTCATCAGTTTTTGTTAAGTGTTTATTTAATGTGTGACCCAAGACATAACGCAAGAGGAGGCCTGCTGGATCAGGCCGCAGCCCACCTAGTCCAGCATCCTGTCCCACAAAGAGGCCACCAACTGCTTCTGGGCATCTCAACAGAAGACAAAGGCAAAATCTTCTCCTGGTCTTGAACCCCAGTAAATGGGCTTTAGAGGCCTCCTGCTCGTCTCCCTAGCCTGGGCATCCATTCTAGTAGCCACTGAGATAACTGTCCTCCATGAATTTGTCTACTCTAACCCTTTCTTATAGCTATCTAGGCTGGTTGCTGTCACCATCTCTTCCAGGGTGGGCCAAAGATGCCAAAAAGTTGGACACCCCTGTTCTAATCGAATTTTCCCAGCTTTCCTGATTTTCTCTTAACCCAAGCCAAACTTGGCTACAATCTTTTAACCTTCTTTTCTGCTTAAAACCATTTTGTCCTCTTAATTTTCTATGGGACACATAAAATGACTAATTAGCCACTTAGCATTAATTGATAACCACCCCAAAATGCTCATTAACTTCCCACACTTATGGCCCTAGGTGAATTATTACCCCATCTTGTCGCAGACAATGTTTCTGATTTGTTGACTCAACTGGGGATGGTTCGGGATTATTTTCCTCGAATTGTTTGGTTGTGATTCAAAACTTCCTTAGGAGACTTGCTACATTTTCGCTTGCTGTCTCCTGATGCCATCAGTAGGGATGTGAACAAATATTCTAATTTGATCTAATTTGTTCAAATGTAGACATTCAAATTTGAATAGAACATCTTCACATTCAAACAAATTTGCAAATAATGTTGCTCTGTTGGCTATAGCAGCTGCACGTGAAATATTTTTTTATTTTAATTTTAACACTTAAGCCCACTAAAGGGTATAATGGAATAAATATGACAGAATTATAGAAAATTGAAGAAGAGATGGTTTTTCTACCCTGCTTTTCTCACCTATTTAAGGGGACTCAAAGCTTCTGGCAAACCTTTTGTTCTTCTCCCCACACGAGACACCCTGTGAAGTAGGTTGGGCTGTAAGAGCTCAGAAAAAGAGCTGTGACTAGCCCAAGGTCACCCAGCTGGCTTTGTGGAGGAAGCAGAAGAGTTGGCTTTTCTACTGCGCTTTTCTCACCCTTTCAAGGGGACTCAAGGCTGCTGACAAACCTTCTGTTCCTCTCCTCACAACAGACACCCTGTGAGGTCAGTGGGGCTGTGAGAGCTCAGAAAGAGAGCTGTGACTAGCCCAAGGTTACCCAGCTGGCTTCGTGGAGAAGTGTGGAGTCAAGCCCGTGACTGCAACATATGAGCCCAGCACTTTAACTAGAAGGCCAAACTGGCTCACATAGATTAGAGGACAAAATCGAAAGTTAAATAATACCACACAGGGTTAACTGCTTCCTTGAGATGTTTGTCTGGGATTAATTAATACCTCCACTGGCAAGCATTTATACATAAACATTTATGGACCTATCTTTTCTCTCTATTTACCTTTGAACTGAGCAGATATTTCACCTCCTGTTCCTTCCCTCGCCCTGCTGTTTCGGTCTCCCAGGCTCAGCTCTTCCCTATCTTCTTAACCACATTCTTCTGCAGCATTACAAAGTCTTTTTCAAAGTGGGAGAGAACAATGCAGGACTTGTTCTTTTCAATGTGCAGTCATTAACAAACCAGCTATATAATTCCTAGAAAAGAGACACACGCTCCGGACCTCCTCCGTCTTAGCCCTGTAACAGAAGCACCAGGACTCAACTTCCGAAGAACAGATGGAACATCACACTCCCATTGTTCCTTTGTGATGTCGCAGCCCGTCCAAAACTTCTACCAGCCCACGCCATTCTTCAGAACAGCTATGCCTCTTTCTGTCTGACTTCATGAAGGCTCATCTCATCACCAGTGGTTCTCAACCTTCCTAACGCCGCGACCCTTTAATACAGTTCCTCATGTTGTGGTGACCCCCAACCATAACATTACTTTCGTTGCTACTTCATGACTGTAATTTTGCTACTGTTATGGATCGTAATGTAAATATCTGATACGCAGGATGCACTTTCATCGTTACAAACTGAACATAATTAAAGCATCGTATTCCCATCAACCACGGCAGAATATAAAAGCGTCGTTTTACCTCCAATGCTGCTGCTTTCTACACAGTAGCTGCTCTCTAACCGTATTTGTATGTGGTGTACGTGATGGGGTTGGCACAATGATGTCATCACGCCAGGCACTCGTAGCTGGGCATACCTGGCATGTGGGCAGACCCGGCTGGAGATGGATAGAGGAGTGGGTCCCCCAAAGAAGAAGAAGAGTTAGCTTTTCTACCCCGCTTTTCTCACCCATTTAAGGGGACTCAAAGCGGCTGACAAAGCTTTGGTTCTTCTCCTCACAACAGAACACCCTGTGAGGTAGGTGGGGCTGTGAGAGCTCAGAAGAGAGCTGTGGCTAGCCCAAGGTCACCCAGCTGGCTTCATGGGGGAGGGAGGAATCGAACCCGGCATTCCCAGGTAAGAGTCCAGTTCCCTAACCACTAGACCAAACCGGCTCACAGGTTGAGACCCACAGGTTGAGACCCACTGCAACACACTTTTGATAGAACTGGCTTCCAAGAGGAAAAAACCCAAATTATGATAGCCTTCTTCTGAGATCCTTCCCCTCCACTCCCAACAACAGCTTTCATCTGGAGCCTCTGCTGGCTCAAGGAAACCCTATTCCTCCTGTTCTCCCCACGGACATGTAGATGCAGAGAGAGGGAATATCACTTTCATTCCTAAGGAGGGTTAAAAACAAAAATCTGTACAAAGAACGCCCCATGTGAGGCAATTAGCATTTAGTTTATTTATTTATTTACTTATATTTCTATCCAGCCCTATACCCAAAGGTCTCAGGGCTGGTAACAACATTTAAAATCCAATACAATAAAACAATTAACTATATTAAAACAATAGTGTCTGCAAATAACTACTAATGGCTACAAGTGGGAAGGGAAAAGGTGTCTCCACTTAATCAAAGGCCAGGTCAAAGAGGTACATCTTCACTGCCTTCCTGAATGTATACAGTGAAAGAGCCTGGCGCACCTCAAGCGGGAGACTATTCCATAGCCTGGGGTCCATCACTGAGAAGGCCTCTCCCGGATGCCCACCCATTTTACTGCTGAAGGTGGTGGGGCAACCAGGAGGGCCTCCCCTCCAGATCTTAAGGTGCAGCCAGGCCAATATAGGAGTAGAAATTCCTTCAGATATTTGAGGCCCAAGTCATTTAGGGCCTTATAAATCAAGGTTAAGCCCTTGAACTGGGCTAGGTAGCGAATTGGCAGCCAGTGCAACTCTTTTAAGACCGGCATTTCTGAAATTTCTGAAATATGGTAACCACAAGACTGGTCCTTTGTCTAGTTTCTGTTTGCATAAATACTTTGTCAGTGAGTATTTCTTCCTCTTTCCTCTCATCCCCTAGTTGATAGACTTAATTTCCTAAGGTGCTGGTTTATGTTGGTTCCAGTTAACTGCTGGGCATTATGTCACACCAAGGTAAAGCCTCATGGAGAGGCCTGACGTATAGCATTCCAGAAGGAATCTTACCCATTTTTCTTAGTCCAGGGGCTGTAGTTAAAAGCATTGCTAGATGAAATGTATAAACTTGTTCATTCCAAATTATCCAGACATTTGCATGCGTACAGGCTTGTACATGATGCATACATGTACATATGCATCTTTCCTGCATCCGTACACATTTGTACAGATCCGTACAGGACGAAAACGGGTTGCATACAGGTTAATTATGGGATGCATGCGGGATGCGTAACGAGGCGTACAGGCACATACGAATGTTGTTGACATTTGTAAGTGTAAATTCGAATCAAAAATTTGAATGAATAGATGCAACTTTGCTTAATTCGAATTGAACCTGGTTTAATTTGAATTTTGAAGATCCGAATCAAATCGAATTTGCAGGTATTCAATTTGAATTGAATCCCGAAAATTGCATTTGTGCACACCCTATCAACTGTAATGAATATTTACTTCCCTGCCAATAGGAGAAGAAAACCACCAGTTTTTGCACATGCGATGTATGTTGCGGATGGGGGAACATGTAGGCAGAACGGGAAGATGGTGATTTCACATTACCGGAGCCAATCAGGGCAGTAAGGGAGGGACCATGCGGTCTCCAACTTCTAAGAGACTCACCTAAGAGTGGAACAGGCCTAGTGGCTCTTCTCTTTATACAAAGATCTTTTCTTTACCTTCTCTGCCTGTATTTTTCTTAGAGCAAACAGTGAGCGCCACCTAGCGCATTCTTTACAATAGTTTCAACTCATGCAAGGCTTTCTTGTCCACTGCTTGCCCAGTTAAGGCATCCCTAGCTCAAATTGTCCAACTTAAGCAAGCAATTTCAAATCTCCTATTGGTGCCTTTGATTAACTTGTGAGCTCTGCTGAGCTTTTAATTTCTAAATACAGCAGGTTACTTGGGCTGTGGTCACACCAAAAGTTTAATCCAGTTTCAGTCCACTTTCAGAGTGAGAGAACGCAGCAGCAAAGTGACCGGTCATTTTCTTTCTACATGCCAAAGGTGAATTTTCTGAATTATTTGGCACTGACAGAAAACAGCCTGTCTCTTGCTGATGTATTATCTCACTCTGAAAGCTGGAATAACCCTTAACTGTGACCACAGCCCTGGTCACTTTGCTGGTGCGTTCTCTCACTCTTTCATTTCCATCACGCCCCAGTTGCTGGTCTCTTGCCCAGGAGGTCAAGACTCAACAGGATGCAAATGGATATTTGCAGGAATTCAAAATCCAATGTGCCAAATTACTGTACAACATTCAAACTTGAACAGAATGTCCCAAAATTCGAATGCAAATATTCAGATCAAATTTTGAACTTTGGATCTATCCGCTTGACTTACGCGTACGGATGTGGGGAAGATGTGTACGTGCACATACAAATGTTGTCGACATTCCTATGTGCGGGTTCGAATAAAAAATTTGAACAAATAGATTCAAATTTGGTAAATTTGGTAAATACGGATTGAATCTTGCTAAATTCCAATTAAAAAGATTCAAATTGGATTTCTGGGTATTCAATTCAAATAGAATGTTAAAAAAAAAAACATTTCTGCACATTCTTACACCCGGCCCACCCCAGGGAATGCTACACCCACCCATGCTTCCAACTGTGCCTGGAAAAAAGCAACCACAGAATCCAAGATTCCCCATTACTGCGTCAAGACGTGGCACTCAGCTGAGGATGGAGCATCTGCCCATTGCATGAAACCTCTTCACTTCCCACTCTGCCCCCCCCTCTTCCTGCAAACTAAGCCCCTTCCCCTACAAGAAATCCCGCACTGAATGCTCAGCTTCTCACACCACATTTACAGACCACCCTTCCCGAAATCTCTGCCTGCAGCGTGCCAGAAGCCCAGCTGAAGAGACCGGGGGGGGGGGGGCACGAAAACAAACGGGCAGCTTAGGGAAACGCACAGGCCCAAGGGCCCAATTCTGGCTTGTTTGCTCCAGAAAAACGAGCAGAAGAGCTTGTCAGCCACTGGTAAACAGAGCTGATAAATGCCCGTTAGAGCCTAAAGCGCAAGATTCCCACAAAGGCTTTGGGGAAGGAAGGCGCATAGCTTAACCCCCAACCCCCACCACAATCTCTGGCAAGCAGGCAGGAAGACAAGAGCCACGGAGGGGGGTGGGAGGGACAGAAGAATTACAGATCTGGCCAGGGACACAGCAAATTACAGAACTTTCTTGGTGGGTTTCAGAAAAATCAATGGAGACAAAACCCCTGTGGAGGGAAGCTGGGAATGAAGACCTCTGGGAGTCAGAGATAATGGAGCGCTAGCACGGTCAGAGTTTTATCACTGTGGCCTGTGTACAAACGTCAGGGATAAGCAGGGAAGTTCCAAGACTAAACAAATGGCCCAAGAAGAAGCCAGGTGCAGCAATTGTTATGGAAGACATTGCTCAAATGTTATGCATGTTTATGTCAACAAAACAGCAAGCGTTTAAAGAAAATAGGAGATTTTAAATTGCACTTTTTTTGTGAAAGCATGTTAAGCTTCCTGTCTGGAATTTCTGTGCATTTTACATCTTCCTTCTGCAACGCTCACTTCACGCACCACTCTACTAAAGTAAAGTTTGAAGAGATGCTGGATACAGAAAGTGACCCGTTGGGAGATACAGTAAACAGCAGAGATGGGCACGAATGGGTTTTTTTTTTTTTTTGACATTCTATTTGAACTGAATCGAATATCCCAAAATCCGGCCACTTTTAAATTCGGATTTAACAAGATTCGGTTCGTATTTATCAAATTTGAATTTATTCATCTGAATTTTTTTATTCGAATCTGCACATACTAATGTTGACAATATTCATGAGCATCTTCCCCACATCCATATGCATCCCATAGTTATCCCATATGCAACCCGTTTTTGTCCCGTATGGATCCATACAAATGCATACGGATGCGGGAAAGATGCAGAGGTTCAAGTACACCTCGTGTACAAGCCTGTACACCTAAGAATATCCGGATAATTCCTTAAAGCCATCTATGCTGGTTGCTGTTCCCATCTCTTCTGGCAGCCAGTTCCATAGACCGATGACCCTCTGGGTGAAGAAATCCTTCCCCTTGTCAGATCCAACTCTCCTACCCATCAGCTTCGTAGGTGCCCCCTGGTTCTAGTGTTGTGTGATAGAGAAAAGAAATGTCCTCCATCCACCTTTTCTATACCGTGCATAATTTTATATATTTCAGTCAGGTCCCCTCTTAAACGCCGTCCTCCCAGGCTGAAGAGGCACAGACGTTGCAGTCTGGTTTTCTAGTTCACCTGCTGTGGGAGTGCCTCATCTGCAACCTACATCCTCTTGCAGGAAACAGCTTTGCATTTAAGAGCTGTCAAAGCCAAGGGTGCAGGTCATGAGCTCAAAGACTATATTTTTATTTTATTAATTTAATCTGCATTCTTGCCTTGTAGCTGATTTTTAAAAAAAGATATTTTCAATTGACCCATCTCAGTATTGTAGCACTTGTTCTACACACCCAATTGTACCTTGTTCTAAAGCCTGTGGAAGTGATTTATTTTGATATGGATTGTCATGTGGTGTTCCGTGTCATACAGGCTGCAAATTTTGCTGTCAGTCATTTGGGCTACGTTGGGAAAGACAGGACAACAAGATAAACACAGTCTGGACACGATTCTCTGCACATGTTGGTTGCTCCTTTCTTGAATTTGCTGAAGGAGGATGAACTATATTCAGCAGGTACACCTTTAGAACACACACACACACTGTTGTTATGAACTTTCCTGTGTGCCATATGGCGGAAATCCTGTGGTAAAACTCTGCTATGAAATAAATGTTTCCTTTTACTGTGGTTTCTCTCTGCATGGGCTAGGTGACTCACGTCAGGAGCTGCTTCTCCTAAAGGCATCAATATGCTTTTTACCGACCGAGATTGTTCATGCACCTAACTCAGAAACGAAAATGACAAGCTGCACCTATTCCTCTAGAAGAAGAAGAACAGTTGGCTTTTCTATCCCATTTTCTCACCCATTTAAGGGGGACTCATAGCTGCTGACAAACCTTCTATTCATCTCCCTATAACCAGTGGGACTGTGAGAGCTCAGAAGAGAGCAGTGACTAGTCCAAGGCTGCTCAGCTGGCTTCATAGAGGAAGAAGAGTTCGCTTATCCCACTTTTCTCACCCATTTAAGGGGACTCAAAGCTGCTGACAAACCTATTCTTCTCCCTACAACCAGTGGAGCTGTGAGAGCTCAGAAGAGAGCTGTGACTAGCCCAAGGTCACCCAGATAGAGGAAGAAGAGTTGGCTTTTCTATCCCACTTTTCTCACCCATTTAAGGGGACTCAAAGCTGCTGACAAACCTTCTGTTCTTCTCCCCACAACAGAACACGCTGTGAGGTAGGTGGGGCTTTGTTAATGACAGCCAGTTTGGTCTACAAAGTGCGGAGACCATCAGGTAGATGGGATCGTCCTGCAAGGGGCAGGCAGCTGGAGTATTTTCCAAACCAGCATTCATCCACCATCAGCACTGAGAGCTACAATTCCCTTTCCGAACCTTTAGACCACAAGGCGCTCTCTTGAGTTCAGCACAAACCTTAGCACGTTGCCCTAACTCCCACTATATCCCACAGCCCTGGGATCTCCTGGTGGTCTCCCATCCAAGTCCCAAGACAGATTTCTGAGGCCAGCCCAGACCTGTCAGAAGCTGCAGCCCCACAGATAGAGGGTGGGCTTGGCGGGTCTTGGGGGCTTCTTGTGTTGGAGGGGAGAAATGAGGGAGAGGGGAGGGGGCCACAACCCCTAAAGCCCCTTGGCCGCAGGGGCTGCTGGGATTCGTAGTCTCAGAGCCATAGACTTTCCAGAGGTGCTGTTGGACTCCACCGCGTCCACCCACCACACTTGAGGGCCACAGCGGTTGAGGCCCTGCCGGGCCTACCGTCGGGTGGGGGCGCAGCTGTTGAAGGGGGGAGCGAGTGAATAAAACGGCGACGGGACGGACCTTCGAGGTCTCCTTCCCTTACCTCTCCCCTCCTGAGGCGGCCTACTGGCCAGGCGACCCGCCCGCCGCGGCCTCGCGCTGCCCCTTCTTCCGCCGCTCCTTCGGCCTCCGCGCAGCGCTGAGGGGAACTTCCGGTCCCCTGGGCGCCCCGCCCGCGCGCCGGCATTGCCCCGCCCGCGCGCCTTGGCCCCGCCCCTCAGAGCCCGCTCCGGCCCCGCCCCCTCCCCCCATCCCAGCCCGACCAGTGAATCTCCCGCCTCCGCCGCTCCCCGACCCCGCCCTCCAGGGCTGGCCCCGCCCACTCTCCCCCGGAACACCAATCAGGAGTTGGCGGAGAAGCCAAACTGTCAAAACGAGCGAAAGTTCTTTCAAAGGGTTTCTGCGCCGGCGCACAAAAGGCGGTCGGGCGAGGGCAAACTACGACTCCCAGCATCCTTATACACATGGGAAAGCGCTCGCTCTGGCCCCGCCTACTAGGCTGCTCCAATCGGTGCTCTCTTCCTTCTGAGGGAGCGGAAGCGGAAGTGGGGAAGGAGGCGGAAGGAGCGTCGTTTGGAGCTGCTGGAGGCGGGAAAGACCTGGCAGGCAGCATTGCTGTTATGGAAAGGAAAGGGACGTGAGGGGAAGGGGACTCAATGCGGCTGACAAACCTTCTTTTCTTCCCCTACAACAGAACACCCTGTGAGGTAGGTGGGGCTGTGATAGCTCAGAAGAGAGCTGTGACTAGCCCAAGGTCACCCAGCTGGCTTCGTGGAGGAAGAAGAGTTGGCTTTTCTACCCCGCTTTTCTCACCCATTTAAGGGGATTCAGTCTGTTCTTCTCCCCACAACAGAACACCCTGCGAGGTAGGTGGGGCTCTGAGAGTTCAGACAGAGCTGTGACTAGCCCAAGGTCACCCAGCTGGGTTCCTGGAGGAGTGCAGAATGAAACCCAGTATTCCCAGATAAGATCCTGGCTCCCTAACCACTAGATCAAACTGGCTCACAGTTTGGTAAGGGGAACTGGCAGGGAGGGGAACAGAGGGGAGGGAAGGGATGAAAGCCCTGGAAACAGTCCAGAATTTCTTCTTGGGGGGGGGGGGGAATCACAGAGGTTTGTGCTTTGGATTTTCATTTAATGTGTATTTATATACTGTCCCCCTCCTCAAAATGCCATAGGTCGTTCCCTTCTGATCCACAATGCCACAACCCAAGCACACTCAATCCAATACTCTGGTTTCCCCTCATGTCATGTAAATCTGTCACCATACACCCCACCCCACCCAAACCGTTGAGTGCACAAAGGGTCTCAAGCACACATTATAAATCAGTACTGTAGGAAGAGACCGGATGGCAATCCGTACCATATATAATAACATGCAAATGACAAATTGCCCCCAATAGAGTAAAAAAGGCAAGAGCTGCAGTTTAAGTTTGGTGCAAGATAAGGAGTAGGAAAATGAAGTAAGATTGAATTAAGAGGAGCACCAGGGGCTGCTGGTAAGGGAGCCCGTCCGGGGCAGCAGGGAGTGGCTTCTCCAGAATTAGTGCCCTCTGCCCAGTGTAGGAAATTGGCCGTAGCTCATTGGTAGTGCAGACTGCCTGGAGAGTCGGGGGTTCGATCCTCAGCCTCTCCCTGGCATATTCCACAGTGTAGCGGTGATGAGCTGGGATCTTTCTACTTTAGAGCTTTTTCCCTTTTGAAAATTCTGATGGCCACCTCCTCTCCTTCCCTCCCCTTTCAAGGAAATGCTTGAGAACGTGGTGGAGGCAAACACAGAGGACTCTCAGGTCTCAGCAAAAAAGAAAAAGAAGAAGAAGGAGGAGAAATCCCGGCGACTTAATGAAGAGAACAGCCAGGTGGAAGCTTCTCCATTGTTCTGTCTTATTCCTGGGAGTCTTGAAGAGCAGGATATGGAGCACCATGAGAGTGTGAGGAAGAAACCAAAGAAGAAGAAGAAAGCAGAGAAAGAGCCATCCGATTCTCCGCTGGATAATTCCCAGGTCAGAGCAGGGAATGGACTGAATAAAGATGGTGAAACCAAAAAGAAAAAGAAGAAATCATGGCCACATAATGGAGAGAAGAGCCTGCTGGAATCTTCTCCACCATCGTCTCTTTTAACTACAAGTCTTGAAGAGCAGGATAGAGAGGACCATGAGAGCATGAGGAGGAAGAAGAAGAAGAAAGCAGAGAAAGAGCCGTCCGATTCTCCTCCAGATAATTCTCAGATCACAGCAGGGAATGGACTGAATAAAGATGGTGAAACCAAAAAGAAGAAGAAGAAGAAAGCGGAGAAAGAGCCGTCCGATTCTCCGCTGGATAATTCCCAGGTCAGAGCAGGGAATGGACTGAATAAAGATGGTGAAATCAAAAGGAAGAAGAAGAAATTATGGCCACATAATGGAGAGAACAGCTTGCTGGAATCTTCTCCACCGTCGTCTCTTTTAACTACAAGTCTTGAAGAGCAGGATACAGAGGACCATGAGAGCATGAGGAGGAAGAAGAAGAAGAAAGCAGAGAAAGAGCCGTCCGATTCTCCTCCAGATAATTCTCAGATCACAGCAGGGAATGGACTGAATAAAGATGGTGAAATCAAAAGGAAGAAGAAGAAACCATGGCCACATAATGGAGAGAAGAGCCTGCTGGAATCTTCTCCACCATTGTCTCTTTTAACTACAAGTCTTGAAGAGCAGGATAGAGAGGACCATGAGAGCATGAGGAGGAAGAAGAAGAAGAAGAAAGCAGAGAAAGAGCCGGCCGATTCTCCTCTGGATAATTCTCGGGTCACGGTAGGGAATGGACTGAATAAAGATGGTGAAATCAAAAGGAAGAAGAAGAAATCATGGCCACATAATGGAGAGAACAGCTTGCTGGAATCTTCTCCACCGTCGTCTCTTTTAACTACAAGTCTTGAAGAGCAGGATACAGAGGACCATGAGAGCATGAGGAGGAAGAAGAAGAAGAAAGCAGAGAAAGAGCCGTCCGATTCTCCTCCAGATAATTCTCAGATCACAGCAGGGAACGGACTGAATAAAGATGGTGAAACCAAAAAGAAGAAGAAGAAGAAGAAAGCGGAGAAAGAGCCATCCGATTCTCCTCTGGATAATTCTCGGGTCACGGTAGGGAATGGACTGAATAAAGATGGTGAAATCAAAAGGAAGAAGAAGAAATCATGGCCACATAATGGAGAGAACAGCTTGCTGGAATCTTCTCCACCGTCGTCTCTTTTAACTACAAGTCTTGAAGAGCAGGATACAGAGGACCATGAGAGCATGAGGAGGAAGAAGAAGAAGAAAGCAGAGAAAGAGCCGTCCGATTCTCCTCCAGATAATTCTCAGATCACAGCAGGGAATGGACTGAATAAAGATGGTGAAATCAAAAGGAAGAAGAAGAAATCATGGCCACATAATGGAGAGAACAGCCTGCTGGAATCTTCTCCACCATCGTCTCTTTTAACTACAAGTCTTGAAGAGCAGGATAGAGAGGACCATGAGAGTGTGAGGAAGAAATCGAAGAAGAAGAAAGCAGAGAAAGAGCCATCTTATTCTCCTCTGGGTAATTCTTGGGACCCAGCAGGGAATGAATTTAATGGAGGGGTTGAAGCAAGCATTTGTGAATCCAAGAAGAAGAAGAAGAAGAAGAAAGACCTGGCTGACGGACAACAGGGTGATGATGCCCAGTTTATGGTACCTGAGACTCAAGAGGAGGACATTTCAGAAAACCTCCGTCTTGTTTCCAGTCCTACAGCTAAGGATAAAAATGTGGAACTCTCTCCTGCAAAGCAGAGCGGAGCTCAGGATTGCGTCCCTGAGACGCCAGAAAAGCTTCACGGTCTGCCCACAACTCCTAGTTTGGGACCCCCTGTTTCTGAAAAAGTGCCAAAGAAAAGGAGAGCGACGGGAGACCTAGCAAAACAAAAGAATCATGGGAAATCTTCCAGTGATCACGAGGAGGGTAACTCTGGTTCCGGAGTCTCAGGCACACAAGATCTTCTTGATCTCACCCAGGTTGCGGTGGATTCCTCCCGGGAACAAAAGTCGGGACAGAAAAGGACGGTGTCAGAGTTAGGTGAAGGGAGGCCGGCAAGGGTGCGCAAGCGCAAAAGGCCCCCTTCCGCTGAAGTTTCTGATGTCCCTGGTGATGCGGAAGAGACGGAGAAGCCAGCTGGGAAAGCTAAGAAGAGACACCGTGGGACGCCACTTAAATCGCACACCTCCAAAGGCAAACATAAGTAAGCTGTTGGCGGGTGTGTGTCTGTGTGTTAGTGACAAGCCAAAAGAAAGGAAGGTGTTGCCCATGAATGCTCCGGATGCTCATTTCCAGGCAGTGTGAGGTAGTGATGTGCGCACAAATATTCATAGCATTCGTTATTTGTATGAATTTGGACATCCCTACGAATAGAAATGTTTTGGAACATTCGTACAGATAGCTCGTACATTCGTGAAACTGGGGATACGTATCGGATATGAATCGATACATACGTGTTGGAATAGGATCCGTATCTGATGCGTGTGCATTTGTATAGCATCCGTACCCAGGATCCGTACGCATTCGTATTGGATATTCGTACGAACTCATATGAATACATTTGCATTGAATAAATTCCTACCGCTTTCAAAGGCAATCTGTTTGAACGAATACGGATCTTCTAACGTTCAGTTCGTTCCGAATCGAAGGCCAAAAACCCATTTGCGCCCATCGCTAGTATGAGGTTTTATGTGTGTGTGTGAGAGGTGGCTGGTTCTTTTGGGGCTTGTGGGCCAATAGGGAATTTGGAAGACGTGACCCAAGCATCATGCACCTATTCCTTTGGGCATCCTCACCCTCAAGCAATGATTGCTCAGTGGGGGCTTAAAAGCTTTGTGAGTAGTAGAAAAAGAAGAGTTGTTTTTTACATCCCACTTTTCTCACCCGGTTAAGGGGCCTTAAAGCGGCTGACCAGAGACACCCTGTGAGGTAGGTGGGGCTTTGAGAGCTCAGAAAGAGAGCTGTGACTAGCCCAAGGCCACCCAGCTAGCTTCGTGGAGGACTCCATGGAAGGGTTAGGCAAATTTATGGACGACAGGTGTATCAACGGCTCCTGGAATGGATGCCCAGGTACATCTTTCAGGCTGGGGGGCGGGGGGAGAAGCAGGATGCTCCTAAGACCATTTGCTGGGATTTGAGAGCAGGAGAAGGTTTGCCCTTGTCTCTGCTGGAGATGCCCATGGGCAATTGGTGGGCCACTGTGTGCGATGGGATGCTGGACTAGATGGGCTGTGGCCTGATCCAGCAGGGCTCCTCTTAGGTTCTTATGGACTGGATGGGCTGTGGCCTGATCCAGCAGGGCTCCTCTTAGGTTCTTATGGACTGGATGGGCTGTGGCCTGATCCAGCAGGGCTCCTCTTAGGTTCTTATGGGCTAGATGGGCTGTGGCCTGATCCAGCAGGGCTCCTCTTAGGTTCTTATGGAAATCTCTGATATATCTTTTCAAGCCAAGCTAAATTTTACAGCCACCAATCCACTCCCGTGGCATGGGATTTCAAGATCAGTATGATCTTAGGGTTCTGAGATTTACTTAGATCTTAGAGCAGCTTCCAATGCAGCCCTCAGGCTTAATAACCTATAAACGCATGGCACATAGGTAGGGACTCCCACTGCATGAAGAATAGATATAAATATTAGAATATTTCATAAAAGTTTGAATCGTATAAAGTTCTGGGATAGGAGGGGATGTGGGGTTGATGTAACATGATGCATTTATTGTCAATATAATAAAAATTTTGAAAGCACCAGAAAGTATTTCTTGCTAGTGCCGCGTAGCGATGAAAGCAGGCAGCATGTTAGAGCTAATTCTGCTAACATCTTTCTAGCACCATCTAGTGGTGAACAAGAAACACTTGCCAGTGCTTTGTTCTTCAAAACCCTGAGCCTGCGTTGCCTCCCTTATCCCCGGTTTTCTCTGCCTAAGAGCTCAGCTGATGTGCTGTAGTGTGGGGGTGGGCTTTGCTTTCTCTCCCAGCCTCTTAGTAGCTGTACACCTGGATGAGTTGCAGTTTGCTCTTCCAACAGACGACGCGCATCCTCAACGGCGGTCCATTCAGATGCAGAGGCTTCGGATGATGAGGACCAGGAGCAACTCCCTAAGGAAGATCTGGACACCCTCATAAAAGAACTGGAGGAGTTCATTCCTCACGTCCGGAACCTTGCCGAGGAAGGAATCAGGCAGTTGGCTTGCAGAGACCTGGAGAGGTTTAGAAAGTTTAAAAAACAAGGTACGTGTGATTCATGGCATGAAAGTCCTGTATTGCGTGGGCTGGGCTTTTCCAGAATTAGGGGGGCGGGGAGCAAAAGACAAACACAGGTGGAGAAACACAGACAGTCCTCCTTAGCTGAATCTACTGGACATGAAACTGGACAGTATAAAAACTCTGCAAAATCTTTGCTGGAGGTGTGAACAGGAAGAAGGGGACCATTACCTAGATTCAAATCCCCCATTTGGCCATGAAAGAAGAAGATTTGGGTTTTATACCCTGCTTTTCCCACCCTTTCAAGGGGACTCAAAGCTGCTGACAAACCTTCTGTTCTTCTCCCCACAACCAACACCCTGTGAGGTGGGTGGGGCTGTGAGAGCTCAGAAGAGAGCTGTTGCAAACACTGCTAGAACCTTTCCAGGAATGATACTGCTTTAGGCCCAGGATTAAAATTTGGGGCAAAGTAAAAGATTTCTCTCGCTCTCTCCTTGCAATGATGCAGGCATTGCCGTGAAATTTGGCAAGTTTTCCCAAAAAGAAAACACCCAACTGCGGAAGAACGTGGAGGACTTCATGGAGGACTATGAGATAGATAGTGCGGAAAAATTGTTCTTTCCACACAGATTTCCTGAGGAGCTGGAATACCTCAAAAAGCTGAGAAAAAACAATTTCTTTGCTCTGAAAATTGGTGAGTTGGATGACGGCCAGGTTAACCTATAAGGGGAAAAGTAGAGGCATTCCCAAATGTGGGTTTGGTTTAAGCCAAACCGAATGCCAGGGCCTATGGGTTTTGTTTGTGCTGAACTGAATTCAAATGCTTTTAGATCTGGTCTGTGTCGAACCCAATGCTGGCACTTGTAGGTTTGGCTTGTGTCAAACTGAAAACCAGCGTCTGTGCTCGAACCAAATAGCGGTACCTGTGGGTTTGGTTTATGTTGAACTGAATACCGGTGCCTACGTGAAACTGAATACCAGCGTCTGCGCTCGAACCAAATAGCGGTACCTGTGGGTTTGGTTTATGTTGAACTGAATACCGGTGCCTCCATCAAACTGAATACCAGGGTCTGTGCTCGAACCAAATGGTAGTGCTTTTGTGTTTGTGTTGAATAGCAGCACCTCTGAATTGCAGCGTTGCTTTTCTCTGATAAATTTAAGCGTCATACAGTTAGACCCTAAAACGGCCAAAGAGTTTTAACCAATACCTATATGTTTCTTCCAAAGCTGAGAACATCCCACGTCCTTGGAGGCTTGTATATTATCGGGCAAGGAAAATGTTTGACCCTTTGAATTATAACGGCAGGTAGGAGATTCAACCAGAAACCTTTGCACGATGTTTTAAAAAATGCTTATATTCTGTTCTTCCCTATGGAACCTGAAAGTAGTCTGTGTGGGTCTACACATTGAATTACGCTCAGGCTATCAAGTGAGCGTCACAGCTACATTGAGATTTGAGTTATAGTTTCTCTGTTTGTTGAAGGCTGAGCTTTGGTCAGTGGCTGCAGGAGAGACCATTAACTAGCGTGTTCCAGCCTGAATCATTTTGGAGCCCCTGCTTTGAGCAGTGGGTCAGACTGGATTCCCTCAAAAGGGACCTCCCATTGATCTTGACTTGCTGAGCGTTTTACGGTTTTATCATATTTTGAATTGTTTTGAAATTGTTATATAATTTGCTTTTAACATTGTCTTTTTAATAACGCTTAATATATCGACAATATTTCTAAGCCGCTTAGAGTTATGGGTTTTTTTCCCCCCCACGTACCTCGCTTAATCCAGATCTAAGATGATCCGGATCCAAGGAATGGGTCCTTCAACTAATCTGGATTTAGTACATCCGGATCT
Organism: Aspidoscelis tigris stejnegeri; assembly: GCA_023333525.1. Classification (NCBI taxonomy): domain Eukaryota; kingdom Metazoa; phylum Chordata; class Lepidosauria; order Squamata; family Teiidae; genus Aspidoscelis; species Aspidoscelis tigris. The sequence goes on from JALMGA010000016.1 coordinate 12,146,640, forward strand.
AAGGAGGCACCCGTTGCGTCTCCACAGGCAGTGTAGCACCCAATAGCAATGGGAGCTAGGCATGCTCGCAGTGGAAACACCGGAGCATGTGGTGAATCTGAATCTACCCACATGGGGCCCGCCCATCGCCTCATATGTTTGTTTTTCTTTTTTTGGGGGGGGGGGGCTACAGATTCATGTGTGCAAACTCCGTAGACGCTCCAGAGATTCTTCAAAGATCCTCCAGAGCGGCTCCAGAGAACCTTTGAAGATTGCGGCAAGTTGCTCTGGAGATTCTCCGGAGCTTTGGAGAAAGCTCCGTAGAAATGGCATTGCTCTGATGGGTCATCTTCAAAGCCTGTGCCATTCTCCAGAGATTCCTTCGGAGCCATCTGGAGAGATTATGCACAGGCTTCAGAGCTTTGGGTTTGGGGGCGCACCCCCCCCCATGGGTGCCCCCCCCTTTAGACTCCATTGCCCAATCACGGTGGAAACACGCTCTGTATAATCTCGATTTGATGCCTGAAGACCCCATTGTAGACCCCCTTCTCTTATGCTCTCTAGGTATTCTGAAGCAGAGCTGAAGAAAATCAAGAAATACCAGGCCATGTATGGCAACAACTGGAAAAAGATTTCTGAAATGATGTGCCGGAGCAGCCATTCGCTCGAGGACAGATATGCCACCATAAGATCTAGTAAATTAACAATTCCCTCTTTTCTCTTCCATATCCAGTTCTATAGAGATTTCTTCTTTCCCCCTTTTCCCCCACAAAATAGAGCAGCAGGGTAATTCCAGGTGGGAATTACCATCCCGTCAACTCGAATCTTCTTGCCTTTCAGTCTGTTTTCCAGCATTTTTAAAATATATTCATCTTGGCACGTACCTTTGTGGTTGGTGGTTGGTGACCACCAAGTCACGGTTGACTTCTGGCTGGCTGCATGGGCGCCTCTCTGGGCCAGTGGTTCTCAACCTGTGGGTCGCGACCCCATTCAGCGGGGTCGCCAAAGCCTGCGCAGGGCCCCCCGCGTCCCCCCCCCCCCCGCGCCGCCGCCGCGCCGCCACTGCTTTGAGGAGAGATCGGCGGCGGCAGGCGGCGATGGCGGCGAAGGGCGCCGGACCCGCACCGACTGGTGCCTCGCCGCCAGCGCCCTTCGCCCGCTAAAATCCGGCGTTGCCAGCCCCCCAAGGAGGAGTTCCGGGTTGGGGAGGAGCGAACGCGACGCCAGCAGCCCTGGCCCCGCCCCGGCTCCGCCCGGCTCCACCCACGCCCCTGGCCACGCCCCTGGGGTCGCGGAGGTTTCGGGAACCTCATTTTGGGGTCGTGGCATTACAAAGGTTGAGAGCCGCTGCTCTAGGCAGTTTTCCTGGCTGAGATGCAGAAGTGGTTTGCCATTCCCTACTTCTGGGGGGAGGCTGGGGATTGAACCGGTGACCCTCTGCTTTCCAGGTAGTTTGCTGTACCACTGAGTTACAGCCACTCCCAGACTCCATGGGCACCTCCATGCAGATTTCTTGGCAGGGATAGAGAAGTAGTTTCCCATTCTCTGCTTCCAGGGGGAGGCTGGGGATGAAACCAGTGACCCTCTAGTATCAGGCGATTTGTTCTACCACATAGACCTACAGCCACTCCCAGACTCTGTGGACTCTTCTATGCAGTCTTCTTGGCAGTGATACAGAAGTGGTTTGCCATTGCCTTCTTGATTCCTTGAAAAATTATGACCTTTTCTGTTTCTTTTTCTTTTTCTGACCATTTAGATTTTAATCATGGTCCTTGGACTACAGAAGAGATCCAAAAGCTGTTGAAAGTAATGAGGTCTGTCCTCTGGTCGAGGGCGAAAGGGGTGAACTCTGCCACAGGGGGGCGAAAAAAGCAGCAGGATTTGCGACTGTCACATGAAATGCTCTACAAAAACATTCCCTGGGCTCAGGTGGAAGATGAAGTGGAAACCAGAACTTGGAGACAGTGCAAAAGGAAGTGGTAAGGGCTTGTGAGACAGTTTGGTCTTGTTCTTTGAGGGTCAGACTCTTATCTGTAGCCTCTTGGTTCGACTCTGCACTCCTCCACAAAGCCAGCTGGGTGACCTTGGGCTAGCCACAGCTCTCTTCTGAGCTCTCACAGCGCCACCTGCCTCACAGGGTGTTTTGTTGCGGAGAGAAGAACAGAAGGTTTGTCAGCCGCTTTGAGTCCCCTTAAATGGGTGAGAAAAGCAGGGTGGAAAAGCCAACTCTTCTTCCTCCCCCACAAAGCCAGCTGCGTGACCTTGGGCTGGTCACATCCATCTTTCTGAGCATTCACAGACCCGCATACCTCACAGGGTGTCTGTGGCGGGAAGAAGACCAGAAGGTCCGTCAGCCGCTTTGAGTCCCCCTTACATGGGTGAGAAAAGCCAGTATTTCTTGAGCAACTCGGGATTGAGTGCGACTTGGCAGAGGGATGACCCAGGCCCTGGAATTTGCCTTGGTGCAGCATCTCAAGGGCTATTATATCTGCACCCTCCTGGACTTGAAATTCTCGCATTGAACAGGGAAGTGGATAAACAAAGAAAGAGCTGGCAACTAGAGACTGAACTAGGAGCCTCCTTTCTACAGCAGCCCTTGGTTGCCAGAAAGAAAAACCTGTTCCTGATGCCCTCAGTGATGCATGGACCATGTCTTTTCCACTGCTCTGGACAGCACATAAAGCAGAGGTCCTCTGCTCTGCCTCTTGACCAAAGCTAACCGGGGTGGTGGTGGTAGTGGTGCTTTTTTTCATCCTTTGTAGTGTAGAGCCTTCTTCACTGGGTTTGTATACAGGCCCTGCAAGAGCTGGTCACCAGCTTCACTTCCCAGGAGGAGGGGAGAGACCCATTGACTTACAAGCGTCAGTCTAAGGTGCCATATCAAACTGACCTTCTGTCTTCTGTTTGGGAAAGGTTTATAATCCTGGCCCACAAGATGTGCCGTTGGGAGAAGAAGTATCACAACCTGGAGCTCTTGAAGATCAAGATTGGGCTCATTGAAAGGTACCCACTGGATTGTGGTCATGGAGGGCCACCAGCTCACAGCCAACAGCTGGCAGACTGCACGGGGACCTCCTCTGTGCAGGTTTCTTGGCAGGGATACAGAAGTGGTTTGCCATTGCCTCCTTCCAGGGAGACGCTGGGGATCAAACTGGCGACCCTCTGCTTTCCAGGGAGTTTGCTCTACCACTGAGCTACAGGCCCTCCCAGACTCCAAGGGCAGACTCTGTGCAGTTTTCTAAGCAGAGATACAGAAGTGGTTTGCCGTTGCCTCCTTCCAGGGATAGGCTGAGGATTGAACCGGCGACCGCATGAGTTTCCTGTGACCCACACTGTTTTTCACCTTCAGGTTGTATGAGCTCAGGGTGGAAGACCAAAACGAAATTGACTGGCTGGAGATCTCCAAGAATCTAGGGTAAAGAAAAACAGCCAGGCTGTGTGAACCTTCTGCTTTGTTCTGCTTTCTTGTTCTTGGGGCTTGAATTAATGTGATTACGGTTGTTGGTGTCTGGTACCGTTGAGCCAGGACTGATCCTTGGGACCGAACACCAGCCGCCGTAATCACAGGGTAGAAAAGCCAACTCTTCTTCTTGCACAAAATTTTGTTTTGCAAATCACTGGTATGTATGGAAAACAGGGGGTTAGGGAAACCACGGAAGCCCCGCTCTCACCAGGTGCGTGAAAGCAAAACTGTGTTACACAAGGAAGGACCTTAAACATGGGACTCTAGATTTTGCTGAAATAAAGCTCCCACCATTCTTTGCTTTGGCCAGAGAGATCTTCAACATAATATGATCAGAAGAGGGCTATAATATTGAAGCAACGAATGACACAGACACGGGAGTGGAGAAGAGTTGCTTGCTTTTACTAGGCAATGTAGACGTTTATATATCATAACACAGGATATACATTGCATAGATCATTCTGGGTAGACAGGAAGAAACCTTGGCTAGAAACGAAAACATCCAGATGCCGGTTGATTTAGCGTATGATGTCCTCATGAACCGTTTGTGCAAGCGATGCTCTTGGACATAGCATGTGTCTACCTTAAGAGAGATAAGGAAGGTATGTGTCTTGCTTAAGAGAGATAAGAGGGGTCAGCATGCTCTAGGAAGCGTCCTTCTGCTGAGGTTTGCTGTCCAAGCAGGGAAACATTTCGACAAGCATGCTCTAGGAAGCGTCCTTCTGCTGAGGTTTGCTGTCCAAGCAGGGAAACATTCCAACAAGCATGCTCTAGGCAACTTCCTTCTGCTGAGGTTTGCCGTCCAAGCAGGGAAACATTCCAACAAGCATGCTCTAGGAAACTTCCTTCTGCTGAGGTTTGCCGTCCAAGCAGGGAAACATTCCAACAAGCATGCTCTAGGCAACTTCCTTCTGCTGAGGTTTGCCATCTGAGCAGGAAGTGTTCCCACATAATATGATCAAGGATTTCTATGGGGCTGATAACTCTGAGGAGCATTTCTAGGCCCCCTTTAGGTATGCGAGGGTTGATCCTCTGTTATTTGTTTGCTTTCTTGTTCAAAAATAGGGGTGTGCACAAATTCAGTTTTTGGGGTTCGATTCAAATCGAATATCCAAAAACTCGATTTGAATGTTTAAGATCCTAATGTTTTCACATTCGTGTGAATTTTTGATCCGTATTTGCAAATACGAATGCCGACAGCACTTGTATGTGCCCGTACGCATCCCGTTTGCATCCTGTACAGATGTGTACAGATGTGGGAATGTTCAGATAAGAATTTATAGACGTTCGATTTGATTTCGAATGTCCGAACTCAAACGAATTCGATCAAAGTTTGAATGTTTAAATTATTCGTCTGCGTCCCTATTCGAAAATGACTCTCACCCACTTCTTTTACCCCACCAGAGGCCTGCCTCCAACCTACGTGCAAGGGGTATATTACAGGTTGAAGATCAGCTTTGTGGCGGATTGGCCCAAGAAATCCTTCACCGGTAAGTTTTGGGTTGCTTCTTTTCTTTGCTCTGAAGGCGCCGGAGGGAGAGAAAAGCAGGAAACGGAGAGTTAGCTTCTATGTTACTGCTTCAGAGAAGCGGCTGAGGGTAGTGGTCGGTTTCCAAGCTAGTCCCTTCCTTTGCCTCAGGAAATAGAGTCATAGGATCATAGAGTTGGAAGGGACCTCCAGGGTCATCCAGTCCAACCCCCTGCTGAAGGCAGGATTTCCTGAACCATCCCAGACAGATGTAGGTCCAACATCTGCTTGAAGACCTCCAGTGAAGGAGAACCTACTACCTCCCGTGGCAACCTATTCCACTGACTGATCACCCTCACTGTCTGGAAGTTCTTCCTAATATCTAATCTGTACTGATTCCCTTGAAGTTTCATCCTGTTGTTTCTAGTCCTCCCATCTTGTGCAAGTGAGAATAGGGACAATCCCTTTGCATTGTGACGGCCCTTCAGATACACGAAGACCACAATCATGTCTCCTCTCAATCTTCTCTTCGGTAGGATAAACATTCCTAGATCCTTCAACTGTTCCTCGTAGGACATGCTTTCCAGACCTCTAACCATTTTGGTAGGCCTCCTTTGGACTTGGTCTAGTATGTCAATATCTTTCTTAAATTGGGATGTCCAGAACTGGACACAGTATTCTAGATAAGGTCTGGCCAAGGTGAAGTCAAGAGGAATAATTATTTCTCGTGATCTAGACTCAGTGCTCCTCTTGATGCATCGTAGGATGGTGTTCGCCTTTTTTGCTGCTGCGTCACGTTGTTGACTCATGTTCATCCTGTGATCAAACCCAGGTCCTCTTCACTTGTGCTACTACTCAGTCTAATTCCGCCTATTCTGTATTCTGACTTTTCTTCCGTTAGAAGTAACAGAGGGACAAACCTTTGTGGGTTGTTACACCTGTACTTGGCAGGTGTGGACTTTGCAGGGTTGAATGGTTACAGGATGGATGTGAGGAGCGTTTCAGAAGGGCGACAGGCCTTGGTATAAGGATGGATGGAAAATAGCACCACCCTTGCTTGCTGGATCGAACACGTTGCAAAAAAACTACCATTCCTTTGATCTTTAACCAGAGGGGGAAAATTATCGGCCAGAACTGGTTTTTGAAAGAGTCAGACATTTTCACTATATGGCAAACTAGCTCTGAAGTCGAACAGGAATCACCAAGAACAAATACTCTATTTCTCAAACTTTTCCCCTTCCAGTCTTATCCAAACATGGCCATCTTCCAAATTTTGTTTCCTTCCTCGTAAGCCAGTTCTAGTCTTGTGGTTAGAATGTCGGACTCTTTATCTGGTAGTCTCCCAGTTCAATTCCATAGTCCCCCACAAAGCCAGCTGGGTGGCCTTGGGCTAGTCACAGCTCTCACTGAGCTCTCACAGCCCTATCCACCTCACAGGGAAGAAGAACAGAAGCTTTGTCAGCTGCTTTGAGTCCCCTTAAGGGTGAGAAAAGCAGGGTAGAAAAGCCAACTCTTTTGCGTCTTCCTGTGCCCCCCTGTCCTACCGTTAGAAAGGTAGGTATTTTCTCCTGAGGCCCCCTTGGAATATCCTGGGGGTCCATGGGGGGGGTTGTACCTATGGCCTCCTTTTGGGCAACGCTGGTCTAGAACTTGCTTCCTGCCTTCATTCCAGAACCCAACCTTATTTCATGTTGTCTTTTCAAAGATACTATTACTCTTCTCCATGACGTGAAGCTTCCAGACCTAAAGAACTTATTAGATGATCTGGCACGGCGCAAAAGCGTACGACCCAGCCAAAGAAACGCCACTGACTCCAAAGACACCTACCTCTTCAGCGAGATCTTTTCGGACAGTGATCTTGAAGTCGGCCTGGACTCTGAGAAGGAAGAACACGAGAGCTAATACAGCATAAATAATTTGCAGATTATCCACTCTGGTAGAACTCTGTGAGTTCATATTGTACAGTGTAAACACTGACAAAACGGTGGGGGAAATGAGCCCCTTCTGTTTAATAAGGGTGTGCAAAACATCTACGAAACACTGAAGACGGCCGGGCCCCTCTCGCTCAGGGATTGAGCGTGCTAGGTGGAAAACCCAGCATGTTCATCCCTGGGCGCCAGGTGAGGACTCACCTGAACATGCCTTCCCTCCTAGCTTTTCTGCCAGACTTTGCCGGGCCCCTTTCCCATCATGCAACGGGACGGTTAGGAGGGACCAGAAGAAGATGGCTCATAGGGCTGGAAAACCCCACCCTCATCTCAAAGGGTGCTTTGAGAAGCATCCGGGACAGTGTTTTGGACACCCCTAGCTTTTACCGTTTGAGTTTTGTTTTGTATTCGGAGACCTAGCCTTAGCTTTGGTTACGCTGGATTTTAATATGTTATAATTGACCTGTGGTCACGATGGAAGTGTAAATAAGGGAATTGTTATATTTTATTTTATTTTTGCATTTCTCCCAGCACCTTAGACTGAATAAAGAATGCGTTGCTTTTGAATCTTAGAAGACCCTTCCTTGTTTCTCTTCCCAAAGTTGCATCCTCTGTGAACCCAAATGGGGCAGACTTGTTGATAGGGTTTTAGAGCTCCTTAACAATCGAAGCTGCTGACCTAGGTTACCCCGCAGAAGGCCTGGCTGAGCACCAGCATTCTGAAGTTCCCCCAAAGTGCGGAGCTGAACACGCCAGCGCTCCATGTTGACTCCCAGTCTGAGCTCCTGTATGGTGACTTGCGAACACACTTAAATGGGTGAGAAAAGTGGGGTAGAAAAGCCAACTCTTCCTCCTCCTCCACGAAGCCAGGTGGGTGACCTTGGGCTAGTCACAGCTGTCTTCTGAACTCTCCTTAAATGGGCAAGAAAAGTGGAGTAGAAAAGCCACCTCTTTTTTCTCTTCCTCTATGAAGCAAGGTGGGTGACCCTGGGCTAGTCACAGCTCTCTTCTGAGCTCTCACAGCCCCACCTACCTCACAAGGTGTTCTGTTGTGGGGAGAAGAACAGAAGATTTGTCAGCCGCTTTGAGTCCCCTCAAGGGAGAAGAACAGAAGGTTTGTCAGCCACTTTGAGTCCCCATGAATGGATGAGAACAGTGGGGTGGAAAAGTCAACTCTTCTCCTCCTCCTCCATGGAGCCAGGTGGGTGACCTTGGGCTAGTCACAACTCTCTTTTTGAGCTTTCACAACCCCATCTACCTCACAGGCCGTCCTGTCGTGGGAAGAAGAACAGAAGGCTTGCCAGCCGCTTTGAGTCCCCTTAAATGGGTGAGAAAAGCGGGGTAGAAAATCCAACTTTTCTTCTTCCTCTCTGCATAGATAGCTGTACTATGAGAAAATTTCGCTGAGGGAACCTGGGACATTGATGTGAGTGTGGGGAAGCTTTGCTGGTCAGCCCTGCTTGAAATATCCACTGCAAACATGCAGGTTTTGTTTTCTGTTATTAACAATAAATGGAGGGATATGCTATGAAAATAAAAGATTACCATCATTTGAAAGATCTTGCAAATCATGGTGGGATATTTCTACCTCTAAATCCCTTGTTTCCAACAGTACCAAACTATGGCTCTTTCCCCGTAAGCAAAGAGTCGGACCATCAGCACCAAGTCTTCAAAATAGGGGTGTGCACAAATATCTAAAGGTATTCACAACCCGATCGAATCTGCCTCAATTTCGACATTCGAATCGAATGCCCATGAATGTGAATTTAGAGATTCGAACTAATTTTGGATCTATTTGCTCAAATTATCCGGACACGCACACGTGTTCGGGTTCATACACAGCGCGTATTCGAAGATCCACGTTGTTCCTGCGCCCCTGCGCATCTGTACTGATCTGTACAGGACAGAAATGGGTTGCATACGGGATAACTATGGGATGCATACAGATATGTACGGATGCAGAGTCGGATGCGTAATGACGCGATTGGGCACGTAGGAACGTTGCCGACATTTGCAAGTGCAAATTCAAATAGAAAATTCAAACAAATAGTTTCAAAAGCTGCTTAATTTGAATTGAGTTTGTGTAAATTCAGATTTTAAAGATTCAAACCAAACTGAATAGAGCAGAATCCCGAAAATGGCATTCATGCACCCCTTTAGTTCAGAACCCATTTTTGGACAAAATCCAGGAAACGGAATGCGTGCTTGTGCCTGACCAAAGCCCTGTCCATGGTCCTGAAAACCACGTTCGGCCCTTTTTCTGTGTCCGCATGGCAGTTCATTCATGGGTTCAAATCGCTTTATCGTTCAACTGTGTTATTATTGTGCTTTGTTAAGATTGCTCCTTATGTCAGTGTATTTTCTGGTCTAAGGCTGGCAAAAAAAAAAAGTATTTTCTTGCAAGAATGGGACCCTGTGCACCAATGCACTACTGGATTAGGCCACAGTCCATCTGGTCCAGCGTCCTGTCTCGCGCTGTGCCCCACCAATTGCTCTGGATATCCCAAGCAGAAGAAACAGGCAATTTTTTTCCACCTGTTCCAACTCCCTGCAAATGGCTTTTAGAGGGATCCTGCTTTTCTCCAAGCTGGAGGTGGAACTTTGGCATCCATGCTAAGAGGAGCCCTGCTGGATCAGGATGCGGCCCATTTAGTCAGCAGCATCTTTCTCTCACTGGGGCCCACCCATCGCTTCCGGGCGTTTCAAGCAGAAGAAACAGTAAATTGCTGGCAGAGACGTTCACGGCACAAACATAATTTAGACAGACTATAGAATAACCTTAAAGCCCAAACTTTAACTCTCACTGATACACCTGTCCTCCATGAATTAAGAAGAGCCCTGCTGGACCAGGCTGTATAGTCCAGCGTCCTGTCTCCCACAGTGGGCCACCAAAGGCTTCTGGGCATCTCAAGCTGAAGACAAAAGGCAAAAGGTTCCCCCTGCAAACGGCCTTCAGAGGCTTCCTGCCTGTCTCTCCCACCTGGAGGCGGTACCTGGACTTCCATTCTAGTAGCCATTGATACACTTGTCCTCCATGAATTAAGATGAGCCTCAGCCCATCAGGTCTCACATAGTAGCCCACCAGTTGCTTCTGGGCATCTCAAGCAGAAGACGAAGGCAAAACCCTCACCTGCTCTTGACTCCCTGCAAATGGCCTTTAGAGGCTTCCTGGCTGTCTCCCCAACCTGGGGGAGGTCCCTTCACAGCCGTTCTAGTAGCCACAGATGCACCTGGCCTATGTGTCTAGATAGGTCTAACCCATCTAGTGCAGCATCCTGTCTCACACAGTGGCCCACCAATTGTTTATGGACATCTCAAGCAGAAGATGAAGGCAAAACCTTCACCTGCTCTCAAATTGCCTTGAGGGGGCATCCTTCCGGTCTCTCCAGGCTGGAGGTGGTACCTAGCTAAGTCCCAGGCATCAGCCTGCCTGCTGAGCAAGCGCAACTGTCCAGTTGAACACACCCAAACAGCTTCTTTTACTCCGTAGTCACAGCTTCCATCTCCGCAGGGTCCCTGAAAGAGGCTCATGGGCAGCTACGCCAGCTTAGAGGCTCTCCTCCTTAACAGGTGGCCAACCCAACTCAACTAGGGGCGTGCATGAATATTCGTGGGCATCCAAAATCCGATCAGATGTGCCGAATTTTGACACTCGAATTTGAACAGCGTATCTTGAAATCCAAATGTAAACATTCAAGTTTGAATTTCGAACTTTGGATCTATTCGTCCGGAATTATCCACACATTCGTATGTGTATGGGGCTGTACATGATGTGTACTTGAAGATCCGCATCTTTCCCGCACCCGTGCCCATTTGTACGGATCCGCACAGGACGAAGACGGGTTGCAGACGGGATAACCACGGGATACATATGGATGCTTACGGATGGGGACAGAGGTGGGGAAGATGTGTACATGCACATACGAATGTTGTTGATATTTGTAAGTGCAGATTCGAATTGAAAATTATGTTTTTCATTATCTTTTATTATTTGATATGTTTTATTCTTATTGTAACCTGCGCTGGGACTCTTTGGTGAAGGGTGGGATATACATTTCTTAAAGAAGGAAGGAAGGAAGGAAGGAAGGAAGGAAAGGAAGGGAAAGGAAGGAAGGAAGGAAAGGAAGGAAAGGAAGGGAAAGGAAGGAAGGAAGGAAGGAAAGGAAGGAAAGGAAGGAGGAAGGAAGGAAGGAAGGAAGGAAGGGAGAAAGAAGGAAGGAAGGAAAGAAGGAAGGAAAAAAGGGAAGAAGGGAAGAAGGGAAGGAAGACAAACATATTTACAGGACAAAATGGGGAGAATTAGCTCATCAGGCATCAATCTGGATTGAAACCGAATCCCAGCAAGCCTTCTGGGTTCTCCCCCCCCCACTCCAGTGCCCCTCCTCCCGTTTCCAAACAGCTTCCCAGAATCCTTTGGGGCAGCTCTTGAACTGTTGCTTTATGAATGGTGTTAGCGTTCCAGGTTGCTCGGGGAACCGGCCTGACCATTCCCCGGAGAGGGAGGTTCTCCACCCTGAGGACAGGGAGTCCCGCCAGCCCCGAGGGGGACGGACGTCAGTGGTGGCTCCCAGGTGGGGGGGCTTGCGGGTTTCCCTTTCCAGGAGACCTTTCAGGGTCCTGAGGTGAGGAGGAAGGGGGCACCTGGCCCTGACCTCTCCACCTGCCCCCCCTTCTCTTGGCAGTGGCACAACCTGAAGGGTGTAAGAGCAAAGCAGCATCCCTGTTCTGGCCCCACACACAGGTGAAGGACCTGGGGCCCCTCCCAAGAGGCACCTGAGGCCCCGCAGAAGCTGCCATGGCCTCCACCACCCCTGCCAAGAAGTCCTCCACCAAGGAGGGACTGCGTCGGCATCGGAGCGTCAGCCAGATCTGTCCCCCGCCCCGGCGGCCGATGACCCTGGCCGAGCTGTACCCTGGCTGCGAGAATGAACGCCTTGGGGTGGCCCGGGAAAGCATGCTGCTGAACCACCTCATTGCCAAGGTGAGTGCCCATTGCTGGGGGTGAGGGTCAGGGGCCACAGGGACAGAGAGAGAGGGAGATTCCCGGAAGGAAAAGGCAGGGAAGAAGGACAAGGGACAGGTGGCCTCCAGGAGATCCAACCCTTCAACGCTTTCACAACCTCGTCTCAAGGAAATATCCCTCCCTCCCTCCCTCCCTCCCTCCATCCATCCATCTATCCTGCCCTATACCTAAAGGTCTCAGGGCGGGTAACAACATTTAAAATTAAACATATTAAAACAGTAACAGTATATATTAATATTAAAACTACAGCACCTGCAAGTGGAAAGGGGAAAGTGTTTCCCCGTTTAATCGAAATCCAGGCCAAAGAGATGCGTCTTCACCGCCTTCTAAATGTGTGTTGGGAAGGTGATAGACGCACCTCAAGGGGGAGACTGTTCCACAGCCTAGGGGCCATCACTGAGAAGGCCCTTCCCCTGGTGCCCACCCCCCTTGCTGCTGAGGGTGGTGGGACAACCAGGAGGGGCCCCCTCTGGTTTTTAAGGTACAGGCAGATCTTAAGGGAAAAAATATATCCCCATGCAGGAAGTTGTTGAGGGCAGAACATAACAACCATCCACCACGGTTGCTCTTTAGCTACTGCGTGGATATCCTGCGCAGTTTTCTTGGCAGGTAACAGAAGTGGTTTGCCATTCCCTTTGTTTCTGGGGAGAGGGTGCGAATTGTTCTATCGCTGAGCTGTAGCCACTCCCATTATCCGGCAGGCCGTCGCCCTATTTGGCTCTGAGTTTGGCCAAAAGGGGCATTTGGGGGTCTTTCCTGCACCCACCCACTATGCCAAGTGGCTGCACAGGGCCTTTTCTGTGGTGGCCCCTAGACTTTAGAACAGCCTCCCTCTGGATGTTCACCAGGTGTTCACCTACATTATAAGGTTTTCACTGCCCGGTTAAGCACTGTTTAGCTTCCTGTGGGTTTTCTCCTGCCAGGGAGGGAGGAAAGTTTATATTCTAAAAATGTTTTAGTAATACAGTATCTTATACATTGTGTCTTTTAATGTTGAGTCCTGTCCTTACATAGATCCTTAAATAAAAATACTTTTAGTGCCTTTAAATATTTGCATATAAGAGGTGAAGGGAACAGCTGCTGGGCATGTGGATGGCTCCAGGTATCCATGCAAAGCGTTTGCTCAGAGGAAAGCAAACTACTCCCCTGCTATTGCCAAGAAAACTGCACGGGCATCACACCCATATTCACCAGCAGCTGAACTGGAGTCACGGACTCAGCACTAAAACACCAGCCAGCGACCCATCAGGGAAGACACACATTTCCGCAGCAGAAGATGCCACTGCTGGTGCAGGTGGAAGGAAATGGGCTGCAGGCCTGAAAGCAGCAGCCAAGGAAGCTTTTGTTGCTGCCACAGTAAATAAATAAATACCAGGCGAATCTCTGCCTGAAGATGCCTAGATCAGCCAGTAGGTGGCAGCACTTACACCTAGTATGGATGGCTTTATCAGGATGCGTTGGTCCAAAGTTATTCTCGCCCTACTCTATAATTTTCAGTTTTGGAGAGAAAGCCTTCCTTCCTTCCTTCCTTCCTTCCTTCCTTCCTTCCTTCCTTCCTTCCTTTTTCCTACCTTTCCTTCCTTCCTTCCTTCCTTCCTTCCTTCTTTCCTTCCATCTTTCCTTCCTTCCTTCCCATCTTCCTTCCCATCTTTCCTTCCCCTTTCTTTCCATCTTTCCTTCCTTCCCATCTTCTTCTCATCTTTCCTTCCTTCCTTCCTTCCTTCCTTCCTTCCCATCTTTCTTTCCATCTTTGCCGCAAATCCAGAAATTCAACAAGGGAAGTTCCTGAGGTAAAATATGATTCAATAAAATGTTAAGAAACCATATTCATCCCCTATAGATATTCTCTTTATAGATATCTCACACTATACAGATATTCAGAATATTACACCTTTTGGCCTTGATGCATTCCTGTAAATATTATTTTCTTGCAATGTTCTATGTGCTTATTGCTGAACATGGCAGGGTTAATGTGCCACAGACACATTTTGTGATGAAATTTGTCTCTTTTGCCTTGTTTTAATCATAAGCCACTTGCCTCCAAAACCAGCCAGAAAATAAGCCAGAAATGTCTCAGACAGAAAATGTCCAGAGAAAAGCGGCTACTTTGATGCTATTCTATTTATTTGCAACTTTGTTCATTTGCAACTTTATTTGCAAACTTATTTGCAATTTTATATATTTGCAATTTTAATTTACTTGCAACTTTGTTTATTTGCAATTTTATTTATTTGCAACTTTATTTGCAACTTTAATTTACTTGCAACTTTGTTTATTTGCAATTTTATTTATTTGCAACTTTGTTTATTGCAGTCTCATTTATTTGTCTTTTTAACCCCATCTTACATACAAAAGTTTGAGGGCTGGTTATGATAAAACTAATATAAAAACACAATTTAAAAGGATCTCATTAAAACAACATGCCTGAAAGAGGGGGTGGGAAGCAGATTCTTTATTTCCCCCAACAAACTAGTTCTCAAACATGGGACTTTAGATTTAGTTAAACTAAAGCTCCCACCATTCTTTGCCTTGGCCAGAGGGGGCTTCTGTGCCTTAAAGGTTATCAACACTTAGAGGACCTTGAGAACCACTGCCCCCCCCCCCTCCACGGGGTCAGGGATGCAGAATGTGAGCCATTGTTTGCAATGGGGGAACCAATGAAACCCATCTGCCTTTTGTTTCTTTCCCTGTTTGCCCACTAGAGGTCAGACTATGCCCAGGTTTCTAAAGGTGGCGACCAAGTAATGCTTTCCTAAGGCAAGGGATCCCAGAGATGCTTAAGGCTGCCTGTACAGACACTGCAGGGGTGTTACCACATGAAAAAGAGGACGGGACTCCTGCTCCTTTAATACATGTACAGGCGTCTCACAGGCTGTGCCTGCAGGAATGCCTTCGCTTGTCTTTTTGCAGCTATTAAAGAAGACGGGACCCTCTCCTCTTTTTTTCAGATGACAACCCGACTCTCATCTATCATCTATCTATCTATCTATCTATCTATCTATCTTCATCATCATCAACAACAACAACATCTCTTCCTTCCTTCCTTCCTATCTCTCTCTCCACCCACCCACCCACCCACCCACCCACCCACCCATCCATCCATCCATCCATCCATCCATCCATCCATCCATCCATCCATCTACTCACCCACCCACCCACCCACCCACCCACCCATCCATCCATCCATCCATCCATCCATCCATCCATCCATCCATCCATCCATCCATCTTCTGTAGTGAGGTGGGTGGACACCCGGGAAAGGGCCTTTTTGGTAATGGCCCCCAGATTATGGAATAGTCTCCCCCTCAAGGTGTGTCATGCTCCTTCCCTGCATATATTCCGGAAGGTGGTGAAGACGCACCTGTTAGCCCTGGCCTTTGGCTGAGGTAATTATACCCCACCCCCACTGTAGATACTATTATTTTAATTGTTGGATGTTCTTTTAAACGTGTTGAATCTTTTAAAAGTGTTTTTATGTGTTTTATTGTTTCAATATGTACTGATTTGTAAATTGCTGTTTTAAAGGTTGTCACCTGCCCTGAGACCTTCAGGTACAGGGAGGGACAGAAATATAAATAATAAATAAATAAAAACAAATAATTAAAACAACAGTATTTATTAAAACAACAGTAGGAAGGGAAAGCGTATCCCCATTTAACCAGAGGCCAAGGCAAAGGGGTGCGTCTTCCCTGCCTTCCTAAATGTGTACAGTGAAAATGATACACGCACCTCAAGGGGGAGACTATACCACAGCCTAGGGGCCACCACTGAGAAGGCCCTCTCCTGGGTGCCCACTCCTTTTACCACTGTAGGTGGTGGGACAACCAGGAGGGCCTCCCATCCAGATCTTAAGGTACGGACAGGTCGATATGGGAGAAGGCATTCCTTTCAATATTTGGGGCCCAAGTCATATAGGGCCTTATAAGTCAGAGTTCACACCTTGAACTGGCCTCGGTAGTGAATCAGCAGCCAATGCAACCCTTGTAAAACCAGCGTGATGTGCGTCCAGCCAGCTGTCCCGGTCAACACCCTAGCAGCCGCTTTCTGCACTAGCTGCCGCTTCCGAACCGTCTTCAAGGGCAGCCCCATGTAGAGTGTGTTACAGTAGTCTAGTCTGGAGGTTAGCAGAGCGTGGATAACTGTAGAGCCAAATCCTGCCTTGCTTTTCCCACCGGGGCTGGGACGGTTACAGGGAGACACGGGAGGGGAAATCCTCGCAGAGAAGGAATTGATGGAGCCCCGGGGTCACGGGGGAAAGGAAGGTTAGCAAATTAGCTTGTTGTGCTGTTCGCTCTTCCGCTCCAACGGTCAGTGGCGGGGACGGCATGAAAGAAGAGAGCCCCATCCTTTATGTAAAACCGAGCAACGCGCGTGGCGAAACGAATCAGGCTCATTAAGGCTACAAGCGGGCAGCTGCATGGGGACAGTTGGTGGCCGCCAGGCGGCAGGGAGCCCTTACCCAGCCTGGGCGCAGTACCCTCTCTGGCCACTGGAAGCGGTGGCGCTGCAGCCCCTGTGGCGGCAGGAAGCCGTCCGTAGCGTTTGTCATGGGTACGGATTCGTACAAATTCGGATATTCGGATATGGTTCGAATTTTCAGACATTTGAACGAGTAGTTTGGACACTCGTTAAGCTGGGGAGGTGGGCCAGTCACATCTGCAACGGATCCTGAGTGCATTCAATGCGGACAGAGAGCGGATTAAAAGTGGATTCAGGTCGGATTTGGTGCTTTCAGAGCAGATATGTTGCAGGATACGTATATTGGATACATATCAGATTCATATGTGCTTGTGTCAGATATGTATTCATTCATATCAGGTACATATTGGATATTTGTACAAATTAATATGAATACATGCGTATCCAACAGAATCCTACCACCTTTGAAGGGGAAAGAATGCAAAAAAACAAAACCTATTTGTGTATATCCCAGTATTATTATTATCATCAAGCAATATTATCATTGTGGATGGAGATGTCCATATAATGGCCAAAGCTCATTGCCAGACCAATGGACGTCAAGCAGAAGGCCACAGGTTCAAATCCTGACACCTCCCAGTTCTGTACCTTCCAGAAAACGCCATGAAAGTGCCAGTTTGGTCTACTGATTAGCGTGCCAGGCTCACATCTCGCATATTCTACACTTCTCCATGAGGCCAGCTGGGTGACCTTGGGCTAGTCACAGCTCTCTTCTGAGCTCTCACAGCCCCACCTACCTCACAGGGTGCTCCGTTGTGGGGAGAAGAACAGAAGGTTTGTCAGCCGCTTTGAGTCCCCTTAAATGGGTGAGAAAAGCAGGATAGAAAAGCCAACTCTTCTTCTTCCTCCATGAAGCCTGCTGGGTGGCCTTGGGCTAGTCACAGCTCTTTTCTGAGCTCTCACAGCCCCACTGACCTCACAGGGTCTTCTGTTGTGGGGAGAGGAACAGAAGCTTTGTCAGCTGCTTTGAGTCCCCTTAAATGGGTGAGAAAAGCCAACTCCTCCCCTTGGGCCCTGATGAAAGCCAGGTACCACCTTCCCTTCGCCCGCTTCACCTGACAGGTGGACACGGAGACTCTTCCAACCCAACTGAGCACCTGTTGGGTTTTCCTTCTCCTCCATCTTCAGGAAGGACTAACCCTGGAAAGATTCTTTCATTCCGAGCAGGTGCAATTAAGAAATAAAGCAAAAAAACAAGCCCAGGAACCTGGGAGAGCCATTGCTTCGCCTCCGGAGCGTAGGGACCGAGAGGATAAGATAGTTATTATCAGATTAGTTTCATCCATGGGAGGCAAGGTCCCAGATCCCTTCTCCTGGTTACTTAGCATTTAGATAGGATGGAATTGGGGTGGGTGGGTGCGGAAGAGAGGGGAGACCAAGGGAGGGGGTGTATCAATGAAAATCAAAGCCAAACGCTTGGGCACAACGAGAGGATTAATTTTCTTTAACCAACATGCCTTCCCGGGATTTTCTCATTACCCTAAGTTGTCATGCTCAATGTTAGATCTGATTGAAGATTATACCATTTAGGCCCCTCTCTCTCTCTCTCTCTGTCTCCATCTCTCTCTCTTGTCCCCCCCCAAATACACACCCTTTGCCACTGAAAAAAAGAAGAAGGGGGGGGCAAAGAAAGGAAGAAAAGACAAAAAAGGCATCCACACCCTATTGAATTGTACATTCTCTGGCCTCTCCATCCTACCCACCAGACGGGACGTCTAATTCTGCTTGATTTAAACTCCATCAACTTTTCCAATCAAGTGGAAAGATCTTGAAATAGGGTCCCCAAGCATTAAGCCCAAAAGCCTTTTCCCTTTTGTGAGATAATTTATTCGTTTTTTCTCTCTCTCTGCCACCTTCCCTCCCTCCATGCAACGCAATCTTTGGCCGCGTTGTTTCCCTCCGCCTCTTTTTCCCTTCCTTTCTAATTCTCCTTCTCCCTTCCAAACCCCTTTCCCTGATGTTGCAAATGAGATTACAGTATTTAAATAACTATGATAATCAATCTGGGGACTTTGAGCCAATATTGAGGTTAATTTTTCTGAGCAGAACAAAGGAGCGTGATGCTCTCGGGACTCTGGAAGGTGCGGGGTGCGTTTGTGAACATTCGCCGCGCACATACGCTCACAACCGGACTCCCAGGCTGTCCGGCTTCCCCGCAATCCGAAAAATCCAGCCTTAGGAAGGTTTTCTTGTGACCAGCTGGAAGCCTGCTGAAAATCAACACCCTACACACACACAAACCCTTCGCCACAATCGACAGATCTGGGGTCCTAAGAGAGAAAAAACGCAATTTGGAGTTGATAAACAGCTAACCGCCTTCAATCAACATTTTTAATAGGAAAAGGAGTCACTTTCCATGGTGTTGGGGCTGATGTAATAAAACAGGGCCTCGGTTCGCTGCCGTTTGCGTGAAAACACACCTTGGAGCCTCCGCTTCCATCCTTCCTGTTCAACAGGTCTGGGAACAGGGTATTTTCTCTGCTTTTTAGATGTACTTGGCTGCTAAGAAGTTTTTAGCAAAGGCAGAAGACGCGAGCCAGCCCTTAACTGCACCCACCAGCCCTGGGATTCACTCGTTGCATTAAGGGTGCATGAATATTCGTAGGCGTTTGAAATCTGGTCGAATGTGCCGAATTTCGACATTCAAACTCGAATAGAATGTCCTGAAATTCGAATGTAAACACTGGAATCGGATTTCAAACTTCGGATCTATTCAGCAGGACATTGTTGTTATGATGTCCTGGCCCAAATGGTTGACCACCTTGAGAACACAATGCTGGACTCCTGGGCTGCTCTAGAAGGCATTTCTTCGGGTCTGATGCCTCTAAAGGGAGACCAGGCTGGGGACTCACGTCCTCCTGGGCGGTGGTCACACCTAGGGTTTAATCCGGCTTCAGTCCACCTTCAGAGTGAGAGAACACCTTAGCAATGCGACCAGTAATTTTCATTCCACATTATCTATCCCAAAGGTGAATTTTCCGAGTCATTTAACACTGAAAGAAAAGAGCTTGTCAGTTTATTTATTTATTTATTATTTACATTTCTATCCCGCGGGTAACAACCTTAAAAGAGATCAAAACAAAGTATACATTAAAAGACTTCTAAAAAGAATTCAGCAAATATAAAATGATACACAATATGTTTAAAATAATAGTGTCTGTACTTGGGGGGAAACATAATCAGCTCAGCCAAAGGCCAGGGTAAAGAGGTGCGTCTTCACCGCCTTCCTAAATATATATAAGGAAGGGGCATGGCGCACCTCGAGGGGGAGGCTATTCTATAGTCTGGGGGCCATCACAGAAAAGGCTCTCTCCTGGGTGCCCACCAAACTCACTATAGAAGGTGGTGGGACAACCAGGAAGGCCTCACCACTTGATCTTAAGGCACAGGCAGGTCGATATGGGAGAAGGCGTTCCTTTAGATATTTGGGGCCCAAGTCCTTTAGGGCCTTATAAGTCAGAGTCAAAACCTTGAATTGGGCTCGGTAGTGAATTGGCAGCCAGTGCAATTCTTTTAAGACCGGCGTGATGTGCATCCGGCTAGATGTTCCGGTTAGCACTCTAGCGGCTGCGTTTTGCACTAGCTGCAACTTCCGAACTTTGCCTATGTATTATCTCGCTCTCAAAGCGGACTGAAGCCGGATTAAACCGGTGTGACCACAGCCCTAGGGCGCATCCCCATGCATGTCGTTTAAACCTAATAGGACTATCTTTAGTCCAGATGCAGGGCTGGGTTTCCATGAGAGTGCCAATAACGCGGGCTCTATTCAAACACGGCCATCCCCACGCAAATTGCGCTAATCCGTGCACGGAGAAACAGCGTCTTTTCTTCTCCACTCCCTCTCTCTTGATAGGAAGCCAGGTTGACATCACCCCACCCTGTGCTGCCCGCTGTAGCGATTACAGGGAAACGCCACCAAATGCCGCACACACCTTCATGGCACAGAGAGGCCAGGGTTAAAAGGCAATAATAATAATAAAGGAAATAGCCAGCTCATTAACTACAATGTTTGGTGGCAGTTTAGCGGTGATGCGCGGTGATGCAGAGGTGTGCAAAATCACCCTGGAATCAAGCCATGATCATGCTTGCATTGGTGATCGGGGAAGAGGGGGTGGAATAATGGTCGTGGAAAGAGACCCGTGGGTCAGCGGAGGCCATTTTATGTTCTGTCACTATTTATTCCCCAAAATGCTTAGCAGTTGCAATCCCCAATACACAGGATGCGAAACCCCTCCCTCTAATGTCGCTAGAGTCAATCTCCTCCCCAAATAGCCCAGGACCATCCCCATACGCAAAAATGATGCAGAGTCTGCTCCCAAACTGTGCCAGGAACAGTTTTCTCCGGGACTATTTTTGGTATGGATTCAGGCGATTTTGTCCACATAAAGTCCAGCAGGGAGATGTTGCATGGGGACAGTCCTTCCCAAATCCGGATTCTGTATGCATTAAAAAGCGCATGGGGTCGCACCCGTAGTGGAATTCCTTCTGGGCAGTATCTGACCAGGCTGTTTGTCCAGGTAGGCCGTTGACCTGACCCTGCCAAGTATAGCTTAACTTCTTCGGTCAACTCCATTGCTCCTGGTCTTCTCTCCTTCCGGATCCAATGCCAATGGATGCCGGAAGAACCCTCCACAGTGACAGGACCATGTTTTGTGCCTGTGTGTGTGTGTGTCAGGATAATTTTGCAATGCAATAAACCTCGGAAAAGCAGAGGGGGGGGGAGAGAGAGAGAAGAATTCATGTGTTTTATAACAAGTATTCCTTCCAGGACTATCTGGGGGAGTCATCTTTTCCCCTTCCATTCTTTACTAACATAATAAGTCTGTCCAAAACTGATGTTGCTCATTCTTTTGAAAGATGGTTTCATTTTCTATTCAAAATTGCAATGGAGAAGGGGGGTCGGGTTGGCTAGGGATGTGGGGGGGACGGGAGGCCCCACTTTGGCGCATGCACGTTGGGTAGAAAACCTGTCAGGCCTTTTTCTCCTGACGGAAATAAAAGATAACCGTCGATAGCTGTGCTTAAAAAAGATTTAACAAGGCAGCCGATAGAGGAGGAAGACAGAGCAGCCCCTGTCTTTTGGGTAACAGGAGGAGGGTGACTATCCAAAGGGCTGGGAATGTGGTGGGTGGTGGTGGTGGGAACATGGGGGGGGGGGGTAGAGAGTGGCCGTGTCTTGGGTTCAAATCCTGCCTTGGCCATGAAAGCACATGAGGCAACCTCAGGAGAGCAGCTGCTAACCGCATCTCACAGGGCTGTGTCGCGGCGGGTGGAGATCCAGTAGTTGGAGCTCAAAGCCGTCCGCATCGAACCGAACGTACGGTGGTTCGAAGAGAAAGTGCGGAAAGGGCCCTCAAAGTCGTTCCCATTCCCTCCTCGGTTTGGTCTTATGGTTGGGGTGGGGGCGGCCTCTTATCTGGCCGTCTCTAAGTCTGATTCTGCATTCCTCCACAAAGCCAGCTGAGCGGCCTTGGGCTAGTCACAGCTCTCTTTCTGAGCTCTCACAGCCCCACCAACCTCAGAAGGTGTCTGTTGTGGGGAGAAGAATAGAACGTTTGTCAGCCGCTTTGAGTCCCCTTAAGGGTGAGAAAAAGTGGGGTAGAAAAGCCAACCCTTCTTCTTCCTCCTCCATGAAGCCAGCTGGGGGGCCCTGGGCTAGTCACAGCTCTCTTCTGAGCTCTCACAGCCCCACTGACCTCAGAAGGTGTCTGTTGTGGGGAGAAGAATAGAACGTTTGTCAGCTGCTTTGAGTCCCCTTAAAGGGTGAGCAAAGTGGGGTATAAAAGCCAACTCTTCTCCTTCTCCATTATTCCAAGACTTTCTATTGTGTTCTTCCTTCCTTCACCCTCTTTCCTCTTTGCTGCTGTCTTCACGGGGAGTAGAGAGCCTCCCATTCCTTTGCCATTAAGGGCAATATTGACCTTCCACGGGGAAATTAAAACCCCATTAAGTGCTGGTGAGTCGGTTCCCATTACTGGGGCAGATCCTGAAGTTAATTGGGCCTGTCAGAGATCGATTTGCTCACGGAAGGCGAGAAGGAGGAAAGGGCCAGCCTACCCGCCATAATCATTTCCGAAAAATTATGCCAACCGAATCAGCTAATGAGGTGTTAACCGTGATGATTAGCATGTCAGAAAATACCGTCCGAGGCTCTTTCTTAAAAAAAGAAAAGAAAGAAGAGCTAATAGCCACAGTGGGTTGTAATGGTCATAAAGCAAATCAGCTTATGACTACATTAGAAAAAAAAATGGGGGCAAATTATATGGTAACTGATTAGTTATATTTTATGTAAACAGATGCTCCTCCGAATGGCAAATTCTTTCGTATGCTTTTGTTTGCTTCTTTCTTCCTTCCTTGGGAAGAATGGGGTTTTTGGGCGTTCAATTCGAAACAAACTGAATGTTGGAAACTCTGAATCGATCCTCCTCAAATGTGGTAGGATCCTATTCGATACGAATGTATTCAGATGAATTTGTACGAATATCCGATACGTATCTGAAACGAACAAATGCATATCCGATACAAATGAATACGTATCTGATATGTATCCGACATACGCATCCTGTACCATGTCTGCTCTGAAAGCGTCAAATCCGACCTGAATCCACTTTTAATCCACACTCGATCCAGGTACACCTGGCCTTTGGTTGAGGTGATTATATTCCCCCCACCCTCCACCCCAGTTACAGCCACTATTAATGCAATATGGAGTGAACTGTTTTTAATTGGTTGCATTTTTCAAGTGTTTTTAATTGGTATCTTGTTTTGAAGTGTAACTTGCTTTAAATCTGTTGGTTAATCTGTTGTTACCTGCCCAGAGACCTTCGGGTATGAGGCGGGATAGAAAGATTAAAAAAAATTTATTTAGATGAATAAATAAATATGAAGGAAGGAAGGAAGGAAGAGAGAAAGAAAGAAAGAAAGAAAGAAAGAAAGAAAGAAAGAAAGAAAGAAAGAAAGAAAGAAAGAAAGAAAGAAAGAAAGAAAGAAAGAAGGAAGGAAGGAAGGAAGGAAGGAAGAGGGAGGGAGGAAGAGAGAGAGAAAGGAAGGAAGAGAGGGAGGGAGGAAGAGAGAGAGAAAGGAAGGAAGGAAGAGAGAGAGAAGGAGGAAGGATGGAAGGAAGGAAGAGAGAGAGAAAGGAAGGAAGAGAAAGGAAGGAAGAGAGAGAGAGAGAAAGGGAGGGAGGGAGCGAGAGAGCGAGAGGGAGGGAGGGAGGAAGAAAGGAAGGAAGGAAAGAAGGAAGAAAGAAAAAAATGTCCAATGTTTGATTTGTGTATGAAAATCCAAATTTGGACCAATTTGGACAAATAACGAATGTTATATTTGTGCAGATCCCTTTTGATATTCCACTATGGTTTTGGTCATGAAACAGGACTTTTTTTAACGAGTAAAAGTAAAGAAAAATTTTCCCAGGACGTTAAAAATGAATACAAAAATCCATTTTTGTAAAACGTCGACCATGAAATGAATGTTCAGGTTTTCAATTCAGCAGCGAAATGAATGTGACCCTTAAATATAAAACAATTCAAACATTATTGCAACCTCTAATCCACATATATCCCCACCAGACAATCGCCTCTTGTCTTCCTGTCGCCTTGCATGAAATGTCTATTCGGTTCGTATCAAATATCCACACCAGACTCCTGAACCGAAATTAACTTGCCATCTGTAGGGAAGTGAGCGAATATTCGTAACATTTGCTCTCTGCACAGGATCGTACGAATCCAGACATTCGTATACGACGCTTGTACTCCGACGTGCGTAACTGTACGGATCTTTCTGAGCATTCGTCAGCCTGGGGGCTGGGAAAGCAGCTGCGCCAGCCACATCTGCCACAGATCCAGAATGCATTAGACATGGATCGAGAGCATATTCAGAGTGGATTTTCGACATTCGATTCGTAACAAATCAAATATCCAAAAATCCAAATCTGTAAGAATGAAGAAAATGAGATCTATTCATTCTAATATTCGATACGTGTCCAATGATACGAACCGGGTACGCGTCCGTACACATCCCATATACATCCCGCTGTCATCCTGTGTGTATCTGTACAAGATGTGTACGGATACATACACAATGCATACGCATCGGTACACATGCGAATGTCCAAATTATTCGTACGAATAACACAAAATATTTGTATATGTACAAATACTGAAGTACGAATGTCTGAACGTTCAATGCATATACGAATGTCCAAATTTGTCCGAACTCATCCGAATAATGAATTTTTCAAATATTTATGCACATCCCTAATTTGATTGGATACAAATCAAATGCAAATAAACCTCATTCATGCACACCCCTAAGCCATCTGGGGTGACCCTACATTTATTTGCAAACATCCATATAAAAAGGACAGTAGACATTTAGGGTGTTTTTCCACGGTCACTTAGTACCCATTTTAGCACCCACTAAGGACCCATTTGGGTGAGAGCCAGATGACCCCATTTCCCCCCCACGGCACCCATTAGAGACACATTTGTTTCCACCACAGCTAGGGTACTTTTTGGGCTTTAATCTGGATTTTTTGTCGACCCCATTAATGGGGTCTACACTGGGGTCTTCATTAAAAAAAAATACAATGGGGTCTTCAGCCAGAAAACCTGGATTAAAGGGAGCTTGTTTCCATGCTTGTGTGGCAATGGGGTTTAGAGGAGGCTAGGGGGAGGGGGCACCCCAAAACCTAAGCTTCGAAGTCATTTTGAAGTCACTTCAAAGTCTGTGCAAAATAGCTCTGAAGTGACTCCAAAGTGACTCCAAAGTTCACTCCGAAGATCAGCACAGACTTCAAAGGAGCTATTTTGCACAGACTTTGAAGTGACTTCAAAATGACTTTGAAGCCGCTACGGAGATTTGCACCCCCTGTCCCCCCAAACACCTGGGGTGACAGGCAGACCCCTCGTGGGTAGATCCAGATTTCCAAATAGGTGCTCCGGTGTTTCCGTGGCAGGGAGGCTAGCACCCATTGCTATTGGGTGCTAGACCACCCATGTAAACACATTGGGTACTTCCCTTAATCCGGATCTACTAGAATGTACCCATTCCTTAGATCCGGATCTTCTTAGATCCGGATCTAAGGGCTGCAGTGGCAAAAACACCCATTTACTCTTCTGTCATTTAAGTAAGACGCCCTTTTAGCGGAAATATATTAACAGAACCCCGATTGTGAAGGACTCACATCACAAAATTGCATATGAACTCTTTCTGCAGTGCTGTGAACCAAACATGGGGAAACTTGGATAAGCCATGCCTCATTTATTCAATCCTAAAAGAGACGTGTTTTTTATTAATGGCTGCCCGGCTTGGTCAATGTGATTCCCGTTTGCCGAATCCTGACTTATGCTCACTTTTCCTTGCATGCTTGCTAATAACTACTCGATGGGATCAGAGCCATGTATAGATTGCCCTTAGCAATTGCGGTTCTGTTCTTTAAACAAATTTCCTTGGGAAGGCTGCGCCTCCGTGGCTGAGATTGAGCAGAGCGGTTGTTTTAATAATTTGGGTTTTATTGGCTTGCGTGCTTTTCTGCAAGGCATAATGGCCATAAATTTTGAAGCTAATAAGTCTTGTTGCAAAGAAGTCTCTCTTCTGGCCCTCCAAACTTCTTCTCCCTAACTTCGGGGAAGGGTAGCAGGGCCGGGAGAGTTATTTATGGACGCAATCTCACCAATTTAGGAGCGTCGTAAATTACCGGCTTTTGTTTTTCCTGTCCAATTTGAGGCGCCGCTGATGTGGTGTGTGAGTTGTAAACCCTCTCTCGGTTTGTACAGCAGCTATGCAATTAGAGGGGAACAGAGCAAAATCCCTCACCCACCCATATCGTCTATACACCCACACACACACACACACACGCGTGGACTCAATAAAATGTATTACACTGCAAGATGGATTCTGCAAGGCAGCCTGGTCTAATGGTTAGGGAGCCTGACTCTTCCCTGGACTAGATGGGCTGCGGCCTCATCCAGCAGTGCTCCTCTCATAAGCCCAGCCTGAGGAGGAGGAGGAGGAGGAGGAGGAGAACGTTGCTATCCCTCTAAGGGTTGAGGTCTAGTGGTGGCAGCCTAGAACCCTCTGCCCTCTAGGCGACTCTCCGGCCTGTATGGGCCCTGATCATTTGGAGCTGCTTCCTTGCAGGACTAGGTCCCTCTGGTCAGCTGTTCTGGACTCCACCTGGTCTCAGCTACCACCAGAGACCATAAAGGACAGCTGCTTAGGCCATCCCTCCTGGGGGTGGTCTAGGGGTGGCAGCCTAGACCCCTCCGCCCTCTGGGTGACTCTCCAGCCTGGCTGGGTATGGAGATCTTGGAGGAGGTGATTCTTTGGTCAGCTGCTCTGGACTCCACTTGGCCTCAGCTACCTCAGTTTGTGTGTGTGTGTGCGTTGGCCTATTTTGCAATGTTTTGTAAGATGTGCAATTTTTATAATGTATTTTTATTATGATGTTTTGATTATTGAGTTTTGCATTGTATATTTTCTATTCAACCGCCTTGGGCAAATTTCCTTTTCGGAAAGGCGGTATACAAATAAAATGGAACCGAAATGAAATCATGGGTGGACGACTGGTGTTATCAATGGCTACTAGAATGGATGCCTAGATGCCATCTCTAGGCCATTTGCAGGGAACCAAGAGCAGGTGAAGGTTTTGCCTCCAATGCTTAAGGGTGCCCAGAAGCAACTGGTGGGCCACTGGGTGAGACGGACGCTGGACTAGGTGGGTTGTGGCCTGATCCAGCAGGACGTCCCTTGTGTCCTTGATGAAGAAAGTGTCTTTGGTATTCCCAGTTAGGGCACCAAGGGGGAGTAAAGGTCTTTGTTCTGGAACATTTATTTGTTTGTTTGTTTGTTTATATTTCTATCCCACCCTATACCTGAAGGTCTCAAGGCAGGTAACAACATTTAAAATCAAACATATTAAAATAATAATATGTATTAAAACAACAGATGATGCACACTCCCTGCTCCAGCCCGTTGCTTTGCAAATGTGGCCCCAGGGCCCCCCATCCTGCAAGATGACCACTGTGGGCCTGCTCCGTGAACCCCACCCCACCCCAAAAGAGGTCACCACGTCCACCTCTGGCTTCCAACAGCCATGCTCCCAGGCTAACCCAGCCTGGCAGGGCCAACAGCAATAACGCCGTGAAGTTGGCCTCTTAATAGAATCATGTTAGCACAGTGCAGTGTGTTAAATGCAAAACAAGCCATGATTTATCGCGGAGGCGGGCAGGGGCGGCGTTCGCGGCTCCCCAAGTCTAAATGAACACCGCGCGCGGGCTTGCCGGCCGTATGCAAATGGCTCGCCTTTTATAAAGCAAACTGTAGATTTTGCTTTATTATTTTGGCATTTAACGACTGGCAAAACAATAAATTAGCCACGGGGGGGGGGGATCCGCGCCGCACATGCTTGCGGGCGCACACCCCTGCTCCAAGGTGGATCGCGATCGTTGCGGAAAGAGAAACCGGAGACATTTATTTTCCCTTCCTTTCCTTCCGCACTAAAACAGCCAAAGCGAAGGGCATCGCTCAGCAAAATAAGGTCCCCCCCCCTTTCTGTGTTGCAAAAGACCAGAGGCCAATTTGCACCACAACCTCTGGGCAGCAATTAGTGCGGCTCTAGTGAAAAGCAAATGCACGTTCACTAGGATGCCAGAGCCTCCAGATGCGCCGACCCTCACTACAAGCGCACTAATTGCTGATTCGGTGAGGAGCATTAAATCGTGTTCTGCCTCTACCGACGTTAACTTGAAGAAGCCAGGGAGAGGGGCGGATATCCGAAAATCCGATTAGAATCCGACGAATTCTAATCGGATTTAATAACATACGAATTTAGACGGATTTTGGATGTTCCGAAACATTCATTCGATTGTACAGATACGTATGTGTTACATGCGCATCTGTACAAATATATGTATTTGCGCTTATAATACGGAATGGAAATGGGATGCGTACGGAATGCGCACAGATGCATATAACAGAGACAAATGCTGTCGACATTCGTATCTTTAAATACGAATCGGACATTCGAAGGAATAGATTCGAATGTTACGGATTCGAATGGGATTTTTTTGACATTCGGATTTTAAAAAATTCAAATCGAACTGAATGTTTTGACATTCTATTCGAATTTAAATGCAAAAAAACCCACATTCCTGCACACCCCGACCTGAAGCGTCCGGCGGCACAACCATTCGCACTTTGTTCTGTTCGCTGCGTGCAGTGTTAGGGGAAGCGGCGTCCGCGCAGGCGCGATGGCAGGGGTGGCCGTGATGGATCCCGCGATTTATCATGGGGTCGCAAGAGGGGCGTTTCATCGGCGATAGAGCAGTGCACACTGCATGTTCGATGACCAGTGCTGACCTGATCGGCCGCCACACTTGAACGCTCAGCTGATGGCAGCCAATCGCAGCAGCGAGGAGGCGGGACTTCCGGGTTTGGTGGCAGCGGCGCGGACTGGTAAAGAGAAGGACATTTCTGGCCAGTAAGGGACGCTTGGGGTTAGCTTTCCTCCAGGCAAACGTGAATGGTCCTCCTATAGCTCTTGTTTACGGGTTCATTCGCAGCAGCCAAGGGTTGTGCACGAATATTCAAAGGTATTTGAAATTTGATCAAATTTGCCCAAATTTTGACATTGAAATTCGAATCGAAAGCCCAGGAATCCAGATTTTAAAATTCAAACAAATTTTGAATTTCGGATCTATTCGTTTGAATTATCCGGATATCTGGGGAAGAAGGAGAGTTGGCTTTTCTACCCTGCTTTTCTCACCCATTTAAAGGGACTCAAAGCAGCTGACAAACGTCTGTTCTTCTCCCCACAACAGAACACCCTGTGAGGTAGGTGGGGCTGTGAGAGCTCAGAACAGAGCTGTGACTAGCCCAAGGTCACCTGGCTGGCTTCATGGAGGAGGGCGGAATCGAACCCAGTATTCCCAGATAAGAGTCCGGCTACCTAACCACTAGACCAAACTGGCTCACAAGCAAACTGGGGAAAGAGAGAGGGAGGAAGGGAAAGAGACGGAGAGGGGAAGGACGGGGAAGAGAGAGGGAAGGAATGAGAATAAGTAGTAGATTCCCATTAGTTTCCTCTATTGGGTCCTGGCCTTAGATCCATTCGCTTCCCTCTCCCACCACCATCATTTTGGTGAAAGTGAGTTTTCACGGATTGTGAAGAGGAACTAGACATGTTCTCTACGCCGCGGCCTCCCCTCTCGGCGGCGCACAGCCAGTCTTTCCCCTCCTTTTTTTTAAAAAAAATAATAATAAAAGAACAGAAAAGGGACCCAAACATTATCCGTCAGCTGTCGCCAAAATCTCTGTCTGCGATGCGAGTTTTCCACCCTGCTGTGGCTGTTAGCTGCTGCGCATATCTCCTGGCACTAAGCAGCGTCTTTCCCGGCGCTGCATTAGTATGATTTATAAGCCCCATTTCGGCAAGAGAAGAATAGAGCAGCGTGTGGGAGAGGCAAGCGCCAACAGCTGGAGCAAGGCGGCGCAGAGATGAAACACCAGCATTAGGCGTCTCCGCACTGTGGCTTGTATTAGAGGAAATATTATTATTAATAATAATATTAATAATAGTAAGAAGGAAATTGCGGGAACAGCTGCATCTTCTCCCCGCCCCAACCCTTTTAAGCATGTTATCCACCTGTACGGTGCCGGCTGAACGGCAGACATGCTTCTACACTAGGCATTTGCACGAATATTCGTTGGCATCCAAAATCCGATCGAATGTGCCGAATTTCGAGGTTCAAACTCAAATAGAATGTCCTGAAATTTGAATGTAAACATTTGAATCGAATGTCAAACTTCAGATCTGTTCGTTTGGATTATCCGGACATTCATAGGTGCGCGGGTTCTGCGTACTTGAAGATTCGCATCCTTCAGTCGAACTGAATGCCCGAAAACCAATTCGATTTGAGTTTGTTTACCAAATTCGAATCTATCTGTTTGAATTTTTTTATTCAAATCTCCACATATAAATGTCAACAGCATTCGTATGTGCATGTACGCATCTTCCCCACGTCCGTGCGTGTCCGTACACGTCCGTATGCATCCCATAGTTATCCCGTATGCAACCCGTTTTTGTCCTGTATGGATCCGTACAAATGTCGGAAAGACGCAGATCTTCAAGTACGCATCGTGTTGACTTTGTACCGCACTTTATTCACCCTCTTAGGTTCTTATGGACTAGATGGGCTGTGTCCTGATCCAGCAGGGCTCCTCTTAGGTTCTTATGGACTAGATGTGCTGTGTCCTGATCCAGCAGGGCTCCTCTGAGGTTCTTATGGACTAGATGGGCTGTGGCCTGACCCAGCAGGGCTCCTCTGAGGTTCTTATGAACTATATGGGCTGTGGCCTGATCCAGCAGGGCTCCTCTTAAGTTCTTATGGACTGGATGGGCTGTGGCCTGATCCAGCAGGGCTCCTCTTAGGTTCTTATGGACCAGATGTGCTGTGGCCTGATCCAGCAGGGCTCCTCTTAGGTTCTTATGGACTAGATGGGCTGTGGCCTGATCCAACAGGGCTCCTCTTAGGTTCTCACACTCTTCTCACAAGGTGTCTGTTGTTCTCCCCACAACAGACACCTTGTGAGGCAGGTAGGGCTATGAGAGCTCAGAAGAGAGCTGTGACTTGCCCAAGGTCACCCAACTGGCTTCGTGGAGGAGTGCAGAATCAAACCGGGTATTCCCAGATAAGAGTCTGGCTCCCTAACCACTAGACCAAACTGGCTATGAGCAGAATCCCTGTTTGCGTTTGATGTTCTGCTCTTCTGAACATTCAAAATTCAATCGAATTCGATGGAATGCGGACATTCGAATTCAGGCAGAATGTCCACACATTCGAATTTAAACCTTTCAATGAATTTCAGACATTCCAAAATATTGGTTGGAATGATTCGAACCATTCAAAAATACCAACATGTATGCATTACATACGTATCTGTACGAATCTCATACGTATCTGTATGCACTTGCGCTGATAGTGCGGGATGCATACGAAACGCGTACAGATACGTATAACACATATGAACGTCGTCGATACGTTCGTATCTTCAGATTCGAATCTAACGTTCAAACGAATAGTTTCAAATGTATTCGATTCAAACCGGATTTTGTTGCCTTCGGATTTGGAATGTGTGGACATTCGATTCGAATGCGTAAAAACCATTTGCGCCCATCTAGCAAAAAGCTGGAGGAACAAGGCTCCAAAGGGAAAAGGATTAACTAGCCATTGCCTGCATCCTTAGGGTCTTTGCTGCCCATAAAAAATAGTCAAGGTAAGTATGGAGGGGCCTGAGCGGCCTTGCTCGGGGCGCCGCCGTTCTCGAAACTTAGTTCCCTGCGCACCTTCAGCCCGGCGGTCGCCTCCGTTGTCCATGTTCCTCTTCCTTATAATTGACTTGTTATTGTCAATGTTGCGCGCACACATCAGCGCCTTCCCAGCGAGACCCGAGGGAGCCGTTGCGTCTTAGATAAACCAATAGCTTTTGCAATAACCGCCCGCAGTTTTCTCTTTGGCTGGCCGGTGTTGAATAAATCCTCCGCTCGTGTTTGCTGATCGGACATAAAGACGTGATGGAGTCCTTTTGGGGATTTATGGCGCCCTTTCCACCCAGGAGTAGCTTTTCTCCCACTGCGGCGCTTCCTCTCTCCCTGCGTCTCAGAGCTGGCCCAGTCCAAGAGGGAGTAGGAGGCCTTCTAAGGTGGACCAGCTGGCCCCCAAAGAGAAGCCGTGGAACAGGAGGTGGACACAGCTCAGGGATCGAGCAGAAAGGAGACGGTTGAAGGTTCGATCACCAAGAACGCTCTGAGAGAAGGGAATCAGAACTTCGGGTCTACCTAGAAGGTGGCATCTATGTGCCATAGCTCAGCCAACATCCACATGGCCTAAAGACTCAGTGTGAAAGTGGAAACATATGCACATGGACCATAGGCCACACAGCTTTGAGATATGGTTGGACCCCCATAACCACGGACTCGGTGACCACGGTTTCAGTTAACCACGGTCATCGGATTATTATTTTCTCTATCAAACAACACTAGAAACAGGGGACATCTATGAAGCTGATGGGTAAGAGAGTTGGATCAGACAAAGAGGCTGCCGGAAGAGGTGGTGATAGCTACCAGCCTAGAGGGCTTCAAGGAAGGGTTGGACAAATTTATAGACAACAGATGTATCAATGGCTACTAGAATGGATGCCTGGGTACTTCCATTCACAGGGATTCAAGAGCAGGTGAAGGGCAATTGATGGACCACTGTGTATGGCAGAATGCTCGACTCTTAGGTTCTGATGGACCAGATGGGCTGTGGCCTGATCCAGCAGGGCTCCTCTTAGGTTCTTATGGACTGGATGGGCTGTGGCCTGATCCAGCAGGGCTCCTCTTAGGTTCTTATGGACTAGGTGGGCTGTGGCCTGATCCAGCAGGGCTCCTCTTAGGTTCTTATGGACTAGATGGGCTTTGGCCTGATCCAGCAGGGCTTCTCTTAGGTTCTTATGGACTAGATGGGCTTTGGCCTGACCCAGCAGGGCTTCTCTTAGGTTCTTATGGACTAGATGGGCTTTGGCCTGACCCAGCAGGGCTCCTCTTAGGTTCTTATGGACTAGATGGGCTTTGGCCTGATCCAGCAGGGCTCACCCTTAGGTTCTTATGGACTAGATGGGCTTTGGCCTGATCCAGCATGGCTCCCCTTAGGTTCTTATGGACTAGTTGGGCTGTGGCCTGATCCAGCAGGGCTCCTCTTAGGTTCTTATGGACTAGGTGGGCTGTGGCCTGATCCAGCAGGGCTCCTCTTAGGTTCTTATGGACTAGGTGGGCTGTGGCCTGATCCAGCAGGGCTCCTCTTAGGTTCTTATGGACTGGATGGGCTGTGGCCTGATCCAGCAGGGCTCTCTTAGGTTATTATAGACTAGATGGGCTGTGGCCTGATCCAGCAGGGCTCCTCTTAGGTTCTTATGGACTAGGTGGGCTGTGGCCTGACCCAGCAGGGCTCCCCTTAGGTTCTTATGGACTAGATGGGCTTTGGCCTGACCCAGCAGGGCTCCCCTTAGGTTCTTATGGACTAGATGGGCTTTGGCCTGACCCAGCAGGGCTCCCCTTAGGTTCTTATGGACTAGATGGGCTTTGGCCTGACCCAGCAGGGCTCCTCTTAGGTTCTTATGGACTAGGTGGGCTGTGGCCTGATCCAGCAGGGCTCCCCTTAGGTTCTTATGGACTAGGTGGGCTGTGGCCTGATCCAGAAGGGCTCCCCTTAGGTTCTTATGGACTAGGTGGGCTGTGGCCTGATCCAGCAGGGCTCCTCTTAGGTTCTTATGGACTAGGTGGGCTGTGGCCTGATCCAGCAGGGCTCCTCTTAGGTTCTTATGGACTAGGTGGGCTGTGGCCTGATCCAGCAGGGCTCCTCTTAGGTTCTTATGGACTAGGTGGGCTGTGGCCTGACCCAGCAGGGCTCCCCTTAGGTTCTTATGGACTATGTGGGCTGTGGCCTGATCCAGCAGGGCTCCCCTTAGGTTCTTATGGACTATGTGGGCTGTGGCCTGATCCAGCAGGGCTCCCCTTAGGTTCTTATGGACTAGGTGGGCTGTGGCCTGATCCAGCAGGGCTCCTCTGAGGTTCTTATGGACTAGATGGGCTGTGGCCTGATCCAGCAGGGCTCCTCTTAGGTTCTTATGGACTAGGTGGGCTGTGGCCTGATCCAGCAGGGCTCCTCTTAGGTTCTTATGGACTAGGTGGGCTGTGGCCTGATCCAGCAGGGCTCCTCTGAGGTTCTTATGGACTAGATGGGCTGTGGCCTGATCCAGCAGGGCTCCTCTGAGGTTCTTATGTACTAAATGGGCTGTGGCCTGATCCAGCAGGGCTCCTCTTAGGTTCTTATGGACTAGATGGCCTGTGGCCTGATCCAGCAGGGCTCCTCTTAGGTTCTTATGGACTAGATGGGCTTTGGCCTGATCCAGCAGAGGTCCCCTTAGGTTCTCAGAGGGGGTGTGCGCACCTCTGTTATCCTAGTTGCAGCAGTGCATTTGTTGTGTTTTGCCCCTGTGTGCCTTAACCAAATAGATAAAATAAATGGAGCAGAATCTATATAATATGACACACACACACACACACACTCATATGCCATTTCTCCCCTAATTTGTAGTTTTCTGGTGTTAGCATCGGCTTACTAGACACATGCTCCCAATTAGCTGCTTCTCTTAATTTAAATGCTTCATAAATTATCTCCTGCGCTGGTGGATTATCACTTCATAATGCGAGTTAGCATTTAAATAAATAGCTGCGATGTTGGAAATTAGAGAGCTTTACAGTCGGAGGCGCGAGCATAATGAAGGGGAAATACCACACCAGATGAACAAGCTTTTGCAGAGAGTAGGCAGGTTGGTGATTTGGGGGGGGGGAGGTTTGCAGCCATTATTGCAGCCCCCCCCCCCACCAAGCCAAAAAACACCCCCTGACTTTTCCTCCCAGAGGAAAGTCAGGTTCTGAGCCCGAAATAAATTACGTTGAACCTGGAGGCCGGGCGCATTTGCTTACGCTTTGCCTCAATAATGAATGAAGTGCGGTCAGTCGGCGGCTGAAATCCCAGTTTAGCCACAAAATCCGGCAGCTGGTGGCCAGGATTTGGGGCGAGGGAGGAAGGGTGTCCTAAATCTCCTGCCAAATTGGCTGCGTCAGATGCTCCCTGTCCCCTCCTCACCCAGCCCAGGGTTAATAGCAAAGTTATCCATGGTGATGAGATTGATGCTGAAAGAGGTGAGGGTGGGGGGGACTCTTTGGAAAGTGAAAGGCAATGGCTCCTCCACCTTGGTTTTTAATGGAGACTGCATTTTGCTTTCCTTCCTCGTATCCTGTTTTTGCACTGTGCTTTTATGGAGGCTCGGGATAGGAACGTTCACAAGGATTCAGAAGCTCGAATATTCAATTCGAATCCGACAAACTTTGACATTTGAGCTCAAGCCAAGTTGTGGCCTGATCCAGCAGGGCTCCTCTTAGGTTCTTATGGACCAGATGGGCTGTGGCCTGATCCACAGGGCTCCTCTGATGTTCTTATAGACTAGATGGGCTGTGGCCTGACCCAGCAGGGCTCCTCTTAGGTTCTTATGGACTAGATGGCCTGTGGCCTGATCCAGCAGGGCTCCTCTTAGGTTCTTATGGACTGGATGAGCTGTGTCCTGATCCAGCAGGGCTCCTCTTAGGTTCTTATGGACTAAATGGGCTATGTCCTGATCCAGCAGGGCTCGTCTTAGGTTCTTATGGACTAGATGGGCTGTGGCCTGATCCAGCAGGGCTCCTCTTAGGTTCTTATGGACTAGATGGGCTGTGGCCTGATCCAGCAGGGCTCCTCTTAGGTTCTTATGGACTAGATGGGCTGTGGCCTGATCCAGCAGGGCTCCTCTTAGGTTCTTATGGACTAGATGGGCTTTGGCCTGATCCAGCAGGGCTCCTCTTAGGATCTTATGGACTGGATGAGCTGTGGCCTGATCCAGCAGGGCTCCTCTTAGGTTCTTATGGACTGGATGAGCTGTGGCCTGATCCAGCAGGGCTCCTCTTGGGTTCTTATGGACTAAATGGGCTATGTCCTGATCCAGCAGGGCTCCTCTTAGGTTCTTATGGACTGGATGAGCTGTGGCCTGATCCAGCAGGGCTCCTCTTAGGTTCTTATGGACTAAATGGGCTATGTCCTGATCCAGCAGGGCTCCTCTTAGGTTCATATGGACTAGATATGCTGTGGCCTGATCTAGCAGGGCTCCTTAGGTTCTTATGGACTAAATGGGCTGTGGCCTGATCCAGCAGGGCTCCTCTTAGGTTCTCTCACTCTTCTTGTCAGCCAGACCTGTTCCCTCCATGCCCATCCACTGCACTTTTGATTCCAGGAGAAAAACCACCCTCAAACAGTCCAACGTTGCCCACGGTGTCTCTTTCTTCCTTTCCAGGTTTCCCCCTCCCCTAATTATGTTATCTTCCCTTTCTCGCCTGCCCCCTGCTATTATATCCCTTGCTCTTGTAAAGGGATTGCAAGTGAGGCTCTTTTTAAAGCTGCCTTTTAATAAGTCAATACGAAAGCTGAAAAATTATTTAAAGCTTCTTAAATAGGATTACCTCTGATTTCATTTGGGAATTATGGGGTAGGAATTGTCCCCAGTTTATCATTGTTATTATAACGGCAAAAAGATACGAATAAAGTCCAAAATGCCCCCTTTGTCATCCTGCCTGTCCTGCTGAGTGTTTTGACTTTTTTCCCTTTCAGGGTCATAGTAGGTTGTGCACGAATATTCGTAAAATTCGTTATTCGGACGGACGCGGACATTCGTACACGAATCGAACGTTAGGACGTACCAGCTATTAGGAGGAATTTATATGAATACGTTGGTATCGACTAGGGTCCTACCACATTCGAAGGGGATCTATTCCAACGACTATGGATTTTCTAACATTCGATTTGTTATAAATCGGATGCCAAAAACCCATTCATCCATGCACATCCCTAGTTAATTGATCACTCAGTTTGCAAGAGTAAAACCTTGCCGTCCAACCTTTTACAGCCAGCCTGGTATGGTGGCCAGAGCACCAGGCTGGAATGTAAAAGCCCCTTGGTTTGAGCCTCCTTCCATCCACGGAAGTCCATGGGCCAGTTGCAACTTTTCAGATTGATCTACCCTGCAGGGTTGTTGTTCTGGGGAGGAAATAGAAGGAAGGTAGTTATAAAAGCCACAAACCATTCAGGCTACTTCTGCTCTTAGCTTGTAGGCCCGGCATGGAGTGAGCCGCCCTCTGCCGGAACTGGGGACCGTTCCCACGTGTGGACAGGTCCATCCTTGGACAGGAACAAAGTCGTCTGTCCACACTGGGATGGATGTGAAGCTCCACGCTTCACACCAGTGTCAGAGATGCTTCTGAAGGCTCTGGGGGCCCAGGGGACCCATTTCACTGGGCCACCTTGTCGCATACCAAAATGGGTCCTCCCTGGTGTGCCAGAGCACGGAGGGTCGTGGCTTTGACCGCTGGGCTTTCTATGCAGAAGGTAACAATGACAATTCTCCCAAGGCAAAACTACATGGAGGCTTCTGTGCTGTGATCCTAGCTCAATCAACGTTTGGACGCCAAGAAGAAGGGAATGGCAAAGCGTCGTTTCTTAAACAGTATGAAGATCCCCAACTCAATGGCTCCTAGACCATCACAAGACACATTAATGGTCTTGTTTTGCTTCCTGGACCGCTCTTTCTCCGATAAACCTTAAAGGACCTGTCAACCACGTCTCCACCATGTGAGCCAGTTTGGTCTAATGGTTAGGGAGCCGGACTTTTATCTGGGAATACCAGCTTTGATCCCTCTCTCCTCCATGAAGCCAGTTGGGTGGCCTTGGGCTGGTCACAGCTCTCTTCTGAGCTCTCACAGTCCCACCTACCTCACAGGGTGTTCCGTTGTGGGGAGAAGAACAGAAGCTTTGTCAGCCGCTTTGAGTCCCCCTTAAATGGGTGAGAAAAGCGGGGTAGAAAAGCCAACTCTTCTTCTTCTTCCACCATCTGGAATCCTTCTCACCCTTGCAGGCATGGATTTGGTCTCCCTCTCACACACACATGCATGCTAGGGATGTGGATGAATATTTGTAGGCATTCGAAATCCCATCAAACGTGCAGAATTTCAACATTCGAACTTGATTACAAGGTCCTGATATTCACATGTAAACATTCAAATCGAATTTCAGATTTCGGATCTATTCATTCGAATTATCCAGATATTCATATGTGTACAGGTTCATACACGACGCGCACTTTAAGATCCGCACCTTTCCCGCACCCGTACGCATTTGTACGGATCCGTACGGGACGAAAGCGGGTTGAATGCGGGATAACTACGGGATGCGTACAGATGCGTACGGACGTGGGGAAGACGCATCCGTACGAATGTGCAGATTCGAATAAAAAATGCGAACGGGTGGGTTCGAAATTTGGAAAATTCGAATCGAACCTTGTTGCAATCGAACCGAAAAGGTCCGAATCGAGTCGGATTTTCGGGGATTCGATTCGATTCGAGTAGAATATACAAAGAGCATTCGTGCACTTCTGTAGTGTGCTCACAGACACACACGGACACAGCAGCCTTTGGGCTGAAGCGCTCCTTTCCTCCAGCCCTTTAAAATCCAAATCCTGCCCCGTTCATTTGCATTTAGATCTCTTCTGTGCCTTCTCATTTGGAGAGAAATCCTTGCAAAGGCTGCTTAATTAGACCAAATTAGATTTCCACCCAGTAGCTTGTCATTCATTAGGGGGGGGGGAACCCGCTGTTCTTTTTCACCCTTCCAGCCCCCCCATCTCTTTTCAGTAATTACAGTCAAGCCCAAACCCAAGCCCTCCCATGCCCCCCCCAAACGCAATCCAGCAACGCCAAAACCCCATTTCAAAGTGCGCACTCCAGATCTCAAGAGCTCAGCAGCGCATGTACATGCTTCTCATCAAGCACAGGAAATAATTCATATTCTGTCTCCCTCTCTCTTACGCACACACGGCCCTTTTTAATAGCCTGACATGCTCAGAATGCATTTCCTTTTCACATTGACTACCCAAATGTCACTCTGCTGATGAGTCCTCTCGCTCCGAAAGCGGACTGAAGCTGGATTAAACCTAAAATGTGACCACAGCCCTTGTCACTTTGCTGATGAGTCCTCTCGCTCCGAAAGTGGACTGAAGCCGGATTAAACCTTAAGTGTGACCACAGCCGTTGTCAGTTTCCTGATGTGTTCTCTCGCTCTGACAAAGCTTCTGTTCTTCTCCCCGCAACAGAATACCCTGGGAGGTAGGTGGGGCTGTGAGAGCTCAGAAGAGACGTGTGACTAGCCCAGGGCCAACCAGCAGGCTTCATGGAGGAAGAGGAAGGGTTGGCTTTTCTACCCCGCTTTTCTCACCCACTTAAGGGGACTCAAAGTGGCTGGCAAACCGTCTGTTCTTCTCTCCACAATAGAACACCCTGGGAGGTGGGTGGGGCTGTGAGAGCTCAGAAGAGAGCTGTGACCAGCCCGAGGTCACCCAGCTGGCTTTGTGGACGAAGAAGAAGAGTTGGCTTTTCTACCCTGCTTTTCCCACCCATTTAAGGGGACTCAAAGCGGCTGACAAACCGTCTGTTCTTCTCCCCACAACAGAACACCCTGTGAGGCAGGTGGGGCTGTGAGAGCTCAGAAGAGAGCTGTGACCAGCCCAAGGTCATCCAGCTGGCTTCATGGGGGAGGGCAGAATCGAACCTGGAGTAGGAGTCCCATAAAGATGGAAAGAACCGAACTCTAGCCTAGGGGTGTGCACAATTGTGTGTGTGGTTTTTTTATTCAGTTCATACCTAATCTAATGCAAGAAACTTAGTATTTTTTCGAACAGATACCCTTCGAATGTAGTAGGATTCGAATTCGATACAAATATTTGATACAAATTCACATAGGAATCCCATGCGAATCCGTAGCGAAGCTTCGTACGAATGTATCAAATCATGTCATTTGAACCCGAATGTCAATCTTCAACTGCGCCAACATTTCATTTGAATCTGAAAGTCCGGATTCCGCCAAATCCGTGCGAACTTTGAAATGCTATGACTATTCATGCACGTTGCTAGTCTGGACAAAACGTCCATCCAAGTGGCTTTTTTGGGAAGGGAGAGAAAGGAGGGGAAGGGAGGGGGCGAAGCCCCCCAAGGGCCCCCAAATACACCGGCTCTGTGCACTGAAGCCCACTTTCCTCTTTAATCCTCTCTTCCAAAAAGCCGGGGCTTTCCATCATCTACCAAAACCCGACGTGTGAAGTTAGCGTCCCCCAGGGCGGCTCGGTGGCAGCCGCGGCCGCGGCGGCATCGCGCCGCCGGCTCCGCCTGCTTCCTCGCCCTCTCCGCCTTCTCTGAGTGTAATCAAACATCAACCTTAAGTAGCAAATAAATCTCTCCCCCTCATAAGCTGCGCAGCGAGATCATGTAAATGCAAATGAGCTTCTTGAATTCAAGCTGTCGCGGAGAGGGGGGGTTACAACGAGGGGGGAGGGGGCCGGGGAGGGAGCGCCGGGCCCTGGCTGCCCCATTTTGCTGCGCCGCTCGCCGCTTGCCGTAAATCAGGAATCATAATTGTAATGGGATCGCGATGAGGGGTTTTACTATGCAAGGGAGTGCCATGAAATAAAACCGACTCAACCGCGAGGGGAGGGGAAATGGAAGGGGGGGGCATTGTCTCCAGATTTGCCATGGGCACAAATATTTGAAATATTTGTTATTCCTCCAAATTTGTATACAAATCCAGACATTGATGCTCTCATATTGACCTCCCCGTGCCTTGAGATCTGGAGGGGAGGCCCTCCTGGTTGTCCCACCACCCTCCTTGTGGGCACCCGGGAGAGAGCCTTCTCAGGGATGGCCCCCAGGCTATGGAATAGTCTCCCCCTCGAGGTGCGTCAGGCTCCCTCACTGTA
Organism: Aspidoscelis tigris stejnegeri; assembly: GCA_023333525.1. Classification (NCBI taxonomy): domain Eukaryota; kingdom Metazoa; phylum Chordata; class Lepidosauria; order Squamata; family Teiidae; genus Aspidoscelis; species Aspidoscelis tigris. Next base: position 12,187,412 of record JALMGA010000016.1, read on the forward strand.
TATGTTCAGGAGGGCGGTAGATCAGGCCACAGGCCATCTAGTCCATAAGAACCTCAGAGGAGCCATGCTGGATCAGGCCACAGGCCATCTAGTCCATAAGAACCTCAGAGGAGCCCTGCTGGATCAGGCCACAGCCCATCTAGTCCATAAGAACCTAAGAGGAGCCATGCTGGATCAGGCCACAGCCCATCTAGTCCATAAGAACCTCAGAGGAGCCCTGCTGGATCAGGCCACAATCCATCTAGTCCATAAGGTCCTAAGAGGAGGAGCCCTGCTGGATCAGGCCACATCCCCTCCAGTCCATAGGAATCTAAGAGTCCAGCATCCTGCCATACACAGTGGCCCATCAATTGCCCTTGGGCATCTCAAGAAGTATTCATGAAGAGGAGCCCTGCTGGATCAGGCCACAGTCCATCTAGTCCATAAGGTCCTAAGAGGAGGAGCCCTGCTGGGTCAGGCCACAGCCCATCTAGTCAATCATCTTGTCTCATACAGTGGCCCACCAATTGCTTCTGGGCATCTCAAGCAGAAGGCCCAGGTTCATGCTCAACTGACAGATGCTAATGAAGACTACAGTTGGACCTGCCTGGGGTCTTCCATAGTCTGCACCAGCATGCAGATGGCGGGTCCCTATTCTGAGATATAATCTGGAATAATCCCCAGTGTTGAAAGAGCCAGTATTTCCAAGTCCAGCATTAAAGCAGTTCCTGCTTGTGCCCAGCAGGTGGCAGTACTAAACATCATAATCTATATTCTATCACTGTCTTTTGCTATCTATTACTTATTGGTTGCCTGAGGACACATCATTTTCCATGTAAGCCACCTATGCTGTGGTCACACCTATGGTCTAATCCAGCTTCAGTCCACTTTCAGAGTGAGAGAACACATCAGCCAAGTGAGAAACTGTTCATATAACTCAGAAAATTCACCATTGGGGTAGATAATGTAGAGAGAAAATTACTGGGCATTTGGCTGACGTTTGTCCAGCTCTGAAGTTGGACTGAAGACGGATTAAACCTTAGGTGTGACCACAGCTCTGGAGATCTCTAGTCTGTAAACAAAGACATGATAAGCTGTAAGAGAACCCAAAGGTTTTAGAGTAAGTTGCAGGGATCTGGGGAGAATGGGAACTCTAAGCCGAATTTAACATGTCGAAATTTCACTCTGCAACATTTTATTGCAGTGGTTTATTGCATGGGTTTATTAAGATATTGGCTGTCTCTGACTGGAGCCAAATAACCCACCAGCAAATGGTAATGCAGGACATTGATTTCATTATCTCTCACTAGCAAAAGAACACAAGCCACTGCACTGTCTTTGTGTGCTTTGCGTTACACAGGCCTCCGGATGCCCTGGCATGCCCAGATAGTCTTGTTGCCACCTCTGGGGATCTGCGGACTCCGGGCGGCCTAAGAAGCACGTTTTATAAATAAAATAAACTCTCAAGTAAAACCCGCAACCAGTACTGGGTTTTCCAGCAATAGTTCTTAACATTTTTTGGTGGGTACCAGGGAGAGGGCCTTTTTAGTGATGGCCCCTAGACTGGAATAGGAATAGTCTCCCCCTTGAGGTGCGTCAGGCACCTCCACTGTATTTGTTTAGGAAGGCAGAAAAGATGCACCACTTTGCCCTGGCCTTTGGTTAGATGGGGATACACATTCCCTTCCCACTTCCAGGCATCGTTACTGCTTTAATATATATCTAGATTTGATTTTAATCAAATATCTATCTATCTATCTACACACACATATATATATATATTACCCACCCTGAGACCTTCGGGTATAGGGTGGGATGGATGGATGGATGGATGGATGGATGGATGGATGGATGGATGGATGGATGGATGGATGGATGGATGGATGGATGGATGGATGGATGGATGGATGGATGGATGGATGGATGGATGGATAGATAGATAGATAGATAGATAGATAGATAGATAGATAGATAGATAGATAGATAGATAGATAGATAGATAGATAGATAGATAGATAGATAGATAGATAGATAGATGGATGGATGGATGGATGGATGGATGGATGGATGGATAGATGGATAGATGGATAGATCAATGGATAGATGGGTGGATGGGTGGGCAATAGATGGGCCGATGGATGGATGGGCAATAGATGGGCGGATGGATGGATGGGCAGATGGACCGACGGACGGACGGACGGACGGACAGATGACTCCCCTTCTCTTGGGTTTGATTTGAACCGGGTTTTTTTGCAAACAACAGGGTTCACCATGAACAAATGAACAAAGTAACAAGGGCTGTGGTCACACCTAAGGTTTAATCCAGCTTTGGTCTGCTTTCAGAGCGAGAGAACACATCAGCAAAGTGACAAGGGCTGTGGTCACACTTAAGCTTTAATCCAGCTTCACTTTCAGACTGAGGTCGTGGTCACACTTAAAGTTGATCCAACTTCAGTCCACCTTCAGAGCGGGAGAATATATCAGCAAAGCGACAAGGACTGTGGTCACATTTAAGGTTTAATCTAGTTTCACTCCGCTTTCAGACTGAGGATGCGGTCATACTTAAGGTTCAATCCACCTTCAGAGCGAGAGAAGACATCAGCAAAGCGACAAGCTGTTTTCTTCCAGAGTCAAACAACCCACAAAATTCACCTTTGGCATAGATAAATGTGGAAAGAAAATAACTGGTCACTCGGCTGAAGGTGGAGTGAAGCTGGATTAAACCTTAGGTGTGACCCCAGACTGAGATACCCAATTGGCTCTGCCCAGACTGTTGACAGTGGAACAGCCTGGCCATGACGAATCGAGCAGGAGAAGTTAGGTAGCCTGTAGGTTTGCTTTTTCTCCTTCTTGCTGCATTTCCGTAGGTCTGGCAGAAGCAGAGCTGCGTGTAAATAATATTTCGGAGCCTGTTCTCTTTCCCTTCCACTTCCCGGCCCCAAAAGTCGTAAACAGAGAGGCTGGTGCAGGAGGCAACCGGAGGAAATTGTTATGGCCGCCTGGAAGCTAACATGGGATCGTTTTAATTAGAGTGGAGAGCTGGGAACCAAGGCAGGAAAATGACATCTTAATGAGGTTTAATGAAGTTGTCTGTTGATGGCAACAGCTGTCAGGGAAGAAAGGGGGAGGAATTACACCCTAGCTAAGACTGGTGGAGATCCTACAATGAGACTCGGTGCTGCTGGCGGGTGGGGAGCGAAGGACGGTGGGCGCATGAATCTCTCATAGAGTCTGCGTGCATCACCCTACGGATTGCAGTAACGCTGGTCCCTTGCATGGGTCAGAGTTGCAAAATATGCCAGGAGGTGATTTTAACGTGGAAGCAATGCCAGGAATAGAGCAAGCTGCCTGGAAAACAGAGGGCCGCCGGTTCGGTCCCCAGCCTCTACCCAGAAGCAGGGAATGGCAAAGCACTTCTGCGTCTCGGCCAGGAAAACTGCGTAGAGGTGTTCGTGGAGTCTGGGAGGGGCTGTGGCTCAATGGTAGAGCAGACTGTCTGGAAAGCAGAGGGTTGCCAGTTGGATCTCCAGAAGTAGGGAATGACAAAGCACTTCTGTATCCCTGCCAATGAAACTGCGTGGAGGTGCCGATGCAGTTAGCCAGGAGTCGGTTATGATTCTGTGGCAATGGCAAACCATTTCTCTGTCCCTGCCAAGAAAACTGCATAGATGGGGATCTGGGAAAGGCTGTAGCTCAGTAGCAAATATGCCTGGGAAGCGCAGGATTGCCAATTGGATCCCCAGCCTCTCCCCAGAAGTAGGGAGTAGCAAACCACGTTTGTATCTTGGCTAAAGCCCAAACAGCACGAGGAATCACGTGCTTGAGGCACTGCCAGACACCAGCAATGGGAACATGGTGAAAGAGGTGAAACCAAGTGATTGGCGTGGCCTTTCTTTTGTGCTGTGACAAGAGCCTTCCACCCATAATGGATGCGAGCCACGCCGGAGATGTCCCTCCTAGTCTGTGACTGATCCCGCATCTGCTTTGGGTGGAGTGGTCAGCTGGTGAACTGCGCCACCTGCCCCGGGGCAAGGCTGTCTGCAACTGGATGGCTGGTTCCGGGATAGGCCCCACGCCTCCGTGCACCGCTCTGAACTTTGTGCATGTTTTGGAGCCTGACGTGAGGGCTACAACAGCAAGGCACGGAGCCTTTTCACAACTCGGGGCATTGCCAAAATGAGTCCCCTTGCTACCACGGCCCACAGAGGCACGTGGCTTTCCGCACACCTCTCTGGGAAGGTCCAGCAGCCCCCGGAGTGCAAAGCAGACCTGTTAAAACAATGCAGACACAGCAGGGTGTAGAAGAAAGCAGCCCAGAAGCATGTCGCCATGGGCACACAGCCAGTTCTGCAGGTACGAGGAGAAATGTTTCTCCAGATCTTGTCCCACAGGAATTGCTTGGATCCCTGTGCAGTGAGCATGAATTCCAGTTCTGCCCAGGAAACCCGGAGGTTCCTTCCTCCCCACGTTCCTGGCCCACAAAAGATCCACACACAATCTGCCTTGCAGAGAAGAGTCAGGATTTGGGGAGGGGGCGGAGGAGAAAACTCACCCACAAAGCAAACCTTCCCCCAAAAAAACCCCAGCCTCCTCCGTTATCCTTCCCAAACACAGGTTATCCTGGCCGTCTCATTCTGCATGCACGACCACTGCCCCGGACACAATTTGGGTCTCGTTGCGGCTATAGAAAGGGCCACATCATGTCCTCAGCTGTTAATCTGTGGGTAGGCTCACCATGGAGACCCCGGGCGATACACAAAGGCACGAGGAGAGGTCAATTAATCCCTCTGACACCAAGACCCAGGGTACACAGGGTGAGAGAAAGGGAGTTAATTTTAAAACTAAATAAAAGGAGGTGGCTTTTGTGTGCGCCCTGGTTTTCCCACTCCTCCAAGCTTTTCTTCGCTTCATCTGCTATTATCGGCCTGTGCTCGCATTATGCTCCTTCCTTGGTTGGTCTTTTTCTCTCTGTCTCTCTCTTTCCTTCCCCGTGAAGCCAGCTGGACGACCTTGGGCGAGTCACAGCTCTCTTCTGAGCTCTCACAGCCCCACCTACCTCACAGGGTGTTCTGTTGTGGGGAGAAGAACAGAAGCTTTGTCAGCCACTTTGAGTCCCCTTGAACAGGCGGGAAAAGCTGGCTAGACAAGCCAACTCTTCTTCTTCCTCCACAAAGCCAGCTGGGTGACCTTGGGCTAGTCACAGCTCTCTTCTGAGCTCTCACAGCCCCTCCTAGCTCGCAGGGTGTTCTGTTATGGGGAGAAGAACAGAAGGTTTGTCAGCCGCTTTGAGTCCCCTTAAATGGGTGAGAAAAGCGGGGTAGAAAAGCCAACTCTTCTTCTTCTTCTTCTTCATAGGGGGACCTTCCTTGGGGAAGGAAATCTCACTTATCATAAGCACGTTCAACACTCCACGGATATTCATAGGCATTTGAAATGCGATCGAACGTGCCGAATTTCGACGTTTGAACTCGAATAGAACGTCCCGAAATTCGAATGTAAACATCCAAATTGGATTTCAGATCTATTCATTTGAATTATCCGGGGAATCATATGTGTAAGGGTTCGTACACGATGTGTACTTGAAGATCTGCGTCTTTCCCGCATCCGCGGACATTTGTACGGATCCGTGCAGGACGGAAACGGGTTGCATACGGGATAACTACAGGATGCATATGGATGTATGTGGATATGTACAGATGTGATGAAGATGCATTCAGGCACATATGAATGTTGTTGACATTCGTATGTGCAGAGTCGAATCAGAAATTCGAACGAATAGATTTGAATTTGGCAAAAACAAATCGAATCTTGGTACGTTCGTGGAAAAACGGAGCGCCGGTCACATCCGCAATGGATCCAGATTGGATTCGACACGGATTGACAGCAGATTAACAGTGGATATGTTTCACAGCGCGGATAAGTTATGGATACGTATCAGATAGGTATTTGTTCATATCAGATATGTATTCATTTGTATTGGATATGTATCCAATACGTATTCAATATACATATCCAATACCATACAGATTTGAATGTGATCTATTCGTACGAATGTGAATTTTCAAACGATCAGTTTGTTACGAATTGGATGTCCAAAAATGCATCTGTACGCACCCATAGACCAGGGACCGCTGCATTTCAGCCTATGTGGATGCAGGCTGGATAAGAACCTGCAAAGCAAGCAAATATATTTCCCGGTTTGTTACAGGAGAAGGATGGCAAAGTCTCCATTATTCTGGAAACTCTGCAGATAAAAAATAATTTTAACAAAGAACAAAAAGAAAAGGATTGAATTCACATGCTGGATCAGACGTTTTATTGCAAGGATCTACATTATTTTTGCATCGGATGTTCTGATCGCCGAAAAGTGAAGCTTGCGGTTTTTATTTTAGTTGTTTAAAAAAAAGAACAAAACCTAAAAACCTTTTACAAATAAATTAAATCCAGGCCTTTAGGTCACGGATATAACCTTGCCTTTCTCCTTTCTCTTGCATTTTGCCTCCATTTTGCAGCCAGAACTCGGAAAACCCAGAAGAAACGTCTATACCCTTCCGGGCAATGATTTCAACTATGGGTTATATATCCATGGATTGGATGGAGGGGTCCCTGAAGGTAATATTTGGAAAAGTTCCATTTATTTATCTGTGCAGATGTGGTCCCTTCTCACCTTTCCCATGGGCTTGGGGTGGAACGGGCCTTTAACCAAGAAGGAGCAGTGCTGTTGGCTCTTCTACCCTGATTTTCTCACCCGTTTAAGGGGACTCAAAGCGGCTGACAAACATTCTGTTCTTCTCCCCACAAAAGGCAGCTTATGAGGTAGGTGGGGCTGAGAGAGCTCAGAAGCAGCTCTCCACTGGCTTTGGGGAAGAGTGCAGAATGAAACCTGGTACTCTAACATCACGTCCAAAGGACGTTTGAACAAACTGCCCGTACGACGCAGGCCGAGATCAAGAACACGGCTAGAGTGTTCCTAGAGAACACTCTCAGAAGCTAGCAGTACCATCTCCAATAGGGCTGTGCAAGAACGCAATTTGTGGATTTGATTGGTAACAAATTGAGAATTCAAAAATTCGAATGTATCCAAATAACGAAAAAACGGGTGTCTGGTCATTCGATTTGATACGAATACATCCATATGTATTCATACTAGGGGTGTGCACAAATCTTCAGGATTCAAGTCAATTTGAATCGAATACTCAAAAATTCAATTCAGTTTGAATCTGTTAAATTCGAGTTTAACCAAATTCGATTTGAATGAAGCAAATTCGAATCTATTCGTTCGGAATTTTTCATTTGAATTTGCTCTTCGGAATGTCGACAGCATTTGCAGCTGCCCGAATGTATCTTCCCCAGGTCTGCACACATCCGTGCTCATTGCGTATTTATCCCGTATGCAACCTGTTTTAATCTGGTACAGCTCCATACAAATGCGACAAAGATGCGGATCTTCAAGTACGCATCGTGTACAAACCCGTACACACGCGAATGTCCAAATAATGTGATCGAATTGATCAGAAATTCAGACCAAAACTTTAAATTCGAATTTAGGGACATTCGATTCGAATTTGAATGTCAAAATTTGGTCAATTCGATCGAATTTCTAATACGTTTGAATGTTCGTTCACATCCCTAATTCACACGAATAATTGGGACATTCATATCTCTACTGGTACATACGCATCTTGTACATACCCTTATGCATCCTGTAAGCATCCCGTACATAATGCCCGAATTATCCATTTCCGAATCCTCTACCCATTTATCCTAGGTAGGGCTGTGCATAAATGCAATTTTCAGGATCCAATTTTATTTGAATGTTTAAACTTCGAATTTGTCCAAATTCGATTCGAATTAAGCAAATTCAATTCTATTCATTTGAGTTTTCCATTCGAATTTGCGCTTACAAATGTTGAGGACGTTCGTAGATGCCCATACGGATCTTCCCCTGGTGCGTACACATCCGTACGCATCCCGTAGTTATCCCGTAGGCAACCCGTTTTCGTCCCGTACGGATCCGTACAAATGCGTACAGATGCGGGAAAGTTGCAGATCTTCAAGTACGCATTGTGTACCAACCCGTACGCATATGAATGTCTGAATAATTTGAAACGGTTAGATCCAAAATTTGACAATCGAATCAAATCTTTAAGTTTGCATTTAAGGAAATTCGATTCAAATTCGAATGTCAAAATTTGGTCAGCTCGATTCAGATTCAAATGCATTTGAATATATGTGTACCTCATTAATCCTAGGTGTCCATTACTTGCAGAAACACCGTTTTGCTTAGTGTGGTGTCATTCGTGAATGTGCAAATTACATTACACAGCCAATGATATTAAACCATGATGATCCATGCCGCAACGCGGCATTCAGAGTCACCCCTTGTCCTCTTCTGAACTGAACCTCATTTTGGCACCAAAGCACTAATCCTGGTCTCCTTAGGCCCTCAAGCTCATGTTCATTCCTTTTCTGCTCATCTTAGCATGGTCTCCTGCCAACCATCGAACCGCCCTTGCGCATGCGGACCACAAGAGCTTTGAAGGAGCCCAACTGTGGCATTACGCAAGGGGTAACCGTGGTTCTCATAAATGTTCACCTTTGGTTGCACCTTCTTGGCAGCCTGCTAAGATGTCCTCCAGAGCAAATGGTCCAGGAAACGCCTCATCCTTCATGCTGATCCAAAGGGGAACATGGAAGGCTCTCTTTGGTTGGTCCTCCAACAGACCAAAAAATGGCTGCTCTCCAGCTACCTTCCCATCCCCCAAAGGAGGAGACACCAATCTGGAAGCAGATAAGAAGCCCCTCCCCTTACCTGTTTCCTCGGTGGCCGTGTGGACGCAACCACAACCTCAACTTTGGTCAGAGCTCTTTTTCTCTTCTCTTGCTAGCCATTGGTCACTGGGACTCCATAAAACCAAAGGTCCTGCTACCCAAGGAGAAGCCCCGAGATTACAAGACCACCAACCGCAGGGCGGCCCACGATGGTTACGTCACGTCGCATGAGCACAACCTCTACCGCCGGGCCAAAGACTTCCACGTCAGTGAAGACGATGAGCGTCGCTTCAAGAGGGCCCCGCCAAAGGTGCCAACAGACATGACCTATGGAAGACCAGCACGGTGAGAAAGGGGGATGTTCTTTGTGAGAAGCTAAACCAAGTGTTCTTACTGACCTTCTTTGGTCGTGACCAACTCCTGTGACTTCATTGACCTAACCATGCCATTGTCTTGGTAGTGGTTCACCCAATTTCATTCTCCTGATGGGTGCTGGGGATCGAACCTACAACCTTCTGGTTTCCAGAGAGTTGCTCTACCACTGAGCTATGGTCAGTCCATGGACATCTTTATGGAGTAGTCTTGGCAGATATGGAAGTGGTTGAGCATTTACTTCTGCTGGAGACTGAAACTGGAACTCTTTCCTTTGCTCTGCCCCTGAGCTGCGTTGGTGACGAGATGGGCACCGGCTATTCAGTGGGGTCAGTTTTCATGGGAGTTGGCACCAAATTGCCACATTCAAAGCACCCCATGTGCCATTAGCAAGTGTGCCAGGCTCACGCCCAGCTTATGAGTTCCTTCAGGCCCCTGGACCAACCCAGCTAGACCTATAGAGTGTGGCATCCGCACCAGTGATAGGTCTACTGGGAGTCCACGTCTCCCAGTTCATCCACACTGGACCCAAGACACTGGAGTGGGATCTAGCATGAAGATGGCGTCACAGCCTACTCCAAGGGTGGGCCTCTTCCAAGTGCCCCTTAAACCATTCCAGAGGGCATCCTGGGCATGCAACCCATGCCATGGTCCGATATAGCATATCCGATACGTTTCGTCTGTGTGTTCTTCTGTACTACTGCAGCAAACTTCTGTTGCTCCCTAATCTCATTTTTTTAAAAGGGCTTAATTGCTAATAAAGACCCTCTTTGCCGGAGCGAAAAAAGAAGTGGGTTGGGTATGGATTTGGGGCTTTAAAACGGCCTCCTTACGGTGGGGGCGGCGTGATGAATAGCCGCGTGTATTTCACGCGATCGCAAATGGGCTCCGCGTATGCAAATTGAATGGGTTTTAAAATGGTCGTTAATGACCATTTTCGGCACAGGCATTAACATTAATTGCAGCCAAATGAAAATGCAGCATTAGGTTGCTGTTAGCCGCAAATGCTCCAGCTATATCGCTTTATCTTGATCAGAAGAGGCCGTCAGCAGAATGACAAGACGGCGCGGTAAATTGCGGGCAAAAGGGCTTTTATGCTATACGATGATTTCCCCCAAAGTGGAACAAAACCAGCATCAATTTCCCTTTATTTCTTCCTAAATGGAGGTTAAATGGCTGCGTGCAAGCCATCTAAGGCACAGTTTGAAAGTTTGCTCTGAAAATATTATTATTATCATTATTGCCATCATCATCATCATTATTATTATTATTAATCTTAAAGCAAATTCTAAGCAAGGCTGAGGGCCAGAACGGTCTTATTAATTTAAAGTGATTATAGGTTAGCTTGAAAACACACCTAAATGTTGACCTTCGACGTAAGTCTTCTTGCATTTTCAAAGCATGGAGCAAAATCAAATTACTGGCTCATTATTAGGTGCACGAAGGATGATTTTTGCCTTTGAATCCGAGTCGAATCGAATGTCAGCATTCGATTCGATTCAAATGTTTCGAACCCAAATGCAATAAAAACTGATTCGAATCCGATACATTTGAATCTATTCGTTCGAATGTTATATGCAAATTTGAAGATACAAATGTCGACAACAATTCGTTCCATATTGTACATACGTGTCTGTACCTTTGAACGAATGTTTTGGTTCGTTTGAAATGTGTTTGAATGTTTTAATTCGAATCGAATGACCACATTCGATCGAATTTGATCGAATTTCGAATGTTTAGAACATTCGTGCAAACCCTACCCATTATGGGCTCTGAATTTTGTATTATTTTTGGAAACAAAATAAATAAATGAAAAATGCAGGGCTTCCCATACTAGCAATTCTGACCTCCACATGTGCCCAGCCGTTTTCATTATAATCCTGAGTGTTGCTACTGTGAAGTAGAGATGAGCAGAATATTCGTTATTATTCATTATTCGGACGAATTCGGACGGACTCGGACATCCGTGTACGAGCCGAACGTCCAGGCATTCATACTTTAGTGTTCGTATGAATAGGAATATTTTGAGTTATTCGTACATATAATTCGGATGTCTGTATGTGTGCGGATACATACGGGATGAAAACATTATGCAGACAGGATAAAACGGGATGCCTACAGGATTCACATCGTGCTCCTATTGGTTCAAACGTTTTTCTTAATTCGGATTTTCGAATTGTGCAAACGTGCAAAAAAATAGCAAATGGTCTCAGGGCAGGTTACAATAACATCACATTAAAAACAGATTTAAAATATCGGTAAAACGATGACAGTTCCTACATGGGTTGTTCCATTAGACAAGGACAATGAGGGTGATTGGTGCATCCCAGAGGGAGATTGTTCCATAACCAGGGGGCCACAACCAAGAAGGCCCTACCCACGTGTTTCTCTTCCCCAACTGCTGCAGGTGGTGGGAAACACCAAGAGGGCCTCCTTGGCAGATCTTAGAGCAGGGGCAGGACTGTAGGGCAGGAGGTGGCCCTATAGATACGCCAAGATTATAGCGAAACCGGGGGGGGGGGGGAGGAGCTGCTCATGTCTGAGAGACCATTGCTGCCCTGGTCTTTGCCCGGCCTTCTAGAGGTTCCCGACTGTGACAGGTGTGCCAAGGAATCTGGTACAGCCATCCTGGCAGGAAGGAGGACAGACAGGAAAGTGCCCAACTCTCAGCAAATGCCAGCCATTGCTGGGCAACCTCTGTTCTTGTTCCTCCCTCTGTTCCTTCATGGGGTCCAGCTCTCCTTTTCACCCACCCCACACCCTGCCTGTAACTGGGAATTTATGGGCCTTTCCAACCTCTGAGCCAGATTGGTCTAGTAGTCAGGGAGCCAGACTCTTATCTGGAAATATCGGGTTTGATTCCCTTCTCCTCCATGAAGCCAGCTAGGTGGCCTTGGGCTAGTCACAGCTCCCTTCTGAGCTCTCACAGCCCCACCTACCTCACAGGCTGTCTGTGGTAGGGAGAAGAACAGAAGGTTTGTCAGCCGCTTTGAGTCCCCTTAAATGGGTGAGAAAAGCGGGGTAGAAAAGCCAACTCTTCTTCTTCCTCCATGAAGCCATCTGGGTGACCTTGGGCTAGTCACAGCTCCCTTCTGAGCTCTCACAGCCCCACCTACCTCACAGGGTGTCTGCGGTAGGGAGAAGAACAGAAGGTTTGTCAGCTGCTTCGACTCCCCTTAAATGGGTGAGAAAAGCAGGGTAGAAAAGCCATCTAGAACATGGAGGAATAGTATTTAAATATAGGAACATTGGCAACATTTGTATCCGTTATACGTATCTGTGCACATTCCGTATGCAACCCATTGGTATTCCGTAGGCATCCCATTTTCATCCCACATTATAAGCGCAAATACGCATAATACTCCCACAGGTACGTGGGTAATTCATACGAATCTGCACGTTCGAATCATTCAAATATCCGAACGAATTTTTCAGAAGATCCAAAATCTGTTTGAATGTCTCAATCCAAATGCTTTTAAATCTGATCCGAATTCGAATGTCAATATTCATCGGATTTGAACCGGATTTTTGAATTTTCGAATATTCGTGCAGACCCCTAGTCCGGGGACTGCTTCTCCACCCGGGCTCTCCGTCCTCGCCTGGTCTCTTCCCCGTGCCCCCCCATCTCCTCCGCGGCTGCGTCTCCCACCCTTTTCCACCAGAGCCAGAGAGTTGGCGCTTTTATCACAGATGCATTATTTTAGCACAGATTTATTTATTTTTTTTAAGGGGACATTTGTCATCTCTCCTTTTTCCTTCCCTTTCCCTTCGCGCCAGACATAGATTTATGCCTTCCGCAACGTTGCGCGGCCGTGCGCCGGGTTTAGGGAAGCCACTGGAGGGACAATAATAGATAATATGGCCTCTCCCTGGGGTTTTGTCCGGGTCCGCAGCCTATCCATCAGCAGCCGGCCCTCATGCCAAGGTCAGCGCTAACGAGGATGCCGCGGGGCCCCTCGCCGGCCCCATGGGGCGCCGTCCAATCAGATCACTCCGACCCGTGCCCCTGACTCTGCTCCGTACAGGAGCCGCCGTGTGTGAACGCGGAGGATTTGCAGCAGAGCGTTGTCCTCTGTGCGCCGCTCTGTTCCAGAATACCTAACACTCATTTCATGCCTGTCCTCACCTGGACGTCCTCGGTCTGCAGGTGAGCTGGCCTGTGCGGGGGAGATTAATTCATGATGCTCCTCTTGCGCGAACATTCGAGTGCATTCAACATTTGATCGAATCGAGCAAATTTCGACATCCGGATTCGAATTGAATGATCGTAAATTCGAATTTAAAGTTTTGGTCCAGATTTCGGATCTATTCATTCAGTTCATCCAGAAGACATTCACACCTTGAAGATCTGCATCTTTCCCGCATCCGTGTGCATTTGTACGGATCCGTACGGGATGAAAACGGGTTGCATACGGGATAACCGTGGGATGCATACAGATGCGAATGGGTGCGTACGGACCCAGGGAAGGTTCGTACGGTCATCTACGAATGTTGTCAACATTCGTAAGAGCAAATTCGAATGAAAAATTTGAACGGATATATTTGGATTTGCTTAATTCCGATCAAATTTGGTTAAATTCAAATTTAACAGATTCGAATTGAATTTTTGGACGACCTTGGGCTAGTCACAGCTCCCTTCCGTGCTCTCACAGCCCCACCTGCCTCACAGCGTGTCTTTTGAGGGGAAAAGAACAGAAGGTTTGTCAGCTGCTTTGAGTCCCCTTGAATGGGTGAGAAAAGTAGGGTAGAAAAGCCAACTCTTCTTCTTCCTCCACAAAGCATGCTGGGTGACCTTGGGCTAGTCACAGCTCCCTTCCGAGCTCCCACAGCCCCACCTGCCTCACAGGGTGTCTTTTGAGGGGAGAAGAACAGAAGGTTTGTCAGCTGTTTTGAGTCCCCTTGAATGGGTGAGAAAAATAGGGTAGAAAAGTCTTCTTCTTCTTGGCATAAATACAGAAGCGGTTTCAGGTGTGTGCATGGATGTTCTTAACATTTGAAATTCGATCGAATTTAATCAAATGTGGACATTCAAATTCGAATAGAATAGAATGTTCCAAAACTTCCATTCGAATGGTTCGAAACATTCGAACGTGCAGATATGTATGTATTACATACATATCTGTACGCATCCCATACGTATCTGTACACATTTGGGCTGATAGGGATTTTAAAAAAAGATGCGTACAGGATAAAACGAGATGCGTATGAAATGCATACAGATACGTATAACACATACGGATGTTGCCGACATTCGTATCTTCACCTTCGAACCCAACACTCGAACGTGTGGATTCGAATGTACTCGATTCAGATCGGATCTTGTGGCATTGGGATTCTAAACATTTGAATCAAACGCTTGGCTGTTCGATTCGACTCAAGCTCGAACGCAGAAGACCCGTTTGCGCTCATTCCTAAGCGGTGTCCCATTGTCCACGCTCAGGAATTGAACCTGCGCCTCTCCGCTTTGACGGCTCAAAGGGCTTTGCTGTTTCTCTGCATCTTGCTTCAGACCCGACCAAAGCGGACCAAATTTGACATGCTCATAGCTGCGCATCCCCTCTAAGCAGAAACCCCTACGAGTCGCTGATAAATCTTTTTAAGCGTTTTGTTTACAGCGTAATTTATTCTTCCAGCCGCATTGGTGTCTACGAGGCCTCTGAGCCAAATAACTGATCTTCCAGCGCTTAGAAAAATGCATTTTCCTTATTGGTTGCCTGCAGCGAAGTAATTTATATTGCTGTTTTTCTTCCTTGCAATTATATATATTAAAAGAGAGAGAGAAAGAGAGAGACTTCATGGCTTATGGAGATCTTGAGGTCATCTGCAACATTGCAAAAATAAAAAATAAAAGAAAATAAATCCATATTCCCTTTTTCACGCGGGCCAGAAAAGGGTTTTTTTTTTCCTTCTGTGATTTATTTTGGTTTATTTTTTAAAAAACGAACTGTTGATTTGATTGCTGCTGCGTTTTTATGACATTCAGGGATAAGAAAGAATGATTCCCAAATATTTTCCACCCAGGTGTTGTTAGAGAGGGCTTATTATTTTCTTTATCCTGGAAAGGGAAAATGAGGATAAATGGAGATCATTTTGAAAATGATCTTTGAGGCCTCTGTGTGGCTTTTATTGTCTGGGTCTGTTTAGAGGGATATCTGTAAAGCTATATGAAGCCCATAATATGGCTTTATGCTTTGCAAGTCGCTTAAGAAGAGGACGGCGCAATTTTGCCTGCGTGATCCTGGCTTCCGCTTTCTCCGGCGCCTGCAGACACCAGATGCCCCACGCCGGTTGTAAGTGAATGTACCGATGTCCTGCAAACAAGAAAATGAGAATGTGAACAAGAACCAGGGCAGGAACAGAACTGAGAATCAGAATAGGAATAGAAGAAGAAGAAGAAGAAGAAGAGTTGGCTTTTCTGCCCTGCTTTTCTCACCCATTTAAGGGGACTCAAAGCGGCTGACAAACCTTCTGTTCTTTTCCCCACAAAGCTCACCCAGTGAGGTGGGTGGGGCTGTGAGAGCTCAGAAGAGAGCTGTGACTCGCCCAAGGTCACCCAGCTGGCAAATCAAAAATCAGAACAAGTAGATTCAAATTTGCTGAATTCGAATCGAATTTGGTTAAATTAGAATTTTAAAGATTCGAACCGATTTGAATTTTTCGATATCCGATTTGAATCCAATTGCATCCCGAAAACTGCATTCACGCACCACCCTAATGAAGACGGACCAGGGAGAGCGAGCTGGACAGACATCACACCAGTCTTAAAAGAGTTGCACCGGCTGCCGATTCGCTACCGAGCCCAATTCAAGGGGTTAGGTTTGACTCATGAGGCCCTACATGACTTGGACCCAAAATATCTAAAGGAATGCCTCTTCCCATATCGACCTGCCCTTGCCTTAAAATCTGGAGGGGAGGCCCCCCTGGTTGTCCCTCCACCCTCACTAGTAAAAGGAGTGGGCACCAAGGAGAGGGGCTTCTCAGTGATGGCCCCCAGGCTATGGAATCGTCTCCCCTTTGAGGTGCGTCTATCACTTTCACTGTACACATTTAGGAAGGCAGCGAAGACACACTCTTTGCCCTGGCCGTTGGCTAAATGGGAATATATTATCTCTTCCCACTTTACAGACCCTGTTGTTGTTTTAATATCTGTCTGATTTTAAATGGTGTCACCCGCCCTGAGATCTTCGGGTATATATAGGGCGGGATAGAAATGCAAAGAATAAAGAAATGAGAACCGGAAGCAGAATCGGAACGGAAATGAGAAGAGAAAGAGAAATGCAGAAAAAAACAGGATTAAGAACAAAAAAAAAAGAAGACGAATTGGAGCAGAATGCAATGGGAATGAAAACAAGAAGAGGAGAAACAGAAAGAATGAGAAGAAGAGAAGAACAGAACGGAAACGGAACGGAAACGGGTTCAAGAACAGCTTACGACCCTGGGGGGGAAAGCTGGTGGGAGCAGAGGACCAGGGCAGAAACCGAAGGGTCCCCCCCCCCCGGTTACGGTTGGCGTATTGGCAGTGTTCTTGCTTTGACCGGAATTGCGGTCAATATTTTCCGCCTATACGGGCAAGAAAAAAGACCAGGCCCTATGGCGCTTTGTCCGGCCTGTTGGCCAACCGTGCAAAAGTGCAAACAGCCGCACGGATGGAGCGCTGACGCCGACTTTGTCTTCCCTCCTGCTTTCTCGCTCCGTCTCCTGCCATTAGTATTTATGCCCAGCAGGCTGGAAACAATTAAAAGAGATCACCGCACGCCCGGCGGCTTCTTTCTTAATTAAGGTGCAAGCGCCAGAACTTTGGAGGGGACCCGGGCGCTTCAATGACCCTCCGCCGCGTCTTCGTTTCTCTCCAGCCGACAGCCCCGGACCAGACGGGCCTTGCGCCCAAAGGAAAACAATTAAACACAGCGAGAAGGAGCCCATACCCCATTGCATGGGGAAGGCGGGCTGGGTCTGAACATCTTTGCTCGTTTGCTGCAGCGCTGGAGACGGAGAGAACGAGGCAAGGAGGCTGCAGGAGAGACACTTCCAGGCTGAAATGCACAGAATTGAACGGGGACCCCTGCGCTGATACTCCCTGCCCTGGATTCCTGCAAAGGAATGTCTAACCCTGTTTCCCCGGAAATAAGACCTACCCTGGAAAAGGAGCCCCAGCATGGTTTGTCAGGATGCTCGAAATATAAGCCCTATATAAGTGTTCTGTCCAACATCCCCTGGAAATAAGCCCTAGGAGCAAAAATTGTCTTATTTTCGGGGGAAACGCCGTACTTGTGTGCTGCTGGTGTGCGTCTGCATGCCTTAATACCATTTCTGCCAGGCCCTGGGGACCGGTTCGTGCAGAGCTATTTCTACCTTCTTTTACGTTTTGATGGGGGGCCATTTCCACTAAATCCCAGCCAAAAAGTGAGGGGCTTTCTTATGGTTCTGCTACCCTCAGGGGAGTGAGGGGCTGCGGCCAGCAAGAGGGTCTTCTCTACGGTGGCCCCCTCCAGCTTTGGATCAGCTTCCCAGTGGAGGTGCGCCAGGTGCCATATTTATATGGTTTCCGGTGCTTGGTTAAAACATACCATAGCCCTGGGAAGGAGAGAAGGCGGGGGGAGGGGGGAGGTCAAAGGTTTAAGTTTTAAATATGTTTTAGGGTCTATGATTTATCGTTTCCTCTTGGTTCGCCCTGGGACCAGGAGGGGGGGTAGAGTGAAAGGTTGTCAATTAAATAAATAAATAAATCTGAAATCTCAGATCAGTCGATATGGGAGCTGAAAACGTACAGAGAGGCTCAGAGGGATTGCTTGTGAGGAGGGGGGGAAACAGCATTTTGTACGTTTCGTAGGCAAAACAGAAAGGGGGAAAGAGAAAGAAGGGAGGGAGGAAAAGAAAGAAAGAAGAAAGGAACTAAAAAAAGGAAGAAGAGTTTGTTTTTCTACCCCACTTTTCTATTCTTCTCCCTGCAACAGAACACCTTATGAGGTGGGTGGGGCTGTGAGGGCTCAGAAGAGAGCTGTGACTTGCCCAAGGCCACCCAGCTGGCTTCATGGAGGAATGTGGAATCAAACCTGGTATTCCCAGATAAGAGTCTGGCTCCCTAACCACTAGACCAAACTGGTTTACAGGAAGGAAGGAAAAGAAAGAAAAAAGGAAGGAAGGAAAAGAAAGGAAGGAAGGAAGAGGGAAGGAGGGAGGAAAAGAAAGGAAGGTTGGAGGGAAGGAGAAGGAAGGAAGGAGAAGGAAGGAAGGAAAGAAAGAAAGAAAAGAAGGAAGGAAGGAAGGAAAGAAAGAAAGAAAAGGGAGGAAGGAAGGAAAGAAAGAAAAGGAAGGAAGGAAGGAAGGAAGAGGGAAGGAGGGAGGGAGGAAAAGGAAGGAAGGTTGGAGGGAAGGAGAAAGAAGGAAGGAGAAGGAAGGAAAGAAAGAAAGAAAAGGAGGAAGGAAAGAAAAGGAAGGAAGGAAGAGGGAAGGAGGGAGGGAGGAAAAGGAAGGAAGGTTGGAAGGAAGGAAAAGGAAGGAAGGAAAGGAAAGAAAAGAAGGAAGGAAGGAAAGAAAGAAAGAAAGAAAAGGAAGGAAGAGGGAAGGAGGGAGGGAGGAAAAGGAAGGAGGGTTGGAGGGAAGGAAAAGGAAGGTTGGAAGGAAGGAAAAGGAAGGAAGGAAAGGAAAGAAAAGAAGGAAGGAAGGAAGGAAAGAAAGAAAGAAAGAAAGAAAAGGAAGGAAGGAAGGAAGGAAGAGGGAAGGAGGGAGGGAGGAAAAGGAAGGAAGGTTGGAGGGAAGGAGAAAGAAGGAAGGAGAAGGAAGGAAAGAAAGAAAGAAAAGGAGGAAGGAAAGAAAAGGAAGGAAGGAAGAGGGAGGGAGGGAGGGAGGAAAAGGAAGGAAGGTTGGAAGGAAGGAAAAGGAAGGAAGGAAAGGAAAGAAAAGAAGGAAGGAAGGAAAGAAAGAAAGAAAGAAAGAAAGAAAAGGAAGGAAGGAAGAGGGAAGGAGGGAGGGAGGAAAAGGAAGGAGGGTTGGAGGGAAGGAAAAGGAAGGAAGGTTGGAAGGAAGGAAAAGGAAGGAAGGAAAGGAAAGGAAAGAAGGAAGGAAGGAAAGAAAGAAAGAAAGAAAGAAAAGGAAGGAAGGAAGAGGGAAGGAGGGAGGGAGGAAAAGGAAGGAAGGTTGGAAGGAAGGAAAAGGAAGGAAGGAAGGAAAAGAAGGAAGGAAGGAAAGAAAGAAAGAAAGAAAAGGAAGAGGGAAGGAGGGAGGAAAAGGAAGGAAGGTTGGAGGGAAGGAAAAGGAAGGGAGGAAAGGAAAGAAAGAAGGGAGGAAGGAAGGAAGGAAGGAAAGAAAGAAAGAGAAAGAAAAGGAAGGAAGAGGGAAGGAGGGAGGAAAAGGAAGGTTGGAGGGAAGGAGAAAGAAGGAAGGAGAAGGAAGGAAAGAAAGAAAAGGAGGAAGGAAAGAAAAGGAAGGAAGGAAGAGGGAAGGAGGGAGGAAAAGGAAGGAAGGAAAGAAAAGGAGGGAAGGAGGGAGGGAAGAAATGGAAGACTGGAAGGAAAGAAAGAAAAAGGAGGGAAGGAAGGAAGGAAACGAAAGAAAGAGAAAGAAAAAGAAAGAAAGAAAAAGTTTTTTGGGGGGGAATCCAGCACACACAGAGCTTTAGAGGACACCGCCATTTTGTCTCCTCCAGTTGGCAGCATGCATAGATTTTAATTTCAACAAAATAGCTGTCTCCTCTGAAGGATCATCACCCCCTCAGAAGGTGGAGTCACGTCTGGAGCTGAGCAGGGCTCCGGAGCTGTCATTGATTTTCCTGATTTTCTGAGGAGGAGGCGGATAAGGGGGGGGGGGAAACACCCTCTGGCTATTCCAGCAAATTAGTAGTCACTGATGACCAATTATTTTGTCCTGCCGTGAAACAAGGATGGCGCAACTTAGGATCCGGTTTGTCAGGCTCAAGGCTTGCCTCACGAAACACCTTTCAACTGGTGTGTTGCGCAAAGCCCCTCAGATGCTACTGACGCCGGCGGAGAAGTTTCATCATCCTTTAAAAAAATATATATTAAAAAAAATTAAAAAGTTTTAATGAGCTGCAGGTCTCTGACGGCCCGTCAAAAGAACAGCCCCTTCCGCTCTCGGTGGAGCCATTGTTCCCCAAATCGGCGAATCACACCTGTCAAGATTTATACATGCATACACCCCAAAAGTGTCAAGCTTATATTTGCAAATTATAATTATCATTCCCCTTGCGTTCCCTGCCCTATTGCCTTCAGGGTTTATATATATATATGTGCGTGCACGCTTAAGAGAAGAAAATTCTAGATTTCTGCTACCCGGGCGGAATACACCAAAGCCGGGAAAGAGTGTAGCGCATTTTAGATGCGCAAAGTTCCGGGTCTTAAAACCATGTTAATGCTTCATGATGCTTTCTGATATCTTTTGAAGAGGCAGCAAAGGCGCCCATTTATAAAACAAATGACAGGTCTGATTTCCAAGAGGGATGCTGAGGAATTCACCCCGGATAACACGAATGTCTCGGCTGCTAAATGCCTCCGGACTACGGGAAATAACATTTAGTAGGAGACTTTACGGGAAATCTGGGATAGGGAAGGAACATGGGGATGCCCAGAAATAAACAGGCTTTTGCATACTCATGGAGACACAACACGCACACACACTCAGGCTACACACACACACACACACACACACACACACACGTTTGGCAGTTGACAGCGACCAGCCCGGATGGCTTTAAGAATGGGTTAGACAAATTCATGGAGGACAGGTGTACCAGTGGCTACTAGGATGGGTGCCCAGGTACATCCTCCAGGTTGGGGAGACAGTCAGGATGCCTCTAAAGGTCACTTGCAAGGAGGCAAGAGCAGGCGAAGATTTTGCCTTCATCTTCTGCTTGAGATGCTCGGGAAGCCATTGGTGGGCCACCCATGTGAGGTGGGAAGCTGGACTAGATGGGCTGTGGCCTGATCCACAGGGCTCCTCTTTGGTTCTTAGGGACTAGATGGGCTGTGGCCTGATCCACAGGGCTCCTCTTTGGTTCTTAGGGACTAGATGGGCTGTGGCCTGATCCACAGGGCTCCTCTTAGGTTCTTAGGGACTAGATGGGCTGTGGCCTGATCCACAGGGCTCCTCTTAGGTTCTTAGGGACTAGATGGGCTGTGGCCTGATCCACAGGGCTCCTCTTAGGTTCTTAGGGACTAGATGGGCTGTGGCCTGATCCACAGGGCTCCTCTTTGGTTCTTAGGGACTAGATGGGCTGTGGCCTGATCCACAGGGCTCCTCTTTGGTTCTTATGAACTAGATGGGCTGTGGCCTGATCCACAGGGCTCCTCTTAGGTTCTTAGGGACTAGATGGGCTGTGGCCTGATCCAACAGGGCTCTTCTTAGGTTCTTAGGGACTAGATGGGCTGTGGCCTGATCCACAGGGCTCCTCTTTGGTTCTTAGGGACTAGATGGGCTGTGGCCTGATCCACAGGGCTCCTCTTAGGTTCTTAGGGACTAGATGGGCTGTGGCCTGATCCACAGGGCTCCTCTTTGGTTCTTATGAACTAGATGGGCTGTGGCCTGATCCACAGGGCTCCTCTTAGGTTCTTAGGGACTAGATGGGCTGTGGCCTGATCCACAGGGCTCCTCTTAGGTTCTTAGGGACTAGATGGGCTGTGGCCTGATCCACAGGGCTCCTCTTTGGTTCTTATGAACTAGATGGGCTGTGGCCTGATCCACAGGGCTCCTCTTAGGTTCTTAGGGACTAGATGGGCTGTGGCCTGATCCACAGGGCTCCTCTTAGGTTCTTATGGACTAGATGGGCTGTGGCCTGATCCAGCAGGGCTCCTCTTAGGTTCTTATGGACTAGATGGGCTGTGGCCTGATCCAGCAGGGCTCCTCTTAGGTTCTTATGGACTAGATGGGCTGTGGCCTGATCCACAGGGCTCCTCTTAGGTTCTTATGGACTAGATGGGCTGTGCCCTGATCCAGCAGGGCTCCTCTTAGATTCTTATGGACTAGATGGCCTGTGGCCTGATCCACAGGGCTCCTCTTAGGTTCTTATGGACTAGATGGGCTGTGGCCTGATCCAGCAGGGCTCCTCTTAGGTTCTTATGGACTAGATGGCCTGTGGCCTGATCCACAGGGCTCCTCTTAGGTTCTTATGGACTAGATGGGCTGTGGCCTGATCCAGCAGGGCTGCTCTTAGGTTCTTATGGACTAGATGGCCTGTGGCCTGATCCACAGGGCTCCTCTTAGGTTCTTATGGACTAGATCGGCTGTGGCCTGATCGAACAGGGCTCCTCTTATATTGTTGTAAGAGGTTATGGACCGTTCTAGCATCACCCATCCATCCAACCACCCACAAGCACAAAAACAGGTGCTGGGTGGAGACATTTGGTGATTCTGCACTTGGCTGCTCCGGTCTAAGGGGCCGGGGCCTACGGGAGCGATCCTCCTCCTTGACTGCTCTGGAATGCAGAAAGAAGATTCCTTCAATGCCTGCTGGACCAGGGCAGAATGGCTCCTTGTCCACCCTGAAGACCAGACAAGACACTTCCAAAAGGCAACCTGGCTTCATCTCCACTTATTAGATAAACATGGAAACACTCCTAACTGCTGCGGCATCACCATTTGCAGTGGTAGGAGGCACCTCGCGGTGGTGGGGCTGCCCCACCACTGGGCATGAAGGCCAAATGAACTGTGGAAGGGAGACTCCCCAGACAGAACAGCCATTTTCTGAGATCTGCTGAGAAGATCATAGCTAGGAGAACTAGTGCTTGGGTTGGAATGGTCTCTGCGTGTGCATCCCATATAGAACAGGCATCGAGTCTGTTGGATTTTCAGTCGAAACATGGATCCAGATATTGAGCTTCCTTGACTGATGGGAGATATTTCCATCCATCCATCCATCCATCCATCCACCCACCCACCCACCCATCCACTATCATCCATCCATCCATCCACCCAATCATCCATCCATCCATCCATCCACCCATCCACCCATCCATCCACCCATCCATCCATCCATCCATCCACCCACCCATCCACTATCATCCATCCATCCATCCATCCATCCACCCAATCATCCATCCACCCAATCATCCATCCACCCAATCATCCATCCATCCATCCATCCATCCATCCAAGCAAGGCTTCTCAGCATAAGACTCCAGACTGATCTGGAACATAATTTGGATTTTTAATTGTATTTTCTCTTTTCTTTTCCAGCCCCTCCACGCCTTTCTTTGACCTGCTGCAGCATAAATACAAAGAGATATGGATGGATGAACAGAGAGCAGTCATTAAAGCAGAGAAAGCAGAGAAGAAGCAAAAGGTAATCAGGGAAGCAACAGGGTTACTGGTTCAATCCCAGGTCTCTCCCCAAAAGTAGGGAATGGCAAACCACTTCTGTATCTCTGCTTAGAAAACTGCATAGAGAAGCCCATGGAGTCAGGGAGGGGCTGTAGCTCAGTGGTAGAACAAACCTCCTGGAAAGCAGAGGGTCACCAGTTTGATCCACAGCGTCTCCCTGGAATCAGGAAATGGCAAACCACTTCTGATTCTCTGCCAAGAAAACTGTGCAGAGGTGCCCATACACTCAGTCAGGACTTTGAAACTGCTTGATGGTATTATAGCCAGACTTTTAGGAGGCCTGCAAGTTACAAAGGCCTGGAAAAAATATGGTGGGACTGGACAGGTTAGGCATTCTCCATTTACACCTAGGTAGGTAAGGAACGTGTGGGGACGTGTTCTTTCCTGCCCAGCTACAAAAGGGGAATCCATCCCCACGTGCCCTAGCCCGAAAAGGCCAGCACAAGGATGGGACGCTCCTCCCAGGCCTGCCGCCATTGGGTCGAATTCAACCCAGGGGCGGACAGGCTGGTTCCGTCTCTTCCCCATGTTCCTGCGGGTTCTAGGTAACCCAATTGGGTCACCTAGAACCTGCAGGGACCAACCCCCAGCTGGGGCTTACCTCGTTGCCGCCGGGTTCAAAGTGGTGGGCCTGGCGAGCAGCGTTGCGCATCTGCCTGCCCGCGCCCGGCAACAAACCGGACAATCAGAGCCAGTTCAAACCCGGCAGCAACAAGGTAAGTCACATATGCGTGCTTCCCCACTAGGCCCCTGGGAACACCCTGGGCTGGGTGTAGAGCGTGATTTCATGCTCTGGGACGGGCTGGGGTGGTTCCTCCCACCTCACAGTCAGTAACCACCAGGCACAAAAGTTCATTCAGGAAGAACTTCCCATACCCTCAAGAGCTGCAGAACTAGGTGGGAGGGTTTCCAGCATACCGCAGGGCCTGCTCCGTGGTGGCACCTTCCCCCTGCTTTGGAATAGTGGAGGTACGCCCGGTGTCAACTTTACCTGGTTTTTGGCACCTGGTTAAAAACATAAACTTTTTCACCTGGCTGAAGGGCAGGATAGAAGTGCTATCAGTACATACATACATACATACATACATACATACATACATACATACATACATATATACATACATACATACATACATACATACATACATACATACATACATACATACATACATACATACATACATACATACATAATGCTGCCTTTCTCTTTAGAAACGGAGAGGGAAGACCTACGAGACCCGGGCCACCATGCTGAGGAAATTCCAGCCGCCCATGAAACCAGGACATCTTTGGCAAATGTCCCATTTTCGGAAGGTACCGTTCCTGGCCAGACCCCCAAACTTCCCCCCAAAGGTTTTGTATGATGTTTTCTTTTCCAGTTTAATGAAGAAATGAAGAAGAAGAATGGAATGTCTTTCCTCCTCCACGGCTGGACAAAGTCAAGAAGTGCGTAGGATCCCGGCTTCACGTGGGCCTTTTCCGTCCGCCGAGAACAGCATGGCCCCTTTTTGCACGCACAGTCAAAGACCTGGATCTTCAAGATCCAGATCCTTGAGATGGGATCCTCCTGGAGATCCGGGGTGTTTCCGCACTAGCTGCAGAAACCAGTTTAACACCACCACCACCACCGCGTTAAGTAAGATTAAAAACACTTACCTTAAACGGCTTCCGCACTGCAGAATGCGGATGCCGCTGCAGAAGCGGATGCCGCTTCTGTGTTTCGGCATGCAAAACCGGTTTTTAAAACCGGTTTTGCCGCTGAAATCCAGATTAAATGTAAGACCTGAAAAATCAGGTCTTACATCCGTCTCTTCACCTGGATGTTTGCAGAAGCAGGATGCTTCCGCACATGGCCGGGCGAAGGGATGGATGTCCCTCCGGCCGCGGTGTTGGGAAGGGCGGAAGCGGCCGGAGGGACATCCTGCTTCCAAAGCCCTTCCCCTGTGCGATGGGCACTCCGGGGGGGGGGGGGCGGCGTCGGTGCCACAGGAGCCGGCTGCCTTCGGCCACGGGTGCTGTGGCTTCCGCGCAGCACCCTGCAGATCTGGCCACCCCACGCGTGTGCAGACACGCGGATCCTCGGGAGGCCGGATCACTGGGAAACGGATTTTATTAAATCCGTTTCCCGGTGGCAAATGCAGAAGCGCTCCCGGATCTTGAAGATACCCGAAGACCCCATTGTGGAAACATTTAATCAGGTCCACATGATTCGATTTGAATGTTTAGAATCCAAATGCAACAAGACCCGGTTTGAATCGAATCCATTCAAATCTACTTGTTCGAATGTTAGGTTCGAATCTGAAAATACAATTATCGACAACATTTGTGCGTGTTATACGTATCAGTAGTACGCATTTCAGGCACAGGTGCATGCAGGTGCATTTATAGATGTGCGCGAACATTCAAAATCCAAAGACACAATTCGGATCCGATGAATGTGGACATTCGAATTCGACCCAAATGTCTTCACTTTTGAATTTAAACATTCGAACGGATTTCAGATGTTCGGAAACATTCATTCGATTAATTAGAATCATTTGAACGTACAGATCTATACAAGTATATGTATCTGCACTTATAATATGGAATGAAAACGGGATGCATACAGGATAAATCAGAATGCATACAGATACGTACAACATGTACAAAAGTTGTTGACATTTGACTCTTTAAATATGAGTCTAACCTTCGAACTAATAGATCTGAATGTAACGGATTCGAGTCTTTTTTTTTTTTAGCATTCGGATTTGAAACGTTCGAAGTGGCTGAGAAACCTTCTGTTCTTCTCCCTTAAGGGGACTCAGAGCGGCTGACAAACCTTCTGTTCTTCTCCCTTCAGGGGACTCAAAGCGGCTGACAAACCTTCTGTTCTTCACCCCACAATATAACACCCTGCGAGGTGGGTGGGGCTGTGAGAGCTCACAAGGGAGCTGTGACTAGCCCAAGGTCACCCAGCTGGCTTCGTGGAGGAAGAAGAAGAAGAGTTTGTGCACGTCCCTAAGTTTGAGATGCATACAGATATGTATGCATATGTACGTCTCTTTACATTTGAATGTTTCAGTTCGAATGTGTAGGCATCCTATTCGAGTTCGAATGTCTGCATTCGATCGAATTCGATCGAATTTTGAATGTTTAGAGCATTTGTGCACATCCCTAGTGTGTGTGTGTGTGTGTACCAAAAAGCACGCCAGAGGAAGGCACATCAACCGATCCTGTCGCCCCTTCCTCCCTTGACATGTGTGTCTGGTCATCAGCCAGCGCCACCGAGCGCCATCGGTGCCCGGGCGAAACGGCCCTTAAAACACTCATTTTAATTGCTCCATCCTTGGAGTTTCCGAGGTGGGGAAGGAAATTCTCCATAGCGAAGGTGCTCAGGCAGCTCCATTAACGGAGAAATAATTTGAGATCCATGCTGCCCCCGTTGCATCCGCTGATGGAGAAGGAAGCAAATTTCTCCGCCGAGCACCAGATAGTTGTCAGCGCGCACTGAGCAGATGCTAATTCCTCCCTATTTGCAAAGAGTTATGTGCCAGGCGATTGCCGGCCAGAGGAAAAAAACACCACAGTTCAGCAAGTTTGCTAATCCACTTCGCCTGCTCAGCGTGACCCTGGGCTCCTTTGCCCACCTACCCCTGTTAGGTCAGCGAACTGGCGCGCAGAGCCGGACCCCGAAGGGTCTCTGGAGGGACGGGAATTGGGCAATTTCCCTGCAAAGAGACGTTTGACTAAGAGCCCGTCCAGCAATCCTGTAAATCAAACGGTTGGCTTAATACCGGCTGCCATTATTCTGGGGCACTGGGGCCTGAACGGTAAATCCAGAAGAGAAAATATTCCATTTGTCCAGCCTTTAGTGGCCGAATGACTGTGAAATGTCACAGGGCTTTGGCCTGGAGGGCAGCAAAGTTAGGACGAGGAGACATTAGAGAGACGAAGTCTTGGCTGTTGATTATCACTCCTTTCTTTCTTTCTTTCTTTCTTTCTTTCTTTCTTTCTTTCTTTCTTTCTTTCTTTCTTTTCTTTCTTCTCTGAGAGCCAGATCTGCTGAGGGCCCGAAAGATGCTCGGGAAAACTCAGGCTTAGGCTGTTGCAGTGGAATAGCAAAGGATTCTGGAAGATGCGGCCAAATTCTCATATGTACTGCTGTGACTAGCCCAACGTCACCCAGCTGGCTTCATGGAGGAGGAGGAGGAAGAAGAGTTGGCTTCTCTAACCCGCTTTTCTCGCCTGTTCAAGGAGACTCAAAGCGGCTGACACACCTTCTGTTCTTCTCCCCACAATAGAACAGCCTGTGAGGTGGGTGGGGCTGTGAGAGCTCAGAAAGAGAGCTGTGACTAGCCCAAGGTTGCCCAGCTGGCTGCATGAGGGACTGCGGAATCAAACCCAGTATTCCCAGATAAGAGTCCTGCTCCCTAACCAGGCTGTGGCCTGATCCAGCATGGCTCCTCTTAGGTTTTTATGGACTAGATGGGCTGTGGCCTGATCCAGCATGGCTCCTCTTAGGTTTTTATGGACTAGATGGGCTGTGGCCTGATCCAGCATGGCTCCTCTTAGGTTTTTATGGACTAGATGGGCTGTGGCCTGATACAGCAGGGCTCCTCTTAGGTTATCATGGACTAGATGGGCTGTGGCCTGATCCAGCAGGGCTCCTCTTAGGTTCTTATGGACCAGATGGGCTGTGACCTGATCCAGCAGGGCTCCTCTTACTTCTTATGGACTAGATGGGCTGTGGCCTGATCCAGCAGGGCTCCTCTTAGTTTCTTATGGACTAGATGGGCTGTGGCCTGATCCAGCAGGGCTCCTCTTAGGTTCTTATGGACCAGATGGGCTGTGACCTGATCCAGCAGGGCTCCTCTTACTTCTTATGGACTAGATGGGCTGTGGCCTGATCCAGCAGGGCTCCTCTTAGTTTCTTATGGACTAGATGGGCTGTGGCCTGATCCAGCAGGGCTCCTCTTAGGTTCTTATGGACCAGATGGGCTGTGACCTGATCCAGCAGGGCTCCTCTTACTTCTTATGGACTAGATGGGCTGTGGCCTGATCCAGCAGGGCTCCTCTTAGTTTCTTATGGACTAGATGGGCTGTGGCCTGATCCAGCAGGGCTCCTGTTATGTAGTCATATAGAAGGGATGTCTAGGTACATCCTCCAGGTTGGAGAGACAGGCATGGATGCCTCTAAAGACCATTTGCAACGAGTTGAAACCAGGGAAAGGTTTTGCCTTTGTCTTCTGCTTGAGATGCCCAGAAGCAATTGGTGGGCCACCGTGTGAGATGGGATGCTCAACCAAATGGGCTGTGGCCCTATCCTTCTGGGCTCCTCTTAGGTTCCCATGTTCTTAAGTATCTGCCTACCTGAGAGGTGGAAGACAACCTCAAAAGGGCTTCATACCACTTCATAGCCCCAAGATGTTTTAAGATTTAATCTCTGAGGGTTCGGCTGGTCATACTTAACCCAGAAACACCGTTGAGAAAAATCTTTCTTCCCTGGCGTTGTTTCCACATCACCCCTTGGTCTAGTGGTTAGGGAGCTGGACTCTTATCTGAGAATACTGGGTTCAATTCCACCCTCCCCCATGTAGCCAGCTGGGTGACCTTGGGCTAGTCACAGCTCTCTCCTGAGCTCTCACAGCCCCACCGACCTCACAAGGTTTCTGTGGTGGGGAGAAGAACAGAAGGTTTGTCACCCACTTTGAGTCCCCTTAAATGGGTGAGAAAAGTGGGGTGGAAAAGCCAACTCTTCTTCTTCTTCTCCTCCTCCTCCTCCTCCTCTTTAAAGTTAGCTGGATGGCCTTGGGCTAGTCACAGCTCTCTCCTGAGCTCTCACAGCCCCACCGACCTCACAAGGGTGTCTGTGGTAGGGAGAAGAACAGAAGGTTTGTCACCCACTTTGAGTCCCCTTAAATGGGTGAGAAAAGCAGAGTAGAAAAGCCAACTCTTCTTCTTCAAAGCAGGGGAAAAGTCGCAGGAGACTTTCCCCATGTATTTCCCCATCCATGCCGCCATAAAAGAGCGCAAAGTCTTCACCACAAGTAATATATTACACAGGTTTCACCGTGCGATGTAGACAACCCACGCCATCACCTTGAGGGCCACGGTTCCGTCCTCTCGATTAAAAGCCGCCTTCTGCCACTTCTCTTTGATTAGCCAAACTCTCTCCTGGCAAATGGCTAGAATAATTGACTTCATTTCCTATGTGCGCGCCTTCCCTGTTCCGGCCTCACGGCTGGACAGGGGTTACATCTGTTGGTTTTATTTTTATTTCTTAAAATAATCATCCTCACAGAATCCCTGCCACGGTGCCCCGTTACCTGGTGACAGCGTCTGACAACCCTATTTGAAAGAGGCCCTCAAAGTGACAAGGACTGATCTTTCCACTTCCAGACAGTTTATGAAAGGGACAGAAACTGGAGACAACTGGGGCTGGGCTGGGGGGAGCTGGAAGCCCAAGCGCGCTGAGCATTGGTAGGATGAGGGTGCGCATATGCGCATGAGCGCAAGAGCGCAAGAGCGCAAAAGAACCATCAACAGCCTCCCTCCGCCGAGGCTTCTCCACACCTGACGTCCCCAGCGTACCGCCTCCAATTAAATCAAAATGGTTTGTTTCTAATGGCCCTTTACGCTGACAAGTGGGCTATCATTCCAGGCTTCGGGAGCTGTCACGCAGCCGAGGCAAATTCTCTGCTGATAATGCCCAAAGGTTCCAATTAGGAGCTTAGACCGCGCCTGGTGTGCTAACGATCCCCAAGACTCCCTCCAGGTCCCTTTGGCACTGCCTGTTTCGTCTTCCTCCCGCCACGGCCGCGGCCGCCACCGCCGCCACCCCTGCCACTGCGGCCGCCGCCACTGCGGCCGCCACCGCCGCCGCAAATTACTGACACAAAACGGAGGCGCCCTGGCGTCTCCACGCCACGCCAGGCCCAGGCTTGTAGGACTTAATGAGGTGATGGAAGATTTTTCCGGCTCTTCCGCTAAATTCTTTTCTTGTCTGACAGCTGCTCAAGGGTTGACCTTATAAAAGATTTAGTGTTTCTCATTATTTTCTGCCAAATATTGCAAGTGATGGCTTTCAGAGGTATCATTTGCATCCGGGGGCCTTTTCCGCACGTGCGTGGCTCTGTAGGAGCGGAGAGAGGGGTGCCGCTGGGCACAGATATATGTATTTTCCTGGACACTTTCTCCCCTGCCGGGATGGAGTGTTTGTTTTCCTTCTCAAAGGAAGGCCAGAAAAATGTAGACAGTTTTGCTGGAAAGGAAACATGCATTAGTCGGTGTGTGTGTGGAGGGGTTGTTTTTGTCGTTGGACTGAAGAAAAATCCAAAAAGCAGAACTCAGAGCAAGCAACAGCGCTGAGGAATCCAGAAAAGACCTCCAGGGCCCAAGGCAGGAAGAGCCAAAAGGCCCATGGGCATGATCCTTCAGCGGCACACAAGTCAGGGCCAGGGGAATGGTGGGAGGGTCTTCCCTGCTGCATATGAAAACTCACCGCCTCGGGAAAGCTAGATCCTCAAGGATCCAGAAAGCTGAGCCAAGTCCTTTGAGCATCTAGACAGTCTCTACTGACTGTCAATATTTCTGCTGTTCGTCAGCGTCCCACGTTCTGGTTACGTGACTCCTCCATATGCCATTTTTTTTGATGGGGAGGGGGGTCTGAATTGCATTAATTTCAAGCAGGAAAAATGACATTTTGGCTGCGCCTTTGAAAATATTGAGCAAAAAGTTATTTTCCTTTTGCAAAATTCACAGCCTTGATTCTGCTTTCTGGAGCTGCTTTTGCGCATACCTTCTTGGTCCTTCTTAGAGCTGCTTTTGGGCATACCTTCTTGGTCACAGGGTGTTCTGTTGTGGGGAGAAGAACAGAAGGTTTGTCAGCTGCTTTGAGTCCCCTTAAATGGATGAGAAAAGCGGGGTAGAAAAGCCAATTCTTCTTCCTCCATGAAGCCAGCTGGGTGACCTTGGGCTAGTCACAGCTCTCTTCTGAGCTCTCACAGCCCCACCCACCTTACAGGGTGTCTGTTATGGGGAGAAGAACAGAAGGTGTGTCAGCTGCTTTGAGTCCCCTTAAATGGGTGAGAAAAGTGGGGTAGAAGCCAGTTCTTCTTCTTCCTCCATGAAGCCAGCTGGGTGACCTTGGGCAAGTCACAGCTCCCCACTGAGCATCCACAGGCCCACCCACCTCACAGGCTGTTTGTGGTGGGGAGAAGAACAGAAGGTTTGTCAGCCGCTTTGAGTCCCCTTAAATGGGTGAGAAAAGTGGGGTGGAAAAGCCCATTCTTCTTCTTCTTCTTCTTCTTCCTCCAAGCCAGCAGAAACAGGCCGGCCTAAAGTATGGATGCGGGAAAGATGCGGATCTTCAAGTATGCATCGTGCATAAACCTGTACACATGCACATGACCGAATAAGTCAAATGAATAGATTTGAAATTCATATCAAAACTTTAAATTCAAATTTAAGGACATTCGATTCGGATTCGACCGAATTTTGAATGCATTCGGATATTCGTGCAATTTCCTACTCCTGTTGTCGCTGGGATGGAGGGAAATGAATTATCACTGCAAGGCAAGACATTTAACTTGTTATATCCATGCGTGTTGCACACAAACGGTCCTTTACTCTGGTGCCGGAGCCTCTAAAGAGTTCTTTGCAAGTCACAAAGTGAGGCAAGAAGATTTTGGAGCAAACACAGATGAAGGAAAGTTGCAGGCAAAAACAGACAACAGATGTCAGCAGTCCCTGCAAAAATGCTGCCAAGAAGCCCGCTCTCTTTCACCTTGGTTTTCTTTCCAGCTCAGGTGTTACACTGGTTTATTTTGTGTGCTTTATTTGTGAGCTGGAAACTCAAAGTGGCTTGGAGAGCATTAAAAGCAAAGGTAAAAAACAAAACAAAACATTAAATAAGCAAGCAGCCAAAGAAGCCAGCCATTAAAACACAGTAAGCAGCTGTGCAAACATGGTTTATCCAAGCAATGCCTGCAGCAAAAGACGGAGTTGTACATGGAACAGCAGAGGGGAGGGATCCTGCGTCCCACTGTGGCCCACTGAGACATTAGCTGGAATGCTGTGCTCAGACTCTGCATGCAAAAGGGCTTTCAGAAGCCCCAAAGGAGGGTCCCAGAGGGGATCCAGGGATCTGAGAGGTTCTCTGCAACGACAGGAGGAGGAGATGAGGTGAGACGCTGGTGTTAGTGTTCAGGTCCAGTAATGGGCACAAGGACCTAAGAGGAGCCCTGCTGAATCAGGCCGCAGCCCACCTTGTCCACCATCCTGTCCCACAGAGTACTTCTGAGCATCCCCAACAGAACACAAAGCAGAACCTTCACCAGCTCTCAAATCCCTGCAAATGGCCTTTGGAGGCATCTTGCCTGTCTCTCCAACCAGGAGGTGGAACCTGGGCATCCACTCTAGTAGCCACTGATGCACCTGTCATCCATGAATTAAGAGGAGTTGTCATGGATCAGGCCACAGTCCATCTAATCCAGCATCTTGTCCCACCCAGTGGCCCACCGGTTCCTTCTGGGCATCTCAAGCAGAAGACAAAGGCAAGGCTTTCACCTGCTCTCGAATCCCAGCAAATGGCCATTAGAGGTATCTTGTCTGTTTCTCTAACCTGATTAGATTAGAACCTAAAAGTGGAGCCCTGCTGGATCAGGCCACAGCCCATCTAGTCCATATGAACCCAAGAGGAGCCCTGCTGGATCAGACTACAGCTCATTTAGTCCATAAGAACCTAAGAGAAGCCCTGCTGGATCAGGCCACAGACCATCTAGTCCATAAGAACCTAAGAGGAGCCCTGCTGGATGAGGCCACAGCCCATCTAGTCCATAAGAACCTAAGAGGAGCCCTGCTGGATGAGGCCACAGCCCATCTGGTCCAGCATCCCATCTCACACGGTCGCCTACCAATTGCTTCTGGGTGTCTCCAGGAGAAGACAAAGGCAAAACCCTCACCTGCTCTCAACTCCCTGCTGAATGGCCTTCAAAGGCATCCGGCCGGTCTCTCCAACTTGGACACCCAAGATGAGACGGTCAAGCACTGTTCTCCAGTGCCACGGGCATTAGACCCATCATGGATTGGTACAAGTTCCCATCTCCTCCCTTTCTCCAAAGGTGAAGTTTTCTGCTCCTAAGGAATAGTCTCTTTGTGAGCAGGTCTGGTGGCCTCCATCTCTGGAGGTTTTCAGGAAGACGTTCAAAAGCCACTTCTCAGCCATGGCCTGATTTGGTGGCCTGAACGTGGCCAAGGGTTAGACTACATGACATTCTTGTGCCACCCAAATTCCACGTTTGTATGATTCTTTGATTCAATGAAAACAAATAAATGAAAAGTTAGTGTCCGTATCCTGGCAGCACGGATGCTGGCACTGTGCGTGGAAAGTTGCCTTCCCGCCAAGCTTTAGGGACATTTGGAGTCAATTCGAATAATTGAAAATTCGATTCGATTTGAATTATTTAAATTCAAATTGGACAAAATCCGATTTGGATTAAGCAAATTCGAATCCGTCCGCTCAAATTTCTGCTTCGAATCTGCACATACAGACGTCGACAACATTCGCGTGTGCGCGCACACATCTTCCTGACAACCGTAGACGTCCGTACGCGTCTGTACACGTGCGTAGACATCCCGTAGTTATCCCATAAGCAACCCGTTTTCAGATCCGTAGAAATGCGTAGAAAGTTGCGGGTCTTCAAGTATGCATCGTGCACTAACCTGCACACATACGAATGTTCGAATAATTGGGAGAAGTAGTCCCAAAATTCAATTTGAACGTTTAAATTTGAATTTCTGGACCTTCTATTCAAATTCCGAGTGTCGAAATTCAGCACGTTTCATCGCATTTCGCGTGCCTACGAATATTTATGCGCATTTCTTCCAAGCTTGGCTGTGGTGGTTTTCCCCAAAAGGGCATTTACTCCATTGAATCAGCATTGTCTAATGCGCCAGTGGTGCAGGATTTAAAAGTCAGCCGTGGTGCAACTAAGATCTGTTAGTCTTAATGTGTGTTCCTTTCACCTTCTGCCTTCAGACAGGGACCTCTCACCTTCTGTGTCTCTAATGACTGACCTGGAATTAATCTATACTTTTCAAGTGTTCCTCAATAATGAGAAAATCACTCGCAAAAGGGAAAGAGAAAAATGGACACGCGTCTTCTCCCCATGCCGAAACCCACCGGGTCCCTGTCATGGATAAATGTTTTTCTCCGAGGATTGGAGCAGATGTCACAAACCCTCACGGCAGCCTTTGGGCTCGTTTTATTATCTCTTCTCTCTCCATCACTCCATCTCTCCCTCGGCGGCAGGATCCGCACAGCACGGTCACGGCACCGAGGGATGGCCCAAAGGGCACAGGACCCCCACATCAGAAGACCCGTTGGGTCACCGGCCTGCCAGAAAGTACCATCAGAGGTATTTTCCCTGCAGCATAAAAGGGGAAAGCATCCTTCTGATGTAGGGATGTGCACATATATTCGTAGCATTCGTTATTTGGACGAATTAATACAAATTCGGACATTCGTCCACGAGTCGAATGTTACAACATTCTTACAATTAGTGTCCGTACGAATAAGAATTTATTTATTTATTTATATTTATATTTATATTTATATTTATATTTATATTTATATTTATATTTATATTTATATTTATATCCCGCCCCAAACCCGAGGGTCTCTGGGCGGCTCACAACATTTTAAGACACAGACATATCAAATCTGTATAAAACAATGCTAAAACCAATACAAGGTTTAAAATCCGACATAATAATAATACTAAAAAAGGGAGGAACATTCATACAAACTGTGGATTTTAAGGTTGTTACCTGCCCAGAGACCTTTGGATATCGGATGGGATAGAAATAGGAAGGAAGGAAGGAAGGAAGGAAGGAAGGAAGGAAGGAAGGAAGGAAGGAAGGAAGAAAGAAAGAAAGAAAGAAAGAAAGAAAGAAGGAAAGAAAGAAAGAAAGAAAGAAAGAAAGAAAGAAAGAAAGAAAGAAGGAAGGAAGGAAGGAAGGAAGGAAGAGAAATAGATAGATAGATAGATAGATAGATAGATAGATAGATAGATAGATAGATAGATAGATAGGTAGGTAGGTAGGTAGGTAGGTAGGTAGGTAGGTAGGTAGGTACGTACATACATACATAAAGTAAAGAAGAAGTAAAGAAGTAAATAAATATTTTGTACGTTCGTTAAACTGGGTATACAAATCAATATGTATGCATTCGTAAAGGATACGTATCCGATACGTATGTGTTGGCATAGGATACCTATCTGATAGGTATGTGTTTATGTAGGATCCGTAAGCAATATCTGTAGGCGTTCGCATCAGATATTCATATGAACTCATGCGAATATATTTGTATCGAATAGCATCTGACCACATTCGAAGGGGATCCTTTCGGACGAATACGATCATTAATCGATCAATTCCGGACAAATTCAGACATAGTTTGGACCTATGTATATGGATGGATACCTGCGCATCGCATTCATATCCACACGCATCCATGCAGATACGTACAGGATAAAAACGGGATTCGTATGGACGCGTACCCATGCATACAGGAGGCCTATAATCAAATAGGTATCGAATATTTGGATGGAGAGATATAAATGTATTCGTACCAGTTTGAATGTCCAGACATTGGTTTTTTCTTTATTCGTACGAAATTGGATGTTCGAATATTCGATTCGAATCGGATCGGATTTGAAAATTGCATTTCTGCACATCCCTGGTCTCTGCATAACCCCGTAGAGATCGGCAAGTGTGGCTTCTGGTGACCCATCTCCATCCAGCTGTGGCGGCCAGAGCGCGGGTATGAAATCAGGACCTCTCCATAACTCCCCTGTCCACCATTTTGCCAGGCACACACATTGGCAGATGTGTATATGGGGAAGGCCCCAGCAACACGGGGAAGGGGTCCTTTTGTGGGGGTGCCCACCCCCGGGAACCCCCTCACGGTGGCCATGAAGCCTGCACCAGTGTTGGGGTCCTGAGAAGTCTCCAATGTGCAAGGTCTCTTCTTTACACGTTGCGTTCCAAAGCAAACACTTTGGGAATCTCAGCTCTGCAAATGGCATTAATAGATGACTAACCGAGGGGGGGGGGGGGTTGGACCTTCCTTTCCTCTTCCTCACTTTCCCCCCCCTCCCCTCCCCTCCCCTCCCCTCCCCTCGCCCCCCACCCCCTCGCCCCCCACCCCCTCGCCCCCCACCCCATCAACCCTCCATAGGCGGGATCGTAATTATAGATTTAGACATCTGACCTTGAAAATGCCATCTGATCTGAATTAATGAGATTTGAGGACTTAATACCTGGATGTCCACAATTATCTTTGCAGCTGGAGAAGCATTTGCTCATCAGAAAATTAGCCTTTTGGTACTGGAGCTGTTCATTAAGCCTTCTTGGCGAAGGCGGAGTAAGGTCTCCAAAGCGGACCGGGGACAAAAGGACTTAATCAACAGATCCCAAAGGGGGAAGGATCCAGGTTGGAGGCTGAGAGCAGAGAGCCGGATCAGAGGCGTGTAGGAACAAGCTGAGCTCGTAATTTCCCTGAACTTCGGGTCGGCACCTGCTAGGCTGCACTGTCTTGTCCACCTAGCTCAGTACGAGCAGAGCCGGAAGGCAAGGCGGAAGACAAAGCTGCTTCGGTCCCCATACTGTCCCAAGAAGTAGGGAATGGCAAACCACTGCTGTAATGCTGCCCAGAAAACTGCATAGAGGTGCCTGTGGGAGTGGCTGTAGCTCAGTGGTAGAGCAAACAGCTTGGAGAGCAAGGGGGTTGCTGGTTTGATCCCAGACTCTTCCAGGAAGCAGGGAATGGCAAACCACTTTGGTCTAGTGGCTAGGGAGCCAGCCTCTTATCTGGGAATACTGGGTTTGATTCCGCACTCCCCCATGAAGCCAGCTGGGTGGCCTTGGGCTAGTCACAGCTCTCTTCCGGGCTCTCACAGCCCCACCTACCTCACAGGGTGTCTGCTGTGGGGAAAAGAACAGAAGGTTTTCCAGCAGCTTTGTGTCCCTTTGAATGAGTAAGAAAAGAGGGATAGAAAAGCCAACCCTTCTTCTTCATCCCTGCCAATAAAACTGCATAGAAGAAGAAAAATTGGCTTTTCTACCCTGCTTTTCTCACCCATTTAAGGGGACTCAAAGCGGCTGACAAACCTTCTTTTCTTCTCCACACAAGAGAACACCCTGTGAGATAGGTGGGGCTGTGAGAGCTCAGAAGAGAGCTGTGACTAGCCCAAGGTCACCCAGCTGGCTTCATGGGGGAGGGCGGAATCAAACCCAGTATTCCCAGATAAGAGTCTGGCTCCCTAACCACTAGGCCAAACTGGCACGCATAGAGAGGCCCATGGAGTTTCAGAGGAACTGTAGCCCAGTTTTAGAGCAAACTACCTGGAGAGGAATTAGGCAATGGCAAACCACTTCTGCATCCCTGCCAATAAAACTGCGTAGAGATGCCCCTGCAGTCTCATCTGAACAGATCCACGCTTGTGATGCAACCCTTGTCTGCAGGACGAAACTCAAGTTCTGCTGTTCCCCGTTTCCTTGCCTCTAGATCGGTCCGCATCTTTCCACCTTTCCGGACCAGGAGTCTCACAGAAGGGCGGTCGAAGTCTTCCGTTCCGAAATCCCGGTGAGAATCGGCCCTCTTGCGCAAGG
Organism: Aspidoscelis tigris stejnegeri; assembly: GCA_023333525.1. Taxonomy (NCBI): domain Eukaryota; kingdom Metazoa; phylum Chordata; class Lepidosauria; order Squamata; family Teiidae; genus Aspidoscelis; species Aspidoscelis tigris. The sequence continues at coordinate 12,225,518 of JALMGA010000016.1, forward strand.
CCTTTACACAGCGGTCTGTTAAGAGGAAACCGGAAGAGCGAAAAGCGGGGAAAGCCAATGCAAAGTGTGCAGAAAACGCTGCTGCTGAAAAGAAATTTTTTTATCTGTGTGTGTTTTAAATTTTGGGATTTAGCTTTGTGTGGTTGATTAAACTCATGATGGACTGGACGGCTCCTGTCTCCACGATAAATATTTCCCCCTCAGGTTTGCTGCATCCACACTGAAGCTTTAATCCGGCTTCCGTCCACTTTTTCACTGCGTCCACACCTATGTTTTAATCCAGTTTCAGTCCACTTTCGGAGTGAGATAACACAATGGGAAAGTAAGAAGTAGTTTGCTTTTGGCTTTGCCTAGCTCAGAAAACCCACCTTTGGGTTAGAGAATGTGGAAGGAGCATCGCGAGCCATTTTGCTGATGTGTTCTTCCAGTCTGAAAGTGGACTGAAGCTGGATTAAAACTTTGGTTCAAACACAGCTCATGGTACATATACGTGGCTTTACAAGCCATAAAAGCTAAGTCAGTTATTTTGACTCCCAGTTTGGTCTACTGGTTAGGGAGCCAGACTCTTACCTGGGAATACCGGGTTTCATTCTGCTCTCCTCCATGAAGCCAGCTGGGTGGCCTTGGGCTAGTCACAGCTCTCTTCTGAGCTCTCACAGCCCCACCAACCTCACAGGGTCTTCTGTTGTGGGGAGAAGAACAGAAGGTTGGTCAGCCGCTTTGAGTCCCCTTAAATGGGTGAGGAAAGCAGGGTAGAAGCAGGTTTTGGGCACTTCTACTCCCCAGACTTTGAGGGAGGAATTTTTGGGTGCTTTTTCACTAAACTTTGATGCAACCAAAATTGTTCCTCCCCAAGATGAAATCTCAGGATTTGGTCCTCACCTTTCCCATTCCTGTGCCACACTGGGAAAGAGTTTCAAACACATGCTGAGAAACAGTGTTCACACACAGTTCAGGAGGGCTGCGTCCACACCAACGTTTTAATCCAACTTCAGTCCACTTTCAGACTGAGGGAACATATTAGGAAAGCGAGGCGTCATTTTCTTTCTGCATTATCTAACCCAAACCTAATTTTTCCTGAGTTAAGAAATGCAGGAAGGAATCGGCTTGTCACTTGGGTGATATGTTCCCTCACTCTGAAAGTGGACTCAAGCTGGATTAAAACCTAGGTGTGAATGCAGCCAAGGGCATTCATTTCTGTTTAGCAACTGATCACTGTTTGCTTTTTTTTACCCAAGATTCAACCTTTAAGCTTTGCATCCAAAGTCACTGCTGTCTGTAACACAGACCTCAAATTCCCCTGTTCCTGGCATTTTGCAATGGGAATTCTTTGCAATGTATCCTTTGCACAGTCTTTGGAACTTTCCCTTGGCTGGAGAAAGGATCTGATGATTCTCCCTTGACTCTACCTTGGCCAGACCTAATTTGGAGCCCTGTGTCCAGTTCTGGGCACCCCAATTTAAGAAAGACATCGACAAACTGGAGCAAATTCAAAGGAGAGCTACCAAAATGGCGAGTGGTCTGGAAACCACGTCCTACGAGGAAGGGTTGAAGGATCTAGGAATGTTTAGAAGACTCAGAGGAGACGTGATCATGATCTTCGAGTCTCTGAAGGGCCGTCACAGTGCGGAGGGATCGTCCCTATTCTCACCTGCACAAGGTGGGAGGACTAGAAACAACGGGATGAAACTTCAAGGGAGTCAATACAGGTTAGATATCAGGAAAACCTTCCTGACAGTGAGTGGGATCAGTCAGTGGAATAGGTTGCCACGGGAGGTGGTGGGTTCTCCTTCACAGGAGGTCTTCAAGCAGAGGCTGGACCTACATCTGTCTGGGATGGTTTAGGAAACCCTGCATTGAGGAGAGGGTTGGACTAGATGACCCTGGAGGTCCCTTCCAACTCTATGATTCTGGGTCTGAGGTGTCATTATCTACTCATATTTTCTCTTCCAAGCCCCCTTGTCTCCCCTCCACAGACTTTGCCCCATTTCTCTTGGAATCTCCTTGTGCAACACTGACACCCACTGGTCACTCCAGAGTCATCGGAAATGCTCAATGCATCCGTCTTGTTCCCAAAACTCACAACAAACAAGAAAGTGGCCAATGGTTCCTCCTTAAAACAAGAAAGAAGGAGGAGAACCAATAACTTTCTGGTGCCTCCTCTTGCATCTTGCTCCCAAACCTGCCCATTTTGGCATTTGGAGTGAGTTTATCAGCCATCATTTCAGAGTACAGGGTAGGAAATACAGGGCTTGACTCTTAATATCAGACTCATATCTCATAGTCACTGGGTTTGGTTTCGCACGCCTACACAAAGCCAGCTGGGTGGACTTGGACTAGTTTCAGCCCCACTGACCTCACAGGGGAGAAGACTAGAAGGTTTGTCAGCTGCCTGGGCTCATATGTATGTTGTCGACAACCGTATTTGCAAATACGGATCCCACATTTGCACGGATAGATTTGAATATGTCCGAATCGAGTCGAATGTAAATACATACAAACTTTAACCCTTTGCATCGATTCAGTTTTTTGGATATTCCATTCAAATCGAATTGAATCCCAAAACCTGCATTCGTACAGACCTCTATCAGGCACCATGCCTTCATTTTGATTAGGAGTAACCCTACCAATCCATTTCTGGGTCCAGTCATGACAGAAGTATCCTATTTTGGGGAAACCGGATTCTGAACCCAGCTTTTCCCAAACCAGCCCTATATTCCACCTGTCTGAATGCTGCTGCCAGGAAGCGCCACCTGAACGGGGGCTGAATTCGCACTTAAGCCTCTACTACGAATTAGGACAGCTCTGGTACAGCTCTTCTTCCTCTTCCTCTTCCTCCTTTCTCTCTTCTCCCTCTTCTTCTTCTTCCTTCTCCTCCTTTGGTCTAGCGGTTAGGGAGCCGGACTCTTATCTGGGAATACCGGGTTCGATTCTGCCTTCCCCTATGAAGCCAGCTAGGTGACACTGGGCTAGTCCCAGCTCTCTTCTGAGCTCTCACAGCCCCACCTACCTCGAAGGGTGTTCTGTTTGGGGAGAAGAATAGAAAAGCTTTGTCAGTTGCTTTGAGTCCCCTTAAGGGAGAAGAACAGTAGGTTTGTCAGCCACTTCGAGTCCCCTTAAATGGGCGAGAAAAAGGAGAATAAATAAGGCAGCTGGCAGAAAAAGTTGGTGCTGCTCAGTACAGACTCCACTACAGCTTCCTGGCTTCATTTGGTCTAGTGGTTAGGGAGCCGGACTCTTATCTGGGAGTACTGGGTTTGATTCCTCACTCCTCCAGGAAGCCAGCTGGATGACCTCGGGCTAGTCACAGCTCTCTTCTGGGCTCTCACGGCACCACCTACCTCACAGGGTGTTCTGTTGTGGGGAGAAGAACAGAAGGTTTGTCAGCAGCTTTGAGTCCCCTTGAATGGATGAGAAAAGCGGAACAGGAAAGCCAACTCTTCTTTTCCCTCCACGAAGCCAGCTGGGTGATTTGGGCTAGTCACAGCTAAGCTCTCACAGCCCCGCCATCAACCTCACGGGATGTTCTGCTGTGGGAGAAGAACGGAAGGTTTGTCAGCCACTTTGTGTCCCCTTAAATGGGTGAGAAAAGCGGGGTAGAAAAGCCAACTCTTCCTTCTTCATCCCAATGTTCCTCCTCCTTCCCCTTTGATCTGCCATCTTCTCCCTCCTGTGCGCTCTCTCTTTTCCCTTCTCTTCCTATCCCCTTTTCCTCCCCTCCTGTGCTTGAATTTCTCCCCTTCCTTCACCCCTTCCCTTGATTTCTCCATCTATTTCTCCCTTTCCTTCTTTCCCTATTTTTCTTACCGTTTTTTCTTTTTCTAGTTCCTCCTTCCTTCACTTCCTTCTTCCCTTCTCAATTTCCTCCCTTCCTTCCTCCCTTCCTTCCTCCCTCCCTCCCTCTTTCTCTCTAAGTCTCCTTCCTTCCTTCCTTCCTTCCTTCCTTTCTTCCTTCCTTCCTTCCTTCCTTCCTTCCTTCCTTCCTTCCTTCCTTCCTTCCCTCTCTCTAGCCTCCCTCCCTCCCTCCCTCCCTTCCTCTCTCTCTCTCTCTAGGTCTTCCTTCCTTCCCTCTCTCTAGCCTTCCTCCCTTCCTCCCTCCTTCCTTCCTTCCTTCCTTCCTTCCCTCTCCTCTGTCTCTCTCAGCATCTCTCCTCCCACCCCAAGACCCCCCTGGAAGAGCTTGTGGTCCCACAAGGACCGTGCCAGGGAGAACTTTCAGGCTGAAAGTTTCAGCTTCCATTGTCCTACCTAGAGACTGGATCCAATCTCTAGCTGCCGCCATCAGAAAACCCAGTGGTGTCTGCAGAAAAACCGTAGCCCCCAAAATAACCAAATGGGGACCCCACACTAGGAAGGAACGTGCACACATGCTCTGAACATTTGAAATTCGATTGAATTCGATCGAATGTGGACATTTGAATTCAAACAGAATGTCTTCACATTCAAATTTAAACATTCAAACGAATTTCGAATGGCCAGAAACATTCATTCGAATGATTCAAAACATTCAAAAGTACAGACACCCACGTACAGGTATCTGTACGCATTTGCGCTTATAATGTGGGTTGCAAACGGGATGCATACGGGGATAAAACAGGACGCGTACGAAATGTGTACAACATTCATATCTTCAGATTCGAATCTAACATTCGAACCAATAAATCGGAACGTATTCGATTCGAATTGGAGTTTGCTGCATTCGGATTCTAAGCATTCAAATCGAATAGATGAGAGCTCAGAAGAGAGCTGTGACTAGCCCAAGGTCACCCAGCTAGCTTCGTGGAAGAGGGTGGAATCAAACCCGGTATTCCCAGATAAGAGTCTGGCTCCTTAACCAGTAGGCCAAACTGGCTCACTCCTGTGGCAAGCCGTTCCACTGGCCGATGGCTCTTCCTATCAAAAAGCTTCTTCCAACATCTAATCTGTGTCTACCTCCATGGAGTTCCATGTCATTGTACTCCGTGTAGGACATGTTGAGTAGACTACTCACCATCTCAGCCACCCTCCTGTGAACGAGCTCCAGTTTGTTGGTGCCTTTTTTAAACTGGGGGACCCAGAACTGAACCCAGTGCTCTAGATGGGTTCTGACCAAGGTGGAGTGCAGAAAACCTGAACAAAATGTTCATGGTAGGCATTGGGTTGGAGGCAGGCACCTGGATTGTTTGGTTGTATTTCTATCCCACCCTGTACCTGAAGGTCTCAGGGAGGTTTACAATATTATATTAATCCTGGAGGCAGGCACCTGGGTTGGAGGTAAGCACCTGGGCTGGAGAAAGGCGCCTGGGTTGGAGGTAAGCACCTGGGCTGGAGGAAGGCATCTGGGTTGGAGGTAGGCGCCTGGGCTGGAGGTAGGCACCTGGGTTGGAGGGCACCTGGGTTGGAGGAAGGCACCTGGGTTGGAGGAGGGCACCTGGGCTAGGGGTAGGCACCTCCAACTCAAGTGGCTCATGGTTCCTTGTGACTCCAGGACAACCAGATTGGAGGGAAGAACTTGGAGAAGCAGGTGCTGAACCGAAGGCGCTTGGAGCACCTTGGTTCCTCTCTGGCAAGTTTTTGGGACCTCTATGGCCTCCCGGCTTTTGCAGGACCAACCTTGGAGTTGCTTGTGGTTCTCCGGACACCCAGAGTCACCTGCAGGGGGAGAACGTGACCAGCAAGGGCAGTAGATTGTGAAGGCTGGACACTTCCACTCTGAAGGGGGGGGGGAGAAAGTGGGGGGGGCGCTTTGATGACTGGAGGACGATTGGAACCTTCCAAGCGGTGCCTCCGCCCGGGCCAGCCTGGCTTCCCGCCTGTACACGTGCACGCTCCCCCTCCCCCCTCCCCCTCCCCGCTCCCCACGCCCCCCCCCCCCCGGTCATCCTTGTCTGACAGCTTGCAAACGGCTTAGACCTCAGAACTCCTCTAGGGAGGGCAGCTCCGTGCCTGCTGCGAGGAAGGAAGGGCGCCGCCGCCGCCGCTTACAAGCTGCTGAATCAAAGGGAACCTTGCGGGGGAGGGAGGGAGGGAGGGAGGGAGGGGGAAAGGGGAACTAGAAAGAGAAGGGGGAGGGAGGAATGAAAGGGAAAGAGGGAGAGAAGGAAAGAAGGAAAGAGAAGGAGGATGTGAAAGTAGAAAGAGAAGAGGGAGGGAGGAAAGAGGGAAGGAGGGAAAGAAGGAAAGAGAACTAGAAAGAGGGAGGGAGGAAAGAGGGAAGGAGGAAGAGTGTGAAAGGAGAACTAGAAAGAGAAGAAGGAGGGAGGAAAGAGGGAAGGAAGGAAAGAAGGAAAGAGAGGGAAGGTGTGAAAAGAGAACTAGAAAGAGGGAGGGAGGAAAGAGGGAAGGAGGGAAAGAAGGAAAGAGAAGGAGGATGTGAAAGTAGAAAGAGAAGAGGGAGGGAGGGAGGAAAGAGGGAAGGAGGGAAAGAAGGAAAGAGAACTAGAAAGAGGGAGGGAGGAAAGAGGGAAGGAGGAAGAGTGTGAAAGGAGAAGTAAAAAGAAGGGGGAGGGAGGGAGGGATGAAGGAATGAAAAAGGGGGGAGAGAAGGAGGGTGTGAAAGAACTAGAAAGAGAAGAGGGACTGGGAAGGGAGAAGGGAAGGAACAAAAGAGGAAAGGAGGAAGAGAAGGAAAGAAGGAAAGAGAGAGGGTGTGAAAGACTGTGAAAGGAAAATTAGAAAGAAAAGAGGAAGGGAGGAAGGATGGAAGGAAATGGAAGGAGGGAGAGAAGGGAAGCAGTAAAGAGAAAGGGAGGGAGAGAAGGAAAGAAAGAGAGAAGGAGGAAGGAAGGGAGGGAGGGAGGGAGGAAAGAAAGAAAGAAAGAAAGAAAGAAAGAAAGAAAGAAAGAAAGAAAGAAAGAAAGAAAGAAAGAAAGAAAAGGAGGGGAAGGAAGATTGTGGTCCAAAGCGCAAAACTCACGCCGCTCAGAAGTAAGTCTCATTCGGTCCAGCAGGTGATTCTTCCCAAAGTCCCCAACGCCTTCCCACCACACGTGGGCGGAGCTGCAGTCCTCCAAACGTGGTTTCCTCTTAAATCCAGCTTGGGTTCGGACGGGGAGAAGAGGGAAAGATCTGCCCAAAGGAGCGTTCGAAGTAGATTCAGGACAGGACACCAACCGAGGTTCCCTTGAGAGACAGCAGCGCGGGGAACTTCAGAAGAATGACTTCTGGGAAGTCCTGAGATCGGACCTGAGACACCATGTTGCCTTCCACTCAAGCCACTTCCTCCGTCCTGGCTTGACCCATGAAGCCAACCTTGCATGAGTTCTCCTAAAGGCAGGCCAAAGTCACACCTGCCTGAGACTATACTGGAAAGAGCCCACAACGCGGTGATATTCCCAGTATGGCCCAGAGCCCCGGGGAAGTATCTCGTGTGATATTATTATGGGAAACAATCCAGCTATGGGCCCAGTTTCTTCCCCATAGCGGTTGCTTGTCTCTGTCCACGGACGCCTTCCATGATGGTTCCTCTTGCGAAAACCCGGAAGGGTTGAAAGAAACAGGTCATCGGGTTGTGTCTCGTCTGGTTTTGGGTGTTCGCAAGAACAAGGAAAGGAGCCAACGGACTTTGGGTGGAAACCCGCCATTGCCTCTTGCATCTGGGGTGGTGGAGGAGTCTCCGCTGTGGGACCTTCCTTGGGTCGCCTCACAAAGCCCACTTGCCACCTGAACTGAGGACATTCGTGGAAGGAGTTTCTCCGTTCCCAAATCCATCCAGTGTTTTCAAGACCAGGGATAATAGGTGCCCCTTGGATGGATGGAGCCACCTACGGAACAGGGCCAGTGTGACCTCCTATATCTGCTGATCTGCTGTTCCTGCCTTCCCAGAGGATCACAGAATCCTAGAGTTGGAAGGGACCTCCAGGGTCATCCAGTCCAACCCCCTGCTCAAGGCAGGATTTCCTAAGCCATCCCGGACAGATGTAGGACCAACCTCTGCTTGGAGACCTCCAGGGAAGGAGAGCTAACCACCTCCAGTGGCAACCTATTCCACTGACTGATCGCCCTCACTGTCAGGAAGTTCTTCCTAATATCTAATCTGTATTGACTCCCTTGAAGTTTCATCCCGTTGTTTCTAGTCCTCCCATCTTGTGCAAGTGAGAATTGGGACGATCCCTCTGCACTGTGACGGCCCTTCAGATACTTGAAGACCACGATCATGTCTCCTCTCAGTCTTCTCTTTTGAAGGCTAAACATTCCTAGATCCTTCAACCGTTCCTCGTAGGACATGGTTTCTTGGTAGCCCTCCTTTGGACTTCCTCCAGTCTGTCAATGTCTTTCTTAAATTGGGGTGTCCAGAACTGGACACAGGACTCTAGGTGAGGTCTGACCAAGGTAGAGTCAAGCAGGAATAATCGGATCCTTTCATGAGTTCGGGGAACAAGCAAATTTGGCCGCGATCGGTATGAATGAATAATTCCTTCTCACCCACCCCTCTTCAAAGTCAGACCTGCTGGATGAATTATTATTTGGGAGGAAATCTCCCTGATTTTAGTAAAGCTTGCCTCTAAACGAGGACAGGTGTGGCAACTGGACTCGGTTCGTCTATAATACGCTGCGGGTTAAGCGTTAGCGAGGCAACGGTTGAAATCATTTGCGGCTAAACCGCAAGGGAAAAAAAGAAAATACAAAATTGTTTGGCACCTTCTCTTTTCTCCTTCCCTCCCCAGCACCGTTAAAGGGATGGTGGTGTTCTAATCTTGCTGACTTTGGCCAATTAAAATCTCCGGGTTGATGAAAAGAACGGTTTTGCTGAACGCGTAAAAATATGCGGATACCTGTGCAAAGTCGACAATTTTGTGTTTAGGGGAAAAGAGAGAAAGCCTGGTTATTAGGACCGTTTCAAAGAGATTGACCCTTTTTTTAAAAAGGAAAAAAAAATACTCACTGGCCTGTTTTTTTTAGGAAACCTTTATATAATTAACTCGCTCACCCCATCCCGCCTTTAAAATCTCTCCTCGGAACGATTTAGAAAACGAATAAAAAATTCGTAGTACCCTAAAAACAGCGCAAGTCGCTGGAAGATGCTCCCATCCGGATGCCTGTCCCAAACTGGATCCGTCCCCTCCCCGACCCTCATGGCTAATAACCCCATTTAGAACTTCATCAGCAGTGTAATGATAGGAAACAGGGTGGAAATGGCTTGTTAACAGTTGGATCTGGGCTGTAATTAATTCGGTGTCTCCTTTAATCAAACCGAGGAGCGATCAGGTTTCCTTCGGCGGTGTGCAGCATGTGAGAACAGCCCTAAATGCCCGCCGTCCAATCGGAAGGAAGCCTTCGGGGCACGTGGATCTGGGATCTTGATTAGGGGAAAAAAAGAAAAAGAAGAAACCGGGGGAGGGAGAGGAGGAAAGAAGAGGAGGAGGAGGAGGAAGAGGAAGAATATTCCAAACTCAGCCTACACAAGTCGAAGTGGGCGAGGAGTTGTCCATTGGAAAAGGGAAAACCGTCTCTGCCACGGAGCTCTCCTTGGTGCTGAAAGAGCCAGGCATGCCGGCCAAAGGCACCCCCAGCTCTAGGGACTCGGAGCAACTTTGAAGAAAGACGGCCATGGAAGGAGATGCAGACGCGATCCCAACCCGCCTGGCTTGAAATGTCCACCCGCTGTTTCTGATCGCCCCTCCGGGGTGTTTTTTGCCGTTGTCCTGTGCCACTTCCCCCCACCCCACCCCACCCCATCAATGGTGGTGGTGGTGGTGCAGAGCGTAGACCTGGATCGGGGTCTCTCTCTCCATGGTCCTGAACCTCTTCTACCTTCTTAGGTCCTTCAAGCCGTCGAACTTCTTCCTTTCTGCTCCTGGTCCGGGCGGTCAATATTTTTTAAATTTAAATGCGATTCCTATTTTCCTCCTCTTCCTCCTCTTCTCTTCCCAGGACTCATGAACAGTCAGAGGGCTTGCTGGCTTGCTTTTGAGAAGTCCTTCCATAAGTTAGACCTGAGGGTCGGTGGGCTCAGGGTAGAGGGTGGCAAGACGTAGGTCAGTTTTCTTCTTCTGCCGACGGCCTCTAGTTCTTTCTATCTCCCTTTTCTCTCTTTCCTTCCCGCGCTCCCATGCCCGCAGCTAGCTTGGATGCCCATTGCCCGGAAGGTCAGCGCTTTGGATCTTGAGCGTATCCCGGAGCTCTTGGAGCCCCGCTGCCCGGGCCCGGATCCACAACCTCGCTTTCCTTCTGCCCGCCGTCACCGTCCTCGAACTTGATCCGGACGTCGAGTCAATGTCACCCTGAAAGGCATGGAAGGTTCCAACGGATTCGGGATCGATTCTATCCTGTCCCACCGGTCTGGGAGCCCGGTCCTGCCCAAAGGAGACCCAGTCCTGGGTGAAGGCAGGTCCCCCTTGGAACTCAGTCCCCGTTCCGAAATCAGCAGTGGCTGCCCGACCCCCCACTCGCCCGGGAGAGACTGTCTGGAGACCGTGGCCCAAGCGCAGAGACAAGCGGCGACGGTATCGGGGCTGGAGCCGCACCTCCCAGCGGGACAGATCTCCGCACCTTCCCAATCCAGAACGGTGACTTCCTCCTTCTTGATCAGGGACATCTTGGCAGACTGCAAGCCCCTGGCGGCCTGCGCCCCGTATTCCAGCACCAATGGACAGAGCCCACCGGAGACGCCACCGGTACGCATCCCCACCAAAAGCGGGGAGGATTTCCGAGAAAAAGTGGAGAAGAACGGGAGCAGCTCTTCTTCGGATTCAGAATACAAAGGTAAGTGGAGACTTCTTTTTGGCTTGGGGGCCTCCGTGCCTCCTGGTCCACCCCACGGGTCTCCTATCCCACCCACAAATGTCACGCCGTCTGACCTTGAAGGGGACCTGAATCCAAGACAAAAACAAGAGTCTTGCTTCCCATCAGAACCGCTGAACCAGATTAGGTCCCCCTCCTCCACCTAACCAGACTAGGTCCACCTGCCATCTAACTAGGCTAGGTCCACCTGCTCCATCTAACCAGATTAGGTTCACCTGCTCCACCTAACCAGACTAGGTCCACCTGCCATCTCACTAGGCTAGGTCCACCTGCTCCATCTAACCAGATTAGGTTCACCTGCTCCACCTAACCAGACTAGGTCCCCCTGCCATCTAACTAGGCTAGGTCCACCTGCTCCATCTAACCAGACTAGGTCCACCTGCTCCATCTAACTAGGCTAGGTCCACCTGATGGCCCACCTGCTCCATCTAATTCCATCTGCAGTTGGGCAAACTTTGTCTTTTCAGAAAGGGAACGGCTTTCCCCTTGCTCATCTCCCGCAGATATTGAACTCCTCATCGCCCAGGGTTGATTTGGCTAACTCCACTCTGAAGCAGTTTCAAAACCAGCTATTCCACAAATTCCTTCATTTTTTCTGGGGGGGGGGTCCCCCTTAAAAGGACAAGCTTCTCAGTCTTTCCATGCAATGGACATGTCCTGACAGCCGCGCTGGAAAGATGACAGAATCCAGTAATTGGACCAAGGAATTAACAGGTTAAAAATGGTTCTGAGATCAACACAAAATTGTGGAAGGTGGTGTAGACTTGAAATCCAGGGTTCTAAATTTATTAATTTATTATTATTATTATTATTCACTAGTGGAAAGGGACATATTGCCAATAAATCAGGACCCATTTAGCTCCAGACATATGTCTTCGCGGACATATAATGTGTGTTTGCAGAATTGAGTCCACGGGGTATTTTGAAGGATTGTTTTTAGCACAGTTTTATCTACCTTTTTCTCTCTTGGCTAAGTTCCAGTTGAGTTCAACGGTGGTTTATTCCAGGTAAGTCAATACGGCGGGATTCTGGGATTTAATGCTCAGCCATCGGGCAAGAAAAATTTTGCCTGACTTTCAATTCGGAATAGGCACAGATGCAACTAGAGAGCACGCATTTTACACCGGCGTGCAAGGAATAATTAAATATTTTACACTGGCGTGCAAGAAATACATGAATATTTTACACTGGCGTGTAAGGAATACACAAATACAAATGTGTATCCTACAGGTATAGGAATAAGCACATAAAGTTCAATGGATGTACAGGGAAAGAGAAGCCACGCTGACTGGAATCCCCAAAGGTTCCACCTTGACAGAGATAGTTTTGGAAGGAGAAATCAAGTTTCAGTTGTCTCAAAAGTAGCCAGACAAAGTGCTCTGAAGGCAGACTTCCAGTTCTATGCGCAAGTGAACTTTCCAACACGAGATTTCCTTTCATTCTCTGGCTGACATTTTAGGGGGAAAGAGAAATTTGGAAAGAGCCCAGTTTGGAGGAGACGGCTTGGAATGGCGAGCCGCTAACTCTGAACTCAGAGACAGGCAGAAGGGATAACAATTTAAAAAATAAATTACAATTGGACTTTGCTACGCCTATAGGTAACCATCTGTCTATCTGTATTGTGCGTGTGCATCTAAGTTTCTGTCTGTTGGCTGATCAATCCATTGACCAATTATTTTAAGCATTGTTACCCGCCCTGAGACCTTCAGGTTTAGGGCAGGACAGAAATACAAATAGTAAATAAATAAATAAATATATCTACGCACATAGGAAGGAAGGAAACCCAGAGAGAGAGAAGGAAGGAAGGAAGGCTGGATGGACAGATGGAGGCATGGAGGCGTGGTAGAAGATAAAGAAGATTTAGAAGATATAGATGATGACAGATATAAATATAGAGAGATGGGGTAGAAAGAGAAATAAATAGATAAATAGACATTGCATAGATAGATAAATAGATAGGCAGGCTGACAGTGAAAGAGAGAGATAAGGTAGAGATAAACAGACATTCGCGAGTAACAGAGGAGAAAGAGAGGATGGAGATGAATAGATGGAATTAGAGAGAGGGGACAAAGAGAAATAAATAGAGGATAAATAGAGAGAGGGGGAGAAGTAACGGACACTGGCGGAAGAGATAAATAGATAGATGGATATTAGAGACAGAAAGACGTTAGGTGGAGATATAGACAGAGTCGCGCAACCGTGTTCGAGTTTTATGGCGGGGAAGCCCCTTCCTTCCTTCCTTCCTTCCTTCCTTCCTTCCTTCCTTCCTTCCTTCCTTCCTTCCTTCCTTCCTTCCTTCCTTCCCCTAGGTCTCTCTCCTTCCTTCCTTCCTTCCTTCCTTCCTTCCCCCTAGGTCTCCTTCCTTCCTTCCTTCCTTCCCCCTAGGTCTCTCTCCTTCCTTCCTTCCTTCCTTCCTTCCTTCCTTCCCGGCCCCCGAGCGGACCCGAGGAGCCCCGCGTGTCGCTTCCCCTTGCCAGGTCCGCGGGGTCGGCGTGGCGGCGGCGAAGACACTTTAGAGCCCCCGAGGAGCCCAGCTGGGAAGCCTGGAGTAACCGGAGCCGGAGCGGGATGTAACCCGACACGGGCCCGTTGGGCTTTTCGGGCTGCGCTTGGGATCCCGGGCGCGTGCAAAAGCTCCCCAAACCTTGCCCTGGGGCCGGAGAGGCGATCGTGGGTTGGACTGGGAATTTTATTCATCATCATCATCAATTGTTGTTATTACTGACACACAAAAACAGTAACACACAGCAAAGCATTTATACTGGTTATTATTATTATTATTATTATTATTATTATTATTATTATTATTATTATTATTATCAGCATAAATATCTTGTTTGCTGTGTGTTACTGTTTTATGTCAATAACAATAATAACAATAATAATAATATTGGTGGGTTAATTTGGAATTTTTATTATCATTATCATTGTCATTACTACTACTACTAATACTAATACTAATAGTAATGATATTGATAATAAATAAAAATTCCAAATTAACCCACCATTATTATTATTATTATTATTATTATTATTATTATTATTATTATTATTATTATTATTATTATTATTATTATTATTATTATTATTAAGAAGCGGTGGCCAAAGGGTTTCCCGGCCACAGGCTACGAAGGACGTTCGCAGGGCGTTCGCGTTCCTTGTTTACTTCCCGGGGCCTGGGGAGGGGGGGCTGTTTGTTTGTTTGTTTACCTTTCTGGCTCTGCTTCCGCGCAGCTTCCCAATGCGCGCACGCAGGGCTGACAAAGAAACCCGCCCCCTCCTCTCTGCCGCCCCCTCCCCAAATGACTGGAGAAAAGCGGGGGGGGGTTGAATTAAGTAGGATCCTTCCTTCGCACCCCCCCGTCTTACTCATCCTCCAGCGACGCCCCCCAAAAAGAACCACACAGAGAGAAAGCGCTTCCAATGCGCCTTTACCCCCTTTTGCTGAAGCCAGGACGACGCGCTTTGGAAGCGCACTAAGGCCCGGAGCGCGTCTGGACGGCCGCCCGGGGACGAGGCGACAGCGGGACTCCGGAGGGGCCGCTTCCCGGCTCGCCGGGGGGGATCGCGGAGGTCGCCGCCCGCAGCCCCGACTCTTTCCCCGTCCGGCGGGCCCCGGGCTGCGCTTTCGTTCGGGAACCGAAGGGACGCCACGAAGCCGCTTCGGGGCCGCTTCGGGGCTTCACCACCCGTCACCCCTGCCCTCCCCCGGCCTGCTGGTCCAGGGGGCCCTCGAGGGCGCCCCGCTGGGGAACGCCGGGGCCCCCCGAGACTTCAAGGAGGCTCCGTGGGTTTTCCTTCCCTGGCCCTTCTCTTGCTATTCCTGGCTTTTTCTTCCCTTCCCTTCCCTGTCTTTTCCTTTCCTTTCTTCCCTCCTTCCCTTTCCATTCCTGGCTTTTTCTTCTCTTCTCTTCTCTTCTCTTCCCTTCCCTTTCTTTTCCTTTCTTTTCCTGCTTTTAAAAAAAATCCTCCCCAGTAGAGGAGGTGACATTTCCTTCCCTACCAAATGAAAGTGCAGGGTCCCTTCCTTCCTTCCTTCCTTCCTTCCTTCCTTCCTTCCTTCCTTCCTTCTTTCCTTCCTCTCTCTTTTTTCCTCTTTTCTTTTTTGGATGCAGCTGGAAAAAAACAGGGCCACGGAGTACAAACTCAGGACACCTTCTGGGGGAAAATCCCCCCAGAGAAATCAAGCCAATCCTGCCTACGACTTGGCTGCGGGGATTAAAAATGAGCGCAGAGAGAGAGAGAGAGAGAGAGAGAGAGAGAGAGACGCACCAGACAGGAGCGGCGTCGTTTTTCAGCCGGAAGGATGAAGGTTAAGGGTTGTGTGAAAGTTAGCAACAGACAGAAGGAAAAGGAGAAGAGAGTAGAGGAAGGAAAGAAGGAAGGAGACAGAGAGAAAGAGAAGGAGAGAAGGAAGGAGACCAAGAGGGAGAGAAGAAGGAAGGAAGGAGACAGAGAGAGAAGGAAGGAAGGAAGGAGACAGAGAGAAAGAGAAGGAGAGAAGGAAGGAGACCAAGAGGGAGAGAAGAAGGAAGGAAGGAAGGAGACAGAGAAAGAAGGAAGGAAGGAAGGAGACCAAGAGGGAGAGAAGAAGGAAGGAAGGAAGGAGACCGAGAGAGGAGAGAAAGAGAGAAGGAAGGAGACAGACAGAGAGAGAGAGAAGGAAGGAGACAGAGAGAGAGAAGAAGGAAGGAAGGAGACTGAAAGAGAGACAGAAGGAAGGAAGGAGACAGAGAGAGAGAGAAGGAGAGAAGGAAGGTAGGAAGGAGAACTAGAGAGAGAGAGAAAAGGAAGGAAGGAGGGAGGGAGGGAAGAGCTCCTGTCTCCCCAGAAGTTGGACTCCCTGAGCTCAGCTGGTGCTTCCAATCCGGAAGACCTGCGAGGAAGGCAGCCTTAGTTTTCCTCCTTCCAAACCAACTTCTGTAGAAATGCCCTCTCTCTTTATTCCTCTTGAAAGGCGAATTGCACAGGGAAAATATCTGGACTCCCATCGATCACAGCCAGCCACCGGCAGCAGCCCAAGACCATTTGCTGACCTTTCTTACAGCCCCCACCCCACCTTCAATTTGTTCTCCTTCTCTCCCTCCTCTGCTTCCTTCCAGGTTTTGCCTCCAAAGATCTTAGATTTCTGCTCTTTTCCCATTCCCTTCTCCTTCCCTTCCTCCTTCTCAAGCTTTCTTCTGACACCTTCTTTGCTGTTCCTTCCTTCCTTCCTTCTTCTCTTTCTCTCTTTTCCCCAAGAAATCCCCTCTGTGTAGAGAAGGGGAGAGGCCACTAGGAAGGGCCCACCTCACCCATCTGCCCCCCCAACCCCCAGCCCCCCCACCCAACAGCAAGAACCACCTTTCCTCCCCTGCCTAAGGTGAGGGGATCCTTTCCGCCCCACCGAAATGCCAACTTTTCTGAATTTCACTTCCAGAACATCCTAAACCTTGGAAGTTTTGCAAAGAACCCTTCCTTTGCTTGCTTTGGTTTTATTTTCAAAGCAAGATGGAGGGCCTAGAGTTTGGGGGATTTTGGTTTTGCTTAAACCCTCTATCCCAAATTAAACATCTTTGCAAAAGTCCAGTCAAACCAGGGCACCACTGGTGTGCGTCATAAATTGGGGGGGGGGGTCGAATCTGCATTTTCTTACCCTGATTCTCCCCATGCAAGATCTCATGTTTAAGAGATATTCTCACTGATTTGGGCTATATTTCTAGTTGAAGAGCTTTCCAACTCCCTTGGGGCTCAATTAAGTGGATTATTGTCTTCCTACAGAGAGGAATCAGTGCGCAGAGACACCAAAGCTTGTCGCTTCCCCCCCCCCTCCAGCCTTGCCACGGTGAGATTTACCATAAATCCGCCTTTAAAAAACCACAACCGATCGCACCAGTTTCTGGGCTCCACTCTTAGCCCGCCTTTGCTTCCACACCGACACTTTCTAGATTTCCCCCCACACACACACACAAGTATATAAACAACAACCTCTTTAAAGAACAGGGAAGGAAGGAAGGAGAGAGAGAGACCTAGGAAGGAAGGAAGGAAGGAAGGAAGGAAGGAAGGAAGGAAGGAAGGAAGGAAGGAAGGAAGGAAGGAAAGAGACCTAGGGGGTAGGTTTTCCTTCTCAGAAGAGTAGTGGGGGCAAGGAAACCTGTCTACACAGTGCTGGTAAGAAACAGATAAAAGGAAACCGGTTTCAATCCACATTGGATAGAAATCTGTTCCCCAAAGACCAGAAGATAGGAATGTTCATCATGGAAAGAGAAGAGAAAGGGTCATATTTTCACCCCACAACCACCATAGCCATATTCCTGGATTTTCAACCTAAATCCAACACAGGTGGGTCAGCATTTGAGCTGTTTATATACTGGGCAAAGGAAAGGCCAAGTGACTTAGGGGCAGGGAGAGAAATGGGCATTTCTGGACGCTTATATCCGGTAACTTTGCTGCAAACAGAAAATATAACATGTACAACATGTGTGCGCCTTGCCGCGGAAACGAATTCTAGAACCGGTTTCCTCCGAAATTATGAAAACTTCATCAAAACTGGTGGGGGAATAATTAATGGACTCTTTTCTTTTCCATCAGCACCTTTAGAAACAGCGAAAGATCTCAGGGTTTGGTTTGTTTTTGATGCAAAATACAAATTTTATAGTGCTCTTTCAGCTTGTATGAAAGGCAAACAGAGAGAGAGAGGAGGGGGAAATTAAGTAGAAATCAAGGGGCTCCCTTTGAGGCAGGTGATTCCAGGTGGATTTCCTAATTCACAGGCTGAAAATTAAGCGAGAAATCGGAGCAAGTGCTTAGAGGACCCGGTGGTAAGAAGATGCGGATAGTTTTCCACGTAGAAGAGATACAGGATCCAATCCATCAGATCTCTGGCTGACCTTTGGCTGACCTGCTTGGGCATTCAAGTCATTAGAGGAAGATTGTAAATAATAATAATAATAATAATAATAATAATAATAATAATAATAATAATAATAATAATAATAATAATAATAATAATAATAATAATAATAATAATAATAATAATAATAAATATCCACCTAGGACGTTAACATTGGCTTTCCTTGTTTGTTTCAGGAGGTATTCTTTTGTTTTCTTTGATAATGAAAGAATTCCCAGCCGGTCCATTAGGTTTCCCCAGAATAAACCCATTTTTCTTCTTTTCAAACCCCTTTATTCCAGGCGGTGAAATGAGGTTAGGGCTGAAGATTTACTTGCGAGGAGGCACACTTAGAACTGCATGGTTATAACTAGGGAAAGGCCTCTATGGAGGAGTGAAATCATTGCTCGACCCTGCACAATGAAAAAAAAATGATTTTCAAAAACCAGACCATCAGAATTAAGAATTTTATAGGCTTTAAAGTCCTTTGAAGGTATGAAGTGGGTGGGTGGCTGAACATACTCTGTGAAACATACCCATATGTTTCTGTGAAATATATAGGGTCCCATTGTAAGTCTTTAGGACATACCTCTGAGTAATTCTACATTTAAATATTAAATATATGGAAGAGACAGCTAGGTAGACCCCCCCCCCTCACCTTTTAAAAGTCCCCTTGACTTGAATAGGAGAGGTTTTTTGACAGTAATTACGCAAATGCTTACTTCCGAGAAGACCTTATCTCCAAGGCCTTCTTTCTTCACTGTAAGTACAGCAACAGCAAGCAAAAAAAGTACTTTGGAGCATCCGATGCATTTACAATAAGCTGCCCTGAGCTTAGATCTCTTTAATTGTAAGCACGTCTGTGCTTCCACACGCAGGGGGAAAAAGCAGCTTGAAAGCAGCTTGGAGGTTGCAGCTTGAGGACGCTAGCGTCTCCACCCAACATCTAATCCACATCAAAGGCCAGAGAGGTGGATTTCCTAGCCTTTAATGTGAATTAAGGCACTAGCATATGGGTGCTTCACCTCTAAGCTGCTTCTGAACCACTTTGGTTTCCCCCTGGGTGAAGTTGCAGCCTATGCTAGTGGCGTCCAGATGTTGAACCATCTATCCACTTTTGGAGTGTCTCCTCCAAAGAAAGCCCCCGTGCCTTCACCATTGGGTGGCTCGATCAGGGCTTGCAAAGATTTCCTCCCTCTGAAAACCAAAACAGCATCATTTTTACCGATTCGCCGAAGTTCCCTTAACCGCAGCGAAACCATTTCAATGCGGGAGAAATTTAGGCTGCCTTAGAGATGTTCCCCCGTTTGCCTTTCTTCAGAGGACTCAAGTCCCTTTTATATGTGCTGAATTTATCTGGGTTGCTACATCCACCTGCATCTGCAACCGCCAGGTTCCTAGGTTGTCCAAGTTGAGTGCAATTTCCCATATGCGGATTTTTCACTACCCAATTGTATTTATTTATTTACTTACTTACTTACTTACATTTTATTCATTTATTATTTACATTTCTCTCCCACACCACACCTGAAGGTCTCTGGGTGGGTAACAACCGTTGAAACAACCAATTAAAAACAGAATATACCTTAAAAGCGCTTTAAAAATTCAACACACCTAAAAACAATACACTCCGTGTTTAAAATGGTGGCATCTGTACTGGGAGGGGAAATATAAGCAGCTCAGCCAAAGGCCAAGGAAAAGACGTGCGTCTTCACCGCCCTCCTAAATATATATAAGGAAGGGGCACGACGCACCTCAAAGGGGAGACTATTCCATAGTCTGGGGGCCATCACCAAAAAGGCCCTCTTCCGGGTGCCCACCAGCCTCGCTACTGAAGGTGGTGGGACAGCTCGGAGGGCCTCACTGCTAGATCTCAGGGCATGGGCAGGTCAGTATGGGAGAAGGCGTTCCTTTAGATATTTGGGGCCCAACATTTAGGGCCTTATAAGTCAGAGTCAACACCTTGAATTGGGCTTTGTCGTATCCTATTCATTGCTAAGAATGTTCTTTTTAGAATCCCGGGTGGGGGGAAGAGAGAGATGAAAATTGTAGTTTATTGTGCCTCCTTCCTACATTTTTTAAAAAATTATTTAAAACAAACCAACACCACCTTTGGTTCTATGTTCCAAAACACCTCTGCCCTTCCAGGACTGCAATGTGTTGTTCAGCCAAATTGCTACATTGCAATATCCATCAACAAAGGGACACAGAGAGAAAGCAATCACAGGTTTTTGAGTTGCAAACATCTGGGAACGGTGTTCCTTCTGGTTGTAAAAAGCTCATATCTCTATTGGACAGAATGATTGGAGAAGGTTTGGGTCTCTAACTTTTAAGCACGGGCGGAAAGCCAGCGCATGAGGTTACACCCCCACATTTTTCCAGAAGGGTTTAGAAATACGACCCTCTTCAAATTGTCTTTATCCACTGATCCTGCCTTGAAATAATTCCTACGGCATGCAGCGAATTGTGCATTCGGGAGCTGTCCAATGCTCACTTGGTGTTTACTTGTGTGTAAACCTGAGAGCTCCATTCCAGCTCGTTGGCCAATGTGAAAAATCAGCCATTTCTTTTTCTGTTTTTTCCTGGTTGCATTTTCAACAACGCTGCGCCCTTGAATCACATCTTGGTTGGCTTCCAACAGCCCTGCCTTGTTCCAGAGCTTGTTGGTTTTATTTTCAGGGACTGTGAAAAGGATGCCAGGTTTACTTCTTCCTTTCCTTTGTAAAAGCATAGTTTCTGTCCATTTTCTTCCGCTTTGCTCCTTGTTTGCCCTTTCAAAATATTTCGAAGTCACCTGTGAATTTCTGCATCCTTTGGGAAGAATATCTTGGAAGGTCTGCCTCACCTGTTTCCCAACAGCTCCTTCATTTTAGGCCTTAGCCTAAAAAGAAGTTTGGACTCTATGAAATAGATAAATCAACAGGGAAATCCATCCATCGTCCGTATCTTCCTGTCCTTGGTGGTTCTTTCCCATCATTCGCCTAAATGCTTTTGGTCATTTCTGGCCCTCTGGTATTCAGATATTTCTGGTGTTCCCAAATGGGTCCAAATGGCACAACCTCGTGAAATGCGTCACATAGACAGTTCAGTTCAGAAATGGGGGCCATTGGCTTCACAAATCAATCATGGCTTTAAGAAAAGTGAGGATAGGATAATGGTGGATAAAAGTAAAGATAAGACGGTCACTTTGGTCTGGCATGGTCCAAGCAGAGGCCAAGTGTGAATCTGAGCTGTTCTCGAGGAAGACAGAACTGGCCCTGTAATGTAAAAGGTTCCAAGCCTTATGATCTAAATAGAAGAAGATGACAGTTTGGTCTAGTGTTTAGGGAGCTAGAATCTTATCTGGGAATACCAGGTTTGATTCTGCTCTCCTCCATGAAGCCAGCTGGGTGGCCTTGGGCAAGTCACAACTCTCTTCTGATCTCCCACAGCCCCACCTACCTCACGGGGTGTCTGTTGTGGGGAGAAGAACAGAAGGTTTGTCAGCAGTTTGGGTCCCCTTCAATGGGTGAGAAAGGCGGGGTAGAAAAGCCAACTCTTTTTCTTCTTCCTCCATGAAGCCAGCTGGGTGCCCTTGGGTTACTCACAGCTCTCTTCTGAGCTCTCACAGTCCCACCGACCTCACAGGTTGCCTGTTGTGGGGAGGAGAAGGTTTGTCAGCAGCTTTGAGTCCCCGTAAATGAGTGAGAAAAGCAAGGTAGAAAAACCAGCTCTTCTTCTTCTGATCTTAACAGGGTGATATCAAGAAGATATGGGGTGCCTTTTGTTCAGGTGGCTCCAGTTTTAACAGACCCCTTGGCTCTAGAGAGGAAATTGGAGCCTCAGATGGGTGATTGTGCCTGGCTGTGGAATAGGGACAGGCTGAATGTGGGAGCCCTTGGTGCATTGTGCTTCTGAACGTGAGATCTTTGATCTCCAAAATCCTAGGTTATGGCGAACTCAGAGTAAAGCGGATTGTTCTCACATTTGCGGTTCTGCGCAAAAGAAATGGTGTGTGTTTGCTTTAGCCTGTTAATGCAAGACCTGCCCATTCCTTGTTCTTCTGCACGGCTATTCAAAGTTCAGGCTTTCTGTTCCCTCGTCCGCACGACAGAAGGCTTGTTGGCCGCTTTGAGTTCCCTTGAGGGAGAAGAATGGGAGGTTTGTCAGCCGCTTTGAGTCCCCTTAAATGGGTGAGAAAAGCGGGGTTGAAAGGCCAACTGTGACACGCACCCTCTTGCCTTCTCTCCGCTCAGTGAAAGAGGAAGGGGACCGGGAGATCTCCAGCTCCAGAGAGAGCCCGCCGGTCCGGCTGAAGAAGCCTCGTAAGGCCAGGACCGCCTTCACTGACCACCAGTTGGCACAGCTGGAGAGGAGCTTCGAGAGGCAGAAGTACCTGAGCGTCCAGGACAGGATGGAGCTGGCCGCCTCTCTCAACTTGACCGACACCCAAGTGAAGACCTGGTACCAGAACAGAAGGTAAAGGCGGGCGCTTTCAGCACCTCTTAATTTGGACAGGTCGTTTGCTTGCTCTTTTTCCCAAGGGGGCAGGAATCAGAAATGGGATCCAGGATGGGCAAGCCAACAGGACCGGAGATTGTTTGGGGGAATTCGTCTAAGTGAAGGCGTCAGGTGACCCTTGGGTGTGCGTCCCTGCAGGTAAAAATGTAATAAATATTGCTGATTCTTTCCTGGAACAATCCGGTCTCATGCGCCATTATTGGGGACCCTTCTGGGGGTCACCTGACGCCATCTTTAGCTTTGCTCAAAATCAAGGGCCAAAGCTTCCGTTTCCATTCTCTGCCAAGGTTTAAAGATGGTTCCTCGACTCCATCTCTTTTTGCACGACTGGAAAAAGAGGCAGGGTCAGAAAAGGTCACCGTGACTCTGCCTTGTATCCTGTAGTATCTGGACTTTAAATGGTGAGGGGAGACATTGTGACGCACTCTGTGCAGGGAAGGATAATTCATCATAATCATAATAAATGACATTGATGATGATGGTGATGTAAAAACAGCAGTTACACACAGCAAACAAGATCACTATGCTGGGTGATTATTATTATTATTATTATTATTATTATTATTATTATTATTATTATTATTATTATTATTATTATTATTATTATTATTATTATTATTATTATTATTATTATTATTATTATTATTATTAAATTGCCGAAGAAGTAACTACTCAATTCTCCCCAGCCATTTTGGTCTAGTGGTTAACTGGACTCTTATCTGGGAGTACCTGGTATGATTCCACATTCGCCCACAAAGCCAGCTGGGTGACCTTGGGCGAGTCACAGCTCTCCGTTGAGTGTCCACAGGCCCAGCCACCTCACAGGGTGTCTGTTGTGGGGAGAAGAACAGAAGGTTTGTCAGCAGCATTGAGTCCCCTTCAATGGGTGAAAGAAACGAGGTAGAAAAGCCAACACCTCGTCTTCTGAAAAGGAGGGTGCAATGGTTTAGGAATCATGGCGGACAAAGTCCCTAAAGAACAGATTTGGCAAATGCTGGAAAGGATCCAGAAGTGTGCAAAATGGCTCACCAAATGGGTAAACAGAGCTGTGCACCAAGTCTTGGAAGCTTCTGGCTTGTGCAGGATGGCCAAACATAGCAGGCTCCCAGGAGGAGAGAAGAGCTGGCTTTTCTACCTTGCTTTTCTCACCCATTTAAGGGGACTCAAAGCAGCTGACAAACCTTCTGTTCTTCTCCCCACAACAGGCGCCCTGTGAGGTAGGTGGGGCTGTGAGAGCTCAGAAGACGGCTCTCTTCTGGCTTCATGAAGGAGTGCAGAATCAAACCTGGTATTCCCAGATAAGAGACCGGCTCCCTAACCACTAGACCAAACTGGCTCAGTGATCAGGATTTACCTTCACCCACCTGCACATCAGGGCCTTCAGCATTCCCTCTTCCCAGCAGCCTTCAGAATCCAGGAGGGTATAGCTAAATACTTCTCTTGCCTAGCCTTCCCAGAAGGCTGGTGAAAGACAGCTCACCCATACATGCCCAGGATAACCCGCAGACCTGCCCCGGGTACTGAGTTCTCAAAATGAGGTTAAGAGGAAGGGACACACACAACAGTGCCTTTCGGGTGGTGGCCCCCAGACTCTGGAATAGCCTCTTTCTGCCTGGTTTTAGGCGCCTCAGTGCGGTCCCTGCCATCTTATAAGAATATTTTAACGTATTTCTTGTTACCGTGAGCTGCTCTGGGGCCTCTTTGGAGAAGGAAGGGCGAGGAGATATAAATCCTTAAATTAAAAAGTCCCTGACAAAGGCGAACAGTTCGGCTTATGCAGGTTCGCCGAACCGTTCTGCATAGCCCTAAAAAGGATCATCTTCCCCTGCGAAGAGAGTGCAATTCTTTGCAGAGATTTGCCCAGAATCTTCTCTGGAAGGCCATCCCATGGCACACCGATTCTGGCTGAAGTTCAGTCTCGGGGACCTGATTTTCAGGCCATTTGACCACAGAAGGGATTCCCAGGGAAAGCGCAAACATGTCCCTCGTTTTGATCGGTTCGAGGTCAGGCTGAGCGGCAGAAAGGCTGGGGAAGCTTTGGTTGAGGTTCCAGTTCCAGGACCTGAAAGTTGCATCCTAAATCTCCGCCTGGAATTCAAAGCTCCAGACGGGTTTTAATTTTTAAAGGGTCACACTGGTAGTTCTGCCAAGCTAATGCTTCCCATAAGCAACCTTTTATTTTTATTTATTTATGATTTACATTTCTATCCCGCCCCGTACCGAAGGTCTCAACCACCCTTAAAACAACAGATTAAAAACAGAATATACATTAAAAGACATGAAAAATTCAACAAATATAAAACAATACACAATATGTTTAAAATAAGACAGTAATGTCTGTACTGGCGGCGGGGGGGGGGAATGTAAGCAGCTCAGCCAAAGGCCAGGGCAAAGAGATACATCTTCACCACCTTCCTAAATACATATAAGGAAGGGGCACGATGCACCTCAAGGGGGAGGCTATTCCATAGTCTGGGGGCCACCACCAAAAAGGCTCTCTCCCGGGCGCCCACCAGCCTCACTACTGAAGGTGGTGGGACAACCAGGAGGGCCTCACTGCTAGATCTTAAGACATGGGCAGGTCGGTACGGGAGAAGGCGTTCCTTTAGATATTTGGGGCCCAAGTCACTTAGGGCCTTATAAGTCAGAGTCAACACCTTGAATTGGGCTCGGTAGTAAATTGGCAGCCAATGCAACCCTTTTAAACCAGGCGTGATGTGCGTCCAGCTAGTTGTTCCGGTTAGCACCCTAGCGGCTGAATTTTGCACTAGCTGCAACTTCCGGGCCGTCTCCAAGGGCAGCCCCACGTAGAGTGCATTTCTTTATTCTTCAGCATCCTCATCTCTTCTGCAAAAAAGATTTTCACAGAAATGTCAGGCCGTGGGGTTGCATTGTCAGATGCTGGTGGTTCCGCCATAAAGCAAGCCACGTGTAAGCCACAGGGAGATGGAAAGAGAGCCGGTCCATTCGGCACAGCGCAGCAGCTCTGTGTTTGTGCTGTATAAAGACACGACTTGCATTAAATGCTGGCGGGGGCGGGGGGGGGAATCTCATTTTTAATGAGGTCAAATTCAGCTTGGCTGAGATTTCTGCAGACTTCTGAGTTTCACGGAACGCTTCAGACAAAACACAGACTAGAATCTGCAAGCTTTCTGAGGGCACAGGCTTCTATGTCAAGTTATTATCTGAAGTCATTAGACCATGCAAAAGCACATCAACGTGAAACTCCACACACAGATGCATTTCCAAAAGTAAAAGTGCTGAAGAGAAGTATTAGAAAAGGAAAGTGGTAGAGAGTTTTTACATGCTAAATGAAAAGTAGGAATCTAGCAAGAAATAGGACATTTCACAGCATTATGTGGACAGGTCCAGATATTATTACAGCACCATGAATGTCCCTTAATCTCCAAATGCATTCCCTGTTGCTCTCGTTGCAAAGGGAAATCTGCTTTCTCTTAGGCTGTGTTCGCATGTAAGGTTTAATCCAGCTTCAGTCCACTTTCAGAGTGAGATAATAGGTCAGGCAAAGTGACGGACTGTTTTCTTTCAAGGTTAAATAAGTCAGAATATTCACCTTTGGGATGGATGATATGGAAAGAAAATTACTGGTCAATTTGCTGGTATGTTCCCTCACTCTGAAGGCAGATTCAAGCTGGATGAAAGCTTAGGTGTGACCAGAGCCCCACTCTGAAAGTGGACTGAAGCTGGATTAAGGCTTAGGTGTGACCAGAGCCCCACTCTGAAAGTGGACTGAAGCTGGATTAAGGCTTAGGTGTGACCAGAGCCCCACTCTGAAAGTGGACTGAAGCTGGATTAAACCTTAGGTGTGGCCACCTCCTTACTGAAGGGCTCAGGATTTAAATCAGGTGGATGCTATTAACAGCATAGAGATTGGCCATAGAGGTTGCGCCAAAATATTGCATCGCGTAGGACTAAATTGCGCAATAGTTTTCGTGCGGCACACCACTCAATACATAGGTGCTACTGTTTGCGCGTTGTGTTTGCAGTCTTCTAAAGTAAAAGGTCAAGTGACTCCTGGAAAAATCAGATTTTTGCATTGCTTCGAACCCTTGGAGGCAAGGAGAGCTATTTTCCTCCCACACGCAGCCCCCCCCCATTTCTTCCCCCCTGGGTATTAAGTCAGCTATCTGCCCCATGACATCTGCCCAGATTTGAACTACTGACAGTAAAATCTCTAGACAGTGGAACAGACCCAACCACCACCACCCCATGGAAATTTAGAGAAGGTCTCCAGAGAAACCTGAAAGACAGTGAGCCAGTTTGGTCTAGTGGTTCGGGAGCCAGACTCTTATCTGGAAATACAGGGGTTTGTTCCAGACTCCTCCACAAAGTCAGCTGGGTGACCTTGACCACTTTTCTCGACCATTCAAGGGGACTCAAAACAGCTGACAAACCTTCTGTTCTTCTCCCCACAACAGACACCCTGTGAGGTAGGCAGGGCTGTGAGAGCTCAGAAGAGAGCTGTGACTAGCCCAAGGTCACCCAGCTGGCTTCATGGGGGAGGGCAGAATCGAACCCAGTATTCCCAGATAAGAGTCCGGCTCCCTAACCACTGGACCAAACTGGCTCACCTAAGCAAAATTTTGCATAGATATTTGGAGCCAGTATTTCTACAGGTATGCGCTTGTAACCTCCCCTCCCCCCCACCCCCAGCAAAGAAAATGAGAAAATGAGATGTTCTGGTTGCTTGCAGGAGTTTCTAAATTGCAAGGAGGTCTGCATCATTCAACTTAAGGCCACGGATTCCCATGCAATAATTATTTTCATTCCAACAGCTCACATCTCCCCTTGGCTACGCAATAGTTCATTCAAGGCAATCTTGCATCTCACCACTGTTGCATTTAGCCACAACAAAAGCTGGTGCGCTCTAAGCAACCAGAAGAGGTGGGACCAACTCAATTTGCAAGGTATTTCCGTGAGGCAAAGCTGGTACCCAAGGAGTGCATCCCAGATACCACATGATGTTGGTGTGTCTTCTTTGCATACCTTCGGGTCCGGGCAAATAGGCCGCAGGTTTCAAACAGGGGAAGGTGTGAGAAGCCCAGTTGGCTGCAAATTGCCCTAAAATCGCCAGGGGTGAGGTATTTGCATCAATACTAACATATGCATTAATTGGCCTTTCTCCTTCACCACTCCTACCCGCTTCCTGACTCCTCAGATGATGGCATGAAAGATTTTACATTTACATCCAATTTTTGATCAAGTGCAAGCTGGCAAGAAAGTGGATTAAAGTGAATTTTTATCCAGTTTTTGCCTTTCAGTGAACTATTCTGATTTCTGATAGAAGTTCTTGAATTTTCTGCCCCACTTTTCTCACCCATTGAAGGGGACTCAAAGCGGCTGACAAACCTTCTGTTCTCCTCCCCAAAACAAACACCCTGTGAGGTGGGTGGGGCAGAGAGAGCTCAGAAGAGAGCTGTGAGTAGCCCAAGGTCACCCAGCGGCTTCGTGGGGGAATGCAGAATCAAACCTGGGACTCCCAGGTAAGAGTCTGGCTCCTTAACCACTGGACCAAACTGCCTCCTGCCTGCCTCTCTGACCAGAAGGTGGTACCTAGGCATCTATTCTAGTAGCCACTGATGCACCTGGCCTCCGTGGATTCGTCTAAACCTTTTTCCAAGCCACGCAGGCTGTTTGCTGTCACCACCTCTTCTGCTACTAAACACCGTTGACCAGTGATGCTCTGGGTGAACATAATACTTCCCCTTCTTGGTCATAACTCTCCAGCTCCATGCCGCCTTTGTAGGATGGAGAGGGCCAGAGGTGGCAGCCCGATCTGTCCAAGGAAGATGTTCCACCTCCTGGGCTGTGTTCACACCTAAGTTTTAATCTGTCTTCAGTCCACCTTCAGAGCGAGATGAACCCATCAGCAAAGCGGCCAGTAATTTTCCTTCCGCATTATCTATCCCAAAGGTGAATTTTCTGAGTTATTTAACCCTGAAAGAAAACAGCCTGTCCCTTTGCCGATGTGTTCTCTCACCCTGAAAGCGGACTGAAACCGGATGAAACCTTGCACGTGGCCGCAAAACACATCAGCAAAGGGAAGAGTCGCTTTCTTTCCGCATTATCTCACCCAAAGGTAGATTTTCCGAATTAGACGACGCGCAGAAAAGAAAACAGCTCCTCGGGTTTGCGGGCGCCTTGTCTCACCCTGAAAGCAGACTGACGCCGGATTAAAACTTAGGTGTGTGAACACAGCTCCGGGTCCATCTGGATCCCCTTTCTCTGACCTCCTTCCAGCCCCACATTTTCTTAACGGAGATCCCAAAGTGCGCCGGACTTTGCGTCTTTGGAGAGGCGGTGCGTCTTTACGCGCGGCTCTTTGCGCACGGATTCTCGGCCTCTCGCGCTCTCCTCCCGCATCGAGCCGAGTCCGTTTAGCGGCGCCGCGAAGGCGCGTTCCGGGGCCAAGATCTCTCCCCGCCGGCCTCCGAGCCGAGGCTCCCTTCGCGCAGTTTTCCGAGCCTCTCGCGCGCCCGCGTTTGCGCTTCCCAGAGCCTCTCCGGGAACCGCTGGCACCGCTTGTTTTGGGGACGATGGAGAGACAAAAGAGCGAAAAAGAGGAGGCTTGCAACGGATGGGGGGGGGGAGCAGCAGAACTCGCACCGCCATTCTCCCCCCCCCCCATGAATAATAAATACCAATTACTGCTCGGGGCATCAATAATTAACAGCAGTTACAGTAATTACACAATTATGATGACAATGAATAATTCACTCCGGGAAAAGAGCGAGTCAAGCGCCAGGGCGGCCGGCGGTGTAAGGAAAGCAAGGAGGCGCCCGGATCGCGCGCAAGAAGGAGGGAGGCGCAGCAGGCGGCGTGCGTCACGTGGGAAGGGAGAACACTCGTGTCGAGTGGGGGAGGAGGTCAAAAGACTCTCCTCTGCTTTCCCCTCCCCTCCCCCGACACGCGAGGCCCATCTCTTTCGCTTGTGTCGGCTGTGGCCCAGAAGTCACACTCCGTTCTCCGTGTGACCCTCGGAGCCGCTTTGGATCCCTTTGGCACAATGGCTCGCGCAGCCGGGAGGAATTCTGGCACTCGCGCAGCCGGGCGCGCCGTCGCTCGCTGGCAGCTCGTCAAACCAACCAACCAACCAACCTCCCCCACTTCCTTCCCTCCTCTCCTCTCTGTCCCTCTTTCCTTCCTTCCTTCCTTCCTTCCCTCCCTCCTCTCTTCTCCCTTTGTTTCTTTCCTCTCTCCCCTCCCTCCTTTCTTCCTTCCCTCCCTCCCTCATCTCTTTTCCCTTCCTTTGTTCTCTCCCTCACCTTCCCTCCCTCCTTCCCTCTCCTTCCTTCCTTCCTTCATCTCCTCCGTCCCTCTCCCCTCCCTCCCTCCCTCCTTCTTTCATTCCCTCCCTCCCTCTATCCTTCCTTCCTTCATCTCCTCCCTCCCTCTCCCCTCCCTCCCTCCCTCCTTCTTTCATTCCCTCCCTCTATCCTTCCTTCCCTCCCTCCTTCCTTCCTTCATCTCCTCCCTTCCTCCCTCCCTCCCTCCTTCCTTCCCTCCCTCTTGTCTCCCTCTCTCCCTCCTGTCTTCTCCATTCCTCCCTCCTTCCCTCTTCTTCCTTCTTTCCTTCCTTCCCTCCTCTAAGTATTTGTTCTCTCTCTCTCTCTTCCTCATGTACACAGATATCTCATGTCCCAATTCACGTTACTTCCTATCCCATTCAAGGGATGTACAATGGGGGGGGTTTCACCAGGGGTCCTGGAACCCAAGCAAGCAAGCAAGCAAGCAAGCAAACAAACAAACAAACAGAAACAGGCTTATTAACTAATCCAGCTGGCGCAGGTGTACCTAGCTTGGCTGGCTGCTGAGATTGAGGTTGTTCAAATACAGCATTCTGTACATGATTTTAGTCCCCGCTTGCATTTCCCCAGGTCTCCCGACTTGCTTCCTTTGCCAAAAGCCGATTCCACTTTGCCTTCCAACCCCACAGGGTCCCCAGGGCCTAATTTCCCCTTGGCCTCCGCGTCCCCCCCCCCCCGCCACTCCCAGGCCCGCGTCGTCGTCCCCCCCCCCCCAGGCCACCTTCCAGGCGACCTCTCCCCACGCAGGGAGCCCGGAAAGGGGCGTCTCTATGCACGGTTCTTCCGAGTAAACCCTGTGGGAAGAAGTGGGGATTTACTCCAGAGTTACGCACACACCCGGACACATTTACAACATTAACCAGGATTACAAGAAAGCATGACAGAAATTTAGAGAAAATCCCTTACAACCAGACAGCTGGTTTTGAGAAACGTGGAAGAGTTTAAAAGTTTCCTCTGAAAGGATTTATTTCCTTCCTTCCTTCCTTGCCTCTTTTCTCTGCCTCCCTCCCTTTCTCTTCTCCTTCCTTCCCTTTTCTCTTTGCTTCTCTCCGTCTCTTTTCTCTTCTCCTTCCTTCCCTCTTTTCCTTCCTCCCTCCCTCCCTCCCTTTTCTCTTCTCCTTCCTCCCTTTCTCTTCTCCTTTCTTCCCCTTTTTCTCTGCCTTCCTTCCTTCCCTCTTCTTCTTCTTCCTTCCCTCTTTTCTTTGCCTTCCTTCCCTTTTTTCTTTTTTCCCTTTTTTCTTCTCCTTCCTTCCCTCTTCTCTTTCCTTCCTTTCCTTCCAAGAATATCATAATTATAGATTTGAGAAATTTAACTACCGAGTCTATAATAACGAGCTGTACATTTCCATATGTTGGTTTCCCATTTTCCTCCAAAGTCCAGGATGTCTTTCAGGAATGGGAATTTCCCTTTCCCTCCTCCCAGATGTGCGCAGAAAGGAAGACACACAGTGGGCAGCTGAAAGCTAAAACAAACCCCCATCTCTTCGCTTCTTGAACCCATAACCCAAAAACCCAACCTTAGTTCTTCCCTTCGGCCACACGTGAAAATCAGACCGGCTGCTGCAGAACATTTATGATCCGGTGGACATAAACAATTTGGGAACGAATTTCGAATGTCCCGAAACATTCATTCGAATGATTCACATGATTTGAGTGTCCAAATACATACGCATTACATACGAACCTCATACACATCTGTACACATTTGCGCTTATAATACGAAATGCGTGCAGATACGTATAACGCATATGAATGTTGTCGACATTCGTGTCGTCAGATTTGTATCCAGACGTCGAACAAATGGATTCAGAGGCATTCAATTGGAATCTGAATTTGTTGCATTTGGATATTAAACTTTCGAATCTAATCTAATGTTTTGATATTCAATTCGACTCAAGTTGAAACGCAAAAAAAAAAAAAAAATAAAATAAATCCACACGCATCCCTAATGACGATGATGATGATGACGTTTGGACCATTTCATGGAAGTCAGAGCTACCAATGGCTGCTAGCCTGATGGCCATGTAATTGAAGGGCAGCCAGTGGGAGCAGGGCCAGCTGTGTGCTCATGCCCTGCTGGGGGCCACTGTGAGAACAAGCTGCTGGACGAGATGGGCCAGGGGTCTCATCCAGTGTGGTGTTCCTTAAGTTCTTGTGCCTTCAGGTTCTTGTGGTGGTAGGCTCTGGTTGACTTCTGGCAGAATGTGCTGTTGGACTAGACATGCCAGGGGTCCTACCCAGTAGTGTCCTCTTGTAGAGGGATGTATTTTTCTTCCTACAAACCACAGTGAAGTACAAAACTGTGCTGGGGGGAGGCCGAGGGTCCTGTGGAGGCACAAGGCTCAGTCTCCCAATGGAATCAAGGGCCCTGTGGAGGGGAGGCCCAGTCTGCCAATGGAAGTCAAGGGCACTTGGAGGGGAAGTCACGGGCCCTTTGCAGAGGAGGCCCAGTCTCCCAATGGAGGTCAAGGGCCCTGTGGAGGGGAGACCCAGTCGGCCAATGGAAGTCAGGGGCCCCGTGGAGGGGAGGACCAGTCTCCCAATGGAAGTCAGGGGCCCCGTGGAGGGGAGGACCAGTCCTCCAGTGGAAGTCAAGGGCCCCGTGGAGGGGAGGACCAGTCTGCCAATGGAAGTCAGGGGCCCCGTGGAGGGGAGGACCAGTTGGCCAATGGAAGTCAAGGGTCCTGTGGAGGGAAGACCCAGTCTCCCAATGGAATCAAGGGCCCTGTGGAGGGGAGGCCCAGTCTCCCAATGGAGGTCAAGGGCACTTGGAGGGGAAGTCAAGGGCCCTTTGCAGAGGAGGCCCAGTCTCCCAATGGAGGTCAAGGGCCCTGTGGAGGGGAGACCCAGTCGGCCAATGGAAGTCAGGGGCCCCGTGGAGGGGAGGCCCAGTCTGCCAATGGAAGTCAAGGGCACTTGGAGGGGAAGTCAAGGGCCCTTTGCAGAGGAGGCCCAGTCTCCCAATGGAGGTCAAGGGCCCTGTGGAGGGGAGACCCAGTCGATCAATGGAAGTCAGGGGCCCCGTGGAGGGGAGGACCAGTTTGCCAATGGAAGTCAGGGGCCCCATGGAGGGGAGGACCAGTCTCCCAATGGAAGTCAGGGGCCCCGTGGAGGGGAGGACCAGTCCTCCAATGGAAGTCAAGGGCCCCGTGGAGGGGAGGACCAGTCCTCCAATGGAAGTCAAGGGCCCCGTGGAGGGGAGGACCAGTCTCCCAATGGAAGTCAGGGGCCCCGTGGAGGGAAGGCCCAGTCTGCCAATGGAAGTTAAGGGCCCTGTGGAGGGGAGGACCAATCCACCAATGGAAGTCAAGGTCCCTTGGCGGGGCAGCCCAGTCTGCCAATGGAGGTCAAGGGCACTGTGTAGGGAAGTCCTGCCTTTAGTTGTTGCATACGCCATGGCTGTTTAACAGCATCAACCCTTTTCCATGTAACTTGTAGCTTGGATCTCCCTTCTATTCATCTCTTAAGGATACAGAACTGTGTCTGTGTGAAAATAACCTATTTGCTTCCCCATCGAACTGAACGCCCACTTGTTCAGCTCGACCGTGAACCATTTAGTCAAACAAACAGTTGTTCCCATTTGGTTTTGAACCCCCCCCCCAAAATGCCAATTTTTCCATGTGGGGGAGGGGAAGCCCTTTTCAGGCACAAAACCACAGCAAACACAGACTTCACGCTTGGCCTTCGTGTTCACAAGTCGCGAGTTGGTTCCATTGGATCGTGTTTCTGGACACGCGAACCACCGCACATTCGGTTCGACGCGAGCATCTTCGAACACTTGAACCCACGAGACAGACTCTGGACACCGCCACTCCCAGGAGTCCTGAACTGGCCACCCTGTATGCGCACCCGATACCCACTCATAACATATTCATTACAAAAAAAAAAACAGCAGCAAACAAATCCCACCTCTGCCGGTGCGTAATGGAAGAATAACAGTGTGCAAGCATGATGCTCAGTGATGCATTCATTTGCCCAGAGATGCCTGGTTTGTGTTACACTGCTGACAATTCCGCGCCGACGCTGAATGCGCCTGTCATGTCCTACACCAGCGCGGAACCGGTTTACACTTGTCTCTTTCCGCCTGGCTTCTCCAAGACTTAAAGCAGTTCATACTTGAGCTTTAATGTTTGAGCACTCTTGACAGAACAGGATAGGCAGTGAAAGGAGCGCTCCGGGGGCAGACTGGAACCAACAAGGGTTTGTTTACTTTGGTTCCCTTTCCTTCTTTCTTTCGTTTCAGATCATTTTGCTGTTTGTTTACTTGCTTACCCGAAAGCACATAGCAGCCCGATAGTCAAAACCCCTCTGTGCAGCTTGCGAAAGAGTGATTAGGAACCGAGATTAAAACTGGAACACAGAAACTGTGTTCTCACCCAGGTTTTAATCCAGCTTTAGTCCACTTTCAGAGCGAGAGAACGCATCAGGAAAGTGACAAGGGCTGTGGTCACACCTAAGGTTTAATCCAGCTTCAGTCCACTTTCAGAGCGAGAGAACGCATCAGGAAAGTGACAAGGGCTGTGGTCACACCTAAGGTTTAATCCAGCTTCAGTCCACTTTCAGAGCGAGGGAACACATCAGCAAAGTGACAAGGCCTGTGGTCACACCTAAGGTTTAATCCAGCTTCAGTCCACTTTCAGAGCGAGGGAACACATCAGCAAAGTGACAAGGACTGTGGTTACACTTAAGGTATAATCCAGCTTCAGTCCACTTTCAGAGCGAGAGAACGCATCAGGAAAGTGACAAGGGCTGTGGTCACACCTAAGGTTTAATCCAGCTTCAGTCCACTTTCAGAGCGAGAGAACGCATCAGCAAAGTGACAAGGGCTGTGGTCACACCTAAGGTTTAATCCAGCTTCAGTCCACTTTCAGAGCGAGGGAACGCATCAGCAAAGTGACAAAGCCTGTGGTCACACCTAAGGTTTAATCCATCTTCAGTCCACTTTCAAAGTGAAAGAAAAGTGAGAAGCTGTTTTCTTTCAGTGTCAGCAACGGGAACAACCATTTTGTTTCCACATTATCTAACCCAAAGGCGAATTTTCTGATTTATTTAACACTGAAAGAAAATCAGCTTGTCACATTGCTGATGCATTCTCCCACTCTGAAAGTGGACTGAAGCTGGATTAAAACTTAGGTGTGGACGCAGCCAGATACTCAAAAACTCATCAGGACAAAAACCATAAAAGGCTGAGCTTCTGCAAATGTATTAGTTGATTCTTGAGACCTTTCTGGACTTGGGCCTTATCCTGGAATATATCTTGGGATAGGGGTCTGTTGTCCGCATGCTAATCCAGTCTAGGCTTGCTTGGTGCCTGTCATTGCTTGCATAAACAAGAACAGAAAGTGCCTTGATCCTGAATCCCCTCCGCCTTGGGATGTGGGATTTAGCTGCTACATTATCAGCACAAGAAAGGCAGCTAGCTGGAAACAGCATGGTTTTCAGTATTTCCTTTTATATTTGTCCGTGCTAATAAAGTTTCCATGGAACATTCAAAGATATGAGGCAAAGCAATAACCCCTAAAGGGTGAAAAAATAATAATAAGGGAAAGAGGAAAAGAGAAAGACACAGAAGAATAAAAATACAGACACAGAAAAGATTCAGGGAAGATCCTAAATGAAAAGCTAATAACAGGAAACCAAAACTAAACGATCTCAAAGTGATTCCCGAAATTACTTCCTTAATGATTAGTATTGTTTCTTTCATTGGGGTTCTAAATATTTCCAGATCTCTCTTCTTTGGATAGCTATTAATATTGGCATTCGTGCTGTTGGATTATTCTTCAAATTCTGCTGGTCCTTTTTTTAATTTTTATCTTTGCACAGAAGGTTATAAAGTGTCCTTGATTTTGAGGGGGGGGGGAGAAGATGTGAAAGCTATTTTTCTGATCAGGCTGGTCGGTTGGTCCACCCAGCCAGCCAGCCACCTGTCCGTCCGTCCGTCCGTCCATCCATCCTCTCTCTCCCATCCATCCATCCATCCATCCATCCATCCATCCATCCATCCATCCATCCATCCATCCATCCATCCATCCATCCATCCATCCATCCATTCATCCACCCACCCACCCACCCATCCTCTCCATCCATCCATCCATCCATCCATCCATCCATCCATCCATCCATCCATGCCATGCCATGCCATGCCATGCCATGCCATGCCATGCCATGCCATGCCATGCCATGCCAGATCTGATCTGAATTCCCGGCTGATTTTGGCACCTTTGCTTCTTCTCTTGACCCCCAGGACCAAGTGGAAACGGCAGACGGCGGTGGGCCTGGAGCTCCTGGCCGAAGCTGGAAACTATTCCGCCCTGCAACGGATGTTCCCTTCGCCTTACTTCTACCCACAGAGTTTGGTCTCCAACCTGGATCCTGGTGCCGCCCTCTATCTCTACCGGGGACCCAGCGCCCCTCCGCCGGCGCTCCAGCGGCCACTTGTGCCCCGAATCCTGATCCACGGACTGCAGGGGGGCAGCGAGCCCCCGCCACCCTTGCCCCCGCTGGCCGGTGTCCTGCCCCGCTCGGCTCAGCCACGATGAGACAGGCGCAGCCACCAGAAGAGCCACCTGGACCGTGTGGACGCGCCTGGGGTGGCGCCCCACTTTGCTTTGCTCTCCGGCACCGGGGACCCCAGGAGTGGAGGGGGGGGAAGACAGGGTGGGGGAGGAGTCGGAGGAGGGAGAGGGGAATCCACATTCCTTGTGAGAGGGGGTTTGGGCTCACGCGCAACCATCCACCCACCCACCCTCCGGGTGTTCCCACCATTCACACAACCACTTTTTTTGGAAGATGCTCAGGAGGTTCGGCCAGCAGCCGCTCCTGTTCAGGGTTCTGCAAAAAGACTCTGCTCCCAGATCCTAGGCCTGGGTAGAGCCCTGCCAGCTCCCGATGCAGGCACACGGTTGTCAGGCCAGGCACACTTGGCTACTTGGACTAGAGTCCCACAATCCGTAGCCATGGTCACGTTTGGCTAAGGATTGTGGACGCAAGAGATAAAAACTCTGAACCATTCTAAACTCTTCCGCTATCTAATGATTGCAGAGGGCGGAAAATTCAACAGATGCTGCTTCCCTCACGGGGAGGAGACAGAAAGGAGGACAGGGCCCCTGCACCTTTAATAGTAGCATGGAAGAGGGAATTCTGGGGCTCCTGCACCTTTAATAGTACCATGGAAGAGGGAATTCCGGGCTCCTGTGCCTTTAATAGCAGCATGGAAGAGGGAATTCCGGGATTCCTGTGCCTTTAATAGTAGCATGGAAGAGGGAATTCCAGGGCTCCTGCACCTTTAACAGTAGCATAAAAGATGGAATGTCAGAGCTT
This sequence comes from Aspidoscelis tigris stejnegeri, assembly GCA_023333525.1. Taxonomy (NCBI): domain Eukaryota; kingdom Metazoa; phylum Chordata; class Lepidosauria; order Squamata; family Teiidae; genus Aspidoscelis; species Aspidoscelis tigris. The sequence goes on from JALMGA010000016.1 coordinate 12,262,259, forward strand.
ATGCACTTTTAATAGTAACACAGAAGAGAGATTTGCAGGTAATATAGATCATCATGAAATAGCACCCTCTATCTTACTATTAAAGGTACAGGAGCCCCCAAATTCCCTCCTCTGTGCCCCTGTTAAAGGTGTCAAAGTCCTGGAATTCCCTCTTCCGTGCTACTGTTAAAGGTGTAGGAGCCCCGCAATTCCTTCTTCTATGCTACTGTCAAAGGTATAGGAGCCCTGCAATTCCTTCTTCTATGCTACTGTTAAAGGTGTAGGAGCCCAGCAATTCCTTCTTCTATGCTACTGTCAAAGGTGTAGGAGCCCCGCAATTCCTTCTTCTATGCTACTGTTCAAGGTGCAGGGGCTCCCAAGCTCCCCCTCCCCCTCCCCCTACATTTATTTATTTATTTATTTATTTACCTATTTATTTATTGGGACCATGGCTTTGCCTAGCTGCGGCGTAGATCTGTGGACACCAATCTGTATCTGGCCTGGCCTCCGCAGCTGGAACTGAAAGGCACCAAATGCGTTGCAAAAGAGGATCCAGAATATATGTGGGTTTGGGGGGGGGTACACCTCTCCTGCTCTCCCTGATTTCGGGTTGAGCCCACCACTAGATGCATTATTCTTCCTCCTCCATAAAGCCAGCCAGGTGACCTTGGGCTAATCACAGCTCTCTTCTGAGCTCTCACAGCCCCACCTACCTCACAGGTGTCTGTCTGTTGTGGGGAGCTTTGAGTCCCCATAAATGCCTGAAAAAAGAGGGTTAGAAAAGCCAACTCTTCTTCTTCCTCCATGAAGCCAGCTGGGTGACCTTGAGCGAGTCACAGCTCTCTTCTGAGCACTCACAGCCTCCCCCACCTCACAGGGTGATCTGTTGTGGGGGGAATAACAGAAGGTTTGTCAGCCGCTTTGAGTCCCCTTAAATGGGTGAGGAAAGCTGGGTAGAAAAGCCAACTCTTCTTCTTCTTCTTCTTCTTAGGCATCCATTCTAGCAGTCATTGATACACCTGTCCTCCATGAATTCATCTAAACCTTGCTTAAAACCACCCAGGTTGGTTGCTGTTTCCAGATATTCGTATGAATAGTTTGGACACTTGTTAGATTGGGGGCGCGGAAAGACAGAGCACCAGTCACATCCGCAGTGGATCCAGATCGCATTCGACATGGATCGACAGCGGATTAAAAGTGGATTCAGGTCAGATCTGACAATTTCTGAGCGCGGATATGTTACGGATATGTATCAAGACACATAATGTGATCTACTTGTAAGAATACAGATTTCCAAACATTCAATTCGTTACAAACCGAATGTCAAAAATGCATTTGCCCCTAGACTGCAGCGCCCATCTGGGTAGAAGAATTTCCCTCACCATCGCAAAATGACGCATTGGTCCTGTCTCGTTATTTTCCCATCGGCCTCTGGTATCTGCTGGCAAGCACAGCTGGGCCATAAAAATCGTGGCACAACCCCCTGGAGCAGACAGATGTCAGAATTATCTGCCTTGGCCTCCGCTCTTTGCCCTTCTGCAGGGCTAGCAAAACAGGGCAGACTGAGACGCCTTTGCAAGTGCAGAGATGGGGGAAGTTCCTGACCCAGATGTTGGCCCTGCAGATACTGTGGAGGGCTGAGGAACTGGGAATCAGCAACAGCTGGAGGCCCACAAGATACCTCAACCTTCTTGTAGCTTCGGACAACCTGGTTCGCCTCCCCTTTTTGGGGGCCCAGTATCCACCTAGGTTGGAAGTTGCAAACCAGCAACGCTCAGAAATGTACAGGCGCCCCAACTGCATCTTGTAGAATTGCAAACTGTTGTCTAAGTGGATTTCTAGTGCTGAAGACCCCTGATGCTTCTTGGGAGACGTCAGCTGGTTCCTTCCATCCCCACAATTTCCCCAGAATCAGCAGTTGTGCCGTTTCAAAGCATCGCCTGGTTTTTCAAGGCAAACGAGGCCCTTGAGAAGACCATTTGTCTCCATTGGGAGTTTGGGGGGGAAAAAAACAGAGAATAAAAGAATACCGAGATGGATGTAAATTGGTCTCGGTTGTTCAGACCACAGGCAGGCTAGAGGCCAGACGGAGGGTGTTTTTCCACTAGCACTAAGGACCCATTAAGGACCCATTTGGTTGAGCAGGAAGACCCCATTTCCACTACAGACCCCATTAGAGCCACATTTGTTTCCACCTGTTTTAGGGAAATCCAGATCATATGGGTCCTTCAGGACCTATAATCTGGATTGCCTGTACAATGGGGTCTTCAGCCATCAAATCTGGATTATACAGAGCCTGTCTCCACCACTATTGGGCAATGGGGTCCAGGGGAGGCTCAGAGGGTGGCACCCATGGGGGTGGCCCAAAACTCAAAACTTCGAAACCTGTGGACATTCTCCAAAGTCCCTCCAAAGCCAGCTCCGAAGTTGCCTTCGAAGATTAGCACAGCCTACTAGGTGCTAAACCACCCGTAGAAACACATTGGGTACTTCCCCCTTAATCTGGATTAAGCGAAGTACCCATGCCTTAAATCCGGATTAAAGGAGGTCAGCGGGAAAACACCCTGAGAAGCAGCAATAGAATTTATCTGGCCTGCATGGACTGTTTCCTTCCCTAGGCACCAATAAAATGGGTCCAGATACCAGATGTTCTCCACATGTTCTATGGCTACAGTCTTACCCTGTGACCTGTTCTCAGAATGGGTGTTTTTCCACGGTCACTAGAAGTACCCATTAAGTACCCATTAATGGCATTTTTGTACCCATTAATGGGTACTTCTAGTGACCGTGGAAAAACACCCAGTGTGAGCTGAAGGCTAGTATACTAGGAATAGGCATGAATCTCTGTAACATTCATTATTCGGAGGGACTTGTACAATCTCAGGCATTCGTACATGAATCAAATGTTACAATATTCATATGATAACATTTGTGCAAATAGTTTGGACGTTCATTAGATTGGGGGCGTGGAAAAACGCCGCGCCAGTCACATCTGCAATGGATCCAGATTGCATTCGACATGGATCGACAGCGGATTAGAAGTGGATTCAGCTTGGATTGGACGTTTTCAGAGCGCAGATATGTTACAGATACGTATGGGATACGTATTTGTTCGTATCGGATAGGTAACAGATACGTATTCGTTCGTATCCATTACGTATAGCATATTCGTACCAATACGTAGAAAGATTCGCATCGATCAGAATTTTACCACATTTGAATGTGATCTCTTTCTACGAATACGGATTTCCAAACATTCGATTCGTTACAAATCGAACGTCAAAAATACAAATCTCGTCCATTAATTAATCGAATTCCCATTAGCCCAAGAAAAGACCATCACGGCGAGCCTTAACATCTAGGATCTGTATTTCCAAACATCTGGGGAATGTGTATGGCGGTTTGTTATTGAGGAAGTTGAAAGCTTTTGGTTTCTTTCTTTAATCTGAGGAGAGGCAAGAGTGACCGGAGGGCCCCTCAAATGCGTATAGGACACTTTGGCACAGAGCGTTCGCTCTGCTGGGCCAGCGGTTCCGTTTGGAGCCACCTGAGCCCATCCTACACGCACAGAATCATGTTCTACACCCGTTCCCGGCCGTCCTGGGACATTCGCACACTCCCTCCCGAACAACTGTGGGTCCCGCCCCCAGCTGCTGCCATGAGGTCAGGTTCGACCCAGGGGCAGGCACTGCTCTAGGTGATGCAACTGGGTCATCTAGAACCCAGAGGAACCTCCCTGGGCACCCACCCCCACCGGGCCGCAGCTTGCCCGGGGACGCGCGCGGGGGCCACTTACCTCGTTGTCACCGGGTTCAAACTGGCGCAGCCCAGACGGCACCATTGCGCATCTGCACACGCTGCTGGCTCTGATTGGCCAGCTACCCGCGCCTGCGCAGAGTGGCCAGGATCGACCGGATCAGGCCGCCGCCCATCACATTTTTAGTTTCATTCATCTTTCTGGCCCCTCTGGGTGTTCAGACCCATGTAAGAAGGGGGCAAATTGAAGCAGGGAAAGATATGCACCCTCCAATACGGGGTCTTTCTTAACTTTCTTACATTCACCTTTACAGCTGTCTTATCACTGAAATGGACCTTGAATTTTGGCCACCTTTTGTGCAGGATTCCTTACCTGCAAAAAATAAAAAGTGGGAACCACCTGATCCTCTTTTTCACCCACTGGAAGCACCTCTGGCTTGTAAATTGTTTCATCATCATCAACAGATTAGTACGGATTGAGCTGCTCCAACATGGGATCCCAGTGGCGCAGGGATCCCGTCACAGGGAACCAGGCATTTCCTTCCCCTTCGGCATCTGTTGAACAAGATGTTACATCAAACCCTTTGCAGGGAAGGCGGGTGACCTCCGAAGGAGCAGGTCAGGGGGTCACAGCAAGGTATTTTCAGGTTCGCGGTAAGGAATATTATAACCCCACCCCAAATTAATACAATCTGCCTCCAACTGAGCTGTTCCAAACTGGTTCAGGTTCAAACCGGTTCAAACTGAACAGGGGCTGTTTGAAATTTCAGTTTTGCACCAAACACCCTGCCTGCCTGTTCCAAAAGAGGGTTCGAATTCGAACCGGGCAACAAGGGGTGCGTTCCAATGAACCTAGCAGAACGCGCCCTGTTCGATCCGAGCTCAACTCAAACCGAACGCCGTCTCTATCGGAAGGGAAACACTCAGATTCGAACCAGGCAAAGGAAGACTCGGTTTGAACCGAACCGAACCAAACCAGGGAGAAAGTTTGTGCCCAGCTCAGCTCTTGTCTCCCCTCCCATCCATGAAACAAACAATCGCTATTCTACCAACCCACCCCAAACCGAAGGAGAGCGGTGTGCTTTTATGCGAACAAAGACTTTTTCAAAAGTATGTAACTAACAAAACAAAAAAAAGAGGCATTTTTTTTGTTTTTTTGTAAATACTGTGTGCACAAATGTATATGAATTATTTATTGTCGAACCCTGAGGGCGTATTTGTGTGAGTCTTGTAAGTCTATATATATATATAAATATATATATATATATATATTTCTGTAGAATTCTCTTTTTCAGACTTTGTAATGAGAAAAAAAAAGCAGCAAAAGAGAATTCTGCCTCAGAAGAGATCAGAAACAAAGCTATTTCTCTCTCTTTCTCTTTTTTAAATGTGGAAATAAACTTCTTTATAAACAGACCATTTCAAGGCCTTTCCCCCCTCTTTTCTCCCTGCTAAATCTGAAATGCAACGAAGGCTTGTTAAAGGGCGAGACAGAAAGGGTGGCTTCTATTTTCATGGGAAAGAGAAGGAATATGTTGGAAATTTCTGCATGCACGCGCACGCTTCGGAAAGGCCAGATCTCCACACAGTTTTCTTTGCAGCAACACAGAAGTGGTTTTCCATTCCCTACTTCTGAGGAGAGACTGGGGATTGAACTGGCGGCTCTCTGCTCTCTGGGCAGTTTGCTCTACCACTGAGCTACACCCCCTCCCAGACTACATGGCCTCCTTTACGGGCCTCTTTGTCTCTCTCCCCTACCTGGAGGAAGTACCTAGACATCCACTCTAGAAGCCATTGATATACCTGCCCTCCAGGAATGTATCTAAAGGCCATTTTCAGGGAGACAAGGTGAAGGTTTGACCTTCATCTTCTGCTTGAGATGTCCCAAAGCCATTGGCGGGCCACTATGTGGGACAGGATGCTGGACTAGATGGACTGTGGCCTGATCCAGCAGGGCTCCTCTTAGGTCCTTATGGACTAGATGGGCTGTGGCCTGATCCAGCAGGGCTCCTCTTAGGTCCTTATGGACTAGATGGGCTGTGGCCTGATCCAGCAGGGCTCCTCTTAGGTCGTTACATATTTCACCTTCCACTGGACTCTCAAAGGCATGGTACCCTTGCCCAGAAACAAAAGTTCATTCCTAAAGTCTGAGTGGGACGCTGTAGGGCACCCAACAGCCTTCTGATCTTTTAAAACAGGGTTGTCCTTATGATAAGAAGAGTTCCTGTCTAATGAAGAACTGCAGTCTTAATGCTTCTGCACACCCCTCCTGTCTTGATCAGAAGGAACCAAGCACTGAACAGTCGTGTTGCAGAAGGCGGGTCCTGCAGAATGGCAGCAACTTTGCCTTTCAGATTATAGAATGTGGTTTCCATCAGACTGGCGCCTTTGAAAATCCCTGGACTTCAAGCAACTCTCTGTCTTTGCTGGCTTCCTCAACAGTCATGGCCAATGGGAATTTGGACCCAAGAACATCTGGGGGGCAGCTGCTTGGTGAAGGGTGAGTTAATGTGTTTAACTCATAATGATGCTCTAATGGGTCGGAGGCCTTAAGCATGCTTGGGGAATTCATGGCGCCATCTCTAGCCAGATCGAAAAACCAGGAGCATTCAGGAAGGACAGGAGAGAAAGGCTACGCCACCCAAAGGACGCACCCCCTGGAAGACAAAAAGGTGGGCAAAGAAGAAAAGTTGGGCTTTTCTACCCCGTTTTTCTCACCCATTTAAGGGGACTCAAAGTAGCTGACAAAGCTTTTCTATTCTTCTCCCCACAACAGGCACCCTGTGAGATGGGTGGGGCTGTACAAACTCAGAAGAGAGCTGTGACTCGCCCAAGGTTCACCCAGCTGGCTTCATGGAGTATGAAAACGAGTTGGCTTTTCTACCGCACTTTTCTCACCCATTTAAGGCGACTCATATTGTCTCACAAAGCTTTTCATTCTTCTCCCCACAACAGACACCCTGTGAAGTGGGTAGGGCTGTGAGAACTCAGAAGAGAGCTGTGACTCGCCCAAGGTTCACCCAGCTGGCTTCATGGAGGATGAAGACATGTTGGCTTTTCTATCCCGCTTTTCTCACCCGTTCAAGGGGACTCAAAGCGGCTGACAAACCTTCTGTTCTTCTTCCCACAACAGACGCCCTGTGAGGTGCGTGGTGCTGTGAGAACTCAGAAGAGAAGCTGTGAGTCGCCCAAGGTTCACCCAGCTGGCTTCATGGAGGACTGCAGAACCGAATCTGGTATTCCCAGATAAGAGTCCGGCTCCCTAAGCACTAGGCCAGATTGGAGTTTTCCAAAGTTGCCCCAAGTTGCAGCTGATGTGCAGCCTGGAATTTGCATCTGATGCCTGCCACCTGGACGCCACCTTGCCCCTTCCCCTGGGTGAAGGACAGTGAGGACGGCAAAGCCCTGCAAGCAGAATGCCCTCCCGCTCCGTAAATTATTAACACCCTTTTGAGGACGGATAATAGCCTTAAATGATCGCTTTGGCAAAAAATAAATGGATGGCTCCCACCCATTAGGAGTCGTGGAAAGGGCAGGGCAGGGCGGCACGGGGGTGGGGGTGGGGGTGGAGCAGAGAGAAAGGGAGGAATGGCACAGATCATCTGCCTCCAACCAGCTCCTACTCAGCAGCTGGTCACCGGATAGCCTGGGCGTCGGCTCTGACTCGGGAGGCCGACAGATGGGTGACGAAGCTCTCAGAAGAGCCCCAGCTTGAGGGCTGGAAGCGGCCCTGGATGGACGCGAAGGTCTGGTTTCCCCCAGAAATTCAATTGACACGCCGGGCACCCGCTTGCGGTGGGAAGCAGCTGACAAGGGGAGAGCCGCCAACACAGAGGTCCTCAGCAGAGACGGCCACAGAGGCGAAGGCAAGCCAGATCAGCTGAGAAGGTTTATCTGGAGTCACGTGCAGCCCTCATGAAATTTTACTTTTTCCAGGGCAGAAAATGCGTGTTTGGCACGCACATGCGCGGAGAAAGCACAGTTTCCTGCTACTGAAAACTTGTTTCAGATGAGTCTAGATGGTACAGGTGGTATACTAGGCCCAGGCAGAATGGAGTCAGAGGAAACTCAGTTTGGTCTAGTGGTTAAAGAGCCGGACTCTTATCTGGGAATACTGGGTTCAATTCTGCAGTCCTCCATGAAGTGAGCTGGGTGGCCTTGGGCTAGTCACAGCTCTCTTCTGAGCTCCCACAGCCCCACGTACCTCACAGGGTGTCAGTTGTGGGGAGAACAGAAGGTTTGCCAGCCACTTTGAGTTCCTTAAGAATGAAAAACAACTGGAGTTTAAAAGCCAGCTCCTCTTCCTCCACAAAGCCAGCTGGGTAGCCTCGGGCAAGTCACAGCTCTTTCTGAGCTCTCACAGCCCCACCTACGTCACAGGGTGTCTGATGTGAGAAGAACCGAAGGCTTGTCAGCCACCTTGAGTCCCCCTAAGTGTGAGAAAATCAGTGAATAACAGCCAACTCTCCTCCTCCTTCATGTGCATACGAGTTGGGTTTAAGGGCAAAACCAAAACCAACTGAACCATCTCATACCTGGTTCCGTTTGAATTTTCTCTCAGGGCAACTGGTCCTTATCACCTTTACAGCTTCCAGCCGAGTCTTCCACAGAATGTCTGCCCTGTTCAGAGATCACAAACCTACTGGGACTTCACGGGCCTATTTTCACGAGCCACAAGCACTACACTTACGAAACAAAAGCAAACAAAGCCACATGATTTCCGTGTGCTTGTGAGCAGTCACCGATGTGTTCCGTGCAACCACAATCTAATGTTCACTGCAGAAGGAGCAAAGTGTGTGCACATGGAAAATCTTTCAAAAGACAGCTGAGAGCATCCTTTGGAACCACGTCAGTCCCAGGACGCCGTCAGAACGGAGCCATCTTCCCTGCTGTCACGGGAAGGATTTCCATTCAAATTTTAGAAATCCTCTCAGCACGAAGCAAGTCCTGGTAAGTACTGTATGCGCGTGGTAAGGAATCACTAGGCGTGCGCATGAATGCAGTTTTCGACATCTGATCCGTAACGAGTCGAATATTCAAAACTCCAAATTCGTACGAATAAGGAAAAATGAACGTGTGGATATTTTAACCGATTCGTATGTGTTCGTATCCGTTCATTCCAATATTCGATACGCACCCAACCATAAGAAACATACAGGGAGCAGACGAAGGACAGAACGAAGAGAAGATGTTGGAAAAACGGGGGAAGTCGCCAAAAGAACAAGAAGATGGAGACACATTAGGCCTTTTCGCACGAGGTTCCTCAGGAACGCAGGCAGGACACCCTGGGGTACAGCATTTGCTCCACTGGGCTGGTGGTTTGGTCCGGAACCACCCCAGCCCATCCCAGAGCGCCCTACACGCATTCCGGGTGTAGAGCATGAAACGGTGCTCTACAACCGTCCCAGGGCGTTCTGGGCCAAGCCACAGCTCTTTGGGAGGGAGCGCATTCACATGGTCCCTCCCCGACAGCTGCAGGCACTGCCTCCGGGTGCCTGCATTGGGTGGGCCCACTAAAGTCCTTCCCCAGTTCCTGCGGGCCATAGAGGACCGGATCGGGTCCCCTAGGGCCCACAGGAACCCCCCCCCCCGGCACCCCCCCAGGCACTGGCCAATGATTGGCTAGCTACACATACATTCAGCTGTAGTACGAAAAAGCCTATTGTTGGATGTCAATGTATATGTTTTAGGTTGTTAAAGAAAAATCCTTTTAATAAATAACATATATATATATAAAGAATATTCGATATGTATCCAATGATATGAATCTCATGCGCATCTATACCCATCCCATTTTCATCCTGTATGCATCTGCAGAGATACGCAAAAGATGTATATGGGTACATACGTAATGCATATGTATATGCACACATATGAATCTCCAAATAATTTGTACCAATCACTCAAAATGTTTGTAGTCGTACGAACACTGAAGTACAAACGTCTAGACGTTCAGTTCCTATATGAAAGTCCAAATTCGTCCGAATAGTGAATATTTAGAATATTTGTACACATCCTAGAAATTATGTATTCGCCTCACCACTGTACTGGAGACTTGTTTCCTTGCTTCACTGGTTTACCATTAATCAAAGAAATACCCATTCATGTTTGATTCCAAACTTGTTTGAAAGGGAAAAAAAATGCAATTTTTCTACATTGGAAAAAAGCCTTTTTCGAGGGCGAAACCACAGCAGAGTTCAATAAAACAGACCGTGTTCCCAAGGGGAAAACGGCTTTTGTTCAATCAAATTTCTAGGTATGCAAACCATGGCATGTTTGGTTCAATGCACTGAATTTTTGAACCCAAACTAAACTTCTCAACATCAGAAGAGTTGGCGGAGAGTCCAGGTAAAAACGTGACTTTTGTTCAAGAGTATCTGTAGCTGCCATGATATTGATTCCAGAATTGTAACCAGGTGTGAATGTGGCTATAGAGGTCTTCCTAGGGAGACCCAAACCTTTCTAGAGGAAAACTCTACAACCAATATTGGTAATTATGTCTCTATTGCGATCAGGACGTGAAACAGAATCACCCTGAAACATTCCACATTGGATATGGACTTTTCTCAGCTTCGCCATTGTGTATTAGATGATTACTCTGCATTTTTGTCTGGTAGCTAACAGGAATTTTATGTCCTCACTAATTTTAATGATTTCTAACCATCCTTCAGTCCAAGCCTGTTGCAAGAAATCGGAAGGTCCATTGGACTTTCTGTAGTCAGATCCAAACGGAGCCCTCCCAAAGAGGACCCCTCTTGGATCAGGCCGCAGTCCATCCAGTCCGTAAGAACCTAAGAGGAGGCCTGCTGGATCAGGCCACAGCCCATCTAGTCTGTAAGAACCTCAGAGGAGCCCTGCTGGATCAGGCCACAGCCCATCCAGTCCATAAGAACCTAAGAGGAGCCCTGCTGGATCAGGCCACAGACCATCTAGTCCATAAGAACCTAAGAGGAGCCCTGCTGGATCAGGCCACAGCCCATGCAGTCCGTAAGAACCTAAGAGGAGCCCTGCTGGATCAGGCCACAGTCCATCTAGTCCAGCATCCTGTCTCACACCATGGCCCACCAGTTGTCCACGGACACCTCAAGCAGCGGCAAGGGCAAAACCTCTCCTGCTCTTGAATCCCAGCAAATGGCCTTAGAAGCATCCTGATTGTCCCCCCAGCCTGAAAGATGTACTTAGGCATCCATTCTAGTAGCCACTGTCGTCCATAAATTTGTCTAACCATCAATAATTTCTCAGTATTGGCCTTTTCTCTTTCATGATTTATATCATCCTTCTCGAAGTTATCAGCTATGGCTGTTTTCAGGAAGATGCTATTTCCACTATCCTGGTTAGATCTTTCCGGCAGAATTTTAAAAATCCTTCCAGTTTTCCAAGCGCTAATCAGCCCTTTCAGTTTTTTAGTTTTAAACATTTTGTCATAAACAATTGATAAATCATGAATAAAGACACAATATTATGAACATCGAGTACACTCACAATGAGAATATTACGTATCTTAACAATAACATAAGATCTTGAACTAGAGTCATAGAAATGCTGACATATTCTCTAAAACCGTTTCCTCTAATAAGGAGACTAGCAACAGTAAGAATAAGCGTTATTAAATATATTTACAAAACACTGCAAATCAATTTAAATAAAAATTGGATGGCTTCCCAAGATAAAGCGTATTTGTCTCCCGAATTTTCTAAAAGTAGGAGCACTGGATTCCAAACTTTGCAAAATGCACATTTTCCATATATTTATTATATTGATTGTGGATCCGTTCTGTAAGCGCATATTCCGCGGTTTTGTCACACCATGCGCTAATGTTTTAACGTTTCCAAAGCCTTCTGGCTTTTTGTTTGCTTTGGAGTGCTTTCTGTATTAATTATTGGTTCAATTATATTGCTGGGTTTCGCCTCTTGTTTGGCATTTTTATATATAAAAAAAATCTAAGTCCCATTTCCAGACCCTTTTATTTTCAACACAGCTACTGCCAAAAGGCCTGCGACCCCTTCATTAAAGAAAGCCCCCCCCCTCTCTATCCCCCCACACTGGGAAAGGTGTTGATTTTGCATAAGAAAGAAACATCGTGGAAAGAGAATTGGCTTGAGTAAATCCCTATTTTTTTCTGGTTTGCCTTTTTTATTTCAGTGTGTGTGTGGGATTGTCCCAGGCAGATTAATGAAGTGAGAAAGGAGTGTCTCTTAGAAGAACAGCAAATAGAGTCCCCCTTTCCTGGGGATGGAAATGAAAGGAAAAAAAGAAAAGAAGAAACCCCTTTGCCCCCCAAAAGGTCTCCATGGATTGACTTAAACCCGGGGGATAAGTGCTTTACGCTAATCGCATTGCCTGAGAATGAGGCCCAACAGAACTCTTTTAAAATCATATTAAAAATCTATCAAAGGAACAACTTGCGCTTTTCAATTCGGGGAGAGCGAGGGCGCGAGAGAAGGCGCCGAGAGGAGCAAAAGAACAGGGGCGGAGAAGGAGGGAAGGAGAAGAATAGGACCCGGCGAAGGCCTTTCTTACATTTACACAGCCAGAAATGCAAATCAAAAGACATTCTGTGAAATTTAATTGTTCTTGTATCTCCAAGCCCACGTCACCTCGCACGTTAATCAACGACAAGATTAGAATTTGCCCTCGCCGCGCAGGGACGCGGCAGAAAAGGAGCCGACGAACGTGCACGGAAGGAAAGAGAGAGAGAGAGAGAAATTTAAATTCAATTTAAAGGAAAATAGATCAGACACCGGCGTGCAACAAAGAGAGTACAGCTTGGAACATTCCCTGTAAATTAAAAGATGGCAAAAAGGTTGAGAAAAGCAGTCGCTACGCCGGGGCTCCAATTTTATACCTGTTTACCTAGGAGTGAATCCTCCTTTCCAAGGAAATCACTGACTGATACTTCTGAGTAGATACGTAATAGATTATAGAAGAACCGGAAAGGGAATGGTGGATGGTGTACTGGCCTGAATCTGTCTCCACTGAGGTGGGCGATTCTACCAAACGCTTCCATAATCCATTTGCTTCCGGCGCAAGATATTATCCATATTATCTCCAGAGCAAGGTTCCCGTGTGCCTCTTTCAGACACTTTGCTTCGCAGGTTTTGCAAACCTCTTATCACTGCAGTTGCTCCAACATTAAGTTGGCCATCCAGGGATTGGTTAAACCTAGAAGTGATGCCTAGGTACCACCTCCAGGTTGGAGAGACGGTCAGAATGCCTCTAAAGGCCACTTGCAAGGATTCGAGAGCAGCTGAGAGATGCCCAGAAACAACTGGTGGGCCACTGGGTGAGAAGGGATGCTGGACTAGATGGGCTGTGGCCTGATCCAGTGGGGCTCCTCTTAATTCGTGGAGGACAGGTATATCAATGGCTACTAGAATGGATGTCCAAGTACATCCTCCAGGTTGGAGAGAGAGGCAGGAGGCATCTAAAGACCATTTTCAGGGAAATTCCTGAGATCCCTGTGAAGTGCATGAAGGTTCTGACATTTGTCTTCTGGTTGAGACGCCCAGAAGTAACTGGTGGGCCACTATGTGAGAAGCACCGCTGGACTAGAGGGGCCTGATCCTGCAGGGGTCCCCGTATGTGCTAAAAATAGTAATGAAGGACAGCCCATCCCACCAGCAAAAACATTTATGAAGATTTATCTGGGTTGTGTTGAGGTTCCGCAGGCCAAGGACCTGAAGCATCATGGGAAGGCTAACCTGGTTGACCACAGCCTGCAGTTTCAGTTCTTCTAGTACCAGCCAGGGACTGGTCTGCAGTCCGAAGGGGAGACAAAGGAATATCTATCCTTGACCAACACGCAGAAAAATCATGTTAGTTAGCCAGACACAAATGGGGTGAGAAGACACAAGGCCCTTTCGCATTACAGCCAAACTGCTGTAGCGCACTTAGGCTACGACATGCAGGGACGCTCATTCACACATAGGCAGGTAAGGAACATGTCTCCACACGTTCCTACCTGCCTATGTGCGAAAGGGGAAAGCATCCCCCCACGTGTCGTGGCCTGAAAAGGGTGGCACGGGGACGGGACCCCACTCCCAGGCCTGTCCGGATTGGGCACGGCTGGACCCAGGGGCGGGCAGGCCTGTCGTAGTCCTTCCCTGGGTTCCTGCGGGTTCTAGGGGACCAGATCAGGTCCCCTAGGGCGCGCAGGAACCCCTGTGGACACCCACCCACCTGGGCCCGGGGACGTGAGAGGCACTCACCTCATTGCCGCCAGGTTCCAAACTGGCGATCTCCAGCCAGCGGGACGGTGAGCCTGTGCGCCCCACGGCCTTTGACCTGGTCCCCTAGAACCCCCAGGAACCCGGGAAAGGACCACAACAGGCCTGCCCCCCCCCGGGGCGTGGCCTGCAGCTGTCAGGGAGGAAGCGTGCAAAGTTCCTAAGAGCCAGGGAATGGCAGGGGATGGCCGCAAATACCCTGGGCCAAGTGTAGAGCACAATTATCACATCTGGTTCTTTTGGTTTTTGACTAGACCACCGGGGCTCCTACCATGGATACTCTTCATGCATTTCCCCCTTAGACAACCTGTTATTTCACCACATATTCAGGTTAGGGTCTTCCGCAATGGCCAAACCTCACCCAATGTGAGGGAAATCTATTTATTGTTGAGCACCTCCCATAAGCTATGGAACAGGGAGAGCTGAGGCGGTCCTCCCTGCCTACGTGCGAAAGGGGAAAGTCTCCCTGAGTGTCCTAGCCTGAAAAGGCCGGAATGGGGACGGGACCCCACTACCAGGCCTGTACACAATGGGATCGAATACGACCCAGGGTCAGGTAGGCCCAGTGTGGTCCTTCCCCAGTTCCTGCGGGTTCTAGGGGACAGGATCATGTTCCCTAGGGCCCGCAGGGACCACTGTGTGGACGGGCCTAAACAGGGACGTGCGCGAGAGAACTACTGACCTCACGCTCGCCGGGAGTGGCTGGCGCGTGCAGGCGCACCCAGCTCGCCATTTCAGGACCCGGCGAGCACGAGGAGGTGGCTCTTATCTCTCACACGCGTTCCCCTTTAGGCCCATCCCCATGGGGGTCTCTGCGGGCCCTGGGGGACGCAATACGGTCCCCTAGAGCCCGTAAGGGACCCGCGGAAGGTACGCAACCGACCTGCCCCATAGGGGCGGCCGGAGGCGGGGCCTGAACCTGTCAGGGAGGGACGGCCCCGAACACCCTGGGCCGAATGTAGAGCACTATTAACTGCTCTACACCCGGAACGTGTGGAGGGCGCTCCGGAGCGTCCTACCAGCATTCCAACAGCCCTTGTGCGGACAGGTCTCTTATTTGGACTACAACTCCAAGAAAAGCGTCCTTTCCTTCCTTTTAACCACCCCCAAGCCTTGAAGCCGGACCCCTGCCAGCCGTGTAAGTTGACGGCACTGTGTTGGCACCGCTTGTGTGTCCAGTGTGGACACCCTTACGGTCTCTTTTCGGCTCGCTCACTGCTCTGTCTAGGCCTGAGGGGTTTCGCGCTGACGTCTGCAGCCGGAAACCGTTCCGCCTCGCTAAAGCCGTGACTCCGCCGCCAACCCACTGGGACCGAACGAGAAAGACGTCATCCATAAAACACACATCAGGCTGCGTGTAAGAATTCGGGGTTGTTCTTCTTGACGCAGCCGTCTGCAGAAAGAGAAAACCCGGCGGGGCAGAAAACCCCGGCTTGAAATCCTTGACACCGGTTGGGCACGGTGCCTTTCTCTGAGCGCTGGCTTTTCTGCAAAAGGAGGCAGCGGCTTCCTGGATCATCTCTGGGAACCCTGATTCCCAGGTGGAGTCTTTTTCTTCTTCCTCTTGACCTTCTGGGTGACGGAGACCAAACCGCTGGCGTATTCAGACTGCAACATTCCAGCCAGATGGCGCTTAGCCCGAGTTTTCTTCAGAAGGTCACGCCTGGGCAAAGAAGAGAGACAGAAGAGGAGGAGGAGGAGAAAGGGGTTGGGGTGGTTGTTGTTGTTCTTCTTCAAACATTTGCAGAAGACTTCTGAGTCAGGCCCCACCCAAACTGGACCGCACGTACGGCGTGAATGCAATGACCAAATGTAGTTTTTAAACGGGGTCACAGAAAAGAGGGCAGGAATTGCTGAAGCCTGGGAATATAGGGCGGAATATAGAAGAGATCTCTGCCTTGGCACTAGTTTGGTTTAGTGGTTAGGGAGCTGGACTCTTATCTGGGAATACTGGGTTCGATTCCGGCCTCCCCCATGAAGACAGCTGGGTGGCCTGCTGTCGGGGGAAGAATAGAAGGTTTGTCAGCCGCTCTGAGTTCCCTTAATGGGTGAGAAAAGCAGGGTAGAAAAGCCATCTCTTCTTCTTCTTCCTCCTCCCATGCCCACCAGATGCATGTTGCACACCCCGAACTCATTAGGTGAAGTGCATACGAGACGGGATCACTGGGAAGCCAGCTGGCTTTTCCAACTAGTTCAAAACCAGATTGCCCTTCGAATCTGGAAGGCCACAGTTCAAACCCTCTCATGATACTGTTGTACCACCACCTTCAGTATCTGAGGGGGTCTAAGCTTTTTTGGTGGTGGCTCCCAGGCTGTGGAATGGTCTCCCCCCCCCCCACAACCCAAGGTGTGCCAGGCACCTTCAGTTAATACATTATCACTTGCTCAGCTTTGACCCAGTGCGCAGCAGCAGTGAAAAAATCCAGTTCAATGCGGGGAATAATTAGGAAGGGAATAGAAAACAAGTCAGCAAGTGTCACTTTGCCTCTTTATAAATCTACGGTGGGGCCACATCTGGAATATTGTGTACACTTCTGGTCACCACACCTCAAATATGATATTGTGGAACTGGAAAAGGTGCAGAAAAGGGCAAGCAGAATGATGAAGGGGCTGGAACAAAATCCCTTACGAAACCAGGCTGCAACGTCTAGGCCTCTTCAGTCTGGAGAGATGGCGTTTAAGAGGGGACCAGGGGCTTGTTCGCACTTGGCCATATTTTGGAATATATCTCAGGACAGGAATCTGTTGTCCATATGCTAATGCAGACTTGGGTAGGCCTCACCTAGGGCCTGCTGTAACCTGCACTAGCATGTGGACAGCTGGCCCCTATTCTGGGATATATTCTAGATTAGAGCCAAGTGCGAATAGGCCCCTGGTTGATGTATATAAAACCATGCATGGTGTAGAAAAGGTGGATAGAGAAAGTTTCTTTTTTCTATCACACAGCACTAGAACCAGGGGGCATTTATGAAGCTGATGGGTAGGAGAGTCGGATCCAACAAGGGGAAGGATTTCTTCACCCAGAGGGTCATCGGTCTATGGAATTTGCTGCTGGAAGAGGTGGTGACAGCTACCAGCCTAGATAGCTTCAAGGAAGGGTTGGACAAATTTATGGATGTCAGATGTGTCAATGGCTACTAGAATGGATGCCTAAGAACATCTTTCAGGCTGTGGGACAAGCAGGAGGCCTCTAAGGCCATTTGCTGGGATTTGAGAGCAGGAGATTTGAGGGCCACCGTGTGTGGTGGGATGCTGGACCAGATGGGCTGTGGCCTGATCCAGCAGGGCTCCTCTTAGGTTCTTATGGACTAGAAGGGCTGTGGTCTGATCCAGCAGGGCTCCTCTTGGGTTCTTATGGACTAGATGGGCTGTGGCCTGATCCAGCAGGGCTCCTCTTGGGTTCTTATGGACTAGATGGGCTGTGGCCTGACCCAGCAGGGCTACTCTGAGGTCCTTATGGACTAGATGGGCTGTGGCCTGACCCAGCAGGGCTCCTCTTAGGTTCTTATGGATTATAAGGGCTGTGGCCTGACCCAGCAGGGCTCCTCTTAGGTTCTTATGGACTAGATGGGCTGTGGCCTGATCCAGCAGGGCTCCTCCTAGGTTCTTATGGTCTAGATGGGCTGTGGCCTGATTCAGCAGGGCTCCTCCTAGGTTCTTATGGACTAGATGGGCTGTGGCCTGACCCAGCAGGGCTCCTCTTGGGTTCTTATGGACTAGATGGGCTGTGACCTGACCCAGCAGGGCTCCTCTTAGGTTCTTATTGACTAGATGGGCTGTGGCCTGACCCAGCAGGGCTCTTCTTGGGTTCTTATGGACCAGATGGGCTGCGGCCTGACCCAGCAGGGCTCCTCTTATGTTCTTATGATTGAAAGAAGGAAACACCTTTCACTGCCACACATTCAGTTATTATTTCGGACCTTATTAATTTATTCCTTTTATGTTTTGCTTTCTCTTGTCATCCCCAGCCCTTAGGCCTTCAGGTGTAGGGGTGGGATAGAAAATGGAAATTAATCAATAAACATTGGTTCCTGCAAAGTCTGGACAATGTAGTCTAAAAGAGAACTTCCTATCCATCTCCATCATATTTTTTCAACCTGACCAGAAAGAACTTTATAAGATGCCCTGAATGCCAAGGAGAAAACATGAGGTAAGGAATTGTGCTGCATTATATGGATGTGTGGATACATTTAGGCCTCGACAGTGTACAAACACCACAGGTTAAGGCAAGGGAAAGTGAGCTAAAAAGCCAGGGATGGAAACATTATTTCATCCATTTTTTTTAAACTCAACTGCTTCTCTTAAAGTGTCTGAAAACACACAGAATATCACAAACCATGGCCCTCCAATTCACGCCAAGGACCCATAGGAATAAAGCTAAATTTTAATACACACGCCTTCTTTTGTCCCCAAACTGCTAGACAAATATTTATACCCCGAAGTTCCGAGAAAAGGAAGACTCAGCATTATTTTTTTCTGGGTCAACTGTTTTTCCAGTGGCCTACAGGTATGGGTAGGAATGGTTACGATCTGTTATAAAGCGCCCAGAGACAACACAGCTGTGCCCAGATGTTGCATGAGTCACTGTGCTTTTGATAGCAGTTATAAAAGGAGGGAGGGCGAAAGGAAAGGAAAGCAGGAGGGAGGGAAGGAAGGAAGGAAGGAGAGGGAAGAAGAAGAAGAGTTGGCTTTTCTACCCAGCTTTTCTCGCCCATTTAAGGGGACTCAAAGCGGCTGACAAACCTTATGTTCTTCTCCCCACAACAGAACACCCTGTGAGGTCGGTGGGGCTGTGAGAGCTCAGAAGAGAGCTGTGACTAGCCCAAGGTCACCCGGCTGGCTTCATGAGGGAGGGCAGAATCGAACCCAGTATTCCCAGATAAGAGTCTGGCTCCCTAACCACTAGACCAAACTGGCTCACTGGGAAGGAGGGCGGGAGAAGAGGACAGAAAGAAGGAGAGAGAGAAGAAACGAAGGAGTGATAGAGAGAGGGAAGGAAAGAAGGGGGGAAGGAGGGGAGAGACAGGAGGAGAGATAGAGAGAGGGAAGGAAAGGAGACAGGAAGGAGAGAGGGAAGGAAGGAGTGATAGAGAGAGGGAAGGAGAGCTGTGACTAGCCCAAGGTCACCCAGCTGGCATCACTGGGGAGGACAGAATTGAACCCAGTATTCCCAGATAAGAGTCAGGCTCCCTAACCACTAGACTAAATTTGTTTTTGCTTTCAATAAATACATATATCAAAAATATAACATTTTTTACTAGCATTTCAGATATCACAAAATTATGGATATTTTTACATGTGACACGGCACTAGAGTTAAGCTAGGTTTTTTTTTTTTTTTGCAAATCCTGACACACTGAGCTCTAAAGGTTCACCATCACTGAGCTAAACAAACAAACAAACAAACAAACATCCACATATTGATCTGAAAAAGTCCAACCAACAGCATCCTTTCAGTAATCCCGTCTTGATCTTACACTTGGCCAAACGCTTCCCTGCCCACCCCTCTCCTTTTTGAGACGCAGGATGCCTGCCTCCGCGGGTGCCAAAAATCCAAACCAAAAGCCCTTCACGGGAGAGGCTCCAACTTTCCTCGGCACTAATTAAATGATATTAAGGAAGCCATAAATGCCACAAGGAAATTGGCAACCGGAGGGCGCCGGCACACAAAGAGATTGCTTTACGGCCACTCGGCCCGGGAAGGACTTTACTTGTGGGCAGCGGCAGGTCCGAGCTGTACGTCTCTCTCTTCTGTTTCCTCAAAGCTGGCCAAAGAGAAATGCGCAAAGAGAGCCGATGGCCCTTTCCACACTGAGTCTTGTTCTAGTTTACAGCTCCGGTCAGGGACCTGCCATCTTCACACGGATGCAGGCTACAGAAGACCGTGCCCAGGGCCTGGCACTGTCTGCACCAACACGTGGACGTCAGGTCCCTAGTCCGAGATACGGTCCAGAATAAGGGCCGGTGCAAAAAGTAAGCAAAAAGTGCTTTTGTCTGCTTGGAAGCTTCCAGATTAGCAGATTAAATCTGTAGTTATATAAAAATTATGCTATGAAGAGGCGGTCCGGCACCCAGACTGCTGCAGCCGCCCGTAGCTTGTGGGCCAGTTTGGCCTAGTGGTTAGGGAGCCGGACTCTTATCTGAGAATACCGGGTCCAATTCCGCCCTCCCCCATGAAGCCAGCTGGCTGACCTTGAGCTACTCACAGTTTTCTTCTGAGCTCTCATAGCCCCACCTACCTCACAGGGTGTTCTGTTGTGGGGAGAAGAACAGAAGGTTTGTCAGCCGCTTTGAGTCCCCTTAAATGGGTGAGAAAAGCAAGGTAGAAAAGCCAGATCTTCTTCTGTGGGAAGGGGCAGCCAACAGGAACTGAGTGGCAGGCTCAGCTCTCATTCGCTGTTCTCACTATCCTGTCCAGACTGGAGGGAACAGTTGAATTTACCTTATACCGCGGAGCGAGTGTCGGTCATTCCGCAGAGGGCAAATTCAAAGGAGTGGCGGCATAATGTGCTGCATGTCCGCCCCTCAGGTGAGCATTCCGATGCGCCAGGGATGTGCACAGGTATTTGGAAATCTGAATATTTGATTCGAATCCGACGAACGTCAACATTCAAACCCAAATCGGGTTTTCGAAAATCCGATACGGATTTTTGAATGATTCGATTGCACAGATTTGTATCTATCGTAGGTTAACCTACGCAAAAATTGTACGTATTATCGTATTTAATGCGGAATGAAAACAGGTTGCATTCGGATTAAACACACAATAAATATGAATTTGCGTGAATTCATATTTTGGATACGAATCTTACTGGCATTCATACATCCAGATACGAATCCACTATACGAACGTACGGATCCGGATAAACCGGATCCGAATCACGTTTTCAAAAATCCGGATTTTTGACATTCGATTTGAATCGAATTTTTGAACATCTGCGCCTTCCGATTGTGCGTGCGTCTCCTTCCAAGACTCTGGGAAAACTCCAAACCAACACCTGGCTTCTTCAGAAGGGAGGGTCCACAGGTCCACACAGGTGACTGCGTTAGTGATTCCACGCTGGCTGGCATCCTGGACCAGCCAGCATACTAGGAATCTCCCTTCTGCACGCTTGCAGGGTCAAACGGAGGCCACCCCTCACAAGGCCCTGCCACCTTGGTGCGTGGAAGGCAGGTTCCTTGTTTGCATGCTGGTCTGGTATGCAAGGGAGTGAAGAATCACCCTTAGTCCAAGTTTCTTTCTCCTGGAGGAATTCAAACTGATTTCTTTATAACGCACAGAAGTGGAGTACGTTCCTTCCCCTTGCCTTTTAAAGGAATTTCCCAAACACCGCCCAAGAACGAGGCGAGGTTGGCCCACGAGTTGCAGTTTACCTTTCCCAGGCGGTTTGAGAGAAAAGGCCAGAGGGAAACGCGCTAGGACTCTGCAGGGCTTTTTGCAACCGGCACGAGGCTCCTATTTACGGGCTCCCAAATCCCCTTGTCCCGTTTGGCGCAAATCTACTGGAAATTTGGGGTAAAATGTCCTCATCCAAACAGCTCTGAAAGCTATTCTGCCCTGAAGGTGGACAGGAGAAAGGAGGGTCAAACCTCCTGGCTTTAAAAGAAGAAGAAGAAGAAGAAGAAGAAAAAGGAACCGTTTTAATAGAGTAACAAGATTGCAGGAAGGGAGCAGCGCTGTAATCCAGGAGAACACTGGTGTCAGTCTTTCAGCCTGATTCCTGCTGGGCTTCTGCCACATCAAAGGCCGCCCCATACAATCTTACATGCTCTTTATCAGCTAATCAGGCTATTCTTTGCTAAATAAAGCCCCGGTAAATCCTCTGTTCACAGGGGTATTTCAAGCCCTGCTGCCCATCTGCTGGCGAGGGTCAGCGAAAGCAGACGGCAGGAAAAGCACAGCCGCTCCCCGGTGGATTCTCAACGCGGGGACAATGCGGCCCGCGCCCGGCTTCCCTCCCGCCGCTGCTGCCGCCGCCTCCACCGCGCCTATTCCCACCACCACCACCCTCAGTGGCTTCCTCGGGTGGACAGAGGTAAAGATGTCAGCGGCCCCCTCCAAATCGTGACGCGGATTAAGGGGGCTTTAATGGTAGAGCAAGGAGTAGCAGAGAGAGGGTTCTGCCACAACCCGTAGTGGCACAGAGAAAGAAAGAGAAAGAAAGAGACGAAAAAAGAATGAAGGAAGGAAAGAAAGAAGAGACAGAGAAGGAAAGAAGAAGGAAGTGAAGGAAGGGAGGAAGAGAAGAAGAATTGGGTTTTCTACTCCATTTTCTCACCTATTTAAGGGGACTCGAAGCAGCTGACAAACCTTCTGTTCTTCTCCCCACAACCGCTGAGGTAGGTGGGGTTGTGAGAGCTCAGAAGAGAGCTGTGACTAGCCCAAAATCACCCAGCTGGCTTCATGGAGGAAGAAGAGTTGGCTTTTCTGCTCCACTTTTCTCACCTGTTTAAGGGGACTCAATACAGCTGACAAACCTTCTGTTCTTCTCCTTGTGAGGTAGGTGGGGCCGTGAGAGCTCAGAAGGAGAGCTATGACTAGCCCAAGGTCACCCAGTTGGCTTCATGGGGGAGGGCAGAATCGATCCCCGTATTCCCATATAAGAGTCCGGGCTCCCTAACCACTAGACCAAACTGGCCTTCCATAGCCTCAGGCTACTATCTTGAATTGGGCAAGGGTGCCAGTTGGCAGGAGCAAAGGCCTACCTCTTTGGATTCCGTTTCTTCCCTTGATCCGGGGCGGTGGAGGCACTAAGGTTCCTAGGGGCATCCCGGAGGCCAAAGCTCTTGGCCGTGTGACCCAGATGGAGAGATCTGATGTGAAAGACGTGTTTCAGGTTGGCTGGGTACGTGGCATAGGCCCGGATGAAGGACTGAAGAGCTGGAATAGAGAAAGAGACGGAGAACACAGTGATGAAACACCGGTGGGCGTTTCATCAGTCCCTGCCACGGAATATCCCTCCGTACGTCATCTCACAAACAATATTGGATCTTCTGGGAAACGATGAACTCCACCCAAAGCATCAGTCCCTCCAAATTTCACACCGTCATGGCTGGAAGGCCCAGAGGAGACCATGTGGGACAAGGCGAAGGGAGAAGCTACACTCTGGTCTCCCAGAAACTGTAGTTGGATCCTGCAGGGAGATCATAGTTGTTCACCCACGCCCCATCAACTCACAGGCCCCATCTACCAGGTACAACCCATTAAAAATAAAGATGCTCTCGAGTCAAGGGGAGAGATGTACCACCAACCTCCTGGGTAGCTCCTCAACCTGGATCTGCGTCCGAACCATTCTGAGCACCCAACTCCCTCCAAACCAGCAAATATATTCCATATATATTCCGTAGGATATGAATGATTGACAATTACCTATACTTCTGCTCTGCTTGCAGCAGAGACCATTCAGTGATGGCCCCGCAGTGTGGCTGAATTTCAACTCCCATCAGATCCAGCCAGTCTAGAGTAGAGATGGGCACAATTTTTTTTGGGGGGGGGGGGGGACATTGCATTCGAATCGAATCCAACACCTGAAAATTCGAATTTAACAAGATTCGGTTTGTCTTTACCAAATTCGAATTTTTGATTCGAATCTGCACATACAAATGTCGGCAACATTCATACGCGCACGCACGCATCGTACCCACATCCGTATATATCCGTGTGCGTCCCGCAGTTATCCCGTATGCAACACGTTTTTGTCCGGAAAGATTTGGAGCTTCAAGTACGCATCGTGTACGAACCCGTACACATACGAATGTCCGGATAATTTGAACAAACAGACCCGAAGTTTGAAATTCGATCCAAATGTTTACATTTTAATTCCGGGACAGTCTATGAAAGTTCGAATGCCAAAATTCGGCACATTCGACCAGATTTCGAATGCCTACGAATATTCGTGCACAACCCTAGTCTATAGCAAAGAACAATCAGAACTATAATTCAGCCACATCTCTGGGTAAGATCCTGGAGATGCTTTCAAACTCGTCCCTCATTCTGTAAGGAAGGAAGTTGTCGCCACCTGAACGCCGCAGTGTGATCCACATTTTCCAGGCTTTGCTGTCTCTTTCTACTCACCCACAACCACCCTGGTTTGAAACAGGGAGGAAAGCAGAATTCTAACTACCACTGGGCAGGCCAGCTTTTTTTGCCAGGGGGCCAAAGCAGCCACGGCTAGCCCATGTGGAGGCCTGCCTGCTGAGTCTCTATGCATTTATTATTGTTGTTGTTGTTATTTTGGAATCTCCATGCTTTATTCTGGAATATCTCCAGATAAAATAGAACAAAAACCAAGTAGCCTTAGAAGAAGCTAAACATCAAAGGCCTGGGCAAAGAAAGATGCTTGAACCAGGAACCAAAGACACATGTATGTATGTATGTATGTATGTATGTATGTATGTATGTATGTATGTATGTATGTATGTATGTATGTATGTATGTATGTATGTATGTATGTATGTGTGTGTGTGTGTGTGTGTGTGTGTGTGTGTGTGTGTATGTGTGTGTGTGTGTGTGTGCATGGGTGGGTGGGTGGGTGGGTGGGTGGGTATATGGATGGATGGTTGGATATATGGATGGATATATGTACATATGGATGGACGGACAGATGGGTGGTTAGATATGTGGATGGATGGGTGGTTGGATGGATGGATGGACAGACGAATGCCCTATCCCTAAAGGTCTTGGGTAGGTAACTACATTTAAAATCAACATATTAAAACAATAACAGTATATATTAAAACAACGGTGTCTGTAAGTGGGAAGGGAAAGTGTTTCCCCATTTAACTGAAGGCCAGGGACAAGAGGTGCGTCTCTGCTGCCTTCCTAAAGGTGTACAGCGAAGGTGAGAGGCGCACCTCAAGGGAGAGACTATTCCATAGTCTGGGGGCCATCACTAAGAAGGCCCTCTCCCAGGTGCCCACCCCCTTTGTTGCTGAGGGTGGTGGGACAACCAAGAGGGCCTCCCCTCCAGGTCTTAAGGCACGGGCAGGTTGGTATGGGAGAAGATGTTCCTTGAGATATTTGGGGCCCAAGTCATTTAGGGCCTTATAAGTCAAAGTTAACACCTTGAATTGGGCTCGGTAGCGAATCGGCAGCCAATGCAGCTCTTTTAAGACCGGCGTGATGTGCATCCAGCCAGCTGTCCCGGTCAGCAACCTGGCAGCCGCATTCTGCACTAGATGAAGCTTCCGAACCGCCTTCAAGGGCAGCCCCAGGCAGAGCACATTACAGTAGTCCAATCTGGAGGTTCCCGGAGCATGGCTAACTGTGGCGCACCAGCCGTAGTTGGGACTAGGCACTCTTGGCCACGGCCCCCACCTGAGCCGTCACCGCAGGGTCCAAAAGACGCACCTGTCCCTTCCAGGGTATTACAGCCCCATCGAGGACAGGGTGTCTCCCGACTCCACGGACCCCAGACCCTGTGACCCACAGCACCTCTGTCTTGTCTGGATTCAGCTTCAATTCAGCGAACTTCCAGAGGGAATCTGTTCCAGAGTTTGGGGGCCACCACGGAAAAGGCTCCCTAACACACCCCTGCCCCTCACAACTCTGAGCGAAGAAGAAGAACCGCTCCTGAAGGCCGGAACGTATCTAACATGGAAGGCCTTTAATAATGCCTGGCTTAGAGGTTTAGGTTAGCCACAGCAACGCCATTTTAGAGTTTCTCTCTCATTTCTCTCTTGGTCTTCCTATCAATCCTCTATCACTTCCGCCCTTCCGCCCGCCCCAGTGCCCGGACTCCACGATTCCCGACAACACCCCCAGACCCTTCCAGGCCTCTTTCGCCCTTCCTCCGTGAGCCGGTAGACCGACACGTTTGCCTACAGCTTAAGCCTAATCTCCCAGCAGTGGCAGGAGATTGGAGTTTACGAACAGTAATAAAAATGTCATTTTAGCGAGATCAGCTGCTGGAAGGACCCAGGGAATCCATCAAAGCTGTGTTTGCTGAGCAAAGCGAACGCCATTTCCCAATCAATGAGGGAGTAAAGCAAGAGGAGAGCTCCGCAGCCCCTCTCCTCATTTCTCATCATCAATTTTTGAGGCTGCGTCTGGGGGGAGAAATAAGGATGGAGAAAAGAAGGGGGAGAAATTTCAAGGGAGGCAACCTTTCGGAAGGCAATGTTTGCGATTCCCCAATGCTCAGGGCATGACGTCTTGGGCCTAAATTCATCTTATGGGTAATTCTAAAGCCACGTGGATTGAAGATGCTCAATTTAAGATGGGCAGGAGCATTGCGCGCTGCCTTCAACTCCCCCCCCCCGCCCCACACAAAGCAAGTTTCTAGTCCACATTGAAAGGGAGGGAAACAAAAGCGACTGAGACGCGCAGATTTACTGCTAAGCACCTGCTCCCGTAATATTTACGTATTTAATTCGAGGGTATCAATAGGAAGAAGGAGAGGTGGCTGTTCTATCCCGCTTTTCTCGCCCATTTAAGGGGGCTCAAAGTGGCTGACAAACCTTCTGTTCTTCACCCCACAACAGAACACCCTGTGAGGTACGTGGGGCTGTGAGAGCTCAGAAGAGAGCTGTGACTAGCCCAAGGTCAGCCAGCTGGCTTTATGGGGGAGGGCGGAATCTAACCCGGTGTTCCCAGATAAGGGTCCGGCTCCCTAACCACTAGACCAAATTGGCCCAAGGTTATCTGTGTATTTGATTTTTTTATTTTTTATTTTACATCAAAAGGTATCAAGGTATTCGTTTACGGCAAATGTTCCCAAGACCAACACTGAAAAATGAACAAAGAAGGAAAGAAAGAAAAAAGAGGGAGAGAGAGGGAGAGAGAGAAGCAAAGAAAGAATGAACGAGGGAGAGAAGGAGGGATGGAAGGACGGAAGGCAACAGGGAGGAAGGGAAAGAAGCAAAGGAGGAATTGGGGGAGAAGGAAGAAAAAGAAAGAGGGAGGGAGAGAAAGAAGCAAAGAAAGAAAGGAGAGGAGGGAGGGAGGGAGGGAAGGCAACAGGGAGGAAGGGAAGAGAAGGAAGGAAGGAAAAGAAAGATGGAGGGAGGGAAAGAAGCAAAGAAAGAATGGACCATCTTCAAGGGTAGCCCTATGTAGCACAACCCAGGATACACCCCTCATAGCTTGCACCAGCCTCCATGGACGCAGCTGCTAGGTTCAACAGACTTCTTTGAGCAGATCCCCAAGCATGCCGCCCTGCCCATGAATGAAGATCTGCCAGAGAAATCCTCCCGTTGGATCTGCCACATGGTGAAGTCTACAAGTCAATGCCTGGAAGGAGGGACTTCTCTGTGGTGGCCGCAGACTTTGGAATAACCTCCTCCAGGCTCCAGCACGAAACTTCTTTCAGTACTCTGTAAACCAGGTTTCTGGAGATTATTAATCCCTCCATTGGCAATACGGACTTGTATTAATTTGGTGGTATGACTATGATTATGATTATTGATTTTCTTTTCTTTTAATCTTTAAGTATCGAGCATGCAAAGTCTATGTCTCTACCAAGAATCTATTTTAGGCATTTTTATAAATTCTCTTTGTTGCTTCCTCACATTCACTGTCTTGGGACTTTGGTGGAGGGTGTATGGGCATCTAAACTGACCGGCAAACCAAATCAAAGCAGGGCTTTGCGGTCCATTTTGGTCTTCGGAGAAGCCTCATGAATCAGTGCGCTGAGCTTTGGGTTGTGTGTGTCTCTGTGTGTGTGTGTGTGTGTGCATGTGTGCGTCACCAGCTGCCGGGCAATTCCTGGAATCTTTGCTTTTTTCCTCCGAGCTGCCCGCTCTCCAAAAGAAATCAAAATTAAAAACTTCAGCCTGCAAAAAGATTCCACTCCCGCCCTCTCTGTGACCGCAAAACACACAGGAGGCAGAATACCACGCGGGCACGGTGCTCCGTGGGTCGCTGTTTCAAAGCCCAGGAGGTCCCCGAAGTATCGGCCTTTCATGTTTTTTGTCGAAATAAAAGGTCTTGGGAGTTTTGAAGACAGCGGCGGCAGGGTCTGACATTAAAAAGCAACCTGTCCTCCGGGAAGGTGGGATGCAGTCCAGCTTTGGTGGGGACGGGGGGGACGGAGACCAGCTCGGCCCACAAGCGACTCAATAACGGCAGTGGAAAAAGGAGAGGAAGCCGCGGGCAGGAAGGTGAGGTCAGGGAAGAGAGAGGGGGCACGCTGTGTGCTTGGCGCGCTCTCCATTTGATCAGGTGCCACCAAGGCAAGAGCCAGCTGCCATGTTAATTATTCACCATTCTTGGCTCGGCCGGAGGAAGCAACCAAGGCACGTCGGTGGAAGGCGGCCAAGGAGCGGAGGACGGAGGAAAAGAAGGAAGAGAAGAGGAGGATGGGAACGCCTGCACGGGGCGCGCAAAGCCAGGAAGGAGAAAGAGAGAGAAAGAGAAAGAGAGAGCCAACATGTTCACAGGAAACGTGGGGCCGCCGCCGCTGCCGCCGCCGCCGCGGTCACCTCGCGACAGCCATTTCGAGTCGCGGGAACGGTCCAGCTCTGGCGCCGGCAGAGAAAGCCACATCTGTTCTCGTGAACGCTTCAGAGGCATAAACTGCGGGCAACAATATGTGCCTGGTAATGGGCGAGCCTCTTTCCCTCCATCCCCAGTGGCTCCGGCGAGAGCGAGGAACAAAACAAGGAGAGGAGGCTGGCAGCCAGATGCGTGGAAGACAAAAGGCCTAGGCGGAGTGAAATTTAGTGGTTCGGTCTGCATTGCCGGAGCCTCTGTAGGGGCCCCTGCTGGTAGGGGGAGCAGGAAGTCTGGGGAAACAACAGGAACAGTTGGGTTTTTACTTCCTGAAGGGCTGTGTTTGCCTCTGGTTTGATTGGTTGCGTGCTGCAGACAGCGTGAGAAACCTGCTTTTCTGCATCCGTGAAGTTCTCATTTTCCTCCTGTTCTTAATTTTAAGCATTTTAAGGGTGTTTTTCCACTAGCACTAAGTGCCCATTAAGGACCCATTAGGCACCAATCAGGAAGACCCCGTTCCCACATCAGACCCCATTAGGACCCCAATGTGTTCACACCTGTTCAAGGGAAATCCGGATTGAATGGGTTCTTCAGGCCCTGAAATCCGGTCTTCCCATGGACTCCATTGCAATCTGGTCTTCAGCCTTGAAGACTGGATTAGATGGCATGCGTTCTCACCCCGATCAGGTCAATGGGTTCCAGAGATGGGCTCTGGGGGGAGCACCCTTGTTGGGGTGTGGGCGCCCCGAACCCCAGCACTTCAACGCAGGAGGTTATTCTCCGGAGACATCTCTGAAGATTGGTACAGATTCCAAAGAACCTCCATAGTGGCTCTGGAGATTTGCCCCACCCAGCGCCCATTGCCTCCCCCCCCCCCCCCGAAATGTTGCTTGACTGACAGGCACGGAAGCCAATGGCTCTGCACCGCCTTTGTGTCTTCCACTTGGGGACAGATGGGTGCTCCACATGGGTGCTCCGGAGTTCCCACTGTGAGCATGCCGAGCTATCGGGTGCTACACTGCCCTTGGAGACGCATCAGGTACTTGCTGAGATCCGGATCTTCTAACTCCAGATTTGTTGAAGGACCCATTTCTTACATCTGGATCATCCTAGGTCCAGATTAAGGGAGGTAAGTGGGAAAAAACCCTTACTGTTATAGCCAGAATATAAACATCAGAAATAAATATACTTCTCACTGAATCATTCTGGCTTGGCTAAGAGGAGCCCTGCTGGATCAGGCCACAGCCCATCTGGTCCATAGGAACCTAAGAGGAGCCCTGATGGATCAGGCCACAGCTCATCTTGTCCAGAGGAACCTAAGAGGAGCCCTGCTGGATCAGGCTGCAGCCCATCGAGTCCATAAGAACCTAAGAGGAGCCCTGCTGGATCAGGCCACAGCTCATCTGGTCCATAAGAATCTAAGAGGTGCCCTGCTGGATCAGGCCACAGCCCATCTGGTCCATAAGAACCTAAGAGAAGCCCTGCTGGATCAGGCCACAGCCCATCTGGTCCATAAGAACCTAAGAGGTGCCCTGCTGGATCAGGCCACAACCCATCTAGTCCATAGGAACCTAAGTAGAGCCCTGCTGGATCAGGCTGCAGCCTATCTGGTCCATAAGAACCTAAGAAGAGTCCTGCTGGATCAGGCCACAGCCCACCTAGTCCAGCATCCTGTCTCACACAGTGGCCCACCAGTTGCTTCTGGGCATCTCAAGCAGAAGATGACGGTAAAACTTTCACTTGCTCTCAATACCTGTAAATGGCCTGTAGAGGTATCCTGACTGTCCCTCCAACCTGGAGTTGTTGTCTTGGCATCCATTCTAGATAAGAACATAAGAAGAGCCCTGCTGGATCTTTGGGCCTGCAGACCACTGAATGATTAAATATAGGGATGTGCATGAATATCTGAAATATTCGCTATGCGTACGAATTTGTACGCATTTGGGCATTCATATACGATTCTAACGTCTGGCCATTCGTATTTTCGAACTTGAACGAATATGAATATTTTGAATTATTCATATGAATAATTCGGACACTGGCATCTATACACGTACATACGCAGCTCATACATACCTGTACGCATCTCCTACGTATCCATACAGGATGCATATGGGGTACACATAGATACATACGAGATATGTATGTACCAACAGAGATACAAATGTCCGAATTAGTGTACAAATACATACAAATGTATTCCTATCGATTCGAATGTCCAAACATTCATTTTTTTGTTCCTCGGATCGATTCAAATTTTTGAATATTCAATTTGTTACTAATCAAATCTGAAAACTGCATTCGTGCACACCCCTACTGCAAAATACTGTTAGATGACTAACTTCCTTTGTGGTCCACCAAACCTTGGGAGGAGGAAGAGGAGGAGGAGGAAGAAGAAGAGTTGGCTTTTCTGTCCTGTTTTTCTCGCCCATTTAAGGGGACTCAAAGTGGCTGACAAACCTTCTGTTCTTCTCCCCACAACAGACACTCTGTGAGGTCAGTGGGGCTGTGAGAGCTCAGAAGAGAGCTGTGACCAGCCCAAGGTCATCCAGCTGACTTCATGAGGTAGGGCAGAATCGAACCCGGTAATCCCAGATAAGAATCCGGCTCCCTAACCACTAGACCAAACTGGCTCAGTGGGAAGGAGGGAGGGAGAAGAGGGCAGAAGGAAGGAGAGAGGGAAGAAAGGAAGGAGTGATAGAGAGAGAGAGGGAAGGGAAGGAGGGGAGAGACAGAAGGAGAGATAAAGAGAGGTAAGGAAAGGAGACAGGAAGGAGAGAGGGAAGGAGGACAGGAGAGAAAGGCTACACTACCCAAAGGAAGACAAAAAGGTGGGCAAAGAAGAAGAGTTGGCTTTTCTGTCCTGCTTTTCTCACCCATTTAAGGGGACTCAAAGAGGCTGACAAACTTTCTGTTCTTCTCCCCACAACAGACACCCTGTGACCAAACCAAAGGAAGCCTACAGTCAGCAAAAGCGAAACCACGTTAGGCTGTGGGCCCTCAATTTGTGGCAGATCTTCAAATAGAAGCCTCTCTTGTTGCTGCTGCTCTTTTTACAGAGTTGACTCTTTCTTGGACTGTGTTTAAAGAGAAGAGCGGAAATTACTGCTAGGCAGAAAAGGATGCAAAGTTTTGTTCTGGTGGCCAACATCCCTGATTTCATTGGGTACCACTAAGTGGCAGCCAACTCCTGCCCAACTGCCTGTGAGCCTCGGTGGGCACCTCTATGCAGTTTTCTTGGCAGGGATACAGAAGTGGTTTGCCATTGCCTTTTTTTCAGGGAAAGGCTGGGGATCCAAACAGTGATTCTCTGCTCTCCAGGCCACTTGCTCTACTGCTCCAACAGTCACTCACAGACTCCATGGGCACCTCTATGCAGTTTTCTTGGCAGGGACACAGAAGTGGTTTGCCATTGCCTACTTCCAGGGGGAAGCTGGGGATCGAACTGGCAACCCCCTACGTTCCAGGCAGTTTGCTCCATCACTGAGCTCTTCCCCTAAGCTACTGACAAAAACCCACCACGATCAAGCTTGACCAGGCCTTCATTAACAAAATGTGCCCAAAGGGCTCCCTGACCCTCTGATCCCAGCTACATTCACGTCAGGAAACACCATGCCCCCAGAAAACTGCTTCCTGACCTTTTTTGGCCCATCGGACCATTTCTGGGCTGGAGTGGACGTAGTTCTCAAACTCTGTCTGCAGGACTGTGGCTCGTCGCCGGACCTCTTGAGGACACTCACGGTCGAACTTCTGCATCAGAGAGAAGAGAGAAGAAGGGTTAGAAGCCAAGGTGAAGCTTGAAGGTAGAAGCCATTTTGCCAGACTTCCTGGAAACCACCTTTGGCTCACTCGTGAAATGAATAAAAGACCCTGAGGAGGACTAAATGCTTTCCAAAGCACTAGATCTCTAGGGCTGGGAGGGAAGACAATTGCATTTTAATTTCGGGAAAAACAAACAGGTATGAGAACCGCTTCTCCACGTTCTTTCTGGAAAGCTCAAAGCAGCCAGTGATGTTACCCTCCCTTCCACTTTATCTTCACAACAGCCCTGCAGGGTAAGTGACGCTCAGAAAGGAAACCTCTTGCTCATGAAGGGTTAATGGTATTTTAATCAGTCCCTGAAAAGTGGACCATCATGACAGTGTCCATGTGCGCAGGTGCGCAAAACGGCTCCAGAACACCGTTCCGAGTGGCATTCTCCGACTTATTTTGACTAGTTGAATCACACTCCCTTGGAAGTACTGCGAGAGATTTAGGGTGGCTACTGGAGCATCGTCCAATGCACAGAGGTGATAGGTGGAAAGGAAAAGGGGGATTCAGCTGAAATGTCCTCTCCTGTGAACTGCTGAAGGTACACCAAACCAGATTCCACAGGAGAACCAGAACACACAGAGATACCCCCCCCCAGCTAGTTGTAAAGACCTGTGGTCCACCTAAATATCTTTCCCCTTGTCTGAAGAATTTTAAAACTAGACAAGGCTGGGTTAGAAACATAAATATAGAAGCAGTGATATCTCACAATAAAATAGAGATCAGCCCTGGTGACACGGTTTGCCACAGTCTGAGATCTCAAGGAGACTTTCTTGTAGTTCTTCCTGTCCCAGAAGGCCCAAGGCCAGGGACACTAAAGAGGGCCTTTTCTGTGGTGGCTCCCGAACTTCTGAACAGCCTCCCTCTTGTGTTCCTCAGGTGCCTACATGATATGGCTTTCAGTGCCAAGTTAAAACATGCCCCTTCTCCCAGGCCTTTGACGTTTTAAGTTCCTCTTAGTCCTGGCCTGCCAGGGAGATTGTGTTATATTTTAAAGATATTTTTAGGTACGTTTGATATATTTTATATTTTCGTCTGCACAGATGCGCAGAAACAAAAATCGTGTGTTTAGCTCAACAGGGAAACGATTAATCGAACACCCTGTTGTTCGCGTTGAACCAGTTCGAAAACAAGAAATCTCAAACAGCCCACATTCACGTGTGGGGAACTAGTGCTGTTCGATCAAATATCTGCAAGCAAGCTGGTTCCCTGCAAACTGCGGACCAACTAAACTGGGTTCGGTGCATCTCTAGTTGTGTCCTTTCCTGGGAATTTCAGGTGAAATAAGTAAGTTTAAGCAGCTTCAATGGCCTCGAAAAGTGGCCACACACTCTAATGAAAAGCTGGCCTTCTCCGCAGTGTTGTTGTGCAGCTAAAGTATAGAGTATAACAAAACTTATTTATTTATCTGAATGCTTTATTCTGCCCTATACCCAAAGGTCCCAGTGCAGTTTACAAGATTGAAAATGAGTGAATGTATAAAATTAACATATTAAAACCATAACAGTTCCTGAATGGGGGAGGGGGGGAGGAGGAGGAGGAGGAGGAGGAGGAGGAGAAGAAGAGGCTTTTCTACCACGCTTTCCTCACCCATTTAAGGGGACTCAAAACAGCTAACAAACCTTCTTCCCCCTACAACAGGTGCCGTGTGAGGTAGGTGGAGCTGTGAGAGCTCAGAAGGGATTGTGACTAGCCCAAGGTCACCCAGCTGGCTTCATGGAGGAGTGCAGAATCAAACCTGATATTTCCAGTTAGGAGTCTGGCTCCCTAACCACTAGGCCAAAAGCCATTTACTTGTTTAGCCAATGGCCAAGGCAAAAAAGGTGCATCTTCACTGCCTTCCCGAACATATACAGTGAGGGGGCCTGACACACCTCAACCGGGAGACTATTCCCTAGCCCAGGGGCCATCACTGAGAAGGCCCCGTCCCTTTTTTCAGCTGAGGCTGCCGGCACAACCAGGAGAGCTTAAAGCCCTCCATTCTTGAAACAAAAGAGGCAACAGAAAATATAAATAAAAACTACTACGGACATTATAGCGTGATGCTTTTCTGCTTGTTTGTCCCTGCTTTCCCCCACTAGGTGGGCCATGCAGTGCTCCTTTAAAAAAAAAACACACAAAAAATTGAAGGTTTTAGCCCTGCCAAAGCGGGTTCTCTTCCCCTGCACCGGCGGCTTTTCTCCAGCCCGCCTCTCCGCCGCCTCCGCGTCCGCGGACGCCCAATCCACCTTTTTTCTCCCGTTAAGCCCCCTGCTTTCCTCCGAGTGTCACCTTCCTGGTGTTTTTTAATATGAATGTGAAATTAAGCGAAGTTGCCCTTTCCCCCGGCGGACAGAATCCTCTGTTATTAAAAAGTAAAGCACTTTAATAATGAAAAACTTTTCCCCCCCACCGTCGTCCCCCCCCCAAAAAAACCCATCTCTGTGCCGTTCCCCCTTCTCCGCGTTTTAACTGTTTAAAATTAATGAGTTGGGCAGAACGGTTGTCAAAGCGTTATTGAAAGCGGGCAGAGAGGACCAAATAAGCCTCAAAATCCCTCCAGAGTGTTAAATAAACAGCACTTCAGCCCTCTAGAAATCCCTCTGTTGGTTATTGTATACATTCCGTATCGGCGCTCAGAATAGATCTGAGCGCTGGGGCAGGCAGGAAAGGTTTCAGAATTCCAATAAAGGCCTCAAATTAAAGACAGCCTGGTGCGAATTCCAGGAGAAAATTAAAGAGACCTCAAACTTAAGTGACAGCTGACTAGCTTCTATGCCACAACTGTCGGGGGATTTAGTGATAAAATGGCAATATATTACAAAGGACTCGCGCGCACACACTGTGCCCCCCCTGTCTCCCTCCGTCAGGCTCCCCACCTTTTGGAGGGGGGCTCTCCCCCGGTTTTTTCTCTCTAAATTAAGTGGATTCTTTCCCGTCTCTGGAAAGGAAAGATGGAAGGAGTGAGGGAGGAAAAAATATATATATATTTAAAAAAAAAAAAAAACCACAATGAAACAAGAGATTTAATAACAAAAGCCAGTATTCTACGAACACGGGAGGAGAAAAAGCAGGATCGGGTGGGTCAGAAGCAGACAAACACATTGAGCGGCGGTAGAGAAATGAAAGAGAAGCAAACAGCAGAAATAGAAAAATAACACGTTTATAAGGACGCCAGCCCCGGCACCAGCACCCGCCCACCCGCAAATCCAGACTCTCCCGTTCACTTTGCATTCCTCGGGAGGAGGGCGACGGCATTTTTGAAACGGTACCCTAATGGTGCCGTTTTGATCCCTGCTTCCCAGGGTGGGTGATGATGATGATGATAATAATAGTAATAATAATAGTAATAATAATAATAATAATTACTTTGGAGTCACTTCGGAGTCACTACGAAGTTCACTCCGAAGATCAGCACAGACTTCAAAGACGCTCTGGAGCTATTTTGCACAAACTTCGAAATGACTTCGAAATAACTTCAAAGTGACTTCGAAATGACTTCGGAGCTTAGGTTTTGGGGCTCCCCTCCCAAGGGTGCCCCCTCCCCCTAGCCTCTTCTAGACCCCATTGCCAAACTAACGTGGAAACAGGCTCCCTTTAATCTGGATTTTCTGGCTGAAGACCCCATTGTAGACCCCATTAATGGGGTCTACAGAAAATCCGGATTAAAGCCCAAAAAGTACCCATATGATCCGGATTTCCTGAGGCGCGGTGGAAACAAATGTGTCCCTAATGTGTGCCGTGGTGGAAATGGGGTCATCCAACTCTCACCCAA
This sequence comes from Aspidoscelis tigris stejnegeri, assembly GCA_023333525.1. Taxonomy (NCBI): domain Eukaryota; kingdom Metazoa; phylum Chordata; class Lepidosauria; order Squamata; family Teiidae; genus Aspidoscelis; species Aspidoscelis tigris. Next base: position 12,298,214 of record JALMGA010000016.1, read on the forward strand.
ATGGGTCCTTAACAGGTGCTAAAATGGGTACTAAGTGACCATGGAAAAACACCCTTTAATTCAACAGATGCAGCATCTACTGTCATGAAGGAGGGGAGATTTGCTATGCGAGGACGCAGAGCTGAATTGTCCTTTAGAAAATGTGCCTTCTTGCTTTGCTCTGGTCGGTGAAGGGTTGACAAGGATTCCCTCGCTCTTAGATTGGAGATGGAGCAGTTGTAGCCAACAACGTCTGGAAGGCCAGAGCTCCTGAATACCCTATTAGCCATGATCAGGTTAGAAAACACTGCGAGATGAGGGTCCACTAGGCTGCTGGTTCTTCTCCCAAAGTTCTCTTGGTAGAAAATGCAAGAGCAACTATTACAGAAGAGCATTCAGTGGTGCAAAGTTCTCCTAAACATAGCACAAATCTTCTTTCACGCAGTTGGTCATATTTGACTTTCTTTGTGTAACGATTTTCACAGTCTGACTCCATATTTATTTTGTAAAACATGATTTTCCTGGCTTAATGCAACCCCCAAAACCTTATTTAATATGATTTGGCCACCAAAGGGCTGATGCTTTTAGACAGGGCCTCTGTGGTCCCCTTAACCCCTAGTTTTCCATATGGAGCAATCTCATATAACACGTTTTTGCACCACTTGGACATTTGTGAAAATTACGATAATTGGATCTCAAGCATTTTAATTCTGAATCTCTGTGTATCAGTTACTGATTGCATGCTGAATATGATTTGGTTATTTTGGTATTTTGAGATTGGATTATTTCCTTGGTTTCTTTTGGAGATATAAATCACTTCTGGTGTTACCAGAATGTTGACCAATGAACTAAAATCTGCACCACAAGCAGCAGCAAAAACTGTGAGCAAGCTTTTGAGTTTCTCCGGGGCGCTTTGGAAAACTGAACCGATTTCCCACTCGTGAACATGAATTATTTGATCGGGTACTTCAAGTTCCCTGTGGTTCTGCCCCTGGAGAGAGCTTTTCTTGACGGAAAAATTGTACAGTTTGTTTTCAAACAACTTCAAAATCGAACGCAGGCTGGGAAGGAGAGCAGGATGCTTGTAAGGCCATTTGCTGGGATTTGAGTGCAGGAAAAGGTTTGTCCTTGTCTCTGCTTGAGATGCCCATGAGCATTTGGTGGGCCTCTGTGTGCAACAGGATGCTGGACTAGATGGGCTGTGGCCTGATCCAGCAGGGCACCTCTTAGGTTCTTATGGACAAGATAGGCTGTGGCCAGATCCAGCAGGGCTCCTCTTAGGTTCTTATGGAATAGATGGGCTGTGGCCCAATCCAGCAGGGCTCCTCTTAGGTTCTTATGGACTGGATGGGCAGTGGCCTGATCCAGCAGGGCACCTCTTAGGTTCTTATGGACAAGATAGGCTGTGGCCAGATCCAGCAGGGCTCCTCTTAGGTTCTTATGGACTAGATGGGCTGTGGCCCAATCCAGCAGGGCTCCTCTTAGGTTCTTATGGACTAGATGGGCTGTGGCCTGATCCAGCAGGGCTCCTCTTAGGTTCTGATGGACTAGATGGGCTGTGGCCTGATCCAGCAGGGCTCCTCTTAGGTTCTTATGGAATAGATGGGCTGTGGCCCGATCCAGCAGAGGCTCCTCTTAGGTTCCAATGAACTAGATGGGCTGTGGCCCGATCCAGCAGGGCTCCTCTTAGGTTCTTATGTTTGCTCAGTTAAACAGCTGGCCATAGAGCCAATCAAGTGGGTATTTGGGTCACGAGTTAACTGAACACACACTTTTCAATTGAGTCCGTCTCTAGCAGGTAGCTATGAGAAAAATAAAGCCTCAGGATTATAACTAACCTCTCAACGAATCACTATGAGATGCTACAGGTAACATATTACACTTATCTTACACCTAAGCTGATGTGATAGAAAGGTGAGAAGCTGATATATACCCCATTCAAAAAAATATTTTGGTTATTGTTAAAGATTGATCTCATAGTGACTAACCAAGAAGGTACCTCCCTGGTTATACAGGGAGTGAAAAAGTCTCTGGGTTTGTTTATGTTAGTGGGCCAGGGAGGGCAAAATTTGGAGCAAAAATAATCCTGGGTTGAATATATGGGACTTTAATTCATGCATTTGGCCCTTCCGGAGGCCAGGAAAATGGACTGGGCTTGCTTCCAAAAGGAGCTGAAATACAAAATGAAGGGTTTTGTTTTTTAGCAACTTTCTGCCCAGCGAGTTCCAAGTTTCCCTGCCTTGCTACCCCCCTTGGGAGGTTTCTCTAGCCGGCTCTTTCCTCCTCAGCAGAAAGTGTGCTGATTAAATATATTCTCTTTGTAGACCGGTGAACGTTCACACAGCCAGACGCGGCTGCATATATATTTCATGGGCCTAAAGATAAAAAATACATTTAACAGGTGCTTTCGGCATCTCTTCCCTGCCGGCTTTTCTCGGAGAAACCCAAACATGCCTGCAAATTCCAAAGAGGGGGTATTTATAACGGACATCAAGTGGAGAGAGCAAGGAAGAAAATAACATTATGATCAGGTTCAACCGCTGAAGTGCAGCGGCGCTGGGGTGGCGCTTTGAAAAAAAGTTGAACATTTGCAACTGTTGGGGAAGAGCGCCAGAGAACGCGTGGTTTCCACGCGCCCTTTTAGAGCTCAAGGATCCGGGAGTCTGAAGGCTTCCCCAGTGGTATTTGGATGAGAGGGATGCTGGTCACCGGTCACGCTGACAAAATGGGGGGAAATTCTGGGCCGCGGAGAGCCAGGCAAGTTTCCAACTTAGATCCAAATCACTGCAAACATGAGGGAAGAGGAGCTGGCTTTTCTACCCTGCTTTTCTCACCCATTTAAGGGGACTCAAAGCAGACAATACTTCTTCCCACAACAGGACACCCTGTGAGGTAGGTGGGGCTGAAGAGATCTGTGACTAGCCCAAGGTCACCCAGCTGGCTCCATGGAGGGTGGCGGAATCAAACCCGGTTAATCCCAGATAACAGTCCGGCTCCCTAACCACTAGACCAAACTGGCAAGAGGTGTGCAAAACACTGTTTGGAATGCTATCCAGACCATCCAAAATGGCCACGGTCCTCTTACGTGGTGGACTGGATTTGCTAGCCCATAAGATCCAGACTCCTGTCTCACCAACTAGCCCACCAATTGCTTCTGGGCATCTCAAGCAGAAGATGAAGGCAAAACCTTCACCTGATCTCCAATCTGGAGGTGGTACCTGGGCATCCATTTCAGTGGCCTCCTGTCCTCCATGGATTTGTCTCACCTTTTCTTATACCTATCCAGACTGGTTGCTGGCAAAACTGACCTTGTTCCCACACTGGCTTCCCCTGAAACGGTCATCTTTCATCAAGCTGGACAGTACGGACTCCATCTTCATCTCAGAAACACTGGAGGGTAGAGAACGCAGAATAGGTGAAAAGGAAAACAGGAGAAAAAAATTTTTTTTAAGCAAAGGACATTGTCAAATCCTCCCAACAGGATTGGTGGTGTTTGCATGACTAGGCCTGAAATGCAAAATTGTATATATATATATATACACGCAACATATTTTCTCCATACCCCTCTCCATTTCAGAGGCTTGCCCAAAACTTCAGCATATGGAGCTTTTCATAGCCAAGGCGGGGATTTGAACCCACAGACCTTCAGGCCCCAGCTGATATGCTGGCATCTTTACGTGACATCAGGTCTCGTAGACGGGAACTTGAATCCAGGGGTGTTTTTCCACTGGCACTAGAAGTACCCATTAAGTACCCATTAATGGGTACGTAATAGCATTTTTGTACCCATTAATGGGTACTTAATGGGTACTTCCCGTGACAGTGGAAAAACACCCCAGATGTTCATTCACCATTAGGTGCTTGCTGAGAGGGAAGGACAGGGGGAAAGATGACGCTCAGAGACAAGGACACTCCGGTCATGAAGGTTCTGGTCTTGGATGCTTCATCCGGACAGCACTTATTCAATCCGCATTATGTGGATAATCCGGAGTAAAGCACATCCACATGTTTTATTCTGGACTATTCCTGCTTTAGCTGAATAATGTGGATTAACTAAGCACTGTCCAGACCAACGAACGAACGAACGAACGAACGAACGAACGAACTCACTCACTCACTCACTCACTCACTCACTCACTCACTCACTCACTCCTGTTTTTACTCTGCACTAACTAATTCTTATGTTTTTATTCTGCACTAACTAACTAGTTCTATAACTGAAGGCTTCAAGGCAGGTCATAGTAAAACGATAATAAAAACAGATAAAAAGCGTGACTAAAACAATGACAGAGCCTGCAGGGAGAAGGGGTGCTGTTCCCCCAGCCGAAGGACAGAGTGTAGACGAGTCTTAACCAGAGGCCTCTTTGCACTACAGTGAAAACGCTGTAGAGCCCTTCGGCCCGAACACGTCTAAGACACTTTGGCATCCGCCCTGGCAGGTAAAGGACATGCTGCAAACGCGTCCTTTTCCTGCCTATGTGCAGATGGGAAAGTGTCTTAGATGCGTTCGGGCCGAACGGCCATCCCGGGACTCACAAGTCCCGCCCCCGGGCTGCCCCCATTGGCTCCTGTGGAGCCAGGGGTGGACAGCCCTGGCGCCTCCCTTCCCTGGGGTCGTGCATGCTCCAGGGACCAAGATTGGGCTCCTGGACCTGGCGGGAACCCCCCCCCCACCAAACACCCCCCCCCCCGGGGCCGTGCACGCATACCTGCTCCTTACCTGGTGGACGCCCGGTTGCTACTGGCATGATTGGGCCAGCTGCGCTTTGCGCCTGCGCACGACAGGGTCCCTGATTGGCCAGGCAGCCCCGGGGGAGGGGCCCAGCTGTCACGGAGGGAAAGCGTGTGAATGCTTTCCCTGCGGTACAGGTACAGCTGGGAACGGCCAGGGCCGGGCCGGACGGGCCGGGACAGTTTCAGAGCACAATTTTGTGCTCTGAAACCCGAACACATGTAGACACGTTGGGCCAGGCCGGGCCGGGCCGGCTCAGAACGGAGCTGCCAGCCCAGAGGAGCAAATGCTCCATCCCAACACGTTCTACACGCATTCAAAAACCCCTCGTGCGAAAAGGCCTCAGTTGTCTGAACCAGGCTGTTCGGTAACCGGGAGGCCGCAACTGAGAAGGCCCTGTCATGCGTTCCCATTCCCCTAACTGAAGGAGGCGGGACCACCAAGAGATCAGATCTGAGGGCACAGGCCTGGGGCCTCCATCATTGTCTCTCACACAGGCTAATGGAACACCTGGAGAGGGGATGGCCTCAGGTCAGACTGGGATAGACTGGTGAGCACCAGGTAAGGCAAAAGACGTTCCCTGGATGGGCTGTTCATCCCAAGTCCAGGAGCTGGTTTTAACTCCCAATGGCCAGAACTGCTTGGGTCTTGTCGTTAGAGCATCGGATTCTTATCTGGTAGTCTCCTGGTTTGATTGTATGAAGCCAGCTGGGTGGGCCTTGGGCTAGTCACAGCTGTCATTCTGAGCACTCACAGGGTGTCCGTTGGGAGAAGAGGAACAGAAGGTTTGTCAGCCGCTTTGAGTCCCCTTAAAGGATGAGAAAAGCCGGGTATAAAAGCCAATTCCTCTTCTTCTTCTGCCCCGGTTCATCCACTCTTGGATAAAGACAGCCTGTTTTCCTCAGTCCTCCCATGCAGATTGGGGCAATGGAGTCTTTATAGATCTGCATCTACCAGCATCTTCTCTTATACTGTTCTAGGCAATTAAGAGGGCAGCCCTGAGCAGCGGAGAATAAATATACATATATTTAAATTGCTCTGGACTATGCATACCTATGCAGCTCTGGTTGGTGGAAAGCTCATTGCCAGCCTGAGATTTCCTCTCCCAAAAGAGGTCCGGCAAGGAAGGTGAAAGAGCAGAGATCAGGAACTTGCAAACAACTCTCCTTCACACAAAAAAGCGAGGAATTCCTGGCTTTTCAAAGGCCGTCTGGGAGAGCTGGAAAGGTTCTTATCAACTGATCCTCGCTGTGATGGCTATATTATCCTTACGATCAAAGGCAACGTGCCTCTGAAGGGCGGGGATGAGGAAGCAGAAAGCCTAGAGGGCTTCCATGTTCCCATTTCACCTCTCTTCTCCATAAACCTCTCACCGGCTACGGTGGAAAGGAACGCCAAAGGATCGCAGGCCTGGCTCGGGGCTTTATCTTCTTCCGACGCCCAAGGCGCGTCTGACTTACGTGTCAAACAGCACCCAGCTGCTGTGCTGGGCTCTGAACCTTGTTCCCTTCCCTGACAGTTTTCCAGCAGCAAAAACAAAAAGGGGGAAAGCGGGCATCCGGAAGCGTGGGCAACACAGGTAGGCTGTCCCATGCGCCGGATGAAATCCTTGTGGCCTTTGACAGTGATTTGCCAGGGAGCCTCTGCCGCCCTTTCCTCCTTCGCTTGGCAAAGTTTGGCTCACGCAGCAGGAAAGGCAGCATGCAGGCGCATCGCTGCATGGGAGCGTGCGTGCGTGCATGCGTGCATGCGCTCCGGCGAGTAGTGCGCAAATGTGAGCACGCCTGTCACGGAGCAGTGCTTTCTTTATAAACTTCATTAGGCAGCTGTTAGGGAATAAAGCCGTTGTCTGATCAGCTGTCGAGAGGGGAAGCTGGCATTCTCCTACCTTCCCAAATCTCTCCCCCCCTCCCCCCCTCCGCCCCCCGCTCAGCAACCGAACCTGGCTTGAAGGAAGCGAAAGAGACATAAGCAAAACCACACGCCGCGCGGAAGAGAAATTACACTTTGAGCTGGCTCGGCCGTCTCCTTTGAAACGTCTGTTGCGCGCGGGGCTAGAAGAAGTCAGGATGTAAATTTTGAAAGAAGGTAAAGGAAGAGGAGGGGGAAGGAAAGGGGGCACAAAGACAGGGGGGGGAAGAGCAGAATTGTACGAAAGTACGGTGGCAGCGATCAGAACAAAACGCTGGATGTTCAGAGGGAACATGTCAGCGGCACGGAGCTAATCATCAGGAAACCGAGAGAGGAGAGGGTGTGTGTTTTTGTTTGCTTTTAATGACAGGTGACAGGGAACGCGCAGAAGACCTGCCTCCGCACGGCACTTACTTATCCCACTACGTTTGGACAGTCCAGAGCAAAGGACTGCCGGGAGCGCTTTAATTCCAGAGTATCCAAAAACAGTGGAATAAGGAAGCGACATCCGGAGGCAGGAAAAGTCGTGGTCTAATCGCGAACACAATAAATTTAATAGATGATGGACAGACAGACAGATAATTATTAACTTATATTTCTATCCCGCCCTATACCCAAAGGTCTCAGAGCAGGTAACAACTTTTAAAATGGATGGATGGATGGGTGGGTCGGTGGGTGGGTGGGTGGATAGATTAGATTTAAAAAGCCACCGCAAAGAAGAATGTCACCATTTTCAAAATCCAAACTCTTGTGATGGAAAGAAAATTGGCAGCGCAACCCAAAAGTGCTTTGGCGGGTCCTGGGACTATTTATAAACAGCCAACGGCTGTGAGATTAGCGGATCCCGTCTGGCTAAGATGCCACCCACCCTCAGAGAGGCCATCTGCAAAGCGGCCTAATCAGGAACGGATTCTAAGCAGCTTGCCGATAGAAGGTGCTCTGCAAGAGAATTCAAGCTCTGAAAGTTTCACGACTTCTCTCTCTGTTGTAGGAACGATTAATCCAAATTCGGCCTCCATGCTCGGCTACTGCAGTGGTCATCAGGCCGGCCTCTAGCTGGGAATCTGTCTGCCAGATTTCGAATTCCTAGTTAGACCAGGTTGCTGCAATAGCATTTTGCGTTGCTGGTGAAAGCACATATTTGTTTACACCTATATCTTACGCCCTGAGGTCTCAGTATCGTTGTGCATAAAAATAAAAATGAAGAGCAATTAAGAGAATTCCCTTTGCAGCCGAAGCCGCATATCCAGAAATTCAACCAAGCCAAGCCAAATTCCGGCTCCTGAACTATTTGACTCCACAGTTTATGTTTGCCCATCTAGTCCAGCATCCCGTCTCACGTAGTAGCCCGCCAATTACTTCTGGCTATCTCAAGCAGGAGACAAGGGCAAAACCTTCACCAGCTCACCATTCTCTGCAAATGGCCCTGAGAGGCATCCTGCCTGTCTCTCCAACCAGGAGGTGGAACCCAGGCAACCATTCTAGATAAGAACCTAAGGGGAGCCCAGCTGGATCAGGCCAACATCCATCCAGTCCATCATTCTGTCTCACACTGCCGCCCACCAACTGCTTCTGGGCTTCTCAAGCAGAAGATGAAAGGAAAACCTTCATCCGCTCTCAACTGACTGCAAAGGGCCTTTAGAAAAATCCATTTTAGGAACCACTGACACACGTGACCAAATCTGCCCAACTCTTTTTTGAAGCCATCCGCGCTGGTTGCTGTTACCACTTCTTTTGGCAACACATTCCATAGACCAATGACCCTCTGGGTGGAGAAATCCTTCCCTTTGTCGGATCCGACTCTCCTACCCATCAGCTGCATAGATGCCCACTGGTTCTAGTATTGTGTGATAGAGAAAATAAATGTTCTCTATCCACCTTTTCTATATCATGCAGTTTGGTCTAGTGGTTAGGGAGCCGGACTCTTATCTGGGAATACTGAGTTCGATTTGCCCCCCCCCCCCAATGAAGCCAGCTGGGTGACCTTGGGCTAGTCACAGCTCTCTTCTGACCTCTCACAGCCCCACCGATCTCACAGGGTGTTCTGTAGTGGGGAGAAGAACAGAAGGTTTGTCAGCCACTTTGAGTCCCCTTAAACAGGTGAGAAAAGCGGGGTTCCACCCATTCTAAGTTATGGCCACCGGAATGGTACGCAACAACCCAAGCGCGGCCTCGCCACAGATTTGTAAAGAGTCACATTGACGCTCGCCGGCTCCTCTTCTGTTCCCTTCCTAATTACGATACCTAATTACCTCAGAACGTCCTGAAGGATTTGGCAACTGACCAGCCCTAGCAGGCTGAGAGGAAATAGTTGCGCGCTCTGGATGCGCTCAGAGCGACCGCGAGCGTAATAGTTCCGAACCCCCGGCAGTCCATTAAGCTCCGCTTGTTAAGAGCCAGAAACAGTCGATCAACCTTTCGGAAGGGAACGTGCATCGCTTCTGACACAGCCCCTCCATGCCAGGACGGCACATGGCCGTTCTTCCGCCTCGTTTGCCACACAGAATTTGTCAGGATAAATTTACACAAGGCTCCATTTACGAACAGAAAGGGCAATTAGATCTGATGCCATGAGCTACCCGGGGCTCGAAGCTGTCTGTCCGCATCTCATCGGCCATCCATTCAAACCCGTATCCTGCTACCGGTAACCCTCCTACGAGCCCGCATTCTTCACCTCTTGCGGACATACACAGGTAGCCCAGCTCAGCTAGATGGGCACACAGGTGCGTGTATCCAAAAATTGGAGATCTGAAGCATTGCACCCCCAACGCGGCTACTGTGGGCTAAAGGAGGTCGTATCTTTTATCCTAAAAGTCTTTCGCTTGTTTTGAAGCTCTATTTGGAAATGGGAAGGAGAAGAAGAAAGAGAACGAAGTAGAAGAGGAGGAAGAGTTGGTTTTTAACACCCGGTTTTTTTCTCACCCTTAAGTGGATTCAAAGCAGCTGACAAACCTTCTGTTCTTCTCCCCACAACAGAACACCCTGTGAGGTAGGTGGGGCTGTGAGAGCTCAGAAGGAAAGTTGTGACTAGCCCAAGGTCACCCAGCTGACTCCATGTAGGAAGAAGAAGAACTGGCTTTATGCCCTATTCTCCTCACTCTTAAGTAGACCCAAAGCAGCTGACAAACCTTGTGTTCTTCCCCCCAAAACAGGCACCCTCTGAGATAGGTGGGGCTGTGACTATCCCAAGGCCACCCAGCTGGGTTTGTGGAGGAGTGGCTAATCGAACCAAGAGTCTACAAGATAAGCGTCCAACCTTCTAACCTGCCTTAATAAAAAAGAAAACAAGGTATAGAAGCCCAACGGTGCTTCTTGGAGAAAAGGTGGCCAAGGCGTCTTTTTTTTTTTTTTACACATATATGCTTTTTTAAAATGTTTTTTAAGCAGAGCATTGTGCTTTGAGTATGGGCTGGAGATGGGTTTAATTAAAGAAAAAAACCCAGCCCTCCTGAAACAAAGGTAACATCCGCAGTCCGTTGGTGACATGATGCTCTGTATCAGCAGCTGGTTTATTAGCTCAGAAAGTTTGGCTGGAAGGTTTCAGCAGCAAGAAGAAGGGAGGGAAGGAGGAGGGAAGGAGAGAAGGCACCAATGACTCACTTAATCTTATGAGAAGCCAAGAAGTTGACATATTCTACTTCTGAAGGTCTGAGGATGAGCAAGCTCTTCCCGTGGCTGCCAATTCGAGCTGTCCTTCCAACGCGGTGGACGTAATCAGCGAGGGAAGGAGGAGGGTTGTACTTGAAAAAGAAAGAAGGGAAGAGAGAAAGGAAGGAAGGTGGAATTAGTAGATGGCGTACGTGGCTGATTAGACGAGAGGCCCGTATCTGAGGTCACTGGGGCGGGGGATATAATGAAATCCAGAACAGAAGGTCCCTGGGTTCCTTCTGGAGAGGTGGATGGCTGATCAGAACCCATCACATTTATCTGCAGAACCATCACTCACTCGGCAGCCCTTAACAAGGATTTTTGACATGTGGATGTGACACGTTGACCAGGCTGTCTCTCCTCCATTTCCAGAAAGAAAGAGAGAGAGAAAGGAAGAGGTGGAAAGGGAGGGGGGAGAGAATGTGAAAGGAAGAGAGAAAGGGGGAAAGAAAAGAATAAGAGAGAGGGGGGGAGAGGAAAGAAAGAAAAGAAAGGGAGAAGGGAAAGTAAGAAAAATGGAGAGGGAGAGAAAGGGAGGAGAGAGAAAGAAAGAAGACAGAGAGAGAAAAAGGGAGAAAGAAGGCAAGAAAAGAGTAAGAGGGAGAGGGAGAAGGAGAGAAAGAGAGAAAGAAAGGGAGAGAGGGAGAAAGAAAGAAAGAAAGTGTAAGAGAGAGGGAGGGAAGAGAGAGAAAGAAAAGAAAGGTAAAAGGAAAAGAGTAAGAAAATGGAGAGGGAGAAAGAGAGAGAAAGAAAGGAAGAAGAGAGTAAGAGAGAAAAAGGGAGAAAGAAGGCAAGAAAAAAGTAAGAGAAAGGGAGAGGGAGAGGGAGAAAGAAAGAAGGAAAGAAGGAAGGAAGGGAAAGGGAGAAAGAAAGAATACAAAGTTCATTTCTACACATGGCTCTGGCAATGACCTGTTTGTTTCCTCTCTTCCTGCATATTGGGGTACATTAAAAAGAAAACAAGGGAGCAATCCTGCATTGGCGGCTTTAAAATGGCACAAAAATAGGGCTGAAATAATTGGGCTGCTTAAATTTCCTGGTACCTGCCACACAGCAGAGACATGCACAAACGAAGCTCAGGGATTCACTGGATACAATATTCCAGAAAGCTACACTTGAAAATTTCATGGGTGGATGGCAAGTGGAGGCTGTAGCTCAAGAAGGGAACAGCAAACCACTTCTGTGGAGCTGCCAAGAAAACTGCATGGGTGGGTATTTTACTGCCTGTAGCTCAGTGGCAGAGCAACCGACAGGAAAGAAGAGGGTCACAGGTTCGATCCTTAGCATCTCCCAGGAAGAAAGCAAAGGTAAACTGCTTCTGTGTCCTTGTCAAGGAAAACACCTGGAACAATGCTTGCAGTCAGTCAGCTAAGTTAGAGATGCTTGAAATGTCCTTTTATTTATTTGTTTCTTTACATTTCTATCCCACCCCATACCCGGAGGGGTCTTTTCCATTTAATGCCATTGCCAGCGCATGGCCTTTAACTGGATGTGTCATCAAAAGGCAGCTTGATGTGTATTGGTGCGCCCAGTATCAGGATCCCACTTCACTACCCATCATTTCAAAAAGCAGAAATACTCTGCCAGCACTGGATTAAGCATCAGGCCATCAAATACTTCCTGCCCAGCGCCAGATGGTCCTACAGACTGCAGCCGTGCTAGAAATTATCCAGATTAGTTCTGGTGTCAAACCAGTTCAAGCAGCATCCAACAGAGCGCCCACAGCCAGCGCAACTTAGTGCCCACACAGGTGTTTCATGTTTTTAAAAGCTTCACCTTCCTTTCCACTTTGCAGGGATCCCACAAATGCATATGAATTTGCACATTCATACACAAATCAAATGTTATGACATTTCACTTCTAGAATACCATTCCTACGAATATGAACGTGTTGGAACATTCATACAAATAGTTCAGACATTCGTTAAACTGGGGATACGCATCAGATACGTGTACAAATGGATACGTATCCATTACCAACGGATACGTATCCAATGCAAAGAGATTCTCATCCCATAAGAATGGTTACATATCCTATACGAATGGATACGTATCCAATACAGATCCATTTCGAATATGAACAGATACGTATCCAATACAGGCGGATATGTAACCAATGCAAACAGATCCATATCCCATATGAACAGATACGTATCCAATACGGACGGATACTTATCTGATCGGATATTCGTATAAATTCCTATGGATACATTCGTATCAAACAGAATCCTACCACATTCGAAGGGGATCTATTTGAACGAATACAAATTTCCTAACATTCAATTTGTGACGAACTGAATGCCATTGGTCCACATCCCTAGTTAATACCCTGTTGGGGAGTTAAATGCATGCTTTATTTAAGTTTTGTAACAATAAGAACCATATGGAAAAAACCAGTGGGTCTGGACCAGGCAAACCTGCTGGTTTGGACCATGGAAAGGCGTGGCCTGGGACAGGGCTGGTAATACAGTCATCCAAATTAAGCAAAAGGTTAAGGGCTGGTCAGGTAGAGATTCCCGAAAGGTAAGGGGGGGGGAAACTTACCTGCACAATCCAGGTAACTTGTGGCAAGTCTAAACCACGAGCAGCAACATCCTTAAATAAGAGAAATACATACATATTACTAATACCAACTGGAGGATTGTAAAAAGAGACATACTAATCTTAGGGTATCTACAGATACTGCTGAACGGTCATCTAACTGTTAATGGCCATCTAACTATAATCTTTCGGGAGCATTCAGTGATATCAGAAGATCACTGAATGCTCCCAAAATATTATAGTTAGAAGACCATTGACTGCACTTTTCCAGTGGACTTTTGCCAATGCTTTGCCCAGTAAACAACAATTCTTGATATACGAATTGATCATTCTATTTATTTTGTAATTAGAGTTTTTTTTCTATCATATGTTTGATAACTAGTTTAATGTTTAGTGTTATATTGCATGATGGATGGATGGATGGATGGATGGATGGGAAGAAGCTCTACACCCAGCTCTATCTTTCTGTGCCACCTGAATCAGGAGAGGCGGTTAAAGTGCTTGACAGGTGCCTGGAGGTGGTAATGGGCCAGATGGGGGCCAATAAAGTGAAGCTGAATCCAGACAAGACAGAGGTGCTGGGTGTCACAGGGTCCTGGGTCCACGTAGTTAGGAGACACCCTGTCCTTGATGGGGTTGTAATGCCCTGGAAGGGAGAGGTGCGGAATTTGGGGGGTGCTCTTGGACTCTGGGCTGACGCTTGAAGCTCAGGTGGAGGCCGTGGCCAGGAGTGCCTATTCTCAACTACGGTTGGTGCATCAGTTGAAGCCCTTTTTGGACAGAGATGACCTGGCCACAGTTATCCATGCTCTGTTAACCTCCCGATTGGACTACGGTAATGCACTCAACGTGGGGCTGCCCTTGAAGACGGTTCAGAAGCTGCAGCGAGTTCAGAATGCAACTGCTAGGTTGCTGTCCGGGACAGCTGGCCAGGCGCACATCACGCCAGTCTTAAAAGAGTTTCCTTGGCTTCCAATTCACTACCGAGACCAATTCAAGGTCTTAACTCTGACTTACAAGGCCCTAAATGATTTGGGTCCCAAGTATCTAAAGGAACCCCTTTCCCCATAACGACCTGCCCATGCCTTAAGAAATGGAGGGGAGGCCCCTTCTGGTTGTCCCACCACCTTCAGTAGAAAAAGGGCTGGGCACCCAGGAGATGGCCTTCCCAGTGATGGCCCCCAGGCTAATAGTCTCCCTCTTTAGGTGTGTCAGCAGTGAAGACGCACCTCTTTGCCCTGGCCTTTAAATAAATGGAATATACTGTTGTTTTAATATAATAAATATTACCCACTTTGAGTCCTTTGGGTATAGAGAGATAGAAATACGAATAATAAATAAATAAACTTTATTTTCCACTCATACTCCTTGCTTAAACAAGGTTTCCGCCTTCACAGAAAGGGGGCATTTAACAAAACTCTGCCAGGAAATCAAAATATCATTGGAAGAGCAGAATGCCAAGGAAACGGGGGAAAGGAGAACAGATCCTCATTCTGGGAGCAAACCCAGCCAAAATACGTGTATCTTTTTGCTGTGAGGTGGAATTAATTTTCCTCAAAAAGGGCAACGCTGTCGCGAAATCTACTGACACTGTTGACAAAAGGCCGCACGAATGAGTGTCAATGGAGAAAAAGGTTGGACGGCTGAATATTGTTTGGCAAAATGGGTAATTACAAAATCTCTCCTCAAAGCCCGGATGAAACGGAAACCCACGGGTGCGGATGAGGAGTGTCCGTAGCTCACTGACAAAGCAATTGCTTGGAAAACGGAAGGCTGCAGGTTCAATCCTCGGCATTTCCCCAGCAGAAGGGCATGGTCAAGTACTTCTGTAACTGCCAATAAAGCTGCACGGAAAGGGACCCGAGGGGCCACCAGACGTCAACCCTGACTCAGCTGTACGACAACTATATATAATAAACCCTCTGTACTTGTGAATTCTGTTCCACCAGAATTTGCTGGTCATTGCACGGGCATAGACGCAGTTTTCCTGGCAGGTACAGTAGCAGATGGCCATGACCCCTCTGTTTCCCAAGTGCTTTCTGTACCACCGGGCCACAGAACATTCACGGACAACTCTGCACTGAAGAAGAACAGTTGGCTTTTCTACCCTACTTTTCTCACCTATTTCAGGGAACTCAAAGTGGCTGACAAAGCTTCTGTTCTTCTCCCCACAACAGAACACCCAGTGAGATAGGTAGGGCTGTGAAAGCCACCTCTTCTTCATCCTCCATGAAGCCAGCTGGGTGACCTTGGGCTAGTCACAGATCTCTTCTGAGCTCTCACAGCCCCACCCATCTCCCAGGGTGGCTGTTGTGGGGAGAAGAACAGAAGGTTTGTCAGCCGCTTTGAGTCCCCTTCAATGGGTGAGAAAAGCGTGGTTAGAAAAGCCAACTCTTCTTCCTCCATGGGCTAGTCACAGCTCGCTTCTGAGCTCTCACAGCCCCACCCACCTCACAGGGTGTCTGTTCTGGGGAGAAGAACAGAAGGTTTGTCAGCTGCTTTGAGTCCCCTGCAATGGGTGAGAAAAGCAGTGTAGAAAAGCCACCTCTTCTTCTTCTCGACACGAGAACCTGCACTTATGAAGCCACCGGCAAAGGCAGACGAGAAAATTCCTACACCCGAAGGAACTTACTAGAAGCCCGGAGAATAATTTTACGGCGATTGTTACCACGAGCCAGCTGCAGCCAGCCAGCCAGCCAGCCCAGCCGTACCAAACCCTGCTCAAGCTCCGCTTCACTGCCGCCGTACCAGGGAGGGCGCTTAAAAATGGATCCAGCCGATCGCGCCAGCTTATTAGTCACCCCTTATGCCAAGGTATCCGATTCGGTTCTAAGAAGCCGGTGAGCGGGAAGGGGGATTTACTGCAGCTAGTGGGGAGTTGTGCGAACCGCTGCCTGCTCCCGACCCAGGCGATGATGCCCTGCCAAAAGAGGTTATTAGTTTAAGCAGATCAAGGCAAGGCGTAATGAGCGCACAGATATATCATCGCTCGCTACAGCCTCTCGCTGCCACATTGGGGGGTGGGGGTGGGGTTCTCACTCTTCGGGTGCAATTAGAGCCAGCTGCCTTCTAGACGACAACTCTGTGTGTGTGTGTGTGTGTGTCTGTCTGTCCCCCTCCATGCGTCATTGCTTTAGCTCGCAAACAATCATGCTCTGCGTACAGAGGACGGGGCTGGTCTCCTAAACTCTCCAAGCTGGGGTCTCAGTTATATGACATTTCCAGGAGAAGGACCCCAGTTGTGGGAAGGAAGCAAAGAGGTCACAGCCAAAGGGACCGCTCAGGACCACCCCGGGACAAACAAAGCTACACAAAACCCAACAGCCTGAAGGGGTCTGGATAAGAAAGACGAGGAAGAAAAAGAGGGGAGGGAGGGAGGGAGAGAGAGAAAGAAAGAGGGAGAGAAAGAAAGAAAGAAAATGAGGGGAGGGAGGGAATACCGGGTTTGATTCCACACTCCTCCACAAAGCCAGCTGGGTGACCTTGGACTAGTCACAACTCTCTTCTGAGCTCTCACAGCCCCACCCACCTCTCTATTGTGGGGAGAAGAACAGGAGGTTTGTCAGCAGCTTTGAGTTCCCTTAAATGGGTGAGAAAAGCGGGGTAGAAAAGCCAACTCTTCTTCCTCCATGAAGCCAGCTGGGTGACCTTGGGCTAGTCACAGCTCTCTTCTGAGCTCTCACAGCCCCACCTACCTCACTGCTGTGGGGAGAAGAACAGAAGGTTTCTCAGCTGCTTTGAGTCCCCTAAAACGGGTGAGAAAAGCTGGGTAGAAAAGCCAATTCTTCTTCTTCTTCGGCCCAAGCCCAATGACGCCCCAAATTTCAGCCTCAAACCCATGTGCTCAAAGTCGTTCTTCGGAAGGCGCCTGGTGGCGGGGCCTTGAAGGCCTCAGCTTTGACAACTGTCAGGCTCCGCGAGGCCTAGCGGTACAGATGGAAGGCAGCTCACTCAGGTGCCAGGTTGTCAGTTGGATTAAAATGACTCATTTATTTACCAAAAGCAGCCCAGAAAGTGCCCGAGTGAAACGGGGAGGGGGCCGGATAGGCGGCAGAAGCAAGCGTGGCCAAGTGCGGAGGCAGGGGCTCTCGCCTCTTCCCGGCCTGCCAAGAGTCATTACGGCCAGGCGTCGAAAGCCACCAGCGGGAAGAGACCCCCGTCGGCCGGGTGACAGATTGGACTGCGTAATCGGAAGGGGAAGGGGGTGGGGGGCTCCGAAAGCTGTCAGAGGGCAAAAGCACCGGGCCGCGCCCGCCAAAAAACTGGCAAGACGCGTTAGCGTGATGGAGCTAACAAGCAAACAAATTGGCAAAATGATCTTCCTCCGTGGAACGAGCTTAAAAGGGCATCTCCCCGAGGGGGGGGGCAAGGGGAAAGCGAAAGAAGAGTGAAGACGGGAAACTTTGGGGCGCGGGAAGAGAAGGGAGATGGGCGCGGAGGGTCCCCTCAGGCGCGGAGGGTCCCCGAAGCGGAGGCGCCCGTGGCCGGAGCAGATCTCCGGACGCCTCCGCTTTGGAGGAGTTCTCTGCGTACCTCTGTCCCCCCTTGCTGTGGAAAGTTGCCCCCTTGGGACGGCCACACGAAAAGAGGCCAAGGCGGGCGCGTTCGTTAGGACTGACGTGCGCTGGGCTGGCGTGAGAGGCGCGTGGGCCAGGAAACGTCAAGCTCAGGACAACCCTGATTTTGTGGTCCTTGGATGGACAGGGGTGGGCAAAGCCACGAGAGGGCGGTGTTGAGGAGGGAGGGAGCGAGGGAAGCAAGGGGAGCGAGGGAGGGAGGCAAGAAAGGGAAGGAGGAAGGAAGGCAAGAAAATGAGGGAAGGAGAGAGGGAGAGAGGCAAGGGAGGGATAAATGGAGAAGGGAGGGAGGGAAGGAGGGAGAGAGGGAAGCAAGGGGAGCGAGGGGCAAATGAAGAAAGAGAGCTGGGAGGGAGGGAGAGTGGGAGAGAGACAAGGAAGGGGAGGAAAAAGGGAGGGACAGAGGGGGAAGGGAGAGGTAAGAAATGGAGGTATGGAAAGGAGAGAGGGAGAGGCAAGGAATGGAGAAAGGAAAAGAAGGAGGGAGACAAGAAACCAAGGGAGGGAGAAAGGAAGGAGGGGAGAGAGAGGCAAGGAAGGGAGGTATGGAAAGGAGAGAGGGAGAGGCAAGGAATGGAGGGAGGGAGGGAGGGAGGGAGGCAAGAAACCAAGGAAGGAGGGGAGGGAGGGAGGGAGGCAAGAAACCAAGGAAGGAAGGAAGGAAGGAAGGAGGGGAGAGAGGGGAAGGCAGGGGGCCAAGGAGGGAGAGGTGAGGGGGCAAGGAAGGAAGCCTTTCCTCTACAAAACAGAACAGAGAAGAAAGGCGAAAGCCAGACGGATCTGTAGGTGTCCTGAAATTGCCACAGGGGAGAGCCGTAGCTCAGTGGTCAAGGAAACCGCAGGTCAAGCCGAGGGTTGCCAGTCTGATCCCCAGCGGACATCTGTCCCCAGAAGCTGACACCTGCAACCCACTTCTGTACCTCTGCAAAGAGGCGGCCACGGGATCTCCCGGGAGCTGGCCACGAGAGTGCCACTGGCACACAAACCATGCTGGCCTCCCCTTTGCAACACCGCTGGCTGAGGCTGGTAGACTGGCCTCCTCTCCAGGTCACAGCAGGCCCCCAGGGGGGCTGGACCGCATCTCTGCCATGCCTTTGACGTGCATCAGTCAACTGGGCCTCCCTGGTCCCCAACCCTCCTTCTCCACAGGTGGCAATGGCTTTGCAGAGCATCACTGCGCACCTGAGGATGTGCGCGAAAACCGAATCACCTTCGGATTTTAAAAGTCACGAGTCTCTTTCAGCTGTTCTGGATCGAACTTTTAACCCCACGTCCACTGCAAAGCAAAGTAATTCTACCTTTCTATTTATCAGAGGGGCATGTGGAAGCTGGGAGGAGGAAGAAGAAGGAGGAGGAGGAGGAGTTGGCTTTTCTACCCTGCTTTCCCCACCCATTTAAGGGGACTCAAAGCAGCTGACACACCTTCTGTTCTTCTCCCCACACAGATGGGGCTGTGAGAGCTCAGAGGAGAGCTGTGACTAGCCCAAGGTCACCCAGCTGGCTTTGTGGAGGAGTGCAGAATCAAACGCGGTATTCCCAGACAAGAGACCAGTTCCCTAACCACTAGACCAAACTGTCGCACTGCAGGAGACGACACAGCCGTGTGACCATGGCGTGTCCTCTAAGTTCCTGACAACGCCAACTGGGCCAAAAAAGTTGGTGGCGCGTGTTTTACCTTCTGTTCTCCGGAGGAGACATGTTGGCACAGCCTTCCGAAAACTCAGAGCAGCCTATCCTCCCTTCCACAGCAGGCAGAAAATGAAAATTAAACTTCAGCCTCTGATGAAAAGGGCTGCCCTTGAAACTCAAAACTGCCTGCCGGCTCAGATTGCTGGCTTTACTCTGCAAGCATTTTGCTCGCCTCTCCGTCACCTTTTGCAAGGGGCACCTTTTGCAAGCTGAGAAGCCGCTCCAGGAAGGAAGGATGCTGAGTTTAATTGACCAGCTATAAAACTAAGACTGTGACACCGATTAAGACGGTACCACGGCGTCTGCATGAACGCTGAAAACAATTCGGAATGAGCTAGGCATGTGCAGGAATTTCTTTTTGACATTCTATTTGAGTCGATTAGAATAATGAAAAACTCAATTTGAATTTTTTTGAATTAAAATTTAACAAAACTCAATTCAAATTATGCAAATTCAAACCCAGTTGTTTGAAGTCTTTATTCGAATTTGCACTTACGAAGGTCGACAAGACGCATGGACGCCCGTACAGCACCTTTCCGACATCTGTACCTGTCCGTATGCATCCCGTAGTTATCCCATACGCAACCAGTTTTTTGTCCCGTACGGATCTGCGACAAATGCGTACCGACGTGGGAAAGGTACAGATCTTCAAGTACGCAATGTGTACTAACCCGTACACATATAAATGTCCGGATAATTGGAACAAATAGTCACAAAATTAAATTCAAATGTTTAAATTTGGCACATTCGGTCGAATTTCGAACGCCTATGAATATTCATGCGCATCCTTAGAGTGGGCTACAAAAAATGGGCGAAGTTTTCTAACTTTAAAGATCTCACAAAATCTACAGCCTAATCTCTCTCTCTCTTTTTCAGGAGGAGGATCAAAGGAAGCTCAGGGCAAAACCAAGAGACAGAGAGAGAGAGAAACTGCTCAGTTCCCCCAATAAAATTCATAATTCTCCTTTACTTTTAAGGCAATGCTCAGCGCTTTCGAACCATACAATGCAGGAAGTCTTGGCTGTGGGTAGTGAAATTAGAAACTGATTAAATCAGGGATATGCAGGAATATTCGTAAGCATTCGAAATCCGAATGAATGTGCCAAATTTTGACATTTGAACTCAAACAGAATGTCCCAAAATTCGGATGTAAACATTTGAATCGAATTTCAAACTTTGGATCTATTCGTATAGACAACGTTCATATGTGTCCATCCCGTTCTTATCCCATATTATCCTGTTTTCACGCGTACAAATGCGTAAGGATACAAATAAGATGCGTACAGATGCGTATGTAATGCGCACATATCCGTACACATATGGAACTCCAAATAATTCGTGCTAACTCCAAGACGGAGAATAACTGGAAAGAACTATTAAACTACTCGACAGGACCTCAAGCTCCAGAAATTTGGGGAGATTAAACATTAAGACTATTTCTTGGATCCAACTAAAAGTATATTGAGAGGTGAAGGAGAAAAACTATATATTATCAACTGAGCGAACACACAGAAGATGGAGGTACATACGTGTATGCCACTTTTCAATGTATATTGTTATGATGTTGTTGTTTTTTATATTTGTTTATGTTGATGTCATTATAAAAATAAATTTAGTTTTACAAATTCGTACTGATTCGAAACATTTCTTCCTCTCCCCTAAATAAAGACAGCAAAATTCATCAGATCAAACCACTTACATGCGGCTGAATACTTTTTTAACCCACCAACGACCTAAATTTGATACTGTGATGCACAATAATTAGCCGTGTGGCTTTAAAACAGTTATTCGTGCTCTGGTAACCTCCAGACTAGACTACTGGTATAGGGCGGGATAGAAATATCAACATAAATACATACTGTAATGCGCTCTACACGGGACTGCCCTTGAAGACTGTTCGGAAGCTAAAGCTAGTGCAGAATGCAGCTTCTAGACCACTGACAGCCGGATGTACATCATGCCCATCTTAAATGAGTTGCATTGGCTTCCAATTTTCTACCGAGCCCAACTCAGGGTATTAACTTTAACTTACAAGGCCCTAAATGGCTCGATTCCTAAATATCTAAAGGAACACCTTCTTCCATTATCAACCTGCCCATGCCTTAAGATCTGGAGGGGAGGCCCTCCTAGTTGTTTCACCACCTGGAGCAGTAAAAGCGATGGGTACCCGGGAGAGGGCCTTCTCAGTGGTGGCCCCTAGGTGCTCCATCACTGTATATGTTTAGGAAGGAAGTGAAGACGCACCGCTTTCCCGGGCCTTTGGTGTCCCCCTTTACTGACACTGTGGATTTTAAGGTTGTATGGTGGGTTTTAAGGTTGCTACCTTCGGGTATAAGGTGGGATAGAAATATAAATATACATAATAATAATAATTTTAATATATGTCTGATTTTATGCGTTGTTATCCACCCTGAGACCATCAGTGATAGGGGGCGATAGAAATACAAATGATAAATAAATGTTTCGGGACATTCGAAATTTGTTCAAATGTTTAAATTCGAATGTGAAGACACTCTATTCGAATTCGGATGTCCACATTTGATCGAATTCAAAATAATTTTGAATGTTTTGAACATTAGTGTGCACCCCAAAGATAGATAAAACGGGAATTAATGAACCAAATCGGGCCAGAAGCCTTTTGCTGACTAGGGGTGTTTTTCCACCGTGCTCCTTTAATCCGGATCTAAGAAGATCCGGATCTAGGGAATGGGTACGTCCCTTAATCCGGATCTAGTAGATCCGGATTAAGGGAAGTACCCAATGTGTTTCCGTGGGTGGTCTAGCACCCAGTAGCAATGGGTGCTAGCCTCCCTGCTGTGGAAATCCAGATCTACTCACGTGGAAACAGGCTCACTTTAAGCCAGATTTTCTGGCTGAAGACCCCATTGTAGACCCCATTAATGGGGTCTACAGAAAATCCGGATTAAAGCCCAAAAAGTACCCATATGATTTGGATTTCCCGAGGCGTGGTGGAAACCAATGTGTCCCTAATGGGTGCCATGGTGGAAATGGGGTCATCCGGCTCTCACCCAAATGGGTCCTTAATGGGTGCTAAAATGGGTACTAAGTGACCGTGGAAAAACACCCTAGGTGTGTTACAGATGCTGCTGTGTATGGATGGGTATTCCATCAATAGGGTCCCTTGTTATCCCTGCTTTCCTCCCCTTCTCTAGACCCTTCCCTAAGATATTAAAAGAAACTGACAACCAACCAAGGAGGCAGGAGGCAGCCAGAGCTTTTCAGGCTTAATGACTTCCGATTGCTGTAATTTACACGTTTGCGGTAGAAAGCCCACACCCGGAGGCGACGATTTCCCCGGCCAACAGATGCTGCGATTAGTGAGCAAATTGTGTACTGAAGCAGCAGCCCAGATGTGCCAGCCCATCCGAAACCAAAAGGCGGGAAGAGAGGCCTGGCCAGACGCTTCTCACCTGCTACCAAGATGGCGGCACTCTCGCCTTCCTCCTCCGCCTCGACAGCAGCGCCGCCGGTGGTGGCCTGCGTCACTGGCCATGGGTTCTCAGGGCAGGAAGTGATGAGGGGTGGTGGTTAGATGTTTGAAGCTACGGCTGCACTTCAGTGCCGACGCTTGGGAATGGAGGGAAGGAACTGACAAGTTTGGGAAACACGTTTTGGTTGGCGGACGTGTCTTCCATTCACAGGCATTTGCTCCTGTTTGGTTTCTTCAAGGCGAGTGATAATGATAAAAGGTGAAGAAGAAGAAGAAGAGTTGGCTTTTCTACCCCACTTTTCCCACCCATTTAAGGGGACTTAAAGCGGCTGACAAACCTTCCGTTCTTCTCCCCGCAACAGACACTCTGTGAGGGAGGTGGGGCTGTGGGAACTCAGAAGAGAGCTGTGACTAGCCCAAGGCCACCCAGCTGGCTTCACGGAAGTAGAAGAACAGTTGGACTAGTCAGCTCTCCTTCTGAGCTCTCACAGGCCCACCTTCCACAGGGTGTCTGTTGTGGGGAGAAGAACAGAAGGTTTGTCAGCTGCTTTGAGTCCCCTTAAATGGGTGAAAAAAGCAGGGTAGAAAAGGCACCTCTCCACTACGGATTTTCTGCCTGGTCATATCCCCTTAGCCTTACCCTCTGCCTTTTCCACGGTCCTCACAAGCCAGAGAGGCTATTTTATCCACATTTGGGACGTCTGATGAGCTTCCGTGGCAGAGTGTGGATCTGAACCAAGGGACTCCTGGGTCCTAGCCTAGTGCACTTAATCATTGCTCCACTAGAGGTCGGTAGTAGTAGTTTGTTTTCCCATGGCACTGAACATAAGAACCTAAAGGGAGCCCTGCTGGATCAGGCCACAGTCCATCTAGTCCATAAGAACCTAAGAGGAGCCCTGCTGGATCAGGCCACAGCCCATCTAGTCCATAAGAACCCAAGAGGAGCCCTGCTGGATCAGGCCACAGCCCATCTAGTCCATAAGAACCTAAGAGGAGCCCTGCTGGATCAGGCCACAGCCCATCTAGTCCATAAGAACCTAAGAGGAGGCCTGCTGGATCAGGCCACAGCCCATCTAGTCCATAAGAACCCAAGAGGAGCCCTGCTGGATCAGGCCACAGCCCATCTAGTCCATAAGAACCTAAGAGGAGCCCTGCTGGATCAGGCCACAGCCCATCTAGTCCATAAGAACCCAAGAGGAGCCCTGCTGGATCAGGCCACAGCCCATCTAGTCCATAAGAACCTAAGAGGAGCCCTGCTGGATCAGGCCACAGCCCATCTAGTCCATAAGAACCTAAGAGGAGCCCTGCTGGATCAGGCCACAGCCCATCTAGTCCAGCATCCTGTCGCACACAGTGGCCCACCAATTGCCCGTGGGCATCTCAAGCAGAGACAAGGGCAAACCTCCTCCTGCTCTCAAATCCCAGCAAAAGGTCTTAGAGGGCTCCTGCTTGTCCGCCCAGCCTGAAAGATGTTCTTAGGCATCCATTCTAGCAGCCTTTGATACATCCATTATCCATGAATTTGTCCAACCTTCTCTTAAAGCCATCCAGGCTGGTAGCTGTTATCACCTCTTCCGGCAGCAAATTCCATAGACTAATGACCCTCTGGGTGAAGCAATCCTTCCTCTTGTCTGATCCAACTCTCCTACCCATCAGCTTCGTAGATGCCCCTGGATCTAGTGTTCTGTGATAGAGAAAAAATTTTCCTCCATCCATTTTTTCTATACCGTGCATGATTTTATATCCTTCAATCAGGTCCCCTCTTAAACACTGTCTTTCCAGGTTGAAGAGACCTTTACGTTGCACTTTGATTTCATAAGGGAGGTGTTCCAGATCCTTAATTATTCTGGTTGCCTTTTTCTGCACCTTTTCTAGTTCCACAATATGCTTTTTTTGAGGTGTAGTGACCAGAATGGTACACAATACTCCAAATGTGGCCTCACTTCAGCTAAAACTTCTGGGCTAACAAGTGGGTGCTGAGAATATTTCCAGCTGATCTTCACCAAAAGGCCAAGAAATAATTACACGAACAGAGTAGGTATCCTGCCTCGCTTCTCCGAACTTTTCATTTGAAAAGGAGGGAGGGGTGCGGTTTCCTGCATTAACCTGCTGCTAAGGGATCTCCTGGTGGTCTCTCATCCAAGAACTACCTCTACTCCACTTATTCGCTTATTTGAAACCATTCCTACACTTCTTCCTACTTAATGAATAAATAACCCAAGGCAGCTTATATACCAATCTAAATATATGCTTAAAATGCATACAAAATAAATAAATAAATAAAAATACTGAAACACAATATTAGGACAATGGGCAGACGAGGGAAATGTATACCAAAAACCCCAGCCATACACCATGGGGAATGCTTGAGTAAAGCAATGCCTTTCTAATGGGAACTAAAAACGATGCGATAGTACACACTTCTCAAATGTCAGAGGAGGTTGTTCTAAGGCACGGGGGCCACCCCAGAAAGGACCCTGCTGCGGATGCTTGATGGGACTCAGTGGTCTGTGGAACCCGTAACAGCAACACCCCAGTGTCCCCTTCCCAACCAGCTTTACTATTAAGAGAAAGGTAGCACAGGATAACCACAGGATAACTTGCAGTGAAGAGCAAGTTACTATAGAATTACTCACAGTGCAGAGTAAGATGCCCGTCCTTGATTTCAAGAAATCCTGGAAGACAGATGTCCTTTCCTAAAGAAAAATGAAGAAAAATGTCAGTAACTGTTCCTGTTTGAGTTAATCTATTTTTAAATCTGTCCTTATAGAGGTTTTATTGTGACTCTGCCCTGAGGCCTTTGGGGATGGATGGATGGATGGATGGATGGATCAGTCAGCCCCTGTGTTAATGGAGAAAGCATACTGGGCTATAAAATCCAAAATACGGCAAGCTGAAACACCAATTTCGTCACAACTCGCCTCACTCTGCCATCACTGAAGGCCTCTAAACCGAGAATCCCACCCCTGGAATCCTGAGGTTTAAAGTCCAATTAATAATTTTTATCGTTTCCAGATTTGGTTCTCTTTTCCCATTGTTCTCACTGCCCTCAGTCTCATCTTTAACCCGTGCGGCTTCTATCTTTGCAGCGACATCAATACGATCATGTAGCAAAACTAAACATATAAGACAGCATGGGAGAAAAAAGAGAAACGAGATCTAAACGTCAGCTTTCCTCTTAACAATCTTGGGTTCGAAGGTTCTGGGTGTCTGAAAAGCAAAAAAAAAGAAAAGAAAAGAAAAGAAAGATCTCCAGCGAAAAGAAAAAGGATAAAAATGTATAAACTCTGGTGTTCGCCCTTGCGTGTCCACAGAAAGCGACGCGCGGAGCTGTTCCCAATCCACAAGAGAATGGCGGCACCATATGGGAGCCGCAGTTTAGCTCCATTAATGTTCTTAATTTGAAGACAAGGCAGACTAATGAGACACGGGGTACTAAAAGGAACCCCCCCTCTTCCCCCCAACGCCAGCTTTTCCAGTTGCTTTAACAGCTGGTCAGGTTTGAGTGAGGCCACTCCTGGATTCTCAGGTTGAACTGGAGCAGAGCGCCAGGGGAAAGGACACCACATGTTCAGGGCCCCCACAGGGCAGCAACGTCTCCGGCCCTCGCTTCGTAGGCGAACCATCTCCGCCGTTCACGATCGCCGGAGCAGTTCAAAAATACGGTAGGGATTCTGCGGGGACAGGTGAGTCCCTCGAAGCTGATTTGACACAGAGATCTCCTCAGGCTACTGGGGAAGGAATTAAAATATATCCCAGCCACAACAAAAGAAGATTTAGATCCAGAAGGGTCAGCAAAATGGCTTCTCGTCCCTTTAGAGACCCAAATAGGGAACAGCGATACGCACGAATATTCAAATGTATTCTAAATTCGATCGAATCAGCTGAATTTTGGCATTCGAATTCGAACTGAATGTCCTTAAGTTCAAATTTAAAGATTTGATTCCAATTTCGTATCTATTCATTTGAATCATCCGGACATTCATACCCGTGCGGGTTCATACACAACGCATACTTAGACAACCTGCTTCTTTCCCGCATCCGTACGCATTTGTATGGACCCGTATGGGATGAAGAAAGGTTACATACGGGATAACTACGGGATGCATACGGACATGTACAGATGCATATGGATGGGTGTAGACCGGGGGAACATGCATCTATGAATGTTGTCGACATTCGTAAGTGAAAATTCGAATGAACAGATTTCAATTCGCTTAATTCAGATCGAATTTGGTTAAATTCAAACTTTGAGCATTCAAATCAAATTGAATTTTTGAGTATTCTATTCCAATCTAATCCCAAAAATTGCATCACGCACACCTCTATTTGGGATATGCGTGACGTTTTTCGGATTCAATTCACAGCGGAGCAAACCCAAATAAAATCTGAATTTGTACAAACAGAGCCACTCTGAACGTCATAGGATTTGAATCTGCTGTGAATGTTCTTTGAATGCAATTCGAATCCCTGCCACCAGCCATGCCTCCAAATCCGCTTTGAACTGGCTCTGAATGCTTCAGATCCTCTCTGAACCCACTTTGGCTCTGTTCTGAATCCGCTTTGAATCTGCTCTGAATCCGTTGCGGATTCGGAGCGGCTCCCTTTGCCGCTTCCCCGCTTTCGCGATAAAACAAAGCTCCAAATGAATGCACAAAAACATTTGCTTAGCATTCGAGTGTCAACCTTCAACTCGAACGCGAATGCGACGAATATCCATGCACAGCCTTAGATCCAAACCCTGTACTCTCACCAGAGTGACCACAGCTCTTTAAAATTACAGACGTCGAAAATGCGTGCGTACCAGCTGCGCGCGCAGAAACCACCGCGTTACGCAAATCGCGTTAGCAGGTAAGCGCGCAACCAGGAATTCCTCTAACTGCTGGCTTGCTAAGCCTGCACTGTCACCAGCTTTATCAAGCCCACACCCAGTAGGGAATTGCGCAGCATCAGACGTGACACCGTCTTCCTACGATGTGCAAACAAGACCAGTGTGCTAATTTAGATATAAGAGAGACTCAGTTGTTGGATCTGCAGCCCAGTGGAGAAAAACCCATTTTGGGTTGCCTACCTCCTGCTTCATATCGCCGTGCAAACGGGCAAACGCAGCGTGTCGAGAGGAGAGCGGCGGCCGGTCTGATTCCGTGGCCTCTGGGCTTTCAACCAAGATCTTCTTGAACAAGGCATGGTGAAACTCCACCTGTTCACAGCTGGAGAAGAAGACAATCACCTTGTTCTGTTTTTCAAACTGCAGAGACAAACAGAGAAAGAGCGTCAAAAGGAATCATCCGAAGGAATTATTTCACTTTGTTAAATCAGGTCAGTCTCCGAGTTACAGATATTAGTTAGAGCAAAATGGAACCCTAGCAGAGAAAGTATGATGTGGACTGAGCCCCCAGACATGTACAGAGTGCACTAAAAACACTAAAGGTCAGCAGCCAGCCTAACCAGTCCCATATGGGGATGTGCATGGACATTCGAAAATTCAAAAACCTGATTCGAATCCGTACCCGAAAATCCGATTTGATTCAAATCCTTTAAATTCGAATTTAACAAGGTTCAATTTGAATTTACCAAATTCAAATCTATTTGATCGGATTTTTTATTTGAACCTGCACATATGAACGTCGACAACGCTCACAGATGCCTGTACGCGTCTTCCCCGCATCCGTACGCATCTGCACGCATCCATACGTGTCCGTATGCATCCCGTGGTTATCCCGTATGCAACCCGTACAGATCCATACAAACGCGTACGGATGCGGGAAATATTTGTACGCGTCGTGGACGAACCCGTACAAGTACGAACGTCTGGATAATTTGAACAATTAGATCCAAAATTCAATTTAAATGTTTACATTCGAAATTCGGCACATTTGATTGGATTCATATCCCTTCCTTACCAAGTGACACATTCAGAGATCTACCTTGAATTTCCCAAGGAGAAAAGCTGCCAGGGTCACCAGCCTCAGTTTGCTTGGGACTATCAGCACACTCTGCTGCAGGTTGTCTGGGATAGCAAAACCATCTTCTCCCATGCTTGAATAAAGGGAACCAGCAGTATCTGTAGAAAGCGCCTTCATCGCAGGCGCGTCCGACTCCGGGGACTCTTCCGAAAGAGAAATGCACACTGGCTCGTGTAGACTGATGTCGGCCAGACGCGACACCCCTGTGACCAGCAAGGAAGGGAGAAAACTGAACAAGAATTTCACAGGAAGTCCTGTGGGTTTGCAGATAGTAGCAGGATACGGCTAAACTCCCAGGGGATTGGCTGCACTTTTATTAAAAATGGTGGCATCCCATGGGATAGTCACCCCTATTTCCACTATGTATATATTTATTTATGAATTTATATCTCGCCTTTCACCAGAAGAAGAGTTGCCTTTTACACCCTTCTTTTTTTCACCCTTAGGGGACTCAAAGCGGCTGGCTAACTTTCTGTTCTTCTCCCCACAGCGGAACACCCTGTGAGGCAGGTGGGGCTGTGAGAGCTCAGAAAGAGAGCTGTGACTAGTCCAAGGTCACCCAGCTGGCTTCATGGAGGAGGAAGAAGAAAAGTCGCCTTTTATACCCTGGTTTTTTCACCCTTAGGGGACTCAAAGTGGCTGACTATCTTCCTGTTCTTCTCCCCACAACAGACCCCGTGAGGTAGGTAGGGCTGTGAGGGCTCAGAAAGAGAGCTGTGTCTAGCCCAAGGTCACCCAGCTGGCTTCATGGAGGAAGAAGTGGAGTTGGTTTCTACAGTCCACTTTTCTTATGCTTAAGGTGACTCAAAGTGACTGACAAACCTTCCATTCTACTCCCCACAACAGACACCTGCTTTTCTCACCCTTAAGAGGGCTCCCAGTGGCTGACAGACCTTCTATTCTTCTCCCCACAACAGGCACCCTGTGATTTAGGTGAGGCTGTGACAGCTCTGAAGGAGAGCTGTGACTAGCCCTAGGTGACCCAGTTGGCTTCATGCAGGACTCAGAGTGCCTGACAAACCTTCTGTTCTTCTTCCCACCAGACACCCTGTGAGGTTGGTGGTTCTGTGAGAGCACAGAAGAGAGCTATGACTAGCCCAAGGCCACCCAGCTGGCTTTGTGGAAGAGTGTGAAATTGAACCAGGCAAGGCTCCAACCCTTTACTCACAAAACCAAACTGGCTCAGAATGTCGCAGGGTGGGTAACAACAATAAAACATAAAATATAGAGAATATTCTGGGGATAAAGATTTGTGATCCTGCCCCAGTGAACTGCCAGCCAGTGGCTAAAATGCCGGGAATCTATGCCTCGTATTTCAGGGCTTACCTTCCGTAAGCGTGGCCGACAACAGAACGTTTTGTCGCTTTGCACAATCGGCGTTTACTGCATTCAAGATGGCGGCCACAGACTTCTCGAAACCCAGGTCCAAGATCCTGCCCGAATGGACAGAAATTGGAATTAAAAGAGTCCAGTACCCAGCCCATCACTCGCCACAGAGCACCATGGGATGCAGAAATGCATCAATAACTACAAAGAACTGATAAACAAGTACAGTCAGACCCCAGTAGCCACTGATTTGGTAGCCACGGTTTCAGTTGACCACGGTTACCGGATCAACCCCCCCCCCTTGCCGATAGAAAAATACCCAAAACCGGAAGGCCTATTTCGGCCTCTGGAGAGTGCTGGAATAGGCACATGACGCCACCGGATCCCATCCCAAAATGGAAGGGGGCGCATGGGAGGCGTCCGGTGATGTCGCATGCCTTTTCCAATGCTCCCCACAGGCTGAGACAGGCCTTCCGGAGGCCAGAAAAGCACATCCGGTTCTGGGGTCGCATGACCCCCCCCCCAAACCGGAAGGCCTGTTCACGATCATCCACGGTTTCAGAATACACAGAATAGGAGGTTCTGCCTCTACTACAGACCCACGGATGGCGAAGGGGGTTCGGTTCCAACGTACCTGTCGGCTTCATCCACGATCAGCCACCGGAGGTGGCGAAAATGAACACACTGGGTGGTTTCAATGTGGTCCACCAAGCGGCCCGGGGTTGCAATTAGAACGTTGATCCCTTTGCGGAGTCTACGGGAAAGCGGAGGAAAATCAGAGGAGGGGACACCAAGCAGGAAAGCCAAGCTGCGGCCCGACTTCCGGCCTCCTCCCCATACATCCTCTGAAGCAAGGACCTTGAGGAGAGGGGTTCCGTTTCGGCGGCACACCTGGTTGCGTTAATGTGTACAGCACCATGGAGTCACGCCACCTGCACATCTCTGCAGGCCAGGATACAGGCTTGTTTCATTAATTCAGCCGTTGACTCTTGCACGACGTGGGCAGGTCTACCAACAAACTGGACCAGGGCGCCATTTTGGGCACCCTAGCCATGTCCTGTGCAGATGGAGCGCGCAGGAGGGAAGCTGAGCTTTTCCATCTGCACAACACTTTGGGGCAATATGACTGAGGGAGAAGTAGAAGAAGAGTTGGCTTTTCCTACCCCGCTTTTCTCACCCATTTAAGGGGACTCAAAGCGGCTGACAGATCTTCTGTTCTTCTCCCCACAACAGACACCCTGTGAGGAAGGCAGGGCAGTGAGAGCTCAGAAGACTGGCTTCTGTGACTGTGACTGGCTTCATGGAGGAAGGAGAAGAGTTGGCTTTTCTACCCCGCTTTTCTCACCCTTTTAAGGAGACTCAAAGCAGCTGACGAAGCTTCTATTCTTCTCCCCACAACAGGGGTAGGTGGGGCTGTGAGAGCTGTGACTAGCCCAAGGTCACCTTCATGGGGGAGGGCGGAATCAAACCCTGTATTCCCAGACAAGAGTCCGGCTCCTAAACTGGCTCAGATCCCTCTCAGTTCCTGTTCCCACGGCCTCCCTTAAACCTGGACATTGCCCAGTTTTCTCACAAATCTGCCTCTGCTCCTCCTCTCGGACCCCCGTCTGATGCCACCCCCACCTCCACCCCACTCCACCCCAACCAGCCCAAATTTCCACGCAACCCTTAGAATCTCAAAAACCACACAGCGCAAACAAAGGACCCCTCGCTAGGTGCACAGAAGCCCTTTCAAGAGCTCCAAGGCGGCGGAGACATCTTATTTTATTTATTTCCTTTTGGCGTCGGCAGGGAAGAAGAGACGGAGCCGCACGCCCAGGCTGACAGGAATCACCGACCAAGAAAAGCCCACCAGGGTTTTACAACCAGAGGGATGCAAACGGGCTTCCCGCTGGCTCAGGCGTCCATCTCCTTTAAGGGCCACCGCGGTGAAGCTCACGAGCGTGTTCCCAAGTCACAAAACTCTTCCACCCTGTTCCCTCCCCGCAAACTACAGACGGAAACATCCAAGCCGCCCAGGGAGAGAGTGACAGATGAAAGGGCCGGCAAAAGGAAAGACTGAACTCCGGAAAGAGAAAGAGATCTCCCAGCGATCCCAACCACCAAACACCGCCCGCCGCCGCCCCCTTTACCTGGCTTTCTCAGACTTCTTCTTCTCTCCTCCCATCAGCACGCCGGGAACGATCCAGATAAACGGCTGAAGGCGGCGAGGAAGAGATGGAGGCGGAAACGAAAACAGGAAGGAAAGCTGTGAGTGCAGAAGGGCTTTAAGGTAGCGGTTCTCACCCTGTGGGTCGTGGCCCCTTTGGGGGTCGATTTACCCTTTCACAGGGGCCGCCTAAGACCATTGGAAAACACACGGGAACCAAGACACCGCTCCTATGCCCATCTCTGGCGGGTCGGCCCACGTGCAGGTACGCCCACCTACGAGTACCTGGCGTGATGACATCATCGCGCCGACCCCATCACATACACCCCATGCAAATACAGCAGAGAGCAGCTACTATATAGAAAGCAGCAGTACTGGAAGTAAAACGACACTTTTATATTCAGCTGTGGTTGATGGGAATACTATGCTTTAATTGTGTTCAATTTGTAACAACGAAAATACATCCCGCCTATCAGATATTTACATAACGATTCATAAGGGTAGCAAAATTACGGCTACGAAGTAGCAACGAAAATAATGTTATGGTTGGGAGTTAGGGTTAGGTTGGGGGTGACCACAACATGAGGAACTGTACTAAAGGGTTGCGGCATTACGGAGGTTGAGAACGGCCCCCAAAGTCACACCCAGGGTGGGAGGAAATGGTGCCGGGCAGCCAGACTTTAGAGTTCTGCGAATCGCAGTTTGGTTCCCTGCTGACGGGCAGGCAGGAGGCAAGAGTCAAAGGCAGGCTGGCAGTGGGCAATTACGCCCTCGGATGCCGCTTCTTGAAAGACGACTCTCGGGGCGTAGCCGTGAACGTAGAGATGTTTCCACCTAAACAAACGTGCGCTTGAATTCTTATCATGGTCCATTTTTACTTTACTCTGTAAGGGAATATGGAGGGGAGACCAGCCTTCCAATGGAAGGCACTGGAAGGGGTGACCCAGTCTAACAATGGAATTCAAGGGCCTTGGGAAGGGGAGGCCCAGCCTACCAATGGAAATTGAGGGTGCTGGGCGGAGAGGCCCAGGCTACCAATGGAAGTTAAGGGCACCATGGAGGGGAGGCCCAGTCTGCCAATGGAAGTCAAGGGCCCCATGGGGGGGGAGGCTCAGTCTGCCAATGGAAGTCAAGGGCCCTGTGGAGGGGAGGTCCAGTCCCCCAATGGAGGGCAAGGGCCCTGTGGGGAGGAGACCCAGTCTGCCAATGGAAGTCAAGGACTCCTGTGGAGGGGAGGCCCAGTCTACCAATGGAAATTGAAGGCACTGTGGAGGGGAGCCCCGGTCTGCCAATGGAAGTCAAGGACACAGTGGAAGAGTGACTCCCTGTATCAATCTAAGCCAATATTTACCTTTAACAGTTTCTGGATGACTTCAAAACTCTGTAGGGCCAACTGCAGATAAATTAAGGTATAGATCAGGTTAATACCCCTCAGCTTTGCCAGATGACATCCTTGGCATGACTTTGAACTTCCTCAATAAAACATTCTGGTTATTCTGGTACAGCCTGTCTACTTCAGCATGCCATCTCATACAGTAGCCCACCATTTCCTTCCGGGCATCCTCCATTTCTTTCTGGGCAAAACCCTCACCTGCTTTCCACTTCCCTGCAAATGGCCTTTAGAAGCCTCCTGACGGTGGTCCTTTCTAAACTAGGACTTAGTCCAGATTGTATTTCAGAAGAGGGACCTGCTATCCACACGTTAGTGAAGACTACGGCAGTCAGGCACTGAGTGCAATCTGTGACGGTGAGCTTCTCTTGGGGGGCAAGTTAACTACTGACTCTATCACAAAACTAGCACATTTCAGAGACTCGGAAACCTACCTCTCTGGTTGGAACCAAAACGAGGGCATACGGGCCATCACTGCGCTGTGTGGAAAGAAGGGAGGAAAAAAATCAGATGTGGAAAGAATGGAAGAAGAGCTGGTTTTCATACCCCATATTTCCCACCCTTAAGGGAACTCAAAGCTACTGACTAGCCTTCCGTTCTTCTCCCCACAACAGGCACCCTGTGAGGCAGGTGGGGCTCTGAGGGTTCAGAAAGAGAGCTGTGACTAGCCCAAGGCCACCCAGCTGGCTTCGTGGAGGAGAGAGGTGGGTTTTATACTCCACTTTTCTCACCCTTAAGTGGCTGACAAACCTTCTGCCCTTCTTCCCGCAACAGACATCTGCTTTTCTCTTAAGGGTACTCATAGCTGCTGACTAACCTTCTTCTCCCCACAACAGGCACCCTGTGAAGCAGGTGGGCCCCTGAAGGCTCAGAAAGATAGCTGTGACTAGCCCAAGGACACCGAGGATTGTGGAACCGACACTCTTAAGCCCAAGGCCAAGGAAAAAGAATCAGATGTAGAAGGAAAATTTTACCTGTATTTTTGGTTCCAAACTTTGTAAGGACTGCACAAGAGGAATTCCGTAGGCCAGCGTTTTACCTTTAGGAGAAGAATCAGGAGAGATAACAAACACTGAAAGGCTTGTTGTGTTTTAAGATACAGAAGACATAATATCACTAATTTCCCAAGAATAGATTCCCATTCTAAGAAAACCATAACCCAGGATGGGAAATCTGATGTTGTCCACATACTGCAGCAGTAACGGCTCACACCACGCTCATCCAGCCCCGAGACAAAAATTATGGATGACAGGAAAATGAAGTCCCTCTTGGTTACTTGGGCGCCACTTATTTAAGTTACGGCAGCCAAACTGGAGCATTTCAGACTCTACAGGACTCAAATCTTACACTGTCTGACTCTACTAACCATCTTGACAAGGGGAATGTATGGCCTTGAGGAACAGCACCATCTTTCCTTCAAAGGGCTTTCCCTTTTTCTTTTCCCTCCCTATCCTCCTTTCCTTGTATGCTGCATCTACTGACATGCCTTATACTCTTCGCATCTCATAAACTCTCCTAAAAGCCTTTTAGATGCTGAAGTGCCAGACAAAATTACCGTAAGTGAATAAAATAAACCTGGCCTACATCAGCTTTACCTGAGGTGATGACCACTAAATAGTTCTGAACCACAATTCCTATCAGCTCCTGCCACCACGGTTCAGTTCAATGGAAAAGAATGAAGGGAGTTAAGTTACCGCTGCTCCAAACGCTCTGAAAAGTAGTAGCCACAAATGCTACTCTAGAATAAGGTCCTTAATTTCTGTGTTTTCTTGAAAACACCATTCTGTCTTCAAGACGTGAGAGGTACCAGTGGGGTCAGTAATAGTGCTTTGCTTTATAGAATCATAGAGTTGGAAGGGACCTCAAGTCCAACCCCTGATCAATGCAGGATTCCCTAAACCATCCCAGACAAACGTAGGTTCAGCCTCTGCTTGAAGACCTCCAGTGAAGGAGAACCTACTACTTCCCATGGCAACCTATTCCACTGACTGATTGCCCTCACTGTCAGGAAGTTCTTCCTAATATCTAATCTGTATTGACTCCCCTAAAGTTTCATCCCGTTGTTTCTAGTCCTCCCATCTTGTGCAAGTGAGAATAGGGACAATCCCTCTGCACTGCAATGGCCCTTCAGAGACTTGAAGACCACGATCATGTCTCCTCTCAGTCTTCTCTTCTGTGGGCTAAACATTCCTAGATCCTTCAACCTTTCCTCGTAGGACATGGCTTCCAGACCATTCACCATTTTGGCAGCCCTCCTTTAGACAACCGTCTAAATTGGGATGCCCAGAACTGGACACAGTATTCTAGATGAGGTCTGACCCAGGTAGAGTCAAGAGGAATAATTACTTCTCGTGATCCAGACACAGTACTCCTCTTGATGCATCCTAGGATGACGTTTGCCCTTTTTGCTGCTGCGTCACACTGCTGACTCACGTTCATTCTGAGTCACGGGGATAAAAATTCACAGACTTGTCTACACGCACCTGAACCGGTTTGTGACCTCACCAGCGCGTCTTTGCCTTGCAACAACACCGGAATAGTCCGCTTCTGAACACTTTTGTCCAAACATTGAAAAGAGAGAAGAAACTTGTTAAGAAAATAATCCAAGGATTGCCTCAGAGAAAAACAATGGAATTAAAGCCTAGATACACGCCTACAGGTTGGAGAAGCAGCCAAGATGCCCCTTAAGGACTTTTGCAGGGAGCTGAGAGCAGGTGAAGGTGCTGCTTTCGTCTCCTGCTTGAGATGCCCAGAAGCAACTGGTGGGACAGTGTGTGTGACAGGATGCTGGACTCGATGGGCCACGGCCTGATCCAGAAGGGCTCCTCTTAGGTTCTTAAAGGGTTAGAGAAAAAGCAGGTGAAGGTTTTGCCCCTTGTCTTCTGCTTGAGATGTCCAGAAGCAACTGTTGAGCCACTGCGTGAGATGGGAGGCCGAACTAGATTAGCTGTGGCCTGGCCCTATTCTTAATTCTGAGGTGGCTGATGTTTAGAATGCAGATAAATTAGAAACACACAAGCGGAACAATTCCCAGGGCGGCCTAATTGTGTCCTAATTGAGTGTGGAGCATGAAATGATGTTCTGTTCCCCCCGCCAGACAGTTCTGGAGCCTCACCCTGGGCCGCCGCCATTGGGCCCTGTGACGCCCACGGCCGGCGGCCACTAAATATTAAGCCCCAGCCGGGCGTCCAGCTACTTCAGTCCGGCCACTAAGGCCACAGACTTCAAGTTCACTTTTAAATAGTAGGTTTCTTGGCCTTTTTCTCCTTCTGAGCCAAGCTCCAACACTTAGGTTACACTGTTGCCATGATATCCCCATGACAACACTTCCCTCTCCCTTGAGCGTCTGTGTCAGGAATCAGGCCTCAAGTAGAGTGTTTTTGAAACAAACGTAACTTTATTGGTTTACAACTCTTATTTAGCATCAAGTTCAACACCAGCCGTTTGTATTAACTTATTTTCTTAACTCAGGACCCTGAACAATCTCTATTCTAGACTCCCCTCAGGACCTGGATCTGCACTGTCTAACTCCTTTCTAAGTCAAGCCCCAGATACAGAACGGCCAACGGTTTTTCTGCTCTTGTTTATATAAGCTCTGTCTCCTCTAGCCTCCACCTGATTGGTTGGCTCCGCCCCAGAGTTCCATCCCCCCTCCCGCTGTTGCTGGGGAGAAATCTCTCTCCACTTACCTCCATACCGCTCAGTTTACAACACTCTGATCCCACATTAACTGGTGTAGACAGTTTTGTGTTCACGACACATTCATTAATTCTAAACATCTCACTCCCGCTTAGTCTCACCAAACCCGTGGGCATCACAGGCCCTATCAGGTCCATTGGCTGGCAGCCCCTTTCGGGGGTGGGGCAAGACCGGGCTGGGCCCATCCTGGGGTCCCGTGAGGGCCTCTTGGGTGCCCACCCCCACCGGGGGGCCCGTGCTGCCCCCAGCTCCCTGAGCATGACCTACTTGTCCTGGAGCTTGGTTGAAACTGGTAGGCCCAGGCCGGTGGGGCTTGTGAGCTCAAACTGCGGCATTGTGCGCAGGTGCGTGCCGAGGCCTGCGATTGGGCTGTGGAACATGCCTGCGCAGACCACCTGGGGGCTGGGGGCGGCATGGAAACCTGGGTGAGGGTGGGCCCCGGTTCCGACTGGGACACCAAGATGGGCCAGAACCAGGCTGCCAGCCAGGGGGCAGCCTTTTCAAGCTGAGATACGCAGGGACAGATGCCCCATTCGCACCTTGACCGGTAAGGGGCGCATGGGAACATGTCCCTTACTGGCCAAAGTGTGAATGAGGGATCCATCCCCACTCACACTTTGGCCAGTAAGGGACGCGTTCCCGTCCGGCTGTAGGTGAAAATGCCTCAGGTTTCCCTTTACTCAGCAAACTGTTGCTTTATGTGTTACCTTGTTACATCACGAGGCAGCTAACAAAACTCAACAGAACCATTATAAGAAGGAGAAAAAAGAACAGAAACGAGCGCGCGTTCAAAAGCACACAAACACCAAACCCACCTGGTCATGCTAGATATCTTCAAGGCTGAGGTTACTGTTGAAACCTAGAAATCGTAATATAAAAAGGAACCAAACGTCACAGCACTGTAGTGAAAATGCAAGTCTATACAAGGCACAGCAATCCATGAAAAATCGGGAGTTCAAACTGGGCCTCCTAAGTTCTTCAATCAGTGTAGGTCAATGGTGGTAAAGATCACCATATCACTAAATCACTGTATTTCATATCACTGAATCACAGTATTTCAGGTTAGGGGTGTCCACTGAGCCAATTTCCACATTCTATTCAAGGTGAACAGAATGTGGAAATATATAGCTTCGGACGAATACACCCACACCCACAGATGTGGGGGCATTCAGATCCAGGCATGGATATTCTGGGACTGGAACGCCCTGTTTCCAGCTTCCAGAAAGCCTTTTGGCTTTCCAGAAGCACCGGGAAGAGGCCCAGGGTGCCATCTGAGCACCCACAAAGGTAAGGCGGCTCAGGGGAGGGGGGGTGGTAGCATTCGGGGGCGGTCTGGGCCTCTTCCCAGGGGTTCTGGAAAGCCAAAAGGCTTTCTGGAAGCTGGACATAGGGCCTTCTGGGCCCTGGGGGCGAGGTTTAGGGTAGGCCAGCCCAGGGTGGAAGCCCCAGGGTAATCCAGTATCCTTAGAAGCTTCAACCAAAGTTTCTACGGATACTGGATTATCCAATTCACGGACAGATAGGGCTCTCTGAATAGGTCCCGAATCCGGACGTATTCGTCTGGATTCCGAATGCATGAATAATTCGTGAACGTCCTTATTTCAGGTATCCACGTTCTACAGTAAATATGTTCTAAAGTATTTATGGTAGAAGCAAAATTGTAAATACCATAATAAAAAACCTGCCTGTGGTTCTGGAACAAGCTTTCAGAAAGAGAAACCCTGGATAAAAACCCTGCCTCAAACTGGTAAAGGGGCAGCAGAGAGGAGGGCATTTCAAAAGGACGGTGCCACCACCAAGGAGGTCCGACTGCAAGCTATCTTAAGATGGATTCTCAGCTATATGGAACCTGCAGTAAGACTTTTGGAGCAGCTCACAATATAGAGTGTCAGCCTGCCCTCGGGTTTGCAATCTAAAAAAACATCACGCGTGAGGAAAAGTGGGTTGGGAGGAAATGGTGGAACCACATGATCGAGCAACTTTCTGGATGGCAGTGGAGAAGGGACTCCACCACAACAGCTGGCAGGGCGAATGCAGATGTGCCATCCTGCGCTACATTTCTGGACAGAAAAGACTCACCAGATGGGGGTGGAGGCCGAGCTGATCGAAGGAGTCGGAGGTGAAAATCTTCTCCTGCACTTGCTTTACTGAAATCCTAGATGGGGAACAGATGAAATAAAAGAGAGAGGCCCCGTACTGTCTGTGTCCGTAACTGGCAATACAGCCAAACAGGCGGAGCAAGAAGAGCTGCTGAACTCAGCCAGGCCTCACAGTGCCTTGATTTTATTTATTTTGGGAATTTTAATCTCCCCTTTCCACCCAAGAATTCAAGGAAGTCCATGTAAAAAAAAATTTGTGCCCATCTCTAGTCAAAACACCCAAATGCACATCTGTATTTCCCACTAACTTTCTGTTACAACACCCCAGCCCTTTGTGCTCACCTCTGCAATTACAAAGCATTTTTAACATGCAAATTTCAGCCACCTGGATTTCTGGGAGGATACCGTTATCGCAAGACAAGGAAACGTTCCACGCTGCCTTTAACTTTCCATCAAGAAAGACGGTCTAGAAATAATTACCTTTCAATCTCTGGAATCTCTGGATTGTTTTTGAAGAGGCACGAAGTCTTGACAAAAGGTCTGCTCCCTTTCAAACTGCTGTCCGCCGTCACACCGGTCAAAGCCTTCTTTGCAGGAGACGACAGGAGTGCTGGTCCACATTTTCGTTTCTTCTGCTTCTTGGTTTGGGGTGAAGGTGGGATCGGCTTCTGCTTTTTAGGGCTTGCTCCCTGGAGCTGTGCAGACTTCCTTTTCAGGAGCTTAACAAACAGACAGAAGATTATAAAGAAGAAGAAGAAGAGTTGGCTTTTCTATCCCGCTTTTCCCACCCATTTAAGGGAACTCAAAGAAGCTGACAAACCTTCTGTTCTTCTCCCTTAAGGGGACTCAAAGTGGCTGACAAAGCTTTTCTATTCTTCTCCCCACAACAGATACCTGGTGGGGTAGGTGGGGCTGTGAGAGCTCAGAAGAGAGCTGTGACTAGCCCAAGGTCACCCAGCTGGCTTCATGGGGGAGGGCAGAATCGAACCGGGTCTTCCCAGATAAGAGTCTGGCTCCCTAACCGCTAGACCAAACTGGCTCACAGAGCACACGGAGACAAAAACCAAGATAGCATGCATTTGTACATTCACCTGCCCTCTTTTAACATGGCCATAAGACATTCAGACCTACCAACTGTTCAGCTTCCTTCTAAAAAAATAATCCATTCTGATTTAATTATGGCACCATCCAGAAGAGAATAGTAACATCCAGGATACAGTGGGATTGCCACACATATACAGTTCAACTCTCAGTCTCTCCCAGGCTCCCGGTTGACTGCATGGGCGCCTCCACGCAGCTTTCTTAGCACTGATACAAAAGTGATTTGCCATTACCAACTTCTGGGGGAAAGGCTGGGGATTCAACTACCAAGCCTCTGCTTTCCAGCCAGTTTGCTCTACCACTTAGCTACGTGGACCCCTCTACACAGTTTTCTTAGCAGATGTGGAGAAATAGTTTCCCATTGCCTAATTCTGGGAGGAGTCTAGGGACCAGTAACCCTTCGCTTTCCCAGCAGTGTTTATTCCTACTGAGCTACACCCTTTCCAAGGAAGGCCAAATCCTGACCAGGGCCTCCCAAATCCTATCCAGGCCCCACATCTATTTGCTTACCGTTTTCGTCCATGCAAAAAAGTCTCAAGGGGCTGCCAGCTTCTCTCTCCTCCCCACAACCTCTGTCTTCCCTTCCCTCCTTCATTACCCCCCCCTTGACATATCTATTTACCTTTGCTTTAATTGCAAACCTGCATTCTACAAAATTCTTAATTCCCACAGGTTGCTTTTTAAAACATATAAAAATACCTACTTGGAATGCTTCTGGCTCGTGTAACCCAGTAGATAGATAGATAGATAGATAGATAGATAGATAGATAGATAGATAGATGATAGATAGATAGATAGATGATAGATAGATAGATAGATAACCCCCACCCCACCCAAAGCAGTTCTCTCTTCCCCCTTGCAAGGGCAAACAGCATACCTTCCTCCCCTTCCCAAAGGGGGGTTTCTGGGACCCTGGGGGAGGCTGGCAACTCAGGTTGATGAAGAGACCCTCCTCCTCCTCCGTGGCCATGGCCAGCGTGGTAACTTTTGCGGGGGGCAGAAAGACCCCCAAAGCAGCAGGAGGCAGGAGGAGTGCAGTTAAGTGGAATCAGGTGTGCAAAGAGCCAGGCAGGCAGCGTGCAATTAGTTTGCAGCACCCACGTGCGCTCCTCCCAGCCTGCCGAAGGACCCCAAATAGAGGCGTCCAGCCAGATCCCTGACAAAAAAACTCCCAACAGCTGGATGGTGGCGCTGCAACGAGCCGCATTTGCTGCTGCCAGCTGGAGGAGGAAACAGGGAGAAGGGTCTAGGGGTTAGGGAGCAGGACTCTTAGCTGGGAATACCGGGTTTGATTCTCCTCCACCATGAAGCCAGCTAGTTGACCTTGGGCGAGTCACAGCTCTCTTTCTGAGCTCTCACAGCCCCACCGAACTCACAGGGTGTTCTGTTCTGGGGAGAAGAACAGGAGGTTTGTCAGCCACGTCGAGTCCCCTTAAAGGGGTGAAAAAAGTGGGGTAGACTAGAAGAAGAGTTGGCTTTTCTACCTCGCTTTTCTCACCCATTTAAGGGGACTCAAAGAGACTGGCAAACCTGTTCTTCTCAAAAGACATCCTGGGAGGTGGGTGGGGCTGTGAGAGCTCAGAAGAGAGCTGTTACTAGCCCAACGTCACCCAGCTGGCTTCATGGGGGAGGAATCGAACCCAGTATTTCCAGAGAA
Organism: Aspidoscelis tigris stejnegeri; assembly: GCA_023333525.1. NCBI lineage: Eukaryota > Metazoa > Chordata > Lepidosauria > Squamata > Teiidae > Aspidoscelis > Aspidoscelis tigris. Next base: position 12,340,129 of record JALMGA010000016.1, read on the forward strand.
GACTCCAGTTCCCTAACCACTAGACCAAACTGGCTAACTCTTCTTCTTCCTCCATGAAGCCAGCTGGGTGACCCTGGGCTAGTCACAGCTCTCTTCGGAGCTCTCACAGCCCCACCTGTCTCACAAGGTGTTCTGTTGTGGGGAGAAGAACAGAAGCTTTGTCAGCCACTTTGAGCCCCTTTAAATGGGTGAAAAAAGCGAGGTAGAAAAGCCAACTCTTCTTCTTATTAGGTTCTTATGATTTTAAAATAATTTGCCCATCCTGCAATTCTGTCTTGAATTGCCTTTTACGCCTATGCTGCTTTTTTGTACTTCTGTTTGTGCACTTTCTGTTTTGAGGGAGCTGCCTTGCAAGGAGTGTACAGAATCCAACCCACCCATCCCGTGTGCATCTTGTGATCCTTGCCCGTCCTGCAATTCTTTCTTTTAATCGCTTTATCTTTATCTGTCTGTGACATTTTAAATATATATATTAATTTTTTTTGCAATTCGTTTTATTGCGTGCAGCGTGTGCATTTTAATCCGTCCTGCAATGCTGTCTCTAGTCGGGTCTGCAGCGCCCAGCCCTTTCTGCTGTCGGAGGAGCTGTCCAGCCAGAGGACACCGACTCAGGCACCTCCGTAGCCACCTCTTTCCCCAGGCCTGCTTCTTCCGCACGAAGGGGTCCTTCCTCGCGGGGCAGGAGCGGCGCAGGCGACTACGGTGGCCGAGAAGGGGGCGGCGGCCGTGGCCGTGGCGGCGGCGTCGCTTGGCGACAAGATGGCGGCGGCTGTTTCCTCCGGAGGGAGCCCAGGGGCGGCGGCAGGAAGCTCCGCCGGGGCGTCGTCGGAGGGGAGCGGCGGGGAAGGCGAGGAGCCGCCGGTGGTGGAGGACGACGACGAGGAGGAGGCGGTGATGGAGGAGGAAGAGGAGGCCGAGGCGTCCAGCTCCACCGGCGCCGGCGCCGGCGGGAGCAGCAGCAGCAGCCGAGCGGGGTTCCGCCTGACGGCCACGCGTCGTGACCCGGCGGTGCGGCTGCAGCACAGCGTGAGCGGCCTGGACCCGCTGGCCTGGTCGGAGGACCACCGCGTGTCGGTCAGCACGTCGCGCAGCATCGCCGTCCTCGAGCAGCTCTGCGACGTCCAGGGCGGAGGAGGAGGAGGGGGCGGAGGAGGGGGCGGCAGCGCCGATCTGGTCATCCACCGCACGGCCGTGCCGGCCTCGGACGCCGCCTGCCACCTCAAGGTGGGTCACGGGAGGGGAGGGGAGGGGAGACCTCCGGGGCCCGACGAACCCCCTCCCCGCCGACGGGGCTTGAGGGACTCCCTGCCACAAGGCGGCCAGCAGCACCAGGGACAGCACCCTGATCGCTTCCTTCTGGTGGGGAGTCCTGGAAGAAGAAGCAGAAGAGCTGGCTTTTCTACCCCGCTTTTCTCACCCATTTAAGGGGGCTCAAAGCGGCTGACGAACCTTCTGTTCTTCTCCCCACAGCAGTGAGGTAGGTGGGGCTGTGAGAGCTTGGAGGAGAGCTGTGACTAGCCCAAGGTCACCCACCTGGCTTTGTAGAGGAAGAAGAGCAGTTGGCTTTTCTACCCTGCTTTTCTCACCCATTTAAGGGGACTCAAAGTGGCTGACAAACCTGTTCTCACTCAAGGTGGTTGACAAACATTCTGTTCTCCACACAGCAGACACCCTGTGAGGTAGGTGGGGCTGTGAGAGCTCAGAATCAAACCCGGTGACTACAAGACATGAGTCCAACACTCTAACTGCAAGACCAAACTGCCATTCAGTTTGACCAGCTGTGTAAAAGCAAAACCGTGCTGTCCTGTTGTTCATGGTGTGATACGAGCAATGACTGTACACACTTCTTTTACATTACCCATCTTAAAAGCAACATTTCTTTTTCAGGTTGGTTCCCAAAAGGAAGTTTCTGAGTGCCGGGAAAAGTTTGCAAACTCCAAGGACCCGTCAATAAGCCAGACGTTCATGCTGGACAGAGCGTTCAATCCAGAAGGAAAGTCGCTACCATCTATGCGAGGGTTCAAATATTCCAGCTGGTCGCCTTTGGGCTGTGATGCAAATGGCAGGTGCCTGTTGGCGGCCTTAACCCTGGACAACAGACTGACCATCCACGCCAATCTCAACAGACTTCAGTGGGTGCAGCTGGTGGACTTGACCGAGCTTTATGGTCAGAGACTGTACGAGAACAGCTACCGGCTTTGTAAAGGGGAGGGTCCCCAGGCCGATTTAGGGGATTTCTCTGAATTCCAGAAAAGGTACAGCATGCAGACGCCGGTTCGCATGGAGTGGTCTGGGATCTGTACCACCCAGCAAGTCAAACACAATAATGAGTGCCGGGACGTGGGTAGCGTCCTCTTGGCGGTGATCTTCGAAAACGGCAACGTCGCCGTCTGGCAGTTCCAGCTCCCCTTTATGGGCAAGGAGTCGATCACGTCCTGCAGCACGATTGAATCGGGGATAAATTCCCCCAGCGTCTTATCGTGGTGGGAATACGAGCACAGTAATAGGAAGATGAGTGGGCTTATTGTGGGAAGCGCCGCCGGGCCGGTGAAAATCCTCCCTGTCAACCTCAAAGCCGTCAAAGGCTACTTTACCCTGCGGCAGCCGGTCATTTTGTGGCAGGAGACAGACCAGTTACCGGTCCACAGTATCAAAAGTATTCCCCTCTACCATCCGTATCAGAAATGCAACTGTAGCTTAGTCGTTGCCGCGAGAGGGTGCTATATATTTTGGTGCCTCCTGCTGATATCTAAAGCGGGCTTGAACGTCCACAATTCGCACGTGACGGGGCTCCACTCCCTGCCCATTGTCTCCATGACCGCTGACAAGCAGAACGGCACCGTTTACACCTGCTCTGTGGACGGGAAAGTGAGGCAGCTGATCCCTATCTTCACGGACCTGGCATTAAAATTCGAGCACCAGCTGATAAAGCTTTCGGAGGTCTTTGGCTCTGTGCGGACTCACGGGATTGCGGTGAGCCCGTGCGGGGCCTACCTAGCAGTCGTGACCACGGAAGGAATGACCAACGGCCTCCACCCCATCACCAAAAACTACCAGGTCCAGTTTGTGACTCTAAAAACATTCGAGGAAGCAGCCGCTCAGCTCCTAGAGTCGCCCATCCAGAACCTTTTCCGGCAGGTTGATTTAACTGATCTCGTCCGCTGGAAAATCTTGAAAGATAAGCACATTCCCCATTTCCTCCAGGAAGCCTTGGATAAAAAGATCGAGAGCTCTGGGTCCACTTACTTCTGGCGCTTCAAACTATTCCTCCTGCGGGTTCTGTCCCAGTCGCTGCAGAAAGCTCCCTCGGAGGCTCTCTGGCGACCAACCTACGAGGACACTAAGGTCCTGATAGCCTATTCTCCAGGGACAACCAGTGGTGAGGAACACCAGCAGGACGAAGCTGCCCCCAAACAGGGTGGGAAGGGAAGGGGTCTCGGCGAAGCCGGCAAACAAGGTAATGCGGACGAGCCGGTGGAGCCGGTGGAAGACAAGCTGCTCGAGATCCAGGCCCAGATCGAAGCTGTGGAGATGCATTTGACGCGGGAACATATGAAGCGCGTCTTGGGGGAAGTCTACCTGCATACCTGGATTACCGAGAACACCAGCATTCCCACCAGGGGTGTCTGCGACTTCTTAATGTCCGACGAAACCTACGATGACAGGACAGCGAGGGTAAGTTGTCATAAACTTCCAGGTCATAGGAACACATCAGCCCACTTAACGTAGAATATAACTGCTTTCCTGTGCCTTAAATTTCTCTTTCACAAGTGAGGAAAGAGACCAGGAAATTCCTCTTAGAAGAAGAGTTGGCTCTTCTACCCTGCTTTTCCCACCCATTTAAGGGCACTCAAGGCGGTTGACAAACTTTCTGTTCTTCTCCCCTGTGAGGTAGAAGGGGCTGTGAGAGTGTAGAAAAAGAACTGTGACTGACCCAAGGCCACCCAGCTGGCTTTGTGGAGGAAGAAGAAGAGTTGGCTTTTCTACCCTGCTTTTCTCACCCATTTAAGGGGATTCAGAGTGGCTAACAAACCTGTTCTCACTCAAGGTGGTTGACAAACATTCTGTTCTTCTCCACACAGCAGGCACCCTGTGAGGTAGGTGGGGCTGTGAGAGCTCAGAAGGAGCTCTCCATTGGCTCCGTTGAAGAGTGCAGAATCAAACCTGGTGATGATAAGATACGAGTCCGGCACTCTAGCCACCAGACCAAACTGGCTCATCGTTCTCTTTCACAGGCCAACTGAGAACTTGGAAACCATCCTTTAATGGTGGGGCAGCTGATGTGGGCAACTGATGTGCCCAAAGGTTTCTGTGGCCCAGATATGGAGCAGCAGAAATCGGTGCTTCTGAGCCACAACCCCCAGCATTCTGTGCCAGCCCTGTAGGGAATGCTGGGAGTTGAATGCTAGAAGCTGTGTTGGTTCGGGAGAGGGGCACTTTGAGCTACTCTGGGGTTAGATGGAGGATTCTCTGCGTCAAGGGGTAAGGGGTACAACGGAATGAGACAAAGCTACGTGTGAAATGACCAAGGCGACCTCAAGCAATTTCCCCTTCCCCTTACCATTTATCTGGAGCACAGACAACTCATGCGCTCACAGAAACACTGCTAACTGGGAGGCTGGGTCCCAAACTTCCAACTAGTTAGCACTGTAATTCTCGTGAGCAAGTAGCCCTTCCTTTCTTTCAAAGCCCCTTGAGGCAAAGCCCTGTCTTTTAACTAGCATTTTACCAAAGTTTTCATTGGGGTTTTCTCCACTTACCTCCCTTAATCCGGATCTAAGATGATCCTTCAACTAATCCAAATTTAGTATATCCGGATGTAAGGAGGTACCTGGCGCATCTCCACGGGCAGTGTGGCACCCAATAGCAACAGGTGCTAGGCATGCTCGCAGTGGAAACATTGGAGCTCCCATATGGAGATTCCGACTCTACCCACATTAGGCCCGTCCGTCACCCCATTTTTTTTTGGGGGGGGGCAACATGCAGGGAGTCAAGAGGAGGTGAAGGTTTTGCCCTTTGCCTTCTGCTTGAGATGCCCAGAAGCCCTTGGTGGACCACTGTGCCGGATTAGATGGGTTGCAGCCCAATCCAGCAGGGCTCCTCTTCCGTTCTTACGTATATCTCCGAAATAAACGAAGGCACATCCGAAAGGGCGCTCTACCCAAAGTGAAATAATGGCAGAGAGAAGTCACTCGCAGGGCTAGCGTTTTTAAAAATCCCAACGACGCCTTTGAAGACCAAACCGGGCGGCCAGCCAATGCAAAAGCACCCTTCCCCTGACGTCTCGGAGGGTCCCCAAGGCGCATCAGATCGATAGGAAAGCTGCCTTCACAGACTTTGAAGGCTCTAAATAAGACACAGTTGTGCAGTTCAGCCTTTGCAGCATCTTTCTACAGATGCCCGGAGAGCTTCAAGATTTGAAACTCCGCTGACATAAGAGAGATTGTTCACAACTGTTTTCTCGTGTTCCCGGAAGGGTAACACGTCCTTTGAAGCATGGCTGTTCCCTCGTTTACTCTCATCCATGGCGGGTGTGGGCAATTAAGTTCCTCAGCCTTCCTGAGTAGCGTGTGAAGAAGCCCCATCACTCTCTACTCGGAAAGGCAGCAAAGCTGACATTGCTTTCTTCCCTTCCATTGCAACCCAAGTGTTGGCAGGGTTCTGGGCATTTTCCTTTTGCATCTTTGCACCTTTCGGACGGAGGGAGCGTCCCTCATCCTCCTCTGAAATCGCCACACCTGTCCAGCACTCTTCCTCTAAGCGCACCGGCTGTGTTCTGTGTCCCCCACCAGGTGCTGATCGGGCATATCTTAAAGAAAATGAACCGGCAGACTTTCCCAGAACGCTGCAACTTGTGCAAGGAAATCCTGCCCTTCACAGACCGCAAGCAAGCAGTGTGTTCCAATGGGCACATTTGGCTCAGGTAAGGAGAGCATTGGGAGGGTCCCTCCTCGTGGATTTCAAGGTATGGAACGGCTAGGCTTGGATCGTGGCAAAAGTATAGTTGGCTTGTCCCACGAGAAGTGACAATGCATCCTGATCTTTCCGTCGCTGGAGGGTTCAGACTTGAAGGCAAACTGGATCCTAGCCTGAAGTTCACAACAAATACCAAAATATGCTTTCTCTCTTTGGAAGACAAATACTGCCAGAACCCGGGGATGTTTTACCTACCAACTTATAAGCCTTGTCCATTCAGGTGTACCTGTAAATCTGTACATTTTGGATTCTTTTTAAAACACGCTGTGCTTTGGCTAGCCTAGGGTGTTCACTGGTGAAATCTGTGATTTGGTTCTGTAGCCTTTTTTCGAGAGCCTAAGAAAGACGGAAGAAGTGGGAATTGAGAAATTTAAATTATTGTAATTTTGGCATTGCAAGTCAAGTTGGCATAGCATTGGGAAAACTGGAGCTGAACGTTGAAGCTGTTTGTGGTTGGATTATGTTTCCTATCTGTGATTAAGTGAAACTCTCCTTAAATAATTACTTGCTTTTTCCAGATTAAATTAAAACCAGGGCTGGGTCTGATATTGATTGTTCTGACTTGAAATTTCTTGTTAGCTTCCTAACACAGTGGAGCGTTCTTTCTGGAAATTAATTCTCCAATGCCCTCACTTAATTGGGAACTGATTTGCATGTTCACCCCCCATATAATTAGCAAAAAAAAAAAACCCACATACACTGCCTTCCTTTTGCAGTATGACTAAACACCTCTGGTTTTGCTGAACAGCTAAAAACATTTGTAGTTAAGCATTTGTATGTGGGATCAGAAAGTACACAAAGTATTTTCAGTGTTGTATTGAAACAAATTCAAAACCTTGCTTAGAAGTTGTACTGGGCTACCTGTAAATATTTGAAGACATGGTAGAATCCGGAAGCGGGCAGTATTCTTACCTTGAAGGTCTAAATGAAATAAATGCGTGCAGACTTCAGTGTCTCACAGTAGCTGCAATCAGATACAGAGTTTAGTGACTGTGCGTCTCTATGCTTCTCATCTTACACTGTTTGCAGAGAAACTGGATGCAGCCAACAGCTATACACACAGAGACATAGACACACACATAACACAAACACACACACCTCTGTGCATTAAGTAAATATGTGGACAGAACATGCGAGGAGAGTTTCCGAATATTTGAAAAGCTAATTACTGGATTGGAATTGCGCAGTGCAGACGCCGCGATCATTCTTTCTCTATGCTTCTGCGAGTGGCGTGGGGTGATAGATAGTTAGATACAAAAACAGTGCTCTCCTGGTGCTCTTTGATGGCGTTGTTCTTCAGTGGTGGAGGGCAGATCTCCAAAATAAGAAGCGCTGGTCAGGTGGAGCGTGCCCGTGACCTTCGCGTTGTCATTTTGGAGGGTTTGAGTTGGCCCCTAGGCGAGGCGGGGCTTCAGGCAGAGGCCCACGATGGCACCCATGGGTTCAGAAGGAGGGGCAATCTACCACTGAGCATTAAATAATAATAAAAGGAATCTTGCTACCTTGGATGGTGGAACCCAAATATGTACTGCCCACCATTCAACCACGGGTGCTACATTCCTTCAAGCTTTGTGCCCGGTTCCTCTTTCCTCTGTTCACCCTCAGTATCTCTCCCTATTGTTCTCCTTCCTTGGCTGGGGCCCATGAGCTCTCTCTGGGCGCCCCGCTAGCTTTCTCGGTTGCCTTTTCTTTCGTCCCGCGCCTCCACTCCTTGCCTGCCTCGCTTAACTGAGCAACGGGGCATGGAGGCGTCTGCTCCGCCAGAAGCCTGTAAGTGTAAGCTTTTCCTCCTGCTGACAGCTTCTTCCCACGGGACGTGGCAGCGCACAGGAATTTGCAGTCAGGGGGATTTTTTCCCAGGGGAGTTCTTTCGATCGTATCACCACCATGCGTGGGCTGCTCAGTGTTTGCCCCATCTGAGAGTGCGCTAACCTTCATGCATGCACTTTTTGAAGAAATAAAAAAGCATACGGCTTTTAGGGAGACATGGGACCAGCCCCGATGGGAGTTTCAGCCGAGGGCACACCCTGCCCCATAGTATAAGGTGGCTTCAGTTCCACAAGACCCGTGCCAGCTGGGGATGCTGGGAACTGAAGTCACAACATCCCTCTCCTTGATCTGTCGGGCTTCGCTAATCGTCTAAAGCGCCCATTCCCAGACCATTTCTCTCCTCTCCCACCCACGTAGGTGCTTTCTAACATACCAGTCCTGCCAGAGTTTGGTATACAGAAGATGTCTGCTCCGGGACAGCATCGCTCGGCACCCCACCCCAGAAGGTAAGCACCTTGGATTGGGCTGATGCTCAGTTCATTGGAACCTGTGCAGTGATGCAGGATGGAGACCTGTTCCCTCTTCCATCAGTAATCACTAGTCGGGCCCTTCCCAAGCACCTGGGACTGAGCGATGTGTCGGCGAATGATACGAGCAGATCCCAGCAAAGTGGCTTTCTGTAGCTGGCAGACGGATATTTCGTCGATGCCAATGCTTTTCAAGTGCCCACTAAGATCTTTCAGCACTGCCCCCAGTGTGCCGAGAACCACTGGGACCACCTTTGCTGGGTTTTGCCAGAGTCGTCGTAGTTGTATTTTCCCTGGGCTGTTCCAGAGACTAGGGGCCACAACAGAAAAGGCCGCCCTACAAGTCCCTATGCCTAGTATCTCTGAAAGGGAAGGAACTCCAAGATCTCAGTATATGGGCAGATCTATATGGGAGAAGACGCTCCATCAGATACCCAGGGCCCAAGCTGTTTAGGGCTTTAGTGTCAACACCTTGAATTGAGCTTGGTTGCAGATAGGTAACCAGCGCAGATCCTTTAAGACCGGCGTGATGCGAGTCCAACCAGAGACTCCCGTCAACAGTCAACAGTTTTCAAGGGTAGCCCCACGTAGAGCGCATTGCAGTAGTCTAATCTGGAGGTTACCAGAGCGTGGATCACTGTTGCCAAATTATCCCCATCCAGTTAAGGCTGAAGCTGGAGAAAATGCTAGGCATGCCTGGCAGCCGCCGCCACTTGGGACTCAAATGCCAGCGATGAATCCAAGAGCTCTCCCAGGCCACAAACCTCAAACATTAGAAGGATTTTTTTTTTCCCCTTAACACTTCCCAATGAAAAGCTGTTCCCTTCCAGTGATTTTGGTGACAAATGAAGCATTTGAAAGAGAGATTCTTTCTTTGGTTTTGCCTAACGCTTGTCTCTTCGAGTAATTTTGTAACCCAGGAGTCTGCCTTTTAACTGATCGTTTTCCCCACTGACCAGTTTCCCTTATTACTTTTCTTGCTTTCAGATCCGGAGTGGATCAGGCGCTTACTGCAGGGGCCTTGCACTTTCTGTGACTCTCCTGTCTTCTAGAAAAAGGCTCAAGAAGGAAAACTAGAGGTTTCTAATGCACAAAGCGCTACACAGCCTGAGAACTGCCCACAGGTATAGGTGTGTAGCGTTATTCGGAGGGGAAACCTTCACCGGAAACCCGGGGAGACGCTCAGAAGGCCGGTGTTCCCCCTCCAAGGCTGGCTTTTGGGAAATCGTGGCCCACGCATATGGGAAAACAACGGCCAAAAGTTCCCGGTCCAGTTCAGTCGCTTGTGTTTGACTCATATCTGTTTTGGCAAGTGAGGTCTGGAATTGGAGCAGACGCCCACAGCCCAGACCACCGGACGTTCGGTAAGACCGCGTTTTCATTGTAAGGTTTGGATGAACGGAACAGACATTGGCAGCACTCCTCGGTTTATGTCTAACAAACAGCACTGTCTGCAATGCGAGGAACAATAAAAAATGATTAGAAATACTGTGTGGGATTTTCAGAATAACTTAAAATGCCTTATAGTCACTAAAATAAGGGGAAAAAACAGCCGCTCACATACCATAGAACTGGGTCCTTGTGTGCCAAAAGCAGGGAAATTAAGGGTGTTGTTTTTTTAAAGCACTATTTGAACTCTGTTAGCAATGAGACATTTCATATCAAGACCCTGCTTTCAGCTCTTTAGCTTCATTAACAGAGATCCACATTGTCTTATTTTCCCTCAATGGTTTCTGATCACCGGATTACTATCGGGGAGTCTTTGACTTCCTGTTTTACACCAAGGTTTGAGTCTGAACCCAAATTACAGAGAGAAGTGGGACAAGAGTCCTATTTGCTGAGATTCGAGAGCCGGTAAAGGTTTTGCTTTTGTCTTCTGCTTGAGATGCCCAGAAGTCACCGGGTGAGATAGGAAGGTGGACTTGATGGGCTGTGGCCTGATCCAGTAGGGCTGTTGTTATGTTCTAAACTAGAATGGATGGCTAGGTACCACCTCCTGGTTGGAGAGACAGGCAGGAAGCCTCTAAAGTCCATTTGCAGGGAGTCAAGAGCAGGTGAAAGTTTTGCCCTTCTCTTCTGCTCGAGATGCCCAGAAGCGGCTGGTGGGCCACTGTGTGAGACGGGATGCTGGACTAGATGGGCTGTGGCCTGATCCAGCAGAAGGGCTCCTCTTAGGTTCTAATGGGCTAGATGGGCTGTGGCCTGATCCAGCAGGAGGGCTCCTCTTAGGTTCTAATGGGCTAGATGGGCTGTGGCCTGATCCAGCAGGGCTCCTCTTCGGTTCTTAAGTTTACCTCCACAAACCCCTGTGGCAGTTTGCTTTGTCTTGCCAGATGGAGACTTAGTTTGGAATGAAAGCCACTCCTTAACTTAGATTGGGTGCTTTCTTTAAAACAAAATAAATGAGTATAAATAGAATAAAATGTTGGCTGAAGAAACAGCTTTCCCCTTCAGACACTGTTTGGTGATGGGAGAGTAATTTCCTTTTTAATGGTGTTTTAATAGTCAGCCAGTTTGGTCTAATGGTTAGGGAGTCAGACTCTTATCTGGGAATACTTATCTGGGTTTGATTCTGCACTCCTCCACAAAGCCAGATGGGTGACCTTGGGCTACTCACAGCTTTCTTCTGAGCTCTTACAGCCCCTCCTACCTCACAGGGTGTTCTGTTGTGGGGAGAAGAACAGAAGGTTTGTCAGCTACTTTGAGTCACCTTAAATAAGTGAGAAAAGCAAGGTAGAAAAGCCAACTCTTCTCCTTCCTCCACAAAGCCAGCCGGGTGGCCTTGGGCTAGTCACAGCTCTCTTCTAAGCTCTCACAGCCCCACCCACCTACCTCACAGGGTGTTCTGTTGTGGGGAGAAGAATAGAAAAGCTTTGTCAGCCGCTTTGAGTGGTGTGCATGAATGCATTTTTGACATTCGATTCGTGACAAATGTTTGAAAATCCTTATTCGTACGAATAGATCACATTCGAATGTGGTAAAATTCTATTTGATACGAATCTATTCGTATGTATTTGTGCGAATATTCAATATTCCAGAGCGAGAGAACGAATGAATAGGCATCCGATACGTCTCCAATACATCTCCAATAGGTATCTGTAGCATATCCACACTCTGAAAACGTCAGATCCAACCTGAATCCACTTTTATCCGCTGTCGATCCATGTTGAATGCAATCCGGATCCATTACAAATGTATATTTTCTCTTCTCAGCCCTCAAAGCGCTGCCTCTATTCACAGCGTACTGAAAGGACGTCATAGTCTGCATTAGACAATACGCTGGGTTAATTGGATTAAAACAGTGTAAAAGGCTAATTAAATATTGAACAATGCTTTCTTGCCACGGGAAGTCCGAGGGAGGGAGGGAGGGAGGGAGGCAAACTGAATGCGAATCATCATCTGTCAGCCCAAGGAAAGGAACCTGGACTTCCAGCGTAGATACGAGGGGGGTGAGGTGGGGGGGGCAGGTCAGATGTAGGGCAAGCACAGCGTTTGGGCTGGATATCACCCGCCCCTCGACGGGGTCCAAAGAATCTCTGCTTTCCTTTTCCATATTCCAAAGGAGAATTAAAAACCTGCCCTCCGTGTCGGCAGAGAAAGAGAAAAGTGCCGTGGGGGTGAGTCAGGGAGAAGGGATCGATCCTGAACAAAGGATGTTCCAGGAGAATTACTGGCGTCGCTGGCCAGGAAAAGGTGGGGCGCACTGCCAGGCGGTCTAGGCTGCAGGTGACATTCCAGAGGGGCACAAGCACCTTGCCTGCATTACTGTGAGAAAACGCAGAACCTGTTTTGCTCTGGCTCTTGCTGTCCAGTTGATTCTCAAAGGCCTTTTCTCCTGCTTCCACTTCAGTTGAGGATAATACAGAGGAGAGGTGACCACCTTTTCTTCAGGGTCCGCCAGATGAATATCGAGTCTCCTCTTCAAGCCCCCCTTTCAGAATCCAGATGGGATACCTGCCAAGATACCGGGAATTTTCATAGCTAGAAGCTTGCCTAGTAACACTATATGGCCAATTAGTCACTCTGATCCAGGTTTTGTTCAACTCCAAGGAACATTTTTTGCATTTGAATTCAAGTCGATTCGAATATTTGATTTGGTTCGAAATTCAAAAATCTGGATTTTCAAATATCCCATTCGAATCCGGATTATCCGAATCCGTACTTTCAGAAATTCGATTCTAACTCGAAAATACGAATGTCAACAACGTTGGAATCTGACTGTCGACTTTACACGCGTCCCGTTTCCGTCCCGCATTATAAGCGCAAACAAACACGATATTGCGTTCAGATGCGATATACGAAGTTCTATTTGGTCGAATTATTCAAAAATCTGAAATTCAAACGAATGTTTAAATCCAGATTTTTGAAAGTCTGATTTGGATTCGAATGTCGATATTCGACGAATTCGAATCGGATTTTTGGATTTTCGAATATCCGTGCCCATCCCTAACTGGGAGGAGAATGAACTGGTTTTGGTTTCTGAAAGGGCGCATCCAATGTGCCAGGCGGACTTTGTATTTAAAGGCAGCACGAGGGCTTTTCTTCTCTGCAACACTCAACCTGAGGTCTTACAAAGCGCCAGTTCGTCCAAAACGATCATGATAACCGGGATGGAAAATCTCTCTGATGAGAACAGGCAGCAGTAATCGGGTTTTTTAGGTCCAGAAAGGAGAAGAGAGAGAATTAGGCGAGTAAGAAGTAGATAAAATTATTGCCTGGATTTGCAGGAGGGAAGAGGGAACAGAGCTGTGCATGAGCAAAAATCACATCTTGGGTTTGAAATCAAACCGAACATCAATTAGTGTGGTTCAACAGTGAACCATTTAATCAAGCAAACTGGTTTGGGTTCGATTTTGTTCAAAAGCAAAAGATACCCATTGGTCCGCTTAAAAGGCCCTTTTCAAGTGAAAGCACCAAACACAGCCTGTCTGATAGAATCGTTCACGTTTGCTAGCAAGAGGCTGACTTAGTCCGGTCAAATTTCCGGAGATTTGAAGAACTGCATGTTCTGTTCGACACGAACACCTCTGAACACAAGCTGTTCTATCAAATCTCCAAAAGTGAACCAAACTTTGCATGTCTCTTAATAGGGAGACGTTTTTCTCCTTGTCCAAAAATGCTAGAATGAAGGGTCATCCAAAGGAACTACAATCGGAAAGGCTTTGGATGCCGGTTCATGAGAGCCGGTTTAGCTCCAAAAACCACCTGTTGAGAGTCTTTGAGCAGAACCCAGTGCTACCCCCCAAAAAGCAAAATTAACATTCGTAAAGACATTGATCCTCTTTCTGGTCCAACACAAAAGATCACATCGGTGTATTTCTGTGCATTGAGGTTTGCTGAAATGGCACTCCTTCGAGGCCCTGGGATGTATTAAGGCGGCATTCCTTCTATCTAGTTAGGGTGTTTATGTCTTTAAATAATAATAATAATAATAATAAATAAATAAATTGCTGTGTTTTAGGGAAGAAACGTGAGCTAGCTGGCTCTGACGTTAGCCGAATGAAGGCTCTGTTATGAAGTACTCTGGTTTCTAGTATTTCCCTGTTCCCTTTCAGGACGGGACGGCTATTGTGAATATCCATGCTGTATATATCTATATGGTCAACCTCTTTTTGTAGCCGTGAACCCTAACCGGGAGAATGTGTTTTTGTATTACTGCAGTAGTAGCTCTGTTACGTGAACCCATTTCTAAATAAAAGAGTGCGCCAACTTGTAGCTGAGTCAACATGCTTCTACCCAAAGGGAAGGGAGATGGGAGGTTAGGGTTAGGGTTAGGGGAGCAGATGGAACGCAGAAGCCAGATAGGATGACGCGCTTGTCACGAAGACGGCGGCCACTCCGGGGATGGGAAGCTGTTGTTGCCCGCCCAGAGACCTTCAGGTCCGGGGCGGGATAGAAATGTAAATAATAAATAAATAAGATGCCAAAGGGCCCCTTGGTGAGAGGCTGGGAAACCCAGAGGGGAATCCTCAGGCCTCCCAACTGGTTGCTGCACCTAGATGGCTTTAAGAAAAGGTTAGACACACTCTTAGAGGACTAGGTGTATCAATGGATGCTAGAATGGATGCCCAGGTACATCCTCCAGGCTGGGGAGACAGGCAGGAGAGGCCTCTAGAGGCCATTTACTGGGATTCGAGAGCAGGTGAAGGTTTTGCCGTTGTCTTCTGCTTGAGATGCCCACAAGCAATTGGTGGCCAGATGGGATGCTGGACTAGACGGGCTGTGGCCCGATCCAGCAGGTCTCCTCTTAGGTTCTTATCTGGAATGGATGCCTAAGTACATCCTCCAGGCTGGGGAGACAGGCAGGAGAGGCCTCTAGAGGCCATTTACTGGGATTCGAGAGCAGGTGAAGGTTTTGCCTTCTGCTTGAGATGCCCCATGAGCCACATTTGTGGGCCACTGTGTGAGATGAGACGCTGGACTAGATGGGCCGTGGCCTGATCCAGCAGGAAGCTCCTCTTAGGTTCATAAGTCCCAATAAATCATTTAAACCCCATATTTGAAATTTAGGCTTGGGGAGTGGGGAAACCGAAAGGTCTTGCGAGGATAGTTGGAAAAGCTAAGAAGCTTCTTTGGCTGGAACAAGATGCATCACAGATGAATGGGGAGGTGCACTAATTTTATTTATTTATTTATTTTGCCTTTGAATTTGATTTGAATTGAATGATTTGATTTGAATGTTTAGAATCCGAATGCAACAAAATCCTATTTAAATCAAATAGTCTAATCATTTGTTCGAATGTTAGATTCGAAACTGAAGATACGAATGTTTGCAACATTCCTGAAGATAAACGGATGTCAACATTTGCATGTGTCATACGTATCTATGCATTTCATACGCAAATGCATACAGATATGTATGAGATACATACGCATACGTATGTGTATATTAGTATCTGTCCACACATAAGAACCTAAGAGGAGCCCTGCTGGATCAGGCTGCGGCCCATCTAGTCCAGCATCCTGTCTCACACGGTGGCCCACCAGATGCCCATGGGCATGTCAAGCAGAGACAAGGACAAACCTTCTCCTGCTCTCGAATCCCAGCAAATGTCCTTAGAAGCATCCTGATTGTCCCCCCAGCCTGGAAGATGTACGTAGGTATCCATTGATACATCCATCATCCATGAACTTGTCCAACCCTTCCTTAAAGCCATCTAGGCTGGTTGCTGTCACCACCTCTTCCGGCAGCAAATTCCATAAACCGATGACCCTCTGGGTGGAGAAATCCTTCCCCTTGTCGGATCCGACTCTCCTGCCCAACAGCTCCATAGATGCCCCCTGGTGAGAGACAGTGGTGAGAGATGCCCTATTGGGCTTTGCTCAGCCTCCTCATTGCTTTTCATGCCATCAACTTTGGGGTCTTTCAGTCCACTTTAAGAGTGAGGCTGTGGTCACACCTAAGGTTTAATCCAGCTTCAGTCCACATTGGGAATGTCTGTGGTCACATCTAAGGTTTAATCCAACTTCAGTCCACTTTCAGAGCAAGATGACCCATCAGCAAAGTGACCAGTCATTTCCTTTCCACATTATCTGTCCTAGAGGTGAATTTTCTGAGTTAGTTAACGCTGAAATGAAACAGCTTGTCATTTCGCTGTGGTCAAACTTACGGTTTAATCCAGCTTCAGTCCACTTTCGGAGTGAGCTTGTGGTCACATCTAAGGTTTGACCAGCTTCAGTCCACCTTCAGAGCGAGAGAACGCATCAGCAAAGTGACCAGTCATTTCCTTTCCACATGATTTCTCCCAAAGGTGAATTTTCTGAGTTATTTAACACTGAAGGGAAACAGCTTGTCCCTTTGCTGATGTATTCTCTGGCACCGAAAGTGGACTGAAGCTGGATTAAACCTTTGGTGTGACCGCAGCCCAGGAGGACTCAAATCCGTCTGAGAGCTCCAGTTTCCGACGAGCAAAAGCCTAACGCCTCCGGTTGCCTGCGGAACCCTTCCCCGTGCCCACCAGGCCTCTTACTATGCAAAGCGGATGCAAAGCCCTCGTTGGCTTTCCAGTAATTAAACAAGTGTCAATTGTTTTAGCTCTTTCCCAGGGACGGTTTTACAAGAGTGTTCGCATGTTCCGCTGAACCCAGACGGCTTGCACTCCGGGCCGCCGTGAGTC
Source organism: Aspidoscelis tigris stejnegeri (assembly GCA_023333525.1). Lineage (NCBI taxonomy): Eukaryota > Metazoa > Chordata > Lepidosauria > Squamata > Teiidae > Aspidoscelis > Aspidoscelis tigris. The sequence continues at coordinate 12,356,519 of JALMGA010000016.1, forward strand.
TCCCCCGGGGAGCGGCCCGCTGACCTCGGCCTCTCCAGGCGGACACACCGGGCGCATCTCAATGCGCCGCGGCTTCTCCGGCTCCAGTTTCCCTGCGACCGGCTGAGCGGAACTAATATTGCCAATGCAAATAGATGAAAGGGAAAGCGTGTGCGCATACGTGTGTGTGTGTGTGTGTGTGCCGGGAGGGGGGTGCTGAAGAAGCCTTTTCGGCTAAATTAATTAAGCCGATGTACCTGTCTAATTAAAGAGCCAATGTCCCTTTGTACCCTGGCTTGCAAAGCCAAACAGTATTTAAATACGTGGCCGAACCGTTTTCCCTATCAATATTTAGTAGGAACATTCTGATGGCGGTGATATTAGCAAGATGTACCCTCCATTTATTATTAATACCAGCTCTTCCAATTTATGCGCAGGGACGGCAGTATTGCTTTACAACTGCTGAGAGAAGGAGGGGGGGGAAGCAGCTGTTGAGGAGAGCGGCAGAGGCGGCCGCGGTGGCCGCGTAGTGCGCCGGTAAGGGGAAACCCGTCACGAATACCCACGGGTCAAGCTACCGCGGGCCATTTTCCCTCCAAGGGCTGTGCTGATGTCATGCCGTCTGGCTCTGGGGTTAGACTAGGTCAGGTGTAACAGGATCGAGCCGGGAGCAGGAGCCAGCAGCCTTCCTGAATTATTCGGTGACCCACCTGTACAGCAAAGGCGCAAGAGGAGAAGAGCCACATCCGGCAGCTGGCTTGGAGCTTGACCCTCTCTTTGCCAGGTAATAGGTGGAGCTGAAGGCCCAGGTACAAAGTAAAGCCGTGGATGAAAGCCAAGGAAGTGGTCCGGAAAGGCCGGAAGGTTCAGCGATGGCTTGGGCCTGCCTTCCCCAGAAAGCTGACATCACTCCTGGGTCCTGCACTAAAAGGGTCCTCCAGAGGAGTGGCTCTCAAGCTTGGGCCGCCAGATGTTGGCAAACTACATTTCCCATCATCTCTTGCCTTGCCTGGAAGGAGAGGAGCTGCCAGCCAACAACATCTGGAGGCCCAGGTTTCAGAGCCACTCCTCTAGAAGACAAGGCGGCTCCAGTGGAAACTCTTAGACAGCCCCATTCTCACTTGACTCTCTTTTGGCCAGATGGATGTCCATCTCAAGATCAGGAGATGGATCACTTAGCCCAACTGTGGTCCATCAGCTATTCCTGAACCAAAGTGCCTTCAGTGCCAATAGCAAGAAGTGGCAGGAGATACAGTTTGAGAACATCTGGAGTGCCCCAGCTAAGTGCCCCTGGCTTACCCCCACGATGAGGAGCAAAGCTTCTGAAGACGTTCTAGGCTCCAAAGAAATCTGAGGTCTCTCTAAGGCACCAAAGAAGCTTCTACTGAGCCAACCGGGTCCAATATGAGTAGGACAAGCTCCAGATTCCCTGTGGGGTTCCCTCAATGGAGGCACAAGCTGGTAACCCTCAAGGAGATATGCTGGAGGCCTTCACTGCAAGACCTTCCCCACAAACATCTGTCTAGTTCTCACATGACATGGATACCTTCCACCCATCTTGCCAACCAGCTTCTGTTACAACTTGTGATTTCCCTTAAAGGCGTTTCACGTCCAACGCAACGCATCCCGCTTCCAGATACATCACTGGCGTCTTTTCCATTTCCACGGCGGAAGAACTGCTGGAGGTTGAAGGACAGTCCGTTGAGAATCCAGAACAGGAGCAAACTTTTAATCAGGAGGGTAAATGGAATTACAGCTCAACAAATCTCCAAGGCAGAAGAGGACAGATTGAGGGGGACAATTTTCCACCCCTCTGTCACTAGACCACTTGGGAATGAGTAGAGAAACCCATCTACATACTTCTGAAGTTGGCCAAGATGGTAACCTTTGAAATGGTTACCATGAAGCCTAAAGGCCATTGGGGCTTCGGTTGTATCCTAATGGGATATTCTACACCGATGAGTTTGGCCTGTCACACAGGGGAGAGTTTAAAGTCAAAGTGATCTACTACCTTCAGGGAACTACTCCAAGTCAACCATCAAATGAGTATTTGCTCAGCGCTTTCTACGCTGGAGGCCCATCCAACCACTGGCCCGCTCAGAAGCCCCGAGATGTATTTGGAAGCGGATTGACAATGTAGCCCTCAAGGTACTCAAAGACCGTCTGAGGGTCTTGGTCACCATTAACAATAATGGCATCTTCAAAGAAGTTCTCCAGGCCACAGGCGTGCCGGAAGTAGTCCTCAATCTTGGCTTTCACGGCCTCTTCTCTGTCACGGGGATGGACAAGGAGGCGGTCGTTGGCTTCTTGTGATGAGGCCGGCTTGTACAATGTGTGGTACCTGGGGATTTGAGAGGCCAGAGTTAGGCTGTTCGCCGTGATAGCTACAGGGTGGTCTGACAGGTGGAGGCCACAGGATAACTGAACACAAGCCAAAGGGCCAAGCTGGGGTTTTCATGGGAGGTGAGTTCAGGCACCACATGGGTGTCACAGTTCTGTTAAGTTTCCATCCAAGCTTAGAAACAGCGGAGAGGGTAACCAACCTAAGCCCACAGCTCTTTCGCTGTCACCTGGACGCACGAATTAACATGTGCTCTTTGGCGCGCAATTCATTTTGGGATCACAGGTCTCACAGGTAGAGCTTCCAACACAGGAAGCAAAATTGGCCCACGTGGACACAACTCAGAGTGCAGCCAAAAACTCACACAGAGTTTGATCATAACATGTTAAAGCATTCAGGTGACCGAACGCCTACTGTGGATTTGCACAAATGGTTTCTTTTGCATTCGAATTCAAATCGAATATAGAATATTTAAACATTCAACTCGATTCAAATGTTTGGAATCCGGATGCAACAAAATCCAATTCGAATCGGATACATCCGAATCTATTCGTTCGAATGTTAGGTTCGAATCTGAAGATATGAATGTCGACAACATTCGTATGTGTTATACGTATCTGTACGCATTTTGTACGCATCCCGTTTTATCCTGTATTATGAGTGCAAATGTGTACAGCTCTGTATGAGATTCATATGTAATACTTACGTATCTGTAGGTTTGAATGTTTTGAACAATTCGAACAAATGTTTCAGATCATTCGAAATTCGTTTGAATGTTTAAATTTGAATTTATAGACACTCTATTTGAATTCAAATGTCCACATTCAAGCGAATTCGATCAAATTTCGAATGTTTAGAACATGTGTGCGTATTCCTAACGTCTTCACCAGGTCACCTGCCTGCCAGGTTGTGCATTTGGTTTTATGATAAGGGATTTGCGCGAATATTAGAAAATCCAATTCGAATTTGACGAATATTGACATTTGAATTTGAATCGGACTTTAAAACATTCGAATTCCCACATTTGGACGAATTTTGGATTTTTGAAAATTCGATGCAGATGTTCAAATAATTTGAATGTACAAACTCACATATATTGTATACAAATTTGCAGGGGAAAAAATAAGAATTTGCACCTATAACATGGGATGAAAACGCGTTGAAAACAGAATCGAGCAAATTCAGAAATGGATATGAAATTTATCGACACTCGCATGTTCGAATTCGAATCGGATTTCGAACGCGCGGATTCAGATAATCCGGGTTTGAATCGGATATTCGGAAATTTGGACTTTTTAAATCAAATCGAATCGAATGTTCAGATATTTGGATCGACTCAAATTCAAATGCAGAAAATACATTCGTGCACACCCCTAATCACGATCGTGGTCAGCTCGCGGGCCTTACCTTTCCCCAGTAACGGGGTCAAGCATGCGCTGGCAGAGACGTTGTAGGATTGTATCAACCGTGAGATCAAGGAAAAACACCCTGGTTGGAAAGAGGGAGAGAGAAGGTATTAACAAGAGCCTTAGTAGCAACAGACAAAAGGCATATTTGAAGAAGAAGGAGAAAGAGAGGAGGAGCAGGCTTTTATACCCCACTTTTCTCATCTTTAAGGGGACTCAAAGCTGCTGACAAACCTTCTGTTCTTCTCCCCACCACAGACACCCTGTGAGGTAAGTGGGGGTGTGAGAGCTCAGAAAGAGAGCTGTGACTAGCCCAAGGACACCCAGCGGTTTCATGAAGGAAGAAGAAGAATTGGCTTTTCTACCCTGCTTTTCTCACTCTTAAGGGGACTCCAAGCGGCTGACAAACATTCTTGTTTTTCTCCACATAGCAGACACCCTGTGAGGCAGCTGGAGTTGTGAGAGTTCTGCAAGAGAACTATGAGCAGCTGACTTCGTGGAGGAAGAAGAAGAGCTGGCTTTTATACTTGGCTTTTCTCACCCTTAAGGGGACTCAAAGCTGCTGACAAACCTTCTGATCTTCTCCCCACCACAGACACCCTGTGAGGCAGGTGGGGCTTCGAGGGCTCAGAAGAGAGCTGTGACTAGCCCAAGGCCACCCAGGTGGCTTCGTGGAGGAGGGGAGAATCAAACCCGGTTTTCCTAGAAAAGAGTGATGAAGGGGGAAGTCGGATTGCAATTTTTCCCTGGGCTGTCCCGAAGGTCTGTGGTTTGTTGGTTATTAGTTCTTATATTCACTTCATTGCTTCGCTGTCACTGCCTGTGCCTTTCAGACTGGGTTACCGTCAAGCCTTAGACGTTCACCAAAGGGAACATTTTACAGTTAGTAAGGAGAGATCAGATCAGATGAAAGCCAGAGGAGCTTTGGAGGAAAATAATAATAATAATAATAACAAGAAGAACAATAATAATAAGAATCATGAGTCCCCGTGGCTTATCCACGCGCTTATAGCAGATTACAAGGCCCCTTTGTAGAACCTAAAGTGATGGAAATCATGCCTCCTGCTCCTCAGATGTTTACAGATAATGACTTCCTTCCGCTTGGCGTTTTCAAATAAACAGATAGATAGATAGATAGATAAATAAATAAATAAATATCACTTGGCCTAGCATTAAAAACAAAAAACAAAAACAGACACGCACCGCAAAAACAAACAAAAAAACAACACCCCGAAAATGATTCCAAAGACAGCCGGAGAATATAAGAGTTTTCAGGGCTCTTTTATCCCTTACATTCCAAACATTTTGTTTCTGTTTTGTTCCTGTTGCCCAACATTTGCAAAAGGAAGGTGACTGTCAGAACCGGTAACTCGTGACGAACTGTCTCGGGATGAACATTAAAGGCCGGGCGCCGACGGAACGGGGACGGCGCGGAGAAACATCTGCATTTGCAGCCCCGATAATTGATACGGCTCTCCCTATTATATTCCGAAAATAAACAAAACAAAACAGAAAGCGAAATGGATTGTAACCCGGCACATCAAGGCGCCGTCTCGCCACTCACAGCCTCTCAAGTCGAGAGAGAAAAGGAGGAGGAAGCAGGAATCCAGGAGGAGGAGGAGGAGAAGGTGGCGGCGGGTAGAAAACAGGCATCATCACACATGAAACAGCTGCCAGGAAAATGAAGCTTGGAACTGACTTGTCGGATATGAGGCTCTTTTGGAGGAAACAGCTCTTAGTATTCAGCGAAATATCAGCGATGGAGACAGGGGTGCAGTGGGGGCAAAATGTTTGTGGGAAGGATGCTGGTGGCGACGTAACTGGCAGGGGGGGGGGGGCGGCGCTCAGAGGGGAGAATGCTGCCACAACCAGGATGTCGCTCCGTGTGGAACCAGAGAACATCTCCAAAAGGAGGAGGAACACTCAGGTGGTCCATGTCAAGGACGCTGCAAAGGGGAGGAGCAGTCTGCCAATGTAGGTCAAGGGGCCTGGGGGCAGGAGGACCGGTCTGCCAATGGAGGTGAAGGGCCCTGTGGGCAGGGGGAACCAGTCTACCAATGGAGGTCAAGGGGCCTGTGGGCGGGAGGACCGGTCTGCCAGTGGAGGTGAAGGGCCCTGTGGGGCGGAGGGCCAGTCTGCCAATGGAGGTCAAGGGGCCTGTGGGCGGGAGGACCGGTCTGCCAGTGGAGGTCAAGGGGCCTGTGGGCAGGGGGGGACCAGTCTCCCAATGGAGGTCAAGGGCCCTGTGGGCGGGGGGAACCAGTCTACTAATGGAGGTCAAGGGCCCACAGGAGGGGAGGCCCAGTCTACCAATGGAAGTCAAGGGCAATTTGGCCTCTACCTTCTCTTCCCCCTCTCTCAGCATGTCCAGATATGCATTAGCAGAGGTCTCTTTTGGAGAAAACAGCCATTTTAAATTCCCACAATTCTCTGGGCCAACAACAGCTTGCCATTTGCCTGGGTCAATGTGCAGAAGAGTAGGAGGAAACAGGAGTGGCAGTGTACCCAGCCTGCCACGAGGAAATTCTGGCGAGAAAAGTGTGGGCTCAGCCCAGGCATGGAGTCACCTGACCAAAAGGTTCTAAAGCCGCAGGTACAACCAGATGCTTCAGGCAGGGTTACTGGGTTGCTAAAAGGGCCATTTAAACTTCTGTTTGATTAGTTTCTCTATGGCGAAGCAGCAGCTTTTAAAAATAGAACCCCATTTGTCTTCCCCTCCTCTGCTAAAATGGCCCATATATCTTCTTCCTGCTCTACCGGGACCATCTGCATGCTTTCCGTTCTCTGGGCTTTGCATTCCTTTAAGAAAGGTGGGGACTGAACTGATAAGCCGAGCCTCTCCAGCTGTGTCTACACCTTCTCTGGAGACAAGGGGTGTGACCTTGATTGTTTGTTTGTTCGTTCATTGATTCATTGTATAGCAGCGACACATCGGCCTCATTCCGACTGGTCAAAAAAGTACGGGTTTTAACCCGGATTTTTTCTGACCAGCGCCGAGGGGTCCTTGCAGCCATCCCGACTGCATTGGGGCAGGCGGGAAGCGGCGGCGGTGTTGCTGTCCACGGCGGGAGGGAGACATCAAACATGCCGATCTCCTCCACTGGCACCCGCCATTTGCCTCCCTGCCCTTTTCCTCCGTCTTTCGTCGGCATCCCGATGGAGGAATGGGGTGGGTGGAGGCGACAGATGGTGGAATGGGCGGGGTGGGGAAGGCAAATGGCGGGAGATGACGAAAGACGGAGGAACGGGGCAGGTGGAGATGACAGATGGTGGAATGGGTGGGTTGGGGAAGGCAAATGGCGGGAGATGACGAAAGATGGAGGAACGGGGCAGGGGGAAATGGCAGTGTCATGCCCCGTCATGCCTCTCCAGTCTCCCTGGAGGAGAAGGATGCGATTGCAATGGTGCAACAGCCTGAGCAGCAACGGGGGCACAGCGCTGCAGACATTGAGGGTCTGAGGCCAGTTTTGGGGGGAGCGCACACAGTCGCCCTCCCCAGCCAAGCTGAGGCAGTCTTGCCAGCCAAAGCGAGGAAGGCACGCCTCATGGGTTAAACAGGAACAATGAGTCTGTCTCCCAAGATGGAGACAGCTCAGATTCAGATGCTGGCCAGCGCCCAGTTCAGCGTGTTCCCAGGCAAGAGCGAGAACACCTGAGGCGCTCAGCACCCAGCGCCTGCCAAAAATATCAATCAATCAGTCAGTCAGTCAGTCAGTCAATAGATCAGTCAATCAATCAATCAATCAGTCAGTCAATCAATCAATCAATCAATCAATCAATCAATCAATCAGGGCATTCCAGTATAGGGTGGGCCAAAAATATCAATCAACCAATCAGTCAATCAATCAGTATAAAAATAAAAATAAATATAAATAAATAAAAAGTCTGTTGAGGAAAGAATCACTCTCCTCCTCCTCAGATCTCAAGGACTGGTCTTTAAGTGTTTTAAAAGCTCATAAAATTCCTATTCCCCCCCCCCAAAAAATAAATTCTTATATTTAAATAAATAAATAAATAAATAAATAAATAAATATTTATATAAATAAAATAAAACCAGCTTTTCAGGCTGGAAGCTGGCAGTCTCCGCGTTGGCTTCTCTCTGCCTCCCCTTCCCCCTCATTTTTATTCTCTCCCACCCCCCCTTATCCTCATTTGTTATTCCATCATCGCTGGATTCCCCCCGGAGTTTCTTCCGATGGAGCTTCGTGGATCAGGGGAAAAGGCAGGCAGGTGCGGAACCTCCTTTGGCGTGCGACTGAACCGCCCCGTTCCCCCTAATTGCAAGCTTAATCACAGAACATTTCACAGAGTTCCACTAGCTTAGGAGGCCACGAATCAGAAGAGAAGGAAACCAGGCACTTAAGAGATTTATTACATCTGGTTCTGCGGTTGCTACCGAAAAGCTTCCAAAATCCCTGATGGGCAAAGGGTGGACATGATTAGTGCTACTCAGTCTCGGAGGCAAGAAATAGAAAGGGGCCAAGGACCCACAAGGGGGCCTTTTCCGTGGTGGCCCCTCCGGACTTTGAAAGAGCTTCCCTCTGGAGGTTCGCCAGGCACCTACAATATACGGTTTTTGGTGCCTGGTTAAAACACGCTCTTCACATAAGCCTTTGAGGCTTACCTTCTCCTGAGAAGGGCTACGAATGCAATTTTGGCATGTGATTAGTTACAAATTGAATATTTGAATATCCAAATTCAGTTCGATACGAATGCATTGCTACATATTTGTCTGAATACTCAATGCGTACGGGGCGCGTATCCAATGATACTCATCTGCACAAATCCTGTACAGATCCATACACATCCCCTATACATCCTGTTTTCATCTCGTACATATCCGTATAGGATGCGTGCAGATAAGTACAGTCATAGAATGTCCAAACTATTCATTTCAATGTCCGAAACATTCATATCCATACGAATACTAAAGTACAGCTGTCTAGACATTCAGTTCATATACAAATGTCCAAATTCGGTAACGTAAAATATCCCCTAAGGCATTAAAGAGCTCAAACTAGGCCTGGGGATCGAATCAACCCCATATACGCCAGCGATCCAAGGATCCAGCCTGCATGCTGCACACCTGACACAGAAACTCTGCCGCATAACCATCTCCGGCTGTGGCCACACCTAAGGTTTAATCCAGCCTCAGTCCACCTTCGGAGTGAGAGAACACACCAGCAAAGTGACCAGTAATTTTCTTTCCACATTCTCTCCCGAAGGTGAACTTTCTGAGCTATTTAACACCAAAAGGAAACCGCTTGTCTCTTTGCTGATGTATTCTCTCATTCTGAATGTGGACTGAAGCTGGATTGAACCTTGGTCTAGTGCAGTGATGGCGAACCTTCTGAGCTCGGCGTGTCAAAATTCGCAAGAAGACCTAGCTTAACTCAGGTGCTGTGTCACATCTAGAAATATCCATAATTCCGTGATATTTGTAGCTCTAGTAAAAAAGTTATATTTTTGATATATGTATTTTATCAAAAACAAAAACAAATTATGCTTCACATTTGCTAAATCTTCAATTGAAAGTTGGTATTTCGTACACTTCGAGAACAAGCAAGCACTACACGCCCAGGTGCCAGGGTGACCAGGTGTGTCACCCAAACGGGTTTGGTGCGTCACCTGTGACACGCGTGCCATAGGTTGGCCATCACTGGTCTAGTGGTTAAGGAGCCGGACTCTTATCTGGGAATACCAGGTTTGATTCCGCCCTCCTCCATGAAGCCAGCTGGGTGACCTTGGGCTAGTCATAGCTCTCTTCTGGGCATTCACAACCCCACCTACCTCACAGGGTGTCTTCTGTGGGGAGAAGAATAGAAAGCTTTGTCAGCTGCTTTGAGTCCCCTTAAATGGGGGAGAAAAGCAGGGTAGAAAAGCTAACTTTTCTTCTTCTTCTTAAGTGTGACCACAGCCTCTGTTACTGAATAGTTGGCTAGTGGTCAGCATCCTGCCTGAGCCTGGAGAAGCCTATCAGTTCTGTGATGCCGTCACACCTGGGTGAGCTTTGCCAGGGATGCAGGGATGCTCCCGGCGGCGAGAGGCTGACGATCCCATGAAGCGGTTTACCAAAGTGTGGGGTTCCTTGCAGCTGATCAGAGGAAAGGACAGCGAAAGCGATGGGGACAGAGAAGAAAACTTGGGCAACCCTAAAATTACAGCCGTTACATCAGACACACTGAACTTCTGCAGAACTGTAAAAAATTATATATACAGAAATATTTGGCACACCGGTGGATCTGAAGTCCCAAATCTAAACCACGTGCTGACCTGAACGTACATGGATGTTTCTGCAACCACTCCGTTGGTACCGGAGGGCAAACCAGGACCCTAAGTTACAGTTTACAGGTTTTGACAGCGAACGCGGAAAGATTCCAAGACTCGAGAGCGTTATTTTGGCAGAGGGCATTCCTAATAAGGCGAGAACATTTAGGACTGGATGTGAAATCCTTTCCCCCAATACGACTCCCAAACAGTTTGGGTGGAAACTTTTCCTAGGGGCAAGATCTAAGCCCTTGAATAACATTAATTGGGGGGAAGATGGGTGGAGAAAAGACAGTAAAAACGCAAAACGGGGGAAATAAAAGCAACGATGATGTGTCACTTTACACGGAATGTGAAAAGTAACCAATTTCCTAATAGGGAATAAATTTCCCCTATTTAAATGCTGTCAAACAGAACTTCTCCAGTCTAATAGGGCTCGCTTCTGGGGAAACGCAAAATAAATCGGATTAAATATTTATATTCCATAGTATTAATTAAGAGGGTTGGAGGGCGGCGAGGAGAGGAGTCCATCAAGAGAACCCCAATATGTTCTGCGCGTCCCCAGGAAGCCGGGGGAAGAGAATTCACAATCAAGTGTGTAAGTGTTCCAAAAAAGGGTGCTGAATATTTTATGAATATTTGTCATAAAGCAGAAATAATAACCACGGTGCAGAGCTATTAGAATTAATATTTATGCTGCCCGGCATGAAATATTCATGGGGACAGAGGAAGGGGGGCCCGTAAGGCGGGAAATAATTTACATTGGGTTCAGTTTACCCACCGGCTTGATCTTTAAAGACGGAATGACAAGACTCCATATGAATCCGTCAGTCATTCCCAGCCAGTGGGTGGGGTACAATGGGGGGCAGAAAGAAAAGGACCCCAGCTTCCTTGACAGCTCACAGATTGAGTTTCTGACAGGCTTGTAAAAAAAAAAAATCACCTAAACTAAATGCCCCCTCCACCACCATTTTCTTCTTCTTCTTCCACTGCCGGAGGCCTCCTTTATTACCGCTGTTCACCCAAGCCGTTTCCCTTCCATCTGCTGAAATTAACGAATTAATGAGCGCGATACATTTTACAGAGGGGCCCCAGGAATGTTTACTAGTGATTAAATTATAATGCCGCCGCGCTGTATAATTCATGAACCAATTAAAGGAAGTGTTAGTTGATTTGATGGGAAGCGGAAAGACAAAAAGCATTTAACTAATAGGGAACTGTGGGCCGCCGTCCGCCTCGGCTTTCTCGGATTACGCGGCTAATTGCTTTGCTTTATAGGGCTGTCACAGATAGCCATGCATATTTCATTGTTCTCAAATACTTCAATTGTTTGCATCCGTGTTGCTACTGTAATATGTAGAGCCCTGGCCAAACTTCAGTGTAGTTAAGACGCTCCTCTAGAAGGGCCTTCAAGGGCCGTGGGATAGGCAAGGTCAGACAGGCAAGGACCCAACGGACGGGAAACTCAAATCCTCCGTATTGAATGTCAACACGGCAATTACGTGATTAAGCAGCGTGGCGTGCGGCCATCTTTTCCATGCGCCGCGCGGGCGGCTTCAAATACTTGTTTACAAGACTGTTCCGCAAGATACGTTGCTGTCCATTAATGCACCTGTTTCAGATAAACCGATAAAGCGAGCACCGCCGACACCCGAATGTGATGAAAATGAGAAATAGTGGGAGGAAGTCGATTGCTCCCAAACATATGGGAAGTGTTTCAGGCTTCATATTGAAAACACTTCAGAAACGTGTGAAGATGGCCATGACTAAGTTCAAGACCTCCGCTCTGAGCTGACGGCTCTGTCCTAAGGAAGAACAAGACAGAGGGAAATATTCAGAAAGTTCTTCCCCCTGCGACAGGACTTGGAGACCACCCAGCGTTTGCAAATGGTTTTCTTAACTTGGCTAACACCCTGGAATCATACCACGTAGGGTCCAAGCAAGCCTAAATTCTAATCCACTTTGAATCCACCTTCAGAAATAGAGAACACGATGGCAAAGTGACAAACGGTTTTCCTTCCATGTTATCTAACCCAAAAAAATCCCCCTTGGAGTTAGATAATGGGGAAAGAAAATGGCTGGTCATTTTACTAATATGTTCTCTCACAGTGAATGATTGAATGTGGATTTAGGTTCAGCTGGGCCTTTATTTGTTTATTTATTTGTTTACATTTCTATCCCGCTCCGTACCCGAAGGTCTTTAGAATCTCCGTGGCTTCAATAATGAATTAATTGAATTATGGTCCAGATAATTATTTTCATGACGGAGACCATTTTGCCCTGATCTTCCCACGCTCTTCATAGAACAAGTTCTACGTAACTTCTGAAATGATCTGCTCTGTACCTGGACTTTAGGGGGCAGGAGGGAGTGAGATTTAAACTTGATCACTCATCATGGATCATGATTCATCAAGGTTGTGGCGGGGATTTCCCCCGTGGTCATACTTTTCGTGACGTAGATTAATTAATGTCACCATTTTCCCAAGTGTTTTGGTGGCAGTGGTATTTAGGAGCTGCTTCTTTATCTTCCTTGATCACAGGAGACATCCTGTCCCATCACAGTGGGGAGGACCAAGCTTAGGAAACTGATGAGAAAGCAGAGTGATAGCAAGAGTGAGGAGGTACCATAAGACTCTTGGGCTGTTTTGGGACTAGCACTGAAGACCCCATTTGGAACACGATCAGTGCACTGTCCCCACACAAGACCCCTTTAGGACCCCATTGTACTGTCTCCATGGGAGCGTCCCCATGCACGTTTGGTCCAGTACCGAAACCAGGCTCTGCAAGGGATGTCCACATGCATTTTTTATGTGGTCTGATTTCCGCGGACCAAATCGCCCCAAACCGTGCCAGACCAGGACCAAATTTGGTACCCAAAAAACAAGTCTGGGGACGGTTTGGGTGTCCGGCATGCATTGCTTAGCGAGCCAAGCCTGCGCATGGGGACGGTCCCGGGCTATTCGGGGAAGAGATTGGCGCTCACATCATTGGGAGGTTGGGCGTGCTTGCCGTTCCTCCCCTGTGCTTTGGAGATTCCAACTGCTGAGATATTTTGGGAGTGAAAAAATCCCGATCGCCAAGGCAGGCAGGATAATGGCTAATTTGTGCCCCTTTTCCACGGCAAATATTCCACCCTCGTTTCCCGATCGCCAAGGCAGGCAGAATAGTGGCTTGATTTTGCCCCTTTTCCCAAATATTCTACCCCCGTTTCCCAGTCGCCAAGGTAATCATGATTTTGGCTTGATTTTCTCCCTTTTAAACTTGCCGGGCATTCTCGTGGTGCGCAAAACTGCTCAATCGCCCAACTTTGGTTTTTGAAAAATTGTTTTAAAATTTATTAGACTTAATTTAAACTTTTTTTCTGTGCCTCCCAGCCCAGTCCTGGCTTTCTGTGCTACTAAGGGAGGAGGAGATGAAGCATTTGCAGCTGGAGGTACAAGGGTGGGCTGATGAGAATCCAGCTTCCATTGAGGAGAGAGGGGGTGGAGAGGAGGTAGCGCTGCTCCCCCATGCCAGTGTTTGACGTGGTTTGCATGGGGATGGCTGCATCCATACCCAGCCCGCGTCACCAGGAATGGCATGGGGACGGGCAAGATCCAATCTTGGACAAATACAAATACATATTTAATACATATCCCATAATAAAGCTATGCTCTGAAAGGATCAAATCCACCCTGAATCCACTTTGAATCTGCTCTCAATCCATGTCGAATGCTCTCTAGATCCGCTGCAGATGTGACTGGCACAGCCGTTTTCCCACCTCCCCAGTTTAACGTTCATAAGAATGTCAAATACAAATATCGTAACATGCAATTCGTGTACGAATGTCTGAATTTGTATAAATTCATACAAATAGATATTCATGCGCAACCCTTTTTTGAAGGTGCCAAATTCTGGAACTTGACACACATTATCTGTCAAAGAGTTTAGAATGTTGTTATCAGGAACTGAAGAGTCACAATGAGTCAGCAACTCATGATTCAGAGTCTTGTGATTCAGTCTCATGCTGTAACAGTAATTAGATGACATAATTCTGAAAATAGCTCTGTGTTGAACAAGGTTTTTTGTCTTTAGTTTGCTGTTTAAAAAGAAGTTTGTATCAAAAAGGATTCTGAAAGAAAGCTGCTGAACCTTCCAGTGAGGAAAGAAATACTTTGTCTCTGGATTTACTTGTCTGAATGACTGTCCAGCTCTTCTCTGAGACTGACAAGTGATCTGACTCCAGTCCAAATCCGCGACACTACCTGACATTATCTACATTTGGAGAAAAAGTGGGATAAAGAACGTCTTTCTCAATATTCTTATTGCTGCAGCACAAATAGAAGCCATCAATATTAGCACCTTGAGACCCCCACCCATCCAATTTCCTCTGATCTGGTTGATAGCCAACAACTAAATGTTTCACAAAGAAGAATATTTATGGGCCCCCAACGTTTATTGAACCCTCCATCTTGGCCAAGGTTTTACGAGCTCTCGGAATACAGTTCTGAATTAAAAAACATAATTCTTGATTCATCAAAGCTGGGCTTGATGTGGTATTTCTCCGTTATTATGCCAGCCCACCTCAATGTTCAGGAGTGCATGGTGTAGGGAAGAAATATTTTTCACCAGCTAATGACAGCTAGGAGACTCCACAGCTGTGTGAAGGCAGCAGAAGGCAGGAAAAGCCTCAGCCCTGGCTGGATTTCCTGCTTCGAGTAAATAATCTACGGCGTTATGTGAATCTCAGTTTTTTCCCTGTTAGGTCATTAGATTTCCTTTCCACTTGTGGGGTGGGAGCAGAAGAAACACACAGTAAGAGAAAAACACTGTGGGTAGAGAATTAAACTGCTGGTTTAATATATGCCGTTATTGTTTTAATATGTTTGGTTTTAAATGTTATTACCCGCCCTGATATAAGGTGGATGGATGGATGGGTGGGTGAGAGAGTGAGTGGATAGAAGATAGTAAGATGATAGTTGTAGTGCGGATGGGTGGGTGGGTGGATAGAGATGATGGGTGGGTGGGTGGGTGGTTGGGTGGGTGGATAGAGATGATGGGTGGGTGGGTGGGTGGGTGGGTGGGTGGATGGATGGATGGATAGAGATGATGGGTGGGTGGGTGGGTGGGTGGGTGGGTGGGTGGATGGATGGATGGGTGGGTGGGTGGATGGGTGGGGTGGGGGTGGGGGGGTGGATGGATGGATGGATGGATGGGTGGGTGGATGGATGGGTGGGTGGGTGGGTGGGTGGGTGGGTGGGTGGGTGGATGGATGGATGGATGGATGGATGGGTGGGTGGGTGGTTGGGTGGTTGGGTGGATGGATGGATGGATGGATGGATGGATGGATGGATGGGTGGGTGGATGGATGGATGGGTGGATGGATGGATGGATGGATGGATGGATGGATGGATGGGTGGGTGGGTGGGTGGATAGAGATGATGGGTGGGTGGATGCATGGGTGGGTGGGTGGATGCATGGGTGGGTGGGTGGGTGGGTGGATAGAGATGATGGGTGGGTGGATGAATGGATGGATGGATGGATGGATGGATGTATTGGGCTAAAGAAAACCAGGTGGACCCCAGGATCAAAAGAGGTAGAGTTAGGGGAAGACGAGGCGTTAAGGAAGCTGCAGTTTTGCAAAACAAATGCATGGAACTTGAGATACCCAAACATAAAAGGTTTTGAACCCTTGAACCAACTGGGAATTGAAGGCAGTGAGAACGAGACAGGAAGAATGGACTCAGGTCACGACCTGTGGTGGGAAAAGTCCATCCCAGTTTAGCGGCCAAGTCAAAGAGGCAGATGTTCAACAGGGAGAGAGCTGAGCTGGAACATGGGTCTTCTCTTTTTAAAAAGATGAGTAAACAATTAACTTCTGCTCATCACCTGGGCCCATTCCTTACTGGTTCGCTCCCAGCTTTCCTGCAGATCCACGCTGCCTAGTTCCAAATGAACTGGAATTCTGTACTTTCACCTTCCCCAAAATTCTCTCTTTGTTTCTCTGTTTTGGCTTCACAGCCCCGACAGACCTAGACGAGGGTGCTGCCCATTTTGCTCTGATGGGGCAGGACCCCCAGGCCAGGACTGGGGGGTTGGGGAAGACCTGATGGTATGTCCCTGTGCTCTTGGATGCTAATCTGCAACCCGGTACCCACACGGACGGCACGGTCCAAAACCTTCGTCCTCTGGGATACTTTAAGGCCGTGGTCACACTTAAAATTTAATCCGGCTTCAGTCCACTTCCACAGCAAGGGAACACATCAGCAACGTGACAAGTTGTTTTCTTTCAGCATTAAATGACTCAGAATATTCACCTTTGGGATAGACAATCTGGAAAGAAAATTACTGGGCACTTTGCTGGTGTGCTCTCTCTCTCTCGCTGAAGGTGGACTGAAGCTGGATTAAACCTTAGGTGTGAACGCAGCCAAGGTTTAATCCAGCTTTGATCCATTTTCAGAGCGAGAGAACACATCACCATAAGTGGCAACCTGTTTTCTTTCAGTGTTAAATAACTCAGAATATTCACCTCTGGCATATTGTGGAAAGGAAACTACTGGTCACTTTGCTGACGTGTTCTCTTGCTCTGAAGGCGGACTGAAGCTGGATTAAACCCTAGGTGTGACCACAACCTAAGAGTCTAAAGGGACTCCAGTTCTCAGGCTGCATTAAAGGATCTAAAAATCAGCAAGGCAACCACTTACAGAGACAAACATTTTGTAGCCATACCTTCTGCAACTGGACAGCCATTAGCCATAGTATGAAATGCGGAAGAAGAAGAAGAAGAAGCTTTTCTCACCCATTTAAAGGGACTCAAAGCTGCTGACAAACCTTCTAGTCTTCTCACCACAACAGACATCCTGTGAGGTGGCTGGGGCTGTGAGAGCTCAGAAGAGAGCTGTGACTAGCCCAAGGTCACCCAGCTGGCTTCATGGGGAGGTGGGTGGAATTGAACCTGGTATTCCCGGATAAGAGTCCAGCTCCCTAACCACTAGACCAAACTCGTTCACAAAGATTCCTTCCTTCCTTCCTTCCTTCCTTCCTTCCTTCCTTCCTTCCTTCCTTCCTTCCTTCCTTCCTTCCTTCCTTCCTTCCTTCCTTCCTTCCTTCCTTCCTTCCTTCCTTCCTTCCTTCCTTCCTTCCTTCCTTCCATCCAAAGGGCTGCCAAATGCTATTCCTTCTAGGTAATCAGATCGCCGTTAATTAATAAAACTGTCAGATTAATTGTCCCGGCCTGAACATCCTTATCCATCCTGTAACATTAGCCACCTTCCCCCCACCCGTCCCAGCAGTGCCCCCACCACCCAGCCCTCACTCTCCCCCCCACACACATCCCCTGCCCTATAGCTTCCAGCTCAATTAACTTAATGCTATGCAAATGAGCGGCTCTCCCGGTCATTAGCTTCCAGCCCGGGATGTTAATAGTATAATTGGGCCTTCGGCAAGGTAATTAGACACGATTCTTTCCATTAGTCTTACAAGACTAATTGTGGTTGATAGGAGAGGGGGGCGGCGTCCCAGGGATACAAGCAAAAAACTGGGGTGCATCTGGGTGAAAGCAAATCTAGACAAAGCGTTGACAAGGTAAAGAGAGGAGGGGGCAGAGAAAAATCTATAGCTGGGGTCAGGGAGAGGCCAGAAGGCGAAGGAAAACCTCTGGGGCTTGTTTTGGCTCATGCAGAGAAAGGCAACCATGCTAAGTGGAAATTAATAACCGCATTCATCCGTTTATTTACTTATTTTATTTATTTATATTTTTATCCTGACGTATATCGGAACCCAGCAGCAGAAGAAGAGTTGGCTTTTCGGCCCCACTTTTCTCACTCCTTTAAGGGGACTCAAAGCGGCTGACAAACCTTCTGTTCTTCCCCCCACTAGAGAAGAGCCTGTGAGGTGGGTGGGGCTGTGAGAACTCAGAAGAGAGCTGTGACTAGCCCAAGGTCACCCAGCTGGCTTCATGGGGGAGGAAGGCGGAATCGGCCATATATGCAACCCTGCAAACCTCAGGGAAACTCAACCAGGCCCAAGGAAATCGTGGCAACTTGAACCGCCCCGGGGATTTCGGCCCCTTTCCACCCAGAGGGGTCGCTCTGGGCTTTCTATTCCCAAAGTTCTCGGG
The DNA here is from genome assembly GCA_023333525.1 of Aspidoscelis tigris stejnegeri. Taxonomy (NCBI): domain Eukaryota; kingdom Metazoa; phylum Chordata; class Lepidosauria; order Squamata; family Teiidae; genus Aspidoscelis; species Aspidoscelis tigris. Next base: position 12,374,610 of record JALMGA010000016.1, read on the forward strand.
CACTTCCGGCTGTAGGTTCAAAGGTAACGTACATCTTTGATGCCCTCGGTTCAAGAGTGATTGCTCCAGGGCTCCCACAAGGCAGGCAGCAGATGAGGAAAGAGGCTTTCTTAAAGTCAGGTTTAACCCTTCGTGAAGCAAGAGTGACCTTTCCACGTTTGCTCAGGAGAAAAATATGCACCAGTTTTGCACACACCCCCTCTGACAAGCACAAACACTGAAAATAAATAGCCAAATGTCAACAGCTTGGAAATAATAGGACCTCTTTGCAGCCTTTTCCAATTCATTTAACACATACATGCACCTTGACACACAAAAACACACACATTGACACACACACACAAACAAACCTTGACACACACACACCTTGACACGTGTACACATGCACACACCTTGACACACAGACATCTTGACACACACACCTTGCCCTCCACACCCTGACACACACGACAAACAAACCTTGACACACACACACGCACACACCTTGACACATACACACACAAGCACACACCTTAACACGCACACACCTTGACACACATGCACACACACCTTGACACACATACACATGCACACACCTTGACACACACACACAAACCTTGACACACACATACCTTGACACACGCACACCTTGACACACACACAGAAACTTTGCCACACACAACCTTGCCCCCCCCAAAGGGTCATGGACATAATCTATGGACATAGGAGCCTACGAGGAGGCCTGCTGGATCAGGCAGACATGATGGCTGCCTTCAAGTACCTGAAGGGCCGTCACAGTGCAGAGAGATCATCCCAATTCTCACTTGCACAGGATGGGAGGACTGGAAACAACGGGATGGAACTTCAAGGGAGTCAATACAGGTTAGATATTAGGAAAACCTTCCTGACAGTGAGGGCGATCAGTCAGTGGAAAGGTTGCCATGGGAGGTCATGGGTTCTCCTTCACTGGAGGTCTTCAAACAGAGGCTGGACCTACATCTGTCTGGGATGGTTTAGGAAATCCTGCATTGAGCAGGGGTTGGACTGGATGACCCTGGAGGTCCCTTCCAACTCTAGGATTCTAGGAATATCTGGGCATTCAAAATTGCACATTTGTACGAATATGAACGCTGGGACATTCAATTCGTTACGAACCGAATGCTGAAAATCACATTCATGCCCCCACGCCCCTCTTGCTGTCGCCATTCAGGAAAGCGAAGAAGCCACAAGCGCGCAACTTCTCATAGTTAAGCACCACGGACAGCGGCACCATCTCAGCCCTCCCGTTGCAACAGGCAGAACTTTGCTATTGTAATGCAGGATCCGCAGTCCGGATCGAAAACCCTTGGTTTATTTATGGTTCGACAACCGGATGTTCAAAGGGAGGGAAGAGAGAACCTGTAGCTATTTTCCCCACAGGTCTGAAGGTGATTCTCCGAGCAGGGCAGCCGTGAAAGTCTGTGCTTTGGGAAAGCAACATATATTGGTGAAAAATTGGAAATAGGCTGATCATCAGATAATAAGGGAGCGGCAAAATGAATCATGGAAAATTAGGATAAACAAATGTATCATGTGTAGACAGCATCAGATGGAAGATGACAACTCCAATGAGCATTTTGGCCAAATATGGGAGCCCTGTATAGAAAGATTGTGAACCTAAACGGATCCAAATATCCCAGAAAAGAATTTTCTATTAAAATGGCCACAATTAACTCAGATGAATTGGTCTATCACAGGGCAGGGGGAAAGGGATGGATTGGTACATTTTGTGTTTATTTATTTACTGTAGTTCTTACTTGATGTGTGTATAACATGCATGTAAGTTAAGTATGTTACTGTCTCATAAACATTTGAAGGGAGAAAAAGCAACGGCATGAAATTCCCAGTGAGCCTGTTTGGCTTAGTGGTTAGGGAGCCGGACTCTTATCTGGGAATACCCGGTTCGATTCCTTCCTCCCCCATGAAGCCAGCTGGGTGACCTTGGGCTAGTCACAGCTCTCTTCTGAACTCTCACAGCCCCACCTACCTCACAGGGTGTTCTGATGTGGGGAGAAGAATGGAAGCTTTGTCAGCTGCTTTGAGTCCCCTTAAATGAGTGAGAAAAGTGGAGTAAAAAAAGCCAACTCTTCTTCTTCTCTTCTTCTTCTTCTTCTTCCCAGGATCCTAGGAAGCCCCTTCCTTCCTGGTACAGAAGGCAGTCCCATTGGGATGCTTCCAGAGTGAGAGAAAATCCCATCTTCTTCAGATCCCAAGAAATGCTTCGCATTGGCTTCGAGTTCTGTATGCAGGATCCTTTCTTTTGCAAAAGCACACACACACACACACTTCCCTTGGCTTGGTTTTGTTTTTTATGCACTTAACATAAGAACCTAAGAACCTGAGAGGAGCCCTGCTGGATGAGGCCACGGCCCATCCAGTCCAGCATCCCATCACACACGGTGGCCCACCAAATGCTCATGGGCATCTCAAGCAGAGACAAGGACAAACCTTTGCCTGCCCTCAAATCCCAGCAAATGGCCTTAGAAGAGTCCTGCTTGTCCCCCCAGCCTGAAAGATGTACCTAGGCATCCATTCTAGTAGCCATTGATACATCTGTCATCCATAAATTTGTCTAACCCTTCCTTAAAACCATCTAGACTGGTAGCTGTCACCACCTCTTCCGGCAGCAAATTCCATAAACCGATGACCCTCTGGGTGAAGAAATCCTTCCCCTTGTCATACCTGACTCTCCTACCCATCAGCTTCATAGATGCCCCCTGGTTCTAGTGTTGTGTGATAGAGAAAAGAAATGTCCTCTATCCACCTTTTCTATACCCTGCATGATTTTATATACACTCTTTTGACTGAAGAGGCCTAGACGTTGCAGCCTGGTTCCGTAAGGGATTTTGTTCCAGCCCCTTAATCATTCTGGTTGCCCTTTTCTGCACCTTTTCCAGTTCCACAATATCCTTTCTGAGGTGTGGTGACCAGAAGTGTACAGAGTATTCCAAATGTGGCCTCAGCATAGATTTATAAAGAGGCAAAATGACACTTGCTAACCTATGGCTATTTCCTACATATGGATATTTTGCTAGAGGAAGGATGCCACAAAGAGATGCCAGGCAGAGCTTAGCCATGGTTGCTGGTTCAGCGATGTGGGTTTTTGCACCACTAATCTGGGTCTACACTGGGATTGCTCCAAGCGTGTGTGGCAAACCAATAGGGTCCTGGGACCATCATAGGATTTTACTTGTGTTTGGCGGCGCCTTGGTTTTCCCCATAAAATTCTGTCCTTTTTCTGCATCAAGCTGAACACTTTTTGGACCTGAACTTTGCTATTTACAAATGGAGCAACAAAAGAAAGAGAACTATTTATATCAGCCACGGATCATTTCTCATGCTTTTTCTCAGCGAGCCCAAGCATTACTATACATTAGTTAAATTCCACGTCTACATTTTTCCAATTTAGGTGCAATCCAACTACAGAGGCTCAGTGAAAGCTGTGTTACGGGTGACCTTCTCTGCTATTTTACCAACAGGAAGCCTGTGTGATAGGAGGGGCCACGCAACTCATCCAAATGGGGGAGCACATTCAACCACAGGGGCCATAGATCCAGGAAATAAAGTTATTAAGACGTGGTTTTTCTGTAATAAACTCATTTGTTGTTGTGTACCGAAGCCCTGAATCATGATATGATTTAACTGAATCCTTAGAGAGAGAGAGAAACAGAGAGAGAGAAACAAGAGAGCAATAGATAAAGAGAGAGGAAGGAAGGGGTAAGCAAAGATAGAGATAGAGAGGGTGAGAGGAAAGAAAGAATAGAGGGAAGCAGGGATAGGCAGAGAGAGAGAGGGAGGAAAGAATAGAGGGAGTGGATGGATGGATGGATGGATGGATGGATGGATGGATGGATGGATGGATGGATGGATATACATAAAGAGGGGGGGCTAAAATCTTAGATTATAGGTTGGATGGATGGACGGATGGACGGACGGGCGGGCGGGCGGGCGGGCGGGCAGGAGGACGGATGGAGAGAGACAGACAGCTGACACTTTCCTATTACACCATCCAGTAGACTTCTAAAACCTATTTCCTCTCAAAAGCCTATTTCGACACCTACTCAGACCTGTTGGAACGGCAAAGGGTTGCCTCCTGAGCCGGCAGTATATAGCTATGTTCTGATCATGCATGACTCTGGAAGAATTTATTCACACAAACAGGGTTCCTCGCCCTGGTCCTCATCCAACTAACTTTGACGATAAACGCTCCAAACGGAAGCTTCTGCTCTTGACACCACCATTCACCCCGGCTTTTCCACGGCTGTTGCGTCCCCAGGTTCTCTATTCCCCGCCTTTCTCCGCTCCCTACCCCACCACCAAAGCATGCCCAGAGCGCTGGAAAATTTATTTAAATGTTAATTAATCTGGCCATCAGAAATAGCAGAAGAGGTTTCTGGAAGATTCTCTCCGGGACCTCGGAGCACTTTCCGTGACCCGCCGCCCATCTCAACGTGCACCGGACTCCAAAACTTCCCTCGTTAACGCGTCCGGATCTTAATTAAGTCACGTACCTTCATCTCCAGATTTATTTCGATTGGTTGCAGAAGGCAGCAGGTAAATGTTAAGGGGGGAAGGAACAGAAGATTTCAAGTTGGGTGATCTTTAACCAAAATCTTCCTTCCGACAAGACGCGGAGCATCTCTGGAATACATATTCAGCAATAAGTATTCCAGCCCACGCCCGGCAAACTCACAGATAATGGCACCATGCGAAGGTCAGAGAGGTTTTATTAGCTCAATTAATAGAGGAGTAAGATAGGGCTAATACCTAGCTCTTCAAACGGCTAAAGAATAGAGCTGCTAGTAATGGAGTTATTAACCTCTCTCAGGCACTGAATTTTGCTGCCGGTTCAAACTCCATCTCCCAGTTCAGGCCTCCATTAAAAGCCTGTTTATTATCCCTAATCCACCGCAGAAAACAGATGCCAAAATAGGAAGGCCAAAATAATGGCCCAGGGGTGGCGGGAGAAGGGGAAACCTTATCCCAGGTTTTCTGCCAACAATCCCTTCTGTCGGTCATCGGTTTGGAGAGGAGGATAAGAAACTGTTTGAGGAAATAACATCATGGGAGGAGACCATGGCTAGCAGGACCTGACCCATTCAGGGTTAAAATTAAAAAGGTGAAAGGGACAAACATAAGAACATAAGAGGAGCCCAGTTGGATGAGGCCACAGCCCATCTAGTCCATAAGAACCTAAGAGGAGCCCTGCTAGATCAGGCCACAGCCCATCCAGTCCATAAGAACCTAAGAGGAGCCCTGCTGGATCAGGCCACAGCCCTTCTAGTCCATAAGAACCTAAGAGGAGCCCTGCTGGATCAGGCCACAGCCCTTCTAGTCCATAAGAACCTAAGAGGAGCCCTGCTGGATCAGGCCACAGCCCATCCAGTCCATAAGAACCTAAGAGGAGCCCTGCTAGATCAGGCCACAGCCCATCCAGTCCATAAGAACCTAAGAGGAGCCCTGCTAGATCAGGCCACAGCCCTTCTAGTCCATAAGAACCTAAGAGGAGCCCTGCTGGATCAGGCCACAGCCCTTCTAGTCCATAAGAACCTAAGAGGAGCCCTGCTGGATCAGGCCACAGCCCATCTAGTCCATAAGAACCTAAGGGGAGCCCTGCTAGATCAGGCCACAGCCCATCTAGTCCATAAGAACCTAAGGGGAGCCCTGCTAGATCAGGCCACAGCCCATCTAGTCCATAAGAACCTAAGGGGAGCCCTGCTGGATCAGGCCAAAGCACATCTAGTCCTGCATTTTGTCACACACAGCGGCCCACCAATTGCCCCTGGGCATCTCAAGCAGAGACAAGGGCAAACCTTCTCCTGCTCTCGAATCCCAGCAAATGGCCTTAGAGCAGCGGTTCTCAACCTTCCTAGTGCCGTGACCCCTTAATGGAGTTCCTCATGTTGTGGAGCTGCTGGGAAGTTGGAGGGAAGGGCAGCGGGAGACTCGTCGTGACCCCTCTGAAAGGGCAATTTGACCCCCAAAGGGGTCCCGACCCCCAGGTTGAGAACCACTGCCTTAGAGGATCCTGCTTGTCGCCCAGCCAAAAAGATGTACAGTACTTAGGCATCCATTCTAGTAGCCACTGATACATCTGTTGTCCATGAATTTGTCTACCTTAAAGCCATCTAGGCTGGTTGCCGTCACCACCTCTTCTGGCAGCAAATTCCATAGACCGATGACCCTCTGGGTGGAGAAATCCTTCCCCCTGTCAGACCTGACTCTCCTGCCCATCAGCTCCATAGATGCCTCCTGGTTCTAGTATTGTGCTATAGAGAAAAGAAATGTTCTCTATCCACCTTTTCTATACCATGCATAATTTTATATACTTCAATCAGGTCCCCTCTTAAGCACTGTCTCTCCAGAGTGAAGAGGCCTAGACGTTGCTTGTTGCAATTCTCCAGCTCTTTCTCCACTCATCCCTTGCCCTTTGTTTAACACTCGTTGGTGTAGGTTGGGGTAGTTTTGTACCCCAGACAAGAGGCATATGGTGCCCCTAGTGGCTGGCAGAGGAAAAGGCAGGAAATCTGCAAGGAAGCAGTAGCTGCATTTCTGTGCCGTGGACGTAACATATTATTTGGCACGTTCATCCATCTTGGTGAGGAGGCAGCAAAAGAATATCAAGCTGCCTCCTGCAATTGCTCAGGGACAGCTGGTATTCAGCGGTATACAACTCCTATCCCTGGATGCTCCACGTATTTATTATGGTGAACATCCCTGTCCTCACTAAATCTGCTTTAGAGATGTGCACGAACGCCTTTTTGACATTCTATTAGAATCGAATCGAGTACCCGAAAATCCGATCCGATTCGAATCTTTTAAATTCAACTTTAACAAGATTCGATTCGAACTCGCCAAGTTCGAATCTATTCGTTCACATTTTTAATTCAGATCTGCGCACGGGAATGTCGACCACATCCGTACGGGGGCGTACGCATCCCGTAGTTATCCCGTATGCAACCCGTTTCCATCCCATACGGATCCGTACAAACGCATACGGATGGGGAAAAGATGCAGATCTGCAAATACGCATCACGTATGAACCCGTACACCCGCGAATGTCCAGATAATTTGAACAAACAGATCTGAAATTCGAAATTCGATTCAAATGTTTACGTCTGAATTTCGGGACCCCCGATTCAAGTTTGAATGTCGAAATTCAGCACATTTGATCAGATTTTGAATGCCTATGAATATTCATGGATATCCCTTACCTAGGTGACTCCAATTTTAAAGCCCTCTGGGTGAATTCCACAATGTAATTTACACACTCAGGTACCACCTTTGGCCCATCGATATATTTCGCCCGAGTCTATACACTTTACCTTCTTTTGGAGCCAATACTAATTTAAACAAAATCTAATATTTCCGTCAGAGCCGCAAAATAAATTATTTTCCTCTATGTTTGAGGGCAGATTTCTAGATGCTGTGGCAGAGTCTACAAGGAATCTCCTTTTTTTTATTATTAGATATTAAGAAACTTTATAGCTCAATTTGTTTCTTCTTGGGGTTGGGGGAGACGCCCTCCCCCGCCAAAATAACTTGATTTTTCATTCCTTGCTGCCATCATTTACCCAGTTTCTTTTCTCTCCCTTTCCCTAAGACAAAGGAGTCAAGAGACTGATACTGCTCAATGGTATATAATTTAGTATTATTTGCACCAGGTTTATGGGATGGAAGTCAGATAAAACATAGTCTTTGAACACTAAACCATTTATTACTTCGGAGAAAGAGGCTTGCAGGTTGATGTCCCGACAATAATTCTGCGTTCTGATCAGCTGGAGAGGCCTGCTCGGAGTGGCGGGCGCAGAATAACGGGCCCTTTTGCCAATAACTTTCTTTGCCGGTGTGACGGGATTTTAATAATAAACTTGATATATATGTAAATTTATTTTAATCTAATTTCATCAGCCTCAGCCCACCTAAAAAATAAAGTCAGGGGGAGCGGGAGGCAATTGGTTCAAGGCACGATTTATACTTTTCTGCTTCTATTCCCAGATTGATTTCGGAGTGTTAATTCTATCCAGCTTTTCCTCTCCTCGCTCTCCGCTGATGTCAGAAATGCTCACTGCGGCAGGGCAGGTGTTTTATTACCTGCGCAGCAAACCAATGATTTACAGCTCAGCTTCCCTTTGGCTGCTCAAAGTTCTTCAGCAAACCATTCCTCCCCTGCCTGGCCTGGCCTGACAGCTGCGTTGCATGGAAGGCGCTCTGGCCAAAATCGTTCAAGCCCACAGGCCCCTAAAATGGTCCCCTAATGGAGGCAAAACCCAGCATTCAAGCAAACAGGCTTCCTCCGTTACAGCCGGTGGGGAGTTCCACATCTCCAAGGCTCGGCTCTTGCTGGGAACGGGTCTAGCTCTGTGGTACTGCAATGGGCCCGGAAGGAAAGGAGGCATAAGCCCGAACCTCACCATCTCCTGAAAAGAAGGTCATGGAAAACCGCTTCTGCACCATTGCCAGGAAAACTGCTGAAGGCGTGCCTGTGGTTGCTGTAGATCCGTGGCAGAGCAGCTGCCTGGAAAGCAGAGGGCTGCCCATTTTATCAACTCCCTAAAAGAAGGTCGTGGCAAACCACTTCTCTGTGTGTGCCAAGAAAACTGCTGAAGGCGTCCCTGCAGTTGCCGTCGCTCTGTGGCAGAGCAACTCCCTGGACAGCAGAGGGCTGCACGTTTCAACCCTGTCAACTCCCTAAAAGAAGGTCACTTCTCTGTTTGTGCCAAGAAAACTGCGGAAGACATCCATCCATGGCAGAGCAGCTGCCTGGAAAGGCGAGGGCCACAAGTTCAATCCCCGTCAACTCCACTTCTGTATCTTTGCTCCCCCAAAACCCCACCCAAACAAAATGTCCATGGAATCACCAGGAGTCGATCCGGGGACACAGGAGTCCCAAAAACAACTTTATATTTCGGAAGCGGCCGTAGTTCAGTGTGGAAGGGCACATGCCCAGAAAGTTGCAGGTCTGATCTCCAACCTTTCACATTTACTGCAGCAACACAGTTGCCTGGAACCCAGATGGTTGCAACTCCAATATCCCGTGTATAACATGGATCCACTTCTGGATCAGCCAAGAAAACTATTCTGTGCCCAAGTATCCATCACCTGTCAAGCTGAACTCCATGCAAACCACCAAGGACCCTCAACCAGAACCCAGTCTGCTCTTGATGACCAAAGTTGGAGCGGCCTTGGTCACATCCACCTTACTTTGCAACCTAGCCCAAAGCAAGCTTAGAGCCTTGGATCAAACTCTGCAAAGTTCCATTTTTCCAGACTACAGTCTCCATAGTCTTTGGCCAGGGTAGACTTTTTCTCTCCCCAAAATCCGGAAAAAGGAGAGGCAGTTTACCTGTTTGGAATGATGTGGGCCGCCTTCATCAGCTTGGCCTGGTCTTCATCCCTGGGGAAATCATGCACCACCCAACCTCGGACGTAGCTGTCGAATCTGTGAAGTCGGTCAGACATCAGTTTTATGACAATGTTGTCCGCAACTGGAAGAAAGAGGGCAAGAGACTCGTGAGCTGATATTAAATCAGACTGCAACATCTATGCCTTTCAGGTCTTGAAAGAAGAAGAAAAAGAAGTAGTTGGCTTTTCTACCCCACTTTTCTAACCCTTAAGGCTGCTGACAAATCTTCTGTTCTTCTCCCCACCAGACACCTACCCTGGGAGGTAGATGGGGCTCTGAGAGCTCAGATGGAGAGCTGCAACTTGCCCAAGGTCACCCAGCTGGCTTCATGGAGGAAGAAGGAAAAGAGTTGGCTTTTATGCCCCACTCTTCTCACCCATTTAAGGGGACTCAAAGCCGCTGGCAAACCTTCTGTTCTTCTCCCCACAACAGAACACCCTGTGAGGTACATGGGGCTGCGAGAGCTCAGAAGAGAGCTGTGACTTGCCCAAGGTCACCCAGCTGGCTTCATGTAGGAGGGCGGAATCAAACCCAGTATTGCCAGATAAGAGTCCAGCTCTTAACCACTAGACCAAACTAGGCAGCTAAGAGATGATTGACTGAGGAATATACAGTAAATCATACACAATGTAGAGTGAAAATTATTTTCACTATCACACAACACTAGAACCAGGGGGCATCTACGGAGCTGATGGGCAGAGAGGTAGGATAGGGGAAGGGGGGGTGTTTTTTCACCCAGAAGGTTGTCGGCTTATGGAATTTATTAACAGAAGTGATGGTGACAGCAACCGGTCACAATAAGTTTAAGAAAGGGTTCGAGAAATCCGTGGAGGTCAGGTGTATCAGTGGCTACTAGAATGGATGCTTAGATCATGGCTCCAAGTCGGAGAGACAGGCAGGAAACCTCTGAAGGTAATGTCTGGAGGGCGGAGAGAAGCTGAAAGTTTTGCCTCCTTTTTTTAAAAAAAGTTTTTTTTATTTCCAAATATACATATAACTATCTTCAACTAACGTTCCCCAAATCCTCATTCGTCTTTGCCTGTTCTTATCATATTCAAACTGCTCATATATATAATAATATCAATTGTGCACTTATCAAAATTTTTCCAAGATGCAGCTATGGTTGATAATGCCGCCATAAACAACAGATCTAACATATACCTCTGACTTCCATGTATGCTTTGGCCCTTATACAGCTGTAATCATGCAGTCTCTGGATACTTTTTTTTTTTAACCTCTGTACCCATTATTTTATTTCTTTAAATATATCCTAGAAGGGTAAGATTTTTGGACATAACCACCACATATGAAAAATGGTTCCTTTTATTCCACAACCTTTCGAGCATCTTGATGAAAAATCAGGAATCCTATAGGATAATTGTGCTGGGTTTTTATGATGTTAATTTCATCATTAATCCCCTTAATCTCAAATGTTTCAATTGTGCCATGTCTTTTCTTTTCTTCTTTACCGCATCTGAACGTTTTTGCCTTCAACTTCTGCTTGAGATGCCCTGAAGGAACTTCCATTGTGTGAGACGGGACGCTGGACTGGATGGGCGGATGGGCTGACCCAGTAGGGCTCCTCTTATATTCTGACGTGTAAATACGCATCGGATCCGGCTGAATTCAAATTTAAAAGATTCAAACCGAATCGGACTTTCGGGTATTCGATTTGAATTGAACATCAAAAAAACTTTCACGCGCATCTTTAATCCCATCCATCAGTTCCATGCAAGAACAGAGCAGAGGCCTGGAAATAAAAATAAATGCCGGAGTGAGAGTTAAAGACCGGCTCTGGGCTGAGATAACACGGCACCGAGCGCAGTGCGCTTGAGTAATGTCTGATATAAATTGTTCCAGCTTTGCAGGAGATCTTAAAACGGTTTGCAAAGTGCATGTTTTTTAAAAAAAAAACAGGGAGAGAGAAAGGAAGAGGTGTGTGTGATAGAGAGGGGTTTGGAGATAAGGGAAGGCTAAAAGCCCATGTATAAATTGTGAGCAAAGTTATGCGCATTAAGTAAATCTGCTCTGCAACCACCAGAAGCAAAGAGAGAGAGAGAGAGGGAAACAGGGAAACTGAACAGGTAGACGTCACCCTTTCCTATCTAATAAGTAACTGCCTTTGAGGGTTGGGGATTCCATGATAACTGCTTCTTGAAATAATTGCATTTTTTAAAGGCACGGGAAGGCGAAGTTGGAGGCCGCGCCGAGGAGTTGCGTAGGTGCCCCCGGGAAACCAAAACGCCCTAACTGGATCCCCGGAATCATTGGGTGGAGCTGGAAGAGACTCCAGCTCTCCAAAGGGTCACTAGAACCAAATTAGCACGTTGCAGAACTCCAAGGAGGCAAACGAGGCTTCCGGACATGCAAGGAGGCAGGAGACAGTTTGGTCTAGTGGTTAGGGAGTCGGACTCTTAGCTGGGAATACCGGGTTTGATTCCACACTCCTCCACGAAGCCAGCTGGCTGACCTTGGGCTAATGACAGCTCTCTTTCTGAGCTCTCACGGCCCCACCCACCTTACAGGGTGCCTGTTTTGGGGAGAAGAACAGCAGCTTTGTCAGCTGCTTTGAGTCCCCTTAAATGCGTGGGAAAAGCGAGGTAGAAAAGCCAACTCTTCTTCTTCCTTCACAAAGCCAGCTGAGTGACCTTGGGCTAGTCACAGCTCTCTTCTGAGCTCTCACAGCCCCACCCACCTCACAGGGTGTCTGTTGTGGGGAGAAGAGCAGAAGGTTTGTCAGCAGCTTTGAATCCCCTTAAATGGGTGAGAAAAGCAGGGTAGAAAAGTCAATTCTTCTTCTTCTCCTCCTCCTGGTGAAGGGTGGGATACTAATTCTTAATTGAAAAATAAAATAAAATCTCATGTGCCAGCAAGCTCTTCCGCATGAATATACTTTCCTTTTACAAAGGAGGAATCCCGTACCTACTGTATATGGACCTACAGCCTACACCTGAGAAGCCTTTCTATCTAGGGCCTCTACTAGAATATTCGTGGCCTGGTGGTTGGGAATGGATTAGGTTCTGTGCTGATAGCACTATGTCCACTTAGATACCTTTTCTGCCTCCCCCATTAGGTCTAAAGCCTTCCAACATTAATTCAGATGCCTGAGGGTTGATTTCAGGGCCTGACAGTTAACATCTTGCCCTGGATATCATCCACCGCCAACGGCTACTTTCCCTGCATCAGCCTTGTCATCCCTAAATTCAGCAAAGCGCAAGAGCAGAATACCTTATTACCGCACAAAGGTCAAATTGATATCATATTATTTGAGGCCTCCGGGGAGACCCTCCGTTTTTCCTGCTGACCACAGCATTCACGGTGGTTTCATAAGGAAAGGCTTTCAGAGGAGCTACGCTGTTCGTTGCTGTCCGTGGGTCCATTCAAGCTGACAGAACCAGCGCCAAGAACGAGACGGGACTGACGGGCGTTGGAGCAACGTCAGATAACGCCAGGAGCTATCCAGAGTCCTGAATATCTAAATTAGCTGGGTGGATGGAGAAAAATCATTTTCTCAGCCACCCAACGCCAGAACTGGAGGCCACTCTACAGAGAATATGGGCAGGAGAGTTAGCGGCAACATTTGGGAGTATTTTTTCCACCCAGGGGGTCATTGGAATTTACTAACTCAAGAGGAAGAGACTACAGCCAAATTGGATAGCTTGAAGAAAGGGTTACCGGAGGATCTCAATCTTCCTAGCGCTGTGACCCTTTAATACAGTTCCTCATGTTGTGGTGACCCCCAACCTAACCCTAACCCTAACCCAACCATAAAATTATTTTTGTTGCTACTTCATAACTGTAATTTCGCTACTGTTACGAATCGTAACGTGAATATCTGATATGCACAATGTATTTTCATTGTTACAGATTGAACATAATTAAAACATAGCATTCGGATCAAGCACAGATGAATATAAAAGTGTCATTTTACCTCCAGTACTGCTGCTTTCTACACAGAAGTTGCTCTCTATTGTATGTGAGGGGTGTATGTGATGGGGTTGGCGCGATGATGTCATCACACCAGGTACTCATATGTGGGTGTATCTGATTGTGGGTGGACCCGCCTGGAGAAAGACAGAGGAGCGGTTTCTCAGTTCCTCTGTGTTTTCACAGTCCCTGTGAAAGAGTAGATGGACACCCAAAGGGGTCACAACCCACAGGTTGAGAACCACTGCTTTAGACAAACTCATGGAGGACTGGTGTATCAGTGGCTACTAGAATGCATACCTAGATACCACCTCCAGATTGAAGAGACAAGAAGGGCGTCTCTAATGGCAACTTGCAGAGAGCCAAGAGCAAGCGAAGGTTTTGCCTTTGTGTTCTGCTAGAGATGCCCATAAGCAATTGGTGGGCCACTGTGTGAGGCAGTATGTGGACTAGATGGGCTGTGGCCTGATCCATCAGGGCTCCTCTTAGGTTCTTATGGACTAGATGGGACTGTGGCCTGATCCAGCAGGGTTCCTCTTAGGTTCTTATGGACTACATGGGCTGTGGCCTGATCCAGCAGGGCTCCTCTTAGGTTCTTATGGACTAGATGGGCTGTGGCCTGATCCAGCAGGGCTCCTCTTAGGTTCTTACGGACTAGATGGGCTGTGGCCTGATCCAGCAGGGCTCCTCTTAGGCTCTTATGTTCTCACTACCATTGGCAGGATTTATTATACTGCTTATTTTTATCTTAAATCGTAAAGCATCATGTATATCAATATTGTTATATAAATAAATGGTTCAATCAATCAGTCAACCAATCAAATGCAACGCCTGTTTCTTCTAGCTTGCTGATCTGAACACCTGAGACTTTGCTGACACCCCTGTGGGCCCCTGACTCTCTCCGAGATGAGCAGTTTGTAGCCGATCATGGCTGTGCGTGTGAAAATTCAGCTTTTAGAATCATGCAATAGATCTTCATAGATGAAAAAAATCTACCAAATTATTTGTAGGAATTCTCCTGTACTTTCTCACGCGGTTGGCGATGGCAGTCCAAGTCCGTCTGGATACAGGTGGTAAAAGAGATGAACACAGGATGGATGGTCAAATTGGGACTTAGAGTTGTGAAATGAATTGGGTTTGGTGGCCATTTCCTTTCCAAGGCTGATGATATGCGTGGATTATCTGTGCTTTGAGAATCCGAGGTTCGTCCACGAATCGGCCTCCCAGGGCCCCCCTTACCTGCTCCGCTCATGGCAGGGGCCTCTGGAACAGTGAAAGGGTTCCAAGACATAAATACAGGCCTTCTGGTGTGGAGGAGAGGGTGGGAAAGGAGGGGTGTGGGGGCGATAGGGATATACCCACATCCAACCGGGGGGGGGGGGGTGGGCTATTCGGCCGGAGCTGAACTTTTCCACATTCTATTCAACTCGAAAAAGATGTGGGAAAATGGCTCCCTGCACAGACCTAGGATGCAGCCTCCTTGGGTTTCCAGAATGTGTATGAAGCATTCCGCTTCCGGCATTCCACTCCTGGCATTCCAGTTCGGATATTCCAGTATTCCACTTCCGGTATTCCACTTCTGATATTCCACTTCCGGCATTCCACTCCTGGTATTTCGCTTCCAGTTTGCTTCTGGTATTCCAATCCTGGCATTCCACTCCCAGTATTCCACTTCCGATAGTCCACTTCCAGTATTCCACTTCCGGTATCCCACTTCTGGAATTTTACTCCTGGTATTCCAGTTCCGATATTCTGGTATTCCACTCCCGGCATTCCACTTCCGGTATTTCACTTCCGGTATTCCATTTCTGCCATTCCACTTCTGGTCTTTCGCTTCCGGTATTCCACTAACGATATTCCACTTCTGCCAATCCACTTCCAGTATTTCGCTTCTGATATTCCACTTCCAGCATTCCACTCCTGGCATTCCACTCCCGGTATTCCACTTCCGGAATTTTACTCCTGGTATTCCAGTTCCGATATTCCGGTATTCCACTCCCGGCATTCCACTTCCGGTATTTCGCTTCCGGTATTCCAGTTCCAGTATTTTGCTTCTGGTATTCCACTCCCGGCATTCCGCTTCCGGTATTCCATTTCTGCCATTCCACTTCTGGTCTTTCGCTTCCGGTATTCCACTAACGATATTCCACTTCTGCCAATCCACTTCCAGTATTTCGCTTCTGATATTCCACTTCCAGCATTCCACTCCCAACATTCCATGGAGCTGTCCCTGAATGCTGGGAGTGGAATGGGCATCCGGAGGGTCACAGGTATGGGAAGCACTGATTTACATGAGATGGGACAGAGGACAGCAGCCTTGCCCCTCTCTGTTGTAAGTGGAAAGGTCAACAGGTTTCTTTCAAGAAACTTAACTGAAATTGGGGGCCACCTGTTAGGAGGCCCTGAGAAAGGGGGAGCCACCACCAGCTAGGCCTTCCCAACTGAAGGAGAATATGGGCAAAAAAATCTCCATCTCCTCTTCCCGCCGAGATACTGACAGAAGGAGTTCTTCCTGCCTGTAACGTCCCTTCTCTCTTTATGTGAGCCAGTTTGGTCTAGTAGTTAAGGGACCGGACTCTTATCTGGGAAAACCGGGTTCAATTCCGCCCTCCACCATGAAGCCAGCTGGGTGACCTTGGGCTAGTCACAGCTCTCTTCTGAACTCTCACAGCCCCACCCACCTCAAAGGGTATCCTGTTGTGGGGTGAAGAACAGAAGGTTTGTCAGCCGCTTTGAGTCCCCTGAAATGGGTGAGAAAAGCGGGGTAGAAAAGCCAAATCTTCTTCTTCTTCCTTTCCCAGAAAAAGTTACCTTTTATTCTGCACTTTCTTTTGATGGTTTTTGGAGGATGGAGGCGGTGGGCTTTTGGTTCTGGGTTTTTTTTTCTTTTTGGTGTGTGTTGGTTTTGTTTTGTTTTTTGAAGATTCTGCAAGACACCAGCTTTGAAGGCAGCTTCCGAGCTCCCACCCAGCCCCCAGGTCTGACTTAAAAAGGAGGAATGTAAACTACAGTTTCCGCTGGAAACCGAGGTTCAGACCCTTCAAAGCGTGGCTAACATAACAAGTACAGGAGATATCTAAGGCGATCATTATTTCCTTAACACCACGGCGGTTTCTACAGCTTTGGAGTCCTGCCTGCCTGGCGGCTGGCAATGAGCATCACACTGGTGGCCACTGGGAAAAACACAGCTTGGCAGGGCTGCTTTGTTTATTATGCAGTGCCCCCTGCCGGCAATGTGCCGCCCCTGCAATGTGTAGCCCCTGCAGCGGGTAGCGAGGCAAAATAACAGGACATTAGGAGGCAAAGAACCACAGGAAGCTTTTTCGCTAGACGCCTGCAGAGCTGGCTGAAGGTCCGTCTCCCTTCCGCCGAGTGGTAGACAAAGAAGAATACAGAGATGCTGCCGGAGACTGATGGCGATACAGGCGGCTCACGTTTTCTCTGCTGCTTCAAAGAGCCCAACGCAGAGACGGGCAACGCTGGGTTCACATTTGGAAGCCAACGTGAGAAGCAAGACAGTTTGGTCTAGTGGTTAAGGAGCCGGACTCTTATCTGGGAATACTGGGTTTGATTCCGCCCTCCTCCATGAAGCCAGCTGGGTGACCTTGGGCTGGTCACAGCTCTCCTTCTGAGCTCTCACAGCCCCACCTACCTCACAGGGTGTTCTGTTGTGGGGAGAAGAACAGAAACTTTGCCAGCTGCTTTGAGTCCCCTTAAATGGGTGAGAAAACCAGGGTAGAAAAGCCAGCTCTTCTCCTTCCTCCACGAAGCCAGCTGGGTGACCTTGGGCTGGTCACAGCTCTCCTTCTGAGCTCTCACAGCCCCACCTACCTCACAGGGGGTTCTGCTGTGGGGAGAAGAACAGAAACTTTGCCAGCCGCTTTGAGTCCCCTTAAATGGGTGAGAAAAGCAGGGTAGAAAATTTCTTCTACTACTACCTGGCTGCCTAACTAACCTCCAACCTCCAAGTGCCAGACCAGAGGAAGAACAGGTAAAAGGGATGCCAGAGTTGCTCCTGGGCAGCTTCATCCCAACTCTCTGCTGGCTGACCTCATCTTCACCTTCTGGGCAACAGTTTAACCCCTACCATCCATTCACACGGGCCCGATCCATTCACATTCAGCCTCTACCTGTGCAAGCAAAGCTACAAACACTGGAGCAATGGCATCATTCAAGAGTTCTGCGGCTAAAGGGACTGGCAGCCACCCAAGGCTGAGTCAGTTGGGTACCTTTGCAGGTGACCTCCTCTGGATTATGCCTAGATTTTGAAACATACACAAATCCTGCAGAGGCTAGCTGTAGCCACTAGTCTTGACCCGCCTTCGTTACTGGAAAGGCACAAAATTAGCATTGCTTTTATGTCCACAAGACCAGGAAAGTCAGAGAGATAGGGCCTTTTTTGTGGTGGCTTCCAGACTTTGAAACAGCCTCCCCTACTCTGTAAGGTGTTCAGTGCTTAGTTAAAGCCTCCTCACCCTCGCCTTTGATGCTTAGCTTCTTCTGAGTGGTTGCCTGTCATGGAGTGAGGTGTGGATATATAAATATAATTGTGAAAGGAAGGTAATAAATTCTTTAAATAAATAAAATAATAAAATAAACAATAACATGCTTCCAACAATCCCACTGCTCTCCACCAATCTGTGCGTGAAAACAGTAATCCGGTTACTAGGATGGATGCCCGGGTACCGCCACCAGGTTGGAAAGGCAACCAGGAGGCCCCTAAAGACCATCTGCAGAGAACTGGAAGCAGGTGAGGTTTCCCCTTAGTCTTCCGCTTGAGAATGCCCACTGGCAAATGGTCAGCAAGGTGGTCGGTGGCACTTGGAGACTAACAGAAGGGTGGGAGGCATGAGCTTTCGTAGGCACGTCTGCTTCTTCAGAGGCACAAGCAAATGGTGGGCCATCATGTGGGACAAGAAGATGGGGCAGATGGGGAGAAGATCCACCACGGCTCTTCTTCCATTCCTATCAAGACCGGATGCCCAGCTTGGAGAGACAGACAGAAGTGAAGAGCCGGTGAAGGTTTTGCCTTCATCTTCTCTTTCAGATGCCCATAAGCAACTGGTGGGTTACTGTGTGAGACGGGATGCTTGACCAGATGGTCTATGACCTGATCCAGCTGGGCTCCTCTAAGATTCTTAACCGAGACCCCTAGACACCAGATCTACGTTGGAAAGACAGGCAGAAGGCCTTTAAAGGCCATTTGCTGGGAGTTGAGACCGTGTGAAGGTTTTGCCTTCGTCTTCTGCCTGAGATGCCCGTAAGCAATTGATGGGCCACCGTGCAAGATGAGATGCTTGACCAGATGGCCTGTAACCTGATCCAGCTGGGCTCCTCTTAGATTCTTAACCTAGAATAGATCCCTAGACACCACATCTATGTTGGAGAGACAAGCAGGAGGCCTCTAAAGGCCATTTGCTGGGAGTTGAGACCATGTGAAGGTTTCACCTCCACCTTTGAGGTGCCCAGAAGCAACTGGTGGCCCACTGGCTACTGGATTGGATGGGCTGTGGCCTGATCCAGCAGGACTCTTCACGTGTCCTTATGTTCTTAACCTCTGGCTCTATTCCATTCACACCTTCTCATCTAGTTGGGTTCAGGAAACGGCATAGATATGGGATTGGAGGACATCTTCTTTTCTGCCCTTGATTTCCTACACCCCTCAAGGGGTGATGTTGAGGGGTGCAAAACTAATGCTCTCTTCTCCAAAGTTCCAGTTTCGTATTTTGCAAAAAAAAAAAAAATGAAGACGAGAAAAATTAAAATTAAAATTAACGGTGGAGTGTTAGCCCATGTATGGTGGTGGAATCTATACCTTACGAAAAGGGGTGTCTCAGTTGAAAGGGTAGGTAAATCTTCCTATCTAAGGAGGTTTCCTTGGGCTTTATTGCCTTTAGTTCCTAGTTTAAAAATAATAATAATTTTTTAAAAACCCACACAGTCGACCGCGCAAGCTGCCTGAACATCGCCAAGAGATCCTCTGGGATTTCTCTGCTGGTTTTTCCAGCCAGCCTTCTTATGCAGTGTGTTTGTACTAGCTGAATACAGCGTGTGGCTCGCTAAATAATTTACAAGTTGATTAATAAACTCACAGGGGTATAATTAGAAGAGAGAGAGACAGCGGCTACACTAACGGGCACGGGGCTTGCGGGACCTAAGAGACTTGTCTCTTATTTCTTTCTCAGGGTTTTTTTTCCCCATTCTTTCTTCTTCTTCTTCTTCTTCTTCTTTTCTTTTCTTTTCTTTCCCCCTCCAAGAAACTTTCGAGGGTGCAGGGCTTTTGAAGATAAAGTTAGGAAGCGCTCAGCGCCTCTTCCCGTTTGATGTGGAAATAGGACAGTTTGAATCCGTCGACTTTAATTTTTCACAAGATGTAGAGGCCCCGCAGTGGTACTTTTTCTTTTGTGGAGGGGTGGTGGAAAATCCCTCTCCGTTTTCCTTTCTCTCTCCCTCTCTCTCTCTATCCCTTTTACTATGTCTTGCACACCCAGGACACAAGAAGAGGCAATTTTCGCTTCCTCTTCAAGTTCACAGTACCTGCACACCGCACAATAGATTCCCCCCCCCCCTTAGATTGGCACACTGAGCTACTGTTGGGGGCAAAAATAATCGGCTTTTCAAAATAATAATAACAATAATTCTGCATATTTGTTTTAATTTTCGTTTCATACTGATGAAACCTGCAAGCATTTTCTTTGAGAGAGTGAGTTTGATACCCCAAGGGGTAACTGGAACGGATTCAAAGGGAAAGAAAAGTAAGTCTTTGTTTGGAAAGATTTTGATGCTTTTTCACTGCTTCTGAGCCAGCCTGACTAGAACGAACGTAACGTCGTCACCCATTTTCTATCTCTTAACTGTTGATTAACCTAATTAGGAGCTTCTCCTTTAGATGTATCCTAGCCTGCTACACTATGCACACACACAAAGAAAGCAGAGATGTTAAAACAACCTATTTGAAATGGAATAAGGCAATAAGCTAATTTTTGCAAGGCTGTAGTATTCCCAATATAACACTGGAAGAATCACAGTTTTACACCCGCCACGGATGTCCACGAATGTTCTAAACATTCGAAATTCGATCAAATTCATTCAAATGTGGACATCTGAATTCGAACAGAATGTCTTCGAACATTTGAGCAAATAACCTTGAACATGTTCGATTAGAATCAGATTTTGTTGCATCCGGATTCTAAACATTCAAATTGAATAGAACATTTTGATACCCTACTTGACTTGAATTTGAATCCAAAGGAACCCCACATTCTTGCACACCCGAAATACACACAGCCCTACTCATATTTGGACGGACAGTTTATTGATGGCAATTTGTTCCATTGGCTCTCCAGAAGGATGTCACCTTGTCCAAGGCTGGTTAGCACAACAGGGCAAATTGGGTCCTACCATAAGAGGTAGCTCATACTGGAAGTCCCTTCTTCTTTTCTCTTTCATGCATGGTTAATGCATGGATCATCTGTTGTGTTCTGTGAGATCAGTCTCCACATGGGTTTGAACAGAACTCCAGCCTTCAAGCAATCTTTAGCGGCATCCATCCAGACCCCTAGCTACCTGTCCTTCTATCCATGATGGGCATCAGCCACCACTGACCTTCTGCTCAATGGTGCTTCCTTCCAGGAAACTGAGGGCTGATAGGAGCTGTCGGCTACATTGGAACTTCTGTCTGGGGTTTGAGGAGAAATAGAGTCCAGAATGGACCTTCTGCTCTACATAGACCTGTTGCCTAATTCAGTACAGCACTTCCCATGTCTTCATGTAGATGTTGGCTTCAGCCCATAAATGGACCTAAAGTCTAAAATGGATCTTCTGTCCGGGACTGATGGAAAATAGAACCGACAATGGATCTTCTCGATTAGATGGATCTTCCAAAATGGATCTTCTGTCTGGGACTGATGGAAATAGAATCCACAATAGATCTTCTGGATTAGACGGATCTTCTAAAATGGATCTTCCGTCTGGGACTGATGGAAAATAGAACCCACAATGGATCTTCTGGATTAGACGGATCTTCCAAAATGGATCTTCTGTCTGGGACTGATGGAAATAGAATCCACAATAGATCTTCTGGATTAGACGGATCTTCTAAAATGGATCTTCCATCTGGGACTGATGGAAAATAGAACCCACAATGGATCTTCTGGATTAGACGGATCTTCCAAAATGGATCTTCCGTCTGGGACTGATGGAAAATAGAACCCACAATGGATCTTCTGGATTAGATGGATCTTCCAAAATGGATCTTCTGTCTGGGACTGATGGAAAATAGAACCCACAATGGATCTTCTGGATTAGATGGATCTTCCAAAATGGATCTTCCGTCTGGGACTGATGGAAATAGAATCCACAATGGATCTTCTGGATTAGAAGGTCCACTCGTCCAGTTCAGTACGGCATTTCTTACATTCTCATGTAGATGATGGCTTTCAGTTCAAATGGATCTTTTTGCTGGTGCCAACAGAAGCTGCGGTCCAGCATCGACACAATGGACAATAGGACCCAAAGTGAACCTTTTTGCTGGGGCTGATGGGAAATGTGTCAGGTGACGGGCTCTAAAATGGGCCTCCTGGCTAGGCCTAACGGAAGTTGTAGTATGAAGCCGGCCAATGAGCACCCCAAAAACACCAAAAAGAGAAAGAAGAGGGGGCTAAAGGAAGGAAAGGGAAACGGTGACAACCAAAGCCCACTTCTGAGTAAGGGAAGCGCCTCCCTTTGGCAAGCAGTCGGCTCTGCTCCCCTTCGCTTCCCCCAAGGCCCTTTGCAAAGCCACTAATGAATTCTTGTTAGTGTTTGCTAATGCAAATTCATTCTTTGTTATCCCGAGGAAAAGAGGATTAGCAAAATAATCAGACTTATTATTTCTGGTTTTGCAGCATAAATATCGCCGGCAATGCACGCCTTTAATTCGCTAACAACATGCCCTACTTAAGTGAGATATTCCCAGGAAGAAACTTCTAGAGAAGTTTTATGGTCACACGGGCACCCAATGGAGCCGCGGTGCCCACAGATCTGCCCAGATGGTGCAACATTCAGTCCCTTCCAGAACAGGGGGAATCATGGTGTTAAGAGCCAAGTTTACCGGGGACGCAAAGGCCACCCCACTGGTGGGTTGGGGAGCGTGCACCCATTAGGGACCCATTAAGGACCTATTAGGCTCAGGGCAGGAAGACCTTGTTTCCACTGCAGAACGCATTAGAACCTGATTTGCTCACACCCGTACTAGGGAAATCCGGATTAAAGGGGTCCTTCAGGAACTATAATCCTGAAGGATTTCCTGTGGACCCCATTAAAGGGGTCTACAATCCGGTCTTCAGGCATCAAATCCAGATTAGATGTGCCACCACCACCCCCATGGGTGCTCTGGCATTCCCACTGTGAGCTTGCCTAGCAGCCATTGCTATTGGGTGCCATACTGCCTGTGGAGATGTATTGGGTACTTCCTTAGATCCGGATCTTCTAAATCCAGATTAGTTGAAAGACCCATTTCTTAGATCCTAATTAAGGGAGGTAAGTGGAAAAAAAACCCCATAGAGGGCAGGACTCATCCAAATCTTGGTCTGATTGTACCAGTCTGGTCTAGCGGTGAAGGAGCCGGACTCTTATCTGGGAGTTGATTCCGCACTCCTCCGCAAAGCCAGCTGGGTGACCTTGGGCTAGTCACAGCTCTCTTCTGAACTCTCGCAGCCACTGTCTTCCGCAGGGTGTTCTGTTCTGGGAGAAGAACAGAAGGTTTGTCAGCCGCTTTGAGTCCCCTTAAATGGGTGAGAAAAGCGGGGTAGAAAAGCCAACTCTTCTTCTTCTTCTTCTTCGTCTTCTTCTTCAAATCACACACCCCACCCTCCCTCCCACCCTCAGACAAACTCAGAGAACCAGGTTCCCAAAACCATATAAACTTGGCACCTTGGTGCACCTTCAGTCGTAGCCGCTTCCAACGCTGGGGAGCCACCACAGAGAAGGCGCACTCGTGTGCCGCAGCCCTTTATATCTCCAAAGGTGGCAGGACTACCAAGAGGACACTCTGGCCTATATGGGAAAAGGTGTTCCTGCAGATATTTGGGGCAATACATCTGACATTTAGCACTACATAAATCCGCCTAAATGTCCCAAGGCAATGAGAAGATTTTCTCTCTCTCCCCTCCCCTCCCCTCCCCTCCATCCCCCCACCCAGTATCATATTTCTCTCCAAATGGGCGCGTACAGTACAGAAAGTCGGGAATGTGCCCCTTACCTGGGCATCCACTGTCAAAATACGGCTTAATGAGTTCTCCAAGTTTCGTCTCATCTGCTACAGCTTCCTTTAGCATTTGCCCACAGGAAACTGAAAGGAAAGAAGGAGAACAGGAACAATGTGGAGGATGGAAGGTTAATTTTTAAAAAGCATCGAGAAAGCAAAGGGGAGGAATAGCAAAATAAAGCGGCATATTGGAAAAGGGCACTGAATAAAATACAAGGTGTAGGGTTTCTGAACTGGCTTTCTACCTCTTCCTTGCATGCACAGGTGCGCTTGCTCGCTCATGCACACACACACACACGGAAGTCCACAAATGCATTTTTTGCATTCAAATTCAGTTCGAATAGAATATTCGAATATTCGATTCAAATCAAAATTCAAAAATCCGTATTTTCAAAAACCAATCCGGATTGTATGGATTATCCAGATCCGTATTTTCAAAAACCAATCCAGATTATCTGGATTATCCGGATCCGTATTTTCAAAACCCAATCCGGATTATCTGGATTATCCGGATCCGTATTTTCAAAAATCCAATTCAAATTGAATGACACAAATGTTGGGAACATTCGTATCCGGTTTTCGAACCTGTTTGCATCCCATTTTCATCGCGTTTGCGTTTTGTTTGCATCCCGTATTATAAGCGCAAATGGACCCGATATTCGGATGCGATATACGGAGACGGATTCAGACAAATTATTGGAAAATCCGTATCGGATTTTCAAAAAATCTGCATTCGATCTGGATTTTTTAAAATCCGAGCCAGATTCAAATGTCGATATTCGCCGAATTTAAATAGGATGTTTGAATTTTCGAATATCCATGCATACTCCTCCCCTCTTCTCTTTTGTCCCAGCCAAAGGAAAAGAGGGAAGAACAAGGAATAAAAAAATAATACATTTAGCCGTCGAGTGCATTGTTTTAAAAACAAGGCAATGCAAAGACACCAGTCAGACTAGGCAACGGGAAAAGTCATATAAGGAAAAGTCAACTGTTTTCACAGGGTGGATAAACTTATAATTATGGAAGGCAGTTGCAGCTTCCGTGGAGTTTTGCCAGAATGGAAGGCCACTGGTCAAAGGTGGCGTAAAACTGGAAGGGTCCCAAAGGTCCTCTGATTCTGCTGCTGTTCCTCTTATCTTAGCAAGAAATCGTTGCTTTTGAAGCCTGTGGCTTCCTCACATGCATTCTAAGCTGAACAGGGTAATCTAAACCTAACAAGAAGAAGAGTTGGCTTTTATACCCTGCTTTTCTCACCCATTTAAGGGGACTCAAAGCGGCTGACAAACCTTCTATTCTTCCCCCAGAACAGAACACCCTATGGAAGACAGTGGCTGCGAGAATTCAGAAGAGAGCTGTGACTAGCCCAAGGTCACCCAGCTGGCTTTGTGGCGGAGTGCGGAATCAACTCCCAGATAAGAGTCCGGCTCCTTCACCACTAGACCAGACTGGTACAATCAGACCAAGATATGGATGAGTCCTGCCCTCTATGGGGTTTTTTTCCCACTTACCTCCCTTAATTTGGATCTAAGATGAGTCCTTCAACTAATCTAAGATGAGCCCTTCAACTAATCTAAGATGAGTCCTTCAACTAATCTGGATTTAGAAGATCCAAATCTAAGGAAGTAGATCCAGATCTAAGGGGACTCAAGGCTGCTGACAAACCTTCTGTTCTTCTCCTCACAACAGACACCCTGCGAAAGAGAGGCGTGACTAGCCCAAGGTCACCCACCTGGCGTTTTGGAGGAGGGCAGAGATATAAGTCTAACCACAGGACCGAAACGGCGCTAGGAGATCAAGTCCAAGTCTCTGACTCGGATGCACAAAGTTCGGTTCGTGTTCCCACGTTTGCTCAGTTTGTGTTGGGAAATGTCTGGACTGAACAGAACACGTGGGTTTTTTTTCCGAATATCTGGAATTTCCACATTTCAAGTGGACACACACCTTGGGGTTTCTTGGATATTCGCCCAGGTCTCATCAAAACTTCCAAGATGTTTTGCACACTGTTTAATGTTTCTTGGTTCCGGTTAAGGCAAAGACGAGGGAGTGTTATATCCCGACCGAAGAACGACAGGAGAAGACGAATCAAGATAGAAAGAGGCAGAAATATTTTGAGAACCCACCATTGACCAGCCCGTATTTCTGGGACAATAAGGCCGCTTGGAGGCTTTTCCCGGAGCCTGGAGGTCCACAGAGAAGAATTCGCGGTGAAAATGGAGCTAAAGTTCGGGGTGGTGTTTGAACATGGGTTAGAACTAAATTTAAAAAAGAGAAAGAGAGAAACTATCAAAATCCATGCGCAGAACAAACCTGAAATCCGTCTTTAAGACAACTAAATCATAAGGTAACATGCGAAACGCCCTCACCTGCGCCAATCCCCCAACTGTGTGCAAATAGCCTTGAGGGGCATCCTGCCTGCTTCTCCAAGCTGGAGATAGTACCCAGGCATCCATTCTATTAGCCCCTGACACATCCGCCCTCCATGAATTAATAGAAGCTCATCTGGATCGGGACACAGCCTGTCTAGCCCATAAGAGCCTAAGAGGAGCCCTGCTGGATCAGGCCACAGCCCATCTAGTCCATAAGAACCTAAGAGGAGCCCTGCTGGATCTGGCCACAGCCCATCTAGTCCATAAGAACCTAAAGGGAGCCCTGCTGGATCAGGCCACAGCCCATCTAGTCCATAAGAACCTAAGAGGAGCCCTGCTGGATCAGGCCACAGTCCATCTAGTCCATAAGAACCTAAGA
This sequence comes from Aspidoscelis tigris stejnegeri, assembly GCA_023333525.1. Taxonomy (NCBI): domain Eukaryota; kingdom Metazoa; phylum Chordata; class Lepidosauria; order Squamata; family Teiidae; genus Aspidoscelis; species Aspidoscelis tigris. Next base: position 12,400,952 of record JALMGA010000016.1, read on the forward strand.
GGAGCCCTGGTGGATCAGCCCACAGGCTATCTAGTCCATAAGAACCTAAGAGGAGCCCTGCTGGATCTGGCCACAGCCCATCTAGTCCATAAGAACCTGAGAGGAGCCCTGCTGGATCAGGCCACAGCCCATCTAGTCCATAAAAACTTAAGAGGAGCCCTGCTAGATCAGCCCACAGGCTATCTAGTCCATAAGAACCTAAGAGGAGCCCTGCTGGATCAGGCCACAGCCCATCTGGTCCATAAGAACCTCAGAGGAGCCATGCTGGATCAGCCCACAGGCTATCTAGTCCATAAGAACCGAAGAGGAGCCCTGCTGGATCTGGCCACAGCCCATCTAGTCCATAAGAACCTAAGAGGAGCCCTGCTAGATCTGGCCACAGCCCATCTAGCCCAGCATCCTGACCCACACAGTGGTCCACCCATTGCTTCTGGGCATCTGAAGCAGAAACGGAGGGCTATCTAAGAAACCCAACCGACAGCCTCTCACCCCACATTCTGAAGCTGGCTGGGCTCACAGCAGAAAATAGTCCATTTGCACATAAATTATCCCCAAATAAACATCTTCTAACCAGAGACAGCCTGTAGCTGTTCTTCGAAGCCTAGCATATCCATAGTACAAACATAACAGGCCAACCAGCCTGCTTACAAATGATGCTTAATTTGCAGTAAATAACCAAGTTAATTAGGAGTAATGATCCCCTAGACAATCTCCACATCTAATTATTCTTCCAAAAAAAAATTGGCTGCTGGATGCATCCACTGAAAAGAGAGAGAAAGAGAGAGAGAAGGATCTAGCGAGGATATTTTTTTCATTCCAATTTTCAATTTATCTCACTGCATTATTAATTAATAATAATTAATATTCAGCCCGCATACATATATTTACAATCCAAGGCATGAATTGTTTATGAATGATGATGTGAACTTTTAAATTTAATTAAGTAATTTAGAGGTAATTAATTTGTAAATTCTGAATATAAACTTCTGCACTTGTTTACCTTAAAAGTGGGACAGCCATAATTAGAGGGCTCTCTGTGCTTTTTCAAAATGCAGAATCTAAGCGAGACCATAAACAGGCCGCGAGCAGATAGTGGGGAAAGGCGTGAATTTAAAATGAAAAAAAAGGAGCAATTGCCCGTATGAAGCTGAACACAAGGACCGAAGACAGCGTGACATAAATAAGATTATTTTGTGTGCTGTGATCTCTACTAATGTTAGATCGTTTCATACTGCTGCTTTTCTCACCCTTAAGGGGACTCAAAGTGGCTGACTGCTTCTCTATTCTTCTCCCCACAACAGACACCCTGTGAGGTAGATGGGGCTGCGAGAGCTCAGAAGAGAGCTGTGACTAGCCCAAGGTCACCCAACTGGCTTCATGGAGGAGGGCAGAATCAAACACGGTATTCCCAGATAAGAGTCCGGCTCCCTAACCACTACACCAAACTGGCTCACAGTAGGTGGGGCCGTGGGAGCTCAGAAGAGAGCTGTGATTAGCCCAAGGTCACCCAGCTGGCTTTGTGGAGGAAAAAGAATAAGAGTTTCTACCCCGCTTTTCTCACCCATTATAAGGAGACTCAAAGTTGCTCACAAACCTTCTGTTCATCTCCCCACAAAAGACACCGTGGGAAGTAGGCTCCTCTTCGTTCCAGCCCTGCTAATCCGTGATGACCAAAAAGGGACCCGTAAAGTGGATCCAATTACCTGGACAAGCTTAGCCTGGTGACTGGATTATTGTATTTTATGGACTAGGGATGTGTACGAATATTCAATCATAATCCGGATTTCCTGTAGACCCCATTAAAGGGGTCTACAATGGGGTCTTCAAGCATTGAATCGGGATTATACGGAGCGTGTTTCCACCACGATCGGGCAATGGGGTCTAGGGCAGGCTCCGGGGTTGCGGGGGGGGGGCACCCATGGAGGGCTGCCCCGAAACCCAAAGCTCCGAAGCCTGCGCACAGTCTCTGAAGCTGGCTCCAAAGAACATCACCCGATCCGAGGAGGACCCCATTCGAGAGCAATGCCAATCCTATGGATCTTTGTCAAAGGCTCTGGAGAATCTTCGAAGTTTGTGTAGATCGCTGCTCTGGAGAATCTCTAGAGCTTATGACAAAGCTCCAGAGATTCTCCAGAGCCACTTCAGAGAATCTTCAAAGAATCTCCAGAGTCTCTATGGAGATTGCACCCTCTGTCCCCCGAAAAACCTGGGGTGATGGGTGGGCCCCACGTGGGTCGATCCGGATTCGCCACATGGGTGCTCTGGCAGTTCCACTGTGGGCAGGCTAGCACCCATCGCTATTGGGTGCCGCACCGCCTGTGGGGACGCATCGAGTACCTCCCTTAATCCGGATCTACTAAATCCAGATTCGTTGAAGGACCCATTCCTTAGATCTGGATCATCTTAGATCCCAATTAAGGTTGGTCAGTGGGGAAAAAAACCCAATCACCTCTCCATCAGGGTTGGATTTCAGAAAGGCTGGATTAGGTGAGGCCCCTTTTATCAATTCTTAGGTTCATGGGACTGTTTACACCCTGACCTATGAAAGCAAAATGACTGGAAAATGAAGCTTCACGTGTTTTCATTTCTAAGAAAAGACTCGGGAACCCTTTCGGAAGGGGGAAGCCCAACCCAATCCCAAATCCAGCTACAGAGGCTGAGAATAGCTACCCAGTCTTACCCTGCGAGAAAACATCTGCAAATGGCTGGTCCGCATTGATGAATCTCACAGACTTCCCGAAAGACAGGAGGATCCCGGGATAGTTTTGATGGTATTCCACCAACCGCCTGGTGGTCTCCACTTCAGATATGCCCTCCGGCGCCTCCAAACGCAGGGCCACCAGTTCGTCCGTCGGCCAGTCGAACGTTGTGTGGTAGACCTCTGCAGATTCAAAGATTCCTTTAAGAAGGAAATTCAGCCTTTTCGAGCAAACCGCTAATTCGATCCCCAGCCTCTCTCTAGAAGCAGGGAATGGAAAAGCACTTCGGTATCACTGCCAAGAAAACTGCAGGGATAGAGGCGCCCACGCAGCCAACCAGGTGTCGGCCACAACTCGGTGGGACATGACCACAGCGACAACAGGTTGTAGACTCAACACTGTCAAAGGGGCGGAACCAAAGATCAGAAATGGTCTTTTCTAGGGATGTGCAGAAATATTCGAAATTCGATCAAATTCGTTCAAATTTGGACATTCGAATTGGAGTCGAACGTCCATAAATTTGAATTTAAACATGCGAATGAGTTTCACATTTTCAAATCTATTTGTGTGAATTATCTGGACAGCCGCGCGTGCACGGATGCGTACGCATCTTTCCCGCATCCGTACGCATTTGTACGGATCCGTACGGGACAAAAACGGGATGCAGACGGGATAAATGCAGATGCGTACAGATGCCTACGGGATGCCTACGGGCACATACAAATGTTGTCGACGTCTGTATTTGCAGATTCGAATGGAAAATCCGCACGAATAAATTTGAATGGATTTGAATCGAATCCAAATTTTCAAATATTCAGATATTCGATTCGAATCAACCCAGGTCCCGAAAATTGCATCCGTGCACAACCCTAGCCTTTTCTTAGGCCAAAACTGATGCTTTTTGGTACCATGGTCCTTGCCTAACGTAGCTAAGGATCATGGGACTTTCCTTCCCCCCAGACAAGCTTTTCCAGTCTGTAGTATTTCTCCAAATAAGGGCTCCCGTGTGCAAAAAATGTCAGCACAGGTGGAGGTGAGAAGAGGCGGGGCACCGTTGAGGCCACAGTTCTATCCCAATGCACATGACCTTATTTGATAAGCAGGAAAGGCAGCATCAGTCACCTCGGAAATGAAATGCCCAGGAAGAAGAAGAAGAGCTTTTCTAACCCCTTTAAGGGGGCTCAAAGCGGCTGACAAACCACCTGTTCTTCTCCCCACCAGCTCAGAAAGAGAGCTGTGACTAGCCTGATGACACCCAGCTGGCTTGGTGGAAGAGAAGAAAGAAGAAGAAGGGTTGGCTTTTATACCCTGCTTTTCTCACCCTCCACGGGACTCAAAGCAGCTGACAAACTTTCTGTTCCTCGCCCCACAATGAACAACCTGTGAAGTCAGTGGGTCTGTGAGAGCTCAGAAAGACAGCTGTGACTAGCCCAAGGCCACCCAACTGGCCTCATGGAGAAGTTCCGAATCAAACCAGGAGAGATCCAGAAGAATCCCACGCTCTAACCACAAGACCAAACTGGAAAGAGGGTATATGGATTCAGGGCCCAGGGTACCAGACCCAATGGGGAATTCCTACTGAGCCAGTTTGGTCCAGGGGTTAGGAAGCCAGACTCTTTATCTGGGAATACGGGGTTTGATTCCGCCTTCCCCCATGAAGCCAGCTGGGTGCCCTTGGGCTAGTCACAGCTCTCTTCTGAGCTCTCACAGCCCCACCCACCTCCCACGGTGTCGGTTATGGGGAGAAGAACAGAAGGTTTGTCAGCCACTTTGAGTTCCCTTAAGTGAGTGAGAAAAGCAGGGTAGAAAAGCCAACTCTTCCTCTTCTTCTTTGTCCTTAAGGGTCAACTGCCACGCCTGGAAGCTACAGATCGATTGCTCTACTATCCTTGAGATCATCATCTGATCCCCTGAAGGCAAAAAGACCCCCTTACCTCCTGTGAAGGCGTCCACTCTTTTTCCAAGGTTCCTTTCAATCAACACAGTGTCTGGTGCATACAGGACCACTGTGAAGACAAAAGATACAGTATATAACATATTATACGGCATTATTTTCCGTTCCTTCCCATCCGATCCCATTATACTACATTAAACTAGTATGCTATGCTGTATTTATCATCATTTATTTCTGCGTGGGCCTTCAGGCATTCTGCCCATGGTGTAGTTTTACAAAAGATTACCAAAGACTGCAGGATAAGTCTTAGTATCAATAAACTGAAGCTGAATCCAGGCATGACAGAGGGGCTGCGTGTCAAAGGGTCTCGGGTCCACGTCGTTGGGAGACACCCTGTCCTCAGTGAGGTTGCAATGCCCTGGATGGGACAGGTGAGAAATTTGGAGGTGCTCTCGAAGCTTGAAGCTCAGGTGGAGGCCGTGGCCAAGAGCGCCTGTTCCCAACTATGGCCGGTGCGCCAGTTGAGACCCTTTTGGGACAGAGATGACTTGGCCACCGTTATCCATGCTCTGGTTACCTCTAGATTTGGACTACTGTAATGCGCTCCTCATGGGGCTGTGGCCTGATCCAGCAGGGCTCCTCTTAGGTTCTTATGGACTAGATAGGCTGTGGCCTGATCCAGCAGGGCTCCTCTGAGATTCTTATGATCTGTGTCCTGATCCAGCAGGGCTCCTCTTAGGTTCTTAGGGACTAGAAGGGCTGTGGCCTGATCCAGCAGGGCTCCTCTTAGGTTCATATGAACTAGGTGAGCTGTGGCCTGATCCAGCAGGGCTCCTCTCAGGTTCTTAAGGACTAGATGGGCTGTGGCCTGATCCAGCAGGGCTCCTCTTAGGTTCATATGAACTAGGTGAGCTGTGGCCTGATCCAGCAGGGCTCCTCTCAGGTTCTTAAGGACTAGATGGGCTGTGGCCTGATCCAGCAGGGCTCCTCTGAAGTTCTTTGGTTCTAATTCAGACGTCCATATGTGTATGTATCTGTACACATTCCATACATATCCCTACGCATCTTGTGCTTATCCATACACACAGGATATGTACAGTGTGAAAACAGGATGCATACCGGATAAACACAAGACGCGTAGGGAGGCATACAGATGTATATGAGATTCGTGTCATCAAATACGTATCAAATATTCATACGAATAGATACGAATGCATTCGTATTGGTTCTAGTGTCCAAACATTTGTTTTTCTTTATTTGTACAAATTCAGATAATCTGAATATTCAGTTCAAAATGAATCAAATGTCTTGCGAAAGTTGCGAACACTTCCACACTGACCATAAAACAAAGAGGGGTGCAGGACATGGGATACAGGCAGTGCCCCCCCCCCCCAACCAGATCCTAGACAACTTTAGTTACTTTGTCCCATTCTGGAAGAACTACATTCTGGGGAAACTAGGTATCAGAGGCCAGATAAGGTTGGCTCCCAGCTTAGCTCTACAGAGATGCTATTCCATTTCTGTGGGGCCACCACGGAAAAGGCAACGCTGATGGTAGTGAACCTACAAGAAACTGAGGAGGGACTAGTAAGGTTAAAGTTCTTACCAACATGCTTGGGAAATATTCCTTTTGCCTGCAGGTCCCGAGCCAATTCGCGGGTTTCAGGAAGTCCTTCCATAATCCAGCCCTGGTGGAACAAAAGACGTGCAGCAGGGAATTATTTAAAAGGAGGGCACTGTACAAAATTCCCTCCTGATTTGCTATGTCTCTAGACGACTGCAATGAATTCTGGCAGGCAGGAAATCCAAAAATCACAACTGCTCCGAACCAGGAGAATAGGTCACAGTGAGTGATGCCACCGGGATTTGTTAAGAGGTCTACTGGCCATACATTGGCTTCTGGCCTAAATTCAAGGCACTGGTAGAAGAAGAAGAAGAGTTGGCTTTTCTACGCCAATTTCTCACCCATTTAAGGGGACTCAAAGCGGCTGACAAACCTTCTGTTCTTCTCCCCGCAACAGAACACCCTGTGAGGTACATAAGATCATAAGAGGAGCCCTGCTGGATCAGGCCACAGCCCATCTAGTCCAGCACCCCCTCACACGCAGTGGCTCACCAAATGCTCATGGACATCTCAAGGAGAGACAAGGACAAACCTTCTCCTGCTCTCGAGTCCCAGCAGATGGCCTTAGAAGCATCCTGCTTTCCCCCTCAGCCCGAAAGATGTACCTAGGCTTGCATTCTAGTAGCCATTGATACATCTGTCATCCATAAATTTGTCTAACTCTTCCTTAAAGCCATCTAGTCTGGTAGCTGTCACCACCTCTTCCAGCAGCAAATTCCATAAACTGATGGCCCTCTGGGTGAAGAAATTACTTGTCGAATCTGACTCCTCCTACCCATCAGCTTCATAGAGTGCCCCCTGGTTCTAGTCTAATGTGTTAGAGAAAATAATTTTTTTCTATCCACTTTATATATATATAGGTGATTTTAGATAAGACCTCCCTTACCTGAAACTGAAAACAGCATTAAAGCATCCATTCGTCCTTCAGCAGGTAGTCACATGACTCTATGCCAGTGTTTTTGAATGAAGTGGGAATAGGTAGGAGCAAACATTACAAGCAAATGTCACTATTTTATCTCCATGGCTTAACCTAATGGCATGATAAGGTAGGTGGGGCTGTGAGAGCTCAGAAGAGAGCTGCGACTAGCCCAAGGTCACCCAGCTGGCTTCATGGGGAAGGGCAGAATCGAACCCGGTATTCCCAGATAAGAGTCTGGCTCCCTAACCACTGGTCCAAATTGGTACACAGCACTCCAGACAGTGGAAGGCAACAATCCCTTCCAAATATTTATGCTCAACCGGTCTCCAGTTTTTGACATTTGATTCGTTTTGAATTGCATAGGTTTTGAATAGGGATATAAGAGACAATCTATGTTTAATTGCTTTTCCAATCTGTTATATTTGGTACGGATGTTGAGCTCTCTTTGCTAATAAATCCCCGGTTCCCATTTAAAAAGCCGTTTTGATTAACAGAATGCGCACAAGAAAGACACACAGAGGGAGAGGAAGAAACCCAGAGATCCTCAGCTTTTTATATCCAGATAAATTTTTGCTTCACCCAAAACTATTTGGGAAGGAGGAGATGGGAAGTCTAGATATTCTGAAATATTCAGGAGGGTAACATCCCACACAGAAGGCAAAAAGCAACTAAACAGAGCCAAAGAGCAAAGAATTATACAGGAAAATCAGCTATAATGGAAAGTTCCCAATTCACATAGCTAATGAAGCAACCAGGCTCAAGAGATCTACGCAGAAAGAAGAAGGAGAAGAAGAAGAGTTGGCTTTTCTACCCTGCTTTTCTCACCCATTTAAGGGGACTCAAAGCGGCTGACAAACCTGCTGTTCTTCTCCCCACAACAGAACATCCTGTGAGGTCAGTGAGGCTGTGAGAGTTCAGAAGAAGAGCTGTGACTAGCCCAGGGTCACCCAGCTGGCTTCTTGTAGGAAGAAGAAGAGTTTGTTTTTCTACCCCGCTTTTCTCACCCATTTAAGGTCAGTGGGGCTGTGGGAGCTCAGAAGAGAGCTGTGACTAGCCCAAGGTCACCCAGCTGGCTTCATGTACATAGAAGAAGAGTTGGCTTTTCTATACCCCACTTTTCTCACCCATTTAAGGGGACTCAAAGCAGCTGACAAAGCTTCTTTGCTCCCTAAAGGACTTGTTATACCCAGGTAATTGTTGGAGTGAACATCTTCTTTACTTTTATTTGTTAAAAAAAGAACAAAAAGAGAAGGGATGTGCACAAATGCATTTTTTGCCTTTGAATTCAAGTCGATTCAAACATTTGAATGTCTAATTCGATTCGAATTTTAAAAATCCAGATTTTTGAAAAATTTGACTTGAATCCAGATTATCTGAAACTGTACATTCAAAAATCCATTCGAATCCAGATTATCCGAAATCGTACATTCGAAAATCCTATTCGAACCCAAAAATATGAAATGTCGGGAACATTCGCATTTGATTTTTGAATTCATGTGGGTCCCATTTTTCTCCTGTATACATCCCATTTTAATCCCATTCAAAATCTCGTATCTGGTTTTCGAAAATCCAAAATTCGTTCAAATGTCCAAATTCCGATTTTCAAAAATCTGATTTGAATTGGAATCTTAATGTTTGATGGACTCAAACTGGATTCCAATGAGGAGAGGGGGGGTGGAGAGGAGGGGACGCTGGTCCCCCGTGCCAGGGTTTGGAGCGTTTTGCAAGGGGATGCCTCCATCCGTGCCCAACGCGTACCCGGCCCACGTTGCCGGGAATGACATGGGGACACCCAAGATTTAATTTTGGTCCAGCACCTGGCCCACGCGAGCCCAGTCCGCGCCCAAACAGCGCCAAACAGCTTGCATGGGGCCAAAGACACACAAGAATCTTTTTTTTTTTTCCTATTAAGCTGCTCTGCCATCCAGCCATTTCCAGAAAGACATGAAATTACACGCACCCATGTAGACGCAAGATATTTTAATATTGCATTAAGCCATTAATAATTATCAGCGCCTACATCAACTTGAAGCCGTAATCGGTGGGGGATCCGAAAAGCGGCAGAAGTTTTCGGGGGAAACGTTATCTCCGCCAAGAGAAAAGCAGGGCATTCTAATTACACCAGAAAACAGATCCGTCGACTTGCAACGCCCTAATTAGACCAGTTTTATTAATATGCTGCACAGAAAATGACTCAAGGTAAACAGAGGCTTCAGTCTTGTGCGCTGACAACCGCTTTGCTGGGCAGCTTCCTCTATGCTCAGCCAAGACAGTGCTGATATGAAAGAATTCCTGGGATTTAAGAAACAGGTGAAGGATGGTGGGATATTTCTTAAATCCCAGGAATTCTTTAATATCAACACTATTTTGGCTGAATCTGTAGGATCGCTGGAAATTAAAGTATTGCATGAGCTTTGTGAACAGACAGGTACCATTTTGGTACGTCTGGCCACCAAAATTTCAGAATGCAGGTGGTACAAATTCACGGATGACAGGTGTGTCAATAGCTACTAGAATGGATGCCCAGGTACATCCTCCAGGCTGGGGAGACAGGCAGGAGAGGCCTCTAGAGGCCATTTGCTGGGATTCAAGAGCAGGTGAAGGTTCTGCTGAGATGCTCATGAGCAATTGGTGGCCACTGTGTGAGACAGGATGCTGGACTGGATGGGCTGTGGCCTGATCCAGCAGGGCTCCTCTTAGGTTCTTATGGACTAGATGGGCTGTGGCCTGATCCAGCAGGGTTCCTCTTAGGTTCTTATGGACCGGATGGGCTGTGGCCTGATCCAGCAGGGCTCCTCTTAGGTTCTTATGGGCTAGATGGGCTGTGGCCTGATCCAGCAGGGCTCCTCTCAGGTTCTTCACATTGTGGCTTCCAGTTTCTATCAAAAGGATCAATCGTAGCCCTGCAATGTGCGGAGGCAGAGGGCCACGGATCCACGTGCCACGTGATAGGAGTGCATTCCCGTCGCCGATTTGCCACGTTTAGGGCGTGTGATTTCATTTTATTTATTTTTTGCAGCTAAGAGTTCTGAGCAAAGCCCTAAGAGTCCACAAAAAAAGAGAGGAGATATCTAAACAACCAACTTGCTTGTAATTAATCACTTTTCAAGGCGCCAAGCTTATGCATTATAAATAACCCCTCTCCAGAACAGATATATGGGTCATTCTCCCCCCCCCCTCCAAAGGTCTCCCCAATCCAGGGCCCCAGCCAATGCCTAATTAGAATACATTATCCGTCGACTTGACACTTCAGTGAAATGTCTGGTCCGCCGTGGAGGGGCAGCTCTGCTCGGCGCGGGTTTATTGATATTCCACCCTGTTCCCTTTGCTCTGCCCCCAGCGGCTCGGATCTGTTTTATCACACATCAAAAGGGCCGTATGCTCAGGGCAGGGGGGGGGGCTCCCCACGCGTGGCTCAGCGCCGGCGGTCTGGAACAGCTGCACGTAGGATGTTATCACAGAAGGGACAAGCTCCAAGCAGATGTCAGTGATAAAAAAAACGATGGGAAGACGAGGATGGTTTTTAAAAAGAGAGAGGGGGAGGGAGGGAGGGAGGACAGGGAATGACTTACAGAGAGGGAGGGAAGGAAGGAAGGAAGGAAGGAAGGAAGGAAGGAAGGAAGGAAGGAAGGAAGGAAGGAAGGAGAGGGAATGGCTTACAGAGAGGGAGGGAAGGAAGGAAGGAAGGAAGGAAGGAAGGAAGGAAGGAAGGAAGGAAGGAAGGAAGGAAGGAGAGGGAATGGCTTACAGAGAGGAAGGGAAGGAAGGAAGGAAGGAAGGAAGGAAGGAGAGGGAATGGCTTACAGAGAGGGAGGGAAGGAAGGAAGGAAGGAAGGAGGGAAGGAAGGAAGGAGAGGGAATGACTTACAGAGAGAGAACCAGTTCAAATTTGAACCGGTTTGAATTTGAACCAATTTGAACTTGAACCGGTTCAAATTTGAACTGGTTTGAATTTGAACCAATTTGAACTTGAACGGTTCAAATTTGAACTGGTTTGAATTTGAACCAATTTAAACTTGAACGGTTCAAATTTGAACTGGTTTGAATTTGAACCAATTTGAACTTGAACCGGTTCGAATTTGAACTGGTTTGAATTTGAACCAATTTGAACTTGAACCAGTCTGAATTTGAACCAATATGAACTTGAACTGGTTCAAATTTGAACAGGTTCAACACATCTTCAATAGAGAAGGTTCCGGTATCTAAAAGCCACAAAAACCAAGATGGCAATGATGATGATGAAAACCAGAAGGGTGATAATAAAACTTGTATAACGGAAAAGCAACACGTGGATCATCAGTGTGGCAGTAGGAGGGGAAACCAGAAGAAATCAGCAGATATAAACAGCTGTAGATTGAAATGGATCACCCAGGGCATGTGCCTTTGGTTTAGTTTCAAAAGACAGGGGAGGGCATCTTAACACCATGGGCATTGTTAGAATTTCCAGTTTGGTCTAGTGGCTAGGGAGTCAGACTCTTATCTGGGAATACTGGGTTTGATTCTGCCCTCCTCCACAAAGCCAGCTGGGTGACCTTGGGCTAGTCACAGTTCTCTTCTGAGCTCTCTCAGCCCCACCAACCTCACAGGGTGTCTGTTATGGGGAGAAGAATAGAAGGTTTGTCAGCCACTTTGAGTCCCCTTAAGTGCGTGATAAAAGCAGGGTAGAAAAGCCAACTCTTCTTCTTCTGGTGTAAGGGTGTGATAGAAATATAAATAATAAATAAATAATAAATGAAAGCCTGTTGCAGGAGGACCCTTCCAGTCCAAATCCATCACATTGCCCTCTTCTAGCTCAAAAGACTCCAGAACAGATGCTCTACGTCCCCCTCATCATACTGGAGCCAATATCAGGCCTCTGGAAAAAAAAAAGAAGAAGAAGATATGGAAACAGAGCTACATAGCTGTCAAGCTGCAGCTGTCGGAATATGCAATACCTGATGTACTACATTGCCACCTGGCTTCTAGCCAGGGTCATGCAAATCAACTTGCACTGTACCTGACACAAGGAGGAGAGCTGAGAAGGCCAGTTTCTCATTGGCAGCTAAATGCTGTTTACATGCAGAATGCCAGGTTTACCGGCCTTATGTCCCAAGCCAAGGAGGAAGTTTCCGCTTGGCCTGTAAAGCACAACTCCAGCCTGTGCCTTAATTAAAAAATAATAATAAAAGGAGAAGCATAACTACATTTACTGCGTTTGCTTTTTGCAGCTGAGGACGGTTTGGTAGCTATTTTCCTTAATGAACCTTTTAAGAATATAAGAACCTAAGAGGAGCCCTGCCGGATCAGGCCACAGCCCATCTAGTCCATAAGAACCTCAGAGGAGCCCTGCTGGATGAGGCCACAGCCCATCTAGTTTATGAGAACTTAAAAGGAGCCCTGCTGGATCAGACTACAGCCCATCTAGTCCATAAGAACCTAAGAGGAGCCCTGCTGGATCAGGCCACAGCCCATCTAGTCCATAAGAACCTAAGAGGAGCCCTGCTGGATCAGGCCACAGCCCATCTAGTCCATAAGAACCTAAGAGGAGCCCTGCTGGATCAGGCCGCAGCCCATCTAGTCCATAAGAACCTAAGAGGAGCCCTGCTGGATCAGGCCACAGCCCATCTAGTTTATGAGAACCTAAGAGGAGCCCTGCTGGATCAAGCCGCAGCCCATCTAGTCCATAAGAACCTAAGAGGAGCCCTGCTGGATCAGGCCGCAGCCCATCTAGTCCTTAAGAACCTAAGAGGAGCCCTGCTGGATCAGGCCACAACCCATCTAGTCCATAAGAACCTAAGAGGAGCCCTGCTGGATCAGGCCATAGCCCACCTAGTCCATAAGAACCTAAGAGGAGCCCTGCTGGATCAGGCCACAGCCCATCTAGTCCATAAGAACCTAAGAGGAGCCCTGCTGGATCAGGCCGCAGCCCATCTAGTTTATGAGAACCTAAGAGGAGCCCTGCTGGATCAAGCCGCAGCCCATCTAGTCCATAAGAACCTAAGAGGAGCCCTGCTGGATCAGGCCCCAGCCCATCTCGTCCAGCATCCTGTCACACAGAGTGGCCCACCAAATGCTCATGGGCATCTCAAGCAGAGACAAGGGCAAACTTTCTTCTGCTTCAACTCCCAGCAAATGGGCTTAGAAGTGTCCGGCTTCCTGCCCCGCCCCCAGCCTGCAAGATGTACTTAGGCATCCATTCTAGTAGCCATTGATGCATCTCTTGTCCATAAATTTGTCCAACCCTTGCTTGAAGCCACCTAGACTGGTAGCTGTGAGCACCTCTCCTGGCACCAAATTCCATAGACCGATGACCCTCTGGGTGAAGAAATACTTCCCCTTCTTGGATCCAGCTCTCCTACCCATCAGCTTCATAGATGCCCCCTGTTCTAGTGTTGTGTGTGAGAGAAAAGAAATTTTCTCGGGAGGGCTGCAAGGATCCCTCGGTGCCAGTCAAAAAAATCCAGTTTAAAACCCAGACTTTTTGACCAGTCAGAACATAGCCTGAAGCTGAAAGCAACATCTCAGCTCTATTAGAGCTGGCCATGGTGCTGACACCTTCCTGCAAAAAAGACTCTTGAAAACACTGTACACGGACATCACTCATAGGATGCCGTGATTCCGTGCCAGGAAGCCACAGCATCATGGAAACTTCATCAGAGGAAGTACTGCTGGTGGGAGGACCAGGCTCTCAGTAAGTCAATGGCCCTTCACAGGGGGAGGCCCATTCTAATCCTTTTAGACAATGCCACTTGTGTAACTCCAAGTACGACAAGCAAAAAACCCAATCAGGTTGTGTAAGCCAGTGATACTGGGAAAGGAAGGGCCAGGCTCTCAATGGCCGTGTTCCCACGCAAGCTGTTTGGTCCCAATTGGGCACGCATGGGGCTGGGAGCAGGTCTGAGAGCGGATCTTGCCCGTCCCCGTACTAGATGTGCATGGGGAAGCGGCCAACAAGTCACGGACACCACAGAGGTGAGGCCCAGTATACCAGCATGTCAGTGGAGTTACCCAGGAGAGGCCCAACCTAACAATGTGAAGTCCATAGCCCCCGGGAGGCTGAATCGCATTACGGCCGCTTTTCCTTTAAGCAACTGAAGTTCCGTTTGAACTGAGCGGGTTCGGACAGAAGCAACGATGACCGCTATGCAAGGGGGGGGGCAGATTCAAAAGGAAGTTCGCATGTCAAAGCAAAACCATGTTACCCTTAAACCACGTTACGCAAGGCATGATGGGAATTTGGAGCCGACCGATTGCAATGGGTTCCCTCAGCGGGAGGTTTATGGGTTTTTTTCTACTAGCATTAGTACCCATTAAGGACCCACTAGGAACCCATTAAGGGCCCATTAAGCTCAGAGCAGGAAGACCCCATTTCCACTGCAGACCCCATTAGATCCACATTTGTTTCCACCAGTTCTAGGGAAATCTGGATTGAACAGGTCCTTCAGGACCTATAATCCGGATTTCCTGTCTACAATGGGGTCTTCAGACATCAAATCCGGATTATGCGGAGCACGTTTCCACCACAATCGGGCAATGGGGTCTAGGGGTGGCTCTGGGGGGGGCACACCCACGGGGGGGGGGGGGTGCCCTCAACCCCAAAGCTTCGAAGCCTGTGCACAATCTCCGAAGCTGGCTCCAAAGCCGGCTCCAAAAAATAGCACAGGCTTTGAAGAGGACCCCATGCGAGAGCAATGCCAATCCTATGGACCTTTGTCAAAGGCAAATCGCTCTGGAGAATCTTTGAAGAATCTCCAGAGCGTCTATGGAGATAGCACCCCCTGTCCCCCCAAAAAACTGGGGTGACGGGTGGACCCCATGTGGGTTGATCCAGATTCACCACATGGGTGCTCCGGGGTTTCCACTGTGGGCAGGCTAGCACCCATTGCTACTGAGTGCTGCACCGCCCGTGGGGACGCATCGGCTACCTCTCTTAATCCAGATCTATACTAGATCCAGATTAGCTGAAGGACCCATTCCTTAGATTCCTGGATTAAGGGAGGTCAGCGGGGGAAAAAACTAGTTGGACTTTCCCGCACTGGGGCTTCTTCAAGCTCTCTTTGGATGGGAAAACCAATTCAGCAAAACCACAGGTCCCTCCGACTGCCAGCGGGATCTTGCGCAGAACACGTTAGGCGCACAGGTCCCGATCTCTACTTCTGCACACCGCCAGCTCTAGAAAATAACGCCTGTGATAGGTTTTCTCAGCCTGCTCCAAGACCTTTCCCCCGACACGATACCTCACCGCCCTAACAGCATTTGTATTAGTAGAACAGGCCTTCCACGGTCCCCGCAGGGCCGTCAGTCAATAAAAGCAGATTCCTTTGAGGACGCAAGCGACATCTGTAAGCCCGGGAGTGTCAAAACAACGGCACACAAAATCCAGCATTCCTGCCGTCGGCGGGATGAAAGGCGGGCAATTAATGCTGCCAAATTACACCACCAGGACAGATAAAACAAACAGCTGGTCGTACAGTGGTCCAGCAGGCGGCTTCGTGCAATCTATTAACATTTCTTCTCCCCCCCTTTCCCGGGATAAAATACCGACTTCGGCGAGAAACCACAGAGCATAAATCTGGCTCAGGAAGAAAAGCCCAATGCCTCTTCGAGGCTCATTTATTTATATATTTTTGAGGCTGCCTCTGTATTTCTAGGAGCAAACCCAAGGTGGACTGCGTCTCCCTCACACGTGAAAGTCTGAAGTGCAAAACATTAAGGCATTCAGCACTTGGCAGCTGCAAACCAACAAACAGGGGGATAGGAACAGATCCCAGACCTGGTTCTCAAATGAGAGACAGGCAGGAGGCCAATTCAAGGTGTTAGCTCTGACTTATAAGGCCCTAAATGACTTGGGCCCCAAATATCTGAAGGAACGCCTTCTCCCACACCGACCTGCCCGTGCCCTAAGATCTGGAGGGGAGGCCCTCCTGCTTGTCCCACCACCCTAAGGTGGGCACCCGGGAAAGGGCCTTCTCGGTAATGGCCCCCAGGTTATGGAAAAGTCTCACCCTCAAGGCGCATCACAACCCTTCTCTGTATATATTCAGGAAGGCAGTGAAGACGCGCCTCTTTGCCCTGGCCTTTGGCTGATGTGATTATACATTCGCCTCCATAGCAGATACTAATATTTTAGTATTTTAATATGCTGAATTTAAAAAACGTTTTTATGTATATTTTTGGTTTCTAATATGGGTTTTAATTTGTTGTGTTAAGGGTTGTGCCCTGCCCTGAGACCTTCGGGTATAGGGCAGGATAGAAATAGAAATAGAAATAGAAATAGAAATAGAAAGGAAGGAAGGAAGGAAAGAAAGAAAGAAAAAGAAAGATCATTTGCATGGAGTCAAGAGCAGATGTAGGGTTTTGCCTTCATCTTCTGCTTCCAATAACCAGATGGAATTGATGGAACATTGTGTAGGACAGGATCCTGGACTAGATGGGCTGTGGCCTGATCCAGCAGGGCTCCTCTTAGGTTCTTATGGACTAGATGGGCTGTGGCCTGATCCAGCAGGGCTCCTCTTGGGTTCTTACGGACTAGATGGGCTGTGGCCTGATCCAGCAGGGCTCCTCTTAGGTTCTTATGAACTAGAAGGGCTGTGGCCTGATCCAGCAGGGCTCCTCTGAGGTTCTTATGGACTAGATGGGCTGTGGCCAGATCCAGCAGGGCTCCTCTCAGGTTCTTATGGACTGGATGGGCTGTGGCCTCATCCAGCAGGGCTCTCTTAGGTTCTTAGGGACTAGATGGGCTGTGGCCTGATCCAGCAGGGCTCCTCTTGGGTTCTTACGGACTAGATGGGCTTTGGCCTGATCCAGCAGGGCTCCTCTTGGGTTCTTACAGAATAGATGGGCTGTGGCCTGATCCAGCATGGCTCCTCTTGGGTTCTTATGGACTAGATGGGCTGTGGCCTGATCCAGCAGGGCTCCTCTTAGGTTCTTAAGGACTAGATGGGCTGTGGCCTGATCCAGCAGGGCTCCCCTTAGGTTCTTACGGACTAGATGGGCTGTGGCCTGATCCAGCAGGGCTCCTCTTGGGTTCTTACGGACTAGATGGGCTGTGGCCTGATCCAGCAGGGCTCCTCTTGGGTTCTTACAGACTAGATGGGCTGTGGCCTGATCCAACAGGGATCTTCCACATCACCTTCTGCCATCCCGAGGCAGCCTTAGCAAGTACCTGGATTGCCTATCTCCAGACTATGACCAAACTTCAATGATCTTCCTTAGACTGACCAGTGAAGATTTCATTGTCATAATTCCATTTATCGCTTCTTCTTCTTCTTCTTTTTCTCTCTTCTACTTTCCGTAGCATTACTGTTTCTTCCAGGAAGTTTGGTCTCCCCAAAATGTGTCCAATTTGCCACCATTTAAGCCTCGCTGTCTCTGCTTCTGATGGATACTGGGGTTTTATTTCATCCAGGAATCCTCTAACTGGCCTTTCTAGCTATCTGTGGTGTGCTCAGGGACCTTCCCCAGCAGCGAAGTTCGAAACAGTCGCCCCATCTCTGGACTTGCTTCAACACTGTCATGGGATCACATCATCCATAGTTACCAAATCGATTTTAAAAGAACATCTTTAGTTCCATGATGACTATATCCATCACTTGTTTATTTAGTGCAGTGATGGCCAACCTATGACACACGTGTCACAGGTGACACGCCAAGCCCTTTTGGGTGACACACATACCTGGGCATGTAGTACTTGCTTGTTGTTGAAGTGTAGAAAATACCAACTTTCAACTGAATATTAGCAAATGAAATTCAGCAACAAAAGTCACTAATGTAAAGAATTATTTGCTTTTGCTTTTAATAAAATACATATATCAAAAATATAACTTTTTTACTAGAGCTACAGATATCACAAAATTATGGATATTTCTAGATGTGACACAGCACCCGAGTTAAGCTAGGTTTTCTTGCGAATTCTGACACACCGAGCTCAAAAGGTTCGCCATCACTGATTTAGTGGCATGATGACCATATCCATCACTTGTTTATTTGGGCCTCACAGCAAATGCGCCCCAAACAGCTTCCGATTTTGATCTGTGAGCCAAACTCAGATCCATCTTTTGCTTACCCCAAATTGTCTCTACGCTTCCGGAACCGTGGCGCGGCATGAAGTCCAAACAGAGTCTTAAAGGTCTGGTTTTTGTCTGCATTAATACACATTTATGTAAATACGGGGAACTACATGAGATATTTTGCCCACTAGGGGAAAAAGAAACCCACATTAAGGCAGAAGGTGGTGGTGGGGTTGGTGGTAAAGATAAATAAATAGATAAATTACTGAAGCGGCTCAGCTTTAAAGAGCTCTAAGAGAAATCAGGCAGACCCAAATAATTCAAGCACAAGTGATTTGCAATGCAAAAGTTTAATTCTACTTTGCAAATTCAAAAAGAGTGGATAAATTATGGATTAAGGCACACAGTATTTTGTACAGGCAAACTGACAACCACTTTCCAGTCATTTAGACTTCCCTTCAAATCTTTCACGTTTCTTCCCCAAGAACAATTCAAAAAGACTGCTGCCATTTTCACGTAGGTGAAAGAAAGCGAAGGGACAGAGAGAAAAAGATTCCCTTAAAAAAATTATACTGATTGGCCTTTTAAATAGGAGAAGACAGAAAAGCTACAGGGTTTTTAATAGTTGATGAATTAAAAATAATTCTACAGATTTCTTTTCCCCTTTCCTCTTTGCTTGGATCTTTGATAATGGGTACTATATTATGAAATAGGAGTTTGTAGAAGAATTAAGCGTTAAGGGCTCATCAGTTAGAATGCTTAAGAGTTTACCGCCTGTGATGGAAGCCTCCGCGCAGTTTTCTTGGTAAAGATACGCAAGTCGTTTCCCATGACTTTCTTCCAGGGAGACGCCAAGGACTGAAGCTCTGACTGTTGGCTTTCCAGGTACGTGCATAACCACAGAGATATGGACACTACATAGAAACTTCAATGCAGTTTTCTTGGCAGAGATGCATAAGCAGTTTGCTATTCCCTTTTCTGGGGAGATGCTGGGAATGACACTTGCAGTCTTCTCTTGCCAAGAATTTGTGACTTTCTCTCTGCCACTGAATTATGGCCACTACACAGATACCTTCATGTGGCTTTCTTGGCAAATACAGTAATAGTTTGCCATTCCTTCTACTGTGCATTCCAATACATACTCATGGCCCAGAGTCTAGGGGCCACCACAGAGAAGGCCTTGTTGTATGTCCCTATGCCTCGTAACTCTGCAAAAGAAGGAACTCCAAGAACACCCTCTCCTTGAGATCTCAGTGTATGGGCAGGTCTATATGGGAGAAGGCACTCCTTCAGATATTCAAGGTCCAGAGTCTAGGGACCACCACAGAAAAGGCCCTCTTGCATGTCTCCGTGCTTCAAACCTTTGCAAGAGGAGGAACGCCATGAAGGCCCCTTCCTTGAGCTCTCAGTGTACAGGCAGGTCAATATGGGAGAAGGCGCTCCTTCAGATACCCAGGGCCCAAGCTGTTTAGGGCTTTAAATGTTAGTGTCGACACCTTGAATTGGGCTCGGTAGCAAATAGGTAACCAATGCAGACCCTTTAAGACAGGTCCGGCCAGAGACAGAATTTCTCCCGGACCCCAAAAATGCATCCAAAATTGTAAACTCACCGTCAGAGGCATTAACTCAGAGGTGTTCACAAAGTGGGACCGTCAGGGAAGGTACGCAGGGAACGCTTCCCCAGGTAGAACAGGACACAGCTGCTCTGATCAGTAGCATCCAGGAAGGCCCTGCAAGGTGATCTGCTGATCACCTCCAGGTGTTTCAAATGTGATTAATCAGGCTTCTACTGCCTCCACTGGACCACTCACCTGTACTTCAAGAGGGGCTTGAGCACTCTCCAATCTTGTCTGAATTTGGAAACGAAATAAGGTGGTTGGGCCTGGGCCATACATATTGAATGCATAAGAGGAGCCCCGCTGGGTCAGGCCACAGCCCATCTAGTCCAGCATCCCGTCTCACCCACCGGCCCACCAATTGCTTCTGGGCATCTCAGGCAGAAGGCAAAAGCAAAACTTTCACCTGCTCTTGAATCTCCAAAAATGGCCTTCAAAGGCATCCTGCCTGTCTCTCCAACCTGGAGATGGTGCCTAGGCATCCGTTCTGGTAGCCATTGATACACCTGTCCTCCATGATTTAAGAGATGTCATGCTGGATCAGGCCACAGCCCATCTAGTCCAGCATCCCATCGCACACAGTGGCCCACCAGCTGCTTCTGGGCATCTCAAGCAGAAGACAAAGGCAAAACCTTCACCTGCTCTTGATGCCTGGCAGACTGCCTTCAGAGGCCTCCTGCCAGGCTTTCCAACCCAGAGATGGTGCCTAGGCCTCCATTCTGGTAGCCATTGACGTACCTGCCCTCCATGAATTTGTCTAAAAGCTATCCACCTCTTCTGGCAATATATTCCATAGACCAATGGTCCTCTGGGTGAAAAAACGCTTCCCCATGTCTGTCCTAGCTCTCCTGCTCATCAGCTTCATAGAGTGACCCCCAATTCTAGTGTCATGTGACAGAGAAAAGGGTTTGTCCCTATCCACCTTTTCCACACCATGGATGATCTTACATACTTCAATCAGGTCACCTCTTAAAGGTACTTAGAACTACCACCTGTGATAGGTAACTCTGGCAAATAGGAAAAAAGGCCCAAGGAGAAAAGTATGCAGCTACTTTGGTCTCATTGGTCTAGTGGTTATCTGGGAATACTGGGTTTGATTCCGCCCTCCTCCATGAAGCCAACTGGGTGGGCCTTGGGCTAGTCACAGCTCTCTTTCTGAGCTCGCACAGCCCCACCTACCTCACAGGGTGTTCTGTTGTGGGGAGAAGAACAGAAAGTTTGTCAGCTGCCTTGAGTCCCCTTCAATGGGTGAGAAAAGCGGGCTAGAAAAGCCAACTCTCCTCCTCCTCCTCCTGCACAAAGACGGCTGGGTGACCTTGGGTGAGTCACAGCCGTCTTTCTGAGCTCTCTCAGCCCCAAGAAAACTTTCACGGTGTTCGTCCCCTTTTGTCCCCCAGAGCCACGCTTGGCATGATGGTTCCTCCACCTCCACCTTTTTTCTGGGCCAAGCAACCTGGTTAGGAGGGGACGGGGCGCCGCTTCCTTTCATAAGGTTATTTCCTTGCATGTGGAATTCGCTTCATAAGAAACAAACGCTTGGAGAGAAAGAAAATCCATCCTCCCAGGAGCTAATAAGACTCAAGCTTTTATTTACCCATCTCTTGGCACAAATTCCGCCTCTTTGATTAACACACCTTTTGTTAAATATGCATGACAATATTTTTAAACATCTTTATTTATTCATACGCTGTTACATAAAATACGTCTTCAAAGCCACCGTGGCTGATTTAAATAGGCCTACTTGAGGAAAAGAGGGGAGGGGGCCCCAGGTAGGAGGCCATGAGTGGTGGCCACAGAAATGGGGGGGGCACATTTTGTGATGTCGCCGTCACGGACGGAGCTAAACAGTGCCACAAAATCCACACACAAAGGGTGGGGGGGTGATGCGCAAAGCAAGACGCCACAGGGGGACGCATTGACGGGGAAACTTGAGATACGCCAGCCTTCCGAGTTGCACAAACTTTTGGGCTGCCTCCAAAGGCCTACTGGGGGGGGGGGGGGGCTGCAAGGAGAAGAAGGTGTGGACTGGTGTGGGCTCCCATGTGCTGCTGGTTGGCTCTTGAGGGAACAGGCTATGGAGCAGATGGGCCGTGGGTCTGATCCAGTAGAGCGTTTCTTAGGTTCTTTCGTCTCTGAAGGCCTGCTGGGTCCGATCCAGTGGACCATTTCTTAGACTGTCTCTGAAAACCTGCTGGTTCTGATCCAGTAGACCTTTTCCTAGGTTCTTTTGCCTCCGAAGGCCTGCTGGGTCTGATCCAGGGGACGAATTCCTAGGTTCTTTTGCTTCTGAAGGCCATTTGGGTCTGATCAGGTGGACCATTTCCTAGGTTCTTTTGCTTTTGAAGGCCGGTTGGGTCTGATCCAGTAGACCTTTCCTTAGGTTCCTTCGCCTCTGAAGGCCGGTTGGGTCTGATCCAGACCGACCTCCCATCCCCAGGACCCATCCCTTTCCCTTTGTGTACCGCCACAGAACGCAACAGAGTCCTCACCCCGCCTCTGGCTTTCTCTCAACTGCTAAATGCAACATTTTTCTTAATCACAGCTGAGCCAGAGATAACAGCACATAATGAAAAGCGTTGCCTCTGTTCATTCAATACCCATTAACACTAACATCATCTATTGATTCCCCCCCCCTCTTTTTTTTTTAAAGCATTGCTGGTTTATGAGCTTTGTCCACTCGGAGCTGAGCCAGTCGCCGGAGGCAGTGAACACAGCTAACACAGTTTTCCCCGTCTGATGCTCTTAGCATATGCGGCCTATTCCCCTCCTCTTTCCCATTCAGTTCCTAGCACTGCAAATTCCCCACACAGATATTCAGCCAAGCTTCACCCTGCCAATGTACTTCTTTGCAAGAGAATGAGGGTCCCTCCAAAGGCTGGTCTTCCTAGGACTATGTTGGGAACCATCAGAGCTGACCACAGCAAAACCGATAAACGCCAGCTCAGATCCATGGAGCTTATAGGGCCTGCCGGTTGGCTGAGAATAAGAAAAGAGGAGTTGAGTTTTCTACCCCGCTTTTCTCACCCATTTAAGGGGATTCAAGGCAGCTGACAAACCTTCTGATCTTCTCCCCACAACAGAACATCCTGTGAGGTTGGCGGGGCTGGGACAGTTCAGAAGAGAGCTGGGACTAGCCCAAGGTCACCCAGTTGGCTTTGTGGAGGTAGAGGAAGAGAAGAAAGAGTTGGCTTTTCTAAAACACTTTTCTCACCCATTTAAGGGGACTCAAAGCGGCTGACAAGGCTTTCTGTTTTTCTCCCCACAACAGAACATCCTGTGAGGTCAGTGAGGCTGTGAGAGCTCAGAAGAGAGCTGTGACTCGCCCAAGGTCACCCAGCTGGCTTCATGCGGGAGGGCGGAATTAAACCCGATATTCTCAGATAAGAGTCCGACTCCTTAACCACTAGACCAAACTGGAATTGCTGCTCTTGCAAAAGTACTTGTATGCAGGAGGAGGAGGAAGAGGAATTCATTTTTATACCCCACTTTTCTCACCTCTAAGGGGACTCAAAGCAGCTGACAAACATTCTGTTCTTCTTGCTACCACTCACATCCTGTAGGTGGGGCGGTGAGAGCTCAGAAAGAGGAAGAAGAAGGAGGAGGAGGAGGAGTTGGCTTTCATAACCTGCTTTTCTCCTCCTTAAGGGGACTCAAAGCTACTGACAAACCTTCTGTTCTTCTCCCCACCACAGACACCCTGTGAGGCGGCCAGGACTGTGAGAGCTCAGACAAAGAGCTCTGACTTGCCCAGGGCCACCCAGGTGTGTGGAATCGAACCGGGAGACTATCAGCCAGCAGTCCAGCCCTCTCATCCAAGACCAAACTGGAAGAGTGTGATAAAACCACAGGGGAGCGGGTGGCCACTCGCTCACGACAAACAAGCTAAGAGCCCAGGTTTGCCCTGGAGTTAATTTCCTCCTTCTGCCTGGCAGGAGCGTCGAAAGGCGATGGCAGGCTCTGAGCAAGCCCTGGCCATCCAGAGGCCCCCTCTGAGGGGTACTATGTCTTTCAGGAGAGTTGTGGCATCCCTCTGAAGCGAGGCTCTTACCATGGAAATGACGTCTTGGAACTGCATTCGCTCTTCGACCAGGCCAGCCCACAGCGTATCTGGGATTTTCTATGTATGAAAAGAAAAGAAAGAGAATAGTTTAGATATCTCAACAAGGCAGTTCAAACAGGAAACTGAACACATCCTCTTTCCGGTGTTTCTAAGACCCTCGTTCTGGATGGCGGCTACAGGGTCTCTTGCAAACTCCCCAAATGCAGAAAATAGCAGGAAGACTCAAAACTTTATTATGTTTTTAACCTGTTTTTTAAAAAATAAAAAATTAATTTATATGTTTTAATTATTTTTAAACAAGGACTTCTCGGTGGTAGCCCCCAGAGGTGCACCCTTCACCTTCACTAAATACATTCAGGAGGCAAAGACACACCTGTTCACGTGGCCCTTTGCCTGAGGAAACAGCGTCCTCTCCCTGCTTCCAGGCAGCGTTAGTGGGTTCTTTTTAATATGTTTTTACTCTTGTGTCCCAAAGAAGGAGGGAGGGAGGGAAGGAGGAAAGAAGAAAGGAGGAAGGGAAGGGAAGGAAGAGGGAAGGAGGGAAGGAGGGAGGGAGGGAAGGAGGGAGGAAGGGAAGAAGGAAAGGAAAGGAGGGAAAGAGGAAGGGAAGAGGGAAGGAGGGAGGGAAAGAGGAAGGGAAGGAGAGGGAAGGAGAGAGGAAAGGGAAGAGGGAAGGAGAAAAGAAAAAGAGGAAGGGAAGGGAAGGAAGAGGGAAGGAGGGAAGGAGGAAGAGAAGGAGGATAGGAGGGAGGGAAAGAGGAAGGGAAGGGAAGGAGGGAAAGAGGAAGGGAAGGGAAGGAAGAGGGAAGGAGGGAAGGAGGAAGAGAAGGAGGGAAGGAGGGAGGGAAGGAGAGAGGGAAGAAGGAAAGGAAAGGAGGGAAAGAGGAAGAGAAGGAGGGAAGGAGGGAGGGGGAGGGGAAGGGGAAGGGGAAGGGGAAGGGAAGGAGGGAGGGAAGGGAAGGAGGAAAGAAGAAAGGAGGAAAAGAGGAAGGGAAGGGAAGGAAGAGGGAAGGAGGGAAGGAGGGAGGGAAGGGAAGGGAAGAGGGAAGGAGAGAGGGAAGAAAGAAAGGAAAGGAAAGGAGGGAAAGAGGAAGGGAAGAGGGAAGGAGGGAAAGAGGAAGGGAATGGGATGGAAGGAGAGAGGAAAGGGAAGAGGGAAGGAGAAAAGGAAAAGAGGAAGGGAAGGAAGAGGGAAGGAGGGAAGGAGAAAGGGAAGGAGGGAGGGAAAGAGGAAGGGAAGGGGGAGGGAAGAAGGAAAGGAAAGGAGGGAAAGAGGAAGGGAAGAGGGAAGGAGGGAGGGAGGGAGGGGGGAAAGAGGAAGGGAAGGGAAGGAGGGAGGGAGGGAGGGAGGGAGGGAGGGAAAGAGGAAGGGAAGGGAAGGAGGGAGGGAGGGAAAGAGGAAGGGGAGGGAAGGAGGGAAGGAGGGAGGAAAGAGGGAAGGAGGAAGGAGGAAGGAAAGAGGGAAGGAGGAAGAGGAGGGAGGAAGGGAGGAAGAGAATGAGGGAAGGAGGGTGGGAAAGAGGAAGGGAATGGGAGGGAAGGATAGAGGAAAGGAGAAAAGGAAAGGAGGGAAAGAGGAAGGAAAGAGGGAAGGAGGAAGAGGAGGGAGGGAGGAAAGGAGGAAAGGGAAGGAGGGAAAGAAGGAGGAAGAAAAGGAGGGAAGGGAGAAGGAGGAAGGCAAGAGGGGAGGAGGGAGGAGGGAGGGAGGGAAGGAGGAAGGAAGGAAGGAAGGAAAGAGAAAGGAAAGGCGAAAGGAGGGAATGGGGGAACTACTCAGAGGACTTTAAAGAACACCGGACACAAAACATCCAAACTAAATGGCCAGGTGCATCCTTCAGTCCGCCAGGTAACCCAATGCGGCCTCTCTTCTTCTTTCCAAATATCCCTCCAGCCCCCCCCCCCCCCGCCTCCAGGCAGCTACACTGCCACAGGTATTTAAAATAAGAAAGGAGAGCGAAGGGTGGTGGTGGTGTGGGGGGGGGGGGACACAGAACTGTCGTGTTTCTTGGAAATCCGCCAGTCCCGCAGGAGGAGGCGTCAAAGCCTCCCGCAGCCTCCCGCGGCTGTAGCCGAGACGCGCGGCTTTGAGGCTGTCACAATACAAAGGTGCCACACGCTGTTCTCAGAAACAGCCCAGCCCGGGCCTCCGCCTTTGATGTGTCATTTCAGGGAGGCCAGGGGGCCCACCTTTCTTATGGCTTGCAAGATGCAGCCAGCCAAAGCCATGGCGGCTCCTCCGGCAAAGCAGAAGCGCTCTTCCGGCCTCCCATTTGGCCAGAGTCCGCAGGCGATGGGGGAAAGGGGACATTTGTCGAGGGGACATTTGGGGACAGGGCAGGGATCCGAGCAGTGTCAGCATCTGCCTGCCCAGGTATCTTACACTGACCATCTCCTGGGACGCCTTCTAGGCACAGAACTCCGACCCTCTTCCCATCTTTCGCACAGAGCAGCCCCAGGCCATCTCCCTTGACCGTCAGGAATGCTTTCAGGAAAGGATTAACCCACGAGGCAGGGTAGCCCAGTGGCTAGAGCACCAGCAAGGATCTCGGAGTTCCTGGGTTCGAGTCCCGGCTCATCCCTGAAAGCTCCCCAGGTGACCTTGGGCCAGTCCCAACTTCTCGTCTTGGCCTACTCTGCAGGGTTGTTGTGGGGATACAGCAAAGGGGAGGGAAAAGGTGTGCATGCCGTTGTAGAAATTCCACAAATAAACAAGTCAATGGTTTGAATGATCAGAGAAGAAGAGGAGGAGTTGGTTTTTCACCCCTAAGGAGACTCAAAGCAGCTGACAAACATTCTGTTCTTCTCCCTACAACTCACATCCTGTAGGTTTTCAGAGTGCAGGTATGTTATGGATACATATCAGATATGTACTGGCTACGTATTTGTTCATATCAGATATGTATTCATTCGTATCAGATACGTATTTGTACAAATACATATGAATAGATTTGTATCTAATAGAATTTTACCACATTTGAATGTGATTTATTTGTATGAATATGGATATTCAAACATTTGAATGCATTTGTGCACGCCCGTAATCAAGATTCAGTATAAGAGAGGGTTTTCAGCACTCTGGACAGCTCTCAAGACCTTAATTGTACCTAAGGTCTTTCTTGTTGGTTTTCTTTCCTATGCTTGCTAACATCCGGGTATTTTGGAAGAGGAACAATAACATGAAGAACTGGAATTATGAGAAACTCAGCATCGTTGTTGGATTTTCCGAACGGCTGTTGTATCAGGTTTTCAACCAACTGGCCTGGGGAATACATTAGGATTCCCACAGATAAGGATGGCAATATCAATATAGTCCCAGGAGAATTGTGGGTTCTTCCCATGACTGGAGGCACCCCAACACTCTCTCTGCCCCTGGCTTTGTTTCCATGACACAAGGACATGTAAGAAGAGGAGACCTGCTGGATCAGGCCACAGCCCGTCTAGTCATAAGAACCTAAGAGGAGCCCTGCTGGATCAGGCCACAGCTCGTCTAGTCATAAGAACCTAAGAGGAGCCCTGCTGGATCAGGCCACAGCCCGTCTAGTCCATAAGAACCTAAGAGGGGCCCCGCTGGATCAGGCCACAGCCCACCTAGTCCATAAGAACCTAAGAGGAACCCAGCTGGATCACGACGCAGCCTATCTAGTCCATAAGGACCTAGGAGGAGCCCTGCTGGATCAGGCCACAGCCCATCTTGTCCATCATCCTGTGCCACACAGTGGCTCACCAACTGCTTTCGGGCTTCAAGCAGAAGCCAAAGCAAAACCCTTCCCCTGCTCTCCCATTCCTGAGCATGGCCTTCAGAGGCCTCCTGCTTCTCTCCCCAGCCTGGATGAAGTACCCAGGCATCCGACAGCTAGCCACAATCTAAAAAGGCCTCTTGAAGACTCCATGGGTCAAGCTGAGGCACATACAGGAATTAAGAAGACACACTCATTTGGGATTCCAGTGTAAGGTCAGGCTTAGTGCTCTGAACAGAGGAGAAATGCTTCTGGTTTGGGTTTTTTAACTCTCTTTTTCTAGACAAACCTTGGCTAAGCCATGAGAGTATGTAAACCACTACAGAGATTTTTCTTTCCTTTTGTGTGTGTGTGTGCGCGCGCGCACTCCTCTCTACTGATTTTTACCGGATCTCCTTGACTTTCATGTCTCCCCACATAATAATCAAGGAAACCCTACAGGGTATCCTTGAAAGTGTTGCTGATTAGCCTGAAATATGGTAATAATGAGAATAATTAAGCCAAAGGGGATTTTGCCCACCCCACCCCTGCTTTTCCTTCTTCTTCCTTTTGGTTCATGCGTCGCTTCATAGTTTCCTCTCCAAATTAATTGCAGTTTGGCTAGATAAAATCATCTTTGACAAGGGAGAGATTAGGTTCATCCCAAACAAAGGGAGGGAGGGGAAAGGCAAGTTAAAAAGGAAACAGAGGCGTCAGGAAAAGGTACCTGTACAGGAGACAGAGATGGAGGATGGGCCTAAAATCTCTGCCAGAGATCAAGCAAGGGGGGTGGGGGCGGATTTGATACCTGGTCCCACTGCTTCAAGTCTTTCAAGATACCTGTGGAACATAAGAACCTCAGAGGAGCCCTGCTGGATCGGACCACAGCCCATGGAGTAGAGCATCATGTCCCACCCAGGGGCCCAACGATTGCTTCTGGGCATCTCAAGCAGAAGATGAAGGCAAAGCCTTCACCTGCTCTCAAGTCCCTGCAAATGGCCTTTAGAGGTCTCCTGTCTGTCTCTCCAACCTGGAGGCAGTACCTAGGCATCCATTCTAGAAGCCCTTGATACACCTTTCCTCCATAAATTATGAGGAAGCCTGCCAGATCATAGAATCATAAGAGTTGGGAAGGGACCTCCAGGGTCATCTAGTCCAACCCTCTCCTCAATGCAGGATTCCCTAAACCATCCCAGACAGATGTAGGTCCAGCCTCTGCTTGAAGACCTCCAGTGAAGGAGAACCCACCACCTCCCGTGGCAACCTATTCCACTGACTGATCACCCTCACTGTCAGGAAGGTCTTCCTACTATCTAATCTGTATTGACTCCCTTGAAGTTCCATCCCGTTGTTTCTAGTCCTCCTATCTTGTGCAAATGAGAACTGAGATGATCCTTCACGATCACGTCTCGTCTCAGGCTTCTAAACATTCCTAGATCCTTCTAACATTCCTCATAGACGTGGTTTCCAGACCACTCACCATTTTGGTAGCCCTCCTTTGGACTCGCTCTAGTTTTCTCAATGTCCTTTTTGAACTGGGGTGCCCAGAACTGGACACAGGACTGTAGATGAGGTCTGACACACGTAGAGTCAAGAGGAATAATTTATCAGGGTCTCCTTAACTCCATTTTACCCCATATGAGCTGAAAATGTCAATTTCAATTTCAACTGTCAGTTTCAAAGGTAGTATGGCTTCTCTTTAGAGAAGAAAAAAAATTAAAAAGAGTCCAATCCAGTTTTTTTTTTTTAAGTACATGTTCTCCTTATATCCAGAGAGGCACCTGGAGCAATAAACAGCGCCTGGAGTCGCAGATGAATTCCGAGGCGTTAAATATTTATTCTCAGCCCAGAACAGCCCAGGGTTCGATCGCTGTTCCTCCCTGAGCTGGAAGATTCTCAAAGACATAAAAGAGCCATGGAAAACATGGCCAGCATCACCGTTTACCTTTCCCTTCCATGCCGAGGTGGCATCGTTACCTCTTCACGCACACACACACCTGTTTGCTGTCTTTACATGCCTGGATTTCGCCCACCTGGGATGACCAGTCGCTGGCTAACAAAGTCTCCTGAGAGACAAGCGTTGTTTCAAGGAGTTTGCAAAGCCACATCGCCTGCAGGGAAAAGCAGAAGGGGACAGGGGGAGGAATAAAAGAGTGTGGCATCTATCCAAAGGAAACAAAGGTGCATTTGAAGAAAATAAATATATACCAACGCTGTCAGGAGTTCTGAACTTGAGGTCTGAGTGTACAACTTGGAGGGGGAATGCCGCTTCTATGGAAACAGGCATCTGTTACCACTGGGGGAATGGCAAGGGCATTATCAGCTGCTTAAGGGGCTAGAGAAAAGCTGCAAAAAAAATCAGCCCGTTGGGAAATCTAGCAGGTTCTTTCTGATGATGGTGCTTGCGCTACGTCCCACTGGACCGCTGCCCGCAGTAGCCACGGGCAGGAGAGCCGGTAGGGCGAAAGGCCGTTATCCATTCTGCAAAACGTTTGCTTTGCGTGAGACAAAGGTAAAGACGCCCCTCAAATGGGCTTTCACCCAGCGGCTGCATGGACACATCTGCGCATCTTTCCTTGCAGTTGATAGAGAAGCGGTTTGCCGCTGCCGCCTTCTGCCCTTTTTGCTATAGCCACTCTGTGGCGTTTTCCTGGCAGAGGCACGGAAGGGGGTGGCCATGATGACCACCTTCTGAGGGGACACTACAGACTGGATCACCGGTGATCACAGGCCCCAGAGCTGTTGCTCCGCCATAGAGCTTAGTAATGGCATGAATACCTTCACGCAGTTTTCTTGGCAGATACGGAGTGGTTTGCCTTTACCTTCTTCTGGGGAGATGCCAAGATTCGCACTTGCTACCCTCCCCTTTCCAGCCCTGTGCTCTGCCGCTGAGGTATAACCACTACATGGAGGCCTTAATGCAGTTTTCCTGGCAGGGACACAGCAGGAGATGAAGGGCCAAGGCTTCAGGAAGGGGCAGGGGCAGGTGAGTGTGACCATCAACCTCCTTAAGCCTTCACCTGCCCCGCACCTTCCTCCATAAGGGGCTGATCTTGTAAGGTATTCAAGCTTACACACCCCTCCCCACTAGATAAGTCTGTAGGCTGCAAACGGCACAATTCATCTGCCTGTTCTTGTGCCCACATTTTGAGCATGCCCTGGCTGGAGACAGGTGGAGGAAGGCATCCCAGGAAACTGTTGGTCAGGTGTAAAAAACAGGAACATCCACGACTATTTGTAACATTTGTTATTCAGACATTTGGACATAAATCGAACGTTGCAATATTCATATGCTAGCATTCGTACAAATACAAATGTTTCTGGACACTCGTACAAAACGTTCAGACGTTGGTTAGATTAGGGGCGTGGAGAAACAGTGTGCTAGTCACATCTGCAATGGATCCAGATGGCATTCGACATGGATCGGCAGCGGATTAAAAGTGGATTCAGGTCAGATTTGACATTTTCAGAGTGTGGATATGTTACGGATACATATCAGATATGTATTCGTTAATATCAGATACGTATTCATTCGTATCCGATAGGTATAGAATATTCGTACAAGTATGTACAAATAGATTTGTACTGAATAGAAGTTTACCACATTCGATGTGGATCTATTCGTACGAATATGGATTTTCAAACATTCGATTCGTTACAAACTGAATGCCAAAAAATGCATTTGTGGACAACCAAAGTAAAAACTCTTTGCAACAGAAGTCACTCACACCACAGCAGACACTCACAAGGCATAGTTTTATTCAAAAGCATGAAAAAAGAAACTCACGATAGCCGTCTTCCCAGAAGCAGGGGGGCCAAGTATGCAGACCTTTGGAACTGTAAGGGGGAAAAAACCGGGGGGGGGGGGGAAGAGAGGAAATGTCATGTTATCACAGCTGTAAAGTTTGCAGTTTGCAAAATTGTCTTACACAGTTCCCACTTGACTTTTAAAAATCCAGATTGGACTATTTTAATCCGCATTCAGGACCGACTATGCATGCCGGCTGTCCCCATTTGCCTGAGGATAACATGGACTGAATTTGAATACTGCACTTCCCACTCAAACTGCACAAATCCCCAGCATGGAGAAACAGGATCTTTTCATTTCTGCCCCTTGTCCAACCCCTGTAAGCCTGACCTGCTCAGAATCAGCTGAGCAAAAGGACACAGAGCAATCACAAAGCAATTATCAGTGGACAGTGGTGTTTTTTAAAAGTTTCCCCCTGCTGGGCAATCCTTGCTACAAATGTACCTCTAGAAAATGAAGGCTGGTGTTTTTGAAAAGTTTTCCTCTGTTCTGCAATCCTTGCTACAAATGTATCTCTGGCAAATAGAGGCTGGTGTTTTTTAAAAGTATTCCCCTGCTCTGCAATCCTTGCTACAAATGTATCTCTGGCAAATGAAGGCTGGTGTTTTTTTTAAGTTTTCCCCTGCTCTGCAATCCTTGCTACAAATGGATCTCTGGCAAATGAAGGCTGGTGTTTTTGAAAAGTTTTCCTCTGCTCTGCAATCCTTGCTACAAACAGAGGCTGGTGTTTTTGAAAAGTTTTCCCCTACTCTGCAATCCTTGCTACAAATGTATCTCTGGCAAATGAAGGCTGGTGTTTTTTAAAAGTTTTCCCCTGCTCTGCAATCCTTGCTACAAATGTATCTCTGGCAAACAGAGGCTAGTGTTTTTAAAGTTTTCCTTTCCCCTCCTCTGCGATCGCTATGTATCTCCCATAATTGCAGTATGTTCAAAGCAGGCATAGCAAGGGGAGAGGGCAGACCTTCCCTGATGTGAAATCCCCTCCATCTGCAGCAGGCATTGGCCAGAAGCATATGGGGGGGGGGGGAACAGTCCAAAAGGCTGATCTCCTCCTGGGATAGTCTGGTAGTGTTCCCAAAGGAGGGGGGAGCGGTCTGGGCTCCAAAATGTGAGTGAGAACAGTTTTTCTGCAGATTCTAGCAAGACAGTCCTCATAAAGTCTGGAAATAAAAAAATTTAATGGGATTGGGTGATCCTGAAATGGACTGGATTCACATTTAATCTTTCATGGGAACACACCCTTACATATCCTTCCTTCCTTCCTGTTCCCCTGCTCTGTTTGGCAGTCGTATGAAGACTTCCCTGGGCTTCTCCTTTTGCAATCCATCTCTTCCCCAGGTACTTTCATTGAGCCTGGCCAGGCCCTTAAAGAAATAGCCTGTCTAGCAACAGATCCAAAAATATACGCTAAAGAATCCCTCTTATGGTCTTAAAACAAGTCATGGCTTATACTGGCTGCCTCTCAATATGCCTTTCCCTCAAGTATCCTGAATGTAACTCAGCCCATCTTGTAATTCTCCAACATTCAGAGATACGAGAGGTTATAGCAACCCCTTCTCTGTGGTGGCCCCGTAACTATGGAATAATGTCCTGGGGGGGGGATATATACCAGACACCAACTTTAAATTGATTTCTTCCCCTAGGCCTTTGATTCTGAGTTCCCCTATCAAGGTAGGAAGATGTCCAGAAGTAACTGAGGGCTACTGTGTGAGACAGGATGCTGGCCAGGATGCGGCCTGATCCACTAGGGCTCCTCTTATGTTCTTATAAGACATGGAAGCAATGAATATGAAAATTCAGAACACAGTGGAGAATGGAAGGGCTTGGCATCTTCTGGTCCATGGGGTGACAAAGAGTCAAACACAACTGACCCACCACCACAACCTCATCTGGATTCCTGTGTCCAGTTCTGGTTACCCCAATTTAAGAAAGACATTGACAAACTGGAGCAAGTCCAAAGGAGGGCTGCCAAAATGGTGAGTGGTCTGGATGGAAAGCATGTCCTACGAGGAAAGGTTGAAGGATCTAGGAATGTTTAGCCTAGAGAAGAGAAGACTGAGGGGAGACATGATTGAGGTCTTCAAGTCTCTGAAGGGTCGTCACAGTGCAGAGGGATGGTCCCAATTCTCACTTGCGCAAGATGGGAGGACTAGAAACAAAGGGATGCAACTTCAAGGGAGTCAATACAGATTAGATACTAGGAAAACCTTCCTGCCACTGAGGGCGATCAGTCAATGGAATAGGCTGCCATGGGAGGTGGTGGGTTCTCCTTCACTGGAGGTCTCCAAGCAGAGGCCAGACCTCCATCTGTCTGGGATGGTTTAGAAAATCCTGCATTGAGCAGGGGTTGGACGGGATGGCCTAAGAGGTCCCTTCCAACTCTATGACTCTATGAACAAGCTTTCAATGCGTTCTGACGGCATTTCTTTTTCATGAAAAAAAAGAAAAGAAATAAAACTACAGCATTTTGTCTGCTGTAGTTTGTCATGGACTGTTTTGAAGAATCCAAGGTATAGAAAGGTTTTTAAAAGACAAGAATGCGTTAATGCATAGCTGGTGCTTTATAACAAACCGGTGCATTAACAGCAGGCTGCTGTCTTGAAGAGAATAAAACGAGGAACGTAACGAAGGGGGAGGGAGGGAGGGAGGGAGGGTGGGAGGGAGGGAGGGAAAACCACTACAATTCCCTAATTTGGGATATCCCACAATGAAGCCACAGGCAGGGAAAGGGGCATGAAAATTGGCCTCTGCACATGGCCGGCAGCATGGAGTTTCATGCACCACCTGTTGCTGAAAAGCCTCTTTTGAAGAAGAAGAAGAAGAAGAAGAAGAAGAAGAAGAAATGTCCATTTCTTTTTCCGCTCACGTCCTTCCTTACGGGAGACTTTCTACCTCCTGGGCAGAGCTGGAAAAGATGAGACATTCTGTATATTTCCAAGGTTGCTTCTGGAGCAGGCGGCAAAACTTTCCCTTCCAGTCACTAGAGGAAACAAGTTATTTGGGGTTTTTTCTCAGTCTTTTTGCCTGCTGCCCTTTTCTCTCTCTCTCTCTTTTCCTCCCCATAGACCACCACCCAGCCCAGTCATCATCATTAATAACCAGTGGCCCCAGCTCTTGTCCTTGATGCAGGCGTGCTGGTTACCTCTGACCACCCTCCGCTGGGTTGCAAACAAGATTAAAGGCGAGGGGGATAAAGGGAAAGAGGGAAACCGAGGCACACAGCTGCCTTTCCCCCTGGTGCGCATGTCCCCGTGCCGCCTCTGTTGCGCGCGGACGTGCGTGAGTTTTTAATCTGCCGTTCCGTCTCCAGCCCTGGTGTGCTTTTCATGATTAAAATATAGAGAGAAGGCCCAGGCGTAGCAAGCAGACAGGCACTGAGTGGTTTCATTATGGGCCAAACGAACAGAACCGAGGAAGGAAAAAACAAGGAGAGGAGGGAAGAGAAAGCCTAGTCAGAAATGCAGTTTAGGGAGAGCACAGGAGGGAAAGAAATAATCCACGACGCAGTGTTTAGGGCCACCGGTGGCTTTTTCTCGGCAGCCCGAGATGTCCTTGGTTTTATGCGCTGAAGAATGATGCATGCACTCTATCATACTTCTTTAAATGTGACGAGTGGCCACAGTCCGAAAGGGCCTTTTTGGTGGTAGCTCCTCAGTCATAGAATAGCATCCCTTTGGCCACGTTCCCATTAGGGTTTTACTGCGCGTTGAAAACGGTTTGAAAATTCTTTGTCTGCATTAGAAATTAGCTTCCCGCACTTTCAGAGGAGTAAAATGGAAAAAAAAAACACATTTTAAAAAAAATACTTGTTTAAAGAACTCTTGCTCCATTTTTGTTGCTAAAACGCTTTATTTTTTTCCTTTGGGAACAATACACTCGGAGTATCCTGCCCGCTAGCCAGCCCGGCTGCCTTTTTGGCCACCGCAGCCTCGGCCACCTGCTAGTCTGCCAGCCTGGATCTGAGATCCTGTATTCCAAATGGTGCAGAAGGCGAGCTGGCTCAGCCTTGCCACATCTGGAAATTCGGCGCAATTGGAGAAGGGAAAAACCCTGCTGCAAAAGACTCTACCTGATCTGAAAAAGTGCAAGGTGATGGGGAAAAGACTGGAGGAGGAGGAGGAGGAGGAAGAGGAAGAGGAAGGGCTTCTCATATGTGTGTGTATTCATTCATTCATTCATTCATTCATTCATTCATTTATCCACCCTGCCCCATACCTGTAGATCTCAGGGTGGGTTACAAGTTTTAAAACAGCAGATTAAAACAACAAAATCCATAAAAACACTTAAAAGCAAACAAGCAGACAAACAAGCAAAAAATTCAGCTTAATATATATATTAAGTATTCTAAATATTAAAATACTAATATATATGGTGTGTGTGTGGGGGGAATGGTCACATTAGCCAAAGGCCAGGATAAAGAGGTGCGTCTTTACCGCCTTCCTAAATGTGTACAGAGAAGGGGCATGACCCACCTCTAGGGGGTGATGATTCCATAACCTAGGGGCCATTACCAAAAGGGCCCTTTCCCGGGTGCCCACCCGTCTCACTATTGAGGGTGCCGGGACACCCATGTTCTTATGACCATGATCCTTCCACACCCAAGCTTACCACTTCCACACTGTACAGCATTATCAGCAACAGGGTAGCAACAATCAATTTATTTTATTGATATGAATTCTGTGCTTTTTTTATCCCATCCTCAAGCTTAAAGCAATGATCTCAGAGCAGCTAAGAATGCGTAGTGTAAAACAGGTGCCTGTATTAAAGCTTCCAACCTAAAAGGATGTAGCACACAAGGAAAGATGGACTGGGAGGGAAGAGGAATTTAAATGGCTGCCCAGAAGGCAATTGAGAAGGAATCTTATGTTGTCGCCCTTCATTGCCTCCTCTTCTGCAGCCTGGTGGTAGAATGGCTGCCCGGATAGCCATCAAATGTTGAATTTTTCTTCTCTGTTCCCTCCCACATCACAGGGTTCGCTCTCTTCCATTTCTCAAAGGAAATGATTTCAGCCAGCAATTCTGGCCAGCTAAAAATAAAAAATAAAATAAAAAAAGGCAACCCTCACTAGATCTTGCTTTTCAAAAGGATCTAACCCGCTCTGATCTTTCTTGCCTAGCCAGGGGAAGGAAATGTACTTCTTTCCAAAGCTTTGCAATAATTTTTAATACAGAGCTGAAATATTTAAATCATGGATGAACCCCCCCCCCAAATTACAAATTCATCTTTACAAAGTTATTTGACTTGGGAGGTTTAGGAGAAGTAGTCTTCTGGTTATTAGTCTCACGCGCGTGACAAAGAGAGGGTACACAGAGTCAGGGAAAGAATATTTTTAAAAGCTACATCAAACTGTTTTTGTCACCTAATTTATTTCAAAATGTAATATGATTAAAATCTACATCCCTCCCATTTTCTTTCCTTTCCCCTTCCCCTTTCTTTTTTAATTCTTAACACCTTGAAATTCCAGTCTGGTAGTGAGGAATTATTTATAAACAGAGCCATCGAAATGTACTCTGGTGCCAACACTAATCAACTTCTTCAACCCGCTTCAAAGCAAAATAAGGGGGGAAAAATAATAAAAAAAGAACCTTTCTATCTACAGATCCTTTTGAGGTTTAAGCAGGAGCACGATTTAAAATTCACAAGAAAACCCAGAGGTACTGAAGCTTTAATACACAGCTTTCTTGGACAAACGTTTGATAAGAAACGAAACATAGCATTATACACACCATATCACGCTTTAATATTGCCCAGGGCTACAGTAAATGCTCATTTTGTACTAAATCTGGGTTTCCTTACGCTTACGCGCCGCCAGCAGACGTGGCAGAGAAAACCTGAAGATCATGTCATCTGCACGTTGCTGAGAAATGTCTGTGGATCGGTCCCCGAGCAGATGAGTTGGAGGGAGACGACCTTCACCTTATATGTACTATTTAACCCTTCCAATTTCCACCCTGATCCTATTATAAAGACAAGGGCCATCGGCTGGAAGAAGAGTTCGACAGGCTGAAAGGCTCAGATTTCAGCTGAATTAAGGTAATTACTAGATGCCAGTAAAGAATTACTAGATTCCAATAAAGAAATTCCAGGTAATTACTAGATTCCAATAAAGGAATTACTGGATTCCAATAAAGAATTACTAGACTCCAATAAAGAAATTCCAGGTAACTACTAGATTCCAATAAAGGAATTACTAGACTCCAATAAAGAAATTCCAGGTAATTACTAGATTCCAATAAAGAATTACTAGACTCCAATAAAGAAATTCCAGGTAATTACTAGATTCCAATAAAGAATTACTAGACTCCAATAAAGAAATTCCAGGTAATTACTAGATTCCAATAATTACTGGATTCCAATAAAGAATTACTAGACTCCAATAAAGAAATTCCAGGTAATTACTAGATTCCAATAAAGGAATTACTGGATTCCAATAAAGAATTACTAGACTCCAATAAAGAAATTCCAGGTAATTACTAGATTCCAATAAAGGAATTACTAGATTCCAATAAAGGAATTCCAGGTAATTACTAGATTCCAATAAAGAAATTACTAAATTCCAATAAAGAAATTCTACCTTGGAACAAGGGGGGGGGGGGCAGGAAGGAGATGCCGAAGTACCACCTCCAGGTTGGAGAGACAGGCAGGAGACCTCTAAAAGTCATTTTCAGGGAGTCGAGAGCAGGTGACGCTTGAGGTGCCCAGAGTAGGGATATATTCGAATATCCGTAGGCTTTCAAAATCCAATTGTACGTGCCAGATTTCGACATTCAAACTCGAATAGAATTTCCCAAAAATTGAATGTAAACATTTGAATCGAATTTCAAACTTCAGATCTATTCGTTCGAATTATGCGGACATTCGTGTGTGTACGGGTTCATACATGACGGGTACTTGAAGATCTGCATCTTCCCCGCATTTGTACAGATCCATACAGATCGAAAACAGGTTCCATACGGGACAGCTACGGGATGCATATGGACATGTGCAGATGCGTACAGATGTGGGGAAGATGTGTGCGTGCACAAAGGAATATTGTCGACACTCCTATGTGCAGATTCAGATCAAAAACTTGAACAAATAGATTTGAATTTGGTCAATAGGAACTGAATCTTGTTAAACCCAAATTTTTAAGATTCGTATCGGATTTTGGGGTATTCGATTCGATTGGAATGGAATGTCAAAAACAATCTGTGCACATCCCTAACCCAGAAGCAATTGGCAGGACACTGTCAGACAGGATACTGGAGTAGTTGGGCTTTGGTTCCTCTTAATTCCAGGAAGACAAGTGTATCAATGGCTACCAGAAAGGATGCCTAAATATCACCTCCAGGTCAGAAAGGCAGGCAGGATACCTCTCAAGGACATATGGTCTAGTGGTTAAGGAGCTGGACTCTTTATCTGGGAATACCGGGTTTGATTCTGCTCTCCTCCATGAAGCCAGCTAGGTGACCTTGGGCTAGTCACAGCTCTCTTCTGAGTTCTCACAGCCCCACCTATCTCACAGGGTGTTCTGCTGGGGGCAGAAGAACAGAAGGTTTGTCAGCCGCTTCGAGTCCCCTTAAAATGGTGAGAAAAGTGGGGTGGAAAAGCCAACTCTTCTTCTTCCTACATGAAGCCAACTGGGTGACCTTGGGCCAGTCACAGCTCTCTTCTGAGCTCTCACAGCCCCAAAGACCTCACAGGGTATTCTGTTGTGTGGAGAAGAACAGAAGGTTTGTCAGCAGCTCTGAGTGCCCTTAAATGGGTGAGGAAAGCGGGATAGAAATGCAGGGAGCTGAGAGCATGTGAAGGTTTTGCCTTCATCTTCTGCTTGAGGTGCCCAGAAGCAATTGGTGGGCTGCTGCGTGAGACGGGATGCTGGACTAGAGGGGCTGCGGCCTGAACTAATAAGGCTCCTCTTACATTCTTATGAGAAGATGAGCTTCTGTCAAAACATGCAAGCCAGGACCAAAGACAGAATTACCACTAGGTGCCAACTCTAGCTGTCTGCAGGTTTGGTTGAGAAGGCTTCCCCTCATGTGTGCAACTTTGCCCAGTTCCCATGGCAGGGCATAAGAGACCGCATAGCTCCCAAATGGAAAAAGACCAGGGGCATCTTTCTTGCTCGTACAGCTAGGGAAATCTGCTGGACAATCAAAGCACACGGAGTTAGGCGAGTGCACAAAGGTAATTTTTGGCATCCGAATTCAAGTCGAATAGAATATTCAAAAATTCAATTCGATTCGAAGGTCGAAAATCCAATTCAAATCCGGCTTATTTGAATACAAAAATCCCAAAAACCAATCCGTATTAGAAAATACGAATGTTGACAACATTTGCATCAATTTTGCGAATCTGCGCACATCCTGTTCGCATCCCGTATTCTAAGTGCAAATACGCATAATTTTCGCATATATCCGAATGTGATAGATATGAATCTATACATTCAAATCATTCGAATATCCGTATCGGATTTCTGAAAATCTGAAAATGCATTCAAATGTCGAAATTCAAATTTGAATGTTGGAATATCTGTGGGCATCCCTCCACGGAGGCTACAAATGGCGAAGATACCTACCCGGCCAGTAGACCAGATGGCCTGAAACAGTTTCCTCTTCTCCAACAGCCTCTTTCTTTTCACCCAGGCCTTCCCTGTAATAATGGCTCCGTCCATTTTATCCATTTTATTGTACTTTATCGAGCTTTTAATGCAATTTATGGAAAGCTGGTTCCAAGGTTTGGGAATCGGTCCACTTCACTTCTTGTCTTACCGCTGCAAACTGCTTCATCACCTTTGAGCGGGAGCCGGTATTAAAATAAATTCAGAATAAACATGCAAATATTCTAATGATAGTCCCTGAAATAATTTTCCGCTCCTGTGATTTTTACCCTGAATGCATCCTCTTTAAATGATTTGCCAGGCCTGTTGTTACATTGAGTTACAAAATCACCTCTTCTGTAAATAATCTGGGGTTTTTTTTCCCTTCCTTTCTAAAGCAGTTACTTTAGAGCCAATTATTAATTAAAAGCTTTTCTGACTTCACACCTGGGATAGACAGAATCCACTGTTGCACACACCCAATCCGCGTCTCTTGTTTGAAATTTTCTCTGGGGGTGGAAATGCCTTTGCAAACAGGCTTCATGAAAATTCATAGCTCTGTTGATGACTTTAATAAGGTGAGATTCTCTCCGCCCTTCCAAGCAGTCACCACCTTCCGTTATGATCAAGAAATTGGGCTTTTTCAACTTCCAGGCACACCTTGCGGTTGTCTCTTTATTGCTTTTAATAGCTCACTTTCAGTATCACTCCTTCGATGGCTTGTAATAAAGTTGCTTCTCCAAACTTCATCGGAAACCACTGAGTCACAGGCAGCCGAATGCTTTTAGCTTTGCGGCGTGGAAGTCAGATGCAACTCGCCTCTGCCCAAATCCTGCTCCCCACAGAAGGGCAAAACTATAGCACTCGTGTTTACTTCATACGCATCCAGATTCGTACCATCTTAGTAAGCAGGTTTGGTCAAGTGGTTAAGGAGCCGGACTCTTATCTGGGAATACCGGCTTTGATTCCGCCCTCCCCCATGAAGCCAGCTGGGTGACCTTGGGCTAGTCACAGCTCTCTTCTGAGCTCTCACAGCCCCACCTGCCTCACAGGGTGTTCTGTGGTGCGGAGAAAAACAGATTTGTCAGCAGCTTCGAGTCCCCTTAAATGGGTGAGAAAAGTGGGATAGAAAAGCCAACTCTTCTTCATACAGGAAGCCAGCTTGGTGACCTTGGGCTAGTCACAGCTCTCTTCTGAGCTCTCACAGCCCCACCTGCCTCACAGGGTGTTCTGTTGTGGGGAGAAGAACAGAAGGTTTGTCAGCAGCTTTGAGTCCCCTTAAAAGGGTGAGAAAAGTGGGGTAATAAAGCTACTCTTCTTCTTATAGGATATCAGAGGAGTGTCCTTCTGTGGCTACCAGATATGTACTTCTGGAGAGCCGAAAAAGGAGATAAATCTATGTGCTTTTTGTTGTTTTGGCAATACTGTGGGAACAGCGCCACTGCCTTCTTCCAAAATTTTCCTCAACTTCAGCACCAGTCCTGAAGGAATTGCACTGGTTACTGGTTTGCTACCAAGGGCGATCATTCAAGGTGTTGATACTGACAAATAAAGCCCTACATGACTTGGATCTGAATATCTAAATGAGAGTCCTCCCCTATATGTCCATTCTTTAAGGTCACGAACTGGGGGTCCTCTTGTAGTCCCGCTACCTTCGGAGGTCTGAGTGATGGCATCATGCGACAGGGCCTTCTCTGTGGTGGCGCCCTGGCTTTGGAATAGCTTCCCAGTGGAGTTGTACGCCAGGCACCAACTTTACATGGGTTTGAGCACCGGAATAGAAGTACATTTTCATCCAGGTCTTATGCTTCAAAGGATGATACGCTAAAGCTTTGGCTCTATCAAGACTCATTAAATAATTATTTTATTTTATTTTTATTTTTATTTTTTTTGCAGTTAGCTAAAGCAGAGTGGGAGTGCCTTTGACCCAGTTGCAGCTGTGGGATCCTGCAGATGTTGCCAAACTAGAACCGTCATCCTTTGGGGCTAGCACAGAATTACGGCAGTTGTAGTGCTGCAAAATCTGGAGAGCCACGGAGTTAACGCAAAAGACTTTTAAGCCAAACTGCTTTCTTGACAAACTCCAAAAGGACGTCACCTGAACTACACCTTGTTCCACCTTCACAGACCAAGGACTACCTGTTCGCTCTTTTTAAACACACATCCATCTATTCATCTATCCATCCATCCATCCACCCTCTGCTTATCCCTCTCACCTTCCCTCCATTCTTTCCTCTCTCTCTGCTTATCCCTCCCTCCCTTCTTCTATTCTTTCTTTCTTATCCATCCATCCATCCATCCAGTCTGTCTTTGTCTGTCTCTGCTTATCCCTCCCTCTATTCTTTCTTTCCTCTCTGT
Organism: Aspidoscelis tigris stejnegeri; assembly: GCA_023333525.1. Lineage (NCBI taxonomy): Eukaryota > Metazoa > Chordata > Lepidosauria > Squamata > Teiidae > Aspidoscelis > Aspidoscelis tigris. The sequence continues at coordinate 12,443,213 of JALMGA010000016.1, forward strand.
CTCTCTATCTATGGTACCCAAAGCATCCCTGGAGGGAGATCTGGTCCTTCCCTTTCCACAGTATTCAGCTTCAGGTCCACATCCCCCCTGAGCCCTCAGGTCTAAACCAGAAAGAGGCCCGGGCACCTCAAATGACGCCACGGCGGCGGCGAAACCTGAGCAGCGGCTTTGCTCTGAGATTTCAGAGAGGCATCAAAGCCACACGCCACCGGTTTCTCCTTGGCAGCTCCTGCAGAACAAAAAATTAAGAGTGCCTCCATGCATTGCCAAGCCTAATCTGCCTGAGGGCGAACAGTTTGTAAATCAAATCATTTTGATTGAGGGTACACAGCTTTGCATTGCAGCAGCAACCCTCGTTTCCCCGTTCGGTTCGTCAGCCTTTGTTTACAAACATGCACCCGGACGGGCAGATCCGGCTCGGAGGCCTGCATGCCCCTGTTCCGGCTGTGCAACTGCGCCGCCGCGCAACTCATTAGCCGAGGCAAGCGAGCAACCGGTTCTTTTTTGAAAATAGGAAAATAAAAATAAATGACAGGCAAAAGCTGTCACCCCAGATAGGGCTGGGGAGCTAAATTTACACCTGACAAAAGGGGTAATTAGCAGGCTTAATGGCATCGAGATATTTCAGATGTAAGAACTCCTGCCATGATCTCATTTTAAAAAAAGAAAAAGGCAGCGCATACACACACACAACTCTGGTATCACACTTCTGTTCGAATTTCTACAAGGCAAAAATGCATAGGATCTCCCAAGCCCTATAAATTAGCAGACAGTGAAGCCATGGGGATGCTTTGCGGCAGGTCCCTTGGCCAGCTTGAAGGCAAAAGGACATAAGAGGGTATCTTACACCAAGGGTGTAAAGAGCTAAAGTGATGGCAGCGGTGGGAAGACCAAATAAACGGATGCAAAAGGGAATTTTTTTTTTTAATGACCACGCAGCTGTATATGTGTCAGCAGCAGAGTTATTCTAAAAGCAGTATGATGGAGTAGGCAGGCCTGGGGTTATACATCAGCTGTGGCTTGTTCACCAAACTGCAAAAGGAGATTCCTACATCCGGGTACTTTTGCAAGAGTAGCCGTTCCACAAGGAAATGACAGACCAGGTAAGCGGTCTGGCATGATGGAGAACCTGGCATCAGGGCTGGATTTCCCATCATGCCTGTATAGCACGTTTTTCATGCGCTATCCTGGGAGTATACTGGAATTGCCAGAGGCATGTGTGGCAATCCCAATACACTCTTGGGGAAATCGCCGTTTTTAAACCAGTCTGGAAGATTGTATAGGAAAGGAACACAGTGCAGAATGGGGGGGGGGGATTTTCTTTCCATTCTGAAGCAACCATATATAAGGTTTCACAATAAATTCATCGTATTAATTATACAAATCTAGGCTGCATCCAGACGTTGCTTGCCTATATTTGGATATTCCAGAATAAAGCATGGATACTCCAGAACACCCATGCTTTTTTCCAGAATAACCAAATCTAGGCTGCATCCAGACATTGCTGATTTATTCTCCTATATTGGGTGATCCAGAAGAAAGCAGGGATAACTCTAGAATATTGTACTTTATTCCAGAAAAGCCATATCCAGGCTGTATCCAGAAGAAAGCATAGATTCACCCATGCTTTATTCCAGAATAACCAAATCTAGGCTGCATCCAGACATTGCTGATTTATTCTGCGATACTGGGTGCTCCAGAAGAAAGCATGCATACACCAGAATATCCCTGCTTTATTTGGGAACATCCAAACATAACAGAACAAGTGAGCGACACCTGATTGTAGAGAGGAGGTCCTATCCAGCTGTATGAGGCAGGGCAGCTCAAAGGCCAGATCCCATTACCCTGCAGTATTGCAAGAAACAAACTAAATCATATTTCACCAGCTCTTTAAAAGCAAAAACTGAAGAGCCAGAGAGGCAGGGAAGGGTCTTCCAGCCCTTCAGAAGGCAGCAGATAGAGGACTTGGCAGTTCGTCAGCAACATCACTGGCCCCGTCTTTCCAGGGGAGGTGATCAAGTGCTTTTCTGATCTCCACTGGCCGCCCAGCGCAGAGGCAGAGACGCAAAGGGAAAGAAGCGAGGGAGGTGACGTGCAGCAGAAATGAAGATAAGGAAAACAGCACCCCTACGGAGTCGCGCTCCTTTCATGCGCTCCGCGTGGACTTGCAAGGCTTCCGTTCAGCCCAGTCTCAGGGTGTGCAAAGCACTCCTATGAATGCTTAACCAATTTGTGGTCTGCTACGGCTTCCCTGCCCTCTGACAGCCCCCTGAGCAATAAATAACTGGGGTTTTCATTCTTTGCCTTGTCATCACTGAGCCTGGTCAGTTGTTCTAAGGGGAGCCCTGGCAGGCCCTACCAGATGATGCCATCCTTACATGGCGCAAAGGAGGGGGAGGAAAGTACCTCCCCTCCAGGCTCCAAGAAGGGAAGGAAGGGAAGGGCAGGCGAAGGCAAGGCTCGCTTCGCCCAGGGCTGCGTCTCCTGGCCTAGGTGATCCACCAGGCTCCTACGCGGACAGAAGTGGCCATTTTAGACGCTCTGGATAGCATCTGGAAATAGGACCGTCCTGTTTTCCCCCCTCGTCTTTCCATTTTCTCAAACACCAAAGAGAACCTTTGGGGCGTCCTGCTGGACTGTACCTGCCATGCGGACAGCCCCTGATGGCACTGTGTAGCTGCATCCAGACAGTAAGGGGCCACCCGGAATCCAAAGAAGGCCCTGCAACTGCCTCCTGCCCGAGGGAAGGAGCAACTGCAGGCCTAGCTCTCACACCCGCCAGAAGCTCTCAAGATCAGCCAAGGTGATCCAAGAAAAGCCAAAGGTTCCCACCTCCTGCACTGTCACGGCCCTACAGATACTTGAAGACCGCGCTCTCAATATAACCCCGAGAAAGCCACAGGGTTTTTGCTGACCTCAAGAGATGGCCTGAGGTTTCCTGTGGACACTAGACATTTGGCGCTCCTGTTCTCTCTTCCACACGGTGGCCTCACAACCGGGTGAGGCAGGTGCGGATAAGGGATACGCATGACCAATCAAATTCAAATAGAACGGCTACACGTTCAAATTTAAACATTCGAACTAATTTCAAATGTTCCCAGCCATTCGTTCAAATGATTCAAAACGTTTGGAAGTACAGATACGCACGTATTACGTACCTATCTGTACGAGTCTCGTGCGTATCTGTACGCATTTGCGCAGATAGTGCGGGACGGAAACGGGACGCGTACGGGATGAAACGGGATGCATACGAAATGGGTACAGGTATGTATAACACATACGTTGTCGACGTTCGTATCTTCAGGTTCGAATCTAACATTCGAACGAATAGATCTGAATGTATCCGACTCGAATGGGATTTTGTTGCATTCGGGTTCGAAACAACCGAACCGGCTGTTTGGGTGTTCGATTCAATTCAAATGCAAAAACAAACAATTGTGCAGATCCCCAGTGTGGGTGGTGTGTGGAGGACGGGAAACACAGAAATCTGGCCAGCACCCTATGGGGAAGACGCTGCCCCCTGTGGGCTGGGAAAGGAACCCCAAAAACTAGAAAGCAGCAAGAGCCATTACTGAGATTCAGCATCCCGCCCAGTTCCTTCCATCTCTACTCACCATCATAATTGTCCCGCAGTAACTGGTCTATCAAGAAGCTTATGGGGTCATCTGGCTTCTGCATGAGCAAGGTTTCAAGCAAGGCCTGGAGGTAAAGCAGCAGGTGAGACAGACGACCCGGGAAGCAGGGGCCGATTCCCCCATTCAGAGCGCACCAAGCTTTGGCGCTCCTTCGCCAAAGTAAAGAGCAAACCCGCAACTTCTGAGCAAAACTTCAGCCCTTTCAAGGCGGAGGAAAAGAAGAAGAAGAGTTGGCTTTCCTACTCCACTTTTCTCACCCATTTAAGGGGACTCAAAGCGACTGACAAAACTTCTGTTCTTCATCCCCACAACAGACATCAGCTTTGAGTTCCTTTAAATGGGTGAGAAAAGTGGGGTAGAAAAGCAAACTCTTCTTCTGTTTCTTCATCTGCCTTTCTGTTTATCTTTCCTCTATTTATCTATATTTCAATCTGTCACCTATGTTACAAAGGTGGTTGGATTTCCTGCAGCTGTGCTTAACAGCCACCAGAGGGCACTATGGCCCTTGCTGAAATAGGAATTCAAATGTGTTTATCCAGGCGCCCCCGGGGCCCCAGATCCGGATTGATTCTGGACTCCATGGTACTTACCCACTACAGAAAGGGTCGCCTCAAACGCCTCTGCTCCTGCTACCTCTCACTAAGGATATGTGCACAGATGTTCAAAAACCCGAATATCCAAAAATTAGATTTGAAAATCCAAATCTGGACTTCAATCGGGTTTTCAGATTCAAATATGGATTTCTGGAAATCAGACATGGATTTTTGAATGATTCGATTTAATTCATCTCCGTATATTGCATCCGAATATCGGGTCTGTTCGTGCTTATAGTACAGGATGCGAACAGGATGCAAATGAAACGCAAACACCAAAAGAAACGGGATGCAAACGGATTCGAAAATTGGATCCGAATGTTCCCGACATATCGTTTGTTTCGAATCGGATTTTCAAAAACGCGGATCCGGATCCAAATCAAGATCCGGATTTTCGATTCGAATATCTGAATATTCGATCTGAATCGAACTTGAATGCAAAAAAATGCATCCGTGCCCATCGCTCCTTCTGACCACAGTGGGACTACAAGAAGGACTCCTTGTGAGGTTCATACCTGGGCAGCTCTCCATGGGGAAAGACGCTCCTCCAGATATTCAGATAGATAGCAGATTTGCAGCGGTTGCTGGTAGAGGTGTGCATGAATGCAATATCTGAATCTGATTCGTAACAAATCAAACAGTTGAAACAAATGTCTGGACATTCGATTCGATACAAATACATTTGCATGTATTTGTAGGAATAATTTGGACATTTTTATCTGTATAGGTACGTAAGCATCTCATGCACACCTGTAGGCGTCTTGTTTTCATCCCATACGGGTGCAGGTAGGGTCAGGTAGGGGTCACCTGCCTCACTCCCTGGTTACCTTTTCCCCCGCCGCCTTCTGCAGCTCAGAGGAGCGGCGGCATGGGGGCTTTGTGGTAGCATTGCCGCATGCGCCGTTGCAACCACAGGGTCCTGAGCCTTCTCACAGCCTTTGACCTGGCGCATGAACTATGGGTGCGCACAAATGCACGCGCGATTTTGACACTGATTCATAGCCAGTCGAATATTTGAAACCGAGGTCGTACAAATAAGGAAAAACTAATCCCCGGACAGCCAAATCTATATAAATACATTCGTATTTATTCGTTTGAATAATTCAGACATTTGTATCGGTATGGGTGCAGACGCATGCGGACGCGCAGTGATACGAACGAGGTGCGTCTGTTCCCGTACAGCTAGAAATGTCTGAATTATTCGTAGGAATAACTTGAGATATTCACAGTTGTTCAAATCCAGAAATCTGAGTGTCCGGACATTCAGTTCGTATACGAATGTCCGAATTTGTCCCAATTCATATGAATAATGAATATTTCAAATATTCACCCTAGTTCGGTGATGGCCAACCTATGACACGCGTGTCACAGGTGACACCGCCAAGCCCTTTTTGGTGACACACCTGGCCACCCTGGCACCTGGGTGTGTAGTGCTTGCTTGTTCTTGAAGTGTACAAAATACCAACTTTCAATGGAAGATTTAGCAAACGAAATTCAGCAACAAAAGACACTAACGTAAAGAATTATTCATTTTTGCTTTTAATAAAATACATATATCAAAAATATAACTTTACTAGAGCTACAAATGTCACACAACTATGGATATTTCTAGATGTGACATAGCATCCGAGTTAAGCTAGGTTTTCTTGCGAATTTTGGCACACTGAGCTCAAAAGGTTCACCATCACTGCCCTAGTTGCTGGCAGCTGGATCTTTCTCCTCTGCCACACCAGTCTATAGCCAATGCAGTATCAAATGACATGCACTAGTAAGGTTTCTCTCAGGTCTGCGTCCACACCTAAGCTTTAATCCAGCTTCAGTCCACTTTTGGAGCAGAAGACCAGCCCATCAGCAAAGTCAAGAGTAGGAATTTCCTTTCCACGTTATTTCCCCCAAAGGTTAGAAAACGCGGAAGGAAATCAGCTTCTCTCGTCATGGACGCGTCCCCCTACTATGAAAGTGGACTGAAGCTGGATTAAAATTTAGGTGTGAAAGTGGAGTGAACCTGGATTAAACCTTAAGGGTGACCACAGCCTCAGTCTGAAAGCAGAGTGAAGCTGGATTAAACCTGAAGGGTGACCACAGCCTCAGTCTGAAAGCGGAGTGAAGCTGGATTAAACCTTAGGTGTGGATGCAGGCACACGTAATCCTCATTTCGGCAATATTTTTAATTAGGGCTGCCTAATTAATGTCCTCCTCGCAGATCCCCCTGAGGAAGCAGCACCAGCAGCTCTTCGTGCAGCAACACCTGTTAAACCCTTTACGTGGGGTGGCGCTCGCTGAGGCTGACGGGAGTTGGAGTCCAGCGGCAGCTCTGGGTGCCGCAGAGCATGCCGGGAGCCGCAGTCTCCTCCCAGCCAGCCCGGCCGCGGAATCCTCGCCCTCATTTGCCTGCCTGCCTTCGACTCCCCGGTAGTCCTGCCGCAGGAGCGGGAGGCGCCGCAGTCCCCCGGCGGGGGAGCGAACGCGCTTTCGCCTCACCTGCATCAACTGGAAGAGTCCGTGTTTCTCCGCGTACAGCCCCATCTCGGGAGGGACGTAGAAGGGGCGCTTAGTGGCGTCCATAGCGACCGAGGCGCCTCCTCGCTCGTTGCTAAGGGTGGACAACGTCACTGGAGCGCGCCCAATGCCGACGGAGGAGACCGCTTTGGCCCCGCCCCTCCCCGCCCCCAGTCTGCCGGCTGCTGGAGCCGGTGAAGAGGCAGGTACGTCACCGGACCGCGACGGGCCTCTTTCCTCTCGCCTGCATTGGCAAGCCTTGGCGTACTACAACTCCCAGCGCCCTGCGCCGTTGCCGACGGCGATGGGGCCTTGTGGGAGTTGTAGTCCGCCAGCACTTAAAGGGCCAGTGTTTAGAATCGCTTGTTGGAAGGTATCAGAAGGCGGTAGGGTTCTGTTCGGAAATCAAATACAAGCGGAACCGGAGCAACGAGGTGCATCAAACTTTCGTGGGTAATTTACGTGCACATAAGAAGATTTAGAAAAGAAGCACAAAATATAAGCAACCGAAGGGAACTCAAGAGATACAGAGTGCACGACACTAAACCTCACAATGCATTTCCATTGCAATCCGGAAGAGTCAAACCCCAAGTGCAGCAGCCAGCCAAACGCTGCAGACAAGCCCGCCCTGCCACTTGCTTTCTGCCCACCCCCGCCACCCCCCAGCAAACCCCCCAGTACACTCAGGGCCTGTTGTTATATGTCCTGCTCAGCCGCACTCATCACGCATACAGGGCTCTGGTCACACTTAAGGTTTAATCCGGCTTCAGTCCACCTTCAGAGCAAAGTGGACAGGGATTTTCTTCCCACATTGTCGATCCCAAAGGTGGATTTTCTGAGTTATTTAGCACTGAAAGAAAGCAGCTTCTCATTTTTCTGTATTTCCTCACTCTGAAAGTGGAGTGAAGCTGGATTAAACTTTAAGTGTGGTCACAGCCTCAGTCCAAAAGCGGACTGAAGCCAGATTAAACCTCGTGTGGCCACAGCCTTGAAGTCCTGCAACATCGGGAGGGGAAAGGGCTTCCCCAGCCCTGAGTTACCTCCGGACTCTGCATACAGAGCACCGAAAATCAGGTCCTCTGGACGCAGCACCAGCGGGTGGACCCCTAGGAGACCCCCTGGAGAACGAGGTTTGCCCGACCAACGTCGCCTTCGGGGCTCGGAGGCTTCCCGGCCTTGCAACTGTGGCTCCCCTTCATACGTGCAGGAAAACGCCGGGCTTCCAGGGCGTTGTGCGCCGCCTCGGGCGCTCTCCGGCGGAAAGGCGGCGTATAGACCCCGCAGAGGGCATTCCCGTCCTGGCGCCTGGCAGCGCGGCAGCAGGCAGGCGGAGGCGCCTCGCCCGCGCTTGGTCTGCGCTCTGCAGCCCGCTTAGGCTCGGGCGCCAGGCGGCTCCCCCGGTGCCCCTTGCCTTTGCAGGGCGAGGCGGTGCGCACCTGGGCTCGCCGGCAGACGCGTCAGCCTCCTCCCCGGGACCCGCCCGCCCGGTTGCCCGTAGAGACGCTTGTAACAATTGCTCCGGACCAGAGGAGCAGCGCGGGCGGGTCGGATCCGTCCTGCCTGCTGCGAGGAGCCAGAAGCGGCGGCGGCAGAGGCGCCTCAGGGTCATGCGGCATCGGGGAAGGCGGCAAAGGTGAGGGGGAAGGAGGCGGCACGGGCGGGATCCGGAGGAAATTCATCCTGATCTTCTCTGGGATGGGCCCAGGGGTTAGGGAGCCGGGCTTGATTCCACCCTCCTCCACGAAGCCAGCTGGGTGACCTTGGGCGAGTCACAGCTCTGTTCTGAGCTCTCTCATCCCCACCAACCTCGCAGGGTGTTCTGTTGTGGAGAGAACTGAAAGTTTGTCAGCTGCTTTGAGTCCCCTTAAATGGGTGAGAGAAGCGGGTAGAAAACCCAACTCGTCTTCCTCCATGAAGCTGGCTGGGTGATCTTGGGCTAGGCACAGCTCTCTTCCGAGCTCTCACAGCCCCACCCAGGGTGTTCTGTTGTGGGGAGAAGAACAGAAGTTTTGTCAGCTGCTTTGAGTCCCCTTAAATGGGTGAGAAAAGTGGGGTAGAAAAACCAACTCTTCTTATTTAGGCAGACTGGAAGTTTAACTTCTTCTCCTGTTTTGTTTGGGGGGGGGGGCTCAAAAGCTGTGTCCACACCTAAATTTTAATCCAGCTTCAGTTCACCTTCGGGGTGAGAAAACACATGAACAAATCTTCCCACATTATCAATCCCAAAGGTGGGTTTCTAAGTTAGATAATACCAAAAAAAAGCAGCCCGTCACTCTGTTGATGTGTTCTTTTACTATGAAAGTGGATTGAAGCTGGATTAAACCTTAGGCGTGACAGCAGCCTAAGTTCTGCTGTGTCTGAGGCTTATCGGAACTATAGTCCTCACAGTGGGAACCGCTGTAGCTCAGCAGGTTCAACCAAAACCTCACCTCACACAGAAAGTAGGGAATGGCAAAGCACTGCCAAGAAAACTGCACCCATGGAAAACTGGTGCCCGTCGAAGTGCCAGTGCAGTAAACCAGGAATCAACCACCACTCCGTGGTATCCAAGAAGTCCCAGAAGTTTATCAGCTTCCCTGTTGAGCCTATCTAGAAGGATGGTTGTGAGGAACGTGAGCTGCACACCCGAGCAGTTCGAAGGAAACAAGTTGGCCCTTCCCATCCTCTAGTGCCCATCTCATCTTTAACCCAAAGTGCCTTTACTGGCCTTTAATGTGCCACACATCGCTACTTCTAGGCCATTTTTGAGTTGCTTTTTTAAAAATGAGTGTAAACGCAGACCGAGGGGCTCAATGCATAAGCAATTTACAGATGTGCCCAGATGTTTTCTCAACGTTCTATTCGAATCGAATCGAATACCTGAAAACCCGATTCGATTCCAATCTTTTAAAATTCGGATTTAACAGGATTCGATTCGCATTTATCGAACTCGAATCTGTTTGAGTATTTGATTCGAATCTGCACGTAATGAACGTCGACAACATTTGTGTGTGCACGTACACATCTTCACATCTGTACGGATCCCGTAGACGTCCGTAGGCATCCCATAGTTATCCCGTATGCAACCCGTTTTCATCCCGTACGGATCTGCGCAAATGCGCACAGGTGCAGGAAAGATACGGATCTCCAAGTACGCATTGCGTACGAATGTCCAGATAATTCGAACAAATAGATCCGGAATTTGAAATCCGATTCGGATGCTTACATTCGAATTTTGGGACGTTCTGTTTGAGTCCGAATGTCAAAATTCGGCACATCTGATTGGATTTCGAATGCCTACAAATATTCTTGCCCATCATGGTGGAGATGTAGACAAGATTCACAGCCGGCATGATGCCCAAACCCTCTGCTTTATTTGCTGGGGAAAATAAAAACAAGGCGGGCCTCTCACCCCGGGTAGATGCTGCCCACGGAGCGCAATAGAAGCTCATTATCCCCTATGCCTACCTCTGGGTTCCCACATTCCGAGGTCCATCACGCCAGCCCTCCGCTTAATGGTCAGAAGGAAACCTTGAGCCATTTGGGGTCGCCGTTTTATGCCAGCCCGGAGGAAACACCTCTCCCTTTGGTCTGTTGGCAACATCTCGGATGATGCATGGATACGTTATGTTTACGGCCAACTCGCTGGGGCTTACGGTGTCTGATTGTCGCGAGGTCCCTCCTGGATCGCCTGCCTGTTTCTGCAACATCATTACGACCATATTGACTTAGTGTTTGGGGCTCTGGGGCTTGGAACCCAGGTTGCGATCTATCATCTTCTGCTCGCTTGCTTCCATAAAACGCACACGCCTGTACACACACACACACACACACACATACAAGAGCTGAAACCAGTGCCCATCAGACAGAGAAAACACAATTAATCTGGAAGGATTCGTTCATCTCGGGTTCTGATAAAGGTTTCAACAGTCTTGTTTACTAATCAGTAAATGGATTCTGATCCAATCTGGAGTTTCCCAAAGCAACGATATTGCTGAAAGAGCAGGAATATACATTGCTGGCACTTATTATATATTGAAGTTCCTTTTTCGCTTGCTCTAATTTCTAATGTGTCTATTGTGATATCATGTATTATTTTATCTTTGTTATTTTAGTCATTTTAGTCATTTTAATTCCATATTTGTCTTTTTTTTTGCTTTATTGTCTTTTTAAATTTTTGCATCTTGCACAGTGCTATGTACATCTATAGTGCTTGATAAATAAATAAATAAATAAATAAATAAATAAATAAATAAATAAATAAATAAAGGGACAGAAAATATAGAATAAAATCCGTCATCAGCCAGAGAACTGGGGGATTTTCTTCTCCCTGGAAAAGCCTTTCCAAAATTCAGATTATTCCACCACACCAAGGTTTAGGACACTTTTCTTTTAAAAGCTATAAATCCACTATATTGCTCTTTTTCTAACTCCATTTTTAGTAGAGTTTTGAGGTCATATTGCTCTCAGAGCCAAAATGCTGTTACTCCTCGAAATGTTGCTAGAGTTGGGGGTTGGTTGGTTGTTGGTTTTTTTGTACATCTCAACAGGAAGTGGTTTCTCTTTAATATTTTTTTTTCTTTATTTGCTGTGGGGTTTTTTGCCATTTGGTTGATGACCATAATAAACTATACTAAGCCAGCTGTAAGTCTAAGGCGCCCGTGGCAAAGGTTTATAGGAACTGTAGTGCAAAAGGAAAGGAGAACTTTCCCAAACTCTGTCATGATCAAGAGGTGGGATGAAAGTTGGATTCTGCAGAGGTGATGTTACCAGAATATATTTAACGTCTTAGGAAATTAAAAATAAATATGCATGGGTGTGTATACACATATCCACTTAGTGCTGTTAACCACTGCACCACTTCACCCATAGCTGGGAAAATGCAGTGAGCGTCAGTGGCAGAATGAGGATTTGAACCTACAGACTCCTTGGTTGTAGCCCTAGTGCTGTTAACCACTTCACCACTTCACCCATAGCTGGGAAAATGCAGTGAGTGTCAGTGGCAGAATGAGGATTTGAACCTACAGACTCCTTGGTTGTAGCCCTAGTGCTGTTAACCACTGCACCACTTCACCCATAGCTGGGAAAATGCAGTGAGCTTCAGTGGCAGAATGAGGATTTGAACCTACAGAGTCCTTGGTTAACCACTATGCTACCAGAGCACCCCAGGGTTTCTAACAGGTAGAACCAATGCTAGCCAAGGCAGTCCATGGTGCAATTCTGTTCTAAACCACTGAAAATCAGCTTCACTGAACGCACTGAGTGAAGGAGAAAGGGAGAGGAAACTCCAATCATGAGCTCCTGGTTGTGATGGGGTTACTGATATCTTTTTATTTTCTTTTTTTTAACCCTTGGCCAGAATGTATGAGTTTCTTCCATGGGCCTTGGCTAAAGAAACACAATAATCATGCCGCGGTACTGAACTGGCAAATATCCCCCATTTCTGTCTCCCCTGTTTCTCAAATCTCTAGGAGGGGGGAAAATGAATGAAATCAAAGAAAGCCTACGGAACATCGAGCAGAATTACAAAGTCTTCCAGCAACAACAGTTCACCTTCATCGCCGCACTGGAACACACAAGGGAGAATGCCCATGACAAGATCAAACCCGTGTCAAGCATCGGACAGGTATCCGGGCATCACAGACTCGGGGATTCAGGTTCCTCTGAAAAGGAGAGGTATAAAGATTGATGGGAGCGGGGTGGAGCAGCGGTCTAGAAAGCAGAGGGGCCCCCGTCCCCAGGATCTACCCAGGACGAGGTTTTGGTGATCCACTAGTGTATCTCCTAGGAGAAACACATGGAGGCTGTAAGCTCAGCGGTAGAATGCCTCCATAGAAAGCAGAGGGCCATGGTTCAATCCTGACGCTGAAGGCAAAAGCAAACTGCTTTCATTATGGCTGGGGAAACCCCATGGAGATGTCCATGACATCATTATAACCCAGCGGCATAGGGTCTGCCCATACCACAGCTGAGCCAAAGTTATCCAGCTCATAGTGATGTAGGTTAACAACTCTCCTGTCAACTATCCCATTGTCTAGCTTGGCCTTTTGTGGTGTGGACCACAGTGATCACGCGGGCCAAAGAAGATGGCCATTAGAACCCCAAACATACAGACACCCATGACCTGTTGCCTCTTTTCTTAATGGAGGAGCTCCAGTTACGTCCATGCGCCATGCTGCCTCCGTTGTCCCAGATCATCCAGGAGTATTCCCTCCAGCTGCCCTGATCATCGTTAAAACTTGTCTGCAGCTTCACTAGTGAGTTCCTGTGATAGTATGACCAGACCAGCCTATCTACACTTCAGGTGCTGGTCCGGTTGGGGAATACCCCAGCACTTCAAGTGTGGACAGCTCCTCTCTGCTCCTGATCTTCCCTTCACTGGAAGGGTATAATAATATGATTCCAGTGAGCAAAGTACAAACAGGACTGCAGATTGGCAAGGGTGACATAACAGAGTTCCTGTGATAATATGACCAGACCAACCTATCTACACTTCAAGTGCTGCTGGTCCGGTTGGGGAATACACCAGCACTTCAAGTGTGGACAGCTCCCGTCTGCCCTTGATCTTTCCTTCACTGGAGATATGACTCCAGTAAGTTTCCACTGTTTCCAGAAAGGAACTTACGGCAGTTCCTTGGAACTTATGGAACCAAGATCTGGAAGAACACACGATGGAACCACCTGAAGTTGCTGCCGTTCTTCGGACGATGGTAGCCACCTTCGCCCCACGTCCTTTCTCGTTCAATTCAGTCGGTCGCACACTGCAGCCACAGCCTTCTTCTTCACCCCATTCCTGTGCATGCGGCCCCATAGGACAACTATAACGTTGGAAACGGCCTATTAAAAATAATGGCCGGATGGCAAAAAAAAAGGATGATGGATGAAGGACTTTCTTGCGGTCCTTGGAGACGGACAGCTTGTAGGCATTTATTTATTTATTTATTTTTAGCTCGGACAAATGTAGCAACGTATGTCAGCTCTAAAGAGATCAGTCTCTAAATATTTCCCTTGGAAAAAACGACAACCCTTGAGAACAAGCCCTGCATTTTTCGCTCGTTTGGCTCCCAGACACATTTAGGCCTGGAGAAAGGATCACATAATAACTGTTAAGGCTGGAAGAAGACATTATTTTAAAGATGGCTGAAGTTTGGCAAAATTAACAAGTGTGTAGTCTTGGTGCTTTCTGCTTCCCTGTGGGCACAGACATTTTTTTAGCAGGAGGAATCGGAGTTGCTGAGAATCACCAAGCTGGGCCTGACTTCTGGCTGGCTGCAGTTTTCTTGGCAGAGACACAGAAGCGGTTTGCCACTCTCTTTATCTGGGGAGAGGCTGGGGATCAAACCGGCAACCCTCTGCTTTCGAGGCAGTTTGCTCCAGCACTGAATGACAGACATTCCCAGATTCGGTGGGGACCTCTGTGCAGTCTTCTTAGCAGTGATACAGAAGTGGTTTGCCATTGCCTGCTTCCGTAGAGAGGCTGGGAATCAAACCAGAAACCATCTGCTCTCAAGGTTGTTTGCTTTACTACTGAGATACAACAGGACAGGATACTACTACTACTACTACTACTACTACTACTACTACTACTACTACTACTACTACTACTACTACTACTACTACTACTACTACTACTACTACTACTACTACTACTACAGCACGATTCTGCACATTACTTTTGGTGGGTTTTCAGCACAGTGCCAAAAGCGGTGGATGTTTAGAGTTCTTGGAAGTCAATTCCAATCAATGGGAGCCTTGCGCCCCTGGCAGCCCATGTTGCCAGAGAAATGCCAGTATCGATAAAAATCCAGCATTTGCCCCCATCTTCTGTTATGACCTTCTCAGGCTGAATATCTACTTTCCTAAGAAGATGGCTTTATTGCGGGTGCATGGGGAGGGGGTCAAAAAGATGCATCCTTGCGTCCGTTTCAGAGCAGAGGCATAATTCAAAGCAGGGATCAGGGATCTAGGGCACCTACATTCAGGGTGAGAAGACATACCCTGAAAAACAGGTGCCCAAAAATGGTTACGATGCCTGCAAATGGGGCAGCCAGTCGCCGTGAGGTGCTCACAGCTTCCATAAGTGAAGGAAGCACCCCCGTCTTCTTCCTTCACCTGACAGGTGAGCAGCAGGCACCGCGTGTGCAGAATCAAAAGAGCACAAGCAGTGCCCGACTGGATTGGACCAATGACCCACTTAGTCCAGAAGCTTGTCCTCAAAGAGGCCAACTAGATGCATAAGGAAGTCTACCACCACACAACTGGCTTCCGGAAGCATACGGACCTAAGAATGCCCCAGCAGACTGGATTCATGGCCCATCTTGGCTCACAGTAGCCTAGGGAGACAGGCAGGATGCCTCAAAAGGCCATGTGCTGGGATTCGAGAGCAGATGAAGGTTTTGCCTTCGTCTTTTGCTTGAGATTCCCAGGAGCAGTTGAGTGGGTCTCTTGTGCCTGACTAAGTGGGCTGCATCCCATCCAGCAGGGCTCCTCTTCATTCATGGAGGACGGGTGTATCAATGGTTACTAGAATGGATGCCCAGGTACCACTTCCAGGTTGGAGAAATGGGTGGGATGCTTCTGAAGGCCTCAAGAGCAGGTGAAGGTTTTGCGTTCATCTTCTGCTTCAAATGCCCAGAAGCAATTGGAGGGCCTCCATATGAGACGGGATGCTGGACTAGATGGGCTGTGGCCTAATCCAGCAGGACTCCTCTTCATTCATGGAGGACAGGTGTATCAATGGTTACTAGAATGGATGCCTAGGTACCACCTTCAGGTTCGAGAGATAGGCAGGATGCCCCTAGAGGCCACTTGGTGGGATTTGAGAGCAGGTGAAGGTTTTGCCTTTGTCTTCTGCTTGAGATGTCCATGAGCAATTGGTGGGCCACTGTGTGAGACAGGATGCTGGACTAGACCGGCTGTGGCCTGATCCACCAGGGCTCCTCTCAGCTTCTTAGGTCCTTAACCAGTTGCACAAGGAAACCCACCAGACTTGAGCACACCGCTTGCCCTGCTCTCCCCCTCCCAGCAGCTGACCTTCAGAGGCATAGGAACCTAAGGAGCTGCCCACTAGGTCGGACCCAAGGCCCAGCTAGTCCTGTGTCTGCTCCCAAACTGCACAAGGGAGCCCGCCAGCAGGCCCAAGCGCACGGCTTGCACTTCCCACTTGCTCGGCACCTCCCAACAGCTGGCCCAGGCCCCACCAGATTGGAACAGGAGTCCATTGTGTCTGGCAGTGGGCAACCAGCTGCCCAGGGGAGCCCATCAGGAGGACATGAGCATTCGGCTCACCCTCTTCACAGTATCCCAGCAGCCGGCCTTCAAAAGCAGGCCACTTGCTCTCAAGCAGCGGCATCCACTAAGTATCTAGGCCATTGATGGTTTTAGTGCTGGAGGCTTTCATGAAACGGCCCAGATCTCTTCCAGAACGACCCAAATTGGTGGCCAACAAGTAACAATCCTCTCCTCTGCCGTGATTCTTCCAGGATTCAGCCTCACAGATTGACCGGTGATTCTAATTTGGGGAAGGGAGAAAAAACATCACACACCCTGTCTGCTCTTGGCCACACCGTGAAGCACGAATGCATTTTTGACATTCGAATCCGAGTAGATTCGAACGTCATAAAATCGGTTTCGATTCGGATATTTAAGATTGGAATGCCATAAAATCCGATCCGAATCCGTAACATTCGAATGTTAGATTCGTATTTAAAGATACGAATGTCCACAACATTCGCATCTGTTATACATATCTGTATGCATTCCGTAAAAATCTGCCTGCATCCCGTTTTAATCTTGTATTTTAGGCGCAAGACATGTACAATTTTCATGCAGATTCGTATACGACAGATACGAATCTACACATTCAAAGTATCTGAAAATCTGTATCGGATTTTCGAAAATCAAATGTGAATTTGAATGTCAACATTCGATGGATTCGAATCGAATATTCAATTTTTGGAATATTTGTACCCATCTCTAACTTCTATCCGCCTCAATCGTGTCACCTCTCACTTGCCTGCTTCCTAGAATAAAAAACCCTGAATGCTGCAAACCTTTCCTCGCAAGATGGTGTTTTCTCTCCCCCACCTGAGAAGCGCACAGTTATTTTGATCTATTCCTCCCATTAGGACTTCCTTCCGGTGCCGGCCGCTGTTCCGCAGCGCTGGCGTACCCGAGTCCTAGATCTGGAGGGGCCACTTAAAGCGAAGAGAGAGGGGAACTTCACGCGGCTTCGCCCGGCAGCCGGTGCGACTCCTGCCTTTTTCTGCTGAGTTTTGCCATCGTGGGACTCAATTAACGAGACAAAATCCAAGTGGCTGCAGGTGCGCTGGGACCCTGCCTGTCTGCTAACAGTGACCCAAGGCCAGGCAGCCAAGGGAGGGTAGAGATTTGCAGCAGGTTCTCTGCCGGCCGGCTGGCCAGCCTCAAATTTGAGCTGGTGGCCTTTTGAACCCTGTTCTCCTCCTCCTCCTCCTCCTCCACCCAGGCCATGTTCACTGCCCAAAGCGTCTCCCTCTGGCAGGCCTGCAAATCACACACATCTGCAAAAGGAAGGCTGGATTATTGGTAGGGTGGACAGGGGGCAAGAAGAGGTAAGGCTCATGTAGCTGTCAAATCTGTGTATCTCACCCTGGATGTGGTCTCTGCCGAGGTAAGGTGCGGACACCGTTGAATTTCTTCTTACAGCCCAATTAAAGGTGCTTTTCTAAATTCCCTCTTTTATGGATCTATTAAAAGTGCCAAGAGCTCTAAATTCCCTCCACCACACAGCTACTAAAGTTGCAGGAGTTCTAGAGTCCCCTTTTTACACTGAAGGGAGAGCAGGAGCTTTAAATTCCCTCTTCAATGAGACAATTAAAGGTACAAGAGCCCCTCTCTCCAGTCTAAGCATCCATCCTTGTAAACATTTAACCACCAGGATACGAGGAAACAGTAGGAAAGTGACTTGTCTGGAAAGCAAAGAGTCACAAGTTTGGTTCTCAGCACCTCTCTGGAAGGTCATGGCAAACCACTTCTGTTATCATTGCTAAGAAAACTGCATGCATACGTCCCTCGGGTCACCAGAATTAAGTTCAAATCCAGGGCATTTTCACCTTTCTGGCCCAAAGGCCCACAGGTTTCTAGCTGCTCCTTTTCCTTCCATCTCCTTCTCCTGTCATGCCCAACAGGTACAAACCTACATGGACCACTACTGCAACAATGCCACAGACAGACGGATCCTTCTCATGTTTCTCAACATCTGCAGCGACTTGAGTAAACTCTGCCAGCGGCTGGAAGCCCTCCATCCTGGAAACAGCACAACCAACGCCATTTTGGACAGGTGCAAGACACTGGTTAGCCACAGCAATGACCTCAGCGGGATCCGAGCCAAGTAAGTCTTGTTGCAGGTTTTTCTCATGATTTAAGGGGAAAAGGCAGTGACCAACTGACCAATATCCTCAATGCAAAGGTGGTAGAAAGGCTGATGTAAACAAAAGTTGTTGTTGTTATTCACAATATATTGCCACGGCAGGAGCCATAGGTAAGACAGAAGCAGGCAGAAGTGATTAGACTGTCACACTCTTATCTAGTAGTCTCCTGGGTCGAGTCTGCACTCCTCCACAAAGCCAGCTGGGTGACCTTGGGTTAGTCACAGCCTTCTTTCTGAGCTCTCACAGCCCCACTTACCTCACAGGGTGTCTGTGGTGGGGAGAAGAACAGAAGGTTTGCCAGCCACTCTGAGTCCCTTTAAGGGTGAGAAAAGTGTCTGTTCTGGGGAGCAGAAGGTTTGTCAGCAGCCCTGTGTTCCCTTAAGGGGCGAGAAAAGAAGGTATAAAGGCCAATTCTTCTTCGTTGAAGCCCCTTAGCTGTAACTTCCTCTAAGAGGCTGTGGATGAAATGGCTGCAGCATTTGGAAATCGTTGAGCAGACAGGAAGTCTTCTTTCTCAGGATGGCTTACTGTCCAAAATGTGCACGCATGACCCCAACATTCTAGCTGGTTCCTCTCACACACGAGGCCCTAAACTTTCTTCAAGTTTGCCTAACTGCAGAGCCGCTTCTGCTCAAGTTGAGGCAAATCCACCCATCAGATTGCAAGTTGGAGAGGTGGTGTAGTCAAGCCAACTCTTCCATGAAGTACAGTTGAGCATTTCAGGTAGTTAAAGCTGAGGAGCTTGGAAAGGAGAAGACACAAGAGTTCTATTGACCCCATGACCTGCCTACATTTAGATCACAGTGTCCCATGCAGCTCAGAATGGTGGGAGAGGAGGCACCACATTGAGAGTTTTTCCACTAGCACTAAGGACCCATTAAGGACCCATTAGGCTCAAAGCAGGAAGACCCCATTTCCACTGTAGACCCCATTACAGCCACATTTGTTTCCACCAGTTCTACGGAAATCCGGATTGAATGGATCCTTCAGGACCTATAATCTGGATTTCCTATAGACCCCATTAAAGGCATCAAATCCAGATTATATGGAGCACGTTTCCACCGCGACCGGGCAATGGAGTCTAGGGGGGACTCTGGGGGGGGGGGGGAAGCACCCATGGGGGGGGGTGCCCCGAAACCCAAAGCTCTGAAGACTGTGCATAATCTCTGAAGCCAGCTCCAAAGAACAGCACAGGCTCCAAAGAGGACGAGAGAGCAACGCCAATGCTAAGGACCTTGGTCAAAGGCTCTGGAGAATCTTCAAAGTTTGCAGCAGATTGCTCTGGAGAATCTCCGGAGCTCATAACAGAACTCCAGAGATTCTCTGGAGCCACTCAGGAGAATCTTTGAAGAATCTCCAGAGCATCTACGGAGATTGCACCCCCTGTCCCCCCAAAAACATGGGATGATGGGCTGATCCAGATTTGCCACATGGGCACTCCAGCGTTTCCAGTGTAAGCAGGCTAGCACCCATTGCTATTGGGTGCTGCGCCACCTGCGGGGACGCATCGGGTACCTCCCTTAATCCGGGTCTACTAGATCCAGATTAGTTGAAGGACCCATTCCTTAGATCCGGATCATCTTAGATCTGGATTAAGGGAGGTCAGTGGAAAAAAACCCCATTGGTTCAGACTCAGATTCCAAAATGGCGCCATTTTGGTTCTCTTCCATCCAGCTGACATCTGTAAGACAACCATCTGCTGTTAGTTGAGGTGCCAAACCTCTCATACTACCAATGTCAGTTTGGGTTCAGGCCACGGACCAAGGGGTTCTAAGACCTACTACCACAGAATACAGGTTTGCTAATTACTATTACTGTACCATTGTTCCCAACTAGTTACTGCAGGCAGTTTTCTTGTCTTCACTATCCATGTCACTCGCTGTTGCTTCTGTTATCTATGTCTCCTTCCATTCCATGGTTAACAGGTACCCTCATGACGTGGTCAACCACCTCAGCTGCGATGAAGCCCGTAACCACTATGGTGGTGTGGTGAGCCTGATCCCCATCGTTCTAGACTGCATGAAGGAGTGGGTGGCCCACACCGAGAAGCTCCCTCGGAACATGTTACAGAGCGTGAGTGCCAGAAGGGCGGCCGTCTATGGGCAGAGCAACGTGCCCCCTCCGCAAATTGGGGACCGCGAACTCTCCAGGCCTACTTTCTTCACAGAGGGCACTCAGACCACGATTAGCATGACAGAAAAGGCCCGGGAGCGGGAGAATAGGCGGGTTAAACTAAAGCAGCTGGGCGGCCTTGGGAGGGCCATTCGCAAGTTTCTCGACGGGCCCTGGAAACCGCCTGGTAAACATTCCTTTTAAGATAAAAAAGAGGGGGAAAAGAAGAACAATAACAAAAAGAGCACGCTGGCATGGTGTCGGTGATTAAAACAGTCTCCCTTCTTTGCCTCAATTAATGCCCTTTCCTGATGACCAAGAGCTTATGGTTGGTGATACTGACACAGAGCTGTCCTGTCCCTCAAATAGGACTCATCAAGTTTCGCTAACATGGTTTTCATGGTTTCATCCAGACTTTAGGACAGAACAGGGTGATTTCATGGTAGGGTTGGCAGCTTGAGTGGCGGGAAGGAGTGAGGCACCCTTTGGGTTGTGTGGGTGAACTGTGCTTCAGCAGTCCTCCTGACTTAACAAGCCACCGTTGGCATTATGAGGGGAAAAAACTATCTTAGTCTGACCCACAGCGCAGACAATTTACCACACAACTAGCAAGTGCTAGGTAAAGTAAAGTGAGAGCTTTAATGAAGCAGTAGTCATGAGGCAACTTTTGTGTGGTAAAGTGAGAAGTTTAATGAAGAGGTAGTGGTGAAGCAACTTGGTGTGGTAAAATGACAAGATTTAATGAAGCAGTAGTAGCGAGGCAACTTGGTGTGGTAAAATGACAAGATTTAATGAAACAGTAGTAGCGAGGCAACTTGGTGTGGTAAAATGACAAGATTTAATGAAGCAGTAGTAGCGAGGCAACTTGGTGTGGTAAAATGACAAGATTTAATGAAGCAGTAGTAGCGAGGCAACTTGGTGTGGTAAAATGACAAGATTTAATGAAGCAGTAGTAGCGAGGCAACTTGGTGTGGTAAGGTGACAGATTTAATGAAGCGGTAGTAAGCGAGGCAACTTGGTGTGGTGGACCTTTCTTACTAAACTTCCTGGCATACATATGACACCATCCTTTTTCTAGAAATGTTAGCTCCCTTTTTGAACAGTCAAATCACACTGTCCTGGGGGCCACATCCCTCAGTACCGAGGCAAGGTGCCCGATTTCTCCCACAAAGGTCATCTGGCCTGTCCGTAGCCACTCGTGCAAACATCTTGTTGGGGAAGGAGAACTCTGCACTTATAAGGAAACATCAGATCTTGTGAATACAAATTCCTCCTTTTGTCTGATTGCTTTTTTCCCCTCCCGCAGGCTGCTTAGCTCCTGGTTTTTTGCCTCCTACTGGAAGAAACATCTGAATAAAGCCATTTCCCCTGCACGCATGGCTCGTTCATAGCATTACCGGAGATGCTCTCATGATCAAATGGTCAAAAGGCAGATTACTTAGAGGCAGGCGGGTGGGGATCAGAACAATGGTTGGACTTCAGATGTAGAGCTCTTCCGTACCTTTAAAACATTTACTCTATAGCTGAAACTGGAGTTTGTTTCCTGACAATTTTCTCTCATTTCTCACCTTCTCCTTGGGAGAATATCTCACTATAGTCCATTATCGGAAGATCGAAAATCCCAAACCGTATCAAATTAGCAGGTCTCCTTTTTGGTCTTTTTCCACTCATTGCCTTTTGGATAGAGAAACACGGTTTTAGAAGTCTTCAACTACGCAGTTACAGAAGTTCTCTGATTGGCCAGTCTACTGCAGGCCAACACATTTTTATTTTTTACTTAAAAAAAAAATAGAGAAAACCATTCCCATGTACCTTCTGTGTACTCAGGAAGTCGAGGGTAATCATGTATTTTAACCAATTGCATGGCTTTTAGAGCATAAAGTCTTTTATCATTTATGGTGGTATTTATGGAGCTACCAGAATGTTTTGGCTTGGAACTTAATATTTTTCTATTTTGCTGGCTTTCCCCCACCTCAGTGACGTAATACGGATTTAATCATTTTGTATCACGTACAAAAGATAAAAGACACTCTTGAATATTAAACCAGGCAGGACTAAGAGAGGTGATTAAAAACGTCCTGTTTTTAAAAGATGCCAAATTTCCTTTGTCCAGTATATGAAGGGAATCCACCCGCATCTGGTTCCACAAAATTATGCACAAAGAGCAAATGGTGCACACCCTAATTTAAGGGCACCCTTTGGTGATGACAAGAAACACGGAAGGCTACTGTCGTGTCCCAGGCGGGCGAGGGCAGTGAGGCACACACGCGCACGCTTATGGCAGTCCTTTGAGGGCTTGGAAATAGTCAGTGTCAGTTCAGTCCAAGGTCCGAGTTCCAGAGATACGGCAAAGTCACAGCAAGAGTCAGGCAGACCAAGGTCAGGATTCCAGAGGTACAGCAAAGTCAGAGGGCCCAAGAGTCAGAATACAGGCACGGCGGGAGTTGCAGCAGAGTTGTCTGCAACTCTGCTCGACTAATTAGGGGAATCATCACCACACCCTTGCCAGCGTAGCTGAAGCAAATGCTGCGAACGGCGTTTCACCTGCTTCTGTTGTCGAAGAAGCATAGGGGAGGGGCGCTCTTGGCGTTGACTGACCTCTCGTCCCCAGAGCTGTCTGTGCGCTCCGCCACAAGTGGTCTCAGACCCTCGGCGTCTGCAGCGCTGTGCTCTGGTTGCTGCCCAGGTTGTCTCGCCGTTGCAACCGTGCCCTCCTCCTCTAAGGAGACTGGAGAGGCAGGACGGGGCATGACAGCTACACATTAAACATCTTTCTGCCACTTGTTTTAAACCCCCATGAGGTCAGTCCTATGTTAATTGAGGCCAGTTGAAGTTTGCAGGTGAAACCACACTGCGATACCCGCCCATGGTCATGATTTATTAATGGCCCACAACCAGTATATATTTGCATTTTTAAAAGCCCCTATGTTCTGCACATTCCAAACGGAGGGTCTCTCCAAGACAAAATGGCACCCAGACTTGCGTATTTGCAAGGTTGGGCCCAGAAAATAGCAAAGAGGGGTTGGAAAATGCGTTCCGGCTCCCTCAGAAAAGTCACATGCTTTTGTATGTGGGGGGCAGGATGTGAATCGGCATGCCAGTCTGCCTTCATTACCCCCTTTTCCAGCCTCCCTTAAAGACTCTGATGCCAGGAAAGATGAAAGGCAAAAGGCAAAAGGAGAAAGGGACGGCGGAGGATAGAATGGATAGTGTCATAGAAGCAACAAAGAGGAGTTTGGGCAGCCTCTAGGAGGCCATAGAGGACAGACAGCCTTGGCATATTTCAGTCCACGAGGTCATGAAGAATTGGACATGACAGGGGAATCCATAGGCCAGGGAAGGCCACAGACCTAAAAATGGGCACTTCAGGCTTATGGTGTCAAGCCAGCCTGCCCAACGCTTAGCAAATGGAGGAAAGGCAGATGAGTCCAAGGAAATGCTGCAATCTAAGCCCCCCAAGGGCATGGTACAGGCCCGTGCTGGTGTTCCTACACATCTCCCCCTAGTTAAAAGGGAACGTGGTGCTTCCACATTACTTGGTCCCAAACTTAACACAGCGCAGCAGCAATTTTTATCAAATTCCCAGTCAATTTGTGTTCAGTCTTTGGAGCGATCACCTTCCTCCACTGAGATCTTTCTCAAACTGACTTCTGCCACTCCTCCTAGTATTCGCAGAGGACTTTGTGCCTTTGGGCAGAACCTGACCCTTAACGCCACCGGGGAACTGTATTTTTAAGGGGGCACTTTTACGTACCAACTCAAGTCTGGAATTACTGAGACCTCCAGGTCACAAGGGACATCTTGCATTTCTGCCACCTCACCGCAGCTACGACTCAAGGCGGCCGTGGGCTGGCCTCAACGAATACTTTGCCTTCAGCTGGGGAGATCAGGTGGTAGCTAAGGTGAACGAGGAGGGAGGATGCTCCCAGTGCTTGGAGCTCCCTGAGCTCATCTGGTGGGCTTCGTGCCTTCTGAGTACAGGTTCTCCACCTGCCACAAACTCCGTTGCTTAGTTTGTTTTATTTGCAGCATAATACTGCAGTGATAAGAAGGCTACAAGTTCAAACCCCGGCATCTACCCAGGAAAAGGTCATGGTGAACACATCCTCGTGTTCATAGTAGTCCCACCAGGAGTTGGCCTCAACGTGGTGATGAACCGAATGAGAGCCACCAGTGACAAACACACAATGTCAAGAAGGCAGGAAAGAATGCAAAATAACTCTTCCCTCTAGTCTCTCCTCTGCTCCCTTCTTCACATGCTCTGAAAACCATTTAAATCTTTCCATCTGGGGAGGGGGGGGGTCTTCTCCAGGAAAGAGCTAATTGTCACCAAGGTAAGAAAAACTAGGCTTCTCTGGAGCCTTCTAAAGGACACTCCTACTTTACAGTGTATTTCAGAAGGGCAACTGGTGCAGGTTTGCGTATGAAATTCTCCCAGCCCTGCATTGTGGAAAACATGTTTCTAGCCATACCTTGATCTTTGCAAAGCTGTTCCCCGCAGGAAGTGGAAACCTTTAGCCTTGCAAGATATTATTTCCCCCGTACCCAGCTTTCAGCAGCAGCAGGCAAATAGAGACAAGGCTAATAGGGTCTGGTTGTCACCCTGTTTGACTTTACTTCCACATGCAGGAACTGAGACAACACAGACCATAGATGGCAGTTCCATCACACACAGGTGCACACAGCACAGCCACATCTGGCCCAAGAATCTGAGCAAGTGTCCTTTAAGGAGGGCAAGAACTCTGCAGGCACCGGGGTGGTATTGCTGAGTGAGCTTTCCGGAGGGCAGGCTTGGCTGCCGTCACGGAGGAGCAGGAGACAACTCTTGCAACACGCATGAAAATCCGGTTTTAAGAAGCAACCGGGTAAAAAGGTGGTTTGTGCCAGGTTTGCTTTATTTCAAACATACATAAACACCACTAGCATGGCAAAGGCAGGTCTTGCAAGGGCAAGCGAACCTTAATCAGAGGAAAAGAACAAGGCGAAGACGTTGCTGTGCTTTTTGCTTTTAGGGTGGATAGTGCCACCTCCTGGTCACAAGACGAAGCAATAGAAGAGTTCCCTTTTATAACCTGCTTCTCTCACCCTTTTAAGGGGACTCAAAGCAGCTGACCAACCTTCTATTCTTCTCCCACAACAACCTGTGCGGCAGGTAGGGCTGTGAGAGCGCAGAAAGAGAGCTGGGACTAGCCTAAGGTGGCTAGCCTAAGTTGGCTTCATGGAGGAAGAAGAGTCGGCTTTTCCTACCCCACTTTTCTCACCCATTTAAGGGGACTCAAAGCAGCTGCCAAACCTTCTGTTCTTCTCCCCACAATAGACAACCTGTGAGGCAGGTGGGACTGTGAGAGCTGGGACTAGCCCAAGGTCACCCAGTTGGCTTCATGGATGTGTGTGGAATCGAACCCGGTGACTGCATGTTAATCAACTTTGCTGAGGCCTTCTGAGAAACATGGATTATTGCAGAGGCTACTAACAGACTTGCATTTAATTCCAGCCCCGTATAAAAGTGCCGGGACTCGGGCGCACACTTGGGTTTTTGGTCAGCTTCTATAAAGTCCCCAGGGGACATCAACTAGCCAGGTCTGGCACCCACACCTGTAAGACGCTTTCTGTTGTCCTCACAGGAGCAAGATTGAAGACCGGTGTGCAAAACAATACAGTTTATTTTGTTCACAGTTAAACACAAGCAACTGCCGTGACATATTAGAACGTTCTAGTAATGACAGCAAACACCTTCCACTTGGTTTTAAAGTTCTCTTAGCTTGGATTGTACCATTTCATATTACCATTTCATATTTATGGCATTTGGGCTTTTTGTTGTTTTGTGTTGTTGTTTTTTTAATGTTGATTACTTTTTAATCATGCTTACAAAGAGTGAGGCAGAAAACAATGGAGAGCTTTCCCCCCCCCTCCCAAGATTCAACTAAAAGCAGTCAGTTGTTTGTTTTTTAAATTAAAAAAAAATCATTTTCACCAAAGAGATCTTTCTTCCAAAGCACACACACGCACACACACACACACACACAAAAACCGAGACATATGCTACATCCATGATTCAAAGAGAATTACTGAACAATGTCAACAGATTTGTTCCTCCATAATTTCTGTGGTCCATGTGGGGACGAAGGAAAATATCCTGAGATTCTGGGTAACCGAATGCCATCAGAGCTCACGCGCGCTTTTTGGTTGGGGGAGCTTGTCTCGATTTGACAAGCGGTGGGCACTTTTGCGCCGTTTAAAAACAATCAAGCCCCTTCTTGTCAATGAACGAGGAGGCGGGCCGCAAAGACAGCACAG
Source organism: Aspidoscelis tigris stejnegeri (assembly GCA_023333525.1). Lineage (NCBI taxonomy): Eukaryota > Metazoa > Chordata > Lepidosauria > Squamata > Teiidae > Aspidoscelis > Aspidoscelis tigris. Next base: position 12,469,739 of record JALMGA010000016.1, read on the forward strand.
ACGGTCTCATTTAATTCCTGCTGCAGAACATCTTTTCAAATGGGAAGGCGAGGGCAAAATTCTACTGCTGGTCTCCTATGGAGCCCGCTCCAGGTGTGCCTCAGAGTGAGAGGATCTCTGGAGAACGTGGTTTTGCCACTGAAAAAATCCCCGTCCAGTCAAAAGAGAAGAAGTGTTGGCACATCGGAGCGGAAGATAAAAATCTTCAGCCACCCTTCTTCCTGCTGCTCAGGGCTTCCTTTCAGTCAAAAGGAAACATGCAGGTATAAAAGGAAGCTCAAACTTAAGTCTGAATATGGTACGGTCCTTTTTTCGACCACTGCCTTTAGGGGCTGAAAAGGAGCAAGAATTGGAAACGGCGAATTAACCACTTTGAACGAGAACAACCGTCAGTCATCTGTGAGTCACGCCCGCTTTCTGCAAGAGCGTTCGATCGTACTTCATCCTTGGAGAACTTTCCTCCCCGTAAGCGTTCTCTTCTGCAAAGACTGGAAGCGTCTGAACACAGCTACCCAAATCCACCATGCAAGGAAAACACTGAGCCTGGGATCCAAAGGGATGACAAATCATATTGCGAGTGAAATGTACGAGGGACCACCAAAAAAGGGAAGCCGAGGGATCCCACAGGGAGACCCCCTTGGCCTCGAGAAGCTCAGAAAGCCGTCTGCAGGAGGACAGAGAGGCGAGGCAAAACGTCCAGGCGCTTAGGAGATAAAAAGGCCGATCTGGGAGGTTCCACAACAGTCCATCTGCTGCTCATCATCCCAGGGAAAAGAGGGATTTCTATGGCTAGTTATGGGTGCATGTGCCAACCAAGTTGCATACTTCCAGAGTATTCCTTTACCAGGACAGGAGGGGTAAGTGTTATAGGTGGTGGGACGTGCCGACAGGCCACGATTTTCTATCTCCACCGCCCTGAGGTGGTGCCAATGATTCAGGAAAGACTGGAGGAGAGGGAGGCCACCAAAATGAGAGGCCACCAAAATGAATCAACTGCACAGAGCAGGGAGGAAAGACAGAAGGGTGGGGGGCCTAGGAAAAGACAAAAAAGTTTGCTTTTTTGGGGGGGGGGGTGAGACAGACACACCACATAAATAAGCAGTCCTGAAAGATCCAGTAAATCTTCCGAGCCCCTACATGGTTTCCATCAGAAATCTTGGCGTGCTTCCATATCGCCTCAGCTTTTGCTTCTCCAACCTGCAAAGACACACGCAGTTCGCCATTCGACCAGCGTACGAGGCCGCTGGTAAGGAAAACCAATCGGGGAAGGAAGAGACTCTTGTGTTTCAAACAAGGTCTGCCAAAGGCCCTGGAGTCTCCATATATGAAGGTCCAGTTCCACGGAAGGAGCCATTGTAAGGAGTCAGCGGATACCAAGAAATGTTAAGGACGAGAGATGATTTCTATTTTCGGGGCAGGGGGTGGGTGTCGAATATGAGTTTAAATGCTGGTGGGCACAGTTTTAAATTCCTTCCGCCCTCAGAGCAAAGTCCAACCTACCCATAAACGAAGTGTTTGGGGCTGGGGGAGAGGAAAAGGTAGAGACAGGAAAGGCAAAGGTTACGACCAGGTGACTGTGCTTAAAACACTCGGGGATTTCTTCAAGAAGAGTGAGCCGAAAGACAAAGAAGCATTCCCACCAGCACCGGAGGAAAGGGAGGGACCGTCGGTGCCTTGTTCTTCAGCTAAGAACACCACAGCTTTTCTTAGGAGGTAAGTTTAACTTCATATTGCACACAGGTTCATTGGATGCAACCTACGACCCTTGAAAACAGGTGGGGACTCGACAAACAGCAAACGTGTGCGTGGGGAGGGAAGGGAAGGTTAAGGCTCACCCTGAGCTCTTCTCAGACCACCGACCGAGACCCAAAACTCATTCCTTGATCTGTTCACACGAGTCCACAACCGGTCCAGTTTCCGTTGCACGCAGGGGCCGACTGCTCCCGACCAACAAAATGCGAAAGCTCTTAGGTTAAGAAGCAGCCTTTGCCAACGTCCCTCCCGTCGTGTGCTTCGGATGACAACGGCCGCTGGATCCAGCCGGCGTCGCCGCACGCTGGAGCGGACGGGCACGTTGACGTCCAAAGCGACGGAAGGGCCCCAAGTCGGCAGAAGCCGGGCTCAAGGGCGCGTCCACACCTCCCTGTTCTATGCCAAGAATATGAAACGTAACACTGATTTCGAACCTCCTTTTTAGCTATGGCCATGATGAGATTCATTGTAGTCCATTATATGAAGCTGTCCAACACTGCTTTCTTGGTTCCTGGGGGAGGGCAAAGGGTCCTCGGTGCCCGGAAGAGCTTTGGCCTCCACCACGCTTGGGTCTTTACACAGTTCCGTCTTCAAGGCGGTGCAAAGGCTACCGGCGGCCACGCCGTCCTCGTCGCACTGGCTCTCGCTCTTGTTGCGGAACAGCTCCCGGGCCTTCATGCCCAGGAAGCTCTCTGAACTTGGGAAGGAGCCCACCGTCGGCGGGCCGCTCCCCGTGGAAGGGTCCAGGAGCACCGAGGACTCCCAGGGGGTGCCGCCAAACTGCCCGGGCCTCTGAGCAGCAGGCTTTTCGGGAGTGGACACCTGGCTGCTGCCTTTGCTGCTACTGCTGTGGCTGCCTCGCGGGGTGCTGGGAGATTTGGTCTCGCCGTTTCTGTCCACCATGTCTTCACCGTGCCCCGTGACAGAGTCTGTGCCGCATTCCTTTGTACCAACCAGCCTGTTGGCCAAGGCAGGAGACAGACGGAAAAGGAAAACAGGTTATTTAAAAATCAACAAACTGGCTTCTACAAGGTCATATGGATGGATCCCATCCAAGCTACTAAACAGAAACTGCTCACCACAATGTACACATCAGGGCTATAAATCAGAGAAAAATGAAAGTCTCCTATGTATTGTTAAATATATAGACACACACAAACAAATACTAGCTTCCACATGTTATTAGACTTTCAGTGGCTTGTATCTTCCACAAGGAGACATTACTAATTAAGAGTTTCCCTAGATCTAGGGCAGTGGTTCTCAACCTGCGGGTCGCGACCCCTTTGGGGGTCGATCTCTTTCACAGGGGTTGTCTAAGACCATCGGAAAACACATAGAAACTGAGACACTGCTCCTCTACCCATCTCCAGGCGGGTCCACCCACATGCAGATATGCCCACCTACAAGTACCTGGCGTGATGACATCATTGCGCCAACCCCATCACATGCACCCCATACAAATACAGTAGAGAGCAGCTACTGAAAGCAGCAGCATTGGTGGTAAAACGACACTTTTATATTCTGCTGTGGTTGATCTGAATACTATGTGTTAATTGTGTTCAATTTGTAACAATGAAAATACATCCTGCGTATCAGATATTTACATTACGATTCATAACAGTAGCAAAATTATAGTTATGAAGTAGCAACAAAAATAATTTTATGGTTAGGGTTAGGTTGGGGACCACTAAAACATGAGGAACATTGAATTCTGGTCACCACACCTCAAAAAGGATATTGTGGACCTGGAAAAAGTGCTGAAAAGGGCAACCAGAATGATTAAGGGGCTGGAACAAAATCCCTTACGAAACCCGTCTGCAACGTCTAGGCCTCTTCAGTCTGGAGAGACAACGTTTAAGAGGGGACCTGACTGAAGTATATAAAACTATGCACGGTATAGAAAAGGTGGATAGAGAAAATTTCTTTTCTCTATCACACAATACTAGAACCAGGGGGCATCTATGAAGCTGATGGGTAGGAGAGTCGGATAAGACAAGGGGAAGTATTTCTTCACCCAGAGGGTCATCGGTTTATGGAATGTGCTGCCAGAAGAGGTGGTGACAGCTACCAGTCTAGATGACTCCAAGGTAGGGTTAGACAAATTTATGGATGACAGATGTATCAATGGATACTAGAATGAATGCCTAGGTGCATCTTTCAGGCTGGGGGGGGGGGGAGGAACCAGGGTGCTTCTAAGGCCATCTGCTGGGATTCTGGAGCAGGAATAGGTTTGCCCTTGTCTCTGCTTGAGATGCCCATGAGCATTTGGTAGGCCACTGTGTGCGACAAGATACTGTACTAGATGGGCTGTGGCCTGATCCAGCAGGGCTTCTCTTATGTTCTAACTGTATTAAAGGGTCACAGCATTAGGAATGTTGAAAACCACTGATCTAGCGGGAAACCTTTAGAACATTTGTCTACAAGGAAATTCAACCCACACGCATTTACCTTTCTTCCTCTGCAGACTCCATCCGGTCATCTTCATGCTTTTTCAACAACTTGTCATTCTCCAAGCGGCCATACAGACCCAAGATTTCCAGCTCAAATGCCTGAGTGATCCTTTTTTGCACCTTATAGCGGCTCTCGACAGCTTGCAGCTGGCCTCTGAAACAGACCAGAAGGTTTGAGTCTGGAGCCAACCCATTTCCACACGATGGCAGAAGCAAAAATACCTTCTTGACATGCGCTCCCCATCCCAGAAGGCTTTGCTCTAAAAATGCCAGGATGGCCTCAAGGTCAGGGAATCACAAGAAAAGGATACCATACCTATACTTTAGGGCTCACAGTTTTATCGTGTTTTGTGACCCTCCTTTGAGCAAAGAGTGGGATGCTAAAGCGACGACGACAACAACAAATATTACATATTTAATTGCAATCAGGAAGGAGGAGATGCCCATTATTGTCACAATATCTGGTGACAGCAGCGTCACAGACAAAGAACCTTATGATGGTTACGAAATATCAAGATTTGAAGATCAAAACTGAAAGACTGTGGCACAAACAAGCAGTCAGGGTCCCAGTGCACCCTGGGCACTTTTCAAAAATCCCTTGGTCACTACAAATCTGCACTGGTCAATGGCAAGAGTCCACGCTGCTCAGATCTGCATATTTCTTACACCAATTCTTTCTAAATTCTTGGGAAGAAGTTGAGGCAAAAAAGAAGGCCAAAACAACTGGCAGCTGTGATATTACACTGTATAATAATAATAATTTATAGTACTAGGAAAACAGAGACGCACATCTGTCGAAGACAACTCAGGGAAGTCCCCACTGACAATGCATATCACAAGCAGTTGCACTGAAACCAGAGACCTATTCGCACGAGGGCGGCCGGAACGCGCGAAGGACGCCCTGGGATGGAGTTCTAGACACGTTCCAGGTGCAGAGCACTTAACTGAGCTCTACACCCGGCCCAGGGCATTCGGAGCCATCCCAAAGCTGTTCAGGGGAGAGACCGTTCGCACGCTCCCCCCGACAGCTGCAGACCCTGCCCAGCCCCTTCTCTGGGTTCTAGGGGACCTGATCCGGTCCCCTAAAACCCACAGGAACCCCTGTGGGCACCCACCCACCCCAGGCCCGGGCATACATGGGGGCGCATGCATGCGTGAGGTACTTACCCCATCCTCGATGGGTCCCGAAATGGCAAGCTGGGTGCACTTGCGCAAGCCGGCCACTCTGATTGGCTACCTACAACTAGCCAATCAGAGCTAGCTGACTGGCTAGCTCTTCTTGGCTAGCTGTAGCCTGGGAGTGGGGTCCCGCCCCTGTTCCGGCCTTTTCAGGCTAGGACACATGGGGACGCTTTCCCCATTCGGACCTAGGCAGGTAAGAATGCGTGGAGACGTGTTCCTTCCCTGCTTATGTGTGTGAATGGGGAAAGCGTCCCGTGTGTTCTAGCTTAAGTGTGAAAAGGCCTCAGATTCCTTTACTATAGCCACAATTCCTGTCAACTTCTCCCTCTTTTTAAGGCCTTTTCAGCAGCACTCTTAATGCATTTCCTTCAAGCTGTGTCACCTACATCTCCAGCAACCTTTCATGCAATGTTGTGCCAATTTAACCCTGAGAGCAAGTGCAGGAAATAAACTGGGCCTGCTCCTTCTTAAGCCCAAGTCCCAGCACCTACCTAGCTTGAAGCTTAACGTCTTCTAAATACTTCTTTTGTTCCAGTAAGAGGTGATCTTTCTTCGCCAGCTGAGATTCCAGTTCCACGATTCGCTTCTGAGATGCCTCCAGCTGCTGACTCTGCTGTTGAAGGTAGCACTTGGCTTTATCCAGGTCCTTCCGAAAAGCTACCTGCATATTCTCCACTTCCTGAAAGACAGAGAGAAAAATGACCATTTGAGGGAGGAAAGTTAGAATAGTGTAAATGGCTAGTAAGAAACTGCTCCAAGCTACCCAATAGCAACAAGCTACCCAATAGCAACAACCGGGGCAGAATTCCAGGCTGGTATCTGGAGTTCACACCAGCCAAAAGACCCAGCCTGGATAGCTTGAAGAGGGGGCTTAACAAATTCAGGGAGGATGGGTTCATCAACGGTACTGCCTCCAGGCTGGAGAGGCAGGCAGGAGGCCCCTGAAGGCCATTCACAGGGAGCCAAGGGCAAGCGAAGATTTTGCCTTCATCTTCTGCTCGAGATGACCAGAAAGCAATTGGTGGGCCACTGTGTCAGATGGGATGCTGGACTAGATGAGCTGTGGCCTGATCCAGCAGGGCTTTTTTTTGTTTTATCTAGAATGGATGCCTAGGTACCACTGTTGAGTTGGGGAGAGGGGATGCCTCTAAAGGCCATTTTCACGGGGTCAAGCACAGGTGAAGATTCTGCTTTAGTCTTCTGCTTGACTGGCTGGGCTGATGGGAGTTGTAGTTTTGAACAAAGTGAGAAACACAGTAGGAGAATCCCTGAGCTGGAACGCCTCTGGTTTCCAAGCAAGCGTGAAGGGCGTGGTCTGATATGGGATAAAACGTGGCACCACTGGCACGCATCGCCCCGGAAACACACCTTGGTCGTGTCAGCGTGTTTGTGCTGAAGCTGTTCCAAGTACAACTCATTAACCTCTCCAAGGACCAGAAGCTGCCGGTTCAAGAACTCCATCTGCTGCTGCACCGACTCGCTGTTCGAAAGCTTGAAAGAAACCGCATTTTAGTGGGAAGCTCAGCTCACAAAAAGACCAGCCAGCAAATCCCACCCAACCCCGGGCAAACATTTACATCAGAGCCTGGGAGAGACAGGGGCCTCCAGCTGTTCTTGGAATCCTATCATCCTTGACCCTTGCACGTGGTGGACGAAGCTGATGGAGGACGATGCAACTCTGATTTGATGCGCTATCCTGTATCAGTCTGAAGACCTCAAAGTCCCATGCATGAGGACAAGGGACGCTCACATTCTCTGATCTGAACTGTTTTCGTTTCTGCAATGGTGTTCATTATAGGGTTTTTTTCCCCCCTTACCTCCCTTAATCTGGATCTAAGATGATCCGGATCTAAGAAATGGGTCCTTCAACTAATCCGGATTTAGAAGATCTGGATCTAAGGAAGTTCCCAATGAGTCGCCAAGGGCAGTATGGCACCCAATAGCCATGGGTGCTAGGCAAGCTCGCAGTGGGAACACCGGAGCACCCATCTACACCCAAGTGGGAGATGTCTGTCACAAAATTTTTTGGGGGGAGGGGGTAATGCATCTTATCTGGATTTGATGCCTGAAGACTGGATTGTAGACCCCTTTAATGGGGCCATAGGAAGTCCAGATTAAGGACCCATTTAATCCGGATCTCCCTAGTACAGGTGCAAACAAATCAGGTTCTAATGGGGTCTGCACTGGAAACGGGGTCTTCCTGCTCTGAGCCTAATGGGTTCTTAATGGGTCCCTAATGGGTCCCTAATGGGTACTTAGTGCTAGTGGGGAAAAAAACCCTTAGTCTGCACCTCCATCTGAATTCTCGACTTCAGGCAGCAGCAGAGTCTTGCGCGCTACCCCTTTGGAAGCCATTCAAAATGGAGCATAGGTTGGAGCCAATAGGAAAAGGCTTGCAACCTTATGCCCAGGTGTCAAATGTTAGGAGCTTTCGGTTCGCCAACCACGCAACCGATAAGCTGCTAACATTTGCCCAAGGGCAGCAGTCTAAGCATTTGACTTTAATGTAAGCGTTCTCGTGCCTCCTTCTTTCGCAAACATTCAAGGCAAACAGCAACATGTGCTTGCTGCCCATTCCATAGTGTGGCCTCACTCAATAAAGCTTTGATTATACACCCTGCGGTAACTACAGCTTCAGCGGCACCCAGATGTCTGTTACTTATTCCGCTGTGTCTGGATATTCTGAAATATCTGAACATGGCACAATAAGCAACCGACATCTGTGTGGACCGACACCTTTCTAAGTCTTTATTGTAAAATGAAAGCTTAGGGAAAGACCTACCATCTGCACACCTGTGTATACTTGGGGCCTGATGTAGTTTGCACCAGCATGCGGACAGCAGGCCCATATTCAAGGATATAATGTGGAATAAGCCATAGTGCTGAAACGCCCTCAGACTTGTAGCGTTTGCTGGATGCTCAAGTGGTATTAGAAACACCACAGGTTTATTATTATTATTATTAATTCAGGTCTCTATCCAAAGTAAAGACGTGCAGGAATGGGTTTTTTGCATTTGAATTCGCGTCAAATCGAATATCCAAGCATTCGATTTGATTCAAATGTTTAGAATCCAAATGCAATGCAACAAAATCCAATTCGAATCAAGTACATTCAAATCTATTTGTTTGAAAGTTGCAACTGTCATATTTGAAGATACAAATGTTGGCAACATTCATTTTATACGTTTCTGTACACATTTTGTACACACACCGTTTTATCCCGTATGCATCCCGTTTTCATCCTGTACTATCAGTGCAAACGCATAAATATGTATGAGATTCGTACAGATACGTATTGCAATACATACGAATCCGCACATTCGAATGTTTCAAATCATTTGAACGAATGTTTTGGAACATGCAACATTCGTTCGACCGTTTAAATTTGAATGTGTAGACATTCTATTTTAATTCAAATGTCCACATTCGATCGAATTCGATCAGATTTTCAATATTTAGAACATTTGTGCGTATCCCCAAATTCAAAGCACGTTAGGCTCCACATTGTAAGCCGGAAGGCACGCCAAGCTTATCCACCTGCGAAGAAGAAACCTCACGCAAAGTTCACGCCTCACCTTTTGAGAGACTTGACTCAGCAGCAGTTCTGTGTGACATGCCTTACTGCTAGACTTCTTTACTTCCAGCCGTAGGTCTGCAATTATGTTATAGCAGTCTTCCAGTTTGGTCTGTTTTATTTAAAAAAAGCCCCATTGGGAAAGCTGGTTAAGGTTATTTATGTATGTATTTATCCCACCCTATACCGTCTCCAGCCAGATAACAATATTTGAAATCAAACATCATTAAAACAATATGTATTAAAAGAGTAATATCTGCAAGTGGGGAGGGAAAGTGTACCCCCATTTAACCAAAGGCCAGAGCAAAGAGGTGTGTCTTCATTGCCTTCCTAAACATGTACAGTGAAGGTGCCTGACACACCTCAAGGGGGAGACTATTCCATAGCCTAGGGGCCATCACAGAGAAGGTCCTCTCCCGGGTGCCCACCCCTTTTGCTGCTGAGGGTGGTGGGACAACCAGGAGGGCCTCCCCTCCAGATCTTAAAAGCACGGGCAGACTACAGACTACAGAGCTGCAGGGGGGTTAAAAAGGTGACCTAAAAATCCCCATTAAAAGACCAACCAAACACTATCCAGAGAAGCAGACCCAGTTCATCTCCAGCCAGTCACAAGGTCCTATTTTGCTACAAGCCAAAACTCTTAGCTTACCTTGCTTGGAACACCAGGCACATAAAAATTCAAATCAAAACATACCTGTGCTCCGGTCAATCTGGTTTACGTTCTTCCAAAGCTTTGCAAATGCTGAACTTGCAAAGATGGAGACAGTATTCCCTTTCTAAAAAAACTGAGGGCTGGGACAACATCACACACCAACCCATTATGTTTTGTTGCTTGTTTATTTATTCATATAGACACACACATATATTTATTGCACCCTATACCTAAAATGCCTCAGGGTCAATGGGAGTTTTTTCCTCAGCCAAAGGGCCAGGGTAAATAGGTGTGCCTTCACCAGCCTTTCAAATGTATATAGTGAAGACACTTGTTGCACCTCAAGGTTGGAAGACTATTCCATAGTCTGGGGGCTACCACGGAGAAGGCCCTATCAATTTCTCAGCAGCTTTTGATGCCCCTGATCCGTGGCTGCAGTAGAGAGAAAGGAGAAGGACAAAAAGGCCCAAAGGCCTTGCTTTGAAAGCAGGAGGGGGAAATGGAAGAGAACAAGGAACACAGAACACTTTGGTGATGCAGCGGAAAGACCTGCAACACTTTCGTTTTGATGGGATGGAGCATGGGAGGGGGGGAGGAATTGGTGATGAGGAGGAAGGGTCAGAGTGCCCCTGTTCAGAAGGTGGTGTGGAGTGGGGACAGGAGAATGTTTTTTTTAAAAAAGAACAGCTTAAGGAACTAGGAATGTTTAGTCTAACAAAAAGAAGACTGAGAGGAGACATGATAGCTGTCTACAAATACCTCAAGGGTTGTCACAAGGCAGAGGGATCAGCCCTGTTCTCACTCTCTCAAGGAAGGACTAGAAACAATGGGGTGAAACTGCAGGGGAAAAGATTTAGTTTAGATGTTAGGAAAAAATTTCTAACAGTAAGAGTGATCAACCAGTGGAACAGGCTGCCACGGGAGGTGGTTGGTTCCCCTTCGATGGAGGTCTTCAAGCAGAGACTGGACGGCCATCTGTCTGAGATGGTTTAGGAGATCCTGCCTTGAGCAGGGGGTTGGACTCGATGACCAAGGAGGTCCCCTCCAACTCTACCATTCTATGATTCTATGATTCTATGAAGCCACCACTGTAAAAAGCCAAAGCAGCGACCTCACTGGATTCTGGTGGGAAGGGACACACACACACACACACACACACACACACACAAAATGTATTTTCAATTGCTCAGCTGTGGCAGGGGAGTTAAAAAGAAGCCGCGCCCTCAAGAACTTGAACAGCCCTTCCGTTTCCTGCCAAAGCCTGCAGGGAGACGTACCTTCAGCTCCTGGCTTTGGTTGTAATACTCTTCCCGTTCTTGCTGCAGTTGGCGGATCTGGCTGTGAAGCTGAGCCACGACCCCTTCGTACTCCTCTTGGAACTTGCGGGTTTTCACCTGCTCTTTCTGCAGGCTGAGCTTCAAGGCCTGGATGTCCTTCTCTTGGAGCTGGAGCTGGTCTTTCTGTGCAGAAGCAGAGGTCAGAATCAAACCCAGCCCTCCCCTGGGCCGCCTTCTGCAAAACCAGCAAGGGTCTCGTGCCGGTCTTCAGGTCGCGCTTTAAACCAAGCTCTTGCTATAACTGATAACGTCAGGGAGAGCAGAGGGGCTGAGCTCAGGAACAGAACCAAAGGATTCGGGCCTCAAAAGGTAGCGAGCTACTGACGCAGGTCTAACTCCCAGCTGCCAGGCTTTGTATCTATTTATCACTGGAATTGTACAACCAACCAACAAGGTTCTCTGTGCAGTTTACAGTCAAAAGTATAAAACGTAACGGGAAAACCAAAACATGTTAAAAAGTATCAATGAAATGGGGAGGGCTGAGAAGAGCCATGTTTTCCTAAACTGCTTGGAGGAATATTTATTTGTTTTCTCACTTGCATTCTTATCCCGCCCTATACCCAAAGATCTCTGACCAGGTAACGTTTAAAATCAGCAAACCAAAAATCCAAACAAGTTGAATCAACCAAGAAAAGCAAACAACACAAGAGATTTAACATTTAAAATCAAACATCATTTTAAAAATAATAACAGTATGTATTAAAACAGCAGCATCTGCAAGTGGGAAGGGAAAAGTGCATCCCCATTTAGCCAAAGGAAAAGTTGGCTTTTCTACCTCGCTTTTCTCACCTATTTAAGGGGACTCAAAATGGCTGACAAACCTTCTGTTCATCTCCCCACAGGCGCCTCAAAGTGGCTGATAAAGCCCTTTCTATTCTTCTCCCCACAACAGACACCCTGTGAGGTAGGTGGGGCTGTGAGAGCTCAGAAGAGAGCTGTGACTCACCCAAGGCCACCCAGCTGGCTTCACGGGGGAGGGCGGAATTGAACCCGGTATTCCCAGATAAGAGCCCGGCTCCCTGACCACTAGACCAAACCGAAGAGCCCATCTTCAAGGTCCTCACTCACCATGGCGGCATTGTGTTCCTCCAGGGCCGCCGCCTTGATCACTTTCCGCAGCAACCGCCGATTCCGGAGCGCGTGCTGCTGCCTTTTGAACCGCTCGTACAGCAACTGGTTATGCAGCAGGCGCAGCTGGTTCCTAAGAGTGTGAATTTCGTCGGAGGGGGGGGAACCTGCAGGGTGGGGGGAGGCAAGGGCACAGGTATCAGTAGTATTATTCACGGGGTGTGCCCCACGAATGTTACCCTGAAGTCTGGTCAAATGAGTAGGCTCAAGAAGGGCCCCTTGGGATACCCAGCGAAGACCAGACGCCTAAACTATTAAGCACCATCCCATTTAAAAGCAATGAAGGCGGATTAAGGGCATCCGGCAGTTTTGATACCCAGCTGGGCAGCCTCCTGCTCAACAAGGGGATGGAAAATAAGGAAAGTGACAATGATTCACCTCCAAAGTGAGTCCAATCAGCTGATTTGCTTGGCAAAGGTAATCTAAAAGAGAAAACGAGAAAAACGTGTGTGGGGGGGATGTTTCCTGGAAAACAGTTTCTATATGATCCCACAGCAGTCTGCCCCAGCTTTTGGGAAATGTGGCACACCTCTGCTTCAAGCGAGCGGTGAATTCTGCCCCTAGGAAGTTCCATCCGTGAGTTTAAAATTTATCGACGTCAGCCACACGTGCCTGCGTGCTTCACAATACAACGGAGAGTTTGAATCGCACAAATTATCGGACAGGGTAAAAGAATTTCCTACGTCTATATTCTAAACTAGCGTGGCAGGATGAAGGCTCACAGAGTTGCCCTCCAGGGAACCATTCTAAGATATGAACTTAAATTTTCTGAAGATAAGGTGAGAGAAGGGAAAATTAGATACATCTGGATGTCATTTAACTTTCCACCAGCAAAAACCAGCAAGATCAATGGTAAGGGACAGTGGAAAACCAGCAGGAAAAAGAGGGGAGAAAGGAGGTCCACCCAGGCCTGACCACGTCTTAACTACACTTCCCTCCTAAGGCAGTGATTCTCAAACTGTGGCCCTCCAGATGTTCATGAACGACAACTCCAAGCATTTCACTAGGGTTGGCACAGAATGTAGGAATGCTGGGAGCTGTTATGGAAGATCCGGCGAGTCACAATGTGAGAACCACTGCTCTGAAGTGCGCAGCGGCCCACCCTGACGCTTTCTGAGAAGGTTTACTAGGGGCCACCTGTTCAGCCTGCTGCTGGTTCGTTTTCAGCAGGAATGACGACGCCGAGGTCTCTGTTTTCCACAGAGATGGAAGCAAGCAATGTGGATCTTCAGGTGGGGACTTCTCCAGTGATCTTCAGGTGGGGACTTCTCCACTGAAGGAGCGAAAATATGAATCCCCTTACATAACTTCCCTATCAGGAAGCAGAAAGCAGATCCATGGCATGGATCAACAGTAGTGTTCTTACTGGTTTAAAGATGCTGTCGCCTGCTCCAAGACCATGTGGCACTGGGCAGGGAATACGGATGTACCTTTGAATGTGGTAGGATTCTATTCGATACGAATGTCCAGTATGAATGCATACGGATCCTATACAAACGCATATATTTCGGATACGTATAACAACGCATAACAGATTCTACCAAGGCAAATGTATGAACTATTTGTACGAATGCTCTGAAACATTCGAATTCGTACAAACGTTAACGTGCAAATGTCATAAGAACCTCAGAGTAGCCCTGCTGGATCAGGCCACTGACCACCTAGTCCAGCGTCCCGGCGCGCACAGTGGCCCACCAAATGCTCTTGGGCACCTCAAGCAGAGACAAGGACAAACCTTTGCCTGCTCTCGAAACCAAGCAATTGGCCTTAGAAGCATCCTGGTTGTCCCTCTTGCCTGAAAGGTTTACCTAGGCATTCGTTCTAGTAGCCATTGATACATCTGTCGTCCATAAATTTGTCTAACCCTTCCCTGAAGCCATCTAGACTGGTAGAAGAAGAAGAAGAAAAAGTTGGCTTTTCTACCCCGCTTTTCTCACCCATTTAAGGGGACTCAAAGCGGCTGACAAAGCTTACTATTCTCCTTCCCACAACAGACACCCTGTGAGGTAGGTGGGGCTGTGAGAGCTCAGAAGAGAGCTGTGACTCGCCCATAGTCACCCAGCTGGCTTCATGGGGGAGGGCGGAATCGAACCCTGTATTCCCAGATAAGAGTCCAGCTCCCTGACCACTAGACCAAACTGGTAGCTGTTACCACCTCCTTCCATCATAACATTCAATGCGTGTACGAATGTCCAAATTCATATGAACTCGTACGAATAGCGAACATCATGAATATTCATGCAAAGCCCTAGTAAGGAATGAATGTAAACGAATGAATGACACATCCTCTTCCCAAGCAGGACTTGTGGGCACGTTCTGCGGTCACTTACTTGCTCAGCTCTTTGCTGTGAGCATCAGCCCCGTGTTGTATGAGCCTATCAAGCACTTCCAAAGGAGAGGCAGAGAAGCAGACCTCTTCTTCTTGGCCTCTCTTGGCCTTCTTTAGCAGCTCTTCTGTCTTTCTACTGACAAACAGGTAGGCCGTTTTGGGCAGCGCCAATTCGAACAGGTGCTCATAATCAGGGCTCGGCTCATTCCCCAAGCCAGTTATCTTATGCGCTGGAATCTTGCAGGGGCTGGGGGTGAAAATGCTCATCCCTGTAGATGCCTGGCTTTCCCGGCTACCAGCCAGATTATCCTCCGAGTCGCGGCAGGGCCGGTCAATGGGCGTGAAGGTCTGCTTGGGCATATCTAGCATGCTGTCAGGCCCAGGTTGGTCCATAAACGATGCCGTCAGGGGCTCGGCGTTCAGCATCTGGCCCTGCGCACCGGAGGCAGCCGGGTGGGACTTCTTGGAGCTGGAGAGGTTCTCGTTTAAGTGGTAAAAAGGAGAATCAAAGCCTCCCCGAGGCACCACAGGCTCGGCATCGGCGGTGGTGATTTCAGAGATCTCTTTCGATATCGCATCTGGAGAGAGAAGCAAAATGGCGTTGCAACAAGCGTGCTCCCTTCCTGTGAGGTGGGTGGGACCGTGAGAGCTCAGAAGAGAGCTGTGACTAGCCCAAGGTCACCCAGCTGGCTTCAGGGAGGAGGAGGAGGAGGAGGAGGAGGAAGAGTTGGCTTTTCTACCCCACTTTTCTCACCCATTTAAGGGGATTCAAAGTGGCTGACAAACCTTCTGCTCTTCTCCCCACAACAGACACCCTGTGAGGTAGGTGGGTGGGACCGTGAGAGCTCAGAAGAGAGCTGTGACTAGCCCAAGGTCACCCAGCTGGCTTCACAGACAAGTGAGGACTCAAACTCGGTATTCCCAGATAAGAGTCCAGCTCCCTAACCACTAGACCAAGCCGGCTCACAACCTTCTTAAGTTCCAATCTGCCCTTTTTCTCAGGCACAGTATAACCACAAAAGGGCCCTTTCCGCACTGGGCCTTATTCCAGGATATATCCTAGAATAGGCGTCTGCTGTCCATATGTTAGTCCAGGCTACAACAGGCCCGGGAAGGATCTGGCATAGTCTGCACCAGCATGCAGACAACAGGACCCTATTCCAGAATATATCCCAGAATAAGGCCCACTGTGGAAAGCACCAAAGTTTAGAATTCCATGTAGGGTTATTTGACTTTTGGTAACCATGGAACAACCCAGTAGCCAGGATTTCTGCAAAGTCTGTACGCTCCGGCCACCTATCTTTTCTGCACCCTGGCATCCAAGCGCTAGAGAAACGAGGTTTGCAAGCCAATGTTGATGAGATTTTGGAGCTAAAAGCAACAGAAGGGCATCACGTTGACCACACATTTTTGAATATGGCTGCTGCTGGCAAGAAGACAAATGTTTTTGTTTTGCTCCTTTTAAAAAGAGATTTGCACATCTATTTGGATCTTCTCCCCATATTTTGCACCCTGTCAAAATCACGGCACATTCCTGCCCATGACCAAACTGCCAGACCGTAATACTCTTGGAAGGAACATCAGCCGGCGGCTGACTGTGCTCCCTTCCAAGGCTCAGAGCGTCCGGTTCTTGTGAAATGGCATCAGATTCTACCAAAGCCCAGCTGGATGAGAGGATTCAGGGGCAGACAGATCACCCTTTCTGCCCACTCCTTAATGTGAAGCTCAAGATTTCTCAATCACGCATCATTTACCTTCCTCTCGGTCTTTCTCACCGCTGTCTTCAAAAGAGGCCACAATCTCACCTAGGATGCCTGGAAGATCACTTAAGGTTACGGAATTTTTACTGCCAGGGGTATCTGAAGGAAAAAAGGGGGGGAAGATTAACGGATGACCTGGATGTGGATATTTGCACGGCATGGCATTCCTAAAACTGTAATAAATGATAATATGCCCTTTGCCAGACGTGAGTTCCCCAACAGATTGCTCAGGAATGGGGTTTTGGGCAGCGTTTTAGTAGCCCAGGTTACCCCCAATCTAACGGAATGGCAGAAAGAACAATACGGTCCATTAAACAGCTGATTAAAAAGGCAGAAGACTCAAAAAGAGACCCATACTTGCCATTGTTAGAATATCGAAATATTCCTGTTACACAAATGCTGATGAACAGAGCATTAAGGACTAAACGTCCAGTAACTAAGGATGTGTTATCTCCCGAAGCGCCTAGTGGCGTAGGAGATTGTTTTAAAAGGTCTCAGGAAAAACAGAAATACTATTATGATCAAACGGCAAAATCCCTAAAACCTCTGCAAGGAGGAGATCCTGTATGGGTTATATTGTGTCATGACTCAGGATGGACGTAAGTACAGACGCAATAGGCGTAAGTTACGTGGCCAGGGAAGGGTTTCCAATAGTCACTTGGAAGTAAGCCAGGATGTTCATATCAACAACCAAGGGGGTCAGACTTCTAACAGGTTAAGTAAGAGTGAGTATAACGCATTTCAGCACGGAGAAAACGCGGAAAAACTGTGGCCCCATGTTTCTAAGCAATGTCAAAGGGTGAAGTTCAAATGCAGATTAAAACGAGGCTTACCCAAAATTCTCATGTTGTTTGTAACATGCTGCTGTCGAGACAGTGATGGTCTCCCAAGATCTGCTTTGTCGTCCTAGAACAGATGAACGATTCAACGTCTCAACACAGAAATCATTTTCCATAAACCCAACAGACGACTCTTTCAAAGAAAAAAAAAAAGAAAAGAAACTTGGGGCGGTTCTGCACTGGTTGGTATATCACACCAGCAAGCGCACCGGAAGTCTCCCTCCTTCATGGCGGTCTGGTCTAAAGGGGGGGCCTAGGGGAGCCATATTGGAAGGGGGGCTCCTAGTACACCTGCTAGTCTGGTATACCAGCCAGTGAAGAATTGCCCTTGGACAGGCAAATTCTTGGAGACCAGGTGTATCAAGTACAATGGATGCTTAGGTACCACCTCCAGGTTGGAGAGACAGGCAGAAGGACTCTAAAAGCCATCTGCAAGGGTTCGAGAGCAAGTAAAGTTATTGCCTGCATCTTCTGCTTGAGTGGCTCAGAAGCAATTGGTGGGCCATTGTGTGAGACCGAGGTGCTGGACTCAATAGGTTGCGCCCCAATCCAGCACAACCGCTCTTATGTTCTTATAAACCAATTCATGGAGGGTAGGTGCCTCCAAAAGCCACCTGCAGGGAGTGAAAAGCAGGTGAGGGTTCTGCCAGTCTTCTGCTTGAAATGCCCAGAGCAATTGGTAGGAACTGTGTGAGATGGATTAGATGGGCTGCGGCCTGATCTAGGAGGGGTCCTGTTATGTTTTTAAAGAACTGGACCAGCCCAGAAAAGTGAGAGTTTTTGAGACTCACTCAGCATGCTAATTGCATATAAGTGCCTACTTTGCAATTGCTCTTCTCGCCATATTTTCAAAGTGAAGGAGCGGTGTCTGAGCCTTTAAACCCCGATGTTAAAATGAAATCTGATTATTCAATGTCCTTTTCTCTCCAAATACACTTGAACTCCAAACAGCTGTTTGATATATGACATCGATAATAATAATAACAACAACAACAAACAACCCAAAGTGCGCTAATTCACTATTAATTACACACTTTAACCTATATTGTTGGGAAATCCAAAAGAGGAATATCTGCCTGCTAAGCCATAAACAACAATTTTGTCTTTACCTTCTTGAAATTTGCAGTAGCAGCTGATGGGCCTGACACATGAACAAATTCATCTGAAATAGATGATGGAGGAGGGGAGGTGGCCGGTGTTCCCAAGGGGGTTCCTTTCCCAACTGCTAAACAAAAGCAGAAAAGGATTAACTCCTTCGTGAACAAGATTTGACCTTCCTTCGAAGCCTCAAGAACCTTCAAGGACTGGTACTTCTTTTGAGGCCTCCCAACGGCCACCACCTAGGCTATAAAGCAACTATCTTGCCTGTAAGGAATGGAGGAGAAAAGGAATCTGGAAGTCTTTGACTGCTGTAAGGACACAGTTGCTGCTGAAGGGCCCCTCTTCCCTCCCCGTCCCTTTTCCTTTTGTGCCTCATCTCTCTAGACTGCGAATCAGAAGGGTAGGAACTTGTGAGCCGATGTGACAGCCTCTTCAGGTAAAGGGGGGGGGGAGAGGTAACCTGGACCCAGCAAACCGCTAACCTCAGGAAGAAACACCTGGGAAAGGTTAGAAGGAGACGTTGATGCCTGGTGCCAGGAAAGAAGCCTGGGGTGACAGACCTACCAGGTGTGCTAAAAAACTTGTTAGAAGGCAGGGATGAGGTCTGGGAAGCCTCCAAAGCCATTCCAGGGGAGATTGGGGGAGTCGTCATGCCACAAACAGCCGAGGGGCTCCAGAAAGTCACCTGAAAGGCAAGTTTGGAAAAGTTTCCTATCTATCAATACACGTAAAAATAGTTTTTAAAAAAATATTAAACAAGATGCCAGATTATAAAGCCATCCCCATGACAGCCTACTCTGGTGTGGTCAATACAAGTGGCTTGGATTTTGGTCCAAGTCCTTGGCATTTTTCCACACTTAGTTTCAGTTCAGCACAGGGCCCAGCGCACTTCCCGGCCTCTCTCTTCTCCACTCTGTTGCAGACTAGAGAGGCCATGCCTGCTGTAGACAGCTGTGTGTACACTGGACACAGCGTAGCCCAGTCTAGACAACTGGCAGACGTGCTTTAACAGGCCTACTGGAAGTCCAGGGGCTGCTAGTGGCTCAGGAAGACATGCGGAAGGGGGTAGGCCACTGTGGGCCGATGTGGTAAGGGACTCACTTTAACTGGGCCTCCATAGGGCTCTGAGGCCAGGAAAGTTACTTCCTTATCACTGCAACCTTTGCAGCAGGCTCCAAAACCTGAGCAACCTTCAGAGGTGTGCAGGGCAGCATGGGGGCTGTCCTGGAACAGACCATCCAAGTGTGGGCAGCCTTGTTCCAGGCCTAGTGGGCTATTCCAGAAGGACAGCTCCACCAGCTTCTCCACAAGTGTGGAAACAGCCTTAGAAGACTACATATATGAGCCCCTCTGCGCAGTTTCCTTGGTAAAGAGACAGAAGCTGATTTATTTATATACTTCTATCCCGTCCTATACCCGAAGGTCTCAGGGCAGGTAACAAAAGCAAATATCTTAAAACAATAAAAGCATGTGTTAAAGCAACAGTATCTTGCAAGTGGGAAGGGAGAGTGTGTCTCCATTAAATTGAAGGCCAGAGCAAAGAGGTGCGTCTTCACCGCCCTCCTGAACATATACAGTGAGGGAGCCTGATGCACCTCAAGGGAGGGACTATTCCACAGCCTGGGGGCCATCAGTGACAAGGCCCTCTCCCGGGTGCTCACCAGGAGAGTGGTGGGACAACCAGGAGGGCCTCCCCTCCAGATCTTAAGACACAGGCAGGTCAGTATGGGAAAGATTGTGGATCTTCTCCCCAAAGTTTCCCGTACCACTGAGTTGCCTACTTCCCTAACAGAGGTCTCCACTCACAGACGAAGTCTACATTTTCTTATTCACTGGAGCCATAAACAGACCCAGGAGGAGAGTGGCATGTCTTTTTGAGATCTCACATTCTCCAGAAAGAGCATAAATAGTCTAGCCAGGGATGCAAGCTTTCATCAAGGAAAGCCGCCCAGCGAAACAGAACTAAAGACCTGCAAGAAAGCAAGCAAGAAAGCAAATAAATTATGACCAGCCTTACCTGCTGTGCTTCAGCTGACAGACTAGAAGACTGAGAATTCAAGATCTGAGGTAGCTGCCCTGACGTTTGAGATAGTGCAAGGCGATAAGGGGTTGACGTTGACGTTCCTTAAATGAGGGAAAAGGACCGAGAGGGATTATTGCTCGTAATCCCAAGTATGTATACGTCTTTCAAATTAAGCAAGGCTCCTAAAAGTTTACACTTAAGGCACCTCTCAACTGCAGCAGGCCTCTGCAGGGTAAATTAAAACTGCTGCCACATTCGCCCACGTTTATCTCTTTTTTAAAATAAAAAAATACAGCACGAATCTTACAGCAAGGTATTTCCGAGGACAGAACATTTCGACTGGGCAGATAGGAAACTGTTAAGCAAAAGTTCCCCAAAAGACTACAGCTGTGGTCACCACAGCTGACCACAGAACACTGGAAGGATATCTTCACTATGGCAAAAACTATTCTCAAAATCTTCATTACCTGAACACAATCTCAGGGTTCGAAAAGCTACTGGATTTACAAATAAAAATATCACGCCTGCAAGGCAGCATGGGAAATCAGGAAAAAAGTGTTCCCTAGTGCAGGTTAGTCTCTTATGCACTCTTCCTGTGCAACGTACGGGAAGGCAAGTGCAGAAATACCCTAGGCCTTCCAAAACTACCACCCACCACCACGCCAGCGCTGAGCCTATGTCAAAGAGATGAACCTTACCAAAGCTGCTGTGCAAGGCAACGTAAGGGCTGGTGTCCAGACTGACCGGACGGTGCTGCGTGTAAGAACAAGCTTGCTGGGATGCTGAACAGTAGCCATCTTCACAGGAAGCTTCTGCTGGGTCCAGGGAGATTTTGGCACATTCTATCACAACGTCGTGCGTTTCCAATCGCTTCCACCTGTTGGGGGTGACCGAGCAGCAAGGGGTCGCTCTTTGCCCATCACAGAAGTTACAATCCCGCTAATTCTCGGACACGGAACGTTTCACAGTGCTTGGGACGCTTCTGGAAACTTTACGTCAGGTTCCCTAAGCAAATGGATCTTGGCAACAAGGAAGATGGCTGCCCAATGGGGCAGTTGCTCTCGGAGGGATCTCACCTTCTGTGGCTCAGAAGAAGCAGGGGGACCCAGGATGAAGAGCTCGCTTACCAGAAAGCTCCTTGCAACTACTTAGTGGAACTCATAAGAACTTGAGAAGAGCCCTGCTGGATCAGGCCACAGCCCATCTAATCCAGCATCCCGTCCCATATGGTGGCCCACTAATTGCTTATGGGCATCTCAAGAAGAGGATGAAAGCTCTGGATTCCCTGCAAATGGCCTTTGGAGACACCCTGCCTGCCTGCCTCTCTCCCCAGCCTGGAGGATGTACCTAGGCATCCATTCTAGTACCCATTGATTATGCTTGTCCCCTATGAATGTGTCTAACCCTTTTTTAAAGTCGTCCAGGCTGACTGCTGTGACCACCTCTTCTGGCAGCAAATCCCAGACGGATAACCCCCTGGGTGAAGAAATCCTTCCCCTTGTCTGATCCGACTCTCCTGCCCATCAGCTTCAAAGATGCCCCCTGGTTCTAGCGTTGTGTGACAAGAGAACTCAAGGATCTTCCATGGCCACCTCACAGGTGCCACCATCTCTTCTGCCCCATAAACCTCTTCTGCCCCTCCTCTGGCTTCCTGAGCTTTTTCAGACAGAGAGACCACACAGGGCATCAAGCTTCCTTCTCCCTCCCTCTCCTCCCTCAAAAAACAAGTGGGCTCCGTGTTCTGGGTGTCTCTGCCTCTTCCCAAATGCAAACTGCCAGCTTCTCTGGCTTCCCTTTCTTACTCCCAGCACTTCTGCAGATGGTGAGGCCTTCTCAGGACAGCTGCTCCTCCACCACCACCTTCAGAAAGCATCCATGCCCACAAGCCTCCTCAGGCAACTTTTCTAATCCCCCGATTTCCATTCATTTTACTGGAGCACACAGACTTTTTTCCTGGGAGGCCCAGGACTCCCTACAGAGGACCAACTCAAGGCTGCCTCCCAGTCTTATTTACCTTCGGGGATCCAACTCGTGATCTTTGGATCCCGTTACAAGCTCTGGATGGATGCGTACATGTCCCATCATTGGCTGGAAGAAAGAAAACAAGCACTCTATGCAAAAAGTGGTACGATCAGCCGCAAGCGAGAGACAAGAGCCAGAGGACATCAGATCCAAGGCACCCTGTGACTATCACTGTATTTTCAGGCAGCTGCAAGCTTAAGGAAAGGGAATTTCATTCACCCTGTGTCTCCCATCTGGAGCTCAGCACTTCGTAACAATCAAGTAAGAATTTTCCGCCTAAAAATTATCGGACCCAGGGAGCTGCGTTATGCAATCATCAATCCACTCGGCTGAATTTTAGCTATGCCAGTCGGCAGCGTCGCATCATTTCAGAGAGAGAAACTTTTTTAAATACAGATATTTTATTTATTTTATTTATTTGCATTTTTTTTTATCTCACCCTATACCCAAAGGTCTCAGGGTGGGCTATGGCAATAAAATTCAGAACGTAAAATGAACAGAGTAAAAAACGTAACAATGCCTGTGAGAGGGGAAGGAAAGCCAAGATAAAAAGGTACGCCTTCACCGATCTGCAGGAAAAAAGCAAAGGTGCTTGGCGCACCTTACAGGAGAGACTATTCCATTATCTGGGGGCTACCAGCGAGAAGGCCCTCACCCCTTTACTACTGATTAGATATACACCAAATGGGATTAAGAACTCTAAAAATAGCCATCAGGTGAAGCAGCCTCTGTTGAGTCCTCGCGCTTCTGATCCTATCAGAGGCTCATAAACGGGCAGCCGGTTAAATACTGAGTTCCTTTCTTCTACAGCTTCCGCCTTGCATGCTTTTTGCAAGAGCTGGATTGCTAGGCCATGCAACAGTAGGTAGGCATGGTCTCATAAACAGAAGAAGGCCACAACTGGCCAGATGTATAACAGGACAAATCAGGTCTGAGTGTTTTAAGGTCTTTGAACAGCAAGGAAGGATGGCTGATTTATGCAGGGATCTTTTGTCCCAGGGAGGGGGCAGGCTGCACTACCATTTCAAGATCACGGAGTTTTAAGGGTCAACGAAACACAGCGCCAACCATCATGGGTCCCAGAAAGGTACAATGAGAACGTATAGCTTCACCTTGACCACCTCCTCAAAGGTCTCCAGATTCTCTTTCATGCTATAATGCGAGCGTAGGAAAGACACAAAGTTGCAAGGATACATCCCATAGAGGCGGTGAAAGAGAGCGTACACACTGGCATGGAGGTGGACCAGGTAGATCTCTGCCACGTGGCCTAAGAAGGAAGGAAGAACGGATTAGGACGGCCCTCTCGGGTCCTTGGGGCACGAAGGAGGACAGAAAAAAGTCCTGACCCAGAAATGAATGACAACAGTCCATTCAGGCTCTTATGAGGGACTCTGGCAGTGAAAAGGTGTTTAGGTTTATACCACCTGCTTCCAAAAGGTCTCAAGGTGATATACAGGACTATCATTAATACAAAAACGGGACATGTTAATATGCATTTTAGTAAGTAATAATTTATAAAAAAAATCAGTGCAAAATGCTGAATTTTAGGGGCAGGCGAAAAATAAAAGAGCCTCCATCCAAGACAAAAATCCTGGTATGGATTAGCCACAAGGCCAAAAGGAACACAATTCTGGAAGAGTCCCCAGTGCTCACCTGGATTCTTCAGGTTCCAGGAAGAAAGACGGCCAAAGATGCCAAAGAAATCATGAAGGTATTGCTTTCCAGACTGGGGGATCATTGGCAGCATTGTTATTAATACTAATACTCCTGTAGTGAGGACCACAACATCAGTGTCAGTCTGGAAAAAAAAGATTTAAAGAGCAAACGTCTATTACTTGCAGGGTATTATGTTTCCCAAAAGTGGAACTGCAACCATTAGTAGGGATGAACTGAAATGTAGTAGCGTCTTTGGGTTTCGCCAAACTACTCTTGGTTCAAATACTAGGTGGCTTGGCTCATATTGGGACCACCTGAGGACCACCCTGGTTCACTACAGTTTGCTTGGATCATTAGACAACCCCTTAGTTCGGGTTTGGTTCAAACCAGGGCTGAATTCGCACTTAGGCCTCTGGTATGCAATCAGGACGGCTCTGGAACAGCTCTGAGGCCTATTCACATGAGGACCAACAGAACGTGCGTAGGACGCCCTGAGATGGAGCACTTGCTCTGCTGGGCCCAGGGTGCTCGCGGCCATCCCCGGCCGTTCCGTAGCTGTTCGGAAGGAAGCGCATTTGCACGCTCCCTCCCTGACAGCTGCAGGCCCCGTCCCAGGCCTGTCTGGATTGGGTCTAGCTGGACCCAGGGGTAGGCAGCCCTGCGGTGGTGCTTCCCCGGGTTCCTGCAGGTTCGAGGGGACCGGGGGACCCCTCCCCAGGCACCCACTCTCCCAGGCTTAATGCGGGGTCGTGCGTGAGTGCGCATGAGGCACTGACCTCGTCACCGCCAGGTTCCAAACTGGCCCGTGGCCTCTGATTGACCAGTTACCCATGCGCATTCCTACCCGCTTACATGCAAAAGGGGAAAGCGTCCCCCCATTCGGATGCAGTGCGAAAAGGCCTCTGGTGCAGAATATCTGTACCAGAGCTGTCCTAACTGCACGCTAGAGGCCCAAGTGTGAATAGGCCTCAGGTTTTTCAAAGTGCAAAGTGATTCCATATGCCTTCAAACACCTCAGCTCTCTGTGAACTTCTAACTCACTCAGCCAGTTTGGCACATCTTTAACCTTTAGGAAAACACCACTATACGCCCCAATACTGCAAGCTAAACTACAATAAATAAATTTCCCCCTCTGGCTGGTTTACATTGGTCATTCTTTAGTCATCGGTTCTGCAATAATGCCTACTGAGGACACTCTGAGTTAGGGGAAACCTGCCAAAGCAAACTCACTGAAATGTGTTTTTTTACCTTGAAAACCAAGTATCTGAGCAGAATCTTGGCCTGGGTTAGTCTTGGGTCCTCAGGTTGGCATGGATTATGGATACCACAGGGCCTGTTTTTAGATCCACCAACCAGAAATGCCAACAATTTATTTTTCCAACTAGTTTCACTTCTGCAGAAGTGCCTTACAAAGAAGAGGAGTCGGCTTTTCTACTCCGCTTTTCTCACCCAATTTAAGGGGACTCAAAGCAGCTGACAAACCTTCTGTTCTTCTCCCCACCACAGACACCCTGTGAGGTAGGTGGGGCTATGAGAGCTCAGAAAGAAAGCTATAACTAGCCCAAGGTCACCCAGCTGGCTTTGTGGAGGAGTGCAGAATCAAACCTGGTGACTATGTGATATGAGTCCAGCACTTAACCACAAGACCAAACTGGGTCTGGAGAACCAAGGGCCCTCTATTATGACCTTATCACCACCAAAATATAAAAGACTGTAACAAAAATGGTACCCATACCTTGAGACACTTCAGCAATGAGAGCAGGACAGGTGCTTGGGATAGCTTATGTTTCCAAGATGGCTGACGCCTTATCACATGGCCCAGTAATGAAAGAGTAGAGAGGCGGGTGGATGGTTTACTCATGTACTCATTAATTTTGTCCAGAAGGTGCTAAATGATTTGAAGGGAAAAGAATAAATGGGAGACCAAAAAAGAACACAGAAGTTATGCAGAGAACCTCAACTCTCACTTATTAGAGCAGAGATAGAAAAACGAGAAATTAACACAACTTACGAAGTCTTTTTGTATAAATCAATCGGCCACTTCAGGTGGCAAACGCTAAGAGGACTGCAGCCAGAAGGGACAAGAGGCGGCTCATTTTTGTGGAAGAGCCATATTTGCAAAGCAACAAACATGCCCTGTGGAAAACTAAATGGACCAGCCACCTACAACCAACTCAACAGCTGCTGAATCCCAAATATCTTTTTGCAAAGATGGAGACAGAACGGTATAGCTTGGAGAAAGGCATGGCTAGCTAGGAAGCACGGAGACGCTCTCCGTGCTAATTCTTATTTGCTGTATCCTGAATCTCAAAATGCAGCATTGCAAAACTGCAAACACAAAAAGAACAAAGAAAAGTCAAACCTCGCAGCATTACTACATATCTACAGATCCCCGTGAAACATATGTGTGACCAAAAGATAGTCTACCAACTATCAAGAAATTAAATTTAGCCAGCCAAACAGCCTGGGTTGGAATTTATCAAACTGAGAACTCTAATGAAACAGCCTGGGCTAGCAGCAGCAGTACCCAGTCTTTACTTGGAAAATAAGATTGAAAGTAAGGTGTCAACCTTGCATGTGGGTGTTTATATCAAATATTTACAGAACTAGGCCATCTCCCAAACCACAACATCCTTGGACCATGATGTTGGGGGGTTTTCTCAGGTGTTTCTCAACAAGAGGAGAGGATCTCCTAACCCGGTGATGGCCAACCTATGACACGCGTGTCACAGGTGACACACCAAGCCCTTTTGGGTGACACACATGGTCATCCTGGCACCTGGACATGTAGTGCTTGCTTGTTCTTGAAGTGTATGAAATACCAACTTTCAACTGAAAATTTAGCAACAAAAGGCACTAATGTAAAGAATTTTGTTTTTGCTTTTAATAAAATACATATGTCAAAAATATAACTTTTTACTAGAGCTACAAATATCACAAAATTATGGATATTTCTAGATGTGACACAGCACCCGAGTTAAGCTACGTTTTCTTGTGTATTTTGACACACCGAGCTCAAAAGGTTCGCCATCACTGTCCTAACCTGATGAGATGTGCGGACAATACCAAATTGAGGCTATAAATTAACAATTTTTTCTTATCCAACCACAGCTAGGATGGAATTGTGGCACTCAAGTGCAGCAGCACGACAGCCATTTCAATCACACATGCACAGCGGAAGACTCGATTTAAAAAAAAGTTAAACTGGATAATTGTTGCATAATCGTTTCACAAGGACTGCACAGACTGTTAAACCCATCTTCCATCGAGCATTCTCCACAGTTCTAGAGAAATGTTTTATCGTGTGGCGCTTACTCTAACGGCGTTAATTACCTTGTCATGTGGCTCTTGAAGGGTGGAAAGTATATGCAGGGCTTGCTGGGAACCAGTTTCCACGTAGTAATCCACCAAGGCATTTACAAGCATGGGGCCACGGTCTATCAAGAGTTATTGGCCACCAAAATGGAGGAAGAGACAGGAGCACACAGAAACAGAAAACCTCTTGGTTAGGAGAGTTCGGAAGGTTCTTCAATAACAGTGCACAGAATACACACAGTAAGGGCTAAACAGAATTCTGCAGTGCTCCAAACCATCATTTACAGGCAGAAAAAAAACCCACACCAAACATTCCATGTTTTGTAGGCACCTGGACGGCTGCAGTTGGTCAAATATGAACTGCTGTAAGATGCCCAGCGCTGCCACAGCATCAAATGACAACCCCAGGTTCTACTTGGCACCTATAGTAACTCATGAGTAGGGGAGCCCCACTCAAAAGACACACGGAACCAGCTTTTGCCACCGCTACTATTGACCTCCGCATTTCTTTATTTCTTTCTACATTTAAGAATTTATATCCCACTCTTCACTGAAGATCCCAGGACATATCACAACAATAAAAATACAAAACAGATAAAATACTCCTATAAAGCATGTTTTAAATATACCCCTCCTATATCCTTCCTGGCAAGGCAACGCTCAGGGGAAGCTAAGCATCAAAGGCATGAGTGAAAAGGTATGTTTTAGACAGGCGCTGACAACCATATAATATGGGTGCCTGTTGAACCTGTTCCAAAGTCTGGGGGCCACCACAGAAAAGGCCCTCTTCTGTGTCCCTCTACCCCTCTGAGAAAAGAGGAACTGCCAGAAAGCCCTCTGCTTGAGACCTCAGAACTCGGGGAGGTCTATACAGGAGAAGGCACTCCAGCTATGATTCTGGAAAAGGTGACTTCTCTGCAGTTTTTCAACAGAGCTCACCTACTCATGAGTCACTGCAGGCACTTCATAGAACACTGGGGAGGCAGCGGATGGTCCTTGGCAAACTGCAGTTTGGCACATGTCTATTTGTGTGTGTGTGTACACACACACACACACACACACACACACACTAAGCCTTAACAATTCAGAAACTATTTTGATGTTTCCGGGCATCCATTCTAGCATGTTATATGGTATGGGTGGCACCATATGGACATACTAAATGGGAATTTAACACGTTCCACAAAGGCAGGATAATAGTAATTTTGTAGATTTCATATATTTGCCCGCTTGCCTTCAAAAGGCCCACGCGTACTCACTCACCAATGTAGGTTAGGCAGAAAAAGAGTATCTGATCCAAGCTTATGAAACAAAATTCTACCATCATGCCAGTTTTTTTAAAAAATATGTAATTATTGATACTGTTTTGTTTTGGAACATGTTCTACTATTTCCAGCAAGCCACATGGGTTTATATAACAATAAGGTGAGATTAAAAAAAAAAATTAAAATTTACACTTTCTATGTATCTCTTAAGTTTCAAAGTCTCTTGCCTTACCTATTCTTGTATTGACAAAATGCCCTTGTGTACACAAATACATGCCATCACAAAGAAACATAAGCGCTGTGTACTGTGAAACAACCTACACATTTTCTTGTTCTGCCAACATAAACACATCAGCGTGTTAGTAACAACGCTAGACGGGAACCAGGAGCGAGCAGAGTCAGCAATTCAACAAGTCTTCCACAGATCTCCAGTCTAATCTTGAAGTGGAACACCGCTTAGGGTTTTTTTGGTATCTGCTCGGCCACATCATCATTTCTAAGGACTGGACTGAGGCAGTTTTGGATCATTAGCAGGTCACTAATTCATACACTTTACCAAAACAGTGCCTACCTGAATTAAGGTTCTCTTTAAACGCAGCTGTTATGTCTTCCAGGACAATCAAGACTGGAGAATCAAGCATGGCGAGGAGGTCACCAACGTTTGCTTGCTGAGCCATTGTGCGACGTACAAGGTGCAATTTCTACCGGTTCCTCATTGGTGTTCCTGTCAAACTTCAGTAAGATAAAATATTGATTTTGCATGTTTGGGGTGTGTGCATGTGTCTTCAGCTTACCAGAGAAGAACCTCAGAAGAGTCCTGTTGGATCAGGCACCAGCCTCTCTGGTCCAGTATCCCATCTTGCAAAGTGATCCACCATTTGCTTTTCTCAAGCAGAAGGCAAGGTCAATGCCTTCACCTGGTCTCAATTCCCAACAAATAGCTTGTAGAGGCATCCTGCCCATCTCTCCAACCTAGAGGAAGTACTTAGGGATCCATTCTAGTAACCACTGATACACCCGTCCCCCATGAATTAAAATAAGTCCTGCTGCATAAGGCCATAGCTCATCTAGTCCAGCATCCTGTCTCACATAGTGGCCCACCAATTGCTTCTGGGCATCTCAAGCAGAAGACAAGGGGGAAAAAAACTTCACCTGTTCTTGAATCCCTGCAAATGGCCTTTGGAGGCATCCTGTCTTTCTCTCCAACCTGGAGGCACTACCTGGGCATCCATTTTGGTAGCCATTAATACACCTGTCCTCCATGAATTAAGAGGAGCCCTGCTGGATCGGGCCATAGCTCCTCTAGCCCAGCATCCTGTCACATACAGTGGCCCACCAACTGGGCTTCTCAAGCAGAAGACAAAGGCAAAAAAACTCACACGGTTCTCAACTCTTGCAAAAGATCCTCAGAGGCATCCTGCCTGTCCATCCAAACCTGGGCATCCATTCTAGTAGCCACCAATAGAACTATTTTAGCATATGGCATTTCTATTCCATCTTAGTGGCCATTACTTCTGGACACATTTATCAGTAAATTTCTGTAAATTTCAAAAAATGCTGGAACTTGATAACACTTTATTATTCGTTGAACCTGCAAGCAGCAGGTTATCAAGAAAACAGTTTCAAAGTTTTAAGCCTTCATGTTGGACCTTTCTACAACTTCTACACTCAGCAGATGTTGAGAGTACAGACTGACTTTACCTCCCACAAGAAATACACACCATCACCCAAAGGACAGGCTGCATTTTCCCAATGAAATCTGTGCTACAACAGAAACGGGGGGGTTCTACCAGAAGAAGGATGCTCTATTAACCCAATATTCTGCATTCTAGGGGTTTTTTGTGTATTAGAACAAACTGCCACACTAAGCTTAGCATAAGTGTGTAAGCAGCTTCAATTCATATGGAAAACCCAGGCACACAAAAATCAAATTCAAAATAAGGGGGCAGAAAAAGGAAAAGTATACAGCAGAATGTGTCCCTTGCCTACAAACACCAGTGACTTGGTTGAACGTCACAAGCCAAGTCTTGTGAGCTTCTGCCAAGTAAACTGGATCCTTGCCACTTTTGTCATCTTCTCCTCCTTCAGTGCAATTTCACAAACTATTTTTTAAAGCTCATTTGGAAGCACAGATTTTTAATTCGTCCACAACATCCTGCTGCCTCAGGAATTGTCTGCAAAACTGGGCAGTCCGGAGAATAAATATTATTATTATTGTTGTTATTGTTATTGTTGTTATTGTTATTGTTATTATTATTATTTTGAGCTGACAGCAAAGCTCAGCGTGAAATTCTTTAACTCAAAACACTGTTATTAAAAGTCAAGGATTCTGAAAAACCATCTTAGGGCTAGTGGTTGATGTCCTGGAATAAGGAAAGTCACAACTGCAAAATCAAGTGAACAATGAGGAAGAGACAATAGTTACTGAGATAAACCTCTAACGTCTAATGTATGGTCATGTACATGAATATACATATAAGATCAAAGGAAGAGCCTTGCTGAATCAGGCCACAGTTGTTTTCATTCCGTTTCGTTACATTTCCATTATATTTGTATACCCCCTTTCTAAAAGAAAATTTTCCCAAGGCGGTTTACAACAAACAGAAAATACACAGTGCCAAGTAATAATCAAAATATTATAAAAATACATTATAAAAATTGCACGTCATACAAAATATTGCAAAATAAGCCAAAACACACACACACAAAAAAAAAAAATTGAGGAAGCTGAGGCCAAGTGGAGTCCAGAGCAGCTGACCAAAGAATCACCTCCTCCAAGATGTCCATTCCCAGCCAGGCTGGAGAGCCATCCAGAGGGCGGAGGGGTCTAGGCTGCCACCACTAGACCACCCCCAGGAGGAATGGCCTAAGCAGCTGTCCTTTATGGTCTCTGGTGTAGCTGAGACCAGGTGGAGTCCATAGCAGCTGACGAGATGGACCCAGTCCCGCAAGGAAGCAGCTCCAAATGATCAGGGCCCATCCAGACTAGAAAGTAATCCAGAGAGAGTGGTCTAGGCTGCCACCACTAGAACCCCCCTCCCCCCCCCCCCCGGAGGAATGGCAAAGTTCTCCTCCTCCTTGGAGACCTGTTGGATCTGCTTTGAGATTATATTTTATTGTAATATACAATTATTTTAAATAAATAAATGATATATCTCAAAGCCTCAGCCAGGTATGTAGTCCTGGATTTCAAATCAGTACTCCTCCAAGTTGGTGAGACAGGCAGGATCAAGAGTTTCTGCTTGAGATGCCCAGAAGCGCCGGTCAACTACTGCATGAGACTAGATGAGCTGTGGCCTGATCCAACACAGCTCCCCTTACATTCTTAGGTCCTCATGATACAAGGACATACAACTAAGCAAGCTCAACTCTTTAGCCTTGTGCTATTAATTAATTAAGAGGATTCTCATTCTAACTTTTTGTTCTCCCTAACACCACAACACCCAGGGGTGGGGGGGAGTTTTTAATTTTTATTTTAAAAGCCTTGATATGGCCTTTCCAGAACATCAAAATGGCAACCAATGATGAAGAATACAGAATATTCAAGCTCCAAAACCAGGTGACTTATTTTGAACATACACAAGGGATCTCACTGTTGCAAATATAATTTAAAAATACAATGAAATTCCAAGTTCACTGTTCATTCACTTCAGGACACAGCATCAGTTGATTAGAAGTAGCCTTCAAGATGAGACCACAGGTTGCCCATTTGTGGCAACCATTATTGGGCACAGATGTCCACACTCAATACTGCATTTCCATCATACACTTCCAGCTGCACAAATATCCCTGCTACTTGACTTCCTTTAACAAAAGCTTCCTAAAATCAAATAATGAGGGTACAAAATAGACAACCTTGACTTAAAAGCTGAGAGACCAACTGACTTAAAGCCGAGACACTAATATTCCCATACGTAGAGAAGACTCATCTACAGCATAGGAAGAATGGACTAGTTTATGTATTTTTTTATTTTTATCCCACCGACACATGAAGGTCTCAGGACAGGTTACAACAGTAGAAATGAAAACATGAAAAGTACATGAAAGGGGGAGGGAAAGCTGTGTCCTCAGCCAAAGCCAAGGTGATCTGGTGTGTCTTTGCCAGTCTTCTAAATACACATAAAGGACATGCCCAGCACATCTCTGGAGCTACCACCAAGAAGGCCTTATCCCGAGTACTCATTCCTCTAGCCACTGAGAGTGGTGACATAACCAGGTGGTCTTATCTGCAGATCTGAAGGAACAGGAGGATCAATAGGCAGCATTCCTTAGATCAACGACTCTCAACCTAGGGTATGTGTACCCACCACATTACAAACCAGGGCATTTGAGAGAATGTGAAAAAACTGAATAACGGCAGAGAAAAGCACCCATGTCCATGAGGTTCTGCCTAGGGGGCACTGGTTTTTATAGACTGGTGCGCCATCTGTCACTTCCTGCAAGTAGTAGAAGATATACACCCATTGGTCAGACGTTCCTTCTCGGTTCCGTCTTCTGACAATGTTTTTTTCTAATATGGAGGGTACAGTTTATGGAAATACGCTGCCACAGTCTCCACAACTGAAAAAAGGCTGGGAACCACTGCTTTGAGTATAGGGACCCATCTCTGACCGTCCCTCCCAAATGAATATGGAGACACTGCATCACCCCTTGGCCTTCCTGTGGAGACCCCATCCAAGACGCAACAGAGGTATATAAAGCAAAGACATTTGGAACTCTTTTACCTGTTGCATTGACGAGCAGATCCTTTATTCCCACGTCTATCAATCTGACCCTTTTCATGATCAAACTGAAAAGAAGAAGAAAACAAGGCACCAAATTGAAATAAAGCTCTGCAAAAATATACCACATTCAACAGGGGCCTGGCCCTACAACCTCAAAGCTCAACCCAAGCTCAAAACATCCCCCCCCCCAAACTGCTTTACACTGCGCCCACCCTGATTCACGCTCCACAAATGCAAACCAAGCCACTTACATAAAATATCTGAGTCACAGAATGCAAAATTAACCAGTGGGCACACATTTGACCAAGCTGAGGAAAACAGTACCTTACACATGCCGACCAAGCACAGCCCTGGGCAGATTTAACATCAAGCAACAACTGAAAGAGCAACACCAAATCACACTGGTCGGCAGTCAGAAGACCACCAATTCACTACAGAGCCCAATTCAAGGTATAGACTCTGACTTATAAGGCCCTAAATGTCTTGGGCCCAAAATATCTAAAGCAGCAGTTCTCAACCATCCTAATAATCAAAGGCGACCCCTTAATGCAGTTCCTCACGTTGTGGAGACCCCCAAGCACGGTGGCAGGGCAGCTGGGAGGGGGAGAGAGGGAGGGGCAGCGGAAGACTCGGCACAACCCCTCTGAAAGGGTAGTTTGACCCCCAAAGGGGTCGTGACCCACAGGTTGAGAACTGCTAATCCAAAGGAACACCTTCTCCCATACCAACCTGCCCATGCCTTAAGATTTAGCGGTGAGGCCCTCCTGGTCATCCCACCGCCTTCAGTAGTGAGGCTGGTGGGCACCTGGGAGAGAGCCTTTTCAGTATGGCCCCCAGACTATGGAATAGTCTCCCCCTCAAGGTGTGTCACGCCCCTTCCTTACACCACTTTACCCTGGCCTTTGGCTGAGATTATTATTTTTCCCTTCCTGATACGGATACCATCATTTTAAACATGTTGTGTATTGTCTTAGATTTGAATTTTTAAAGGGCTTTTAATGTATAGTTTTTAATCTGTTGTTTTAACGCTTGTTACCTGCCCAGAGAGCTTTGGGTATGGGGCGGGATAGAAGTATAAATAATAAATAATAATAAGTAAATAAGAGTGAGATATAACTGGTATACTTAAAAATGAAACGGAACATCCTTTATCTTTATTACAGTAAAAGAGAAAGAATGAACTTTCAGAGTTAAAAGAGAGTTACAAACATGATCTCCAAAATAAAATGTCTGAAAGGGCAGGGGCTGGACATGTTGAAGGAAGAAATAACAGAAATAATCAACTGGATCAACCAGAAAAGGTCATGGGGTTACTGCCAAATCTCTAATCCCTGAACACCAGAAACTCTTAAGATATTCTGCCTGTTCAGAATTGGTCAATAGAATTTGGAACAGTACGTTATGTCTGAGCTGACTGCTTTTCAACTGAAACAAATGACATCTTTAAACTCAATCTGGCTACCAAAGTTAAAAATGATTACAAATTTAAAGGAAGCCACTTGGGCCCAATTCCAGATTATGATGGTGGCAAGATGCTCAAACACAGGAAAGAGCCCTAACAAGAGAAAACAGCACCAACATAAGAGGAGCCCTGCTGGATCAGACCGCCTACGCCAGCATCCCATCTCATATAGTGGACCACCACTTGCTTCTGGGAATTCTCAAACTGAATTGAGCACAAAAGCAGATGACCAATAAAAGCTACAGCCTTAAAAATTATCACATATGGCATGCTGTTCCAGCTGATGCAGTACCCAAGGTCATTTGGGCATAATACCTTCCTAATTATTTCCCAGCATCACCATTTCTTGCAAATTCAATGCAAGGCAAACAAATTTATACAGATCAGTTGCATGAAAGGTTTGTCTACTATAACTTTATCTTCTTCACTGTTTTTACACAGAGACCCATGCATTTTAAAAGTAGTAGGAGATGGATATCTACCAGTGAGGCCTGTGATTTTGTATTTTGCCCTTCAAGCCAATCCAGCAATTGTCCAGAGAATCCAAGTGGCAAGATGTCCACATTTTATAAGATAGCTTTACAAAGTCACTGCACAGACCTGGATAATTTGGGCCAAAACTGTGTCGGGCCACAGAAAGATTCAATTAGACAGTCAGCAGCCAGGTAAGCTACGTCACCCCCTCACTTTTCTAAGGCAGAGTTTCCTGGGTTTTACAGCTATACAAACTGCTGTCATGTAAGAGATCTGTGGCCATTTTGAATGCTTCAAGTTGGCAAAGAGTCCCTTTGTGGCACATATCATTTTGCTTGCAATAAAAAATACTCCAGAGTTTTGTTTGGTTTTTTCCATTTCTGAATAATGATGAGAGAATACAGAGAAAACTGCTTTCAAGCCTAAATAAAAACAGCTTCTTTTATCCATCATACTGTTCATGGTTTCCACTTACATGATTTTTTAAAAAGTATTTCAAGAGCAGCAGGTTGCTATCGTCTCTGCCTCTAAAATATTTGTGACTGATACCTGTTACATGATAATTTATATTTAATGTGTTTCCTGGAAGTACTAAAGGATTTCTGAGGCAGAATTAACAGCAGCAGCAAGCACTGAAATTCATCCTAAACTGTGTTGCCTTGTTTCCTGCAAAAGATCAGGATTTTTTTCAGGTTTCAACTATTTTTTTAAAAACCTTTTAAAAACATTTCCCCTCATTTTTAGATGATTTCCCCCTTCAACCATTCAACCGCACTGTAAGCTCCAGGAAAAGATTCGACCATGCTATCTGGGTTAAGAGCTTACCTTGTGTTAAGACTGAACAAATAATGCTCATGTAAGACATAATCAATCATTAAAAGAGAACATGGTGTTACTTCTCCTTTTAGTTCACTTGTAACAAAAGTAAGCTTCAAAGGACAAAATATTTATGGACTTTTTAGTTGGCCTTTCCTTCTAAGAGCTCAAAGCAACACGCTTTATCTTCTTCCCTTACATCAACCCTATAAGGTAGATCAGGTTGGCTCATTTCCCCAGCCAGGTGGTAATTTGAACCAGGAGATTCCTAGACTAGGCTGACTCTTAGAGTCAAAGCAAATCTGTAACTCTTTATATGTTTCACTTCCATTACAAAAACAAAAACATTACATGGCACAATAAATGGTTACAAAATATCAGTCCATTCCATGTCTTCTTTTTGCAAAGTAAATCTGTCTAAGACAAATACCTCTGGCAAAATAAACAAACCAGCCTCCCTTTGACGTTATTTTCTTTAGAAAGCTTTAAAATCATTTTCCCTTTCCCTTTTCTCCTCTCAACCAGGAAAAGGCTGAAAACAACACAGGTAATGCACACTGCAATGGCTACCTTAGCAAGATGGTACACAGTTCTAAGGGCCCAGCAGGTAGGGAATATCTATCTAGCTGACCATGGCAAAGCAGGACCAGACCTGGTTTGTATTTGAATGGGAGCCCAGGAAGAAATTACAGGTGTTGTAGGTAGACTGGGAAGTTTTTAAAAAAAAATCACATAATCTAACAATAGCGGGAAGCAGTGTGGATGAAATTCCCTTTGTTTAAACTTGCAGCTTTCTCCCTGAAAACAAAACTAAAATATAATAATAGGCTCTTGCCTCTTGCTTCTGGTTGACATCACCACCTTGTGGTAGCTTTAGACAGTGTCTCCAAAATACCCAACACAGATACCTCCCTCTTGTCAGCCAGTGTCAGAAAACAGGGGCAAGGAATCAGTATGATTCAAGACCAAAGGCTAAAACCCTGTTCTGGCCAGCACAGAATTTAACTATGAAATTTGGTACCACAAAATACAATAATTTCCAGTCGGCATAGCTGTGCAAAGAAACTTGACAAACACAAAGATAAATGCTTTCCGCGGTGTGTGTGTGCGCGCATGTGATCAGCTTTATAAAACACTACGTATGAGTGAGAAGAGTAAAGCAAAATATTAAAACACAAAGGAGCTGCGAGGAATAAATTTCATACACTCTGAAGAACTACTGATATTTTAGGTGATGGCAAGCATTATTAGTATCAAGTTAATTCTGATGTTCCGGCCTGGACTACCGTATGTATGTCAGCACTTTGGATAAACTGAGAGATAAACTGGATAAACTAAGCTTTAGTCAATAACCATGTAGACACATAAGCAGCCAAAACCCCCACAGAGAGCCCTTTTTGTACTGAATGCATCCAACAGGAATATTTTGAACCGATAGGTTTAACTAGAAAGGCTCATTATGACCTCAAGCTTAAGTCACACTTTTAATGTAACATTAGAATAAACAAGACACATTCAATAATGGCCACATAATAGCATCCCTGCAATAAGTTATCCAAACAGAACGCATAAGAGCACTCAGAGTGAATTTTATTTACTTCTCTTTAAAAAAAGAATTGGCAATCTACTGGTTACTTTGCATTTTCAAACACACATTATTCAGCTTTCACCAGATGCCAATGGAAATTAACTTTAAACAAAAGAAATGTTGAAAGTGAAGAACCTAAAAAGGATATATATTTTTTGAGGGGGGGAGTGAGAAAGGAAGACAGCACTGAATTGTCTAAAACCCACCCATATTTTAAAAGTACAGGGTTATTTTGAAAATGTGTTTGAAACACATAGAAAAGTCAGAAAACAAAATAAACTGAGCTGGAATAAATACCACCATGAAGAAATTGTTATATACTCACTCATCCCAGACTGAAATTCTGTTTCTTCAACTCCACTTTATTAATCAAAGTAGCTGTTGTTTAAGAGCCTTCTGGCACCTTAGAAAATAAGAGAAAGAAGGTGCGGACATGAGCTTTTGTAGACTAAGCCTACTTTTTAAATGCATCTGATGAAGTATAGGTCTACAAAACCTCATGCTAACAACTTCTTTCTCTCAGCCCCTAGAATGCTACTAAACCCCCTTATTCACTTTGTTTCCTTACTTTTCAACATTGCAATTTATACTTATTATATTCCTTTTTAGTTTTAATCATTTTTAGTTGACTTTCTTGCCCATCCCTCTTACCTGTTCCCCTCATTATCTCAGTTCACTCATGTGATTGCCCTTCCGATACTTTTTCTTTCACAGAATTCAACAAGCAATGGGACTTAGTACGCATGCTATGGTTTTGTTCCATTTTACGTTTAATTAATGTACGTATATATGTGTAATTGCTGATTTATGGCTTTATGAGTTAGCATATATATTTTGTTGGTTTGTTTTATAATTACTGCTGTTTTCACTCTTCCCTTGGACAACGGTACGGTTCTTGTAGAACAGTATAGTTTAGCTCCCATTTAACTATCCAGTGGAAGTAACTGGCATATATAGATATTGCTTCCAAGTTGAAGAGGCCAGGCAGGGTGTCTCTCAGGGAACTGAGAGCAGGTGAAGATTTTGCCTTTGTCTTCTGCTTGAGATGCCCAGAAGCAATTGGTGGGCTTCCTGTTGTGTGAGAAACAAGACAGGATGGTGGGATAGATGGGCTGTGATCTGATCCAGCAGGGTTCCTTTCACGTTCTTATACGGAAACTTGGGTGTTAGTAGTGGAACTGAGGAGAACCTCAGACTACTAGTGGATCAGTGGTGCTGCACAGAAAAGACCCAGTCTGTCAGTGAAAGTCAGCAGCAGCACCATAAAGGACAAGCCAACATCATCCACAAGACATCACCGTAGAGGAGATGCCCAAACAACCAATGCAAGTCACTGGTGCCTCAGGAGGCAAAAACGCACATCCAAAATTCACACTATTGAAGTTTCTGGGGTCTCCTCCAAACAAGAGAAGCCCCATCTCACTACGCACAAAGCTATGTTATGCAAGCAAGGAAGGGCTCTAAAGTACTCCTTTTTCTGCTCCTTCATCCCTCCTGACCCAACAGCCTGTCCTTCTCCGTTTTTTCACACATCCTCTTCCATCACCACCTCTCTCCTTTGTATCCTTCCTTCTTCTTCTCCCCCTTAGTGACTGTTGGGTGCAGGGAAGGCTTTAAGCCCAGAGGGAGAAAAGCTCCTATCCAAACCCACCCAGGCACAAGGAGCAGAAAGGAAATCCTCGCTTTGCCTGTCTCAAACCCCTTCCAACCCCAAACAAAGCACCCTACAATTTCCCCCAGTTCCTCTTCTGGCTCCCTTACCTACCTCTCTGGGCCACTGTTGGGGAATGATGGCATACAAGTGTGCACATTTTTATGCACACGCATACACATGTACTGGGCAAAGGGTTAATGGGCCAACACACACCAGCCCCAGCCACGGCTTCCCCACCCCCTCAGTCATGCCCCCCTATCCAGCTTCACACACACACACACACACACACACACACTGAGGCTCCCCCTGGGATGCTTGTGCATGCAGGCACATTTTTATACATGCGTGCATGCATCGACACGTACTGGGGGGGGGGAAGAGTTGCTGAGCCGACACTCTGGCTTCCCCATCCCCCCTTTCCAGCACCCCCCCTACTCTGCTCCCCCTAAGATACTCGTACACACAGGCACGTTCTTATACACGCATGCATGCATGCATACACACGTACTGGGGGGAAATGGCTGCTGGGCCGACACGCCCCCCGCTCACGGCTTCCCGACCCCCTCAGTCCTGCCCCCCTCGTTAGCACCCCCCCACTCCGAGGCTCCCTCTGGGATGCTTGTACACGCAAACTCATTTTTATACACGCATGCATGCATCCACACGTAGGGGGGGGAGAGCTGCTGGGCCGACAAGCCTCCCCACCTCTCGGCTTCCCCACCCCCTCAGTCATGCCCCCCCACTCAGAGGCTCCCCCCGGCTTGCCTTTGCCGGCCCCACCCCCAGCCAGCACCCCTCCCCCTTTCCCCACACCCCTCCCTTCTCCTCTCCCCCCCGGACCCCGGGCTTATGGCCGCCCCTCGACCCCCGTTCCCCCTCCCCCGCCGCGCTGCCCCGGAGGCGACTCACCCGCTCGTTCTTCTCCCCTCAGCTGTTTACCACTCAGGACTCCTCCAGCCCACAGGGCGCCGCCATCTTGGCCCTTCCCCCCTCTCGGTCTCCCTCCCAGAAATCCCTCCGCCGCCCTTTTCTCCCTCCCTCCCTCCCGCGCGCTCCTTCCCCCGCCCTTCGGAAAATAGTCCCCTCCCCTCTACCGCCCCCGGCGGGCGAGGCCGCTTCGCCTTTCTTCCCCGCACAGCGCTTGCTGGCGGCTAGGGAGGCGGCGAGCCTCCGCCGGTGGGGCATCGGAGGAGCCCTTACTAAGGGAAGACGGAGAAGGGCGGAAGGACAAATCTTCCGCCATAGGGGGTGATGCGACCGCGGCGAGGGGTCTCGTGATTCTAAGAGAGGAGGGAGGGAGGGCGCGAAAAAGGTCCCAGTGTTCGGCGAGCGGGTCACGTGACGCGGAGGCTCCGAGGCGGGCGGGGCCGGGAGGACGAGGAAGCTTCCTCAGGGTGGTAAACAAGGGTGGGCGGGAGGCGGGGCTCGGAGGCGCGTGAGGAGGCTCGGCACGCCGGAGCCACGCCCACGCGTTGCCCCGGGCAACCAGAACCAGAGGCCTAGTAGTTCAGGCAGGGCGGGGTTGTGCCTGGGCGAGAGACACTCTGTGTCCCCAGGGTCAAAAGGGCCTTGCATTAAAAAGATAAGGGATATAAAGGCCGGGGGAGGGGGGGCGGTAAAAAAAAATCAGTTAATGTTTATTGCAATTGATTTATTTATGGCACTTTGCTTTGCTTTGGTTGCAAAGAGCTGCAAGGTGGAACCTTATGAGAGTCACAGCATTTTGTAAAAAAAAAAAAGCATGCTTTTGCAAGGGGATGTTGATGGATATTGTGTGAGCCTCTTGCAAAGAAAAAAAGAGGGGGAAAACAGCTTCCTCCTGCTCTCCCACTCCATGAAGGCTGAGATCAAAAAGTGCATTCAAAACAACCAAATAAACCCTTTTCCCCCATTACTTTAATTACATAGTACACTTAACTACTTCATACTTACTACATACTTCATACTTACTAAACATTTCCTTACACAAATTAAAACCATGCATTTTACTATAACCTTATTAATCCCAAAATAATAAACCCACAACTTTTAAATTTCGGTTGTGCAAATGTTGTACTTTCCCTACTCAGTTATGTGTATCTAACTAAAAGATTAACTGGTTATTGCTATACTAAATCATAAGACTGTATTGCAATAAAATTCTATATTATTCATAATTATTCTAACAAATTTAATGGCTGACTTCATTTGTTAAATGCTTCTCGATCAGACCATAAAAATCAAGAAAAGGTTTCCACACTTCTAGATATCTGTATTTCTCTTTTATGCCCATATATTTATTATGTTGAAATGTAATGAGTTCATTAATAGCAAAATCTACAATTTTATCATGCCACGCTTGCATGGTTGAGGTTTCGATAACTTTTCAGTTTTTGGCTATTATTTTGCTGGCTAACAATAGAAAATATACCAAATTAAAAAAAAAACTGATGTCATCAGCCAGTTAGGGTCTCTTTGGTTACTATTTTATTCTGCAGCATATATTGTGTACGCTCTTTACGTTTCCCTGCATTATATAGTTTTATTATTTGCCCAAACTGTTTTATAATGTATAACATTTGATATTTTTTACTTGTGTTTGCATAATTTTTTTCTTGCTTGCTTTTTGCTTTCTTGTGAAAGGGAACCAACAGGAGAATTTATTGTGACAGTGTTATACAAACACAATCGTAGGTCTTTTAATTTGCCAAGGAATATTTAGGAAAGATGATTTTGTTATTAAATAGGATACATGGTGATTTTAGGAGAAATTATTTTTTGAGGGGGGCAGGAATGAGGGTATTATATTAGTTCCATCCCTGGGTTTCTTTGGCAGACTTCCTAAAAGACCCTTTGTTGAAGGGGGGGGGGGAATCAACACTCAGCATTGTTGTTGTGAATGTGTCCCTGGAACAAAGGACCACAGGGAGCTGGAATATACAAAGGGCAACTCTTCCAACCGTGGAAATGCTGAATATGCTTCACAGAACCATCAGAATCATCTCTGACACACAGCATTAGAAGCATGGTTAGGGAGCCGGACTCTTATCTGGGAATACTGAATTCGATTCCGCCCTCCCCCATGAAGCCAGATGGGTGACCTTGGGCTAGTCACAGCTCTCTTCTGAGTTCTCACGGCCCTACCCACCTCACAGGGTGTCTGTGGTGGGGAGAAGTACAGAAGGTTTGTCAGCCGCTTTGAGTCCCCTTAAATGGGTGAGAAAAGCAGGGTAGAAAAGCCAACTTTTCTCCCTCCTCCATAAAGCCAGCTGGGTGGCCTTGGGCTAGTCACAGCTCTCTTCTGGGCTCT
Organism: Aspidoscelis tigris stejnegeri; assembly: GCA_023333525.1. NCBI lineage: Eukaryota > Metazoa > Chordata > Lepidosauria > Squamata > Teiidae > Aspidoscelis > Aspidoscelis tigris. The sequence goes on from JALMGA010000016.1 coordinate 12,512,131, forward strand.
CACAGCCCCATCTGCCTCGCAGGGTGTTCTGTTGTGGGGAGAAGAACAGGAGGTTTGTCAGCCGCTTTGAGTCCCCTTAAATGGGTGGGAAAAGCGGGGTAGAAAAGCCAACTTTTCTGTCCATGCAGTGCTTTATTGTGCCAGCTGTCCGTTCGGCATTGAACTGCAGTTTTCCGGTACTGGTTCTTGGTTTCCTGCACCTTGAGAACCTTCTGGTTGTTGACTTCAATCAAAGCTGATTCTTTGCTTTCTGCCACGTAATCTGCTAATGCATGCTTCTCTTCTTCCACTGTTTGCTTCACTTGCAAAAGTCCTCTACCGCCTGCTTTCCTGGGCAAGTACAGCCTGTCGACATCACTACGAGGATGTAATGCATGGTGGATCGTTATCAGTTTTCTGGCTTTTCTGTCTAAGTTGTCCAATTCCAGCTGAGTCCAGTTCACAATTCCCGCAGTGCATCTAATGACTGGTATGGCCCAGGTGTTTATGGCCTTAATGGTGTTACCGGCATTCAATTTACTTTTCAGGATTTTTCTAGACCTTTGGATGTACTCTTTACTGACCACGGATTTCACGTGGCCATGCTTAATGTTATCCAGCTGCAAGATGTCCAGGTATTTGTAGGCTTCTGGCTGGTGGGACCTGATGGCTTGACCATTTGGCATTTCAATGCCTTCACTTTCAGTAATCTTCCCCTTCTTCAGTGCCACTGTGGCGCATCTGTCCGGACCAAACTCCATACTGATGTCACTGCTGAATATTCGCACTGTGTTGGTCAATGACTGGATCTCGATTTCAGATTTTCCATAAAGCTTCAAGTCATCCATGTACCGTAGATGTGAAATTTTCTGTGAATTCCTGGCAGTTTGATAGCCCAGGTTTGTTTTCTGTAGGATGAGTGACAGCGGGATCATAGCCATGATGAAAAGCAGTGGGGACAATGAGTCCCCCTGGAAGATGCCATTATTATTATTATTATTACTATTAAAATCTGTTGTTGTCCATGGTTGGGCACATGTTTTTGTCTCACTACCTGGTTACATACCGTAGTGCAACTGAGGGAAGATTTGGGCTTTATTTGGAAGCCAAATCTCCCCCCTTCCTGTCTAGATTCACACCGGAGCCCACCTTATCCAACACAGATAAATAGCTTGGGGCCCAGAATCCAGATATCTGAAGGAATGCCCTCCCTCATGTTGACCTCCCTGTGCCCTCCTTGGTGTACCATTACCTTCTCAGTAGCTAAAGGGGTGGGTACTGAGAAAAAAGTCAGATGCCCATATCCGCTGATTCACTAACCGCGGTTTCAGTTATCTGCGGTTACCGATAACTTTCCCCTGCTTTTCCTGCCATGCCACTGCCACCAGCTCCCTATTGCAACCACCAGCTCCCGCCAGCCCCCCGTTGCCGCTGCCAACTCCTGCCAGCCCCCCGTTGCAGCTGCTTGCCATTGGCCGCAGTTGGCAAGTGTCGCCAGTAGCGTGATGGAAACTGAGGCCACGTGCCAGAAATCGAGGTCCCTGCCGCTGCAAGGCTCCATCAGCGTAAGGCCCTGTCGGCTTGCTGCGAGGCCCTGCTGCGGCAAGGTTTTGCTGCTGGCGGTGTAAGACCGTACCAGGTCGCCGCAAGGCCCTGCCACTGTACCTGGCAGGCAGGTGGCCAAAACAAGGTAGGCAGGTGGCTTTGACTGGCAGCGGCAGCGGCTTGAGCTGGCAGCAGGTGTGTTCAGCCGGCGGCGGCGATTTTTAGAAGCCAGCGGCAGTGTCCGCGATGAATCCGCGGGAGGAGCCGGAACATATCCCCCGCGGATACGGGGGTTCGACTGTAGTGGCTTCTCGGTGGTAGCCCCCAGACTATGGAATCGTCTCCCCACTGGGGTACACCAGACATCTTCACTGTATAGAAGACTGATAGATATGGACCGTTTTACCCTTTCCTTTGGCTGAGGAAACATCTTTTCTTCCCCAGTTTCAGATACTATTATTGTTTTTAGTGGGTTTTGTTTTTTAATTTCTTTTTTCCACCCCGAGTCCTTTGGGTACAGGGCAGGATAAAAAAAAATGCAAATAAATAAATGTACAGGGTGGGTGGGTGGCAATGTAATTTACAACCACAGCAGAGTGGCCTATTTATTGCAATGCCTGGGACTCAAATTTAGTGGCTTCAGGCCTGAACATTTTACGGGGTCTCCGCATCGCAGGGAGCTAATTAATTCCGGATAACGAGCTTGAATCAACAGCCTTTGAAGTAAACGCTGCAATCCAGAATTGTCTGTCCATATTTCACAATTCCCCGTGCATGGGATTTCTGTGCTATCTTCCCTTGAAGTTTTTCACCTGCGAGAGGGCGACCCGGCCCTTGATGCAAGCATCTTCCTCCTCTTCTTCTTCTTTCTCGCTTTGTGAATTACAATTAATTTTTATTTCCTGTCCTCAGATGGATGGTTTTCTCTTTCCCTCTCTCCTGCTGGGTGGAGGACATGTTTATTTAATCTTCCCTGGGGAAGCCGAGTTGGTGGTAGGGAGGAAAAGGGGGCAGAGAGGAACTTAAATTAGGAAGAGCTTCAGCAAAGGAATAGAGGGAAGCAATTAGTAAGATTATTTCTCTTTGACTTAATTATCATAGCATTGCATGGAATAAAAGAAATCAGTGCGCCATGGGAGTGGGGAGGGGGATTTATATGTGAGGTTTGTTGTGGAAATGAGCCTAAGAGAACAAAAAGAGAGACAGCAGCCAGGAAAAATGCATAAAATATATATTTTTTTCATGATATCATTAACCTTGTTTCCTCTTACAAGTCTTTGTCCTTTAATGTTTTATTTATTCTTCATGTTCTATCTTACAGGGTGCAATGTGTACCAGACGTCTGTATGAACCCAGGAACTGCCTGGAGGCATTGCACGAAAAGTTAACCCATCTTTCTGTCTTGAGCGTTGTCACTCACTGGCCCTAAATGAGAACAAGGTTAAAGGAAGATCTCCTCCCTGTGGAAACCTCCATGCAGTTTTATAGGCAATGATAACAGAAGTGGTTTGCAGTTGCCTTCTTCCAAGGAGGTGGTTGGGACTGAACTTAGACTCTGTTGGAGATGTGATTCCAGTGGCATCTTTTAGACCAAGAAAATCCCAAAGAGCCCAAAGGACTATTGGGAAGAGGAACAGTTAGCCATCTAAAGGAATGTCCTCTTCCTTACCCACCTGCCCGTGCCCTGAGATCTGGACGTGAGGACCTCCTGGTTGTCCCACCACCCTCAGTAGTGAGACGGGTGGGCACCCGGGAAAGGGCCTTTTTGGTAATGGCCCCCAGGTTATGGAATAGACTCCCGCCCCCGCCCCCCCCCCGAGGTACATCACGCCCCTTCTCTGTATTAGGGACGCGCACGAATATTCGAAACTTTGAATATTCAGTTGCAATCCATCGAATGTTGACATTCGAACTCAAATTGGATTTTCAAAAATCCAATACCTATTTTCGAATAATTCGAACGTGTAGATTTGTATCTGCCATATACGGATCTGTGCAAAAATTACACGTGTCTTGCGCTTAAAATACGGGATTAAAACGGGATGCATACGGGATAATACGGGATACATACGGATTTTTACAGACTGCGTTCAGATACATGTAACAGATATGGATGTTGTCGACATTCGTATCTTTAAATACGAATCTAACGTTCGAATGTACGGATTCGGATTTTATGACATTCGGATCTTAAATGTCCAAATCGAATAGGATTTTATGAGATTCGAATCTACTCGAATTTGAATGTCAAAAATACATTTCTGCACATTCTTTCTCTGTATACAATTTAGGAAGGCGCTGAAGACACACCTTTTTGCCCTGGCCATTGACTAATGTGACTACATTTTCCTCCCACCATAGATATTAGTCTTTTAATATTTAGTATATGTGTTTAAATATGTTCGATCCCTTAGGTGTTTTTAATGGATATTATTGTTTTTAATACATATATTGGTTGTAATTTGTTGTTTTAGAACTTGTAACCTGCCCTGAGACCTACGGGTATAGGGCAGGATAGAAATATAAATAATAAATTTTAAAAAATGCCCTTCCAATCGACACCTCTACCTCTTTCTGGTTACTCCCCATCTGAACGTGGGTCCCAAGAAACCATTCAGCCAAAGTCTGTGTTCCCACATGAGCTTTTTCAAACCAAACAACAAAACCCAGAGCAATTCTGGCTGATCCCACTGCCTTGACTTTAAATCGCAGTCACCCCTGATTCTGCCTTTCACACTGAAAATGCTTCAAAAATGCATTGGGGAAAGCAAATATTTTCCTCCCTGTCCTTTGCCACCTGGGGTACCCACTCCTTTCTCCCGATGGGGTTTGTGGCCCAAAAGGGTGGGGAATCCCACCCACCCACCCAGAGAACCATCTGCAGCTGTGTTATTGCTGGAATTAAGGTTGCATCACAGAGCCAGTTTGGCCTATCACGGCGATGGCCAACTGATGACGCGCGTGTCACAGGTGACACGCCAAGCCCTTTTGGGTGACACACCTGGTCACCCTGGCACCTGGGCGTGTAGTGCTTGCTTGTTCTTGAAGTGTACGAAATATCAACTTTCAATTGAAGATTTAGCAAATGTGAAGAATTATTTGTTTTTGCTTTTAATAAAATACATATATCAAAAATATAACTTTTTTACTAGAGCTACAAATGTCACAAAATTATGGATATTTCTAAATGTGACACAGCACCCGAGTTAAGCTAGGTTTTCTTGCGAATTTTGACACACTGAGCTCAAAAGGTTCGCCATCACTGACCTATCACCTGGGTGAGTTGAGGGTGGGGCATATTCTGCGTCCACAACAAGGTACCTCCTGTCGGCCTTCACACGACTGCAACCCCAGTGAAAACTGCTTTCATGCTAAGCCCCCCCCATATAGATGGACATATCTCTCTCTGTGTGTGTGTGTGTGTGTGTGTGTGTGTGTGTGTGTGTGTGTGTGTAGTCTTGCTGTTTGCAAGGGGAGTTCTTTTGCAGCGCCCGCTCGCCCTATGCAATAGCCTCAGGGAGGTGAAGTAAATGTGATTACTGCAACTCCCACCCTAGGGCAATGTTGCTTCTCACCCCAGATCCTTAGCGGCCCCCTTGCCCAAGCGTGATTCCCTAATCCTTGTCTGATACCCACCACCCTGTTGCTACACAGGCCAGGCAGAATTCATAACTCTAGCCCAGAACAGTCACAGCCAGCAGAGGGTGCTCTGTATTTTAAGATACTCAAAACATTTCCAAAAGATGCCTTTTTAGTTTCTTTGCACAGTATGGTAAGCATCAGAGCGAAAACAGATGCGTGATCGCACTTGACGTTTTAAAAGCAGAATTAACAAAAAGTGGATGCAAACACGCATTCTACCCATTCCCATTGTTGTTGTTGTTGTTGTTAATTCCTCTTTAAAGTCCTCTTCCCCATGCCCTGGGAGTGTGGCAGCAGCCAGAAGGGCTGGCGAGTGGGCAGGCGGGTGGGTAAGCGAGGCGGTGGCAGCCAGGTGGGTGGGCAGCCAGGCGGGTGGGCAAGCAAGATGGTGGCGGCATCGGCGGCAGCCAAAAGGTCAGCCAGGTGGGCTAGCGGGCAGGATAAATAAAGCGTGTTAGCAACAATAATGGGAGTGATAGTTGTTTAAACAAGTGTGTTTTTTAAGCTCCCCCCCCCCCTCAATTTACTCTTCTGAAAGTGCCGGAAACCAATTCTTAATGTGGACAAATAATTTTTAAAACATTTTCAACATGCAATAAACCCCTAGTGGGAATATGGCCCTTATATCAGTATCCCTTGCAAAACCAGTAAGAGCCAACACTCATAGGAAGAACTGGAAACAAACATCTCAGGTTTGTTTTACACTGTGGTGGCAAATTGCTATGGTTGCATCCGCATGTACATAGGACATAATTTTTAAAAAAAAACATACCCTCCCCAGCTGTCGTTGGGCTGGTATTACGCACCCAAAACCAGCCTGGAACACTTTAGGGTCCATACGTAGAGCAGGGTGGCCCACACTCATTTTGGTTCACCCCTTTTCAGGGAGAACTGGCCACAAGATACCCATCCTAACCTGCAAACAAGTCCCGAATTAGACTGTCCGGATGGAAATTTTGGTGGATCGAGGAGGGACGTGCTGTTAACCCATGGGCTTTGCCAAGCAGTCCGGCCGGACCCTGCACTTTTGGCTGCTGCTGCCTCTTTCAGACATACAGGGCATGGCGACATGCAACAGGGCCTTTTCTGTGGTGGCCCTTAAAACTTCCCTTGGAACAGCCTTCCTCTGGAAGTATTATACCAGCGGGGAGTCACATTTGGTCAATTGCAAGAGTGTTGAACAACAGATTACAAAGGTTAGGGCAGTGCAATGTTATACCAAAGCAGAATTAACTCCCCCCAATCTGTCTCTTTCTGCCAGATGGAAATTGAATACATTCTAAACTTGGAAGAGACCTGGCACAGTCATGTGCCAATTAAAGCTCATGCAAATTAACAAGGGATTTTTTGGGGGAGGGGGTTCTTAGTTTGGAACCAGTTTGGTCTAGTGGTTAAGGAGCCGGACTCTTATCTGGGAATACCGGGTTTGATTCTGCCCTCCTCCACGAAGCCAGCTAGGTGACCTTGGGATAGTCACAGCTCTCTTCTGAGCTCTCACAGCCCCACCTGCCCCACAGGGTATTCTGTTGTGGTGAGAATAGAAAGCATTGTTGGCTGCTTTGAGTCTCCTTAAATGGGTGAGAAAAGCAGGGTAGAAAAGCCAACTCTTCTTCCTCCTCCACAAAGCCAGCTGGGTGACCTTGGGCGAGTCACAGCTCTCTTCTGAGCTCTCACAGCCCCACCTACCTCACAGGGTATATTCTGTTGTGGGGAGAAGAATAGAAGGTTTGTCAGCCGCTTTGAGTCCCCTTAAATGAGCGGGAAAAGCAGGGTAAAAAGCCAACTCTTCTTCTTCTTCTTTAACTTTTTAAACTAATTATGCTGTTTAATACTGTTTTAACTGGGTATGTATTTAATGTCTTGTTTCTACATTGGTTTTTTAACTGCAAGGCACCCAGAGATCTTAGGATATGGGGTGGGATAGAAATATTTAAAATAAATAATAAAATAATAATCTTTTCAGGCTGCAATTTGAATTTTTCAATTTTCCTCCCCTTAAGAAACCAAAACTCTTGATCTTTCGCTGCATCTAGATGTTAGCTAGCATGGCTTTAGCACCAAGAGTAAAAACATTGCTATTTTGTCTGGTTTTGCAGTTCTAAGATAGTCAGACCTATATCTCTCTTGGGAGAAAGTAAACAAGCAGTTTGGAACTGGGTGGTATAGATAATTATGGGCATCCAGATTTTGCTGAAATGATAACTGTAGCCCATCTCCTCCTTGCAATCCATGAAACGTTAGGTAACTATATATTTTTTTATCAGGCACAGGCTTTTCCCTAAAATAAGTGTACTTTAGAGATACAGCTTGTTTTGCAGCTGGTAGCATCACTATAGTTTTATTTGTTTTGCTATTTAATTTCCTGGTCTGAAACCCTGAATCCCCGTGGGATTCATTTCGGGTATGAAATATATAGGCTCTCTTAGTACTGTTGAAAGCCCCTCTTGGAGTGATTCCCTAAATCTTTTAATTCGTGGGCATTTCCCCCACTGAAGGTGGAACTAACAGGCGGGTACCTGATGACCGTTGGATCACCTTGAGCAAGTTGACTGTATGGCATCAGACAGCTGAAGAGGAAACCCTCTAAGATCTGAAAGTCAGAAATGGTGTGTGTTTGCAAATTAATTCATTAGGGCCCAGATATCTAAAGGAATGCCTTCTCCCATATCAACCTGCCCGTGCCTTAAGATCTGGAGGGGAGGCCCCACCACCTTCAGTGGTAAAAGGAGTGGGCATCCAGGAGTGGGCCTTCTCAGGGATGGCCCCCAGGCTATGGAATCATCTCCCCCTTGAGGTGCGTCAGGCACTTTCACTACATATGGCCAGGAAGTCAGTGAAGATACAGTTCTTTGCCCTGGTGCAAATAAATAAATAGACAGAGGCACTCTATGTCAAAGTGTAGACAAGAGTAAAATGGACATTCCTAGACGATCCCTTTCAAGCAAATGACTCCACGGTGGTTTCTCTTCAGATGTTCAGCGTTGCCTGATTCTTCGCGACCTCGTGGTCCACAGTATGGCAGCCATCCCCTGCCCACCTGTGCTCATGTCCCTTGCTTCCACAAAACCATTTCACCATTTCACCCCCTACCGTCTACTAGTTTGGTCTAGCAGTTAGGGAGCTGGACTGTTTATCTGGGGATACCGGGTTCAATTCCGCCCTCTTCCACGAAGCCAGCTGGGTGACCTTGGGCTAGTTACAGCTCTCTTCCTGAGCTCTCACAGCCCCACCCTCCTCATAGGGTGTTCTGTTGTGGGGAGGAGAACAGAAAGCTTTGTCAGCCGCTTTGAGTCCCTTTAAATGGGTGAGAAAAGCAGGGTAGAAAAGCCAAGTCTTCTTCTCCCTCCATGAAGCCAACTGGGTGACCTTGGGCTAGTCACAGCTCTCTTCTGAGCTCTCACAGACCCACCCACCTCACAGGGTGTTCTGTTGTGGGGAGAAGAATAGAAAGCTTCATCAGCCACTTTGAGTCACCTGTGGGGAGAAGAACAGAAGGTTTGTCAGCCACTTTGAGTCCCCTTAAATGGGTGAGAAAAGCGGGGTAGAAAAGCCAACTCCTACTTCTCCTCCTCCTCCTCCTCCTCCTCCTCCTTCTTCCTTCTACCTTCCCCAGTACCAGAGCTACCTTTCACAAGATGCCTTGCCTTCTCATTAAGTGGCCAAAGTATCTGAGCTTCAGTTTCAGGATTGGTCCCTCCAGTGAGCTACATTACAATCTCTAGGCATATTCTTTCTTTCTTTCTTTCTTTCTTTCTTTCTTTCCCACCAAAATCTTCCTGGAACTGTCCGCCCAATAAAAAGAGAAAAACACCAACCGTTTATCAAATGGATGCCAGTTTGGGGACTTTTTTTTTTTTAAAGAGCAACTCCAAATTCTCTTTAAAGTTTTCTCTTAAGTCTGGGAGGCTTTGATAAGCAAATACTGTGAAGGCTTTGACCGCCTGATTGGCTGTGCCCTTCACCGCCAGATTTTGACACGAATAATCTGATTGAAAAATCAGGGAGGGGAAAGGGTGGAAGGAGGAAAAAGAGAGAGAGAAAGAAAGAAAGCATGACAGAGGTGGAGAGAAGATTGCAGGGAAAGTGGGTCCAACGGAGAGAAAGGCTTCACGTGCGTGGCCAAGTAGCCTGAATTCTGCAAACAGGTGATTTATTCTTCTTTTTTCTCCTTAAAAAAAAAATTATATCAATTTTAAATGCACACCTATTGTAGGCTTGCATTTGGAACCATAGCACCCGGACACACAATGAGATACAGGCTGAAATATTATTTTCCTGTGCAATTAAACGTATAATAAAATAAAACTGGGCATCTCTTTGGGATGGTGATAGATAAATATGTTGCTGGAGGAGAAACACAGTAACCCCAATAGACAAATTTGTGGATGACAGATGTATCAATGGCTACTAGAATGAATGCCTAGGTGCATCTTTCAGGCTGTGGGGGAACCGGGGTGCTTCTAAGGCCATTTGCTGGGATTCGAGAGCAGGCAAAGGTTTGCCCTTGTCTCTGCTTGAGATGCCCATGGGCAGTTGGTGGACCACTGGGTGAGGCAGGATGCTGGACTCAATGGGCTGTGGCCTGATCTAGCGGGGCTCCTCTTATGTTCTTATGTAACCCCTTCTTCTACTTGAGGGATAAAACGCAAGATGCAGAGGGCTGAGGTAGCTGAGCCAGCCTCTCGCCAGAAGTAGGGAATAGAAAACCACTTCCGCATCCTTGCCAAGAAAACTGCACAGAGGTGCACGGGTAGTCAGCTAGAAACTGGACTCAGCTTGAAAGCTGAAGTCATTCAGCTTCCATGAACTGAAAAGGTTATTATGCCCTTGTAGATCTCTGCCCAGCTACCTAAAATAGAAGTATAGCATGGAGGTTATTTAGGGGCATGGCCTCCTTAAAGGGACGGCATTGCAGACTTATAGGTGCAAGATTTTCACCAAAGGTTGTTACAAAAGTAACATGATTTTTTATTTATTTATTTGGGAAGTCACCAAGCTTGCGATACTGTACTTTTTTCCCCTCCCCTGGGAAAAATGAGTCTCGCTTCCGAGTAAAGTTGGTTTACACTGTAAAATGAAAAGAAGGGAAACATATTGCTAGAAAGGACATGCAGAAGCTAAAGATGGATGATTTCACAAACTGAGTTTGCCTCCATGCATTTGGTGTGTACAGTGTAACACAATTAACATTATATACATACGAAATGTGTGTGTGCATATTAGGATAATATTTGTTTATATTTCTATCCCGCTTTATACTTGAAAATCTCATGGTGGGTCACAGTAAAATCTATAATAACAGATTAAACAAAAACAAAAACATGAGTATCTGCTGATAAATAGCACTGAGGGTGCAATCAAGATTTATTTATCTATTTATTTATTTATTTTGTATTTCTGTCCTGCCCTATACCTAAAGGTCTCAGGGCGGGTAACAACATTTAAAATAAAACATTATTAAAACAATAACAGTATGTATTAAAACAACCACACCTGCAAGTGGGGAGGGAAAAGTGTATTGTTTTCTTTAAAAAGGGGGTGTTTCTGCTTTTTAATCGGTAAACTTGCATGCTTCCAGACTGAATTTCCCTGAAATTATTTCCTTAAAATCAATTGCATTTTAATAGATCGATTAACTGATGGTCAAAAGAAGCCACTTTCAAATTCCAGACGGGGTTAGAAAAACACATGGTACGCTTTATGATTAAAGAATAGAAAAGTATCTGATACTCTTAAATGTTCCTGTTATCTGCATTTATGGTATTGTATAGTCTTATATATGTGAAGCCTGCTAACCTCAAGGTAGTACAAAAGTTAATGTTACCGGGGGGCACAGTTCCAACCGTGACAGGGAACAGTTTGAAATTACAACTTAAAATTTGTAATAAGAGAAATAGAAGCCTGCTCACACCTTCTTGTGAGCCAGTTTGGTCTAGTGCTTAGGGAGCCAGACTCTTCTCTGGGAATACCTGGTTTGATTCTGTCCCTCCTCCATGAAGCCGACTGGGTGACCTTGGGCTAGTCACAGCTCTCTTCTGAGCTCTCACAGCCCCACCCACCTCACAGGGTGCTATATTGTGGGGAGAAGAACAGAAGGTTTGTCAGCTGCTTTGTGTCCCCTTGAATGGTGAGAAAGGCAGGGTATAAAAGTCGACCACTACTACTTCTGGCTGGTATGCTGGACCAACAAATGTAGTAGGAGCCTCTCTTCCACATCCTGGTGTGGTCTGAGGGAGATCTCAGACATTCTTACTTACACAAGATGGGAGGACTAGAAACAACGGGATGAAACTTCAAGGGAGTCAATGCAGATTAGATATTAGGAAGAACTTCCTGACAGTGAGGGCGACCAGTCCACGGAATAGGTTGCCACGGGAGGTGGTGGGTTCTCCTTCACTGAAGGTCTCCAAGCAGAGGCCGGACCTCCATCTGTCTGGGATGGTTTAGGAAACCCTGCATTGAGCAGGCGGTTGGACTGGATGGCCTAAGAGGTCCCTCCCAACTCTAGGATCCTATGTATATTCCTGCGTCCAATAAGAAAGCTCAATAGTGCATGTGAAGCTCCAATACACCAGCCAGTGTGGAATTGCCCTTTTGAGACTGCATTTTTAAAAAGTATTGTGTCTTGCAGCGTGTGGACGTAGCCCTCTTCCTTGTGGCTCAAATACTGTCTTTAATACAAGTTGTAGACAATTTGCACGTATCCTTGGGCACAGCTACTAAAGCTGCACACTGAGCACAGAGCCCTCCTGCAAAGCCACAATCCTAGGATTTTCTTTATCACACAACATCTGTTTGTATCAGTTTGCTCAGAGCACCCATATCAAGGCCAGGGCATGGAATCATGCGCATGAGCTACAACTAGAGTTTCCTTACATGAACTTTGTGTGTGTGTGTATGTGTAAGGAGGTAGACTTAACTTTTCCTCCACCTCGGAGCAACCTCCAAAGTGAAAAGAACCCCCACACACAAATGATAGATAGATAGATAGATAGATAGATAGATAGATAGATAGATAGATAGATAGATAGATAGATAGATAGATAGATAGATAGATAGATAGATAGATAGATAGATAATCCATCATCGGAGTGTCTGGAAATCTTCCCTTCTACTTTGTCTAACCCAAAGGTGGATTTTTTTCCCCGGGTCAGGTAATGAAGAATCATCACTCATTAGGATATGTTCACACCCAAGTTTCAATCCACTTTCAGTCCACTTTCAGAGTGAGAGAAGACGAAGAAGAAGTAGAGAGTTGGCTTTTCTACCCTGCTTTTCCTCACCCACGTAAAAGGACTCAGAGCTGCTGACAAACCTTCTGTTCTTCTCCCCACCACTGACACCCTGTGAAGTAGGCAGGGTTGTGATAGCTCTGAAAGAGAGCTGTGACTAGCCCAAAGTCACCCAGCTGGCTTCATGGAGGAAGAGGGAAAAGAGCTGGCTTTTTTGCCCCACTCTTCTCACCCATTTAGGGGACTGAAAGCGGCTGACAAACCTTCTGTTCTTCCTCCCACAATGGGCACCCTGTGAAGTAGGTGGGGTCATGAGAGCTCACTCCCTGGTCACTCAGCTGGCTTTGGAGAGGAGTGCAGAATCGAACCCGTTATTCCCAGATAAGGGTCCGGCTCCTTAACCACTAGACCAAACTGCCTCACAAATAGTGGCTGCTCCTTTTCTTTCCACTTTAACTACCCCGAAAGTCGATATTTGTAGTGCTATATTTCCGAAAGAAATGAGCTCATCACTTTGCTGATGTGTTCTTTCGCCCTGAAAGTGGGCTGAAGCTGGATTAAAACTTAGGTATGAACGCAGGAAGATTCCCCCTTTGGCCTGAAAGTTGGGGAAAGAGAGAGATTATCCCACCTTTTACGAGCCAAACCACCACAAACCAAAAATTTGTTTTTACAGTTACTGCCTTGAGCTATCCATGGAAAAATAAATGCAAATAGCCATGCAAATAAGAGGCAACCTGATGGCTTCCAGTGAATGGGTCTGAGAGCCCTCTCTCCCCCCGCCCCCACCCACCCCAGGCCACCCAGTAATTGTCTGTTTGGCCAAGATAACAGAAAGAAGGCAGCAGGATGGCTTTAGTGGGAGGAAGTGAAGTTTCTTTGAACTGTAGTTCCTTGGAGAATGTAAGAACCTAAGAGGTTCCCCACTGGATCAGGCCCATGGCCCACGTAGACCAGCAGCCTGTCCTTCCAGTGGCCAACAAGCTGTGCAAAGAAGCCTACCTGCGGAACATAAACAAACAGGTTGCTCTGCTCACAGTTTCCCAACAGCTGGATCTCAGGGCCATAAGGACCTAAGACAGTGATGGCCAACCTATGACACGCGTGTCGCAGGTGACACGCCAATCCCTTTTGGGTGACACACCTGGTCACCCTGGCACCTGGGCGTGTAGTGCTTGCTTGTTCTTGAAGTGTACGAAATACCAACTTCCTACTGAAGATGTAGCAAACGAAATTCAGCAACAAAAGTCACTTGTGTAAAGAATTGTTTTTGCTTTTAATAAAATACATATATCAAAAATGTAACTTTTTTACTAGAGCTACAAATATCACGGAATTATGGATATTTCTAGATGTGACACAGCACCCGAGTTTAGCTAGGTTTTCTTGAGAATTTTGACACACCAAGCTCAAAAGGTTTGCCATCACTGACCTAAGAAATGGTCTGCTAGATCAGACCCAACTGGCCTTCAGAGACGTGAGAACCTAGGAGATGTCCTGCTGGATCTGATCTAGCTGGCCTTCAGAGGCGCAAGAACCTAAGGAATGTTCTTCTAGATGAGACCCTGCTGGCTTTCAGAGACATGAGAACCTAGGAGATGTCCTGCATTATTTTACTCTTCTTTGCATTGGACAGCATAGTGGCATTCACACCTACGTTTTAATCCAGCTTCAGTCCACTTTCAGAGTGAGAGAACCCATCACGCAAGTTGTCAGGCTGTTTCTTTTCACCGTTATCCTACTCAGAAAATCCACCTTTGGCTTAGATAAAGTGAAAGAAAAACACCTCCAAAACACCTGGGGTAATGGACCAACCCCTTGTGGGTCGATCCGGATTCCCCACATGGGTGCAAAGCTGTTTCCACAGCAGGGGTGGAAATGGGTGCAATGGGTGCTACACCTCCCATGGAAACACATTGGGTGCTTCCCTTAATCCGGATCTACTAGATCTGGATTAAGGAATGTACCCATTCCTTAGATCCGGATCTTCTTAGATCTGGATCTAAGGGCTGCAGTGGAAAAACACCCCAGGCCCTACTCCCATTGCAAATATTTTCCTCTTCCACCCCAGTTTGCAGCAATTTATTTTTTTAAATCATTGCTTTTAATTGTTCTGCAATGGCTTTTTTCAACCTTGTGCATTTTGCAAACCCCTTCAGGTTTTTGTGCTGAACAAAGAAAGCTGTATGTGGATACTGTAAAAAAGCAGGCAAAGCCCTTGCTTCTGAGGGAGAAATGCCAAGGTCTTTCTTGGTGAAGAGCAAGAAGGCCCACTCGTACCACCACCCTCGCCCTGTGGACGAGGGCCCAATTCTGCCAAGCTGGAACCTGGAAGCTGCCCTGCCTTGCCTTGGAGGTACGTACGGTCTGTCAGCCACAGGCAACCAGCTGGCCTCTACTACAGCTAGATGCTCAGCTCCAGGTGTTCCCGGACCACAACTCCCAGCATCCCTTGCCAGCAGGATGCTGAGAGGGATAGGTCAGGAACATCTGGAGGAGCCTTGAACTACAACTCCCAGCATTCCTCTCCCAGCAGTCTGTACCAGCTCCAGTGAACTGCTCTTGAGATTTTTTTTTGGATGGATGGATGGATGGATGGATGGATGGATGGATGGATGGATGGTAAAACAGCTTGATGGATGGATGGATGGATGGATGGATGGTAGAACAGCTTGATGGATGGATGGATGGATGGATGGATGGATGGATGGATGGATGGATGGATGGATGGATGGATGGATGGATGGATGGATGGATGGATGGATGGATGGGTGGGTGGACGGGTGGATTCCTGTGGACAGTTGCTGGTCAGTTGACTTGCTTTCCTTTGCCTCAGCACATGGGTCATTATTTTATCTGCTTCTTTTTGTGGCTTCTTTTTATTGTTTTGCTATTTTATATTTTGGGCACCACATAGAAATCCTGAAATGAATAAATACTATTTTGTGTTCTCCTTCTCTTTGCTGCTGTGAGAGTGGAGATTTAGCTCAACTGTCAACGTTTTGCATTTGAGTTGTGGCCATCAGAGCTATTAAAAGGCAATTTATTTTCTTTTAGGAAGAGCAAACGGTCCCTGAATGGCATTGCATTGTTCTGGTCTGTGATAGTAGTGAATTTAGGGTGATTCTGCACTAGTTGGTGGTGTATTTATTTATTTATTTACTTAAAATATTTATATCCCTTGATCTCTGGGCAGCTTATAATTTAAAAAAAAACCAATATATGAACTAATATTAAATACAGACCCCATTAAAACAGCATTAAACAGCATAGATAGTTAAAACAAGTTAAAAATTAAAATAGTGTCAGAGTGAGTTAGAGTACCAGACCAGAGCTACCTTTGAGAACACTGGTGGGCGTGGCCTAAAGGAGGCCACACCCCCAGCAGGTACCCTAAGGGGAGGGGTCCCTTTTAGGCACTACCAGCATATAGAAGGCAGGAGGTTCCTATGGTCTCACTGGTCTGGCATACTGGTCAATGCAGAATCTCCCATAATCTAATGGTAACCAATGTCTTTTAGGAGAATGGCACAGTACTCATGGTCCTGTCTCACTCTGTTCCGATCGCAGGTATTTATGGCCACAACACCTCAGAGGGAAAGAAAGCCATCAGCAGAGATTTATCAGAGCACTCTGATCAGGAAGAATTGGGAAATGACCCCTGCAAAGTGAAGGAAGAGAACATCTTAACCCAGAATGTAATGAGGACAATTCCACAGTCTCCAGCCATAGGTAAACAGGATCACAGTTTGGGGATTGCAGGTAAAGATCTTTTTTAAAAAAGGGGAAAAAGTCAGATTTCAAATACTGGACCTGGGATTTTATTTTTATTCCATCCATCCATCCATCCATCCATCCATCCATCCATCCATCCATCTATCATCTACCTAACTACCTACCTATCATCCATCCATCCATTTATTTATTTCTATCCTGCCCTATACCCAAAGGTCTCAGGGTGGGTAACAACCTTTAAAACAACAAATTACAAACCGATATGTATTAAAAACAATAATATATATAAAAACACTTTACTGACTGATGTCACTAGGGGTGTTCACGAATATTTGAAGGTATTCGCAATTCAGTCTAATTCATCTGAATTTTGACATTCGAATACAAATCGAATGTCCACAAATGTGAATTTAAAAGTTCAGGTTATCCGGACATTCACTTGTGTTCAGGGCCGTACACGATGCAATACTTGCACATATACATCTTTCCTGCATCTGTACGCATTTGTACGGATCCGTATGGGATGAAAACGGGTTGCATACAGGATAACTACAGGATGCATATGGACGTGTACGGACGTGTAACAATGTGTACAGGCACATACAAATGTTGTCGACATTTGTAAGTGCAAATTCAAATCAGAAATTCAAACAAATAGATTCGAATTTGCTTAATTTGAATCAAATTTGGTTAAATTCGAATTTAGAGATTCAAACTGAATTGAATTTTTGGTTTGATTCCACACTCATCTATGAAGACGACAGAGAGGCCTTGGGCTAGTCACAGCTCTCTCTCTCTGAGCTCTTATAGCCCCACCTGCCTCACAGGGTGTCTTTGGTGGGGAGAACAGAAGGTTTGTCAGCTGCTATGAGTCCCCTTAAATGGGTGAGAAAAGTGGGCTAGAAAAGCCAACTGTTCTTCTTCCTCCACGAAGCCAGCTTGGTGGCCTTGGACCAGTCACAGCTCTCTTTCTACACTCTCACAGCCCCTCCTACCTCACAAGGGAGAAGAACAGAAGGTGTGTCAGCCACCTTGAGTCCCCTTAAGGGTGAGAAAAGCAGGGTATAAAAGCCAGCTCCTCCTCTTCCTCCTCTTCAACGCTACACAATAAAAGGGCTCTTGTTTCTCTACCTCTCCACAGATCCACCAGCCCAAGCTCTGAAATCCAAAGAGGGCGTCTCTGCAGAGAACGCTCCCGTATTGTACCAGCCCAGTTTCCCTTGGAACAACTTTCACCCTCGGTATGGTTTCCGGGCAATGTCCTCGGGCCATCTGGACCACTCTGTTAGCCTGTATGGGACCCCCTTTCTCCAAGCCACGGAGCCGCCACTGGATTACAGCGTGGCCTTCTCGCCAGATTTGGAGACCTACCACTGCGTGACTTGCCACAAAGTGAGTTATCCCGGCATGCGGGGGGGGGGGGGGCTCTTACTCTCCAGGTGGTCATTCCCTCCAAGGAACCCTCTACAGTGCCCATCCTAACCCCACCCAGCCCCACCGTCTCATCACTGTAAGCTTGCTTTGGAGGATTTTGCCAGCAGCCTTGTGAGTTGGCAGCCAGTGACAGGACCTGGGGGACACTAGCAACGACCGTCTTGTCATTCCATCTTCAAGCTGCTTTTTCTGGGTCCAGATGTTCATGAGCAGGGGCCAGCTGACGTGTGGATGCTCTCACCTGCAAGCTGTCTCTGATCTGCCTCGAGGGAGTTTCCACCACCCACCCTCCCACCCCAATCTGCCTGTGAACACAGCGCTTGGCTAGGGCTGTACATGATGGGTCTTAGGGCATTTGATTCGTAACAAATCGAATGTTAGAAAATCGATATTTATTCGAATTGGTCCCCTTCAAAACACGGCGGGATTCGATTTGATACGAATGTATTTGTACAAGTTCGTACGAGTATCCGATACGTATCCGACAGATCTGATATGTATCCTGTGACATATCTGCTCTGAAAGCGTCAAATCCAGCCTGAATCCACTTTTAATCCACTCTTGATCCATGCTGAATGCAATCTGGACTGGCCCAGCCGCTTTCCCATCTCCCCAGTTTAACAAACGTCTGAACTGTTTGTATGAACGTCCAAACTATTCGTTCCAATGTCCGAAACACTCATAGCACAAATGTAAATGGACAAATGTCTGAAGATTTGATCTGTGCACAAATCTCCAAATTCATATGAATAACGAATGTTATTCTGCTGTTATTCTCCCCCCCCCCCCTAAAAACGACAAAACTGACCCCCTCCCCGGCACAGTTTTGCAATAAGTAAATAAATAAACATGCTGTTGATCGTGGATGGATGACAGCAGGAGCCAGATTGGTTTTCAGGTGTGGTTCTTTTGCCTTCCAGATCTTCTCCACCCCTCACGGCCTGGAGGTGCATGTCCGGAGATCCCACAGCGGCACGCGGCCATTCGCCTGCGACGTCTGTGGCAAAACCTTTGGCCACGCTGTGAGTCTAGAGCAGCACACGAACACCCACTCCCAGGTAGATGGGGCAGCCGAGGAAACCGAAACAGTTTGGTCTAGTGCAGTGATGGGCAACCTATGACACGCGTGTCACAGGTGACACGCCAAGCCCTTTTGGGTGACACACCTGGTCACCCTGGCACCTGGGCATGTAATGCTTGCTTGTTCTTGAAGTGTACGAAATACCAAATTTCAATTGAAGATTTAGCAAATATAAAGAATTATTTGTTTTTGCTTTTAATAAAATACATATATCAAAAATATAACTTTTTTACTAGAGCTACAAATATCACAAAATTATGGCTATTTCTAGATGTGACACAGCACCCGGGTAAAGCTAGGTTTTCTTGCGAATTTTGACACACCGAGCTCAAAAGGTTAGCCATCACTGGTCTAGTGGTTAGGGAGCCGGACTCTTATCTGGGGATACCGGGTTGGATTCTGCCCTCCTCCATGAAGCCAGCTGGGTGGCCTTGGGCTAGTCACAGCTCCCTTCTGAGCTCTCACAGCCCCACCTACCTCACAGGGTGCTGTATTGTGGGGGGAAGAACAGAAGGTTTGTCAGCATCTTTGAGTCCCCTTAAATGGGTGAGAAAAGTGGGGTAGAAAACCAACTCTTCTTCTTCTTCTTGGTACCTTTGGGTGAAGGACCGGATAAAGATAACAGTGAAACAGATAAAAGAAAAGCAAAAAAAAATGTATCTAAGCATCACCTTGCAGGTTGGGAACACAAGATGGACGGGGAGAAGCCAAGTTCTGTTGGAAAGGGCAATGTAATATAATGGTTAGACTGGTAAACTAAGGCTGCTTCCAGACTGTACGTGATTATTACAGGCGGACACCGATATCCACTGGGGATACATTCCAGCTCCTACCGTGGTTACCTGAAACTGTGGATAGTTGTGAACAGGCTTTGCAGTTCTGGGGTCGTACAACCCCAGAACCGGAAGTGCTTTTCTGGCCAATTTTGGCCTCTGTACAGCGTTAGAACAGGCGTGAATCTCATACGTATCTGTACGCATTTGCGCTGATAGTACGGGATGAAAACGGGATGCCTATGGGATGAAACGGGATGTGTATGAAATGCGAACAGATACGTATAACACATACGAATGTTGTCGGCCTTCGTATCTTCAGATTCGAATCTTAACATTCGAACAAACAGATCTGAATGTATTCGATTCAAACTGGTTTTGGTTGCGTTTGGATTTCTTAACATTTAAATCGAATCGAATGTTTGGCTATTTGATTCGATTTGATTCAAATGCAAATGCAAAAAAAAATTAATTAAAAAAATTTGTGCACATCGCTAGTTCAGGGCTGCAAAGATTTCAAGGTGGCCAACTGGGTCGGAGAAGCCACCAGCTGTCCACTAACAAGGGCCAGTGCTCGCCCGTAACCCAGTGGCACCTATGGGATGATGGCTGTGAGCCTCTTGCTGCGTTTCCCCGGTACACCTAAGCGTGCCTGTCCCTTGGCCTTTCTTGCCCGCAAGCGACTGGTCCAAGGTCTTCTTCCTGTCTCTTCTCCCCAGGAGAAAAGCTTTGCATGCAAAATGTGTGGCAAGACGTTTAAGCGGTCCTCCACTTTGTCCACACACCTGCTGATCCACTCGGACACGCGGCCGTACCCCTGCCAGTACTGTGGGAAGCGATTCCACCAGAAGTCGGACATGAAAAAGCACACCTACATCCACACTGGTGAGGAAGCGGCGGGCGGCTCCAGGAGCCTGTCTTCCCATTTTATCTAATGTGCCAGGGAGTGGCGGTTTCTATGGTTACTAGAATGCGTGCCCAGGATCCCCCTCCAGGTTGCAGAGATGGGCAGGGTGTCTCCGAAGGCCCTCTGCAGGGATCTGAGAGCAGGTGAAGGTTTCGCCTTCGTCTTCTGCTCGAGAGGCCCAGAAGCAATTGGTGGCCCATTGTGATGGGAGGCTGGACTAGATGGGCTGTGGCCTGATCCAGCAGGGCTCCCTTTAGGTTCTTATGGACCAGATGGGCTGTGGCCTGATCCAGCAGGGCTCCTCTGAGGTTCTTATGGACTAGATGGGCTGTGGCCTGATCCAGCAGGGCTCCTCTTAGGTTCTTATGGACTAGATGGGCTGTGGCCTGATCCAGCAGGGCTCCTCTTAGGTTCTTATGATCTGTGTCCTGATCCAGCAGGGCTCCTCTGAGGTTCTTATGGACTGGATGGGCTGTGGCCTGATCCAGCAGGGCTCCTCTGAGGTTCTTATGGAACAGATGGGCTGTGGCCTGATCCAGCAGGACTCCTCTTAGGTTCTTATGGACTGGATGGGCTGTGGCCTGATCCAGCAGGGCTCCTCTTAGATTCTTATGGACCGGATGGGCTGTGGTCTGATCCAGTAGGACTACTCTTAGGTTCTTATGGACTAGATGGGCTGTGGCCTCATCCAGCAGGGCTCTTCCTATGTTTGTATAGAGCTAGACAAATTCATGGAGGACAGGTGTATTAATGGCTGCTAGAATGGATGCCTAGGTGCCACCTCCAGGTTAGAAGGACAGGCAGGAGCCCTCTGTAGGCCATTTGCATGGAGTAAAGAGCAGGTGAAGGATTTGCCTTCACCTTCTGCTTGAGATGCCCAGAAGCAACTGGTGGGCCATTGTGTGCGACAGGATGCTGGACTAGATGGGCTGTGGCATAATAGAAAGCATCTGCTGGTCTGCCAAGCGTCCAAGGTTTGCCCTCTGCCAACTCCCTGCAACCTATCAAGAGTGAAACCCTCCCTCTACACCATCTCCTTGCAATCTTGCCCTCTCTGCTCCTCCCAGTGTTCACCTACAGTGACAAATGCAGCCGTTATCCCAGGAAGGGACAATGAAAGGGTCTTCACCCCCTGCTTCCCTTTTCTCCCTCTTTTCTTCCATCCAGGGGAGAAACCCCATAAGTGCCAGGTCTGCGGCAAAGCCTTCAGCCAGAGCTCCAACCTCATCACGCACAGCCGGAAGCACACCGGCTTCAAGCCCTTCAGTTGTGACCGCTGCGGGAAAGGTTTCCAGCGCAAGGTGGATCTCCGGCGTCACCGGGAAAGCCAGCATCACCTGAAGTGAGAGGAAAGGACCACCCTTTGGGGGGGGAGGGAAACTGGGGAGGGAAACTGGCAAGTCTTGCAAGGAACGCTGGAATGTACAAGAGAGCCTCCTGATGCTCAGGACATGTGCAAAGCAACACTGTCCTTTCCAAGGAATCCGCTGTCCTGCACTGCTTCTCCCACCTAAAGTCCTCTTCCACTTTACAAGAGGCTGGTCTGGTCTAGTGGTTAGGGAGCTGGACTCTTGTCTGGGAATACCGGGTTCGATTCTGCCCTCCCCCATGAAGCCAGTTGGGTGACCTTGGGCTAGCCGCAGCTCTCTTCTGAGCTCTCACAGCCCCACCTACCTCACAGGGTGTCTGTTGTGGGGAGAAGAACAGAAGGTTTGTCAGCCGCTTTGAGTCCCCTTTAATGGGTGAGAAAAGCGGGGTAGAAAAGCCAACACTTCTTCTTCTATATGAAAACATCTGAATGAAACAAGGGAGTCCATAACCGTTCCCAGAGACAACCCCCCTCCAACTTAGATTTCCATGCTTTATTGCCTTGTTTGCAACCTGGCTCAGCTACAAGATTGACAGTTAAAACATTTGCAAAATGGGGTTAAAACATTAACTTCGTTCCAGACAGCCTGGCTCCAAAGCAGTACAAACCAATAAAGTCGCTGTTGAAATTCACCTCCAGAGAAAGGCTGACGTGCCATGTAACCCCCTCACAGCTAGCGAGCCCATGGTTAACACTTTCCTGGCACTGTTAAAAAAAGAGATGTATTTATGGAGTACATTTGGACTCAAAATGGGTTAAATTGTCAAAACTGTATCATGTAAAATCTATACCTCTGCCCTTCCATTAGTCCTTGGATATATCTTCAGCTACCTTAGACGGCCAGGAAAGAGCTCTGTTTTCACCTGGCACCTGAATGAGGTCTGCTCAGACACCAGGAAGGTCAAATTACTGGTGTTTGTCCAGGTAGCTCATGGTCCATTTAATGATGGGACTGCCTGTGTCCCAAAGAGGGGTCTTATCATTGGCTGATGCCATGACCCTTCTCAGTTTCATTTCACGGCACAGTCTGAAGCATCCTGGGAATTGTAGTTCACTGGAAATTATTTTGGAGGCCTTTCTGGCTCTTGTCTTTCCTACAGCAATAAGATAAGGGAATGGTTGTCAGGCCGCTTTAAGTGCCTGCAACTGTTGGTTAAATGCAGTGAAGGACTCCATTGTGTGATATTAGCCCAGACCGGTTTCGATTGGAGAAGCAGCCCCGCTATCCACAGCTTTCTCTGTGCCTTTCCAAAGAACACTGTGAGCCTTTACTTGTGCCTATAATTATAGATGTGTGTAATTAAAATAAATAAGACAAGCAATAACCGTTTCTTCATTGTATGGTGTTTAGCAAAGATACCTTTCCTTGGTACATACCTTTCCTTTCCTGTTTTTAATCTTTTGTAATTCGTTGTTACCCGCCCAGAGACCTTCGGGTATGGGGCGAGATAGAAATGTAAGTAAGTAAGTAAGTAAGTAAGTAAGTAAGTAAGTAAGTAAGCAAGTAAGTAAGCAAGTAAGCAAGTAAGTAAGTAAGTAAGTAAGCAAGTAAGCAAGTAAGCAAGTAAGCAAGCAAGCAAGCAAGCAAGCAAGCAAGCAAGTAAGTAAGTAAGTAAGTAAGTAAGTAAGTAAATAAATAAATAAATAAATAAATAAATAAATGTGTAGCCTATGGTTAAGAAGATTGAGGCTTACCAGTTCTATCCCTTGCTTCTCCTGGGAAGCAGGCAATGGTAAACCGCTTCTATAACGCTGCCAAGAAAACGGCAGAGCAGTGCCCATGGTAGTCTGGGAGTGGCTGCAGCTTAGTGATAGAGCAAACAGCCTGGAAAGCAGAAGATCACAGGTTTGGTTCACAGATTCTCTCCGGAAGCAGGCAATAATAAACCACTTCTGTATCTCTGCCAAGAAAACTGCGCAGTGGTGTACATGGTGTCTGGGAGTGGCTGTAGCTCATTGATAGGGCAAACAGCCTGGAAAGCAGAAGATCACAGACTTGATTCCCAGATTATCCCCGGAAGCAAGGAATAATAAACCACTTCTATATCTCTGCCAAGAAAACTGCGCAGCAGAGCCCAAGGAGGGGCCCATGCAGTTAGCCACTAGCTGATGTTACCCAACAAAAATGGCTCTACACCCAAATCTAAACTGTTGGAAATGGAGTGACCAGCCAGTTTTTTCCCCCATTCCAGGGACTCTTGCTCTTCCACCAGACCGGCATTATTCCACCCCTTGTAATGCACCACAGAGAAAAGGGCGCAGCCCCCAACCATACCCTCTAGGTGCCCTCAGGCCAGCTTCCCTTCTCCATTAGGTCACAGAAACACAAGGAAAATCTGTCAACCACAGGCACAAAAAGCAAATCAGTTGCCCGTGCGTCTTAGGAAACAAAAGACTTTATGTGCAACTTTATTTCCATGGTTATCAGTGATTTACATGGGGCAGTAAAGTTGTAGCCTTGCTTTTGAATCTGTGTCCATCCGGGAACACTCCAGCCTCCCATTCTAGTCAATTTCTCCCTTGTCTGCAGATTTGGACTCCTGGCTTCCAGGTTAGAATGCATCCAGTCTGTA
The DNA here is from genome assembly GCA_023333525.1 of Aspidoscelis tigris stejnegeri. Classification (NCBI taxonomy): domain Eukaryota; kingdom Metazoa; phylum Chordata; class Lepidosauria; order Squamata; family Teiidae; genus Aspidoscelis; species Aspidoscelis tigris. Next base: position 12,536,401 of record JALMGA010000016.1, read on the forward strand.
CAGACACAGTTTGGAAAAATTAAAGACCCTCCAAAATGACTCAGGGGCTCAGAATTAGATTTCACTATCCATCCATCCATCCATCCATCCATCCATCCATCCATCCATCCATCCATCCATCCATCATCATCATCATCATCATCATCATCATCATCATCATCATCATCATCATCATCATCATCATCATCATCATCATCATCATCATCATCATCATCATCCTTCCTTCCTTCCTTCCTTCCTTCCTTCCTTCCTTCCTTCCTTCCATCATCATCATCATCATCATCATCATCATCATCATCATCATCATCATCATCCTTCCTTCCATCCATCCATCCATCCATCCATCCATCTATCTATCTATCAAGTTATTTACTCATTCACTCATTTATTATTTGCATTTCTATCCCGCCCTATACCTGAAGGTCTCAGGGGACAGGTAACATTTAAAATCAGACATATATTAAAACAACAGTATATATTAGAACAATAATAGTGTCTGTAAAGTGGGAAGAGACACTATATTCCCATTTAGGCAAAGTGATATGTCATCACTGCCCTTCTAAACATATACAATGAAGGGCCCCTGACGCACCTCAAGGGGGAGACTATTCCACAGCCTAGGGGCCACCACTGAGAAGGCCCTCTCCCGGGTCCCCACCCGCCTCACTGCTGAAGGCAGTGGGACAACCAGGAGGGCCTCCCCTCCAGCTCTTAAGTCACGGGCAGGCGGATATTTGGGACCCAAGTCATTTAGGGGCTCCTATAAGTCAAAGTCAACACCTTGAACTGGGCTCGGTAGCGAATCAGCAGCCAATGCAGTCATTAGTATGTTTTAAACTATATCGCGGGCTATTCTCAACCAAGTGATGAAAGGAGCGGCATATTTCTCCATTGTGCAGAGGGCAGAGATTATCTTCAAAACATACCAGCTTAAAAACAGCAGCCTTGACCTACTGTGAAACCCACACTTTCCTGTTGCTCAAAGATCTCTTGGCTGAAGACGGCTGGAAGGAACAGCGCACACACACCTGCACACACCTGCACACACACACACACAGACACACACACCCCTTTTGGCAGAGTTCTGCAAATGAGCTTTGCATGCTCATTTGCTAAGCAAAGTAGCGCAACACACCAGCGCCTTGCTTCTCAAACAGAGGAATTCAGGTGGAAGCCCGGACAGGCGGCCCTTTCTCTGCTCCAATTTCGTTGAGATTTTGAGGCTTTAGGATAGTTCCTGATTGACTGATGGTGAAGATATCAGAGAACAAGGGCTGGGAGTGTGGGAACAGAACACGGGGGCCGGAGGAAAAAGGAAGATTTGCATGTGGACTGAGAATGTCCCTCAAGACCCACTTTGAAAGAGACGGTTGGTTATCGGACATTTATTTACCTACCTTTTTTTTTCTTTTGTGTAACAAAGGCCATGTCCCTATGGGGCTGCCCTTACCCTGGGGTAGATTCGGGGAACCCTTAATGCGAATCTCAATTCACAATAAGGAGTCCCCATGGTAAGGAGGACAGGGCGGGTTCAATCCAACCCATGAAAACCACGGCAGATCCTTGCATCGGGATGCTGTGGTTTTCTCTACCACCCCATTGGGTGATTTTGTTCCCTTTCCCAGGCAAGCCACTTGCTTGCCTCGAAAGGAGAGTAAAAGCAAGGGAGTAAGGGGGTGCAGAGGCTTGAGTTTTCTCTCTTTTCCAGGGAGGTAATCTTATTGCCCCCCTGGAAAAGAGAGAAATGTCAACACTCTGCACCTCCTTTTGCCGATTGTCTGGAGCTAAAGCAACCCCTTACCTGGGTGACAGCTTGCTTAAGTAAGGGGGGGGGGGTAGTTGCGATCGCAGCATTAGCAGCAGGGACAGCGAAACCCCACCCGCTAATGCTGCAATCGTAACTTGGAAGCATCCCCATTCTTGCCCCGTAATTCGGGGCGAGAAGAGTTGTAAAGGGGGGTTATTTTGCCACAAATTTGTGGCATTTGTCCCTCATGTAGCCTGAATTAGGGCTTTGCACGGGGACTCTTGCAAGGCGAACTGACTTTCGCCTCGAAATATCCTTGCCATGGGGACGAGCACAAACATTTGAGGAAAAGCACAAAGGTCATATGGGGGCGGGGTGATGGAGGGGCTCAGAGTTTAGTGCAGAGAACATTATGCAGGGCATGACGGGGTGAGGCAGCGGGCTGAATCCACCCCATACAGTGTGCTCTGAGTCGCTGCAGAGCAGAGCACTCTGTGGCTGTGTCTCCATGCAACTTTGGTGTGGTTCTGAATGCGGGATCGGCAAGGGACGTCCCCATGCGTTTTTTATTTGGTCTATGGAAAGTGGACCAAATCCCCCCAAACCGTGCCAGACCAGGGTCAAATTTGGAACCTGAAAATACAAGCCTTGGCATGTACTGCCCTCCTGGAAAAGTGAGAACTCTCAAGCCTCTGCAATCCCTGTTCATGATCTCGGCCAACAGGAGATCATGGCTTTAAAATTCAAACCTCTTTCCTGTATGTCGAGATCATGAAGTCCGGCACCGTCCCCATGCGCAGTCTTGGCTCACTTGGCAATGCATGCCAGGACCCCAAACTGTGCTGAGACTTGTTTTTTTCAGGTATCAAATTTGGTCCTGGTCTGGCACGGTTTGGAGCGATTTGGTCCGCTTCCTGTGGACCAAATCTAAAATGTATGGGGACGCCCCTTGACGTGACCATGTTCGGTATCAGACCAAACGTGCATGGGGACAGGCCTAGAGTGGACTGTAGCTAGCTGAATTTAATGAAAACCAAAACTAACTGAAAAGGGCAGGACAAGCTAACGCTCTAATCGAAGGCTATAGTAATTTCTTCTTCTTCACCACCATGTGACTGAAGGACTCAGGTGGACCCACAGCCGAATGGAGGTCATGTTACAACCTAGGGGGCCACCACAAATTAGGCTGTGAGCTGTTAATCTTCCCCACCAACCCCTGAAATCGGAAGAGGACCTCATTAGGGAATCCTACTGCAGTTTCTCTCCTCCGGACTCCACATAAGTACGCTTACAGAGGAAGAAAAGAATAGGTTTTGAACCTTGCAGTGTCTGATTTGCATGCATGGGTGAAATGACACAAGAAATTGCTGGTAAGGAAGAACACCACAAGCGATGCTGGACAGAATGTCACTTGCGGGGACCACGGGGTTATTTTTAAAATTGGCCCTGTTACAAAGGCAGCTGTAGGACTGGAGTTTGTGAAGGCAATAGGGCTGTCTTCTCCCACTCTGTCCCCAAACTTTTGCGAAACTCTACAGGCCAAGAAAGAACAAAGAGGAGGGAAAAGGAAAGTGAAAATCTGGGGATGAAGACCAGGCTTGGAGTGATAAGTTTATCAGCGCTGGCATGCTGCTAACCGTCAGCGACCAAAGGAGCCCTGGCAGGGAGGGGAAAGCGTGTCCGGGGGCAAGATAGGTCAAGCCGGGCTTTATCGCGGCCCTGTAGGAACACAAAAATGCCCCCCCTCCAAAATGCTCCAGCCCAGCCACAACTCCTTACGGCAGGCAGATTGTGGAGGGTAATTTTTGATCCAACCAGGGCATGATTTTTACAAGAAAGGAAGGAAGTCACTGGCAAATGCAAATATCAACGTTTGGAAGGAAGGGCAGTATTGGAGGTAACTTTTATATTCAGCTGTGGTTGATGTGAATACTATGCTTTAATATTGGGTGTTTTTCCACTGTCACTAAGTACCCATTTTAGCACCCATTAAGGACCCAAGTGGCTGAGAGCTGGATGACCCCATTTCCACCACAGACCCCATTAGGGACACATTTGTTTCCACCACAGCTAGGGGAATGCGGATCATAATGGGTCCTTCAGGACCTATAATCTGGATTCCGTGTAGGCCCCATTAAAGGGGTCTACAATGGGGTCTACAATCCTGAAAATCCAGATTGTAGGCAGCCTACTAGATCCGGATTAAGGGAAGTACCCATTCCTTAGATCTGGATCTTCTTAGATCTGGATTAAAGGAGCGCGGTGGAAAAACATCCATTATTCAATTTGTAACAATCAAAATACATCCTGCATATCAGATATTTACATTACGATTCATAACAGTAGCAAAACTACAGTTATGAAGTAGCAACGAAAATAATTTTATGGTTGGGGTTTAGGGTTAGGGTTAGGTTGGGGGTCACCACAACATGAGGAACTGCATTAAAGGGTCGCGGCTTTAGGAATATTGAGAACCACATGTTTAAAGGGAAGGTGTGACCATGGCAGTCCCAGATTCAGCCCCTATCGCCTCCCTGGAAGAAGGCAACCGCAAACGACCCGGAGGTTCTGATGGAATCTAGAGTAGCTGATCCGGACTCAACTCATCTTTTCCAGAGGGAAAGCCACTTGTGAACTCTGTCCCACCGCCTGCGGAGCCTCAGGGTCGATGTGGGTTGCATCTTTTATCGCTTCTCGCCACCTGCCTCCGCTGTCCCTTTGGCTCCCCTCCTTGGTGATTCAGCAAAATCCTCAGAGCAAACAGACTCTGTGGTGAAACAAATCACAAAGTCAGACTACCAAGAGATGAGCAGGAGGAAAACTGCCACGTACAGAAACCTGATAACTTGCGGCTCCTGACGGATGCAATGACTAGCACAACTTATTAATAATATTAGCCCATCTCACCGCCACCCCCTTTCCTCCTCCAAGAATTTGGAAATTCTGGGGTTACGGATTCACAGAGAAAAGAATACAGGAGTCCTCGCCAATGTCCTACAATAAACTAATTTTAAAGTGTAGAAAATGCAGATGGCAGGGGCTCCCAAAAGGTGATGGAAGCAAGGGGAAGTTTTGGTTTAGAAGGTTTGCAGTGGTCTTCTAAAACTGTGGTCCAATCCCAAGTGGGGATACATAGCGTAAGGGCTCTGAATCTAAGGCTGTGTTCCCATTCAAGGTTTTTAAGAGCTTTGAAATCGTTTTGAGCACTAACCGTTCCCAAAGTTTCAAAAGAATCTGCAGTTTCGGAGGATTAAAAGTCCCGAAACACGGATTATCCATATTCGAATCTCACTGCTATGGGGCTGTGAAAGCTCAGGAAGAGAACTGTGACTAGCCCAAGGCCACCCAGCTAGCTTCGTGAAAGTAATGTGGAATCAAACCCGGGCTGTGTTAGCACCTAAGTTTTAATCCATCATCCGGCCACTTTCAGAAGGACACACCCCACCAACAAAGTGACAAGCAGATTCCTTTCAGCATTCTTTAACTCAGAAGATCCACCTTTGAGTTCGATAATGCAGAAAGAAAATTGCTTCACTTTGCTGGTATGTTATTCCCGTTCTGAAAGTAGACTGAAGTTGGATGAAAATTTAGGTGTGAGCACAGCGCCAGTGGCTACAAGATATGAGCGCTGCATTCTAACCACAAGACCAGACTGCCTCCCACAAGCCAAATGCAGCCCTCTAACTTTCTGGGAAATGACTTCCCCTCCCCAATTCCAGACTCTGTTGTTGATATTACTATGTTTATTTTACATTTTGTTTTTATCTCTGTTGCCTGCCCTGAGACATTCGGGCGTAGGGTGGGATAAAAATGCAAGCAAAGCGGAACACAGAGTAATTTTAGTCCTGAAGGAAGACCATCAGAAGTAGCATTGATCTCAGCTCTTCTAGCTGCTACTCCCAGCCTCCTTCTCCCACAGGTTGGATGCGGAACACGTCCCAAAAGTTTTGGATATGAATTACTGAGTTACACAGCACTGACCGATTACGCACACATACACAGGGCACACACAACCTCAGATGTGCATTTTCAATAAATAATTTGTAAGACATGCAATACTGTGTCACTATAACATAGTATCTTTCATTGCTATGCATCAGCTGGCCAAAGAATGAATGATAAATCTTCCGCAATTCACCCTGCTGTTGTTTATGTAACTGTTGTTGAACACTGCCCTCTAACGTACTTAAGATGAACTATAACAAGCCACAAGTCTTAACTAATGCAGGATTAGGGGCGTGTATGAATATTCAAAATATGTATTTATTATTCGGATGAATTCAGACATTTGCAAATGAATAGAATGTCCAGGCATTTGTACGTTAGTATTTGTATGAATACAAATATTCTGAGTTATTCATTCGAATAATTTGGACATTTTTATGTGTACAGATACGTACGAGATGAAAGCAGGATGCGTACGGGATGCGTACAGATGTGTACATGATTCATATCATTGGATACATATTTGAATATTCGAATGAATAGATACGAATGTATTCATATCGGTTTGAATGTCCAGACATTCATTTTTCTTTATTCGTACGAATTCAATTTTTTAATATTCGATTCATCACAAATTGAATGTCGAAAATGGCATTTGTACACACCCCTATGCAAGATAGTTTTTAATTCTTGTGACAGATTCCTGGGGTCTATTTGCACTCAGGCCTCTGGCATGCAATTAGGACAGTCCTGTACCAGTGTGAATAGGCCCCTGGTTCACTGCATACAAGACACCTCTATGCAGTTTTCTTGGCAGAGATACAGAAGTGGTTTGCCATCCCCTATTTCTGGGAAGAGGTTGGGGACTGAACCAGAAACCCCCTGCTTTCCAGGCAGTTTGCTCTACCACTGAGCTACATCCCCTCTCAGACTTCATGGATACCTATATCTATTCTTTATTCCAGGACATCAAAATATAGCAGAATAATAAGTAAGTGATTTTGGATGCAACCATAGTGACTGAGAGAGCTTGCAAGAGATTTACTCTCCTCAAAGAATTTTACAATCTCAGAAGAAAAGAAGTGGGACTGCTGAAGGAAGGGAGGGAGGGAGGAGAGGGAAAGAAAGGGAGGGAAATAGATAATGAAAGAAGGAAGGGGAGACAGAAAGATAGATAGCAAAAGAAAAAGAGAAGGAAAAAAGAGAAGGAAAGAGAAAGGGAGGGAGATGGAGGAAGGAAAAGCGACAGAAAGATAGTAAAAGAAAAAGAAAAGGAAAAAGAAGGAAAAAGAGAGGGGAAGGAGGGAGATGAAAGAAGTGGACAGAAAGATAGACATTAAAAGCAAAAGAGAAGGAAAGAGGGAGGGAGGAAGATGAAAGAAGGAAGGAGAGAAAGATAGTAAAAGAAAAAGAGAAGGAAAGAGAGAGGGAGGGAGATGAAAGAAGGAAGAAGAGAAAGAAAAAAGTGAAAGAAAAAGAGAAGGAAAGAGAGAGGGAGAGGGAGTTAATGAAAGAAGTTAGGAGAGACAGAAAGGCATAGTAAAAGAGAAAGAGAAGGAGGGAGGGAGGGAGGGAGATGAAAGAAGGAAGGAGAGAGAAAAAGAGAAGGGAGGAAAGAGGAAGGGAGAGAGGGAGAAGGAAGGACAGGCAGGCAGCTAGAAAAAGAAAAAGAGATAAGGAGGGAAAGAGAGAGAGAGATATAAAGGAAAACTCTTGATAAAGAACAAACTCTTCGTTTGTTCTCATATCTGCAGCTCCCAGGCGAAGTAGGAACTTCTTTCCCGCGGAACCTCGCTGAGCGGAGTCGAGTCCCTACGTGCCCTTGGGGGACTCACAGCAAGAACGGACCAGGACGCAGCATTTCTGCGCCTGCGCGAAAGGGCACTGCCGCCACCGTGCAAGATGGCGGCGGAGGGCCCGCTGGCGGCGGCGGCAGCGGGGTCGGTCTGCTTTGGAGCCGGCGGGGCGGCGGCGGTGACGGCGGCGCTGCCCCGGGACAAGCGGCTGGTGTCCGTGGAGTACCCCGGCGTGGTGCAGAATGTGGACAAGATGCTGCTGACCCTCGGGGGCGAGGAGGGGGTTTCCCGGGTGAGGAGGAGGGAGCCTCCCCCCCCGTAGCTCCCCTTCTTCCCCCACCAATTAATTTTATAAACTAAGAAGAAGCAAAAAGCAGCTGCCGCAGTTTCGATTTATGCTGCTAAGGGAGTCTCTTGCATGCTTAAAAAAAAAAAAAGCATGCAAGGAGCCAGAGCACTCTGCATATGGCTCAGAGGAACTCTTTCCTCCTGCCTTGAAGTCGGTGGCATGAAGAGTCGAGGCACCGTTTTATGCCAGAGTGCAGGGATGAAGAATCCAGCAGCAAGGGCTCCACCCTTCTGCGGACCCCTTGACCTCCGTTTGTGGGGGTCTCTGCTGCCGCCACGCTTTGCCTTTGAAATACCTGAGAAGGATGGATGGATGGATGGATGGAACTCCTTCTCCCATCTCAAGTTAGAGACGTGGCCCTCTTGGCTTCAGTAGTTAAAAGGGGCAGGGACCTGTGACAGGGCATTTTCTGTGGTAGCTCCCAGTCTAAGGAATAGTCTCCTGAGGTATGCCAGGCACATTCAGGAGATTAGTGAAGAAGCACCTGGTCACTCTGGCCTTTGGTTGAGGAAGCACCTGGTCACTCCCTCCCATGTTCTGTTGTGGGGAGAAGAATAGAAAGCTTTGTCAACCGCTTTAAGTCCCCTTAAATGGGTGAGAAAAGTGGGGTAGAAAAGCCAACTCCTTCTTCTTCCTCCTCCACAAAGCCAGCCGGGTGAGCTTGGGCTAGTCACAGCTCTCTTCTGAGCTCTCACAGCCCCTCTGGCATTACAGGGTGTCTGTGGTGGGGAGAAGAACAGAAGGTTTGTCAGCCGCTTTTAGTCCCCTTAAATGGGTGAGAAAAGAGGGGTAGAAAAGCCCCTCTTTCTTCTTTCTGCATTGGTCTTTATTTCAGATTATGTACCAGAATAGAGACCTACCGTATGCATGCTAGTGCAGACAGCAGATATTGCAAGCAGATGGCATGTCCCTATTCTGGGATATGATCCAAAATAACGCCCAGTGCAGAAAGAGCCATGGAAGAAAAAGAAGACCTGGCTTTTCTACCCGACTTGTCTCACCCACTTAACGGGACTCAAAGTGGCTCACAAAGCTTTCTATTCTCCTCACAACAGAACACCCTGTGAGGTAGGTGGGGCTGTGAGAGCTCAGAAGAGAGCTGTGACTAGCCCAAGTTCACCTCCATGGGGGAGCGCGGAATCGAGCCTGGTAATCACAAATAAGTGTCCAGCTCCCTAACCATTAGACCAAACCTAGGCACGTTTACTGTTTGCACTGTTGCAGCCTTCCATGAAACCTCTGGGTATTGAGCAGGATAGAATTCAAATAAATTATAAGTAAATTGGGTCAGGGGTTTTGCTGAAAATGGATCCTGTGGGTCTTCTGGGTTATGCTTCTTTCTCAAGTTTCCGCCCTTTTGCAAATGTCAAAAAGGAAGTGAGCACTGGGGGTGTGCATTTCTAAAATGATAAGTACTTTTCCTTACTGCCATAGGAAAGTCAAATAAATAAATGGCAGTAAGATAGCAATTAAGCCTGGATCAAATCTAGTCTGTAACAACGTCCAGCCTGATTCACAGCTTTGGGTTTCCCCAGCTAGCAAGGCCCAATAAGTTGTATTTTCAAGCCGACTGGGAAACAAGAGGTTTCTTTCCCCCATGCATCAGAGATCCTGAGCATTATTATCATTGGCAAATGTGCATCTTTTTAGGTCTACGTTGATCCTGGCAGAAGACTAGAGCTGTACTTCCGCCCCAAAGACCCCTATTGTCACCCTGTGTGTGCCAACCGCTTCCCAACGTCATCGATGTTGCTGAAAGTGAGAAGGAAAACCAAGAGGAAGCAGACTGAGTCAGGCCATTTTGAAGAGCAAGTTGCGTTTGAAGCGGAAGTTCTGGGTGTCGTTGCTACTGTTTACAAGTTCCAAGGTAGGAAATCTCTTCTAATTCATCTAACACGGTTGGCACGACTGTGGCGTAACGGATGTACGAAGCGGTCTTTTAAACGAGTGGACCTAGTATGTCACTCCCCATGTACGAGGGTTGTGGTCATACCAAATGTCCTGCTTCGTACCAGTGGGGTTACAAGTGCTCTTGAGTTGGGAATAACTGTGCTAGGGTCTTTTTCCACTGTCACTAGAAGTACCCATTAAGTGACAGTGGGAAAACACCCCTAGATGGAAAATGCTGGATATGTTGTTATGGATAGCTGACAGTGACGTCTTCTGCACTTACTGTGCTGTAATCCAGATCAGGGCCCTGCCTGTAGAACGACACACCAACCGACCGAGCCTTTATTCATATTGGTAACGGTTAAAGTTCCTAGAGGTGGGTCCCGAGTTGGTAAACTTATATTAGATGGGTCGTAGCCCAGACAACTTTGGGAACCACTGATCCAGATTGATTGATTGATTGATTGATTGATTGATTGATTGATTGATTTATATTTATATCCTGCCCTTCACCAAATGGCAGCCCAGGGCAGCTTACAATAAGAATAAAACTTATAAAAAGAATTAATAATAATTAAAAATATCACCCCTTCCCTCCCTCCCTGCCTGCCACATCCACCCCCACCCCACCCCTAGCAGGACAGCACCCTGAGGAAGCTATTTAGATGGTAAAAGCCTGGTTGAGAAGATATGATTTACTGATCTGGGCCCCTTCTGAACACCACATGACTAATTATTACTGTCTTCTTATATCCAGGCATGTCTGATTTCCAGTATTTAGCGGTTCATTCTGGACCGGGCGGCCAACAGACCTCAATGTATGACAAACTGCTTATGCTGAAGCCAGAAAAAGAGGGTTTCTTCCTGAGTGAATTGCCACTGTATATCCCCCCACCCATTTTCTCTCGCCTGGACACGCCTATAGATTATTATTACCGGCCGGAGACGCAGCACAGGTTAATGCCTTTCTCGTGGTTACGCCAAAAAGCAATTCTTTTGTGGGCACCGTCTTTGAAAATGCCTTGACAAACGGCTGTTTTGTCGATATTTGGGGGCTCAGGTCTTGCAGGACAGACATAGGGAACAAAATTTGCCAGGTTTGTGTATAGCCAACATGTTTGATTTTTCACTTAAGCCCTGCTTTTCCTGGTCAAACCCTTACCTGCTCCTTTGCTGCATCTGCTTTAAAGGAAGCAGGGCCAAAGAGAGATGCAGTGAAAAAGCACCAGAAAAATCTGCCATTGGTTTGGTTTACCCAGCATGCCCTAAGAAAAGGGAACAAGTTTCCTTTGGGCCTAGGGGAAAACATGGGAACAGACAGGCATAAATGGGTTTTCTGCACGTTCCATTAGCTTGGAGTTACTGGCAGTGTTAACTTTCTGGGAACGCAGCCCATGCTCAAAAATCTTGGCATGTGCCTGTAGGGTTTGTCACTCAAAGAACACTGTCTGCCAAGAAGAAGAGCTGGCTTTTCTACTCCACTTTTCTCACCCGTTTAAGGGAACTCAAGGTGGCTGACAAAGCTTCTATTCTTCTCCCCAAAACTGAGACCCTGTGAGGTCAGTGGGGCTGTGAGAGCTCAGAAGAGAGCTGTGACTCGCCCAAGGTCACACAGCTGGCTTTGTGCAGGAAGAAGAAGAGTTGGCTTTTCTACACTTCTTTTCTCGCCCATTTAAGAGGACTCAAAGCGGCTGACAAACCTTCTGTTCTTCTCAACACAACAGACACCCCGAGAGGTAGGTGGGGCTGTGAGAGCTCAGAAAAGAGCAGTGACTAGCCCAAGGTCACCCATCTGGCTTCATGGGGGAGGGCGGAATCGAATTCAGTATTCCCAGATAAGAGCCAGGCTCCCTAACCACTAGACCAAACTGAAGGAGAGCCTTTCTGGACTTCAGAGTGCCACCGTTGGCTTGTTCATCTTCCGGCTGGTCATGGTTTCCACTTACAGTGAAAGGGGAAACCAGACAAGGCTACAAGGCAAGTGAACAAGCAAACAGCAGGAGCACAGAGAGAGAGGAGAAGCTGGAAATTCCCTGTATCAGCTGCCACCTTCGGCAGCATTGCGGGCGCCAGGAGGCTTCTGAGCACGTGGAAGCGTTGTGTGAGTTAATTTGCTCCCTCCCTGGGTTTCTGGAAACAGTCTCTGTGGAAATCAGGTGCCAGAGAAGGGAGGATATACTTCCCTTTTGCGATTGGGATTTTTCTAGATTCTTCTGTGCAGCTGTTTCTATCACAGCACTCTGACCCCACAGGGTTTGCCGCTACCTGTACCTGGGTTACACATTACACGGACCAGGCCTTGGCCTGGAATCACCATGGCCATTAATCTTGGTTAACGTTTTGTGATCAGAGGGAACATCTGTCGCGTTTCTCATGCGGACACCTTCAGTTATTCTCACTCATGCCTTTCATCCAAATGTTTTGTGGCCTCTTGAGAATTTGGGAGCTTGGCATGGGTAGAGTTGAGTGAAGGGACCAGCATGTACCCCATCAGTTGCTTCTAAGCATCTTAAAACCCTCACCTTCTCCTGACTCCCTGCAAGTGGTCTTTGGAAACATCCTGCCCATCTCCCCAGCCTGTTTAATCAATTTAGTTTGGTCTAGTGGTTAGGGAGCCAGACTCTTATCTGGGAATACCGGGTTCGATTCCACTGTCCCCCATGAAGCCAGCTGGGTGACCTTGGGCTAGTCACAGCTCTCTTCTGAGCTCTCACAGCTTCACCCACCTCACAGGGCGTTCTGTTGTGGGGAGAAGAACAGAAGGCTTGTCAGCTGCTTTGAGTCTCCTTAAATGGGTGAGAAAAGTGGGGTAGAAAAGCCAACTCTTCTTCTCTGATCCTGCTTTTTGTCCTTCTCAGCCTCTCGAAGCCTAGTTTTCTGGCCTTTAAATGGCTGGACAAAACCATCCCTTTCAAGACGTCCAAGCTCATCTTGCGTTGTGGTTCTGTTGTGATGGCGCCAGTCTTTGCCCTGTTTTGCCCTGTTTTAAGATGAAAACGGGGGCAGGTGAGCGAAACTCCTAGAAGGCAAGCTGCATACACAATTTGATTGGTTTTTAACATCAGCGACCCTTTTCCTTTCGTTAAAAGAAAGTTTTTAAATATCTCTTTCAGCAAACAGCTAGAACAGAATAGAATTAACTTTGGTACTGGTCCCCCCCCATTGCTTTCCAGGGAAGGTTATCATAACCCTCCTCTGTCTAGTGAGAACCTGATTGGTCTAAGTCGGGCCCGGCGACCTCACAACGCCATCTTTGTCAACTTTGAGGACGAAGAGGTCCCAACGAAGCCGCTGGAGGCAGCAGAACAGACCTGGAAGAGGGTTTGTGGCAATCCTATGGACCAGAAAGCAGAGGAAGAACTGAGAAAAGTAAGTGTGGTTATTCCTTGCGTAAAAAAAAGACAGTTTGGAAGTTGCGGCTGCATTTTATGCGTGTTAGGCACAGCAAGTTGCATTTTACAGCCGTGGGAAAACATAGAATTAACTGACCCATTCAGTCTAAGTGAAGCGTCCACTTTTAATAGGTTTGGTCTGGCGGTTAGGGAGCCAGACTCTTATCTGGGAATACCGGGTTTGATTCCGCCCTCCCCCACAAAGCCAGCTGGGTGACCTTGGGCTAGTCACAGCTCCCTTCTGAGCTCTCCCAGCCCCACCGACCTCACGGGGTGTCTGTTGTGGGGAGAAGAACAGAAGGTTTGTCAGCCACTTTGAGTCCCCTTAAATGGGTGAGAAAAGCGGGGTAGAAAACCCAACATTTCTTCTTCCTCTTAGCATGGGGGGTGTAGGCCTACTGAAGGAGTGATTTGTGAATTATGCTCTTTCATCCTTTCTCTCCCTCTACCATTTTCTTAAAGCTTTTTGAGTTCCGTCCTATCTGGTCCCGTAATGCTGTGAAAGCCAATATCAGCATTCACCCGGACAAGCTGAAGTTTCTCCTGCCATATTTAGCTTATTACATGGTAAGTCTTTTTTGCTTCAAAACAGCAGGATTTTAATTTTTTTTCCTATTAGGAAAAACATCCTTAGAAATGACTGAAACAGCCAACTTAGGATTAAAATGCCATATTTTCCACCTTATAAGGCACTCTTTTGTCATTTGACAAGAGGTATTTAGGAAAAATGTACATTAAAAGCACACTTAGAAATACATTTTTAGGAGAAGGTGGATTTGGAAAAAATGTGGGCCTTGTATGGCCATAAATATGTTAATAGAAGTAACCCCACAAAGTTGTGGTCCCCGGCCTCCAAAATACATCCTGACTTCTAATTTTAGCTTTTTAAATACTTTTTAAATCTCTGCCTTCCCCTCCAGGTCTCTATTTTTGTATGGAGTTTGTATTCTGAGCTTTAATATCAAAACTGCTGTTAGTGTATTACTGTATTTTGTCTACTTTTTATATTATTTCTGGGGTTTTTTTGGGGGGGGGGCACCGGTGATGATAATAAAGATTTTGATTTTGACCTTGATCATTAGAACTATTTGGTGAGGATGGAAAAACAGTAATTAAAGTGCAGCAGGGATTTTTGGGTTGGAATCGTGTGGCTGAGAAGGAATTTTGCCCCCCAAAATCAGTAATGGATAGGGGTGCGCACAAATGCAATTTTCAGGATTCAGATCGGAATCTTCAAAATTTGAATTTACCCAAATTCGATTCGAATTAAGCGAATTCGGATCTATTTGGTTGAATTTTCCGTTGGGATTTGCACTTCGTAGGTACCCGTATGCATCTGTACATGTCCGTACGAATGTCCAAATAATTCAAACGAATAGATTTGAAAATTCAAAATTCATTCAAATGTTTAAATTCAAATTTATAGACATTTGGACGAATTTGATCATATTTCGAATGTCTTCGAATATTGGTCCGCATCCCTAGTAATGGATCTTTGTCTATCCATATTGCTTATTTTGAGTGTTTTTACAATCTGCTGGCAGTACTGCTGTTTCTTTTCTTGGTCTATTACTTGGGTGGGCAGAACATAACACGTCAATGCGGCATGCTTTTCAGCTAACAGGCCCTTGGAGGAGTCTCTGGGTTCGCTTTGGTTACGATCCGAGGAAACAACCAGAAGCAAAGAATTACCAAGTCTTGGATTTCAGAATTCGCTGTGGAATGAAATATGGTAAAGAAATCTGAAACCAGAGCATATCTTTATCACGCACTCTTTGAGATGTTTTACTTGTCTGCTCTTAGAAGAACGCTTTTTCAGAAGCAAGAAGAGACAGGGAAGAAAAACCCAGTTTTGTACCATTCCTTCAGTTCCCTCTACCTATCAGTTTAGAAGATTAAGAAGAAGAAGAGTTGGCTTTTCTACCCCCCTTTTCTCATCCATTTAAAGGGACTCAAAGCAGCTGACAAACCATCTGTTCTTCTCCCCACAACAGAACACCCTGTGAGGTGGGTGGGGCTGTGAGAGCTCAAAAGAGAACTGTGACTCGCCCAAGGTCACCCTTCTGGCTTTATGGAGAAGTGCTGAATCAAACCCAGTATTTCCAGATAAGAGTCTGGCTCCTTCACCACTAGACCAAACTGGCTCAAACAAACTGTGTTTGCTTTCTTCTTTGTTTTCAATTTGTGTTGCACCTTTCTAAAGTAAAATGCTCAGGATTATGTTTACATAAATTATCATTTTAACAGTACATGAATTGCAACTAAAGAAAATTCCAGAAATGCACATGAATTTTAGAAAAAGGATGCTGAATACATGAAAAAACTCAGAGTGCCTTGCTGTCTCTCATTCTCCCAGCCAAGCATTCATTCATTCATTCATTCATTCATTCATTCATTCATTCATTCATTCATTCATTCATTCATTCATTCATTCATTCATTCATTCAATTTATTGTTAAAATGGGAAGCAGCAGTTTTTACAGCCAGGTAATAGGGCTTTAGGAAAGCATTTGCCAAGAATTCCTAGGCAGCTTGTGGGGTCCAGGTTAACTGATCTCTTGGTAAGCCTGTTAATCAGTTGATCGGTTAATTAATCTCTTTATTAGGCCTGTAGCTTTTTGCAGTCTTGGCCTGCTATACATAACAAGGTTCTGCTAGTCACAAGTTTATCCCTCCATAATGTAGGCGGAAAATTGTTGGGTTTGTGGACAGTGCGTTTGCTTTATGTTCTATTTATTTTTAATCCCTGCAACCAAAGTTTAAGGTTACTGGTTCAATCCCCAGCCTCTCTCCAGAAGTAGGGAATGGCAAACCACTTCTGTATCCCTGCCAAGAAAACTGCGTAGAGGTCACCACGCAGGCAATCTTGGGTTGCGCATGACTTGGTGGCTCTCAGCAACAACAGGAACTACAGAATCATATTTTTAAATTGCATACAAAAATGCATCCCATACTTTCACTCAGATGGGGTTCAGAGTTACCCCAAACTTACAGACAGGGTTCCGAAGGTGCCTTTTGAGATCTTGTGCCTGATTCCCTTTTCGCCAATTCTTGTTTGCTTTCTCTCTAGGTTACGCCCCTAATGACATGCCGGTGAAAGCAAAGCGCAGCACGTACAACTACAGTCTGCCCATCACTGTGAAAAAAACAGGTAAACACTGTACAGGTAGGAGGAGGCTGATGTGTGCCCTTGCTTTCTGCTACAGAGAACTAAAAAGGAAAGAAAATTTAAAAGTGAAAAAGAAGAAAGATCAGCTCTTTAAAGCAGCATTAAATACCAAATGCCTGAGCAAATGAATCCGTTTTTACGGGGCACCAAAAAGCACTTAGTGTTGGCACCCAGCATATTTCTAAGGGGGGCTACTCCACAGCCTCGGGGCCATCACTGAGAAGGACTGTTCAAGTTGTTTTTAGTTGATTGGGTGCTCCTAGTTTCTAAGAAGAAAAACATTTCCTTATCTGCTTCCTCTGCGTGATGCATAATTTTGTACATTTCTGCCCTGTTCCATCTCACTTAGTACTTTGCTAAAAAAAAAAAAATAATAAATCACAAAACATAAATCATATACTAATTTATGTTCCAAAACTTGATTTTTCTTATTGCAACATCATGGTCATCTCATAACATGGGAAATCTCTTCTCATCTCTTTCAGTAAGTCATGCAATTGGTGTGCAGGACTTGAAGCAGGGCCTGAGCACGTGTGGCACCCCTAGCGGAAGGAAACCTACCTTTAGCAAGTACAAACTTAAAGTAGGTCTTTTTATTTCTGGTGCTCTAACATTAAGTTCAGACATCCTCCCTCCCTCCCTCCCTTGGCCACAGTTATCCATGCTCTGGTAACCTCTAGATTGGACTACTGTAATGCACTCTACAAGGGGCTACCCTGGAAGACGGTTCGGAAGTTGCAGCTAGTGCAAAATGCAGCCACTAGAGTGCTGACCAGAACAGCTAGCCGGACACACATCACACCAGTCTTAAAAGAGTTGCACTGGCTGCCAATTCGCTACCGAGACCAATTCAAGGTGTTAACTCTGACTTATAAGGCCCTAATTGACTTGGGCCCCAAATATCTAACGGAACGCCTTCTCCCATACCGACCTGCCCGTGCCTTAAGATCTAGAGGGGAGGGCCTCCTGGTTGTCCCACTGCCTTCAGCAGCTAGGCAGGTGGGCAGCTGGGAAAGGGCTCCCTCAGTAATGGCCCTCAGGCTATGGAACAGTCTCCCCCTCGTGGTGTGTCGTTTGGTGGGCCACTATGCGCGACGGGCCAATGGACTAGATGGGCTGTGGCCTGATCCAGCAGGGCTCCTCTTAGATTCTTAAGGACTAGATGGGCTGTGGCCAGATCCAGCAGACCTCCTTCTAGGTTCTTATGAACTAGATGGGCTGTGGCCTGATCCAGCAGGGCTCCTCTTAGGTTCTTATGGACTAGATGGGCTGTGGCCTGATCCAGCAGGGCTCCTCTTAGGTTCTTATGGACTAGATGGGCTGTGGCCTGACCCAGCAGGGCTCCTCTTAGGTTCTTATGGACTAGTTGGGCTGTGGCCTGACCCAGCAGGGCTCCTCCTAGGTTCTTATGGACTAGTTGGGCTGTGGCCTGATCCAGCAGGGCTCCTCCTAGGTTCTTATGGACTAGATGGGCTGTGGCCTGATCCAGCAGGGCTCCTCCTAGGTTCTTATGGACTAGTTGGGCTGTGGCCTGATCCAGCAGGGCTCCTCTGAGGTTCTTATGGACTGGATGAGCTGTGTCCTGATCCAGCAGGGCTCCTCTTAGCTTCTTATGGACTAGATGGGCTGTGGCCTGATCCAGCAGGGCTCCTCTGAGGTTCTTATGGACTGGATGGGCTGTGGCCTGATCCAGCAGGGCTCCTCTTAGCTTCTTATGGACTAGATGGGCTGTGGCCTGATCCAGCAGGGCTCCTCTTAGGTTCTTATGGACCAGATGGGCTGTGGCCTGATCCAGCAGGGCTCCTCTTAGGTTCTTATGGACTAGATGGGCTGTGGCCCGATCCAGCAGGGCTCCTCTGAGGTTCTTATGGACTAGATGGGCTGTGGCCTGATCCAGCAGGGCTCCTCTGAGGTTCTTATGGACCAGATGGGCTGTGGCCTGATCCAGCAGAGCTCCTCTTAGGTTCTTATGGACTAGATGGGCTGTGGCCTGATCCAGCAGGGCTCCTCTTAGCTTCTTATGGACTAGATGGGCTGTGGCCTGATCCAGCAGGGCTCCTCTTAGGTTCTTATGGACCAGATGTGCTGTGGCCTGATCCAACAGGGCTTCTCTTAGGTTCTTATGGACTAGATGGGCTGTGGCCTGATCCAGCAGTGCTCCTCTTAGGTTCTTATGGACTAGATGGGCTGTGGCCTGATCCAGCAGGGCTCCTCTTAGGTTCTTATGGACTAGATGGGCTGTGGCCTGATCCAGCAGGGCTTCCTTTATGTTCTCTTAACCGAGACTTTACATTCTTAGAATCATTACAAAAGATGAAATGATTCAGGCGTGACAGCAATGAATATTGCAGAGTGAATCTCAGTTGCATCAGTAGAGATTACAAAAAAGCACATAATTCTCAACAGATTAGCAAGAAATATAAACATATTCCCAGCCAAAACCACAAATTGTGTCATGTTGATATCCAGTGCTAACCAAGTCTGCCTTTTCACCTAATTTGTGACTGATCAGTGTCCCTAAATAACTCTCCCATTTCTCAGGAAGTATTACTTCCCTTTTCCTAAACTAGCAGATATTTCACCATGTCAAGCTAAATATGTTCAAGAATACTTAATTCCAGTCTAGCTAGTGATGTAATTACTGTAAATGTTATCATTTCCTCGAAAATATAAAATTGTACTTTGAGATCCCTAACCAAATCTTTTCTCACATTGCTCATTTTCCAGGGTATAGGTTTATGATTCAGTAAATGTAATTCCATCACTGATATAATGGAAATCTATTTTATTTATAATTGTATAATTCACTAAAATACGACTATTAGAAATTACTTTTAAAAACTGGCCCAGTACAAAATATATAGGTTTAATCTCTTTCTGCCAATGCATTCTAAAATGTTTATCTTATTTATTTCTGTTTGTAAATGTATTTATTTATAAATAACACACACTTCATCTCTGTGTGAGAAGTACAGATTACAGTCTAGTGTGTGTGTTTTATTTGTTTATTTATTATTTACATTCCTATCTCACCCCTTACCCAAAGATCTCTGGGTTGGCAACAACTGTTAAAACAACAGATTAAAAACAGAATATACATTAAAAGCACTTTAAAAATTCAGCAAACCTAAAACAATAAACTCCGTGTTTAAAATGATGATATCTGTACTGGGAGGGACGATATAACCACCTCAGCCAAAGGCCAGGGCAAAGAGGTACGTCTTCACTGCCTTCGTAAATACATATAAGGAAGGGGCATGACACACCTCGAGGGGAGTCTATTCCATAGTCTTGGGGCCATCACCGAAAAGGCCCTCTCCCGGGTGCCCGCCAGCCTCACTACTGAGCTGATGTGTCTGTGTGTCTCTGTATAAAAACCATTCCAACCTCAAGATGAAGAAGGGTGTATAAATGTAAGTGATAAATCTTGGAGGAGTTGAGATCTTCAGGAAGGGAGTCACTTTTTGAAGCACATAAAATCATGCATGGTAGAGAAGAGGCAAATGGAGAAAAATTCTTTTGTCTATCACACAGCACTAGAACCAGGGGGCATCTATGAAGCTGATGGGTAGGAGAGTCGGATCAGAGAAGGGGAAGGATTTTTCCACCCAGAGGGGCATCGGTCTATGGGATTTGCTGCCAGAAGAAGTGGTGACATCTACCAGCCTAGATGGCTTTAAGGAAGGGTTGGGCCCCTTTATGGATGACAGATGTATCGGTGGCTACTAGAATGGATGCCAAAGTTCATCTTGCAGGCTGGGGGAATAAACAGGATGCCTCTAAGGCCATTTGCTGGGATTAGAGAGCAGGTGAAGGTTTTGCCTTCATCTTTTGCTTGAAATGCCCAGAAGCAAATGGTGGGCCAGCGTATGAGACAGAATGCTGGTCTAGGTGGGCTATGGTCAGGTCCAGGAGGGCTTCTCTTACGTACTTTGGGATGGAAATACTTTCATCTTCTGTTCAGTCTTACTTTCTGTCTCTTTTTTTTCTTCTATTAGGATTCAATTTATATCTTCCGGGAAGGATCTCTGCCCCCTTATCGACAGATGTTCTATCAGCTCTGCGATTTGAAGGTGGAAGGGTATGTGCACTCTTCATGGCTCTAAAAAACTGGACAACTTCCTGCCTGTTTCATGGACCCACCTTCCCCCCCATAAATTGCTTTTAAATCTGCACTGGAGAGACTTTCTTCCCTTGAAGGAACAAGCGGTCTTCTCATATGAGTTGAGGCTCACAATCACTAGATAGTAAACCTTCCTCTGTGGGTATGGGAAAAAAATGGTGTGTTTTGTGCGTGCTGGGGTTGTTTTGTATCCCACTTGTTTTTAATGCATGCAGGCTAGCCCAAAGAGACTTGTGGATGGGGTGGCACGAACAAACATGAGGGTGCTGCTCTCTTTCAGGCTGCAAAACATCATCCACCGGAATGACGGCATGGAGACCTTGTGCACCGAACGGGATGGCTGGTGTCTTCCCAAAACCAACGACGACCTGCGGGATACGATGTCGCTGATGATCAAGCAGATCATCCGCTCCAAAAGGCCTGGTAATCTATGCCACTTTTGAGCTAAGCAGGTTATAATAATAATAATAATAATAATAATATTTATTTGTATACTGCCCTATGGCAAACCAATCCGGGCGGTTAACAGTAAAATGTAAAATATAACAATTAAAAACACCTTATCCCTCCCCCCCTTAAGACGGTATTAAACAGTATAACATATTAAAACATAATATCAATGCATAAAACATATAAAAACTAAAAACCCTGATGTCCCTCTACTGATCCTCAACCATCACTAAGATGGGGCCACGGGAGGAATCAGGGAATCTGGGCCGGGATGGTTAATCTGGAAAGGCCTGCCGGAAGAGATCCGTCTTGACCGCCTTTTTAAAGCTGTCTAATGATGTTATCTGACGGATCTCATCAGACACGTTGGCGGTTCTGTACCATATTACAGCCTTGGGGGGGGGGGGGTTAGAGGCTGTCTAGCCCAACCTTGAAGCAAAGGAGCCAGTCTCCAAGAAATGCCTGGCCTGGCCTTCCCCTGAAGGCCTCTTTCCATGGGTGTTTTTCCGCCGCGCTCCTTTAATCCGGATCTAAGAAGATCCGGATCTAAGGGATGTTTAAAATCCGGGTGTGAAAAACGTCTTTCATCTTCCTTCTTTCCCACCTTTGTTCCAGCGCTGTTCACCAGCACCACCAGTGAAGAAGGCGAGGGCAAAGAGCAGCTGGCATTTGAGTCTGGAGAGGAAGAGGAGGAGGAAGAGGAAGAATTCAAGCCCTCTGACGGGAGTGAGAATGAAATGGAGACAGAGATATTGAACTACGTGTAAGAGGAACAGGACTTTTTCTTTTCTCCCTTCTGTGAGATGGTTTAGGACCAGGAACAGCAACGCCCCTTGGAGCATCTAGATGACTACCGTACGTCGTCAGCCGCGGGCTGTGTTTCTTAACGCGTGCTCCGTCTGAAGATCGCAGGTGGCTGCGGATGTTAGCCTGGTGTGTTTGAAAACACAGCTTGCAAATGTTTCTCCCTCCGGCTAACTCTTGTTGTGCCGACAAAGAAGGCTGAATTGTGGAACAGGAAGGTGTTAATTGTCATTCAGCCAAGTCCCCACCTGTTCTCATGGCGACTTCGCCACACATCTGACAAGGAAAAACTGGACTCTCCAGCTTCCATTCTTGGCCTTTCCTGGAAATATTTTAAAGTCTTAAGTGAGGTTTGTTTACGTTTCCTGAAGAAAGCCGAAGGTTACCTTTGCACGTAAAATGTGTACAGATTTAATAGGTCCATACGTACGTGTTGCATTAAAAAAATGTACAATTTCACAGACTTGTTCTCATGGAGAGAAGAGAAGTGGGTTGACCTTCTGGTTCTCATCCAAGTCAGGCTTCTCTAGTGTTCAAAAGTCCTGTTTTGCTTCCTCTTAACAGGTCAGATGGTGCTTCCTGCAGTGTTTTTGTTAACAATCCTTTTAAAATAAATAAATAGACTGCGATTCTCAGAATGTTTTGTCAGATCTTTGTTTACAGTCTGAGAAACAAACAAAAAAGATCATTTCGGTATCTGAGGTCTTCTCAACGCCTGCAAATCTATTGTCCGTATATCCCAGAAGAAGAAGGGTTGGCTTTAATTTGAACTTGTATAATTTTTAAAATTTCCTCTTCTATACTTGTCCCAAATGTTGAGATTTTAGGGTTCATATGTTGCTGCTTTAGAACATAAAGAGTTGGCTTTTCTACCCTGCTTTTCTCACCTATTTAAGGGGACTCAAAGCAGCTGACAAAGCTTCTGTTCTTCTCGCCACAACAGGACACCCTGTGAGGTGGGTGGGGCTGTGAGAGCTCAGAAGAGAGCTGTGACTAGCCCAAGGTCACCCAGCTGGCTTCAGGGGGGAGGGCAGAATTGAACCCGGTATTCCCAGATAAGAGTCTTGCTCCCTAACCATTAGACCAAATACAGGCCAAAAGAGGAGCCCTGCTTTATCAAGCCACAGCCCATCTGGTCCAGCCTCCTGTCTCACACAGTGGCCCACCAATTGCCCATGGGCATCTCAAGCAGAGACAAGGACAAACCTGCTCTTGAATCCCAGCAAATGGCCTTAGAGGCCTCCTGCTTGTCCCCCCAGTCTCAAAGATGTTCCTAGGCATCCATTCTAGTAGCCATTGATACATCTGTCATCCATAAATTTGTCTAACCCTACCTTAAAGCCATCTAGGCTGGTAGCTGTTTCCACCTCTTCCGGCAGGAAATTCCATAAACCGATGATCCAACTCTCCTACCCATCAGCTTCATAGATGCCCCCTGGTTCTAGTGTTGTGTGACAGAGAAAAGAAATTTTCTCTGTCCACCTTTTCTATACCGTGCATAATTTTATATACTTCAATCAGGTCCCCTCTTAAAACACCATCTCTCCAGATTGAAAAGGCCTAGACATTGCAGCCTGGTTTCGTAAGGGATTTTGTTCCAGACCCTTAATCATTCTGGTTGCCTTTCTCTGCATCTTCTCTAGTTCCACAATATCCTTTTTGAGGTGTGGTGACCAGAATTGTACACAATATTCCAATGTGGCCTCACCACAGATTTATAAAGAAGCAAAATGACACTTGCTGACTTGTTTTCTATTCCCTTCCTAATCATTCCCAGCATTGAATTAGCTTTTTTTCACTGCTGCTGCGCACTGGGTTGACACCTTCATTGATCTGTCCACCAGAACCCTGATGCAGCACAACTTTGTCTAGTAAAGTCCATTCTTAAAACTTCCGGACAGCTCTATATTTGCTTTATTTTATTAGCTTCATGAGACTCCTGTTTATAGCAGAATGCATGTGAGAGAACCACCTGTTGTAGGTAGGAGGCCAGAAGATGGCCTGAACAAAAGCTATTGCTCCCAGCACTGATGGTGAAAGTTTCCATAATCTAATTGGCAGCAAGAAAGGAAATCTTTCTGGCCATTGCTAAGCAAACCGGACAGGTGATAAGGCTAGAGATAACTTGAGTATAAAAACCCCAACCTGTCCTGGCTTGATCTCATTTGGAAGACACCATGGACCGCCGGGCAATTGCGTACCTTGTGTTTTACTTCTTCCTGGCCACAGCAGGAGCTGCAAAGGTAACCCTGGTCATTATCCATGCCCACTGGTAATGGGCTGAAATTAGATACAGAAGAGAGAAAGGGTTAGGACTTTAAAAAAGAAAAAAAACCCTCATTGCATGAGAACTTGTGATGCCACTGCAAGAAAGGCAAACACGAACCTAGGATGCGTCAAGAGGAGTATTGAGTCTAAATCACAAGAAGTAATTATTCCTCTTGACTCTATCTTGGTCAGATCCCATCTAGAGTCCTGTGTCCAGTTCTGGGCACCCCAGTTCAAAAAAGACATTGAGAAACTAGACCGAGTCCAAAGGACAGCTACCAAAATGGCGAGTGTTCTGGAAACCATGCCCTATGAGGAAAGGTTAGGAGTGTTTAGCCTGCAGAAGGGAAGACTGAGAGGAGACATTGTCAGTGTCTTCAAGTCTCTGAAGGGCTGTCACAGAGCAGAGGGATCGTCTCTATTCTCATGCAGGATGGGGGGACTAGAAACAATGGGATGAAACTTAAAGGCAGTCACTATAGATTAGATATCAGAAAAAACTTCCTGACCGTAGGGTCATCAGCCAACGGAATAGGCTGCCACAGGAGGTAAGGCGTCTTCAAGTGGAGGCTGGACAGACATCTGAGATGTTTTAGAAAAAACACTGATCAGGGGGTTGGACTGGATGACCTAGAGGTCCCTTCCAACTCTATGGGTGCATCCCCACGGGCTCTGTTGATTACAGTGTTGAATCGGGTCATCCCCAATGCGCATTGTAGCTCAAATTAACACGTCCCCATGCGATTGAGGACAGTGGGCATATCTCCGCCCGACAGCAGCTTCGTCTGACCTTTTCAGCTGAGTGCCAGGAAGCCACGGGCGCGTTGCCCATTAAGGCGAAGCAGCGCTTGTGCGCTAAATCACGCACTTTGCTGGGTGCAGCAATTTAAAAACCATCTTTGTATTTGCTTTTGTGGCTTGCATTTAGCTGGGCATTGTGAACACCGAAGGAGGCTTTGTAGAAGGTGTGAATAAAAGATTAGGACTTTTTGGGGACTATGTGGATATCTTCAAAGGCATCCCTTTTGCTGCGCCCACAAAGACCCTCGAGGACCCCCAACCACACCCTGGCTGGCCAGGTAAGGGAGATGTTCCTTTTAAAGTGACCAGTTTAAACTGACCAATATGGGAGTTGGCGTCTATCGAGCCCTGAAAACTGAGGAATCGGACCCAATATTCCCAGAGAAGAGTCCGGCTCCCTAACCACTAGCCCAAATGCAGATGGCAGGCCTCTATTCTAGGAGATAATGCAGAATAGGGGCCAATGCAGAAAGGGCCATGGCTGCTGCTTGGGGGCTCTTTCAGCAGCTCCTTCTGGGTTCAGTCTGGAAAGTCTCCAGATGAGGCTGAAGAAACATGTTTGAAAGTACATAGTTCTGGTCTGTCCTAGGTCAATCCTTAGCTAAGTGGACCCCTCTGCTAAATGGATGTCCTCCTTTTAATCTCTCAGGTACTCTCCAAGCCAAAGAGTTCAAGAATCGCTGTATGCAGGCTACTTTACCCCAAACCAACGTCCGAGGCTCTGAAGACTGCCTTTACCTGAACATCTGGGTACCCCAGGGGAAGAAGGAAGGTAAGCTTGTGTGTCATGGGTGTGGCACAGTCTAGTGTGGAAAATTCTCCTAAGTTTGGAGGAACCCCACGGACTAAAACTTCCTTACTGAAGCAGAAGTTAGCATTAAAAATGTTATTAATATTTAGGAATGTTCTTTTTAATTGTCATGGCTTACTTTGGATTTCATCATTTGACATTTAAACTTCTGAGCTGTGCAAAAGCGTTGCGCTAAATCAATAAATACTTTGTGTAAAAGCTTTATAGGGCTTTATGTGTTGGATTGCCACACCAAGGCCGTGATCCCACTTGACTTTTTAAAAGCGGAATTTACAAAAAACGGAGGCGAACACACATTCTGCCCTTTCCCATTGGTTTTTGTTAATTCCACTTTAAAGAGAGCGCACCGGCGATGGCGGCCGAAAGGGGGGGACAGCCGGGGGGGGGGGACAGGCAGGCAGGCAGGCAGGCAGGCAGGCAGGGCTTGTTCGCTCACTGCCCGGCATTCCTCTTCCCCACGCCTCGGGACCGCTGCAGTGGAGTCAGTGGCCGAAAGGGTGGACAGGCAGGCAAGCAGCTGGGCAAGCAAGCAAGGAGGAGGAGGAGGCGCAGAGAGGCAGAGGCAGAGGCAGAGGCAGCGCAACCCAAAAGGATACCGTTCCCAAAGGAAAAAATAAAGCATTTTAGCAGCAAAAATGGTAACAAGAGTTGTTTAAACAAGTATTTTTTCTAATGTGTTTTTTTTTCCGATGTAGTCCTCTGAAAGTGCGGGAAGCTAATTTCTAATGTGGACAAAGAATTTTCAAACCATTTTCAATGCATAATAAATCCCTAGTGGGAACACCACCCAAGTCTTCATACCATGCTTCCTTGATGTGTCACTCTTTCTTACCCAGTCACCCTGGAGATTGCACACTGCAATGGAGCATTTTATTATAGATCCATATTGCTCCATATCTTATCTATAAATCCATTACGTACCCACAACTTTTTGAACCACCCCTTCTCTTGCATTGCCGCGTCCTGAACATATGAACATAACAGGAGCATCGGTGGATCGGGCCACAGCCCATCTGGTCCAGCATCCCGTCTCACACACTGGCCTGCCAATTGCTTCTGGGCATCTGAGGCCGAAGGCACGACCTTCACCTGCCCTTGACCCCCTACAAATGACCTTTAGAAGCATCCTGCCTGTCCTGGGCCTGCATTCTAGTAGCCATTGCGTGTCCTCCATTAATTAAGATGAGCTGTGCTGGATCAGCCCACAGCCCATCTAGTTCATCATCCCGTCTCACATGGTGGCCCACCAACGGCTTCTGGGCATCTCAAGCAGAAGACAAGGGCAAAACCTTCACCTGCTCTCAACTCCTGCCTGTCTCTCCATGCTGGAGACAGTGCCTGGGCATCCAGTCTAGATAAGAACGTAAGAGGAGCCCTGCTGGATCAGGCCACAGCCCATTGAATCCAGGATCCCATCTCACAACGTAGCTCATCAACTACTTCTCAAGCAGAAGACAGGAAAAACCTTCACCTGCTCTCAGCTCCCTACAGATGGCCTTGAGATGCCTCCTGCCTGTCTCTCCAACCTGGAGGTCGTACCTGGGCAGAGACACTCATTCTAGTAGCCAATGATACCCCTGCCCTCCATGAATTTATCAATTCAAGCCATCCAGACTGGTTGCCGTCACTACCTCTTCTGCTAGCAAATTCCATAGACCAATGACCGTCTGAGTGGGAAAAATACTTCCGCTTCTAAATCCTCACTCTCCCACGAGAGACAGTTTGGTCTAGTGGTTAGGGAGCCTGACTCTTAACTGGGAATACTGGGTTTGATTCTGCACGCCTCCACAAAGCCAGCTGGGTGACCTTGGGCGAGTCACCGCTCTCTTCTGAGCTCTCACGGCCCCACCTACCTCACAGGGGGAGACGAACAGAAGGTTTGTCAGCTGATTTGAGTCCCCTTAAATGGGTGAGAAAAGTGGGGTAGAAAAGCCAACTCTTCTTCTTCTTCCTTCTTACCTCTTGTCCTATTTCTCTCCCTGCTTTCTGCCTCAGTATCCACCAATTTGCCAGTCATGATCTGGATTTACGGCGGAGCCTTCATTTGGGGAGGCGGGCAAGGTGCCAACTTCCTGGACAATTACCTTTACGATGGCGAAGAGATTGCCACACGGGGAAATGTCATTGTTGTGACCTTCAACTACCGCCTTGGACCTCTGGGTTTCCTAAGCACAGGAGATGCTAGCCTTCCAGGTGAGGTGGTCCTTTGAGATGATTTACTTGCCCATACGGACCCTTTTTTTAGAACTACAGCTCTTACGAATCTTAGCTACGGGAGGGCCATTGTTGAATGTATTGTTTTTTTTTATGAATGCTTTTATTTATAATAAAAAATGGGGGCTGCACACATATTGTCCACATTCAAAATTCAGCGAAATTTGTTCAGATTTCGACATTCAGAGTCATATCAGATGTTGGCTACATTCAAAGGCTGACATTCGACTGCAAACTCAATGCTTCTATGCATTCATCCAAAGCTTCATTATCTTCATGAATGCGGGGAGGCGGGAAAGTGTCTGTCCAGTCCATTCTGCCGTGGATCCAGAGCAGAATCAAAGCGGATTCAGATTGGATTTAAAGCGGGCGCAGTGTAGGATGTACGTGAATATTCAAATGCATTCGAAATTTGATCAAATCGAATGAATTTCGACATTCGAATTTGAATCGAATGCCCTTGAATTTGAATTTGAAGATTTGGTTCGAATTTTGGATCTATTTCTTTGAATTATTTGGACATTCGTATGTGTACGGGTTCATACACGACGTGTACTTGAAGATTTGCACAAAAACGGGTTGCCTATGGGATAACCATGGGATGCATACTGACTTGTACAGACGTATATGGATGTGTGCGGACCTGGGCAAGATGCGAACAGGCATCTACGAACGCTGTCGACATTCATAAGTGCCAATTCGAATAAAAAATCCAAACGAACAGATTCAAATTTGCTTAATTCGAATTGAATTTGGTTAAATTCGAATTTTAAACGTTCAAATCGAATTGAGTCCCGGAAACGGCATTTGTGCATAACCCATAGCAAAGAGGTGCGACGGGTCAACTTGAATCAAAATGTTCGGAGAGATAACTGGAATCTGTACCTTCCCTCTTCACCCTGGAGTTATATATGGCTGTCCAGTTGTCCAGTTGTGTCTGACTCTTCAGGAGTCCATGGATCGTATGACTTTCTGTCTTCCACTGCCTCCCAACGGTCATATTCACTGTCTCTAAATGTAGCCTCGGCCACATCATGAGCTTCTCCAAGGTCCAACTAGGTGATTGCCAGATGGGTGATGTCTATGCACAACTCTGGAAGGTCAAAGCATTCCGAAATTCAAAATTCCTTATTCAGTTGATTCTGGTTCATGTAATACAGGAATGAGGGTGAATGTAGTGATCTCCGCTTTGGCCGTGGTAATCATTGACCTAATTAAGTCCCTATAGCAGTGATGGCAAACCTTTTGAGCTCGATGTGTCAAAATTCTCAAGAAAACCTAGCTAAACTCGGGTGCTGTGTCACATCTAGAAATATCCATAATTCTGTGATATTTGTAGCTCTAGTAAACCAGTGGAACAGGCTGCCACGGGAGGTGGTTGGTTCCCCTTCGATGGAGGTCTTCAAGCAGAGACTGGACGGCCATCTGTCTGAGATGGTTTAGGAGATCCTGCCTTGAGCAGGGGGTTGGACTCGATGACCCAGGAGGTCCCCTCCAACTCTACCATTCTATGATTCTATGATTCTATGATTCTAGTTATATTTTTGATATATGTATTTTATTAAAAGCAAAAACAATTCTTTACATAAGTGACTTTTGTTGCTGAATTTCGTTTGCTACATCTTCAGTAGGAAGTTGGTATTTCGTACACTTCAAGAACAAGCAAGCACCACACGCCCAGGTGCCAGGGTGACCAGGTGTGTCACCCAAAAGGGATTGGCGTGTCACCTGTGACACGCGTGTCATAGGTTGGCCATCACTGCCCTATAGCATTTGGGTGCATTTTGTTCTTTAAATGAAAGCAAAAAAAAAAACCATAGCAGGAGAAAGTATAATGGTTTGGGAAGTGATATCACAAAGTATTTGTGAATCAAACATTTGGAGGGTCTTCTGTCTCTGATCTGATGCCATAAATAATCTGGAACAGATTGGAAAAAGAAATCAGCTCCCACATCACGTTCTTTATGTTACAATGGCCAAAATTCCTAAGTTCTTGGGGGAAAGGTAGAAAAATTATCCAGGCGGCTGGTATGTGAAGATGCTGATGGAAACCTGTTGCTTTTTTTTTATTCCAGGAAACTATGGCCTTAAAGACCAGCACATGGCCATAGCCTGGGTGAAGAGAAACATCAAAGCTTTTGGGGGTGACCCAAACAACATCACAATCTTTGGGGAATCGGCTGGCGCCGTCAGCGTCTCTTTGCAGGTTTGGTGTCCTGGAAGGATTTATTTATTTATTTATATTTATTTATATTTACATTTATATGCCGACCCATACCCCAAGGGTCTCTGGGCGGCTCACAACATTTAAAAACAGACAGATTTAAGTTTAAATACCAAAGAACTGTTGTTTATTATTTATTTCTACTCAAAATAATAAAAATAATAATCCCATATCAGGGTGGGCCACAATATTCAACACAGTTGTACCCCCATATCTGCAGGGGATATGGGTATGTGAAACCACGGACAATCACGAATACCGCCGCCGGCTTCCAAAAAATGCTGCCGCCCCCAGCCAAAACTGCCATAAGCTCAAGCCGCTGCCAGCCAGAGCAACCTGCCTGCCTTGTTTTGGCCACCCACCTGCGGTGGTGGCAGCAGGGGGGGCCTTGTGGCGAGCTGGCGGGGCTTGGTGGTGGCGGGGCCTGGTGGGGATGGCGCCAGGGCCTGGCGGTGGCGGATCCTTGCAGCAACCTGGTGGAGCCTTACCCTGGCGGCAGCGAGGTCTTGCAGTGGCAGAGTCTTGTGGCACTAGAGCCTTACAGTGGCGGGCGGGGGGGGGGGGGAGACCTCAATTTCCGGCTTGTGGCTCGTGGCCTTGGTTTGTGTCATGCAATGGTGGCTTCAATTTCCGTCACGCCGTCAATAGCAAGTGGCAGCAGTGGCGTGGCAGAAAAGGTAGCAGGGGAAGCAGGGGGGCTGATCGCTAACCGCGGATAACCGAAACCACGGTTACCAAATCAGCGGATACAGGGGTCTGACGGTACATTTTTAAAGAAAGCTTCAGCAGACACAGAAGGAATGGGTTCCTGTTGCTCGATTTGCATGGGGAAACTGTTGGCCATGAACGTGAAATAATCTCCATCACTTCTCCTTGGTCCTCTGTGCACAACAGACCCTGTCGCCCTACAACAAAGGAATGATCAGAAGGGCCATCAGCCAAAGTGGAGTTGGCCTTTGCACCTGGGCTATTCAAAACAATCCTCTCTATTGGGCTACCAAGGTAAAAGCAACAGCAGGAAACTCTGAAGATGGGAGGGTGGGCCGATGGGAGACTGTATCAGCTTATATTATAGGTCATCGACTCTGTTAAGAGGCTTGTTCTGTCAAGAACCTCTTGGTCTACTGTGACCAGAAAGCATCTATTAACATCTGGCTGCATCAGTTGGACAGAGGCAAATGGGGCCAATCAACCAACCAATTCTGCTGAGCGATTACCTCTACTGGATCTGTGGCTGAATGGTGGAAGCTACTAGGGATCCATTTTGAACCCGTGGAGCAGCGTGAGACTACTCTGGATGGAACATCTAGTAGCAACCAGGGTGGCTGAGCACAGTTTGATCCTGTGGTTACAATGACAGGCTCTCATCTGGCACCCTCTCTGTTTGCTTCCATACTTCTCCATGAAGCCAGCCTTGGGCTAGTCTCAGCCCTTTTTCTGAGCCCACCCAGCTGGTGTCTGTTGTGGGGAGAAAAAGGTTTGTGAGCCACTTTGAGCCCCCTTAAATGGATGAGAAAAGTGGGGCAGAAAAACAAACTCTTCCTCCTCCTCCTCCTCCTCCTCTTCCTCCCCGGAGCCAGCTGGGTGCCCTTGGGCTAGTCACAACTCTCTTTCTGAGCCCTCACATCCCCCCCCCTACCCCACAGGATGGTGGGGAGAAGAATAGAAGGTTTGTCAGCAGCCTTGAGAGGATGAGAAAAGCAGGGTATAAAAGTCGTCTACTACTACTACTACTACTACTACTACTACTATTTCTGGCAGTTTGTGGGGTACATCTGCTAACTTAAAAGCTGCATAAAATAGATGATTTTCACCAGGGAGCCTCACCAATAATAGATTTACATTCCTTCCTGGCAACTCATGAGATTCAAGGGAAGTGTCTTGTAGCTTTGGGACAGCCCCTCATATAAACTATCCCAAGGGAGAGATGGATACAGGTGTTCATTCTTTCGTGTCTTCCAGGTAGCACAGAAAGTGGGCTGCCCTACAGACAACACCACAGCCCTGGCCAACTGTCTTCGGATCACTGACCCCAAAGCCCTTACGTTGGCTTATCACCTGGACGTTGTGAACCTACCCTGTAAGTTTGACTTCCATTTGGGAGGGGGATAGGGTTGGGATTCTTAAGGAAAGTCAGTCTCCCCAAAATGAAACAAGGAAGGATTATTTTAATGAACAAACTCCGCAAATATACGGTATAAATACTTTAGGTTAGTAGCTAAAGATGGAAGATGAGGTTCTCCTCAAGGTGGAAGCCAGGGTAGTCCTCAAGGTGGAAGCCGGCATTCTCCCTCAAGGTGGAAACCGGCATTCTCCCTCAAGGTGGAAGCCAGGGTTTTCCTCAAGGTGGAAGCCGGCATTCTCCCTCAAGGTGGAAGCCAGGGTTTTCCTCAAGGTGGAAGCCGGCATTCTCCCTCAAGGTGGAAACCGGCATTCTCCCTCAAGGTGGAAGCCAGGATAGTCCTCAAGGTGGAAGCCGGCATTCTCCCTCAAGGTGGAAGCCAGGGTTTTCCTCAAGGTGGAAGCCGGCATTCTCCCTCAAGGTGGAAGCCAGGGTTTTCCTCAAGGTGGAAGCCGGCATTCTCCCTCAAGGTGGAAACCGGCATTCTCCCTCAAGGTGGAAGCCAGGATAGTCCTCAAGGTGGAAGCCGGCATTCTCCCTCAAGGTGGAAGCCAGGGTTTTCCTCAAGGTGGAAGCCGGCATTCTCCCTCAAGGTGGAAGCCGGCACTCTCCTCAGGGTGGAAGCCAGGGTTTTCCTCAAGGTGGAAGCTGGCATTCTCCCTCAAGGTGGAAACCGGCATTCTTCCTCAAGGTGGAAGCCAGGATAGTCCTCAAGGTGGAAGCCGGCATTCTCCCTCAAGGTGGAAGCCAGGATAGTCCTCAAGGTGGAAGCCGGCATTCTCCCTCAAGGTGGAAGCCAGGGTTTTCCTCAAGGTGGAAGCCGGCATTCTCCCTCAAGGTGGAAGCCGTCACTCTCCTCAGGGTGGAAGCCAGGGTTTTCCTCAAGGTGGAAGCTGGCATTCTCCCTCAAGGTGGAAACCGGCATTCTTCCTCAAGGTGGAAGCCAGGATAGTCCTCAAGGTGGAAGCCGGCATTCTCCCTCAAGGTGGAAGCCAGGATAGTCCTCAAGGTGGAAACCGGCATTCTCCCTCAAGGTGGAAACCAGGGTTTTCCTCAAGGTGGAAACCGGCATTCTCCCTCAAGGTGGAAACCAGGGTTTTCCTCAAGGTGGAAGCCGGCATTCTCCTCAGGGTGGAAGCCAGTGCTCCACCTGCTCAGTTCTTGTTCCTCTGTGTCTTGCAGATCCCCTTGTCCACTACCTTGCTTTCTCTCCGGTGGTTGATGGCGACTTCCTCCCTGACCATCCCGAGAACCTTTTTGCCAACGCTGCTGACATTGACTACATCGCAGGGGTGAACAACATGGATGGACATTTCTTTGCCGGGATCGATTTGCCAGCAATCAACCGCCCCCTGGCGAAGATCACGCCGTAAGAAGGCAGCATGAATTGATGAGGGGTGGTAGGAGCAGGAAAGAGAGGAGGACACTCGGACCTTCAGAAAGTGTTTTGTTAAAGATAGGGAAGAGCGTAGCCTCCATATATTTCCAGACTCAATCCTCCCTGGAATAGCATGCCTTTGAGATATTTTGGCACACAACCGTCCCTATCAGTGACCGGAGCGCTAGCTACGCTAACGTATGAGCTGCTCATCCTGGACTGCTGTATATCTTAGTAGGCATGTGGGGGAGTTTTAAACTATGGTGTGTGTGTGTGTAATTGTTAACTTTGTCGTGAGTCTAAGCTCAGGAAGCAGAGTGTCCGCCTCAGCTATCTTCGGGAACCTTTCCGTTTTGTTACTGCAGGGCAGATAGAAGTAGGCTTCTAGCAACTTCAGGAAGGCCAGAAGCTCCCTTTCTTCAGCCTCGTGTGATACTTTTTTGCTTGAGCCAGTTTGGCCTAGTGATTAAGCAACCAGACTCTTATCTGGGAATACCGAGTTCGATTCCACCCTCCCTCACGAAGCCAGCTGGGTGACCTTGGGCCAGTCACAGCTCTCTTCTTGAGCTCTCACAGCCGCTTGGAGTCCCCATAAATGGGTGAGAAAAGCAGGGTAGAAAAGCCCACTCTTCTTCTTCCTCCACAAAGCCAACTGGGTGGCCTTGGGATAGTCACAACTCTCTTCTGTCACAGCCCCACCTACCTCACAGAATATCTGTTGTGGGGAGAAGAACAGAAGATTTGTCAGCCACTTTGAGTCCCCTTAAATGAGTGAGAAAAGCAGGGTAGAAAAGCCAACTCTTCTTCTTCTTCCATCTTCATTTCTTTCTAGCTGAAGGTATTTGGTCTTGCTCTAATGGTTTTACAGTTTTATACCTTTGCATCATGTTGGCTTGTTTGTTTTTATCGTCTCTCTTTTTAGGGATGAAGTTTACAATTTGCTTAAGGGCCTAACATGGGAGAAAGGTGTGAATGGAACGAACGTCGCATACTCCCTCTACACCCAGCTGTGGACTGACAGTGTCGATCAGGAAGTTGTGAAACGAACGGTGATTGATGTGGAAACAGACTACATCTTTCTGGTTCCCACCCAGAGGGCGCTTAACTTGCATTACCAAAATGCCAAGTGAGAATTCTCAGCTGCTTGCAATTATTATTATTACTGACATAAAATAACACACATACACACATGCACAGACAGGGTGGAATCCCTCCTGGAAGAACGTCTTCCTCCTCCCCTCCCCTCCTCTCTCTCTCTCCCCCCTCTCTTGCCTGAGCATGCAATCACCCAGGCAAGGGCTTCCTTTAGGCCAAAGGAGTGCCTGCAGTCATCTTTCAGGCTGGTATAGGGCTGTCGTGCGCATGAGCAGAGCCTCACTAAAATGATTAAAAGAGCAGTGAATGCCACTGCTCTTTTAATCATTTTAGCGGGGCTCTGACAGCCCCTATCCCTGCCTGACAGCCACTCAGCTGAGTGCAGGGCAGCTGTCAGGCACTCCTTTGGGCTAAAGGAAGCCCTTGCCTGGGCGTTCGTGCGCTCATGCAAGGAGGGAGGGAGATTTACTGCAGTTTTCAAGGGGATGGGTGGATTCACCTTGAACCCGCGTTGTCCTCCATTATCATGGGGATTTCCCCAGCGGCGGTGGAAACAAATGTGTCCCTAATGGGTGCCGTGGTGGAAATGGGGTCATCCGCCTCTCACCCAAATGGGTCCTTAATGGGTGCTAAAATGGGTACTAAGTGACCGTGGGAAAACACCCTTTCTCTCCTTCAGGAGCGGCAAGACATACAGCTACGTCTTTTCTCAGCTGTCGCGCATGCCAGTGTACCCCAGCTGGGTAGGGGCTGACCACGCAGATGACATTCAGTACGTCTTTGGGAAACCCTTCGCCACGCCTCTGGGCTACAGGCCACAGCACCGAACGGTCTCCAAAGCCATGATCGCATACTGGACAAACTTTGCCAGAACTGGGTAAGAGGCTTGGAAGACGGTCTAAATAAAAACTGGGGTCCATCTAGGTAGCTGCCTCACACTTATCTCAAAGGCAGGACATTGTCCTTTTAGGCTGGAATCTTCTTGAAGGACTACCTCGACCAATTTAAGCCAGAGGCAAGCAAAAATCTCTAGGGTAGGGGGCAGGAAATCTCTGTTTTGGTCCTGCAGGGCACATTTACTTATTTGGTTCATTTGGATAGGTAGCGGCACAGGAGTAATGAAGATAAACTTGGGGAAACTCTGGGAGACAGGAGAGGACCGAAGGCCCTGGCATAATAAGGTTAATGGGGTCCTGAAGAGCCAGACATGACCGAAAAACAACAGATTAAGTCTAAAAAGACTTTCGACCATATATGTCCGGCAACTCCCTGCACTCAAGACTACAATCTAAAAAGACGTGAATATAATAAACAGTTGGATGGGAGACCAGCAGGAGATCCAGGATGAAAGGAGACAAGGTGTTTTCCCACTGTCACTAGAAGTACCCATTAATGGGTACATTAATGCCATTAAGTACCCATTAATGGGTACTTAATGGGTACTTCTAGGTGACCATGGAAAAACACCCAAGGATGCACTAGGGATGTACACAAATATTCAAAATATTTGTACAAATTTGTACATTCGAATTTCTGAATTTGAACGAATACAAATATCTCAATTTATTTGTACAAATAATTTGGACATTCGTATTCATATCTGTACTGGTACTTATGCGTCTCTTACGTACCTGGGACGCATCCATACAGATGAAAGAACAGTATACATACGAGTGTATTTGTATCGAATCAAATGTTGGACATTCATTTTTTCATTACTTGGATACATTTGAATTTTTTAATATTCGATTTGTTACAAATCAAAACTCGAAAACTGCGTTCGGGCACACCCCCTCTGAGGACTGTCTGAGCAGAGAGAGCATCAGAGTTTAAGCTCTACTTTTTACTGTCCTGCTGAAACCCATGCCCCTGTAAATCAGTGCACCTTGTTTTCTTAAAGCAAAAGGGCCTTCTTGGTGTTAGCCCCTAGATTATTGAAAAGCATCCTCCCTGAGGTACTGGAGGTGTGTTAGGCTCCTTCTCTGTATATTCTCAGGAAGGTGGTGAAGACGCACCTTTTTGCCTTGGCCTTTGGCTGATGTGGTGATACTTTCCCTCCACTGCAGATAATAACTTAATATTTAGGATGTTGGCTTAATTATGCTGAATTTTAAAAAATGTTTTTACGGTTATTACGGTTTTTAAGGCATATTGTTTTGTAATCTGTTGGTTTTTAAAGGTTGTTACCCACCCTGAGACCTTCAGGTACAGGGAGGGTTAGAAATATATTTAATAAATGAATAATAAATACAGAAGTGGAGTGGCTGTTGTGGATTGAATTTGCCGCCCTCTGCTTTCTAGGCAGCTGTTGCCAATTCCAGATGCAGGTTACATCTGGCTTTTCTCTCTCCCTAGGGATCCCAATAAAGGGCATTCGGAGGTCCCCATCGCTTGGCTGCCTTACGACGATCTTCACAGCTACTACCTGGACATCAACAAAGATATCAACTATGAGTCGGTTAAACAAGGCCTGAGGGGACCTTACGTGAATTTCTGGACCGTCACCTATCACAGCCTCCCAGATGCTCCGATCACCTTGGATCTGAAGTAAAAGCATCGCAGAAGCCAAACCCCTTCCCTTGTGCAGGACTAGCGCGCCGAGTGAATAAATAAGACTTAACTCTTGCTCGTATCATGAGAGGTTTTTTTGTATTTCTCTCCTGTCTTCCCTAATGATGGCTTTTCTCAGCAGAGTTCTAGCTGTAGTTCCTACTCTAAAAACCTTATGACCGCTGGAAGATGCTGGTTTCCCTTCAAAGACAGTCTAAGCTCGTATTCTCTAATATTTAAAATTCAAAATATATAAAGGCAAAAAGGGGGCTGAGTAGTCCAGAAATCCAGAAGCCAGGAAGGAAGGACGGATGTACTGGATAGATGATAGAAGGTGGGTGGGTGGATGGATGGATGCATGAATGGATGCATGGATGGATGGGATGGGTGGGTGGGTGGATGGATGGATGGATGGATGGATGGATGGATGGATGGATGGATGGATGGATGGATGGGTGGGTGGGTGGGTGGGTGGATGGGTGGGTGGGTGGATGCATGCATGCATGCTTGGAAGTTCTTAAATATGGGAACTAAGCAAATGGGAATTTTAAAAACTGGGGGAAGAAAGTGTTAAAAATGATCTTCCAAATAATGGTTAAAAACAGACAGTTACCCAAATTATTAATGTAAGCGTTGGAATCAGTGAAATTACTTTTCTGGTATCCCACTATATACCCCTATGATTCCTTCTTCTGGAACTGACGTGTTCATTATATTTAATAAAAAATGAAAAGTTTCAATATATATATATATATGCAGAGACAGACACACAAACACAGACATACACGCATATATATGGAATTGAAAGAAAAGATGGTAATGTTATAATCTTGTTATATAGGTATAATCTTGAGCATTAGTCATTTCACCATATTAATCTACATAAAAACACAAGAAGGAAGGAAGGAAGGTCAAATATTCATCCCCAGGACAGCTTTCATAATGCATAGACCCATTCCAGTAGTAATGCGTTGATTAGAGCAATATCTACATTTTAGCTTTGTCATTGGAGACAAAGAAAAGTTGGCTTTTCTACCCCAGTTCCCCCCCCCATTTAAAGAGACTCAAGGCAGCTGACAAACCTTCTGTTCTTCCCCCCACAACAGACACCCTGTGAGGTAGGTGTGGCTGTGATTGCTCAGAAAAGAGCTGTGACTAGCCCAAGGTTACCCAGCTGACTTCATGGAGGAAGGTGGAATCAAACCCGGTATTCCCAGATAAGAGTCCGGCTCCTTAACCACTAGACCAAACTGGAGGACGTGAGATTCCCTCGAAGGGAAATTAAGTAGTGGTTCCTAATATTCCTCTGTGGATTTCTTGATCTGGGCTGCTTTGGGGTGACCATGAGCCGTCCCTTTAAAGGCGGTTGCTAGGTGCTGAGGACAACACTGCTGCCTAGCAACTTGGTGCATCGTTTCTTTTCAAGAACCAGCTGCCTCCGAAGCTGCCTGCTTGGATGCTTTGAATCTGTCCTGGTGTCCCTCTTGGTTGCCTTTCTCCCGAACAAAAGGGCTCCTTGCCAATGTCCCAGCAAGAAATCTGCCCAAACGCATCAGCCAGTCCGGCCGGGGAGAGAGCAGAAACCCAAAGAACCAGCGATTACTACCGGATCGAGGAAAACCTACCTGCCAGGTTTAACAACCCAGGTTGGTTCCACGGATACAGGTGAGGGTGTGTAGATAGGCTAGACTGAGGTCCCTTTGGCTGGTGAATTCCTAGATATTTACTTAATTTATTCAATGACCTACATCCAGTTGTTCACCCAAAGGTCCCTAGGCACTTCACAGCAATAATAAAATAAAATATACCTACAACTGGCCTAAAATATATTTAAAATATGACAGCATTTGATTTTAGGTCGCGTCCCCATGCACCCTACAGTCCGAATCGAATCTGAATTCGACACAGAGCGTCCCCACGCAAAGCCCCCAAACTGGGCTACATGCGGAACAAATTGCCCAAATCCGTGGTAAATTTACTCCCCTTGCAAACCGTTCGCGGTACAGTTCAGGAGGCAACCTGGATTATTTTGGAGGCTTGGGGACGCTTCCGGGTTATTAGGGGAGGAGATTGATGCTCACGTCATTAGCAGGCGGGTTTCACATCCTGTGCTCGCCATTCCTGTCCTGTGCATTGGGGATCGCAACTGCTGGACATTTCTAAAGATCAAACAGCGTAAAAGAACTGGTTGCCCCAGTTGGATAGGTAAAGATGCAGCAATGAGGGGGGTCTTCTGGTCCTTGCTGTCCCACGAGCCTCTTCCTGCAACCCTTATTCCACCCCCCATTCCCCGATCGCCAGCAAGCAGCTTCTGAAGTTAGAGGTGGTATTTGCAAAACCGTTTGGAATGGGTGGTATTGTTCTGACTGCCATAAATCTAGAGGGTTTCCTCAGTATCTCCCACCCCTAAATTATCTGTGAGGGCACCCCCAGTTTCGCTGGAGATAAACTAACTCCATGCAGAAAATGAATGGAGGCTGATGGGGCAAAAGCGTCAGAAAATGGAAAACCGCACACGTGCATGGAGCAGGAAGGAATAGCGTTTGCCCCTTGGATAATGAGTTTCGCGTAACTTTTATTATCATCCTCCTGCCCTATACCAAAAAGTAGGGATGTGGACGAATATTCTAAACATTCGAAATTCGATCAAATTCAACCAAATGTGGACATTCGAATCTGAATAGAATGTCTTCACATTCAAATTTAAACCTCTGAACGAACTTCGAATGTTCCAAAACATTCGTTCGAGTCAACTGAGTCATTCGAAAGTACCCATAGGTATGATATTTGTACAGACACATATGTATGCATATCATACGTATCTGTACGAATATTGCATGTATCTGTACGCATTTGCGCTTATAATACGGAACAAAAACGGGATGCATACAAAATGCGTACAGATACGTATAACACATACGAATGTTTTTGACATTCGTATCTTCAGATTCGAATGGAACATTTGAACGAAGAGATTCGAATGAATTGGATTTTAATCGGTTTTTGCTGCATTCGGATTCTACACATTCAATTCAAATTGAATTTTTAAAAAATGCAAAAAGAAAAAATTCGTGCACACCCCTACTTGAAAGTCTCAGGGCAGGTAACAAGATTTAAAATCAAATACAGATATATATTAGGTCCATATAGATATACAGGTCCATCCATCCATCCATCCATCTATCCATCCATCCATCCATCCATCCATCCATCCATCCAATATACTCATATCCATCCATCCATCCATCCATCCATCCATCCATCCATCCATCCATCCATCCACTCATATCCCTATCCATCCATCCATCCATCCATCCAATATACTCATATCCCTATCCATCCATCCATCCATCCATCCATCCATCCAATATACTCATATCCCTATCCATCCATCCATCCATCCATCCATCCATCCATCCATCCATCCATCCATCCATCCATCCATCCATCCATCCAATATACTCATATCCCTATCCATCCATCCATCCATCCATCCAATATACTCATATCCCTATCCATCCATCCATCCATCCATCCATCCATCCATCCATCCATCCATCCATCCATCCATCCATCCATCCAATATACTCATATCCCTATCCACCCATCCATCCACCCATCCACCCACCCACCCACCATCTATATATATG
Source organism: Aspidoscelis tigris stejnegeri (assembly GCA_023333525.1). Classification (NCBI taxonomy): domain Eukaryota; kingdom Metazoa; phylum Chordata; class Lepidosauria; order Squamata; family Teiidae; genus Aspidoscelis; species Aspidoscelis tigris. The sequence continues at coordinate 12,577,179 of JALMGA010000016.1, forward strand.
CAGATATTAAAGTAACAGCAGTGTCTCCAAGTGGGAAGAGAAAGTGTCTCCCCATTTAGACAATTTAGCTAAATTAGTCAGGGCAAAGAGGCTCCTCTGCACTCAGGATGTGCACGAAGATTTGACACATCCGAAATTGGATTGAATTCGTTCAAATCTCGAATCTGAACCAAACGCCTGTAAATTCAAGTTTAACCATTCGGATGGATTTTGCGTTTTCTCCTGCAGGCCGAAAGAGCCAAACCCTTTGTTCCGCACCACCAACATGGACTATGGCGCAAAACCGCCCACAGTCCACGAAATGCCGGTAAGTGTGACGGGGCCACTTCAAATTGCGCAGGCCCCAGGAGGGTTAGGAGAGCAGGGATGGCGTGCAAGGGTCGCCCCTCTACGCCCTTGCAACCCCCTGGTCTTTCCAAGGCCTCTTTTGCAAGGGCATCCCGAGAGGGAAGCAGGACCCGGTCTGCCCAGGTGTGACCCCCCTCTCCCCCTCCCTAGACCCGTGCGGGGTTCTTGGGGGTAAGGTGTGACTTCCTGTCCTTGGTTCCTTTCAGACCTGCTTCCACTCCACACCTCACTCCTTCACGGATAAGCTCATCCAGTTCGGCATGTACCGGAACCACGGAATCAACACCGCCCTGGAGAAAAGCGACGTGACCGGCCCGGATAACTTCATCACCATCTTTGACCCACTTGACTTCCACCCCAGTTACAGGACTGGGGGGCCATCCTTTTGTGACTAAAGGCCCCGGTGCCCTTCTCCCTTCCCATCCACCCATCCACCTGTCCTGCCTGTAAGGCTCAGCATTGAGAAATCATTCATGAAAGTCTCTTACGAAACACTCCGAGGTTACCTGGTTTCCAGGATCCTTTTGGGTGTTCTGGGATGGACTTTTAAAGGTGGCTTCCATCTCCACCTGGGGCAAATGGAGTAGGGTTTCTGGGTCAGGCAATAGCTGCCTTTCTCCCAAATAGCACCTACTAGATTTACATCAGCATGAACTGCCATTAAAAAGCTGAGAATAAACAACCATTTCCTGTCCCTCTTTACCCTTGGGTGGAAAAGCGCCAGCTAATGATCAGCAACTCTGGAGGTGGGGGGAGTTGGCTTTTATATCCCACATTTCCCACCCTTTAAGGTTGCTGACAAACCTTCTGTTCTTCTCCCCACAACAAACACCCTGGCTGTGAGAGCTCAAAAAGAGAGCTGTGACTAGCCCAAGGTCACCCAGCTGGCTTAATGTAGAAGACAAATTGGGTTTTGTACCCTGCTTTTCTCACCCATTTAAGGGGACTCAAAGCTGTTGACAAGCCTTTTGTTCTTCTCTCCACCACAGACACCCTGTGAGGCAGGCAGGGCTGCAAGAGCTCAGAGGTCACCCAATTACCTTTGTGGAACTGAACCAGGGGACTACTAGATAAGGCGCCTTCCAGACTTGCGGAATAAATCCACAGTTATAAGAAAAATGGCAGCTTACCTGCTGCAAAGCAATGGCATGCCATCCCCACCTGAAACGCAGCTCTGTAGCTTCCAAGAGGAAGCTGCAAGAGCTGAGTCCGGCGCGTGCTGTCATGTGGAACAAGGCAGCCAATTGGAATTGAGCTGCCCTTCCTGCTCCCACTGGCTCTTCTCCCCAGTCCATCCGGACTAGCAGGTAGATTTCTTACCTGCATTAAGCTAAGGTAAAAATTAGCAGTTACGAGGGAACAATGCGTCGCCACTAAAATCTGTTGACCGTGGTCTGTGGCGCTGCCACCGTGACAGTGCATTCCTCTGCGCACTATTAACATGTCTGGACGCACCCTAAGTTTCCGACCGTCTAAACCACAAGACCAAACCGGCTCAGTTTCCCGGTCAGTGCTAACTAGACAGGCCAGGGACCCGTTGTCCTATTTTGGGTTACATGGTAGGAAGAAATATGATGGACGGGGTAATAGAGGTAGGGAATTATGGCCGTGGGTTAAGGGCACTTGGTGATCTCTTCCATCTCTTGGTGGCAAGCAGTGACAGTTCTGTATCCATACGTACGGTGAAAACAACGGTGGCGCTTTGTTTCAGGGGACCAGAGTCATCACCCCATAGCTGGTGATAAGAGGTGATGCAACGGAAAGGAATCGAATCAGTGGTCAGCATATGGAAAGCCACCAGTTAGGCATGTGGAAGAGGGTGGATTCCTCCCTGTGGCCCCAGTTTTTTTTCTTGCAGAAAGAGCTTCATGGGAGATGGGGCCCCGAAAAACAATGGCTACAAAAGAGCACACGTAAAAGCACCGTGTGATGGATTCAGGCTGCAGAGGGCAGGAGTATTTCTTAGGCCCTTTGCAAACTTCTTCTGCAGGCTGCAAAAAGGGCGGGGAATATTTCCCGGGTTCTTTGCAATCATTGGCTGTTAGCCAGGATCTTGCTGTATATAAGCAGAGGTCCGGAGCTCCCTCTGTCTTTCTCTGAACAGATTTTGCAGTGGATTGATCCTCTAAGCTTACCCACTTGAATAGAGGAAGATCTCAGAAGCATGCCTGAGTTTTTGCAGGCATGCTGCAGGGGCTGTAGAGTCCTGGATTGAGCTAGACAGGCACCTGGAAGGCAGTTAGGAATTACTGCTGGGTTTATTCTATTTGGGCATAGAGGAGTTGGAGGCAGGAATTGTTTATTTGCTTTCAGCACAACTCTATGCTGCAGATTGGACTTTACTCGAAGCAACATTTACTTTTAAGCAACTTAAAAGACTATTGAGCAACCTTTATTCTTTGCTACCATTTATTTACTTAATTCTTTATTTATCTATCTGCTTGTAAATAATAAACAGTTGGTGCTATATTGCACTAGTGTTTATTTGGCTGCTTCAGGGAGAAGGCTTGACTATAAGCCTTTGAAGTGGGATGCCTGGGCAAAGCGGGGTGTGTGTGTGTTTAGTTCTTATACAGACACCAGCTCACTGGCAGGCAGTGGATCTGTACGGCTCTATTGCTACTTCCTGGCCTGCATTACTTTGTCAATACTGGGCACGGCAAGGGAGCAGGGGGATTGAGTCATCACACACTGGCAAGCATTTCTTGCCAGCACTAGGTGGCGCTATATACAACTGCGGAAATGCAATGTGTACCTTAACCTGTCTGAACTGATCTGCAGGCAAGGGCAACCCTCAGAGCTGTTTCAGTGCACCGTGTGTTAACAAGAAAACGCTGCTGCTTCCATTTTCACTCCTCATCATTTTGAAGGGTGCTATCTCCAACAGAGTCCTTTTCATTAGCCACAGTCCCCAATTCTGTGTTGTACTGGAGGCCAAATAGAAGGTTTTGCTGTGCACCCAGCTGGGGGGGCAAAGACAAGTTTGGTGTGATGGATAGATCGCGCTGAGGTCTCCATGGGTTCCCCAGCATTCTAAACAACTGAACTGAATTGAACTCAGTCATACGTAGCTATTGGACACACCTACTTCTGTCCACGTTCTCTCACCAGCTGGTCTTTAGAGGCATAAACACAGAAATGCCTTTCTGGACTGGACCCATGGCCCATCTAGTCCAGCATCTTCTCACGGTGGCCAGCCAGGTGCACAAGGAAGCCTACCAACAGGACTGCTCACTGCCTCCTAGCAGCTGGCCTTCAGGGGCATGAGAACTTATGGAATGCCCTGCTAGATCATACCCAGGTTGCCTTCCAAGGCATAAGAACCTAAGAACGCCCCATGGGATTGGACTTGTGGTCCATCTAGTCCACCAGCATCTTGTTCTCAGTGCCCAGCTAAGCTGCACAAGGAGGTCCACAAGAATTGGAGATTGCCTTGTTCCCAGAAGTTTGCCTACAGGAACGTATATAAGATATGCCCCTCAGATCTGGCCTTTGGTCCACCTTGTCCAGTAACCTGTTCTCTCATTGTCCAACCAGTTGCAAAATAAAGCCCACAGGGGCAAGAGTGCACAGCTTTCTCTGCTTGCAACCTCCCAACAGTTGGGTTTTCAAGGTATCTACCTCCACAGACCTGAGGCAGTCATAGAGACATCAGGGCTAGAAGTACCCACCAACAGCTTAGTCCTTTTCTAGATCTGTGTGAAGCTTTTTCTGAAGTCATCCAAGCTGGTGGCCAAGGCCACACCTCAAGTTTCTTGACTCTTCTAAGATTTGGTGACCTGGAGTCTCAGGCCCGGACAAACGTCCTCACATCACACAAGGAGGTATCCAAACTTGGCAAGTTTTATTGAAAAAGCTAATTGTGTCGCTTGTATACACCTCACACCGGTAGTGTGCTACTTTCATGGAAAATTGGTACAAAATATACCTCATGTACAGCCACGGACATGAAAATTGTTCACACACACACATCTACACACACACACACAAACCCACTCTGAGGGATGCCATCAAGATGGATAATCGCCCCAAACCGAAACACAGTTCCCTGTACCCTGCAGACTTAAAAGCTTAAGAGCTGAGGGAGAGGCAAAGTGGACTGAAAAAAGCAAGGAAGAACCTCCCTGAGGAGATCCAAATGTAGATTGTGGGGCAGGATCAAAATGGCCAACATGGTGTTGGGTCAAGTTCTGGGGAACTGCTACTCAAGCCCTGAGCCAGCCGATCTGCAGAGAAAATCCTGTCAGCCTGGAAAACCCAAACCTCCTTCCTCAAAGGCAGTAGCGAAACAGCCCGTCATTGTTAGGAGGGAGGGCAAAAGCTGCTAAGCAGAAGAGAGAACCACCATGGAAAGTCATCATCATCAAACCCCTCAAGCAGCTCTGGTTCTCCACAGGAGGCTAAAATGAAGGGAACAGGGGACATTTGTAGTGTTTACTGCCTCATAAATGAAGAAGAAAGAAACTGACAGGAAGCGTCACGCAGTGGAGCGAGAATCCTGGATGGTCCAGACGACAGGAAGATATACCACATACTTACCTTCAGGGAGTTTTCTGCTCCCTTCATAGGCAGTTTAAACCCTCATCCCTTTCAGATACGCTTTTAATTTTATTTTTGTGGAGTTTTGGACAGTCTACAGAGCTCCCTGATTCCAATCAAGACCCAGCTGAAGAATAACAGAAGATGACACCTGAGGATTCGGCCTGGAGAACTTTGAGGGACCTTCACGAAGCTCCTGAGGGAAAACCTGTGTGGATTCTGAGGGACACCCAGGCACCAAAACGTCCTTCGGTGCCGCTTTTTACACCCTCGGCCCACATCACATGCCCTGGGCCCTCTAAAATGGGAGAACTTGGCATGCGATAGTCCACACAATACTAGATGTCAATTCATTACCATCGTTGACCACACCAGAAAGAATGGATGGATACAGGCCGGGTAATCCAGCTTCCTCCAGAGAAGGCAGCTTTCAAAGCTACTTCCAAACCTATCTGATAGAAATCCTGAGGCGTCAGATCCTGTTTCTGAGATGAGGTTCAGCGGGGCAAGATGGTGGCACATTTTGACATCAGGTCCAATCCACAGCGCTAGCACCAATCACACTAGACTTTCACACATGCAGAAGGCAAAGGAGAGCCACGTTTCTGGACTTGGCAAATATCCTTCTCAAAAACGGCCCCTACTGCCTCCGTTTAGTGTTTTCCGCTTCACCGATGCAAAGTCTCTCAACTTTTTCACATTTGCCTTTTTCTTTTAGTGGTAACAGAAACCAGAAGGAAGAAGGAATCCGGCCAACGCACCAGAACTCCAGGCGGGAAACCCTTTCAAAATGGCAGTCCAGCGTTTCTTCCGCCTTTCCGCATTCACAACGTCTCTTGCAACTTAAAAACAGAAACGTGACCGCACTAATGGAATTTACACAGTGTTAGTAAAATGTACAAACCCAACCGGTCTATTTACAAGCAAATAAATACTGAGAGAGAGAAAAAATTAGTAAATTGAGTTGAAATGTCCTTTCTTTCATATTTTTTTTACCCCCCCAAAAAATCTGATTAGTTCAGACAATCCATAGACCCTAGTTCATTTTTAAAGTTTCCAGCCCATTCAGATCTTCAAAAGCCAGTGGTAGGTTCCAAAAGTTTAGAGAAACCAAGGTGGCCTTTAGAATACATGTTCTCGTCTTCTGCTCCAACCAAAGCTTTTATTTACAATCTTTCTGTTCAGAAAACTGCCTTTTTGTTCTTCTGCCTGGTAGGTAAGTCTTTAGAAAGAAACACGCCATTTTGGAAGAACGGCCTACTCCTTTCCTGGCACAAAGAACAGGACAGACAACGCTCGTGGAGAGGAGGTTCCAAAGGGGTTGCTTTCCAGTTTTGCTTCCCCGGAGGTCAAAGTGCATTTAAGGAACGATCCAGGATGAGGATTTGAGGCAGTGAGTCTGCTTGACTGTGGGAAGCCAGGGAGGGCATGCTCCATGTGCCAAGGTAGGTGTAAGCAGTCTTCGCCCACAGGCCTGTCTCCTTCCATCGCTCTGGGGTCAGAGTTGAGGCTGAGAGATTTTGAGAGACAGAGCGGATCCTGTAACAGTGTCATCCAAGTAGGCGTAGAAAGAGATTACCTAAGGAAGGTTATGGCTCCGAGTGGCCACAGGTATGTAGGTCCTTGCACCCTGGAAAGGGGGGGGGCTAAAAAAGCCCCCCCAGGTAGAAAAAAAGAAAGGTGCAAACCGAATCTAAAGGCAACAAGCTGTGGAGCACCAGGGGTGTGAGCAGAAGAGTCTTGTTGCTCAGGCTATGCGTTCCCAAGCCAGGGGCCTTCAGGTGGAGTTTTCACCTTCTCCCTCCCCAGGTGTGGCCCACCCACCCCCTAAAATGGCGGAAGATTCTGTTGGAGAGAAACAGCATCATCTCACTCAGATACCATTAAGACAGACCGGGGGGTGGGAGTGGGGCGTTAACGGAATGTGGTCTGAGCCCTGATCAGGTGAAGAACGCAAGCACCACCAAGGACTTTGGGCACAAAGTCAGAAGATGCCCTTGGGAACTTTCAGCCCCTTCTGTTTCATCCTCGGCAGGGTAGAGCTGGCTCCGTGTTTGATCTTCATGGCCTTGGAGAAGCCCCTTTTCTTGAGCACAAAATCGTAGTTGGCAGCGGAGTTCATGGCATAAAAGACGTTCGCGTTGTCCGGGATCTTCAGTTCTAGGAGAACGGGAAAAGAATCATGACTGAGCCAAATATAGCTTGCTCATGTTTTACTCCTGGATCAGGGGAGGGGTGGGGGTGGGCGAGGAAAGACTGTAATAAAGCGTACAAGCACATATCTTTATACCATGTTCAATAACGTTTTCAGTTTTCAGCAGGGTGGATTTGATTTAAATCAAACTGATTTAAATCAAACTGAATTAAATCAAACTGATTTAAATCATGATTTAAATCACGATTTAAATCACTAGTCAGTAAGGCTTGATTTAAATTAAACTTTAATAAATATTGTCCTCAAAAAGCATTTTATTTTTAAAAATCTGATTTAAATTTAATCAATTTTTTTTTATTTTAAATCATTGATTTTTATCCACCCTGGTTTTTTAGTATTTGATATTTTGTATGAATAATTTGGACGGTCATATGTGTACGGATATGTACGCATTGCATACGTGGCCGTAGGCATCTTATTAGTATCTGTACGCATCCGTACGGATACATATCGGATGAAAATGGGATGCATATGGGCGCGGATGAGATTTGTATCATCAGATACTTATTGAATATTCATACGAATAGATATGGATGTATTCATATTGGTTCAAATGCCCGGACATTTATTTTTCCTGATTCATACGAATTTGGATATTCAAATATTGCAAGGTCTTGCATTACCTTTCTCCTCCGAGATGATCTGAATAAGTTCATAGTCTTCTGGTTGATCTCCATCCAAGTTGTGCTTTGCCATGGCCTTCCGGATCACCACAGGGGTTTTGTCCTGGCTGGTAACCTGAAGTATAATGTTAGAAGATCCCCCATTTAGGCAAACATTTGCATGTGATAGCAGGTTTCCAAAGGTGGAGCTTGTCCATCACAATTCTAGTAATGCTTTTTCTTGCAGCGGTCCCCTCTGACAGAGAGTAGATGACAGCATCGTCCTCTTCTGGATCTGTGGACTAGAGAGGCCCTGCCCCTGCAAGTACAGATCAGGAGGTCCCACTTTGGTTTTCCCGCCCTTTTTGCAGCTTGCAGAAAAAGCCTGCAAAGGTTTCCTGCGCCCTGAATACGTCACAACGTGGCTCTCACCAGAATGCTTTTGTACATGTTCCCGTTGTCCACCGCCAAGCTGACCCGGATAATGCAACAGTCGTCGATTTGCTGATTGTACAGGGGGAGCGAAAGGGAGGAATAACTGGAGAGGCCCGAGACGGAGCGCTTGTGGGTACGCGAGGCAGTCACAGGCGTGGAGGAAACCGAGGACGACGAGGCACTGCTAGAGCTGGAGCCGATTCCTGATGTGTCCAAAGACGACAGAGAGGTGGATTCCCAGAACTGCAGAGCGAGGGGAGAGGAAAAGAGGACGGGTTTAAGCCCAGCAGTCAATAACGGCAAGCAAAGACTTCTTTGTGGTGGCCCCTTGGCTTTGGAATAGCCTCCCAATGGAGGTACAACCAGACGCCACCTTCACATGGTTTTTTTGGTGTCTGGTGAAAGCATACCCCTAGGTGAAAGGTTAGGATATAAGTAATATAAATAAAGTATCTCCCATGATAAAGATTTAAGAGTGGCTGCGTCCCCATACTGGGTGTCTGACACACTTTGGGTGCTGTTTGGGCATGCATGGGCTGGGCACAGGCACAAGCATGCATTTCGGGTGTCCCCATGACATTCCCAGCAACGCGAGACAGGTAAGGGGTGGGTGGGGATGGTGGCGTCCCCATGAGAACCATGCCAAATCCTGGCATGAGGGAGCAGCGCCTCCTCTCTGCCTCCTCTCTCCTCACTGGAGGTTGGACTGACGCCAGGCCAACCCTGTGCCGCATTCCTCCCTCCCTTAGTGGCACTGACAACCAGGACTGGGGTGGGAAGCATGGAAACAAGTTAAAATAGAGCTTCATTCATAAAAATAACTTTAGGAAAATTTTTAAACACCGAAAGCTGCTATGAGATTTAGCGGCAGTAGGCGCTTGAGCAGTTCTGCGCACGTCCACTCCACTGGGGACCGCGAGAACGGTTGTAAACTGAAAATCAAGCCTTTATTTAGGATCGCCTTGCAGATCGGGGAAACGGGGGTTGCAAATGGAACAGAAATCAAGCCATTATGCAGCCTGCCTTGGCATTCTTGAAACAGGGTTGGAATTACCTCCGTGGAAATGGCAGAAAATTTAAAAAAAAAGCCGTTCTTTAGCCTGCCTTTGCGATTGGCATTGTAAAAAGTCAGCGGCTGCGATCTTCAATGGATAGCTGATAGCAAGCACACCGTACCTCCCAATTATGTGAGTGCAAATCTCCTCCCCGTTAACCCGCAAGTGTCCCCATGTGCGTTCCCGGCTCACTGAGCAATGCGCACCAGTGCCCCAAACCATGCCGAGACTTTTTTTTCAGGTATCAAATTTGGCACCTTTCTGGCGTGGTTTAGGGGAGGGTTGGCACGCTTTTCGTGGACCAAATCCAAATCCCATGGGGAGAAAGCTTGCCGATCCCGCACTCGGAACCGTACCAAAGTTGCATGGAGACATGGCCAGTGTGTTTTGGGACCTCTTTTAGGTTCCCAGCGCCTTCCCCACTCCCCCATGCTGCCCAAGAAAAAGTCAAGTCTCTCCCCGGATGTGGGGCGCACCTGCCGCCTGCACCCCTGGGCGCGAGCAGGGCCCAGCGAGGCGTTCTCCTGTACCTTCTTCTCCTGACCCTCTGGGGAGTCCGGGACAAAGCTGATGTTGATCTCTTCCACGTCAGAGCTGCTTGAGCCAGCTGAGGTCACACTGACAGAGTCGGCCGTGTCCCCACCGGACAGGTAGGGACTGCACTTCAGCTGGTCAAAGGATTTGGAATGCGAGCTACCACTGGGGCACGATTCAGTGCTTGGGGCTTGGCGGCTACAAGAAGAGGACAACACGTGGGCTTTGTCAGAGAAAGGAATGAAGACAAATAGGGCGAGACAGCACTGAAGGAATTCTGGTCCGTTAAAATAAATTCAGACCTGACGGAGTGGCCCTTTTGGTGGTGGGAACCCACGAGATGGCCTTCTCTGTGGTAGCCCCCAGGTTGTCAGATCAGTGGATTTTGAAGGCGTGTTAAGTACCACCCCTCCATGTCTTGAAGCAGTTGATGAAGATGCATCTTTTTACCCACATTTCTTCTCCTTCTTTGAGGAGTTAACATTTCTACCCGTTTTTTGTTTTATTTTCATGCATTTTAATGGCGGTAACCCAACAATGGTTGAGACCTCAGAGTAACAGAGTTGTTGCCTGAGTGCCACTGAGTTGTGACCAACTCCTGATTGACTGTGTGAGCACCTTCATAGGTGCCTCTAAGGAGCTTCCTTGGCAGAGATACAGAAGTGGTTTGCCACTACCTTTTTCTGGAGGCTGGGGATCGAACCGGTATCCAGGTAGTTGGTTCTGCACTGAACCACAGCCACTCCCCCAGACACCATGAACACTTCTGTGCAGTTTTCTTGCCAGAGACAAAGCAGTGGTTTGCCATTACCTTTTTCTGGGAAGAGGCTTGGGATCGAACCGGTATCCCTCTACTCTCCAGGCAGTTGGTTCTGCCACTAAGCTACAGCTACTCCTCCAGACACCATGAGCACTTCTGTGCAGTTTTCTCGGCAGAGATACAGAAGTGGTTTGCCATTACCTTTTTCGGGGGAAAGGCTGGGGATTGAACCAGTATCCCTCTGCTCTCCAGGCAGTTTGCTCTGCCGCTGAGCTACAGCCACTCCAGAGTAAAAGACAGACAGACAGATAGATACAGGGATGGATAGATTAGCAGGCCAACGTTCTCCCACACATGTGATCTAGCAACTCGATACTTTGGGCACTCCAAGTTTCCAGAGAGGTGGATACAGAAACTCACTCGCTCCATCGCTTAATGATGCCCGTGTTTTTCTTCGCCTTCAGCGTGTTGCTGGCCGATTCAGACAGTGGTTCAATCTCGCATGAAAGACTGTAACTGAAACACACACGAGAGAGACAGAAGAACACTGAGTCTATCGTTCAAACTGACAGCAGCTCAGAGTTGGAGCAAGAAGCCAGGTGACGCCCCTTCCCCACAGGTGCTGGGACAAGAGCGCTCACAGCTGCCCAAATCAGAAAGATTATACCACCTGCAACGAAAGAGGTGTGACCCTGCTTCCTCTATTTAAAGCCTCACATTTGGCCCAGAGTTGTTGCAGACAAAGACTGTAAATCTGTAGCTCTTGGAATCCGTGACCTTGCTTTGTGATTAACAACTAACCCTTCTGCCTCTCTGATATCTTTGACCCTGGAATTCTTTGACAACATGTTAACTCTTAAGCCCCTAAGGAACTGTACTTTGGTATGGTCTCTTGCTGCTACCAAGCTTGTGCATGTTTGTGTGTGTGTGTGTGTTCGCTTCTGGACCTTGCCAACCAGAGACAGGACACTTTCTTTTTCACAAGAAAGGTGATCTAGTTCACCCTTACTTCAGGCCTGGCCAGGGGATGGAGATTAGGGACGCACAAAGTTTGGTTTGCATCTGAAAATGTGATTGAACAGGGAACACACAGCCTCGATAGTTGAACATCTCTTGCCTTCAGGATTTTTTTCTTCCTATTCAGTCCCAATGCAGGTATTCCAAACTTGTACCCATGATTTCTGGTTCTGGATTGAGGTTTATTTTATTCATTTAAGCACTGACTGTTACACAGTGTAATAACACTACCCAAAGAATTAAAAGTTTAAAACAGCATTACCTAAAAAGACCTTTGAAAACTATAAAAAACAAAGCAGCGCCAAGAAAATATAATTCTTTAGCAACTCCCTTCTGCATATTTGGCCCCTAAGCTTTGCACTGGTGAGATATAGCACCTTTCTGCACTTGGCCTTATTCTGGAAAATATCCCCGAATAGGGACCTGCTATCTGCATGCTAGTGCGGACTATGGAAGGCCCCAGGTGAGCACTACCATAGTCTGCATTAGCTTGCAGCCAGCAGAGTGCTATCTAGAGACATATTCCAGAATAGGCCAACTGCAGAAAGGGCCATAGATCGGGTCAGGAACAGTGAGACACCCTGATAGTTCTGTTGGATGTCTCAAAAGCCTTTGACACTGTCAATTTTCTCCACTGTGAGTCTCCAGACACTGTCCAGGCGCAACTCCCATCATTCAATGCCAGCATCTGAACATGCTGCCCTTCACCACAGCACCCTTCCCTGTCACGTGACCGAGGCAGGACTGGGAAGCACTTATTTTACAAGAATTCTCATTTTTTCCGAGGTGGGCGTTCTCTGATCTAAACAGGGGGAGACAAGTTCTCACCTTTCTGCTTCGCTGAGCCGCTCAACACCCTGGAACCAGGCCACAAAAGGATCCTCCTGGGTGAAGCTGTAGTTGTTGCAAGCCGACTGGAGCAGTTTGATCTGGGCGATAACTTCAAACTCCTGCAGGAAGAGGAAGGGTGAGGAAACCCCTGGATCAGAAATCACCTGCCAGGCAACCCGGTTCTCATAAAACCCCTCAGCACAGAGATGAGGGAAGGTTAGCAGCTTATTTATTTAGGATTTATATACCACAGATTTCATAAAGACCTATCTGTTTACAGATAGTATGGTATTAGTGTAGTACTATGGTAGTATATTAGTGTAGTAATAGTATAGTATTAGTATAATATTACCATAGTACTAGCATAGTATTAGTATTAGCTTAGTATTATTAGTAGTATAGTATTAGTATAGTATTTTAGTATTAGCACTAGTATTAGTACTTCAGTTACAGTATTTCAGTTTTAGTATTAGTATAGTGTAGTATATTAGCATAGTATATTAGTATAGTATTACTATAATATATTAGTATAGTACTAATATTACTTTAGCATTATTACTAGTATAGTAGTGTAGTATGAGTATTAGTACAGTATATTAGTATTAACATAGTATATTAATATTAGCATTACTATTACAGTATTACTATTTGTTTTAGTATAGTATGAGTATAAGTACTTGCATATTATAATACATTAGTATAGTACATTATAGTATAATTATTAGTATAGTATGAGTATGAGTAGCTTAATAGTATTAGTATAGCATATCTGTAGTAGCATAGTATATAAGTATTAGTATTTCAGTTTTAGTATTAGTATAGTATGAGTATGAATATAGTAGTATTAGCATAGTATATTATTAGTATTAATATTTCAGTAGTATTTCAGTTTTAGTATAGTATGAGTATGAGCATAGTATATTACTATTAGTATAGTGTATCAGTATTAGTATTTCAGTTTTAGTATAATGTTAGTATCAGTACAGTTGTACTTCCTTATGGATTGCAGTTTGGTTGTTAAAATATTCCACACTGTACAGTTGCGTCTCGTTAAACTGACCACACCAACATTCAATATACTAACATTATACCCTTGTTTTAAAAGTAGTACTGCTTTTTTAAAATGTTATTGCATCATATCCAGAGAGATTTTCAGTGCCGTCTATTATCTGGAACAAGAAATCTCACCTTCCTCCTTTTCTCAAAGTTGATCAGGCCGCCCTGAAAGAAAGAACAGAAACAGTTAACGCTCCTCAGCTACGCCACAGCCTCATTTCCATCTTGCCAGGATACAGGAGGGCCTCAGAAAGGCGGAACAGGCCCTCTGAGCAAGTGCCGCAAGATAAGAAACATCAACTTGCAGCCACATGCAGCAGGGCCTCCTCAGTGATGGCCCCAACACTTTGGAAGATTCGCCTTCTCGTTTGTCCTTAAAGCACTTATGAAAGACATTCCACTTCGCTCAGGCCTTCCCTGAGTGGACGGTTTTTCCTCCTACCTACTCAGTTTCAAATAGTGTTTTTGTATATTAGTTTGTACTTCTTTCAGTCATTTTTATCCCTGGGTTTTAAGTGCACTTCTGAACTGCTTTGGGACATTCAGCTCAAAAGCGGCACATAAATATTGAAACAACAAGAAGATCCTCACAAGGAACTTGCACCTGGTTTTATACTTTAGAAGCACTTTGTCCCTGCAACCACTCTGTGAAGTGGGCTACACTGAGAGCAATAGAGGGCTAATATGTGATTTCCTGGTGGTCTCCCATCCTGCTGTTAACAGGGCCTGATCCTACTTAGCTTATCAGGCCCTGTTAACAGCAGGATGGGAGACCACCAGGAAATCCCAGGCCCACTAAGCTAGCCTGGGAAGTTGAAAAATATCCTGGAAGAGGGCGGCACTGGCAAATCACTTTTGTTGCCAAGATAATTTCCTGAATTTTTTTCACATAATCCCTTAGAGCCACATTCCACCAAGATGTGCTGTAACTTTCAAGGGCAGGAAACATTCCTTCCTCATTAATGTTGCCCTTTTAAAGTGCCGCCAATCTCGCCGGCACAGTCCAAATGGTAAAAGAGCTTTTTAAAACATAGTCTTCTCGCTGGCATCCACTAGGGGGTGGGTTGACCACATAAATCAGCATTTAGCTACCTCCTTTTGCACAACAGACAGGCAGAAAAGGGAAACCAGTGAATTAAAAGGAAGGTGTTTGTGCCAACCGAAGAGCAAGCAATACCTACATCCAAGAAGTCCTTCATAGCTGTGTCCAGCATCACTAGGTCTGTGAGGAAGGTACCCAGGTAAGGGATAGTTCCTTGCATGACACCCTGGAAGAAGCAAAGGGCTGGTTAAGATCACTAAGGAAATGCCAACATGGCAAAACCGGCTGGGAATAATAATAATAATAATAATAATAATAATAATAATAATAATAATAATAATAATAATAATAATAATAATAATAATAATAATAATAATAATAATAATAATAATAATAATAATAATAATAATAATAATAATAATTCGCCGATACATCACTCAGTCCTAGGCGCCCAATGTCAGACTGGTTAGCACGGAGGGTTCTGTAGCATCCAATGTATGTTCGAATGTTAGATTCGTATTTAAAGATATGAATGTCGACAACATTTGTATCTGCTATAGGTATCTGGGCGCATGCCGGGAAAATCCGTACACATCCCGTATTATCCCGTACGCGTCCTGTTTTAATCCTGTATTTTAAGCACAAGATACGGATAATTTTTGGGCAGACTCGTATACGACAGATACATATCTATAAATCTGAATCATTTAAATATCTGTATTGGATTTTCAAAACTCCGTATTCAAGTTCGAATGTCGGAATTCATCAGATTCGAATAGAATATTCGAGTTTTCGAATATTTGTGTAGATCCCTCGTGTGATTTCTTCCCTTCTGTTGCAGCGTCCCTGGCCCAGACACAGAGTTCAAGCCCTTTCTCCTCTCTCAAGGCAGCATGTGCCCACAAGCACAAGACACGCCTGGCACAATCTACCCTTCCTTTCGCCACTGAACTATTATTAGCTCAGTTTGATGATTCGGAAGCTTTTGCCCCACGTGGTTTGGACGCCTGAACTGTCTGAACCGCTGAGTCAGATCAGTGCTGACTCGGCGCAACCGAAAGATAGGGCGAAAGTGCATGCCTAGTGCAGTGAGTGATAATGCATACACACCCACACCCAGAAAGAGTCACAGTTCTGCTGAAAAAAGTTAACTTCCAGTTCCGTTCAAGACATTAAGGGTTAATGAGATTAAGAAAGAGCCGAACTTAGGTGCTTTACCCGACTGATCCGGGCTCTCCCCTTCCATACCAACCATACCAACCTGCCCATGTCTCAAAATCTGTAAGGGGACAGGGCAGGATATAATGCAAATAATAAATAAATACATAAACACCTTTAATGTGATTCATAAGAAGTCCGGGTAGTGTGGGGAACACACCCACTTCCTAAAATGCATTGGTGTGGATGCACACAATGTCATCATAGAAGCTTATGTATGCATACCAACACGTGCCAACATGGGGCGCAGATGTGCTTCAGAGAATAGGTAGAGTTTCACGCACTGCTTAAGACAACCTGCGAGTCATGTAAAGGTGTCAAGGACAGCCAGAGGCCGACAGGTAAAACACCTGATCGTCCTGGGCCTTTAACTGTAGTTTATGCTTCAAAGATCTACAATTTGGCGCATCCATAGCCGATGGAAGAGCAACCAAGGTTCCACCCATCTGAGCTTGCAAAAACAGAAAAACAAACGCAGCTTTCTACAAGTTGCGCGGCGCGTTCATGTTCATCTCACCATCTCCCGCTGCTGTTGCTGCCTCTTCTGGGCTCTCTTTGGGTTGATTTCTAGCGTGGCAAACTTGGAAGTCCCCTCCTGTGTTTTTGGGAGAAGTGGTAAAAAGGAAAACGATCAAAAAGAGGTGAATCAGTGGAGAGCAGGCGAGATAAATCAATACACGTTCAGTTCTTCTGCTCCCTGGGACAAAAGTCCAAGAAACGTGTGGGCTTCAAAATGGAGACCAAGGCTTCACTGGAGGGAAGAGAGCAGCTCTGGAAATACCACTTCTGGTTTTTGTTGCCTGGGCAGCCGCTGGAGATAAGGCAAGGGAATCCCTGGGCTGGGACGACACCCTCCTGCCTGGGCGTTCCCCTCTTTATCTCCGGCTGGGGATTCCTCAGCTGCCAGGCCTGGGAGACGCCCAAGCTCTGAAGCTCAGCAGATCTCGGCGTCTGCGCAACTCTGAGCAAGCCGCCTTAACCTACTTGGCTGGAAAACCTGAAAGGGAAGGCCACCATTTCCTCACCAGCAAAGGAAAAACAAAACAAAAAAAAGAGAGAGAGAGAGAAAGGGAAACTCAGACCGGCCTACGAAGAACGTGAGCAAGAATTCCTGTGTTGCAAGGCAGCTGCCCCTGGAAAAGAATGTCAACATTCCGGGGGAGGCTGCACTTGTTGGATTTCTGTGGCTAAGGACAGCTTCACAGGCTGAGAGACGTCAACTAGGCGACCATAGTTTTTACAGATTACTTCTGTCCTTTAGGAAGGGTGGCAAAGGGCATCCTTGGACGAAACAGAGTCAGGATAGTATGGGGTCCTGGATAGAAGGGGAAGACGGTCTAAAGGTTTCTCAAGAGATTCCCCCCCCCCCATGGCAAATGTTGCTGCTTATTAATACACGACTGTGCATAAAAGGTAAAGCACATCCGAAACTAGCCTGCATACCCAAAATAGATTAAGACAATGCAGGCTGCAGGTGTCTGGGCTGTTAATGATCAATTATCGCCCTTTGCTGTCTTACTATCTGCAACAGGGCCTCTTCTGAGGTGGTGCCCAGTGGTCACCCTCTGGAATAACACCCCCCCCCCCCAGCATTTGAGAGCCATATTCTCTTTCATTCTCTAGGTGCCTATTAAAGACATTCTTCAATCAGGATTAAATACTGTTTCTAAAGTGGAACTTAGATATTTAATAACAACAACAACACTAATAGTAGTAGTAGTAGTAGCAGTAGTAGTAATAATAATGGCCCAACTAGTGATAATAATGACCAAAACCAGCATAAATATCTTGTTTGCTGTGTGTTACTGTTGTATTATGTATAATAACAATAACATTAATAATAATAAAAACAAAAAGTCTTACCTTAATAAGAAGTTCCCGACTCAACGAGTGGTTATTCTCATCTGAGAAGATTTCTGACAGTTCATGAAATGTTCGAACACTTTCTCTGTTTTGGAAGAAGACAAACCCTTGGTTTTATTTTCTGATTATCTGTTTTGTACTACGTACCGACTGTGGTTCCCTTTACACCCCACTGTAACTCTTGTCTTAAAAAAAATATATTATCCTCATACAGCTACTCCTGAAAACCATGAATTGCAAGAGTATATTCAGCACATTTGAGAACTATTACGGGCTCATCTTTCTCCATTTCCATCTCTTGTTCTATCACTGTAATATGAAGCAGGTGGGCGGGCAGGCGGGCGGACAGATGGATGGACAGATACATAGATGGACAGATACATGGATGGATGGACAGATATATGGATGGATGGATGGATGGATGGATGGATGGATGGATGGATGGATGGATAGATAGATAGATAGATAGATAGATAGATAGATAGATAGATAGATAGATGGATAGATGGATGGATGGATGGATGGATGGATGGATGGATGGACAGAAGGATAGATAGATAGATGGATAGATGGATAGATGGATAGATGGATAGATGGATAGAGAGATAGATGCATACCATGGCAAATCTTCCCTGTAAATAAAAATGTGTAGACAGACAGACAGACAGATGATAGATACCATGGTAAATCTTCCCTGTAAATAACTTTCCATCTAAGGATGACAGAAGCCCAGAGGCAGGCTCAGAAAGCCCATAGGTTCACGAAACGTGGCGAGAGATAAGAGACAAATGCCAACTACCGCGCCAAAAGCCTGTACCCCCAGGGCCTGCAAACGGTCCAGCAGACAGAGTCTCCCCTGCGGCCATTCAGCGACCTTGGGGGTACCCAAGAGAAGACCCACAGACCTTTTCCTCCTGACACTCACCGGGAGACGTCATCCCACGTCTTTTTCAGCCTGTGGACCGCGTTGCACTGCAGGGCGGACAGGATGGCACGGAGGGAAGAGAAATTTTTCAAGATCCGGCATTCCTGGGGGGGGGGGGGGACACAAGAAAGCAATTCAGCCGGCAGATGTTAAGGGGAGGGCAAAGTCCCACACGGGGGGTTACATTCCATCCGAAGGTGACGGATCGGCCATTCATTCCTTGAAGAGGTTTGCCCTATGTCCGGCCCAGCATCCCACATCTGGGCTGTGCCTATATTTTTTCTGCCAAGGGTCTGTACGAAATTTGAGAAGGTGACTGTCGCTCTGGAAGCGGATGGAGTCCCTGGAAAGCCGAGGGTCACGAGTTCAACCCCCGGCATCTCCCCAGAAGGAGGGAATGGTGAACCACGAGGATTTCCACGATTCTAGGCCATGACCTAGATTCTGTTCTGAATCAGTGGTCCTTTGCAACAAGAAGAGGTGAAATTTGCATGCCCTGCAGCACAAATTACCATCACGGAGGTGAACTGAAATTTAAAATCTGCATTGATTTTCCTGGCTTTACGTGGAACACCACGGGGCTTTCTGAAGGTTTGAACGAGAGATGAATTACAAACCAAGGGGTCCCAGGGATCTTTAAGAAAGCATTAGACAAATCCATGGGTGACAGATGTGTTGATGGTTACTGGAATGGATGCCTTAGTCCATCTTTCAGGCTGGGGGTGGGGGGGACAAGCAGGATATTTCTAAGGCCATTTGCTGGGATTCGAGAGCAGGAGAAGGTTTGTCCTTGTCTCTGCTTGAGGCGCCCATGGGCCTCTGTGGGCGTGTCCCCATAGGGGCTAAAATCTGGGTGGATTCAGATTCAGCATTGGGGGTCCCCATTTAAATCCCCCAAAGCTCCAAATCCACTCTGGATTTTCCAGCCCTGTCCCCATGCAAGTTTTCTTTCCCTGGATTTTCCGGGGGAAATGCGGGGAAATAAAACCCATTTAAACAGGGGTTTTCCGGCTGACACGGGTTAAAGCCAAGCGAAGGAGGATAGTCGGCGGCCAGGTGAGTGAGTGAGTGAGGGTGTGTGTGGAGGGGAGGCGCTACCTCCCGCTCACTTACCTGGCCGCCGGCTGTCCACCTTTGCAAACGGGGAAGGGGAGGAAATTCACGGGCGAACAGCTTACCCGAGCGACTTCTATCCAGCGTTCCACCACCTTTGCCCTCTGCTGAGGCCTCAACGTCCGGTCCCCGAGGCAGGTGGCGATGACGCAGTTGGTGACCCTGTTGAACTGAGAGACGGTGGCGCGGATGGTGGGCGCGAGGTGTTCTTTGCCCTTCTTGTCCCGCTGGGACCAAATGCACCCCAGGCAGTGGTAGGGAACCACCTTCTTGAAGAGTTCCTGAAACGGGGAGGCACCAAGACCAGGGTCATTGCGGGTGAGGTGGGGAACGGCCACCAAAATGGCGGACGGCGACCAACGCTCTAAACGAGGCAGCTCGACCCCCTCAGGGCCAACGGGCGTGGACGGAACCGGAGGCACTCACCGCGTCCATGAGCGTGAACTGTTCGGCCACCATCTCGGGGGAGAAGGAGAGGAAATCCGGCTTGCCCTCAATCAACGCACTCTCTTCCTCTAGCCTCAACGTGCAGCTGGTTTGATCCACTGCTGGAAGAGAAACAGAGAACAAAATGGCAGGCCACTGTGTGCGACGGGATGCTGGACTAGATGGGCTGTGGCCTGATCCAGCAGGGCTCCTCTGAGGTTCTTATGGACTAGATAGGCCATGGCCCGATCCAGCAGGGCTCCTCTTAGGTTCTTGTGGACTAGACGGGCTGTGGCCCCTCTCTTAGGTTCATATGAGACCTCACCTGGCCAGATCGAAGCAAAGCAGGAACCCTACCTACAATGAGCTCCAAAATTTAATTTAACATGTAATATTTCCAATCCATTTCATTAGAAATTCTCAGAAGAGAGAGCTGTGGCTAGCCCAAGGTCACCCAGCTTCCTTCGTGGAGGAGGGCGGAATCAAACCTGGTGTTCCCAGATAAGAATCCGGCTCCCTAGCCACTAGACCAAACTGGCCCACGTTCTGCTTAATCTGTTGTGATTCTCAGGTCTTCGCCTTCCCAAAGGGACACTCCGGGTGCCAGAATCCAAGATCCAGCCCTCACCATCCACTTCCACCTCTGTCCGCTCCTGCTGCTGGAACTGCGTGAAGAGGATGCGTGCCCGGCGCTCTAAGTCCGACCCGGGGATGTTGAGGCGCACGTAAATGATAAGCTGCTTGAGGCAGGCGTAATCGGGGGGCTTCCGGAAGTCTTCGGAGTACTGATCCAGCCAGGCCCCCAGGATGGACGAGATGGTGCTGAACAAGGAGAGGAAGACAAGGGTGAAGGTTGGGTGGGTTCGGTTTCCTGAACAGGAAGGAGCAGAAAAGACTGTCTTGGCTTTTATACCCCACTTTCCTCATCCATTTCAGGGGACTCAAAGCGGCTGACAAACCTTCTGTTCTCCTCCCTACAACAGTACACCCTGTGAGGTAGGTGGGGCTGTGAGAGCTCAGAAGAGAGCTGCGACTAGCCCAAGGTCACCCAGCTGGGTTTGAGGAGGAAAAAGAATTGTTGGCTTTTATACCCCACTTTTTTCACCCATTTAAGGGGACTCAAAGTGGCTGGCAAACCTTCTGTTCTTCTCCCCACAACAGAACACCCTGTGAGGTGCGTGGGGCTGTGAGAGCTCAGAAGACAGCTGCGACTAGCCCAAGGTCACCCAGCTGGGTTTGTGGAGGAAAAAGAAGAGTTGGCTTTTATACCCCACTTTTCTCACCCATTTAAGGGGAATCAAAGTGGCTGGCAAACCTTCTGTTCTTCTCCCCACAACAGAACACCCTGTGAGGTACGTGGGGCTGCGAGAGCTCAGAAGAGAGCTGCGACTAGCCCAAGGTCACCCAGCTGGGTTTGTGGAGGAAAAAGAAGAAGAGTTGGCTTTTCTACCCCATTTTTCTCACCCATTTAAGGGAACTCAAAGCAGCCGGCAAGCCTTCTGTTCTTCCCCCCACAACAGAACACCCTGGGTGGGGTGGTGAGAGCTGTGACCAGCCCAAGGGCACCCAGCTGGCTTTGTGGGGGAGCACAGAATCAAACCGGATATTCCCAGATGAGAGGGAAACCCTCCCTGTTGACCATCCGCAGATCCCTGCCCTCGGCAGGTGACTGGTCTGGATGGCCTTAAGTGACCTCACAGTTCACCCAGGTCTTACTTTTTCAGTTCCTGCCTCTCGTCCACAGCGTGCCTGGGATGGTCTCCGTTGACCTGAAGGTGAAGTTTCCCGTATCTGTGGATCAAAATGAATCTATTAGCTTCCCGTACCTATATCTCTCCACGGCGCTAAGCAGGCACCTCCGGGAACTGTCATATGTGGTCATTTCCATTTTTGCTAAAAATCCATTTGCAGGGATGACCTGAAATAATATCCTCTTTCTTAGTGCATTTCTGCCAACTGCAGGACTTGCCTGGGTCTATCCAAGTCTTGTTCTAGGGTCTGTGGTGGGCCATTTTGCTACTAAACCTCTGATCAGAACATTGGATACAGAAGTATATCTGCCCGCCTTCCTTCCTATCTCCGAAGCGACAAGATATCTTATACTGAGAGGAGTTGTGCAAAATAAGAAATGAACTGAAGACCTTAAATACCTGCTTTTTGCTGTTGGCCAGATAACAAACGATCTGCATTATCTATGCAGCACGGGGTTTTTATTATTTTCACCTAAAGTAGTCTCCTTTTGAGAGTGACAAACATGTTTTCAAAGACCTGGTTTTTTCCCTCAATGCACCTTTAAAGGTTTTTAATTGTTTGGTCAAGATCTTTAAGAACCTCATTTTAATTTGCACGTAATATTATTTTCATTAAGAGTGTCCCTGCTCCCTCCCACACCATTTTCCTTTTGCATCTTGTCTGCTTAGACTGTAAGCCTGAGGGCAGGGAATGTCTAAGATTAATATAATATTAAGACTATTAAGATTAATATTATGATTAATATAATATTAATTGAGACCTCTGGGTATAGGGCGGGATAGAAATACAAATAAATACATAAATACTGTTCTGAGGACAATCAGACCCCTACAAATGGATGGATGGATGGATGGATGGATGGATGGATGGATGGATGGATGGATGCTGTTCTGAGGACAGTCGGACCCCTGTATCCATTTTGGGGATGTGTTCCAGCTCCTACCACGGTTAACCAAAACGCTCCACAGACTCCGGAATAGGCTTTCCGGTTCCGGGTGCTTTTCCCTTATGGCGTCCGAGGGGTTGGGGTGGGGCTCATCTGGTCGAATCAGAGGATATGGGCTCCTCCTGGATGCCATGGGAGGAGAACAAGGTGACGTATTTACCTGTTCAGGAGCAGGTCAAGGACTTGCTTGGTGGTAGCAAAGGCCCGGTAGGTGCAGAGGAAGATGGTGACGTAGGTGGAGTCATTGCCCTTGAAGGCTGACACCAGGTACTCCACCAGCTTCTCCAGGGTCCCAGCTTTGATGGTCCGCACTTTACAGGTCTCATAAAGGTTTAAGGCAGACTCATTCTCGAACTGCAGAGAGAGAGAGAGAGAGAGAGAAAGATCACCGTGTGAGTGATGGCCACTTTGCCCTCACTCTCCTCTCTCTTCATGCGTCACGTCCAGCGCCAGACCACAGCACTGTGGCCATGGATCAATCCCACTATCAATCGCTTATAAACAGTTTATAATCTGCTCCACGAGCCTTTTCAGAACCGAGGGAAAGGATAAAAAACATTGCATATTTTTTTTAAAAAAATACATTAAAGTTGTCATTGGTGTTGCTTGCATTCTTATCCCGCCCTGTAGCAAAAGATCCCAGTACAGGTAACAAGATTTAAAACCATACATATAGATATATAAGCAGCAACAGTATACTTTAAAACCGCCACAGGGTCTGTAAAGAGGGAAGAAACAATATATTCCCATTCAACCAAAGTCCAGGGCAAAGAGGTGTGTCTTCACTGCCTTCCTAAACGTGTACAGTGAAGGAGATAGACGCACCTCAAGGGGGAGATGGTTCCACACCCTGGGGGCCACCACTGAGAAGCCCCTCTCCCGGGTGCCCTCTCATTTTGCTGCTGAGGGTGGTGGGACAACCAGGAGGGCCTCCCCTCCAGATCTGATATGGGAGGAGGCACTCCTTTACATATTTGAGGCCCAAGTTGGCACCTTGAACTGGGCTTGGTGGCAAACTGGCAGCCAGTGGAACTCTTTTAATTCTGCCTTTCCCCACCCAAAATAACACAGCATGCTCTTGGCGTCCACAGGGGGCTCTCACTCAAAACACAGACCAGAAGTGTGAAATAAACGAGCCAAACAAATCTATGCATCATTACAATAGCGGCCATTTCAAAGGAGCAAGCCACTTCCGCGATGCCCTTCCGAGACAAAAGCGTAGCAAAGGGACGCCCCAAAAAGGGTCGGGGTCTCTGCTTACGCCACAGGAAAGCGGCACCCGGACCGTGACAGGGGCAGACAGCCGGAAAATACAGCTAATAATAGAAAAATTCTCCCACTGCATTCCCTTATCGCGCCTCCACGCCTCCTTGCCTCGATAACAGAGGGTGCAGGATGCATTAGTGACAGTTTGTCTGAAGGTAAATGGCACGTAAAGTGTGCCAGCGTGACAGAAGACGGGATGCCAGCGTCTTCCCTTCTGAAAAGAAGAAGAAAGAAGAGCTGGCTTTTCTACCTGGCTTTTCCCACCCACTTAAGGGGACTCAAAGCGGCTGACGAACCTTCTGTTCTTCTCAGAACAGAATGGGGCTGTGAGAGCTCAGCTGTGACTAGCCCAAGGTCACCCAGCTGGCTTCATGGGGGGGGGGAGGACCGAATTGAACCCGGTATTCCCAGATAAGAGTCCAGCTCCCTAACCCCTAGACCAGACTGGCCCTGGAAAAGGAAAAGTCTCTGTCCGCTGTGTCGCGTGGAGCTGCATCTCTGCACACAAAGCCCTCGGTGGACACAGAAGGCGTGCAAGAATGCAATTTTTGGGATTCGATTCAATTCACATAGTGGAAAATCCAGTTCGATTTAAATCGGTTAACTACAAATTTAAGCAAACCCAATTCGAATCGAGCAAATTTGAATCTATTTGTTTGAATTTTTCATTCGAATTTGCACTTACAAATGTCGACAACATTCGTAGAGTCCTGTACGCATTTTCCACAGGTCTGCACACATCTGTATGCAACAGTACAGATCCATATGCATCCCGTAGTTATGCTGTATGCAACCCGTTTTCATCCCATACGGATGTGTACAAATGTGTACGGATGCGGAAGCCCGTACTCATGTGATCGTCTGAATAATTTGAACGAATAGATCCGAAATTCAAAATTTGAATCAAAGCTTTAAATGTGAATTTAAGGGCATTCGAGTCAAATTCGAATGTCAAAATCTGGCCGATTTGATCGAATTTTGAATGCATTCAAATATTCGCTTTGAGTCCCCTTAAATGGGTGAGAAAAACGGGGTAGAAAAGCCAACTCTTCTTCTTCCTCTCCTTGAAGCCAGCTAGGTGCTCTTGGGCTAGTCACAGTTCTCTTTCTGAGCTATCACAGCCTCACCTACCTCCCAGGGCAGGGAGAAGAACAAAAGGTTTGTCAGCTGCTTTGAATCCCCTTAAACGGGTGAGAAAAACGGGGTAGAAAAGCCGACTCTTCTCCTTCCTGCCTGTCTCTCCAACCTGGATGAAGTAGCGACGCTGGTCGTCCATGAATTAAGAGGAGCTCTGCTGGATCTGGCCATAGCCCGGCAACCTGTGGCCCACCCATTGCTTCTGGGCATCTCAAGCAGAAGATGAAGGCAAAACTCTCAGCTGTTTAGAGGCCTCCTGCTTGTCTCTCCGACCTGGAGACGGTACCTGGGCACCCATCCTAGCACCCTGCGATACCCATGTCCTCCTGGCATTAAGGCCAGACCCGCTCACGCCCATGTCCATGCTCCGCAAGCGGCTCCAAGGCGTACTCACCCCTAGCCACCTCTGTCCTTTGTTGGCCGTGTGATGCAGCTGAACCTTCCGGAGCGAAATGCTATAAATTACGCCATCTTCGACCTCTTCTCCAATCTCCTGGGTGGAGCTCTGGAGGTGAGACAAAGAAGAGAACGCGGGAAGGATTAAAACACTGGCCCGTAAACTCACACCCCTGGCCGTCCGCTCGGCTGTTTGGAAGCAATACACCGAAGAGGGCGAAGGAAAATGCGAACCGGGTAAAGCGCATCGCGGCGCCCAGCGCACCGCCTCCCGCCCTGCCGGCAGCTCCCAAAAAGCAGGCTACACCATGCTCTGAACCTCCCGATCAAACCACCACCAGCCATCCTGAAGTCTGAGCTAACGGCTCTGAGTTCGAACGGCCAACAGCCTCCGGTACGCAACGGAACGTTCTTTCGCCGCGTTACTATGGCGCAACCAAGAAAACGATGCGCCTTTGAAAATGCCCCGCATTCCGAATAACTGAAACCAGGGCCTTCCTGGAGGATGGCTGTTTTTCCCTTTTAAAAGAGGGTTAGACTCGTAACCCGCAGGTCTAAGCCCACCGTCAAGGTGAAGGCAACCGTGGGTGTCTTTCCACCGCGATCCTTTGATCCAGATCTAAAGAATAGGTACATTCCAATGGCCGCATCCCCATTATAAGCTTAATTCGGTTTCCCTAAACCGAAATAATAGAACCGGATGCAAACGCGAATTTGCCTGTTCCCATTACTTTAAACTTAATCGCGTTCGATCCGGATTCTGAGGATCGTACGTGGCGTACGTGACTCAAGTGGCTACTTTCTAAAAGCCGCTTTTCGGGGCTGCCCTGCCCTCTTCCTCCTGGCATGAACACGCAACCCAAAATGGACCCCTTCATGGAGCCTGGCTGGGTAGCTGCCGCTTGCCTGGATGGAGGAAAACCGGCAGCGGGCAGGCAGCGATTCTCCCCATTGCCCAGGGCACACAGCAGCAGCGGCAACTCAAGCAAGGGGGCTTTAAACATTCACACATCTCCCAGAACCTGCCTCTGCTTTCCTTTCCCCTTTAAAGGTCAGAACTCCAAAGAGCTAGAATGGCACAAAATTGCAACCATTGTTATCAGGTGTGAAGTGGTTGGATCGCTACAGTGTAGCAGCTGCTGTGTAGGTTGGATTTTTACACTGAAATCACTGTCTTTGGAAGCGCCAGTGGAAACAAATGTGTCCCAAATGGGTGCCATAGTGGAAATGGGGCCATCCGGCTCACACCCAAATGGGTCCTTAATGGGTGCAAAAATGGGTACTTTCTGACAATGGAAAAACACCCTGGAAAGTATTCACTCAGCCTCACCTGTGTGGAATACTAGGCACGAGGGGATTTGTGGAAAGACAGCCGGACTCTTATCTGGGAATACTGGGTTTGATTCCACTTTCCCCCATGAAGCCAGCTGGGTGGCCTTGGGCTAGTCACAGCTCTGTTTCTGAGCCCTCACAGCCCCACCTACCTCACAGGGTGAGAGAGCTCAGGAGAGAGCTGTGACTACCCCAAGGTCACTCGGCTGGCTTGATGGAGGAAGTAGTGTTGGCTTTTCTAACCCATTTAAGGGGACTCAAAGCAGCTGACAAACCTTCCATTCTTCTCCTCACAACAGAATGCCCTATAAGGTGGGTGGGGCTGTGAGAGCTCAGAAGGGAGCTGTGACTAGCCCAAGGTCACCCAGCTGGCTTCATGGGGGAGGGCGTAATCAACCCTGGTATTCCCAGATAAGAATCCAGCTCCCTAACCACTAGACCAAACTGCCTCACCAGCTCACCAAGCTACCGGAGTGCCGTGCAAATACAGCCCTTAATTCGCAGGGAGGTTACATCGATGGCATGGGAACCTATCAAAGCCACCGTGGGGGATTATGTGTTTGCTTCCTTGTTTATCTAACCCAGGTCAGCTATTCACCTTGGCACGTTTTTTTGGGGTGATAAAAACAGCACACCTAATCCAACCCTGCGGAGTTGGGGGGGGGGGTCACATATGGGCTGAACAAACAGGATAGACCCAACCCCTGGGACAGAGGCCAATCTCTGCTGGGCAGAATTCCAGCCTGCACATGGAGATGGCCACAGAAGAGGAAATAATTTCCTTAATGTGCCTCCCCCTCTCCTCTACCAGAGACGGAGGCTGCATCTACACAAGGGCGTCTGGCCTTCGATCTGTGACGAACTTGAATGTTAGAAAATCCGTATTTGTTCGAAGAGACCCCCTTCGAACGTGGCAGGATTCTATTCGATACGAATGCATCTGACACCAATGCACACATATCTGCTACATGTCCCTAATTTAACAACTGTACGAACTGTTCACACAAACGTTCTGAAACATTCATATTCACACGAACGCTAACGTACAACTGTATTTAACATTCAATTCACGTGCAAATGTCCGAATTCGTACGAATTCGTACGGATAACGAATGTTATGAATATTCACGCACATCCTGAGTCCCGGCTTGTTTATACCATGTAGGTGAATGTGCAGGCGTCACACACGATCCACGGATCCTCGTCGCAGCGCATTTTCAGATTAAATGGATGAGAAAAGCAGGGTGCAAAAGCTAACTCTTCTTTTCCTACACAAAGCCAGCCGGGTGACCTTGGGCTAGTCACTGCTGTCTTTCGGAACCCTCACAGCCCCACCGACCTCCCAGGGTGTCTGTTGTGGGGGGAAGAACAGAAGGTTTGTTAGCAGCTTTGAGTCCCCTTAAATGGGTGAGAAAAGCGGGGTAGAAAAGACAACTCTTCTTCTTCTTCTTCTCTGTACACATTTGCACTTATAATACGGAACGAAAACGGGATAAAACGGGATGTATATGAAACGCGTACAGATACATATAACACATACGCATGTTGTATCTTCAGATTCAAATCCAGATTCAAACATATTAGATTCGAATCGGCTTCCGTTGCATCCGGATTCTAAACGTTCAAATCGAACCAAATGTTTCGGCGTTCGATTCGGCTCGAATTCTAATGCAAATCCACCCACCCACCCACCCATTTTGCATTTCCTGATTGCGCAGAAAAGCAGACGCAGCAGCCAGGAATGGAAAGTTGACGCCGCGGTTTCGGCTTCACCTCTCCAACTCACGAGGAAAAGGGGGGGAAACCTCCGCTTGCCCAAGACCCGGATTTCTGGCTTCCTTCCCCTTTCTAAGAAACCTGCTCCGCTCATTCATGATTTTTTTTTGCTGCTGGAGGAGAACACAGAGTTCCAGAATTGAAACGTTAGCAACTCTGAGCGCCTGGGACCCAGCGCTGACCTTGAATTTTTAATATTATTACTAATATTTTTATTTTTTTTTAAAAAAAGAGGGAATTTGTGCTTAGCAGCTGCTCTGTCTCCTCCACCTTTTTTCCTGCTGAAAGTGCATGTTCCCAGCTTTTCACATGTTTCCCAGAAATGGAGCGAGCAAAACAAACCTAGAACAGGAGGCAGTGGCTAGAAGCCTGGAAGAAGCACCTGAAATAATATTTCCAAACTCGGGGGGTGGGTGGGTGTTGCGGCACCGATGAAGACCGCCCACGGACGCTTCCCACCAAAGGCAGAATTCAGAAAGATAATCTTGTTTTTGTTGCTGAAGACGATTAAGGGGGGAAGTTGCAGGTTTATCTGGCTGTCGGGCCGGCTAGATAAGCCTGGACGAGAGACGAGCCAAACGGTTCGGTCAGTTGGTTCCCAGTTCGCAGCGAACTGGGTGGCGGAAGCAAATCTGAACCCAACGGCTTGTTCACACTTGGCTGTATTTTGGAGTACAGCTCAGGGCAGGGGTCTGCTGTCCACATGCAGGCATCACAGGGGGCGGCCTATAGACTGGACTAGCATGTGGACAGCAGACCCCTATTCTGGGATATAATCAGGAATAAAGCCAAGTGAAAGTACGCCAAATGATAGCTAGTTCAATTAAGCCTAAGCCACTAAATTTGAGTTTGTGCACATCTCTAGCCTAGGGACAGTTTTAGATGCCAGCGCTCCACTTTAAGCATTGGATAGAGTTTTACTTACAGAATAATAAGAAGAGTTGGCTTTTCTACCCTACTTTTCTCAACCATATAAGGAGACTCAAAACAGCTGACAAAGCTCCTCTTCTTCTCCCACAACAGAACAGCCTGTGAGGTAGGTGGGGCTGTGAGAGCTCAGAAGAGAGCTGTGACTAGCCCAAGGTCACCCAGCGATGAATCCAAGAGCATTCCTGAGCCACACACCTGATTTTTCTGGGGCAAAACAACCCCACTAAGAATTGGGCACCCCTTAACTTCCGCGACTCAGGATATCTTGTAGAACAGTGGTTAGAGCACCAAGCTAAGACGTAAGAGGCTCCGAGTTCAAAGCCCTACTAGATCACAAACATTCATTATGTAACTTTAGGCTTGTACTGCCTAAAATACCTCATTAAGTTGCTGTGGGTATAAAATGAGGAAAACGATCTTTGGAAGACTTGAGTTCTTTTTTTGGGGGGGGGGGAGGAGAACCTGGGATATAAATATTGAAGAACAGTTTAGCAGCACATTAAAAATTCTAGCCGAGACAAACTAGCCACGCTGAAATTGCTCTGCTGAGATCACCTGTGCCAAAAGCAAGAGACGCTGCATTAATTTTTATCAGACTCGAAGCTGGAAATCTAGCTTCTCAAGGCATCCATTCTTGCAGAAAGGCAATCAACTTGCAGTTATTAGATCCATGCAAAAACCATCAAGAATTAAAAGTCGACACTCGGATCTATCTTGTGCTCAAAGCACTTTTCTTTGTCATTTTAAGTCAAGGGTTTCCCTCCCGGCCCCTTTCCCTTCCTGACTCAAAAGTGTTTGCCAAAGCAATTATCCACTTGCGCAAAGTGACTGCGCAATTTCTCCTGGAGAACTTAATAGCCCATCTCAAGGTGGGAAAAGTTCACCTTGGAGGGTTCTGCCCAAGCAATGAATCAAACGCGCCAGGGAAGAAAAGCTCTTAGCTCCTCCAGCGCATAGGCCATTGCACAAACATGCCCTGAAGCCCTGCAGCTGGAAACTTTAGCTGGCAGGGGGCATTTTGGAAGAAGAAGTGAGGAAGGAGTGTGAGAAATACAGCCAAACCAGAAGACATGAAAAATAAAAGCAGCTTAGAGGCAACGTTGTTTCGTAGTCGAAAAGTTCATGTCAAACCGAACGTGAAATGGTTTGCAGATCCAGAAATTCAATTGAACCAAACCTGCTTTTGCCCTTAAAAAGGGATTTTCTTTTCCAATGGGAAAAAAAAAAGTTTGTTTGTTTGTTTCTGAACATGTTCAAAAATGAACATGAGCAACCCTTTTGTTCAGTTCGATGGTTCGACATCGAACCCCAGTTTGACAGCAGACCAGATACGCTGGTCGCAATTACGGACCTCCCTGGTTTCCATCTGAGCTCTAGTCCACATTTTAAAAGTGAGTTTCCTGGCCTTGAATGTGGATGCTAAGCAGATGCAAGGAGCCCAAAGTGGGGTTCGAGCCACTTATTTTACATGGTGTATAGATGCAGCCTGAGATACCATGGACTTAAAGGCAGCAGATATCTTATTTCACAGCACCGCTGATTTATTGATAGTTTAGGTCTTCCTTATTTAGTGCAATTAATTTATATAGGCTGAAGAAGGAGAAGAGTTGGCTTATCTGTGAGCCAGTTTGTTCTAGCAGTTAGGGTGCCGGACTCTTGTCTGGGAATACTGGGTTTCATTCCGGACTCCTCCATGAAGCCAGCTGGGTGACCTTGGGCTAGTCACAGCTCTCTTTTGAGCTCTCAAAGCATCACCTACCTCACAGGGCCTTCTCTTGTGGGGAGAAGAAGGGAAGGTTTGTCAGCCACTTTTGAGTCCCCTTAATGGGTGAGAAAAGCGGGGTAGAAATCCAACTCTTCTTCTTCCACCCCACTTTTCCAACCCATTTAAGGGGACTCAAAGTGGCTGGCAAACCTTCTGTTCTTCTCCCCACAACAGAACACCCTGTGAGGTTGGTGGGGCTGTGAGAGCTCAGAAGAGAGCTGTGACTAGCCCAAGGCCACCCAGCTGGCTTTGTGGAGGAGGGCAGAATCAAACCTGGTATTCCCAGAGAAGAGTCTGGCTCCCTAAGCACTAGACCAAACTGGCTCTCATCTTTAGAGGGCGATCAACTTACATTATTAGACTACTACCCACCCTGGTTCCCACATTAGCACAGGTGATGGTGACTTTCCTAAAAACACCATGTTGCACAAGGGACACTGATGCACTTTTTTTAATGGAGGTCTAGTTCATCCAAGGACACCCCCCCCCCAAAGACCGTGGTGTCCAGTCCAAACCTACCAACTGTTTACCTACATTCGCTCCGCGTCTCCTTAAGCCCCACAAGGCACAAGGAAATCGGCTCCAAAGTGCAATTTGGTGACATGGCAACTCTAACTAACAAACAAACGCACACAACACACAGGACCTTGAACCCACAGGTGGCGGCTGGAGAAATCTCAGCACTGGCAGCAATTTGGAGACAGTTCTCCAAAGGGCACGTGCAGGGAGCGGAGAGCAGGTGAAGGTTTTGCCTTCATCTTCCGCTTGAGGTGCCCAGGAGCGAAAGGTGGGCCACCGTGGGAGATGGGGTGCTGGACTAGATGGGCTGTGGCCTGATTTAGCAGAGCTCCTCTTTATGAATGGAGAACAGGTGTACCAATGGCTAGGGAATGGATGCCCACGTACCACCTCCAGGTTGGAGAGACAGGGATTCAAGAGCAATGAAGGTTTTGCCTGCCTCTTCTGCTTGAGATGCCCAGAAGCAACTGTTGGGTCAACGTGTGAGATGGGATGCTGGACCAGATGAGCTGTGGCCTGATCCAGCAGGGCTCCTCTGAGGTCTTTATGGACCAGATGGGCTGTGTCCTGATCCACAGGGCTCCCTTGTGTTCTTATGGACTAGATGGGCCGTGGCCTGATCCAGCAGGGCTCCTCTGAGGTCCTTATGGACTAGATGGGCTAGTGGGCCACTGTGTGAGATGGGATGCTGGACTAGATGGGCTGTGACAGTCCTAATTTTATGTTCTTATGGAAGCCAACTAGACCTCACCTTTTAGGACTCCAGCGTTCAAATCAACACAGTGAAGGTGAATGGTAAATAGGAAATAGAGCCTTGTTTTTTAAAAAGTATGTCTAGGTATTTTTAGCTTGTACCACCAATTTTAGGGACTACTCCTGATAACTTCAAGGACATATTCATCCTTAACAGTTGTCCGGATGGATGGATGGATGGATGGATGGATGGATGGATGGATGGATGGATGGATGGATGGATGGATGGATGGATGGATGGATGGATGGATGGATGGATGGATGTTGCTATTTCTCCAGGGAGGGGATTCAACCCTTCAATCCTCTGCTTTTCAGGCGGCTCATATCCAAGGATCCATTGATGCAAGACTCCACAGAATAAATATCCTTTAACTTCCCTGTCTCCTATTATATTTTTTCCTACTGTTTGAATTTTCTTATATTCGTTTAGTTACATCATGGCCAATATCTTGGAAAATTAAGGGGAAGAATAAGTCTCATTTGTAGCATTTTGGTGGCTGCTATTACATGTTCCAGGTCTCTGCAGAGAACCTAAACTTCTGGATAGAGCTGTGATACCCATCTGCAGAGGAATTTGCTCTTGGAAGAGTCAAAAGCTTAGGAAAGAAGGTGATTTTAAGCTTGGGCAAGATCATGAAATACTAAGGTTACCGCCGTGCCAAAAAGGAATGGGATTTGGGGCGTTTCACGTTGTGATGTACGGCCGTGAAAACTGGACGCTGTGAAAACGCAAGGCCTTTGCATGACAGATCTGGAGCGCATTACTACGACCGGAAGAATGATTTGATTGCTTCTGGATGAGCTAAAACTCAAGCGCTCCCCTGAGGCGGCTACCTCGTGGAGTCATAGGATAGGGCTTTGTGTTAGGGGCAAATGAAGGCCTGGAAGCAGTGTTATCCTTGGCACGCCTGCAGGAAACAGAGAAAGAGGAAGAAGACAAGGGGAAAGGTGGACAGATAGGGCCAACAGATTATTGGAATGTCCCTGGACGAGTTACAAAGTATTACTGAAACACTCATCGTGATTTAAAGCAAATGTTATTCTACCTGGCCAACAAATAAGAAGAAGAGTTGGCTTTTCTATCCCACTTTTCTCACCCATTTAAGGGGACTCAGAACTGCTGACAAACCTTCTATTCTTCTCCCCTCAACAGACAGCCTGTGAGGGGAGAAGAATATATATGATGAATATATTAAGGATGAATATATGAAAGGCAGCCTGTGAGAAAGAGAGCTGTGACTAGCCCACGGTCACCCAGGTGGCTTTGTGGAGGAAGAATAAGAAGAGTTGGATTTTATACTGTTTTTCTCACTCATTTAAGGGGACTCAAAGCTGCTGACAGACCTTCTGTTCTCCCCACAACACCCAATGAGGTGGGTGGGGATGAGAAAGAGAGCTGTGACTCGCCCAAGGTCACCCAGCTGGCTTTGTGGAGGAAGAATAAGAAGAGTTGGGTTTTATACTCTGCTTTTCTCACATTTAAGGGGACTTAAAGCGGCTGACAAACCTTCTGTTCTTCTCCCCACAACAGAACACCCTGTGAGGTAGGTGGGGCTGTGAGAGCTCAGAAGAGAGCTGTGACTTAAAGGGGTGAGAAAAGCAGGGAAGAAAAGCCAACTCTTCCTCTTCCTCCTCCACGAAGCCAGCTGGGTGGCCTTGGGCTAGCCACAGCTCTCTTTCTGAGCTCCCACAGCCCCACCTACCTCGCAGGGTGTCTGTTATGGGGAGAAGAACAGAAGGTTTGTCAGCCGCTTTGAGTCCCCTTAAAGGGGTGAGAAAAGAGGAACAGAAAAGGCAGCTCTTCTTTTTTTGGATGACATATAGATTTTCAAAGCTCTCTGAAAGGCTATGAGAGATCATTGATAATGGAAGGGCACTCCAAAGCCAAGGAGCCACCCCTGAGAAGGCCCTGCCACATGCGTGCTCGCCAACTGTACTCCTCTTGCGTAAGGAGGACACATGAAGCGTCCCTTCTCTTGACCACTTGCGGCAACCAGTAGCGACCGGGATAAGGTCATCCTTCGGACACGTAAGACCTCAAGCCTCGCATCCTTCCCAGGGGCTTTCCCCGACGTAATGTTACCAAACCAGTAAAGTTCCGGCCGGGGATGTATCCCTTGCCAGCCCCTTTCCCTATCTCTCGCACTGCTAAAGCCTCACTGCATTTTATAACTTGATTTCCTTCCAAATGGCTCCAGACAACACATAATTCTCCCTTTGCAACAACCCCTGTTGGGATAAGAGGGACCCCAAAATCCAGCCAAAAAGGCCTTGGATTGGAGGGAGGAATTCAAACCTGGAATTTCCCCAGATTTCGGAGCTACAGCTGGCCGAGTAAAACGTGGACATTAAAGTCCTCAAGGAAGGGAAATCTGCATTTATTGGGGACTTGATTAGACGCAGTAATTGTGGTTTTAAGTAGCTTTTGCACAGAACTGCACAACTATGGGAGGCAGGATCTTAGCACGCACTGTGGGCTAGCAAGCATGCCACTTAAAGAAGCCATTAGGCAGCAATCAGCAAACACAAGTAATGAAATGTTATTACCCTGCAGGCAACCGACGCACTTAAGGAGGCTATTTTTAAATGTCAGAATATCCTGGCCAGAAATCTGGCCGCGAGTGAGCATTCTGGCTCCGGAATTGGTTTAAACCTGAGTTTAGATCAGAAAGCAAAGCAAAGGTAGAGTGGGACCAAGGTAGAGTGGGACCCTAGATCAGAAAGCAAGATGGTCCCCCTCACACGATGCTGACTGAGGCCCAAACCACGTGCAGAGTGCAATTAAAAAAACCAAGCTCAGCAGCCAGCCAGAAATAATAATAATAATAATAATAATAATAATAATAAGGC
Organism: Aspidoscelis tigris stejnegeri; assembly: GCA_023333525.1. NCBI lineage: Eukaryota > Metazoa > Chordata > Lepidosauria > Squamata > Teiidae > Aspidoscelis > Aspidoscelis tigris. The sequence continues at coordinate 12,612,580 of JALMGA010000016.1, forward strand.
AGGCTTGTCTAGTCTACAGGTGTGCACAATTTGGGGTGGGTGGATTCATACTGAATCGAACACAAGAAAATTTGTATTTATTATATTATATTATATTATATTATATTATATTATATTATATTATATTATATTATAATTACTGTAATAAAATAATTATATGTTTAGTGTTGTGTTATATTGTTGTGTTTCTGTATAGAATAATACTTTCACAGTGGTTGCTTTCGCCGAGCACCATAGAGTCAACTCCGTGAAGGGACCTCCAGGGTCATCTAGCCCAACCCCTTGATCAATGCAAGATTTCCTGCTGGACTCACATGGGAACTGTGGTCCAAAGTACCTTTGATTTCAAATTCTGGGACCACTAATACAGAAGCGCTGCAAACAAGATTCCCTGTCAGGTGAAGGGCGGCACATAAAATCCCCAAATGGAAAGAGTTTTTGCAGCTGCAGGCTGCTAAGCCGATCCTCACGGGTCCCATAGGGAACCAGAATGAGCTATCAGGATGCTAAGGGCGATAAACCAATCACAGATCCAATTTCCATACATTACGCATGCAAACATCTCACTGCCTTCCGCCGTGATTCGGTTTCTCTGTGCCCAAATCTCAGCAACTCTTACATAAACCAAGCGCGTGACTCAATGCACACGATAAGGAAAAACTCCCTCAAAACTCCCTCAAATACCCAATTCAGAGAAACCGCTCTGTGATCTGTTTTGGGGACAGAAAGTGCAGAAAGGAGGGGGAAAAGCAGAAGTCTTGGTTTGCCTCTCTTTCCAAAACAGAAACAAGCCTGTAGCCACAGCATACCACACGCTTTGCTTTGACTGCAATTTTGCATGCAAAATATAATAAACTTTACCAATTTTCTATTCCACCTTCTCATCCACCCTGAAATCAACACGGATGAGAAAGGAAACCAAACGTACAGAAACACTGTAACAATAATATTTGTTGTTCTTGTCGTTGCTTGGTACCACTGAGTCATGGCGAACGCCTGGTTGACTGCATGGGCACCTCCACGGGCACCGGAACGCAGCTTTCCTGGCAGTGAGACAGAAGTGGTTTGCCATTGCTTACTTCCAAGGAGAGGCTGAGGATCGAACTGGTAACCCTCTGTTTTCCAGGCTGCTTGCTCCACCACTGAGCTACGTACCTTCCCAGACTCCATGGGCACCTCTGTGCAGCTTTCTTGGCAGGGATACAGAAGCGGTTGGCCATTCCCTACTTTTTACTCTGTGCCTTGAGTAAGATGTGCCCTCTCACTCTGAAAGTGGACCGAACTGTATTAAAACTTTAAGTGTAAATGCAGCCTAATGGGCTTGCAGGTGGGCAAATTAGGTTCACAGATGACTTTGAGGAGAAGAGGGAAAATATGCCAAGACTTTTGAGAAGCACATGCACTATCTGGGGGAAATTCCCACTGGCAGCAACAGTCACACGCGGGCATATTTGGAGAGTTCTTAAAGCCCCATGTGTGGGAAACACCCCAGGCACCCAGCTGTTACTACTATTTTTAAAACACCCTATGTAAATAACAGATCTTTCGCATTGTGATTCTTCTTCACGGTTTGTTTTTATGGGGAAACACCTTTCTTCCTCTACTCTTTACCTCTTCCGGGGTTTCTAGATTAATCCCTTCCCTAACACACTGCTGCAATTCTGTCTTGGCTAAACTCTGCCCAGGTTCACCAGCCTGGCTCTGGAAGAAAAAGAAAAGTCCTGCAGAGCCTAAAGGCTTTTCCAGGCCCGGATCTACTGGCATTCCAGGTGGCATTTTGGGCCACCTGATCTGGAATACGCCCGGTCTTCTGCAGACAGATCGTATCAGTGAACAAAAGAACATAAGAACCTAAGGAGAGCCCTGCTGGATTGGGCCACAACCCATCTAGTCCATAAGAACCTAAGAGGAGCCCTGCTGGATCAGGCCACAGCCCATCTAGTCCATAAGAACCTAAGAGGAGCCCTGCTGGATCAGGCCACAGCCCATCTAGTCCATAAGAACCTAAGAGGAGCCCTGCTGGATCAGGCCACAGCCCATCTAGTCCATAAGAACCTAAGAGGAGCCCTGCTGGATCAGGCCACAGCCCATCTGGTCCATAAGAACCTCAGAGGAGCCCTGCTGGATCAGGCCACAGCCCATCTAGTCCATAAGAACCTCAGAGGAGCCCTGCTGGATCAGGCCACAGCCCATCTAGTCCCTAAGAACCTCAGAGGAGCCCTGCTGGATCAGGCCACAGCACATCTGGTCCATAAGAACCTCAGAGGAGCCCTGCTGGATCAGGCCACAGCCCATCTAGTCCCTAAGAACCTCAGAGGAGCCCTGCTGGATCAGGCCACAGCCCATCTGGTCCATAAGAACCTCAGAGGAGCCCTGCTGGATCAGGCCACAGCCCATCTGGTCCATAAGAACCTCAGAGGAGCCCTGCTGGATCAGGCCACAGCCCATCTAGTCCATAAGAACCTCAGAGGAGCACTGCTGGATCAGGCCACAGCCCATCTGGTCCATAAGAACCTAAGAGGAGCCCTGCTGGATCAGGCCACAGCCCATCTAGTCCAGCATCCTGTCCCACACAGTGGCCCACCAATTGCCCGTGGGCTTCTCCTTCCCCTGCTCTCCAGTCCCAGCAAATGGCCTTAGGGGCCTCCTGCTTCCACCCCCAGCCTGAAAGATGGACTTAGGCATCCATTCTAGTAGCCATTGATACATCTGTTGTCCATAAATTTGTCTAACCCTTCCTTAAAGCCATCTAGGCTGGTTCCTATTACCACCAATTCTGGCAGCAAATTCCATAGACCGATGACCCTCTGGATGAAGAAATACCTGACCGTAGTGACAGGGGCAGAAGCCCTTTAATATATGGGCCCAGAAGATGACCAGAAACCAGAACAGATGCATGTGCAGAAAGGACCTAACACTGCCTACCTATGTGGACCTCTTGCTGTGTTTGGAAAAACGTAGGACCATGTATTTACTGACACAGAGGTGACACTGCCCATGCAGTCTAACTCTCTATGGATACTGTTAGGGATCATCATGTTGGAGATGATGGCTGTGACCACAATGAACACCCCCACACCTTCTCATCAACAGGTACAACAGTGGTTTATCAAATATCATAACTGCAAAATCAGTGGTATTACTTGGGGTAATGTTCGGCCATGAAAGGCAGATGCTGAGAAAGACCATGAAGGTGAGGAGGAAGATGGAAGCCCTGAGACTACGAACTGGGAATATCCCAAGTTGATGAAGACCTGGACCAAGCAAAACTTGATTGCTCCTTTGGTGATGGTGGGTTCCATGGACAGCTGGTTGGCCACAGCGAGAATCACGCTTCTGGGCTAGTTGGGCTACGGGTCCAATCAAAAAGGGGACATGCATTTAAGAGCTGAACCATTCCACCACCAAACTACACGCGCCTCTGCTCCAACACAAAACTACAATCTTCCCCCCTCTGCCAAAATGAATGTCTTTCATGTTTTGGAACACAATAGCAGCAGGAAATTCTTCCAGCTCTGCCTTCTTTCCTGCCTCAGGGGAAAAGGAAGGGACCCAAAAGGACCTAGTAAAAGGCTCTGGTATAAGGGGGCGGGGAAGGCGATTAGATGGGGAAAAGTGACCATCAAGAGCAGGAAAGGTGGACAAATTCACAGGGCTTTGGGCTTGATCAAGGAAGGAGTTTGCAAATGTCTCTGAATGTCTCCAAAGGCCACTTCCTGGGAATCAGGAGCAGGTGAAGGTTTGCCTTCGACTTTTCCTTAAGATGCCCATAAGCAACTGGTTGGCCACTGTGTGAGATGGGATGTTGGACTAGATGGGCTGTGGCCTGATCCAGCAGAGCAACTCTGAGGTTCTTAGGGACTAGATGGGCTGTGGCCTGATCCAGCAGAGCAACTCTTAGGTTCTTAGGGACTAGATGAGCTGTGGCCTGATCCAGCAGAGCAACTCTTAGGTTCTTAGGGACTAGATGGGCTGTGCAGAAAACCAGGGTAGGAAAGCCAACTCTTCTTCCTCCATGAACCCAGCTGGGTGACCTTGGGTGAGTCACAGCTCTCTTATGAGCTCTCTCAGCCCCACCCACCCCACAGGCTGTCTGTTGTGGGGAGAAGAACAGAAGGTCTGTCAGCCACTTTGAGACCCCTTAAGTGGATGAGAAAAGCAGTTTAGGAAAGCCAACTCTTCTTCTTTTCCTTCTTCCCACTTCCTGCAATCCTGTATCCTTCAGCCTAAAGGCAGGACCGAGGGAAAAGCCGCCCCACTCCCCTGTCTGTGACCTCATGATTCTCACACCCTGATTAAGCCAGGAATCACTTATGCTCCATTTAGTTCCAAGCTAAGGGGGTGTGTGTCACACATCAGAGGAGAAAGAGACAGAAAAGGAGGAAGAGGACAGAGAACGTGAGAGACGCCAGTACGTTCAGCTGCCCGGAGAGCTCCGCGTACCAGTCCCTTCCAAAGAATGGCTTCCTGTCACGCGTCCAGCTTAAGGGCTCATTTATTCTGGGAAGACACACTGATGAAATTCAAGAGATGAACTCAATGCAGCTCGCTTTAGCCAGCCAGCCAGCCAGACTCCCTCCCGCCCTATCTGTTTCCCTTCCTTCCTTCCTTCCTTCCTTCCTCCCTCCCTCCTCCTTCCTTCCTTCATCCATCCATCCATTCTTCCTCCCTCCCTCCCTCCTTCATCCATCCATCCATCCGTCCGTCCGTCCGTCCGTCCGTCCTCCTTCCTTCCTTCCTCCATCCATCCCCCCTCCCTCCCTCCTCCTTCCTTCCTTCCTCCATCCATCCACCCACCCACCCACCCACCCGTCCATCCGTCCTCCCTCCTCCTTCCTTCCTTCCTTCCTTCCTTCCTTCCTCCCTCCCTCCATCCATCCCCCCTCCCTCCCTCCTTCCTTCCTTCCTTAGGCAGCCAGAAATTAGTCCCTCGCGTGGACTTCTGGTTCAACTTGGGGGCGAAAGGAGATTGCTTGCTGACTGATCATGATTGCTGTCGGCATCAGGCTGCAGGTTTCCACCCACCATAGACCAACCAAATGCGAGAACCCTTCATGGCTTCCTTCAGACCGAGTTAATCTCAAGATCCGGCGGAGAGGCCCTCCTGGTTGTCCCATCACCCTCAGGAGCAAAAGGGGTAGGCGCCCGGGATAGGGCCTTCTCAGTGGTGGCCCCTCGGCTGTGGAATAGTCTCCCCCTTGAGGTACATCACTCACCTTCACTGTACACATTTAGGAAGGCAGTGAAGACGCACCTCTTTGCCCTGGCCTTTGGTTGAACGGGGATACACTTTTCCCACTTGCAGATGCTATTCTTTTAATACATACTGTTATTGTTTTAATGTTTGATTTTAAAGGTTGTTACCTGTCCGGAGACCACCAGGTATAGGACAGGATAAAAACGTAGCAGGGGGAAAAATGAGATTATTAATTTTATGTCAGGGGCTTTACCTAAGACTGAGGAATGGTCACTCTACCCTCAAGTTATGCCCATTTCTTGGACATCTCCGGGCAATTTTCTTCATGGATGCAGCATAGACAATAGCTTCACGAGTAGGAGAATAAGAAGAGATGGCTTTTCTGCCCCGCTTTTCTCACCCGTTTAAGGGGACTCATAGCTGCTGACAAACCTTCTGTTCTTCTCCCCACAACAGATCACCCTGTGAGGTCGTTGGGGCTGTGAGAGCTCAGAAAGAGAGCTGTGACTCGCCCAAGGTCACCCAGCTGGCTTATTATTTATTTATTATTTACATTTCTATCCCACCCCATACCAGAAGGTCTCTGGGCGGGTAACAGCCTTAAAACAGATTAAAACCAGTTCAGGTGAGAATGTGGAATTGAACTGGGAGACTTCCAGATAAGGGTTCATGGCTCTAACCAGAAAGTAGGCCACCAATGAAACTGACCAAGCAGGACTAGAAGGTCTTCCTCCAGGCACTCCTATGCAAAGGAAATATGGAGATTCTGTGTGGCCAGCCAACGGCAGGAGCTGATGTCCACCGGTCACGTATCTTGGTGTCGCAATGAAAGAAGACCTTGACTGTGACCTCTAAGGAGACCAGCCGGAAGATTCTTCCTGTTCCTGCTCTGGACGCAAGCCTTGGCTTCTCACCTTACCGCTGGGCTTACGATCCACAGAGGACCCCGTGCCAAGAACGCGGTCTTCAGAAAGACCTGCTAAAACATCTCCAGCTGCGACTGGTTTCTTCCTTCCCTTCTTCTCTCCGGCCGGGGCTCCATCAAGCAAGACCAAAATAGAAGGCTCCTTCGTGATCCATCTGCTACAGCCTGCCGGTCATCAGCACGGCAGCTGCAGATCAAACATGGCGAGGCTGAGGTCTTGGGGCCCCTCCCAGAAGGTCCAGGCGTAAAGATGCCCCCCGTACCCTTGCCCATCACCAGCACGCTCTGGCTGGCTGCCCGACTAAACCACCGTACGGATACAAACGTTTGGAACATTCGTACAAATAGTTTGTACTATTGATACGTCTCGGATCTATATCTATACTTATGTGTTTGTATAGGATCTGTATCCAATATGTATGCACTGGCAAAGCATCGGTATCCATTCGTACTGGATATTCCTATGAACTCGTAGATACATTCGTATCGAATAGAATCCTACCATGTTCAAAGGGGATCTATTCGAATAAATAGAATTTTCTAACATTCAATATGTTACTAATCAAATGCCAAAAAAAACCCATTTGTGAACATCCCTACATAAAACATCTCTGCCTTCATATATATATATATGTATATGTGTGTGTGTATATATATATATATATATATATATATGTATATATGTATATATGTATGTATGTATGTATATATGTATGTATATATGTATATATATATATGTGTGTGTGTGTGTATATGTGTGTGTATGTATATATGTATAAATACATATATATGTGTGTATGTATATATATGTATGTATGTATATGCATGTATGTATATACATACATACATATATATACATACATACATATACATACATACATACATATATATATATATACACACACACACACACACACACATATACATATATGTATATATGTATGCATGTATGTATATTTGCTTTTCTGCTCTTCCCTTACAACTGGAGAGCCACAACTCTGCCGATCTATCACCAACCATGCTAGAAACATATAATCACCCACACATTACCTTTCCATCAAGGCAGCGGCAAAAGAATACCTGGTTTTTTGGTCTCCTGGTTTCCTAGGCAACAAAATCCCCCTAGGATATTTTTTTTTTTTGCAGGGAACTCTGATGAAAAATGATATTCCTAGAAATGAGGGAAGGGAGGGAAGACATTGTTCCTGGACAGGATACAAGCTGTATCCAAACAGACACCAGGCTTGTTGAAGTCAACAAATGCAGAGGGTCACCGGTTCAACCTCCAGCCTCCAGCCCTGGAAGGAGGTAATGGCAAACCACTCCTGTTACCCCTGCCAAGAAAACTGCACAGAGTTTCCCATGGCATTTGGACAAATCTGTAACTCAGTGGTACAGCAAACTGCCTGGAAAGCAGAGGGTGGCCAGTTAGAAGTAGGTAATGGTAAACTACTTCAGTATCTCTGCCAAGAAAACTGTGCAGAGATGCCCATGCAGTCAACCCCTGCTATCCAGGTCATTTGCCCTCCTAAAGAAGTAAACCGCTTCCAGTGTGGGCAACCAAAACAGCCTCAGCTCCCACCTTCCACTCCCCCGACCCCAGATAATCCTGCCAGGCTCCCCAAGGAGGGGGCCGGGAGACAGGGGTGCTTCACCCCTTAGACCTGGCCGTGACTCGGAAGTCGGTTTCCTCATCCTTGGAAATTGCATGGATGCAATTATTGACATTAGATTCATAACGAAGCAATCATTTGAAAATCCAAATTTGCACGAATACGGAAAAATGAATGTCCGGACGTTTGATTCGTATGCAAATGTCCAAATTTGTCCGAATTACAAATAATGAATATTTCGAATATTCATTTACATCCCTAATGGACGCATCTGCCATATTTAAGACTAGAAAATAAGGGTGTTGACGTCGGTTCGGCCAATCTTTCACACTCTGCAGCTAAACTTCAAGCCGGGTCAGTGAACGACAGTAACCTCACTCAATGCAACCTCTGTCCGAATTCTCCATTAAGGGCAGCAGCCATTACCCGCTGTACAGAGATCTGCCAACAACAAATATACAAAAAACCAAAAAGGAGAGGAAATAAAAAGAACAACAGCCATTTGCTATCTCTTTTGCTCTTCCTCTCTCTGCATACCGTGCAACTGTGACCTAGTAAACAGCTGAGGCAGGAAAGCACAGCAATTGTCTCGCCTGAGAGGCGAAAAAAGGAGGCAGACAGGATGAAGCAAGCGCACACACAAGACACCCTTGGCGGCCACAGCTGGTAGGACTCCCACCACTTGCTGGGACGCAAAGTTCCTTGGTACAGTGATGTCCCCAAGGGACCACACACTACCTGGTTCTAGACTGTAAATTATGCAACATACACCATGGGTGTTTTTCCACCATGCTCCTTTAATCCGGATCTAAGAAGATCCGGATCTAAGGAACGGGTACTTCCCTTAATCCGGATCTGTTAGATCTGGATTAAGGGAAGTACCCAATGGGTTTCCACGGGTGGTCTAGCACCCAAAAGCAATGGGTGCTAGCCTGCCTAATGCGGAAACACCGGAGCACCCATGTGCAAATCCGGATCTACCCACAAGGGGTCTGCCTGTCACCCCAAGTGTTTTAGGGGACAGGGGGTGCAATCTCCTAAGTTGCCTTCGGTGATTAGCAAAGACTCCGGAGTCCCTCCAGAGTCATTCCGAAGTTGCCTTTGGAGATTAGCACAGGTTCTGCAGAAAAAAACCCTTTGGAGCCTTTGCTAATCTCCAATGGCAACTTCAGAGGGACTTGGGAGTTTTCATTTTGGGGCACCCCCCATGGGTTCCCCCCTCCTCCGAGCCTCCTCTAGACCCCATTGCCCAACTGCAGTGGAAACAGGCTCCCTATAATCCGGATTTTATGGCTGAAGACCCCATTGTAGACCCCTTTAATGAGGTCTACAGGAAATCCAGATTATAGGCCCTGAAGGACCCATATGATCCGGACTCCCCTAGCTGTGGTTGAAACAGATGTGTCCCCAATGGGGTCCGTAGTGGAAATGGGGTCATCCGCCTCTCAGCCAAATGGGTCCTTAATGGGTGCTAAAAGGAACACATACATTTTAACACAAAGGTCCTCCCTATAATTTTTATTTGTAATTATTTTTTGCATTTGTATCCTGCCCTAGTCCTGACGGTCTCAGAGCGGGTGAAAACATTTAAAATAAAACATATTGAAATAATAACAGTATATATTATTATTATAACAGTGTCTGCAAGCAGGAAGGGAAAGTATCCCAGCTTAGCCAAAGGCCAGGGCAAAGAGGTGCGTTTTCATTGCCTTCCTAAATGTATACAGTGAAGGTGATAAGACACACCTCAAGGGGGAGACTATTACACAGCCTAGGGGCCACCACTGAGAAGCCCCTCTCCCGGGTGCCCACCCCTTTTGCTGCTGAGGGTGGTGGGACAACCAGGAGGGCCTACCCTCCAGATCTTAAGGCACGGGCAGGTCTACATGGGAGTAGGCATGCCTTCAGCAATAGTTATTTGTTATTGCACATAATAGTTATTTCTGGAGCATAGGTTCCTTACAGGAGTCATCACAGATCCCAGAACTGAAGAATAAAAAGGGAACTGCCAACAAAGCTCGTTTTCAGAAGAACAGGAGCTTTGTCAGCAGCTTTGAGTCCCCTTCCTTAAATGGGTGAGAAAAGCGGGGTAGAAAAGTCAACTCCTCTTCTTCTTTGTATTTCCAGTCTCCAAAATCAGCTAGGACGGCCCGGCTGGCAAAAACACACCGTTTCTGGCTGTGAACAGCAAGGGAGTTTTCAAGCCTTCGCAAATAGATAAAACTCCTCCGCTTGAAACCCTAAAATAACAAGGGATGGACACTCCAAATTGCACGTTCTCCTAGCACACAGATGTTGCAACTGGCCTATAGCTTTAGCCGAGGGGCAGAGCATCGGCCCGGGAAAGGGGAGCTTCGATCCCCAGCGTCAACGCAAAAGGAGGTCATGGTGAAACCGTTCTGTATCCCTGCCAAGAAAGCTGCACGGAGGTGTCCACGTCGTCATCCTGAACGTGAGCGATAGCACATCGATTCACACTGGACATGTGCATGGACTGATTCGGGTTCATGCCGGTTCAAATCAGTTCGAACCGAACAGCCTGCCAGTCGGAAAAGAGAGGTCGAATTTGAACGGCTTAGACAGGCTTACGGACGACAGACGCATCAATGGCTACTAGAATGGATGCCTAAGCAGATCTTTCAGGCTGGGGGTATAAACAGGATGCCTCCAAGGGCACTTCATAGGATCTGAAGGCAGGAGACAGTTTGCCCTTGTCTCTGCTTGAGATGCCCATGGGCAATTGGTGGGCCACTGTGTGCGACAGGATGCTGGACTGGATGGGCTGTGGCCTGATCCAGCAGGGCTCCTCATAGGTTGTTATGGACTAGATGGGCTGTGGCCTGATCCAGCAGGGCTCCTCTTAGGTTCTTATGGACTAGATGGGCTGTGGCCTGGTCCAGCAGGGCTCCTCATAGGTTGTTATGGACTAGATGGGCTGTGGCCTGATCCAGCAGGGCTCCCCTTAGGTTCTTATGGACCAGATGGGCTGTGTTCTGATCCAGCAAGGCTCCTCTGAGGTTCTCATGGACCAGATGGGCTGTGGCCTGATCCAGCAGGGCTCCTCTTAGGTTCTTATGGACTAGATGGGCTGTGGCCTGATCCAGCAGGGCTCCTCTTAAGTTCTTATGGACCAGATGGGCTGTGGCCTGATCCAGCAGGGCTCCTCTTAGGTTGTTATGGACTAGATGGGCTGTGGCCTGATCCAGCAGGGCTCCTCTTAGATTCTTATGGACCAGATGGGCTGTGGCCTGATCCAGCAGGGCTCCTCTTAGGTTCTTATGGACCAGATGGGCTGTGGCCTGATCCAGCAGGGCTCCTCTTAGGTTCTTATGGACCAAATGGGCTGTGGCCTGATCCAGCAGGGCTCCTCTTAGGTTGTTATGGACTAGATGGACTGTGGCCTGATCCAGCAGGGCTCCTCTTAGGTTCTTATGAACCAATCAAAGTGATGCTGAAACAAACCCATTGAACATACCCTGTCTGGCCCGAGTTCGAAGGGTTCAGATTCAATGAAACACCCCGCCCGTTCACGTTGAAATTCAAAACGACAAAACTGAACCCAGCCAGGGAAAAGATTATGCACATCTGTAATTTTTATTTACTGGTTTCTCTCTGTGCGTGTGCGCGCCCATGTGTGCCTCCATGTGTATGTACAAGGATTCCTCTCTAGTATTATGCTATCAAATGACCAAAGGCAGATTCTAGCTGGAATTCCAGCGCCCCAAAATGCAAAACCTCCAAGCGCCCACATGCCCTGCCTTCTCTATGCGCTTCAGCTGGCTTAACTTCCAAAATCCGTTCCTTAGCAACACATTTTCCACCACCACCACAACCAGTGCTCTTTTGATTCAGACAACAGCGAGCTGTTTGGATGTGGCCATGGAAGGCAGGGGAGTCAGTGAATTTGGGGAGTGGGCTTGAAGGAGAGAGAGAAGAAGAGAGAGAGAGAAGAAGGATGCAAGATCCACAAAACATGAATTCTCCAGGGAACCATTAAAGCAAAGGAGAGACCCCCGGGGTCCGATAACGCAATGCACACACATTCAACAAACAGAACGGGAAACAGCTGTGGCAGGAGAGCCTCTCCCAGCCCCCGTATCCCCTCCCTGCTCCCTTCTAGTTCTCCATTGACCCTCCCATGCTCCGGCGCGCATGGAAGGCTGACACACAACTGTACCAAGAGCTGCACAAAGCGCCTTTGTTTCCTCCCACTGAGGAATCTCTTGTATGCCCAGGCCAAATGCACATCACATCACATTCCTTCCTCCCCCCACCCTTTCTCTCTCTAGGAGGGGAAGGGCTGCCTTATGAGGCACCCCCCCCCACGCACACACACACACACCCATGGGGGAGGGCAGGAGAAACAAAGCAAAAACCAGGAGGACGTACAAAGGGAACAGAAAACAATCTATGACCTCAGAGCGTTGATTGCAATAATCTACTGGTGAAGAGAAACAATTCAGTTTGGTCTAGTGGTTAAGGAGCCGGACTCTTGTCCGGGAATACTGGGTTTGATTCCGCCCTCCTCCATGAAGCCAGATGGGTGACCTCGGGCCAGTCACAGCTCTCTTCTGAGCTCTCCCAGCCCCACCCACCTCACAGGGTGTCTGTTGCATGGAGAAGAACAGAAGGTTTGTCAGCCGCTTCGAGTCCCCTTAAAGGGGTGAGAAAAGCAGGGCAGAAAAGCCAACTCTTCTCCTTCCTCTATGAAGCCATATGGGTGTCCTTGGGCCAGTCACAGCTCTCTTCTGAGCTCTCCCAGCCCCACCCACCTCACAGGGTGTCTGTTGTGGGGAGAAGAACAGAAGGTTTGTCAGCCGCTTTGAGTCCCCTTAAATGGGTGAGAAAAGCAGGGCAGAAAAGCCAACTCTTCTTCTTCTTCTTCTTCTTCGCCAGCAGAGATAACTGAAGATGATGATGATGAGGCTAGATTTTAGCTTAGACCAACTTCCCCATCGCTGATGGAAAGAAAGATCCGGTTTCCATATGCAGAAACAGTGCCAGACCAGCAGTTTTTCCTGTGGGTTGTTTGTTTATTTCTCCAGGGAAACCATAAATTCTTGGACCACCATTTCTTCTACAAAGCATCATTTAGCCAAGGCAATGCCATCCATCCCGGCTCATTCCGCGAGATGTTTTAAGCTTTATCTGTGCAGCAAGAATATCTTGCACTATGTGACTTGTACAAGGTATTTTTCTCCCCTGGGAGGAATATTAGGGGGTTGGTGGTTACATGATCTTCCCCTCCCCTTTTTTTTTGGGGGGGGGGAATGTCATGTCATATAAAGGAGATCCATAACCACACTGATGAGGGTTCCCGCCCACCAGGGCTGATCTTAACATATCAGCAAGCCTCGAAAATTTGGGTGGTCTCCACTATGTATATACAAACCATGTCATACTGGAAAAAAGCCAGAAGGGATGAAGGTAAAGGATTTGGTTTCTCGACTTGGCAATCCAACTTAATCGTCTTAAAAATCCAACACAGGGCAGAGTCCCAAACATACCATGAGCTTCTAGGGACACCAAGAACCACACGGCCGACTTGGAACTCAGCCCTAGGCCTATTCACAGGAGGGCCGCCGGAACGCAAGTAGGACACCCGGGACGAAGCACTTGCTCTGCTGGGCCAGCGGTTACATTCGGAACACCCTTGCCCATCCCAGGGGAGCTTATTCCGGGTGTAGAGCCCATCTAGTCCATAAGAACCTAAAAGGAGCCCTGCTGGATCAGGCCACAGCCCTTCAAGCCGATAAGACCCTAAGAGGAGCCCTGCTGGATCAGGCTACAGCCCATCTAGCCGATAAGAACCTAAGAGGAGCCCTGCTAGATCAGGCCGCAGCCCATCTGATCCATAAGAACCTAGGAGGAGCCCTGCTGGATCAGGCCACAGCCCATCTAGTCCATATGAACCTAAGAGGAGCCCTGCTGGATCAGGCCGCAGCCCATCTGGTCCATAAGAACCTCAAAGGAGCCCCATTCTCACTACAGGGACTAGAATTGTTTTTTTAAGGTGCCCACCTCAGGACAAAGGATGCCTCTGCTCCCATTCCTCAGGTCTGCGCCTTCGGGGCCACTGTGGAAGTGATGACCCTGCAGACAAACCAGTCCCCCAATCTGCTTTCACCAGGGGTTTCCTTTCAGTAAAAGCTGGATCACACGGATTGCGAAACCTTCCCGCCATTCCAATTAAAATCGCCTTGAAGCCTCCAACTTCTGTGCTGCCTTCAGCTAAGAGCCAATTTTAATCTCCTCTCCAGGCTTAATCCTTCAGAGGAGACTTTTGTTTGCAGGCAAAGCCAGTTCCCTGGCAGGACAAAGCGAGGCCACCCGATTACCTTGGCGGTGTGGCTGGGAGGTGGAAGGAGCATGGATTAGTCAACATACCTCGGATTTTAAGATAGAGGGAAATTTGATATATGTGCCCGGGTGGCGGTTCTCACACGCTCGGTTTGCACAGGAAGACAAGGCCCACACTGCAGCAAAGTTTTGCTTGGAATACCCAGGGAATAGCGATCCAGGGCGGCACATCAGGATACATGCCTCCTACCTTCAGTGCAACACTCTCTCCCATATCAACCTGCCCATGCCTTAAGATATGGAGGGGAGGCCCTCCTGGCTGTCCCGCCACCTTCAGCGGTACAAGGAGTGGGCATCGGGGAGAGGGCCTTGTCAGTGATGGCCCCCAAGTTATGGAGGTGCGTCGGGCCCCTTCACCCCAGATTAGGCTACTGTAATGCGCTCTGCATGGGGCTGCCCTTGAAGGCGGTTCAGAAGCTGCAGCTAGTGCGGAATGCAGCTGCTAGATTGCTGGCCGGGACAGCTGGCCAAACACACATCACGCCGGTCTTAAAAGAGCTGCACTGGCTGCCAATTCGCTACCGAGCCCAATTCAAGGTGTTAGCTTCGACTTAAAAGGCCCTAAACGACTTGGGCCCCAAATATCTCAAGGAAGGTCTACCCCCACATCGACCTGTCCATGCCTTAAGACCTGGAGGGGAGGCCCCCCTGGTTGTCCCGCCACCCTCAGCAGCAAAAGGGAAGGGCACCCAGGAGAGGGCCTTCTCAGTGATGGCCCCTGGGCTATGGAATAGTCTCCCCCTTGAGGTGCGTCTATTTCCTTCACGGTACACATTGAGGAAGGCAGTGAAGACGCACCCCTTTGCCTTGGCCTTTGGTTAAATGGGGATACACTTTCCCCTTCCCACTGGCAGATGCTGTTATTGTTTTAATGATGTTTGATTTTAGACGTTGTTACACACCTGGAGACCTCCGGATATAGGCCAGGATAAAAATGTCCGTCCGTCCACCCACCCACCCACCCACCCATCCACCCATCCATCCATCCATCCACGCATCCATCCATCCACCCACCCACCCGTCCATCCATCCATCCACCCGTCCGTCCGTCCATCCACCCATCCATCCACGCATTCATCCATCCATCCACCCACCCGTCCATCCATCCATCCATCCGTCCATGCATCCACACATCCACGCATCCACCCACCCATCCATCCATCCACCCATCTGTCCACCCACCCACCCACCCGCCCACCCACCCAGCCATCCATACATGAGAATATACTGTCTCTTCCCACTTTACAGACACTATTACTGCTTTAATATATTCTGTTGTTGTTTTAATATATGCCTGATTTTAAATGCTGTTACCCGCCCTGAGACCTTCAGTTTCAGGGCAGGATAGGTATGCATTTAATAAACAAACACATAAACAAACTTTGCTAAGGCCTGAAGGACAGTGGCATTGAGTTCCTCTGTTTTCTGGCAGAATTAATCCTCCACGTGATGCTTCAATATTCATTCAGACCCCTAAGGTCTGTTTTTGCAAAAGGTGGAGGGGAGAAAAAGGGGAAAGGTGCAGAAACAATTATACTGTCATATTAGCACTGGAAACACCAGCGGCAGAACCATGGTGCGTCTTAAACCCTAGGAGGCAGACACGTTCTTCAGCAAGGCTTGAAATAGGATTCTGACCCATTTCCCCAGTTCCAGGAGGGCAAAAGGCAAAGTCAACACTGGTCTCAGAGAGGAAGCCAAGCAGAAAAGAGGCTTGGAATCTGATCTCCATTGTTCGCAAAAGGGAAAAAGGTGAGTCTAGGCCGCTCGCCTCCCTTCCAAGGCGACAGTGGAGATTTAACCACTGCAGGCAAACTGGATACTCTAACCCTAACCCAACACGGGTAGGAGAACTCTAGTTCAGCTGACGCTGTGGCTCAGTGGTACATAAGACTGCACAGAAAGCAAGAAGGCACACGAGATCAATCCTCAACTTCTGCCAGAAGCAAGCAATGGCAAACCACTTCCCTATCCCTGCCAAAAAAAACTGCATGGAAGGGCCCATGGAGTCTGGGAAAGGTTGCAGCTCAGGGACAGAGCAAAGTGTTTGGAAAGCGAAGGGTTGCTGGTTCCCACCCCTAGCCTCTTCCCAAAAATAGGCAATGGCAAACCACTTCTGCATCCCTGCCAAAAAAACTGCACAGAGGTGCACGGAGTCTGGGAACGGCTGTAGCTCAGGGGTAGAGGAAACTGCCTGGGAAGCAAAAGCGTTGCTGGTTTGATCCCCAGCCCCTTCCCGGAAGCAGGCAACGGCAAACCACTTCTGCATCTCTGCCAAGAAAGCTGAACCCAGCAGTTGGACTCAGCTTGATGGTACGCACAACCAACAAGGCCAGGCCCAACTGGAGCACTAAGCTAGAACTATGCCAAGGCCACAAATCAATAAGAGAGAAGAGTTTAATGTACTGACTGAATCTGAACGCTGCAGATTTCTAAAACCAAATTTTTTGATGGGATTTAGGGCCCTGCCCAAAAGAAATCCTGCGGGACCAATGGGCTTACAAGGGAGTACCTGGCCTCTTCTCGCTTACAAGCAAGAGGCGGCCGCTCTGGGAAGCTGTAAACACCAAATACCGCAAGCAGGGAGTTCATAACCAGCGCTGATGCCTGGCATCTAATACCACTGTGCGCAGGAAGAAAGAAAATCGCCAGGAATCTATTCTTGTTTTGCGTCCCATGTGCCCTGGTGAGCTTGCTCTGTATTTTCAGAATAGGTAGGAGGTTGCTACTTGCGAGTACACCCACGGAAACGGCAAGCCAGCCTGTGCACACAATGCCCTGGAGGAAACGCACCCTGATAATTAGAGACAGATCACCTATGCTTTCCGAGAATTTCCATCGGAGTCTAGGGAGCGCTTTGTTATTTAAAAATAGTCTGCCACCGCGCCTCCTCTTGGGAGAGGACCCGCCTCCGAGCGTAACCCAGCAAGGCCACCCGTGACAGCTGCAACCAAGGTGGCGTTTTGGATTATGCACAATCAAAGCGGCAGCATGCCGGCTCAGCAGCTAAGGCCTGGGAACACCAGGCTTCCAGAGACTCAAGGAAGTGGGTGTAATTTATTTATGTATTTACATTTTTATCCAGCCCTATACCTGGGGATCTCCAGGCGGGTAACAACATTCAAAAACAAACATTATTACAAGAGCATCTGGAAGGAAGGGAGGGAGGGAAAAGTGTATCCCCATTTAACCGAAGGCCAGGGCAAAGAGCTGCGTCTTCACTGCCTTCCTAAATGTGTAGAGTGAAGGTGATAGACGCATCTCAAGGGGGAGACTGTTCCACAGCCTAGGGGCCACCACTGAGAAGGCCCTCTCCCAGGTGCTGCTGAGGGTGGTGGCACCACCAGGAGGGCCTCCCCTCCAGATCTTAAGGCAGGGGCAGGTCTACATGGGAGGCCTTCTTTTAGATATTTGGGACCCAAGTCATTTAGGGCCTTATAAGTCAAAGTTAACACCTTGAATTGGGCTCCGGGTCCGGATTTAGTCTCTACTGGAGACAGTTGGGTGGGTCCCGTGACTTTAGCATAGTTCCTGTTGATTCCATGGTGTTGTTAAAGATACCCTCCATGGGAAGGGTGAAAAACCATGCACTTTTACTAGTCAGGGCAGTTATTTTATGTCCCATTTGTTTTCAGTCTCTGCAGCCAAATCCTAGATGGTTTTGTTGAGTTGAGTCTAGCTGGTTGGCTACATGGGCACACACACACACACACCATGGAGACCTCTATGCAATTTCTTGGCAGAGATACAGGGATGGTTTACCATGATCTACTTTTGAACAGAGGCTGGAGGGTCCGAACAAGCAACCCTTCGCTTTCTAAGCAGTTTGCTCTACCACTGAGCTACAGATATTCCCAGACTCCAGGGGCAAGTCTATGCAGTTTTATTGGCAGTGACGGAGAAGTGGTTTGCCATTACCTACTTCTAGGGAGAGGCCGGGGATCGAACCAGGCAGCTAGCTCTGCCACCAAAACACAACAGCATTCTACTAAAAGTAGAAAGCAATTCCATAATGTAGAAAAATAAACATTATACATGTCGCCAAATACACATGGCAAAAGCATATTGGAAGATAATGAATCAGAAGGGGAAAAGTGATTTACTGGATCTCTTAGGCATCTGAAAGCTTAAAATGTTTCGCCTTAAAATACCTTTTGTACACATAATGCAGAATTTGGGAAAACTTTTGTTAATTTGTATAATGTTATTACAGTAAAAGAGATACTTACTAACTTTTGCCTATCCTTTGAAAGTGTTGCTGAAATTTCTACTTTGTATTCCCTACCTGGCTTCTCTTTGTTTGTTCTCCTGAGAATAATAATTAGCCATTTCAGCCAAATGAGGTCTCCAGGCCTCATTGTTATCTCCAAACGTTCAGGGCAAACCTACACCTAGGTTTTAATCCACCTTCGGTCCACAGTTATAGAGGCAGAACACATCAGCAAAGGGGCAAGCTATTGGCTGTGGGAATTCTCTAACTCAGAAAATCCACCTTTGAGGTAGAGAAGAAACGCATAACTTTGCTGGTAGTTTTCCCTCCTTCTGAAGGTGCAGTGAAGCTGGATTAAAACCTAGGTGTAGAAGCCTCCCTAAAAGCCAGTCTGGTCTAGTGGTTAGGGAGCCGGACTCTTATTTGGGAATACCAGGTTCGATTCCGTCCTCCCCCATGAAGCCAGCTGGGTGGCCTTGGGCTAGTCACAGCTCTCTTTGGAGCTCTCACAGGCCCACCCACTTCACAGGGTGTCTGTTGTGCAGAGAAGAACAGAAGGTTTGTCAGCCACTTTGAGTCCTCTTAAATGGGTGAGACCAGAATATTTGTCAGCAGCTTTGAGTCCCCTTAAATGGGTGAGAAAAGCGGGGTAGAAAAACCAACTCTTCTTCTTCTTGCTCCGCGAGGCCAGCTGGGTGACCCTGGGCTAGTCACAGCTCTCTTCTGAGCTCTTACAGCCCCACCCATGTCACAGGGTGTTTTGTTGTGGGGAGAAGAAAAGAAGCTTTATCAGCCACTTTGAGTCCCCTTAAATGGGTGAGAAAAGCAGGCTAGAAAAGCTAACTCTTTTTCTTCCTCCATGAAGCCAGCTGGGTGACCCTGGGCTAGTCACAGCTCTCTTCTGAGCTATCACAGCCCCACCCACCTCACAAGGTGGCGGTTGTGGGAAGAAGAACAGAAGGTTTGCCAGCCGCTTTGAGTCCCCTTAAATGGGTGAGAAAAGTGGGGTAGAAAAGCCAACTCCTCTTCTTCTTCAAGCTAAGCACTGATGGACGCAAACCTCCCAGAAATTCTGTTCTTCTGTTCCTCCCCGCACTCATCTTTCACTGCAAGGGTAAGCAAGGATTTCAGCAAAGCTGAGACAGGGGGGAAAAAAAAGTCAAAGCAAGGCTGATCAGAACAGAACAGAACGGAACGGAACTTCCTTTAGTTATTATAAGCAGCAGAGAAACCAGAGTTGGGAATCTTGTAAAATGCTCTTGACACAGCAAACTCCTCTCCCCGCTGCTTCCGGTACCCAAACCCAGCAGGCAAGGTGGTCCAAATGGATTATTTCTCCACCACAGAGGGGAGTAAGAAGATGGTGCCTGATCCAGATCCTTCCTGTTTCCTTTGACTCCAGCCTTACCTCTCATGGCTCCTCCTAACCCAGCCGAGGAAAATGGGGGAAGCTTAAAGACCCCTTGCCAGAACTTAATGAGAACCAGATGATGCTGTTTCCAGCAAGAATCTTTCGCCTGGACCCCAAGAGAGTGAAGGCACAGGGGCGAGGAAGGGGGTACCAGGCACATTACAAACCGGATCTGACTTAATTCCCTTCAAAGGAGGCCAATATTTTTTTGGGGAGGGGGTACAGGGGTGGGAAAAAAAATCTAACAGGCAACTGGAAAAGGCTGCCAGCTAGGTCAAAGGAGAGCCCACGTAAGGTTATTTTGATGCGCAGTCATTTAATCTAGGCTACAGCAGGATGTTACTTCCAAATTGTTATTTGTTTGTTTGTTTGCATATTTCCCTGCCCTATACCCGAAGGTCTCCGGGGGGGGGGAGGGGGGTAACAACATCTAAAATCAAACATTGTTAACTGCTGCCAGCTTTCCTGGTGTTCAGCAAAGTCCGTGGTACAGAAAACTCCCCAGTTTTCTAGTTGGATGCCCAGAAGTAGGCGATGGCAAACCACTTCTGTATCATTGCCAAGAAAACTGCAGAGAGCTTCCCATGGATTATTCTGCAAATGGCTGGAGCCCAGTGGTAGAGCAAACTGCCTGTGAAGCACAAGGTTGCTGAGTCAATCTCCGGCCTCTCCCTAGAAGTAGGCAATGGCAAACCACTTCTGTATCATTGCCAAGAAAACCGCACAAGGACAATTGAACTTTAACTGAAAGTAAGATGACAAGTTATCCTTAAGGCACATGTGCAGCAATTTAAAGTAAGATTTTAATTAATTTATTCCAAGAAGAAGAACAAATACAAGAAATAAACCAATAAACAAATTAGCCATTTTAGATCTTCAACAAAACAATGGTCAAATTGTCTGGTCACCTGCAGCCAGCTCTTAACTCACCACAGGTGAGCAGTACAGCCGAGACAGATAAGCCAGGTTGACTGGGAGAAAAAAAACAGAGAATCACAATATCTTATTGGAATACTCAGTGATGCTTCATGCTCAGGACCTGCCCTCTACAACAACTTTCCCTCCAGGATACACAGTTGTGCTGAGTAGTAGCACAAGTGACAAGGATCTGGGTGTCTTGGTTGATCACAGGATGAACATGAGTCAGCAATGTGGTGCAGCTGCAAAAAAGGCAAACACCATCCTAGGATGAGTCAAGAGGAGTATGGAGTCTAGATTCAATCATTCCTCTTTACCTTGGTCAGACCTCATCTAGAGTCCTGTGTCCAGTTCTGGGCACCCCAATTCAAAAAAGACATTGACAAACTAGAGAAAGTCCAAAGGAGGGCTACCAAGATGGTTGGTGGTCTGGAAACCATGTCCTATGAATGGGTGAAGGAACTTTTAGCCTACAGAAGAGAAGACTGAGAGGAGACATGATTGTGGTCTTCAAGTATCTGAAGGGCCGTCACAGTGCAGAGGGATTGTCCCTATTCTCACTTGCACAAGATGGGAGGACTAGAAACAACGGGATGAAACTTCAAGGGAGTCAATACAGATGAGATATTAGGAAAACCTTCCTGACAGTGAGGGCGATCAGTCAGTGGAATAGGTTGCCACGGGAGGTAGTAGGTTCTCCTTCACTGGAGGTCTTCAAGCCGAGATTGGACCTACATCTGTCTGGGATGGCTTAGGAAATCCTGCATTGAGCAGGGGGTTGGACTAGATGACCTCAGAGGTCCCTTCCAACTCTAGGGTTCTATGATCTCCTCGAGGAAGACTAACAGTCAGTTGCTGGCTCAGCTTTGTGGCACCAAACTCTGCTGGCTGCCTGGTCATTCTCCTGTCTACTCACCCACAGGTCACTGGCTTGCTTTCAAAATCCCCATAGCATATCCCGACCATATCCTGGCCAAGAAAACGTATGGGCAGGCAGGTAAGAAACTGGTACCCTCAGGAGTAGGTGTGTACAGCAGGGGTGGACCCAGATGCAATTTTTGACAAATCCTTAAGCGTACGTATGAGATGCATATTTACATGTACAATACGAATGACCAAATTGTTCACCCGAATAACTCAGAATATTCGTACTGGTTCAAATTCGGAAATTCAAATATCCAGACATTTAATACGTATACGAACGGTCGAATTCGTCCGAACAATAGATATTTTGAATATCTGTGGACATCTCTAACGCGCAGAGCAAAACCGCGCAACTTAAGAGGCAAAATTGCTGTAAAGACACGTGAAAGCACAAAGCTATTTGCAATGGCCTCGGTTTCCCGTGGGATGGAACACAAGCCCTTCAGACCAAAGAATGGCCACACCTTCTGCATCGGAGGGATGGAGACATTTAGGCAGGACTTTGGAGCTGCATACTGGTACCCAGTTTAGCAACTGGAGATTTCCCCCAAAGGGAAGCTGGGAAGAAACGGTTATCAATAGGGCTTGCTAAAATGCCTGGTCAGGTCTACACATAAGAGCTCAAAAGGCGGGTGAGAAAAGCTCTCTGCAGGAAACCTGCCGCCTTCCATTAGACGCTCCAAAGCCGCCAGACAGCGCCTCCCCGAATAGATGTTCAAACTTGGCCTCTTGCCTGCACTGCCATAATTGCATGACCAGCAGGACCAGAGGGATCACGTGAATGCCTGAACACAAGCGAAGGAGGGGAAGAGGCGCCTTTGTCGCTGGCAAGAGGAAAAAGGAAGGCTGGATCCTTAGTCAGAACCATGAACCTTATGCTGAGTTTGGCTCATACACAGGGCAGGAAAGGTTATGCTGACCAGGAGCATCTCAAGGAGGAGGAGAGTTGGCTTTTCTACTCCATGTTTCTCACCCTTTTAAGGGGACTCAAAGTGGCTGACAAACCTTCTGTTCTTCTCCCCAACAACAGAACACCCTGCGAGATAGGTGTTGCTGTGAGGGCTCAGAAGAGAGCTGTGACTAGTCCAAGGTCACCCAGCTGGCTTTATGGAGGAAGAAGAAGTTGGTTTTTCTACCCTGCTTTTCTCACCCATTTAGGGGGACTGAAGGTGGCTGACAAAACTTCTGTTCTTCTCCATACAACAGACACCCTGTGAGGTGGGTGGGGCTGGGAGAGCTCAGAAGAGAGCTGTGACTAGCCCAAGGTCACCCAGCTGGCTTCATGGGGGAGGGTGGAGTTGAACCCGGTATTCCCAGATAAGAGTCCGGCTCCCTAACACCCAGGTAGGCAAAACCCACCTCAGATGCGAGTGCAGGAACCTCAGATGCGACTTCCCCCAATAAAGCTTTCACAAGCCCTGGGGTGATGCTCACCCCAGATCTAGTTATCAGATAGGCAAGACAGTACAGTACAGCTACGGAAGCTGTCACGTCAGAGGGAGGGGGACTTGCTCATTCCAGTTGGGAAGGGGAAGTCCATGCCAGGAATTAGCCAATAGGAGGAGAGAATAAGCTCAGGGGAGAATATAAAAGGGCACAGCTGAAGAAATTAAGGGTTCTGAAACTGGGGCTAATCTTAGGGGAAAGATAGGCGGTTCAGATCTGGGTCCTGTGGAAATCTAGGAAAGAGATTAGACAGAGTGCTGAGTTATGAAAGGGTTAATGTGAAGTTAAGGAAACAGTTTGTGCTGTGTTTAAACTGACTGAAAGAAGTGTAAACCCATAAAGAAGTAATATTTTGTAACCAGGAGGGCTAGTGAAAGTCTGTGGTTGCATCGGCCAGGGAAGTGAAGGCTGAATTGTTTGTTATTTTAAGTCAAGCCTCAGGCGGGAAGGCACGCTACTAGAGACAGGTTACAGAAACGGATGCCTGGCCTGGCATCACAACTGGTGGCAGCCGGCTGGTAGCACCGCACCTGGTTACTCCTTCATGCGGCCGCGCGCATGGAGCCAGAGGTGACCATTAGACCGAGTTTGCCGTTCTCACTTCTGAATTTGCCAGGTCAGCTGTAAGATGAGCATCCAAAGCAATTGCAGCATTAAGTCGCTCAGAGCAACAGCCCTGGCTGTTGAGGATTTATACCCTCACCCCTTCACCCAAGAGGGCCCAGGGCAGGTAACAATAAACTTGATCAGGGCACCTCAGCCTAAACTTCCTCACAGGGTGGTTGTGACAATAAAGCAGCATGGGAGAGTTGCATCGAATGAATTTCAAATGTTCCAAAACATTCGTCTGAATGATTCAAAACATCTGAATGTACAGATACGTATGTATTACATACGTATCTATACGAATCTCATACGTATCTGTATGCATTTGCGCTGACAATACGGCACGAAAACGGGGTGCATACGAAATGCGTGCAGATACATGTAAAACATATGAATGTTGTCAAATAGATTAAAATGCATTTGATTCAAATCGGATTTTGTTGCATCCGGATTCTAAACATTTGAACTGAATCAAATGTTTGGATATTCGATTCGACTTGAACTTGAATGCAAACAAAAATCTGTGCTCTTCCCTTGATAGATAGATAGATAGATAGATAGATAGATAGATAGATAGATAGATAGATAGATAGATAGATAGACAGACAGACAGACAGACAGACAGACAGACGGACGGACGGACGGACGGACGGACGGACGGACGGACGGACGGACGGACGGACGGACGGACGGATAGATAGATAGATGGATAGATAGATAGACGGATGGATGGATAGACAGATCCAGACATCTTAGGAAGAGATGATAGATAGATAGATAGATAGATAGATAGATAGATAGATAGATAGATAGATAGATAGATAGATAGATAGATAGATAGATAGATAGATAGAAGCCCAGCCATCCAGCAGTTAAATCCACGTGATGGCATTTTTGTTGACCACTGTTTTGAAATCAACTCCTGATGAGCGCAAAAGGGTTTGCCGTCACCTTTCGCCGAGGGTCAGACCCACAATTCTCTGCTCTCCCGGCAGCTGTTCGGCCACTAAGCTACGGCCACTCCCTAAATCGGCACAGATGTCTAAAAACAAAATCTGAAGGACTCGCTTGTCCCTCCGGCCAGCACGCCTTCGCGCCACAAGAAAACCCGGCCAATATCCAAGGGTTCTTATTCAGGACTGAACCCACGACAAAATGCGTTCCTAGACTGCGGGACTGAAAGCGCCTTTCTAGATTGCAATAACATCTATAAAGGTCAGCGCAACCTCAGCGCCAAGGGTCATGGGCCCATGGAAGGTCTTTCTTCCTTCTGCGGCATAGGAAGGAAAGAGAACGATTTCACTTTGCAGCGCTTTGAAAGACGGGTGGGGTGGGGGGGTAGGAGTTCAACTGCTGACATGAAAATCAAATGCAAAGGGGTTCACATCTCTGCAAGGGTCTGGATGCCCATTGGAAGAGAACCCAGCCATGACCTCCCAGCCAAACCTCTTCACCAGGCTGATAAGCAAAGATAACACTGGAGAGGAGAATACTGGCATTCAGCCCTCAGGGAAAAAAGGTACTGATGCAAAATATATAGTCAGCCACCTTCCTGAAGGTGATGGCTTACTGAACGGCCTCATCAGTGGTGGCCCCAACCCTCAGAAAGAAAAGGTACTGATTTAAATAGTCAGCCACCTTCCTGATGATGGCTTGCTAAGCGGCCTCATCAGTGGTGGCCCCGAGGCTACAGAATGGCCTCCCATCTATAGATAGTTGGCCAAAGCAAGCATCCCTTCCGCTTATCTTTAGCTGAGGCATTTCTCTTCCTCCTGTGGGTCCCGAATTGTTTTCAGTGGCTTTTAATTCTCATTTTTATGCATTTTAATAGCTTGAACCCACCCGGAGACTCAAGGGTATGGAGTCAGACATAAACAAGAAATATATAAATTTATAGAACAACAAGAAAGCAAAGCATTTCCCTCCAGCCTTTCGACTTCCGACATTCTTGGCCTTCCTGAGTAGCTTTAGGTCAGCCTAACGCTCTTTCAGGTTAGCCTACCCTGCCAGCCTGTTGTGAAGACAGAACAGGGGAGGGTGGCCAAACGCCCCATGGATGCCACCTTGACATATGAGAAACGTAGTCAGAACAGGAGTAAAGACTGTAATAAATGCTTGTTCTTTCCCCCTCCACAAAATTCAGCTGAAGAAGCAGACAGGATGAGCAAAATAAATACCAGCCAGTTGCTAAAGCCAATAATATTAAAAGCACATTATGTGTCATTTAGCGGACTGCAAAATAAAGTACAACGGCCCCAGATTTTAGGAGCACCAGCCATTCGGACACCCCTGGATTAAAGGGTGGTCAGATGGAAATTCAGACGCGGAAGAAGGAATTTCAGAGCTCCTGGGCCTTGAACAGCTGTGTGGAAGAGGAAATTCTAGGGGCCCCTGGACCTTTAATAACTGAATGGAAAAGGGAATTTTGGGGCCCCTGGACCTTTAATAAATACATGACGGAGGTTATTCTGGGTCTTCTGTATCTTTATAGTTGCATGAAAGTCTCCTGTACCTTTAATAGCTGCATGAAAGGAGATTCTGGGTCCCCTGCACCTTTAATAATTGAATGGAAAGGGGAATTCTGGGTCTCCTGTACCTTTAGTAATTGAATGGAAAAGGGAACTATGGGTCCCCTGTACCTTTAATAGCCACATGAAAGAGGTTATTCTGGGTCTCCTGAACCTTTAATAGCTGCATGAAAAGAGATTCTGGGTCCCCTGTACCTTTGATAATTGAATGGAAAGGGGAATTCTGGGTCCCCTGTGCCTTTAATAGTTGCATGAAAGAGGCTATTCAGGATCTTCTGTATCTTTAAGTTGCAGGAAAGGTTATCATGGGTCTCCTGTGCCTTTAATCATTAAATGGACAAGGGACTCCTGGGTCCCCTGTACCTTTAATAGCCACATGAATAATGCTGCCATCTAAAGCGCAAGGCATGCCTGATTCCCACCCTCTCCTATGCCCCCGTTCCTGGCGCAGGAGCTCTGCCCTTCTCTCTTCCAGGGGTCCCCTTCAAAGCACAGGAGCCCAGCCCTACCTATCCAGTGGCCACCCCACCGGGCCAAGCAAGAGCACTGAAGACTCGGGACCCCCCCAATCAATAGGGGTCACCCAAAAGCCGTTCACGAGAAGCGAGGCCACCCCCCACAAGAGTTCGTCCTTCCACACGTTCAAGCGAGCCCCCAGGAGTGCAACCCGAGGCTTGTGAATGCAGGGGTGGGGGTGGGGGGGACGGACCCAAATGGCGAGATTACCCGGCCCTGCTGGAACCCCCAAGCCCCTTCTCTCCCGGTTCCCTCCCTCTCTCCCCGCCCGCCCCGGGGGCGTGCTCCCCAAGCGGGCGCCCGCGGGCGCTCCTCCCGGGCCGGCGGCGGCGCTTTTTACCTCCAGCGGGGGCAGATCGGGGTCCAGCTGCGTGAAGCTGTGCAGGACGACGGGGCTGGCGCTGTCCGCGGCCACTTCCAATCTCACCCCGTCCCACAGGCTCCGGAGCCGCCGGGAAGCCTCGAAGATCTTCTCGGGGCTGCCGACGCCGACGCCTCCCCCGCCGCCGGAGGCTGCGGCTCCCCTGGGGCGCTCATCCTGCAGCAGTTCGGTCCACATGGAGCTCACCATGGGGACGCCCGCCGCCGCCTGCAACGCCCGCTAACTGGCCATGGCGCCAAGGCGGCAGCCCTGCGGGGCCTTTTTCCAAAGCCCGGCGTGGCCCCGGCCGGAGGAGCAGGAGGAAGACGAGACGGGGGGGGCTTGCTCGCGGCGCCTGCGGCAGCCTTCGCCCCGGGCTCGGCAGCAGAAGAGCGGGAGCCGCAGCCGCTCTGCGCGCATCCCACGCAGGCGAGAGGCGAGCGCGCAATGGTCATCCGGCCCCGGGAGCGCACGAGCGCTGATGTCACCGGGAGGGGGAGGGGGGGAAAGCGAAGCGAAAGCGGAACTGGGTGGGAAAAGGCGGCAGCGGCGGCCGAAAGATGCCCCCTAGAGCCCACGGGGCGAGGCGGCACGGCGGCAGAGATGGGAAGGAAGGAAGGGGACAGAGCTGGAGAAAGGGGGAGGGAAGAGAGAGAGGGAAGGGGAAACAGAAGGAGGGAGGAAGAGAGGGAAACAGGGGGAGATATAAAGGGAAGAATAGAAAGAGGGAGAAAGGGAAGCAGGTAGGGGAAGAGTGAAGAGAGAGGAAGGGAAGGAAAAGGGAGAGAAGGAAAGAAACAGAAGGAAAGAGGAAGAGAGGGAGATGGGGAGAGGAACAGAAAGAGGGCGAAAGGGAAGCAGGTAAGGGAAGAAGGGAAAAGCAGTAAGAGAGGAAGGTAAGGGAAAGGGAGGAAGGGAAGGGGAAACAGGAAGAGGAGAGGGGGGAGGGAAAGAGGGAGGGAGGGCAGGGAGAAGGAAAGAGGAGAAAGGGAAGGAGAAGGAAGAAGACAAAAAGGGGGACGAAAGAAAGGGGGATGAGAAAGGGAGAGAGGGAAACAGGGAAGAGATAAAGGGAGGGATAGAAAGAGAGAGGGCGAAGGGGAAGCGGGTAGCCCCCAGCCCCTTGACCCCTTGACCTCTTCCCTAAAGTGTCCCAGCGCCTCTATGGCAGGGAGAGACTGAGCAAGCAGAAACTCCGCTAAGAAGCTGGAAAAACATTCGGAGGTGGGCAGACCAGGGTGGGGGTGGAGGGTCGGGGTGGGGGGTTAGTGGAGTGGTTGGTGGCAAAGCATGGAAAGCAGTTTCCCCCCTGTTGCCCAGGAAAACAGTGGGACCTTTCCACGCGCTCACCGGGTACCACATGCCAGACTGGGGCGTCTTATCCTCCGCTAGATATGGCCTTGATTCAACAGCGGAGGCCAAAAGGCCCAGGGTGGAAGAGGTGGCCCTGCAGCCTCCACACTCGGGCAAGGAGGGGAGGTTTATCTTGCACAGGCATACAAGATAAGGCCCTTTTCAGTGGGAGCAGCTCTTAGACAGGCTGTTTATGTTTGCCTTATCCGCTGCAAGATGCCAGAGGAGACCTGTTTACCCAAGCTTAAAGGTACAGAGGTTGGCAGCTTAATAAATCTCTTAAACCATAAGCCCCTTCCTAGGGAATATCTTCAAAACCTAAGAGGAGCCCTGGTGGATCAGGCCACAGCCCATCTAGTCCAGAAGAACCTAAGAGGAGCCCTGGTGGATCAGGCCACAGCCCATCTGGTCCATAAGAACCTCAGAGGAGCCCTGCTGGATCAGGCCACAGCCCATCTTGTCCATAGGAACCTAAGAGGAGCCCTGCTGGATCAGGCCACAGCCCATCTAGTCCATAAGAACCTCAGAGGAGCCCTGCTGGATCAGGCCACAGCCCATCTGGTCCATAAGAACCTCAGAGGAGCCCTGCTGGATCAGGCCACAGCCCATCTAGTCCCTAAGAACCTCAGAGGAGCCCTGCTGGATCAGGCCACAGCCCATCTAGTCCATAAGAACCTAAGAGGAGCCCTGCTGGATCAGGCCACAGCCCATCTAGTCCATAAGAACCTAAGAGGAGCCCTGCTGGATCAGGCCACAGCCCATCTAGTCCATAAGAACCCAAGAGGAGCCCTGCTGGATTTGGCCACAGCCCATCTAGTCCATAAGAACCTCAGAGGAGCCCTGCTGGATCAGGCCACAGCCCATCTGGTCCATAAGAACCTCAGAGGAGCCCTGCTGGATCAGGCCACAGCCCATCTAGTCCCTAAGAACCTCAGAGGAGCCCTGCTGGATCAGGCCACAGCCCATCTAGGTCCACGTGGTCATGAAGAGTTGGACTAAACTGGATTTCGGCCACAATAGAAAAAGCAAACAAGCAAACAAACTGGCATCCTTCAAAATGTGTCACCCTGGGTGAGGGTTTTAGTTCATCTGCTCTAACCAAAGCCCAAACAATTGGAACAGTCAAGTGTTATTTAGTCAGCAGGAGTCACAATGCTTATATTTGTACACGGGCTGTTTCCTTGGTCCCTTTTCAGTTTGATGTTTTTGAATGTGATCCTGGCTGGTCTTTGTCATGAAGCTTTGCTTTGCTGCTTTGCTGGAGTTGGATGGATCTGGGTGAGACATATAGGTTTCCAAGCAGTCCGGGCATCTCTTCGCCATCATCATTCACCAATAACCTCATCACTGTGTACCACTGAGTCGGGGCTGACTCCCAGCTGAATGCATGGCTAAGACCTCTACACAGTTTTCTTGGCAGTCATACCGAAGTGGTTTGCCATTCCCTACTTTCAGGGAGGGGTTGGGGAC
The DNA here is from genome assembly GCA_023333525.1 of Aspidoscelis tigris stejnegeri. Classification (NCBI taxonomy): domain Eukaryota; kingdom Metazoa; phylum Chordata; class Lepidosauria; order Squamata; family Teiidae; genus Aspidoscelis; species Aspidoscelis tigris. Next base: position 12,642,418 of record JALMGA010000016.1, read on the forward strand.
TGAACCGGCAACCTCTGTTTTCCAGCCAGTTTGCTCTACCACTAAGCTACAGCTCCTCCCAGATTCTAGGGGTCCCTCTAAGCAGCTTTCTGGGCAGAGACACAGGAGTGGTTCACCATTGCCTGCTTTTGGAAAGAGGCTTGAGATCAAACCAGCAACACTCTGCTCTATTCCCCTCCTCAGTTGCTTGGCCATCTTGCTTATACTGAATCAGCCCCCGCTGACTGTCTGTACGGAACCAAGAAGTTTTCTTGGCAGCCCACGCAAGCGTGGTTTGCCATGTCCAGCATCTGGAAAGTTACTAGGGTTTGAAGATGGGAACTTTTGCGTTCAAAACAAACAGGCCTGGAACGGAAGCCTCCACTCCTTAGTATATTCCAGGCACTTCCTTCGATTTGATTCTTTGTGTTTCAAGGGGTTAGACAGAGGAACACAGTGAGGAAGGCAGCAATAGACCAAAATTAGCAGTGAAACCAAGAGTTAACTAAGCTGACCCAAAAGTTACTCTTTAGCTTTGAAACTTCACAGCCAGCTTAGGTGAAGGCTGGAAACGCGGCTCATTGTTTTCCTGTGTTTGCAGATTCTAGGAGGGCAGTGAAACAGCTTTTAGTAAGACAATATCCTGGGCTGGTCTTTGCCTGCCTGGAAATATCACAAGATCTCCCCTTATTTGCTTGGGTCACCAGCGAGGGCCATGGCTTGCTCTGAAACTCCAGATAGTCGGAAAGAAGGGGTGTCACGAATGGGTTTTTTTTACATTCAAATTTGAGTCAAATCAAATGCCAGTTCAGTTAAAAGCCGGAATCCCAGAAGGACCAGCAAACACCTTCCATGCCATCTGATGCAAATGCCAAGGATGCAGCATCACCCACAAAACAAGGCAAGGATCCCCCTGCAGCCTTTAATAGGCAGGAATCTTTCCGGAAAACCTGGTATCTGCCCCACAAGAGCATCAGATCTAACAACCAGGAACATGCTTTAGGTATAAGAACATAAGGACCTAAAAGGAGCCCTGCTGGATCAGGCCACAGCCCATCTAGTGCATAAGAGCCTAAGAGGAGCCCTGCTGGATCAGGCCACAGCCCAACTAGTCAATAAGAACCTAAGAGGAACCCTGCTGGATCAGGCCACAGCCCAACTAGTCAATAAGAACCTTAAAGGAGCCCTGCTAGATCAGGCCACAGCCCATCTAGTGCATAAGAGCCTAAGAGGAGCCCTGCTGGGTCAGACCACAGCCTACCTAGTCCATAAGAACCTAAGAGGAGCCCTGCTGGATCAGGCCACAGCCCATCTGGTCCATAAGAACCTAAGAGGAGCCCTGCTGGATCAGGCCACAACCCAACTAGTCCATAAGAACCTAAGAGGAGCCCTGCTGGATCAAGCCACAGGCCATCTAATCCATAAGAACCTCAGAGGAGCTCTGTGGATCAGAACACAGCCCACCTAGTCCATAAGAACCTCAGAAGAGCCCTGCTGGATCAGGCCACAGCCCATCTAGTCCCGTATCCTGTCCCAAGCAGTGGCCCACCAATTGCCCCTGGGCATCTCAAGCAGAGACAAGGGCAAACCTTCTTCTGCTCTCGAATCCCAGCAAATGACCTTAAGAGGCCTCCTGCTTGTTCACCCCCAGCCTGCAAGATGTCCTTAGGCATCCATCCTAGTAGCCATTGATACATCTGTCGTCCATAAATTTAACCTTTCCTTAAAGCCATCCAGGCTGGTTGCTGTCACCACTTCTTCTGGCAGCAAATTCCATAGACTGATGACCCTCTGGGTGAAGAAATCCTTCCCCTTGTCTGATCCAACTCTTCTGCCTATCACCTTCATAGATGACCACTGGATCTAGTGTTGTTGCTGGGCTGAAGGAAAGTCTGAAAAACACTTTAACCCCTGTTCTCGGGTAATACCAGGCCTTTCTAGGGAGAAGGCATCTCTCCATCACTGCCTGGAGGGATGGATGCTCTGGAGAAGTAGAGGTGGCCTTTCTACCCTGCTTTTCTCACCCATTTGAAGGGACTCAAGGCTGCTGACAAACCTTTTCCTCACAACAGAAACCCTGTGAGATCAGTGGGGCTTGTGAGAGTTCAGAGAAGAGCTGTGACTCGCCCAAGGTCACCCAGCCAGCTTCCCAGATAAGAGTCCGGCTCCTTAATCACCAGAACAAACTGGCTTTTCTACCCCGCTTTTCTTATCCATTTAAGTGGACTCAAAGCGGCTGACAGACCTTCTGTTCTTCTCCCCACAACAGACAACCTGAGAGGTAGGTGGGGCCGTGAGAGAACTGTGACTGGCCCAAGGTCACCCAGCCGGCTTCGTGGAGGAGTGCAGACTCGAACCCGGCATTCCCAGATAAGAGTCTCGCTCCCTAACCACTGGACCAAACTGAGTGTGAGCAGATGTGCACAAAGGAAGGATATAGGTGGCCCACCCCTGTTTAGCCCTGGTCAGAGCTCAAGGTGTCCCAGAATCCTTTGCGGCGTGTGCCGTGGCTTAAGAGTCGGCGCAACACGGCTTCGCTTATGCATGCTCTGTAAAATGTCGCCCTCTAGTGGCGCAGTGGTTAAGAGCGCTGGGCTAGAAGTCAGACCCAGCTCTGCCAGAGAAGCTCGCCGGCACTGTGGTCACTCCCAAGGTTTAATCCAGCTTCAGTCCACTTTCAGAGTGAGAAAATAAACACAACAGCAATGTGACGAGCTCTTTTCTTTCTCTCTTAAATAACTCAGAAAATTCAGCTTTGGGATAGGGAATGTGGAAAGGAAATTACTGGCCACTTTGCGGATGGGTTCTCTTGGTCTGAACCAGTTTGGTCTAGTGGTTAGGGAGCAGGACTCTTATCTAGGAATACTGGGTTCGATTCCGCTCTCCTCCATGAAGCCAGCTGGGTGACCTCGGGCTGGTCACAGCTCTCTTCTGAGCTCTCACAGCCCCAGCTACCTCACAGGGTGTTCTGTTGTGGGGAGAACAGAAGGGTTGTCAGCCACTTTGAGTCCCCTTAAATGGGTGAAAAAAGTGGGGTAGAGAAGTCAACTCTTCTTCCTCCTCTATGAAGCCAGCTGGGTGACCTTGGGCTAGTCACAGCTCTCTTCTGAGCTCTCACAGCCCCAGCTACCTCACAGGGTGTTCTGTTGTGCGGAGAAGCTGGGTTAAACCTTCAGTGGGACCACAGCTTTGGTATTTAAACCATCATCTTCAGTATGATGAAGCTCAAATCCTTTGGCTTAATCCAGATCCTTTCTTTGGATGGGGAATGTCCAATCATTCTCTCCCTTCTAGGCCAACAACGTCCTCCTGAGCCGCGTCAGGCAGGTGGAGACGGCAGCAACATTGCTGCATTCTAATAGCTTGCTGGATAACCAGATAATCCTTTGTGCAAGGAGACACTAGTGAGCTTAGGAAAAATGGCTTTTCAAATGCATGCAATCTACGGATGCACACCCTATTCGAAAAGTAGAACACAGTGTGGATTTTGCTTGGACACCTGCAATTGCATTGGGGGGGCGGTGGAATGGGGAGCAGGACCCTTCGCGGACCCTGTCTGCTGACCCCCCTCTTGCATGGGATTCCTGTTTTCCCAGGGACATCAAGTTGTTTGCCACCAGTTCCATGTGACCGTCGCACAGAGAGTCACGGCTTGGCCACTGCTAGCGAAATGATTCAGGGTAAATCGCTGTGACTGTGAGGCGCTGCAGGCACAGGGCTTACAGGATGCTACCCGGCCTGGTCATCTGGCCTTGTCAAGCCTTAAAAATAGCAGAGACCCGTGCCTGTTTGACTCATGGAGTCCGGTGGAACAGGGCGATTACTGCCTGCTCATGCTCATTAAATGACAGGCCTGGTGACCAGCGAGGGAGGAATTTTAATTCCCACCAGGATGGCTCAGCTGGGCAGAGTCCTACCTGAAGGCCAGGGGGCACTTTTGGATGCCTAGGTATTTTTCATTACAGCCCTAGAAATATGACTAACGTGAATGCAAGTCGTCTCGGGGGCTCCAGGTTTGCTAAGGTGATGCATTTCAAGCGCTGCAGCAGCTGCCCGGAGAGCCAAAGTTCACAGGTTCAAGCCCCAGCATCTCCCGAGACAGCAGGAATAGCAAACCGCTTCTTTATATCTGCTAAGAAAACTGTGTGGGGGTGTCCATGGAGTCTGAGTGGCAGTAGCTCGGTGGTAGAGCAAACTGCCTGGAAAGGGAATGGGAAATCACTTCTGTATATCTGCCAAGAAAGCTGCATGGTGGAGGCCACAGAGTCCAGGACTGGCTGTAGCTCAGTAGTAGAGCAAACTGCCTGGAAAGGGAATGGGAAATCACTTCTGTATATCTGCCAAGAAAGCTGCATGGTGGGGCCCATGGAGTCCGTGAGCGGCTGTAGCTCAGTAGTAAAGCAAAGTGCCTGGAAAACAGAGTTGCTGGTTCGATTTCCAGCTTCTCCCCAGAAGAAGGAAATGGCAAACCACTTCTGCATCTCTGCTAAGAAAACTGCATTGGAGGTGTTCCTAGTATGGCCACAGCTCAGCGGCAGAGTGGCTCCCCAGAACGCAGAGGGTTGCAGATCTGATGTCAGCGCCCCCTAAGAAGGTAATGAGAAACCAAGGCTGTGTTCACACCTAGGCTTTAATCTAGTCTCAGACCACTTTCAGAGTCTGAGGACGCATCAGCAAACTGGCTAGCCGTTTTCTTCCCACTTTATCTAACCCGAAGGTGGATTTTCTGAGTTATATAACGCTGAAAGAAAACAGCTTGACACTCTGCCGATTCATTTGCTCGCTAAAATGCAGACTGGAACTGGATTAAAACTTGGGTGTGAACGCAGCCCAAGAAAACCATCTGGATGTGACCGTGGTGCTGCAGGGTGCCTGTTGTGGGGAGAAGAACAGAAGGTTTGTCAGCCACTTTGAGTCCCCTTAAATGGATGAGAAAATCAGAGGAGAAAAGCCAACTCTTCTTCCTCCTCCATGAAGCCAGCCGGGTGAACTTGGGCTAGTCACAGCTCTCTTCTGAGCTCTCACAGCCCCACCCACCTCACAGGGTGCCTGTTGTGGGGAGAAGAACTGAAGGTTTGTCAGCCACTTTGAGTCCCCTTAAATGGATGAGAAAATCAGAGGAGAAAAGCCAACTCTTCTTCCTCCTCCATGAAGCCAGCCGGGTGACCTTGGGCTAGTCACAGCTCTCTTCTGAGCTCTCACAGCCCCACCCACCTCACAGGGTGTCTGCTGCGGGGAGAAGAACTGAAGGTTTGTCAGAGCTGGTGCCAGAGAGCAGAAAATCCCAACTGTTGCTTCGAAGCCAACTGCAACCCCAGGGAAAACAATACCTGGCATAATGACACCACCTGAGCTGGCTGCTCTCCCTGCCATGATGACCTCAGCCAGCACCGCCCAGAAAGCGCCCTGGAGGGCTGGTGCTGCTAATAACCGGCAATTACAGATGTTACCTATATATAGCAGCACTTCTTTGCAATATTTAATCTAGTCTAGGGAGCATGGGCCAGGCTGCAGAATGGACACATGGGTTCAGCCGGCCTCCTCCAAAGGGGGAAATATAGGCTCTCTTCAGCTCTGGCAGCTCCTGCCTCGTGGCTGAGATGAAGGGGCAGAAAAGCAACCCACCCACCCACCCCCAGGCGTGTTTAAGAACAAGGGCCTATTCTAGGTGTGTTCCAAACTGGTTCAGCCAGTTGGCGGTTCGCAGCCAACTGGGAGTTTCACGTGGTAGTTTGAAAAACCCGGCTCGAATCAAACTCAAGCCAAAAGGGTGTTCTAATGAACCGAGCAAACCAAAAACCCTGGAGTTCGGAAAGGAACCACACCAAAAGCAAATCCCATGAGCCTCAGGCCGCCCAGCGGAAAGAAATAATGGCGTGTGATTCGCCTGGGCCACAATTGACTCTCCCGGGGGCGATCCTTGGTTTAAAGAGGAGAAAGAAAAATGAGAGGAGAGAGAAGCTGACCCATCCACCACAATTTCCTGTCCTGGAGAAATAACGCCCGAAACAATATGTCCCATGACTGGAAGGAAATCTCGTAGCTGCTACCTGTTTAGAGCAGGGCCTTTTCTGGTGTGGCCCCATAGGGTCGTTCCCTCCCCCCCCCCAATTAAAAACTATCTGTTTCCTCTAGGCACTTCAAAAATCAAGGCAAAGTGTCTCTTTTGCGAGGCCTACCAACACTTGAACTTCCTCTGTATAGATCCACCAGGCTGCCACAATATCAGCAAAAAATGGGGCTTCTGCCCATAAAGGGGCCACAACATCTCCCCGTGAAGGCTCTGTTAGTGTTTTACTCATGCTTTTTAATGTGTTTTTATCATGGTTTTTGGATAGACGGACGGACGGACGGACGGACGGACGGACGGACGGACGGACGGACGGACGGACACATACATACATACATACATACATACATACATACATACATACATACATACATACATACATACATACATACATACATACATACATACATACATACATACATACATACATACATACATACATACATACATACATACATACATACATACATACATACATACATACATACATACATGGATGGATGGATGGATGGATGGATGGATGGATGGATGTCAACTAGCTTTCATTTTTGGGTAGAGAAGGAAAGGCAACATTTCTTTATTGAAATGCTATTTTGTTCCTCCAGGGGAGACAAATTGCAGATCAAAGCGCAGTGGCATTGACATCTTTGGATATAAGGCAAGAAATAATAAAAACATAAACATACATAAAAGCAAAGGGCAAGCCAAGGGCCTAACAGGGCACTGCTGTTTAGAGCAGGGTCTTTTTAGTCATGGCACCAGAGATGTATATTTTCCCCCTAGTTGGGGGGATGTTGCGTGGGCTATGGGTCCAAGGACAGCATCTAAAGTGCTATATAATCCTCACCCCCAGGCTTTTTCTCTATCCTCTCCCTCCTCTGTCACGCCAAGAGACTCCACTAGGGAACACAGATTTGCACGAATATTCGAAATATTCGTTGTTCGGATGAACTTGCATGAACTGGGACATTTGTATACGGACCTAAGGTCCGGATGTCCGTACTTTAGTATTCCTACAAATATGAATATTTTGACTTATTTGTACAAATACTCCAGACATTCATAAGTGCACGTATTTCATATCGGTTCAAAAGCCCAGACATTTGATTTTCTTTACTCATACAAATTTGGATTTTCGAATATTCGATTTGCTGTGAATCGAATATCGAAAGTTGCATCCGTGCACAGTCTTACTAGGGAATCATTACGGTAACACGGGGTCCGTCTGGGCACAAACTGTGGCCACCCCCTACCCATTAAGTCGGCGCCAAGGGAGCAAAACACAGACCGCTGTCAGAAAGAAATGTCCAAAAGGGCAAGAAGAGAAAGACAGAGAAAAGATTTATTGCTTTTTGCCCAACAACCCTCCTGACAAAAGAGGGAGACGCTTGCGGCGGCTTGGCTTACCTTGGCACGCAGAATGGGTTCGATCCCCGGGTTCCCACAATGGGGATACCCACTGGGTTCTGAATTTCCAAGTCTCCAGGGCTGGCCACTCGCGGCTTCCCCAAATCTAGGCGGAGCAGCGGCAGGCTGAATTTCTTGTAGGGAAGGTTCCTCTCTGCCAACGTCTAATCTGCCCGGTCCTCCCTCAACCCAAAAGAAACCCGGGCAAGTTTTGCAGTCCGGTGCAAAGGTGCTTATCATGCCTCTAGGACCAGGCAGGGGGGACCTCCGGCTGCAAAGTGCCGTATCAGAAATCGGAGCTTTCGGGCAACTTTACGCTGACAGGGAGGAAAGGGCCGGCGCAGCCCATTTGGAGAACAGGCAAGGGAAGGAGATCGATCCAAAATACCAGGAACTTTCCCAGCTGCAGGCTGACCCTTCCGACGCCATCCAGCCGCGCAGCCATCCACAAGCCCCCATGGACCACCCTCCCAAGCATCTGCAATGCCTTCCCTCCCCCCCTCCCTCCCTCCCTCCCACTAGCAATGCTCAACCCAGGGCGATACTCACGTCGTAGTCTTGCACGCTCAAGGGGATATCCAGCATGCACATCTGGAAAGGTTGCACCAGCGCCTTCTGCATGTTGAACAAAGGTTTGGCCTCCATTTTCCCCGGGCGGCGGGGGTGGGGTAGGGGCTGCTGCCCTTGTGGGACCCCCTCCTCTTCCTTGCACGCCCGGACTGACCAGTCTCCCCGCCGCCCACCGGCCCCGCACCGCAGCTCCCCTCCCCCACCCCAGTTAGCCCCGCCGGGGCATTTCGGCAGCAGACGCTGCGCTCCCTGCTGCAACCCCGAAGGGCTCTCGCCTGGCTTCCTTTCCGCAGGGCTGCCGAGTCGACGGGGAGCAGCCGTGAAAGGCTTCTTAGGTGCGCGCCCGAGGCCAGGCGGCAAGCTGGCAGTGCCCGCAAAGGTGCCCGGACACTCCTCTCCGGCAGGGCGGGATGCTCCCTGGTGTGGGTGTGTATGGGGGGGGGAGGGGGGTGAAGAACCTCACAGCCACAGCCAGAGCCGTTTCCTCCGGGCTTTCCCTGCATCGGCGTGCCTGCTGCTGACCGTGGCGCCAAGCCTGTGCATTGTCTGCGAAGGAACAACAGGTTTGTACATTCTGTTGGCTAAAGCAGAGATGCATGCAGCAACAGCAGCATGGCTGGAAAGGGGGTCGAGGGGAGGGGGATTCTGACGCAGCAGCAGCAGCAGCAGCAGCACCATCATCCTCAGCGATCGCCTTCCTTCCCCCTCCCCACTTTCTTCCTCCCTTCCTTCCTTCCTCCAGACCATCACACCGCTCCCCCACCATTACTTCCTCGGCTCCCCAGAGTGTGCAGGTGGGGGGGGGCATGCGGAGAGGGGGTCGTGGTCGTGGTTGCGTGTGTGGGGCAAACATGAATAATTCACATCCACCCAGGACACCGCAAAATCCCCAAGTCAGCACTGTGGTTAGCCAAAGCAGCTAGGAGCTGCGTTTGCAGGTTCGGCCTGCGGGAAGCCACTTTGCGCCGCCCGCCCGTCCGTCCGTCCGTCTGCAGCTCCGATGAACGGTTCGTCTCGCTCTCTTTGCGCGGCGGCCCCGGCCCCAGCGCAAGGCCATCCTTGAAGGGAAGGAGCTGGCAAAGGGAAAGGGAATCACGAGGGAGAGAGCAGAAGAGGCCGTGGAGAGTTGCCTCCGAAGGCCTTTAGCTGGGACGTGAGAGCAGGTGAAGGTTTCGCCTTCATCTTCTGCTTGAGATGCCCAAGAAGCAATTGGTAGACCACTGTGTGAGATGGGTTGCTGGACTAGAGGGGTTGTGGCCTCATCCAGCAGAGCTTCTCTTATGATCCTGTCAAGAACGGATCTCTAGATACCACCTCCAGATAGGCAGGGTGCCTCTAAAGTCCTTATGTAGGGAGTCAAGAGCAGGTGAAGGTTCTGCCCTGGTCTTCTACCTGTAGCCTGATCCAGCAGGGCTCCTCTGAGGTTCTTATGGACTAGATGGGCTGTGGCCTGATCCAGCAGGGCTCCTCTGAGGTTCTTATGGACCAGATGGGCTGTGGCCTGATCCAGTAGGGCTCCTCTGAGGTCCTTATGGACTAGGTGGGCTGGGGCCTAATCCAGCAGGTCTTCTCTTCAGATCTTATGAAGCATGGATACCTAGATACCACCTCCAGTTAGTCAGGGTTCCTCTAAAGACCCTCTGTAGGGGGTCAAAAGCAGGTGAAGGTCTTGCCTTGGTCTCCTGCTTGAGATGACCAAGAAGCAATTGGTGGACCACTGTGTGGGAGAGGATGCTGGACCAGACAGGCTGTGGCCTGATCCAGCAGGGCTTCTGTTATTCTTTCACCTAGAATGGATATACAGGTACAGCCAACAGGTTGGAGAGCTGGGACCAGGTCATGCAAGCCAGAACTGTGGTAAGCTGTTAACCCTGAAGGCAGGAGAAGATGAGCCGCCTCTAAGGGCCAGCTGATGGGAGGCCAAGCAGAGTCTTGCTCATGGACTTTCTTGTGGAACTGGCCGCCCACTGTGAGGGCAGATGGGTGGATGAGATGTGCCACTGGTCTCATCTTCAGAGTGGCATTCTGAGGTTCTTCTGCCTCTGAAGGCCAGCTCCTGGCAGATCATCCTACTGCTGGGCTTCCTTTTGAAGGTGACTGGCCACTGGGGAAGAGGCTTCTGGACCAGATGGGCCCCGGGCCCAATCCAGCATGAATCTCCATCCCTTCTCCGCCATCTAAAAGGGACAACCGCCACGTATTTAGACAGAACAGGAGGGCCACACGTGATGTGTGTGATGCCATCACTCAAGCGTGGTGATGCCAGTTTTCCAGGATGTCCCAAGCCTCTGCCCAGCACCACACCTGTGCGATACCTGGTCTGCAAACCAACATGGCCCTGCCTGCTCCAGGATACACAGGAGCCTAAGAGATAGGAAGCAGAGGCAGAGAATGCAGGGCGCACATTGATTTACATGGCCCTCGACTCCCCCTCACTTGCCCTTGGCTTTGCGCTACTGATTTATCAGAGATCGCCCCTAAATGTGCCAGCCCGCTTTAGGTAGCCCACTAAGAGCAAAGTCTAGGCTGGATCCCTTAATCCCTGGTTTTTCCACAGGCACCAAAATTCAGGGTCTGACTGCACATCTGAAGTTCAGGGAGATTTCAAGGATCTGAACCCTAGAAAATTATAGTCACTGTAAGGGAAGGAGGGAAGGGAGGAGAGAAGGAGAAGGAGAAGGAGAAGGAGAAGGGGAGGAAGACGGAATAGACAGAGGGAGGAAGAGAAGGGAGGGATGAAAGGAAAGAGGGAAGGAGAGAGGAAAAAAGGAAGAAGAGAGAGAAGGGAAGGGAAGACAAAATAGAGGGAGGGAGGGAGGGAGGGGAGAAGGAGGAGAAGGGGAGGAAGGCAGAAGAGAGGGAGGGAGGAAGAGAGGGAAGGGAAGAAGGAGAGAAAAAAGGAAGAGAACAGGAGGGAGAGAAGACAGAATAGAGGGAGGGTGGAAAAGGAAGGAAGGAAGGAGAAAAGAAGAGGGAGAAGAAGGTGGAAAATGGAATAGAAGGAGGGAGGAGAGAAAGGAGAAGAGAAGGGGGGAAGGGAAGCAGGACAATTTAACTTTTAACAGGTGAAAAACTGAGGCAGAGAGAGAGAGTGCTTTGGAAACAAGAAAGCCTGCCCGGTAACTGGATGCGGGATTCCTCCTTAGATTTCCAGGGACCAGCCTATTATTTTTAGCCCCAGGCCATTTCCTCCTGTTGGCCCTGTGTGACCAATGAGGCTGCATCAGAGGCTTCATGGCAGAGACCCACAAACAGAAGCCTTGCCAAGAAGCGGCAGGGAAGCCCGCTGGAAGGAAGCCTGCGCCCTGCCTTCATTGTCTTGGGTCCCTAAACATCCTCCGGCGTCACGGAGCGTGGCAGGGACCAAGCGCCAAGGCGTGCCGTAGATAAGCCTGTTTTTCATCGTCTGAAGTGCTGCAAACACGGCAGAAAGAGACGCCGCTAGTGGCCGAGGCCGCGGAATGCGCATACGCGTTATTCAGAATAGATTCCATAACATCAGAAGAAAACAAGGGGTGGTGGTGAAGGATGTTATGAGAAAGATGCATGTGAATTGGCAACTTTGCCTCTCCGTCTGGCCTTCCTCCTAAAGGGCTGTGCCCTGCTAGGCATAGACCGTTTGGTGGCCCACCGGGCGGTCTGCTGACCAGCAGGGGTGACTAATCTGCAGGGCCTACATGGGTGGTGGCTCCGTCACACTCAGCAGCTCGGGGCTCGAACTCGCTTTCCCTTCCAGGGCCGGCTCAAGGGAGCACGAACCGCCGGGTTCAGCAGGGTCGAGTCTCACACTGGCTTGTGCGCACCCTGCCGTCGGCTCTAACAACTCTGCCCCCTGGTCCGTCCTTTCATCTCATGGTCTGCCCTATCAATTCGGTTTGCATCAAACTGAACATGCAGGCGGTTCGAATATCCAAGAATTCACTTGAACCCAGACAGTCGTCAGCCTGCAAACACGGACAATTCAACGGAATCGTTCTTATTCAGTGAGTTTTCGCTCTTGGTATTTTGTGGGTTTCGATGAGCTCAAAACTGAACACAAACTACTGTTTGTTCGATTAAACAGTTCGCTGCCATCTCATTCATTCATTCATTCATTCATTCATTCATTCATTCATTCATTAATGAAATGTATATCCCGCCCTTCGCCCCAGGGCACGTTACAATAAGAAGAAATAAAGGAAACAAAATATTAAAACATAATGTAAAATGTAACCTTCCCTCCCTTACGGGACAGCAAACCAAGGAAGCTCTTTGAATATCAAAAGCCTGGGTGAAAAGATACATTTTAACCAGGTTCCTAAAACTACACAGTGTAGGCGCCTGGTGAACCTCAAGAGGGAGACCGTTCCAGAATCTAGGGGCCACCACAGAAAAGGCCCTCCTGCAAGTCACTATGCCAAGAGTAGAAGGATCTATTTGAACAAATACAAATTTCCGTACACTCGATTCGTTACAAATCAAACGCCCAAAATCCCATTCTGGCTCCGAATCCTGCAAGCCTCACACACAGGAGAGCTTTTCCAATCCCTAGAACTATTTTGGACTTAGCAATATCATTGCTGAGATGCAGCAAGAAGCCTGTCCGCAAGGAACGCCGGATCTTTGCATACTGAAATGCAATCTTTTGAAATGCTGTAATTTACCCTACTGCATTTTTCTGGCCACGATGCTCATGTGCAAAGCACAGGAATTCACAGCTGCAGCATCTCCCTGCCTCAGCAAGGGAGTGAACAGGGGAAGGGAACTATTTGCTGCTGTGGGCAAAGGAAGAAGTGGGAATCCCAAACTTAGGAGATTCAAATGTAACATGGCTGGTTTCCTCTTCCTCCTCCTTCCCCCTTTAGGGTTGCCGCTGAGGGCAAAAAAAAAAAGAAGGATTTTGTTCCTTTAATTGCTAACTGATTTGCCTAAACAGGAGGCAGTGAGGTGTTTCATGTCACAGAGAGGAGCAACATCAGCTGCTAATGGGTGCAATAATTCTTAAATGTCTGGCTTCATGGTCTGGCTGAACAGCAGACTTCTTCGCAACCCCGGAACCGGAAGCAACGCTTGGGATTCCAATCAAATGTCCAAAAATTCCATTCGAATCTTTAAAATCTGAATTTATCCGCATTCGATTCAAATTGAGTAAAACTCGAACCTATTCATTCAAATCTTCTATTCCAATTTGCCCGATTGAATGTCGACAACACTCGTACAGGCTTGCATGCATCTGTCCACATCTGTACGCATCCCATATTTATCCTGCATGCATCCTGTTGTTATCCCATACGGATCCATAAAAATACGTACGGATGTGGGAAAGACGCAGATCTTTGGATACGTATCGTGTACGAACCCGCACATATACGAATGTCTGGATAATTCAAACGAACAGATCCAAAGTTCAAAATCCGATTCAAATATTTACATCCGAATTCTGGGACGTTCTATTTGAGTTTGAATGTGGAAATATGGCACATTCGGTCGGATTTCGAATGCATATGAAGATTCATGCACAACCCTAGGATGAAATGGTCCCGCAGTGACAACGTAGAAAGAAGAAGAAGAGTTTGTTTTGCTACCCTGCTTTTCTCACCCATTTAAGGGGACTCAAAGCAGCTGACACACCTTCTGTTCTGCTCCCCACACCAGTAACCCTGAGGTAGGTAGGGCTGTGAGAGCTCAGAGGAGAGCTGTAACTAGCCCAAGGTCACCCAGCTGGCTTCATGTACATAGAGGAAGAGTTGGCTTTTCTACCCCACTTTTCTCACCCATTTAAGGGGACTCAAAGCGGCTGACAAACCTTCTGTTCTTCTCCCCACCACAGGCAGCCTGTGAGGTGGATGGGGCTGTGAGAGCTCAGAAGAGAGCTGTGACTAGCCCAAGGTCACCCAGCTGGCTTTGTGGGGGAGGGTGGAGTCGAACCCAGTATTCCCAGATAAAAGTCTCTCTCCCTAATCACATGACATGTATTATTGTTCATTTATGTAAAAATATATATGACATGTATTATTGGTTATATGTGCATTGTGTTTTTCTTAAAGCATAGATGAATAATTTTTTAAAATGGGAATATACTGTCTCTTCCCCTTTTACAGACACCTTTACTTTCTTAATATATACTATTGCTGTTTTAATATGTATGTCTGATTTTAAATGTTGTTACCCAACCTGAGACCTTCTGATATAAGGCGGGAAAGAAATGCAAATAATATATACATTTGGTTTTTGGAATTTGGACCAAAAGGAGACAATGTCTACTGTTAATCCGGTCTTTACAGAGACTAGCAAATTCGTCCTTCACAATGCAACGCAACGCAACGCAGGTAGCCCAGGCATGCTGATTCTGTAACAAGGCATGGCTGTGAATTTCTAAACGGCCACCCTTTCCCTTATGGCGGAGGACAGGTTATTTATATACATAAAATAAATAAGTAAACAAAAGCGCAAGTTCTCCCCCAAATTCCATGGGATCCTTATGAAGCCCTCAGGGTGGAGCTTTGGCGAGTCGCCTCTCCAAAGAATCAGCCCATGCGGCGGCGGGCAAGTGATCTAAACGAACTCATCTTTCTCCGGAAATTCAGCGGCCATCAGTGAGGACATGTATAATTCCTGGCACATTCATTTCTCCGGTGAAGAGCGCTGGCCTAGAACCGAGGCTACCATGGTTACGGAATGTATTAGCCTCACTTCTCTCCCTTTTGGGTTCTACGGGGCTTTCCCTTTCTGCCTGGGAACCTCGGGTAGCAAGCAGAGCACGTCCGTCCTCAACGCATGCGCACGGCCTGGGCGCACGGCGAAAGGAGTGTCCATTTTTCGCCGGCTATTGGGGTTTGTCGAGAGGAATCTCACGCTGGCATTGCGCTCACAGGCGGGCAAGGACAATTAGAACTGCTGGGAGACTGGGAGCGTGGGTACTTGCCTTCCCCGTGCAAAGTCAGAGAGAGGCAGAGGCTGTGTCCACACGCAAGGTTTAATCCAGCTTCGGTCCACATTCGGAGCGGGAGAATAAATGCATCAGCAAGGTGACAGGCTGTTTTCTTTCAGGGTTAAATAACTCAGAAAATCTCCCTTTCGGATAGACAATGTGGAAAGAAAATTACCAGTCCCTTTGCTTCTCTTGCTCTGAAAGTGGACTGAAGCTGGATTAAACCTTAAGTGTGACCACAGCCAGAGAAATCCTGGGCGTTTTGTGTTTTCTTGGAGATGAAGCCCCACTGTTGTTTGGTAGCGCAAGGATCAGGCCAACGTTTAGGGGACTACGCAGTTTTCTAAGAGGATATGTAAGTGGTTTGCCACGACCTTCCTCTAGGGAATTGTAGACGATCAAACCCAAAACCTTTCCTTTCCAAGCTGTTGGTCTATGGACGCTACGTGGACATTCTCATGCAGTTTTCTTGGAAGACGCAGAAGTGGTTTGCCATGACTTTCTTCAGGGGAGATTTCAGAGATGGAAGGAGCCCTGTAACGTGCTAAAAACACCAGCCACCCCCTGGCATCATGGTGAGGCTGACAGAGAGTCCAATGCCATTGCCAGAACACTCTTGGCACATTGCTCCCAAATTCAAATTAATGTGGGAAATCTCACACTGCTTTTACAGTCCAGGGACTGGGAACCTTGCATGGGCTTCTTCAGCACTGCCCCAGACTAAAGTTCCGGTAGCTCATTGTGCATGCAGAAATAACAGAGGAAAAGGGGCGGAGCTTGCAAGCTCCCAGAAATTTGACGTGGGGCCACATCCAAAAAGCCCATGTTAGCCTGGCAGGCCCCACAGCGTGAGGAATGCCAGGATTTTGTTAAAAGCCAGTGCATCCTCACTCTGTCTGGAGTAGGGGTGTGCATGAAAGTAACTTTTGGGATTCAATTTGATTGTTTAAAATTTGAATTTTAACCAAATTCGATTTGAATTCGGCAAATTCGAATCTATTGTTGGAATTTTTTATTTGAATTTGCACTTATCAATGTCAACAACATTCGTAGATGCCGGTATGCCTCTTCCCTGGGTCCATACACATCCATATGCATCCCATAGTTATCCCGTACGCAACCCATTTTCATCCTGTATGGATGCGTACGGGTGCGGGAAAGATACGGATCTTCAAGTACGCATCGTGTATGAACCCATTCACGTACGAATCTCCGAATAATTTGAACAAATAGATCCAAAATTCAAATCAAATATTTAAATTTGAATTTAAGGACATTCAGTTCGAATCTGAATGTAAAAATTTGGTTGATTCTATCGAATTTTGAATGCATTCAAATATTCGTCCACATCCTTAGTTTGGAGGCAATCTGAGCTAGCACCTACTGAATCGGACTCCAGATTTCTGTCTGAAGACCACATTTCCTACAATCTGAACCGCATTCCTTGATTTCTCCTTGGACAGATGGCTGGCGGCATTCAATACGCAGAGCAGATGTGAAATCGCCACCACCCGAAGCCATCTATGGGAACCAGAAAATGCCCCCTAGGCAGCAAAATTTGTTTAAAGAAGCTTCATAAACATAGATTGGCCTGATCCAGCAGGGTTCCTCTGAGGTTCTGATGGACTAGATGGGCTGTGGCCTGATCCAGCAGGGCTCCTCTGAGGTTCTTATGGACTAGATGGGCTGTGGCCTGATCCAGCAGGGCTCCTCTGAGGTTCTTAGGGACTAGATGGGCTGTGGCCCAATCCAGCAGGGCTCCTCTGAGGTTCTTATAGACTAGATGGGCTGTGGCCTGATCCAGCAGGGCTCCTCTGAGGTTCTTATGGACTAGGTGGGCTTTGGCCTGATCCAGCAGGGCCCTCTGAGGTTCTTATGGACTAGATGGGCTGTGGCCTGATCCAGCAAGGCTCCTCTTAGGCTTTTATGGATTAGGTGGGCTGTGGCCTGATCCAGCAGGGCTCCTCTTGGGTTCTTTTCTTTGAGTGCTTTCTAAGAGCCAGGCTGCATTAAGAGCCATTTTCAGAGGCTGGTTGTTTCCAAGGTCTAATCCTGCCCAGGGTTTACCAGCTTTCTCTTCTTGAGCTGTGTCTATAAAATGCACAGCAAGGCCAGACACAAACCCTGCTTGCCTCAACCCGCTCCGAGGGGAGAGGAAAGGGTGGTGGGTCCACATTCCTAGAAGTCCTTCACACGATAAACACACCTTAACTTCAAACTGGATAGGAACGGCTGAGGTCCTCCAAATAACGAGCCCTTCCAGTCCAGCCGTGATGGTCTTAACTACATCTGCTAAAATTTGCAATCTTGGGTGTATCCCTACCTGTCAGCCTAAACTCACAAGGGTTTCAGTGAAGGGAAAAATGGAAACGGAGCAGAATCACCCTGTGCGTCACCATGAAATCTTCAAAAATAATCATCTCTCTCCAAGTACAACGTGCAGCATAACACACATAAGAACTGAACTACAGCTCCCATCGTCTCTTGCCAGCATCCAGGCTCATGGTGATGGGGACTATAACATACCTAGTGGAATACCTGGAGAACCACACACTGAGAACACATGAGACAGCCAGAGGCCAGCTCCACACCCCTCCCAAAGATCATGTCAACTAGCAATACTCCAAAGTGAGGCCCCTCCGGAATAATCGCTTGTGGGAAATCCCCAGAAGTGTGTGTCCTTGCCACCAATGCAGATGCTAACAAATGTGCAACAGCTACCTTCACAGTGGTGGCCCCCAACAACAGTGTCCAGAAAGGTACAATATAGCACTATTTCAGGAAAACGTACATCCAGATTCAAGGTTTTCCCCAAAACAGGATATTTGGGGTTTTCACCCCATTGGGGTTACCACATCCCCCTGCCTGGGCGCGGTCACTATCTTCCGACCCTTTTTGCTTGACCTTCTCTTCTTTCCCACAGCTGAGTTCATACTTAGCACCGTCGGTCCTCTGGAGCAGGGCCATGTTATGACTTCGGAAAGCACACAAGGGCTGACTTGAAGAGTTCACAAACTCTCTTATGGGGTTTGAACTGGGGTAGCCAAAAACCTTGCACTGGTTTTAGTATAGTCTGATACAATTTTAATATGTTCGTTTTAAAATGTTGTGAGCCGCCCAGAGACCCTCGGGCATGGGGCAGGATATAAATGTAAATATAAATTAATTAATTAATTAATTAAAAAGAAGAGAGCTGTGACTAGCCCAAGGTCACCCAGCTGTCTTCGTGGAGGAGTGCGGAATCAAACCCGGCATGCCCAGATAAGAGTCCGGTTCCTTAACCACTAGACCAAACTGATAGGTGGCATCTTCAAATGAACTCAATTATCCATGCCCTACACACTCTAAACAGGAGAATTTCTCCATTCCACGAAGTCACTGAACAAAACTAACCCATCTGGCTATCGGGAATTCCTCTTGGTTGGCAACCAATTTAACTGAGCAATCCTTTCCAGGACCAGATAATAGGGCATGAGAACAGCTCAGGGACAGAACTACCATCTGGGAAGGAGAGGGATTCCTGGTCTGATCCCCAGATTTCCCCCAAAACCACTTCTGTATCCATCACTTAAACCACACAGGGTGTTTCCAGATGTGGGTTATAACTCATGCCTATCCCAGGACTATAATGGGAACGCAGCGCACATCTGTGACATTCACCAATATAGTTCTGAGCTAGTTGACTCAGGGGTGTGTCTAGACCGGGGGATAATGCACCTTCCAATGCGCATTCGGTACGTGGGCATCACACCTTACGCCCGATACTTCGCAGCAGTGGCGCATTATGCTGCCGTTATTGCGGATTTACCTGATGCGGAGCAATCAACACTTGCTCCGCAGTTACAGGTAATTTTGGAGTTTCCCAGTGAACGGGACCCATCGGCTGCCCGATCCCACGTGACGCCTCAGAAGTCCCGCAGCTGCTGAGGAGGAAGCCACGGATCTGCGTTTCACATGGGGGCAACACGCCGTGACTTCGCAGCCAGGTAAGCTGCAAATTTACTAACTGCGGGTTTTTATCCGCTAGTCTGGAAGGGACCTTCTCTTCTGACAATCTTTATGGAAACGTCAGAACCAGCACCAGGTTTTCTGCAATAGCAGTTGGTGGCTTCTGTCGGCCAGCTCTCCGTGTTATCATTTCTGTGGCAAAATACCCAGATGTTAGCAAGGGCAGGAACAAAAGAGAAGTATGAGACTCTGTAGGAAGCCGACAGGCATTCTGCTAACATCCTGGTATTTCTGAACAGCCACAATAACACGAAGAGCCAGCA
Organism: Aspidoscelis tigris stejnegeri; assembly: GCA_023333525.1. Classification (NCBI taxonomy): domain Eukaryota; kingdom Metazoa; phylum Chordata; class Lepidosauria; order Squamata; family Teiidae; genus Aspidoscelis; species Aspidoscelis tigris. The sequence continues at coordinate 12,661,625 of JALMGA010000016.1, forward strand.
GATGAGGGCAGAGCCCAAAATTGACCAGGGATTATCTCTGGCCATCTGGCAGTGGTGGTGAGAAGCGACCGAGGGATCTAAGGAGGACACCACACCTCTTGCCCTCCAGAGACACCCACAGTCACCAGCAGACACCCCTGACTTGATGGTACCAAACCATCAAGGGCTCTCTACCCTTGTTGTCACCAATGTCTTGCAATCAATTGCCGGGGTGCAAAAGTACCCCTTCTTGGCTCTCACTGGTTCAGAACCAGGACCGGGCAGTTTAGTAGCCCAAAGCGGCTAGCTGCTAACTCCAAACGCAGTGGAAGGATCCGTTCTTTGCCTGCTCCCTTGGCCAAACAGCAGCTGTTGGCTCCGTGCTATTTTTGGCCCGCTGGACCCAACACTGCTAAGACCCCGTCCTGTACAGCAGGGACACAGTTCTTTCTCAGCTGCCTCGTGAATTACTCCACCCTTCAAATGGATGAGCTGCTTCGGGGGACCGCTCTCCCAGCAGAAGGTATGGCCAGAACGGAAGCACGCCTCAACGACCAAACACCCAAACGATGCGAGTCCGCTCCAGTCGCAAACCTGACCTGAGACTTGGTTCGTCTCCTCCCTGCGAGCATCACACAAACGGGGGTCCCTTCTTGCCTCACCAAGCGCCTCCAAAGGGGAGCATTCCTGGAGCCCGGCTGCCTCTTCCGCGGGGGAGCTCTGATCCTGACCAGGAATACTTTCCATCCTCGAGGAAACGCACCGACGTTCTTCATGCCTGCCTCCTTCCAAAACAATGAGTAACATTTCTTTCCCCGCCTGCCTGAGCGCTGAAGTCACATGCTCAGCACCAAACACGGCCTCACCTGGGGGAAGCATTCTCAGCGTGTGCGCCTCCCCGTGACCCGAAGCATGAAGTCAGAGGAGGGAGGAACCAGAGGAAACCTGGAAACTGGCTGTTTACCCTGACAACACAGCATTGCTCACCGCCTGGCAGGTAGAAGAGGCAGAAATTGTACTTGCACAAAGAAAGGCACCAGGGAGGCAGAAACCTGTTCCAGAGGTACCTGTACGCACACAAAGGTCAAGCTGATGGCTCTGCCAGAGGTTTGCAATCCAGCATTGTGTGGTTTATAATTTTACACACTGGACTGGAGGCTTAATTGCCTGAACAACTTAGGGAACTTCTTGGTCTAGTCTAGTGGTGAGGGAGCCGGACTCTTATCTGGGAATACTGGGTTCGAGTCCGCCCTCCTCCATGAAGCCAGCCGGCTGACCTTGGGCTAGTCACAGCTCTCTTTCTGAGCTCTCACAGCCCCACCGACCTCACAGGGTGTCTGTTCTGGGGAGAAGAACGGAAGGTTTGTCAGCCGCTTTGAGTCCCCTTAAATGGGTGAGAAAAGCGGGGTAGAAAAGCCAACTGTTCTTCTTCCTCCATGAAGCCTGCTGGGTGGCCTTGGGCTAGTCACAGCTCTCTTCTGAGCTCTCACAGCACCACCTACCTCACAGGGTGTCTGTTGTGGGGATAAGAACGGAAGGTTTGTCAGCCGCTTTGAGTCCCCTTAAATGGGTGAGAAAAGCAGGGTAGAAAAGCCAACTCGTGTTCTTCCCTGCAAACGGCCTTGCGAGGCATCCTGCCTGGTCCCTCCAACCTGGAGGTGGTACAGGGCCTTCTGTGTGGTGGCACCTATCCTCTGAAATAGTCTTTAATATCCACACGGTGCCTTTCCTGCTGCTGAGCATCTATTCTATCCCTGAAGCTTTTTGGAAGAACGGCAGTGCGCAAACCTGAAAAAGCCCCCACAAAATATCCTCCTCCTTCCACTTTCCAGGGTGCATGTGAAAAAAGCAAGGTGGGGGGAGGACACCTCATTCTATCTGCCCCTACGGAAATGATTCCTGCTACCCTCCACAAAACCCTTCCATGGGGCTTTGGGATTATTATTTCTGGCCACCCACAAGCAGAGGAAACAAACGCAGGGGAAGTTCATTTCAAGTTCATTCCTTCGCATCACGTCGGCCCGGTTCCCCCCACCCCGGCATCTTTTCATCTATAAAGGAGGAAAGGAAACGGGGAAGGAGTGAAGGGGAAAATTGGTATGAAGGATGAAAGGGGCTCCGGCTCCCAAAGGAGCCCTCGGAGGTTTGGACGTCAGGATGGCCGCCGGGCAGCTCACAAAGAAAACCCCCCACTTAACCCGTTTGTGGGACGGCGCCCAGGGTTCATCTCCTTCCCTCTGGCCTCTTTTTTGGAGTGCTGCCCGAATTCCTCTCGGCAAACTCAACTTCTTGGCAGCTCAGAGAGAGAAGGAAAGAGAAAGAGAAGACACAGAACCGTCCGGCAACATACAAAAAGCAGGCGGCACGCTCCAACAGCTGACCTTCCCCTGGAAAATCTGCTGGTTCCAAAGCACCTGGCTTTGCTGATGAAGCCGTGAATTTTTCACATTACCCAGGCAGCCTCTGGAATAATTGGCCCTCGATCCCTTGTGCCCACAACAGCCCTGGGAGGTAGGCCAGGATGCAGAAGCAGGGGCAGACACAAGGTGACTCAGAGGGAGCTTACCTGGCCAAGGAGGGGTTTGAACCGGGGTAGCCAAAGACGAGCCACTAGATGACCCAGATTCTCCCATAAGGAGGGTCAGATGGACAGGGCAAAGTGGAGGCATGCCAATTCGCTCTCCGTTTCCAGCTTTTCGGGGGCCTTCTCTGTGGTGGCACCTATCCTCTGAAATAGTCTTTGATATTCATACGGTGTCTTTCCTTCTGAAGTTTAGGCCCCAATTAAGATCTTATCCTTTCCCCACCAATTTGTCATGCTGTGGAACATTTTTATGATTAGACATAAACATTTTATGTATGTTTAAAAAATACTAGAAAGAGGGGGGGGGGGGTCTTATCCTTTTGCCTGGGCCGTTCCAGACTGAATGTTGGTTGGTTTCTCTGTTCCCCCCATCTTTGACTTTAATCACGTTTTTATATCATTATTATGATTTTTAGCTGTTTTTATTCTTTGTAAACCACTTCGAGATTATCTTTTAAGGGGAAGCAGTATATAAATTCCCTCAATTCCAAATATTTCATTTTATTGAAGGATCTGTAACCTGCCCTTCACCAGAAGCACCTAAGGTGTGACACATAACAATGAAAATATAAAATATACAGAATATACCAAATGCATATTTAAAAATAAAACTGCTTTCTCCTTTGCAGAAGAAGAAGAGTTGGCTTTTCTACCCCGCTTTTCTCGCCCGTTTATGGGGACTCAAAGTGGCTGACAAACCTTCTGTTCTTCCACCCACAACAGAACACCCTGTGAGGTAGGTGGGCTGTGAGAGCTCAGAAGAGAGCTGTGACTAGCCCAAGGTCACCCAGCTGGCTTCATGGGCGAGGGAGGAATTGAACCCAGTATTCCCAGATAAGAGTCCAGCTCCCTAACTACTAGATCTGAGTGAAGTCCTGGGTGAAGAGGGATGTTTTAATCATGCAACGAAAGCCATATAGTGTAGGCACTTGGTGAGCACCCAGAGGGAGGCTGTTCCAAAGGGGTCACCACAGAAGAAGCCCTGAAGTCAGGGGGTCACCACAGAAAAGACTGAAACCCAATCATTAAAAAAAACCCCACAAACAACCCAAAACGTTTGTAGGGAGACAATGAGGCAGGAAAGAACCCTTAACAAGAAGTGGGTGGCAAATATATAAATATATATAAACGTGAAAGTTGTTGAAAAACGTGAAAATTCCCACAACAGTTCGGCATGCTTTTGAAATGTTAGAAGCTGGTGCAGAAATTCAGCAAACTCAACTTTTGACTGGCAGTTTGTGAAATTTCTGAGAAACCAAATCTGACCAATTTATTCACCCCTAAGGGGGCAATATGAGATACAGATTTCTGATTACACTGTCAAAAAATAAAATAAAAAATCAAGCATAATTCTGCTGCAAAATCCCTTACTTTATTCTGGGAAGAGAAAAATGAATAAAATGAATAAAGGGAGACTCAAGTTGCAAGCTGAAAAACAGGGCTCTGGGTTTATCGGTTTGCAGATGAGAACATCTCCGCCAAACCTAAGAAATTATCCCACTTGGTCGCCATGGAAATGAAGAGATGCTTGAAGCCTTGCTAAATTTCAGCTGCTGCCAAGCAAAAACAAGTCCCTCCGGGTGTGGGGAGGAGGCCCCAGCCCATTTTCACACAAATTGCCTTGATAATAACCAGCATTGTTTAAGGACGGGGAGAGAAATCCCATGATAACACTTTCTGGATAGCGGCGGCGGCGGAGGAGGACTCAAGGATGGGAGGATAAAACCAGACAGAAAACTTTGACTCACAAACGCAAGTCTCTAAATTTAAAGGGAAGCTAAGGTTAAATGCCATTGGGACATAAGAGAAGCCCTGCTGGATCAGGCCACAGCCCATCTGGTCCATAAGAACCCAACAGGAGCCCTGCTGGATCAGGCCACAGCCCATCTGGTCTATAAGAACCTAAGAGGAGCCCTGCTGGATCAGGCCACAGCCCATCTAGTCCATAAGAACCTAAGAGGAGTCCTGCTGGATCAGGCCACAGCCCATCCAGTCCATAAGAACCTAAGAGGAGCCCTGCTGGATTGGGTCACAGCCCATCTGGTCCATAAGAACCTAAGAGGAGCCCTGCTGGATCAGGCCACAGCCCATCTGGTCTATAAGAACCTAAGAGGAGCCCTGCTGGATCAGGCCACAGCCCATCCAGTCCATAAGAACCTAAGAGGAGCCCTGCTGGATTGGGTCACAGCCCATCTAGTCCCTAAGAACATAAGCGGAGCCCTGCTGGATCTGGCCACAGCCCATCTGGTCCATAAGAACTTAAGAGGAGCCCTGCTGGATCAGGCCACAGCCCATCCAGTCCATAAGAACCTAAGAGGAGCCCTGCTGGATTGGGTCACAGCCCATCTAGTCCCTAAGAACATAAGCGGAGCCCTGCTGGATCTGGCCACAGCCCATCTGGTCCATAAGAACTTAAGAGGAGCCCTGCTGGATCAGGCCACAGCCCATCCAGTCCATAAGAACCTCAGAGGAGCCCTGCTGGATCAGGCCACAGCCCATCTAGTCCATAAGGACCTAAGAGGAGCCCTGCTGGATCAGGCCACAGCCCATCCAGTCCATAAGAACCTAAGAGGAGCCCTGCTGGATCAGGCCACAGCCCATCTGGTCCATAAGAACTTCAGGGGAGCCCTGCTGGATCAGGCCGCTTTAAACCCCTATACGAATACCAAGAAGTGCGGTTCCCATTTATAAGAAATCTCAGTGCCCTGAATGGAAGCAAAATGATTCCACTCCATACTGTGACATTAAAGTAATTAATTATTTAATTTAATTACTTAATTAAATTAAATTACTTAATTTAATTAATTATATTAAAGAAATATAATGGTTTTTCTATTACACCCTGCCTCAGAACTAAATTCAAATAAAATTTAAGTGATGGAAACAATGTATAACAAAATATTGCTGCTGTTATGTAAATAGTTCCCGTTTGTTTGTCGCCACGTACATTATTTGTAAATGTTTTAATGAGAGAAAGAGTTATTATATTGTAACAGTTAAACAGAAATAAAAGTTTATTGGGGGGGGGGGGGGAGAAACCACGGGGGGGGGGGGCTCTTTCCAGAGGAGCCAGAAAGATTGCAGATGTATCCACACTAGAAAGGAAAAGTCCATTTCAGTAAGTTTAAAGCGTATCTGCAGAAAGGCTGATGCAACTTATCAATTGGCCCATCAGAGAGAGAAAGAGAGAGAGAGAGTGCCTTTAATTTTTCAATTAGGCAAACTCTTCTACCCCACCTTCCCCCAGGAGAAATAAAACTCATCTTGAATGTTTTATGATCCGGTGACCCAAGACTCCTGACGTCAAGCCCTGGCTTGCAAACAAACTCTTTGACGGCCGGCCAGAGCCTGTGTGCAGCGACGCGGGGAGGACGCAAGGAAAGCCAGCTGTGTGCAAACCCACAGAAATCCTGCAGAGCAGGGAAAAGTTGCCTTGCATGTGGCAAAGCTCACAAAGTTCTTGCAAAGTGGGATAGGGTTTCATGTTCTTGTGCTCAATCACAGAATCCTAGAGTTGGGAGGGACCTCCAGGGTCATCCAGTCCAACCCCTGCTCAATGCAGGGTTTCCTAAACCATCCCAGACAGATGTAGGTCCAGCCTCTGTTTGAAGACCTCCAGGCTAACCGGCGCACTGAGCACTTGCTACTTTAATGACTAAGAATACTGCGGCCTCATTGGCTGTGTCGGCCTTTTGTCCATATGACCACATTCAGGGAAGGAGCAGCTACTAGGAAATGCTACCTCACAAAAGCAGCCCTGGAAATACCCTCTGCCTGTTCACAATCCTACTGCACAACTTATGGATGACAGATGTATCAATGGCTACTAGAACGAATGCCTAGGTGCATCCTTCAGGCTGAGGGGTGGGGAGGAACTGGGGCGCTTCTAAGGCGATCTGCTGGGACTCGAGAGCAGGAGAAGGTTTGTCCTTGTCTCTGCTTGAGAAGCCCATGAGCATTTGGTGGGCCACTGCGTGCGACAGGATGCTGGACTAGATGGGCTGTGGCCTGAGCCAGCAAGGCTTATGTTCTTAAAAACAGGGCACAGTCCCTAATACAGCCTTGCAAAACCGATGGCCATACAAAGCTTGCTGACCTGAAGTACCGGCAAGCATTTCATAGAATCATATAATTGGAAGGGTCCTCCAGGGTCCTCCAGTCCAATCTGCCCACTCAATGCAGGATTCCCTAAACCATCCCAGGCAGATGTAGGTCCAGCCTCTGCTTGAAGACCTCCAGTGAAGGAGAACCCACCACCTCCCATGGCAACCTATTCCACGGACTGATCACCCTCACTGTCAGGAAGGTTTTCCTAATATCTAATCTGTATCGACTCCCTTGAAGTTCCATCCCGTTGTTTCCAGCGCTCCCATCCTGTGCAAGTGAGAATTGGGATGATCCCTCTGCACTGTGACGGCCCTACATGCACGGGTTTTTTGCATTCAAATTTGAGTCGAATCGACCGTCAAAACATTCAATCCAGTTCGAATGTTTAAAATCCGAATGCAACAAAAATTGCTTCGAATACAATACATTCAGATCTATTCGTTTGAATGTTAGGTACAAATTTTTAGATACACATGTCGACAACATTCACGTGTGTGTTATACGTATCTGTACGCATTTCGTATGCATCCCGTTTCCGTTCCGTACTATAATTAAGCGCAAATGCAAACAGATACATATGATAATCCTACAGGCTCAGCCCTCGTTCGCTGTTCTCACCGTCCAGTCCAGACTGGCAGGAACATTCAAATTTACCTGACACTGAGGACTGAGTGTTGATCATTCAGCAGAAGGTAAACTCAAAGTAGCGGCGGCATAATGCCCTGCCGCTATGGAGTATCAGGCATCAGGTGTGAAGTCTGAGCCTCGACTATGCGCCACACCTGTGCTGTGGATCAGCGCACTTCTCAAGGTAAACATGTCTGTTCCTTCTTTGTCCCCATAGGTGTCCCAGAGCCTGAGAAGACAAGGCCAAGAGTTCTGGCATTACATCATAGGATGACATCATCACAGGTATTTCAGCACCTCAGTGCCTGTCAGTCCTCCCAGGGCTAAATAAAGGGTTCTTTAAAAACAAAGATGGGAGGCGATGACACGCGGGCCCATTGCAGTAGCTTCTGAGACAGCAGGGAGGGGCAAAGGAGCAATAGGTGTGGCCAGGTAAGGCCCTCACCTGGCTTCCAGGGAAGGCTGCAAAGTGTTCCACCTGGCAAACTCTTCACTTCCAGATCCTCGGAAAGAATGGTTTGCCAAAAAATGGATCTTTTTAGATCTGTTTGTTGGCAGTCAGTGCGGAAAGGCCCAAGAAGACATTTTGGCTAGCAGCTAAAAGAGAGACCTATACCAAAGCAAAGAGATCCCAGACGATCTCCAAAGCCCTGAACCACGGTACTAATCCATCATGTAAACAAAACTGTGCTCAGGTTTTACCCTTCATGGAGAGCAGAACACAGCCTTAAGCTGAATAATGCAAAGAGCAAGACGCAACCCAAAATGCGGCTGATTTTTGCTTCCCTTGTTTACTGCCAACCTTTTAAGTGTGCCGCTAACACCAGAATTCAGAGTACAGTAAGATCAACCTGGATTCCCCTTCTGAGAAATGTCTGCAATAAACTGGAAACTTTGGCCAGGATGGAATTTGGAGAGACCCAAGCTGTTTAGAAAAAAGAAGGGAGTAAGGCAAAGATGTATATTATCCTTGTATTTGTTTACCTCGCGCAATGAATGCATCACAAAAAAGGCAGCACTGAAAGAGAAGAATTCAAATGGATAGCTGGAACATTGATTTGAGATACATGGATGACGTGACTGTCTCAAAAGTCTCATTAGGAAAGAATAATTCATTAGGAAAGTGCTATGTAATAATAAATAATAATAATATTTTTTATTTGATCAGTCATATCACCATTTCAAAGTTCAAAGTGCTAAGTATTCAGAAGTCAAAATACTAACAGCGAAGAAGTGGAGGTTGGAGGGAGAATTTTGGTTGTCTAGGGGCCCAAATAGTCAAAGATGGACAGTGTGCTAGAGAGTAAAAGAGAATTATCCCAATGATGGTCAGTTTAGACAAGATCAAAAAGGATAAGTTTATTTCCTGTTTGATTTTCATGTAAATAAATAAAGACATTTAAAAAGAAATAAACCCAAAGATCAGAATAATTAAAGCAATGGTCTTTCCAGTTGTAATATACGGCTATGGAAGTTGGGCACAGAGAAAGAACACTTGTCTGAAGATAAGACCCTTTAGAAATGCGGATGCAGAGATTATTACAAAGAGTTGTAAGAAGATAAACTTGCTCAGACTTGACCCCCAGTTAACGATCCTCAAGCCGAAAGACGCACACTTTGGCCGCATAATGCGAGTAAATGGAACACCGGAAAGAAAGTATCACGCAAGGTGCAGGGAAGCAGAAAAAAGGGAAGACGGCGGATAAGACGGATGGATAAAGATCATTGAAATGTCCTTGGAAGAACGACTAGGTAAACTCTTGAGGCGGGTCAAAATGGGTAGAATCATAATTCTCAGTATGCTTTGGCAAACTTCAAGACACAGTATTGGATAGGACAGCATTCCATGCAGTGGTACAGGGTGAACAAAGAGTCACATGCAACTTAACAAATGAACAACAAAGCGCAGTAACAATGCTTGACGCTTTTGGATGCTGTCTGAGTAAACCAAAGTAGACAAGGTAGTTTCCATCTAAGGAAGGTCAGTGTCTACCCTTTAGTCCAAATGCCCAGGATTTTCTGAGTCAGAGGCTTCAAAGACATTCAAAAGTCGATTGAATTCGTCTGAATTTCAACATCTGAATTCGAACCGAATGTCTATAAATTCAAATTTAAGCATCTGAACGAATTTTGAATGTTTGAATCTATTCGTTCAAATTATTCCGACATTTGTATGTGCGACGGGCTTGTACATGATGCGTATTTGCGCGCATGCCTCTTTCCTGCATCCGTACACATCGAAAACGGGTTGCATACGGGATAAATACAGACTCGCACAGATGCATAACAATGCGTACGGGCACATACGAATGCTGTGGACATTCCCGAGTGCAAATTCCAATTGAAAATCTGGACGAATAGATTTGAATTTGCTCAATTCAAATCGAATTTGGGTAAGTTCGAATTTTTAAAGATTTGAATCGAATTGAATTTTCAGGTATTCGATTCGAACTGAATCCCGAAAATTGCATTTGTGCACACCCCTACTTCAAAGTAATACATGAATCTTTAAATTAACTATGCAATATGATGTCTCTTGCAAAATACACATAACAAACACACACACACACTTTTGTTTACTGGAAAATACTAAGGCAAGGGGTGCCACCTGCTGGCTGTTAAAAATAAAGCACAGGCCTATAATTAAATGCCAATTGTTTTCCAAAACCATCATCTAAGGGAGCTCAATTCTGGCTTGCCAAATGATATGAACCCCAGCTCCAATCTGTACCAGCCTCAGCTGGATTCTATGCAAAGATGGGAAACGTAGTGCAGATCCTTTGGATGGGCCATAGCTGAGTCCCCCGTGCTGGCATAAAGATTGGATCTACTAAGTTGGCACATGCAGAAAATTTGGGGGTACCCTGGGCCCGCAATGCGTGCAAGTAGGAATCTGCACGAATATTCGTAGGCATTTGAAATCTGATCGAATATGCCAAATTTCAACATTCAAATTCAAATAGAACATCCAGAAATTCTCACTGAGGGTATTTCAGGTTCTTCTCACCTTTTTGCATAAATTATTCTTGCTGCTGTAACCATATACAAAATTAAAGTATTCACATTATCTAAGTTGCTGTCTATTATTCCCAATAAAAATAATTCTGGTTTAAATGGTATAACAGTTTTTAGTATATTTCCCATTGCCATGTGTATTTGTATCCAATTTTATTTTATTTTTTGCTGTTTTACAGGTCTACCACATGTGGTAAAATGTTCCTACATTAGTTTTACATTTCCAACACTTATAAGACATATTCTGGTAAATCTTTGACAATTTATCAGGGGTTAGATACCATCTGTACATCATCTTAAATATGTTTTCTTTTAACACAGTACACATAGTAAACTTCATATTCTTTTTCATAATCCCTCCCACTCGTCCATATAAATACTGTACCCAAAATTTTCTGCTCACATGATCATATATTCTTTGACCTGTTCGTGTTCCAGGTCCATCTGTACAATACTTTATATATAACCCCAATTGTTCCTCTTTCAGCTGATTTTAATTGTAGTCCCCACTTTGACAATGAACCCTGAAGTTTTATTAATGTCGTAAAAATAAATAAAAATTAATTAGCAAAAAAAGGGGTAAACATTCTTGCATACCACTTCATGCCAAAGACCAGCCACCATCTTGCAACACCAGGAACGCCTGCCAAGCCTTGCACAATAGGGCTCTAATTGTCCTTTCTTTCAGAATGAATTGTCCTAGTGTAGGGGACAGTTTGCACAGTGGCCAGATGTATCGGAGGGCAGGGCGCCGGCACATTCAAAGAGCAGAGAACTTCGGCACACCCGGCCCTACAAGTGCTGGGAAAGGCCCGCTGTCCATAAATGTCAGGATCATGGATGATCCGAACTTGATCTTAAGCAGAGGAGGATGCCCTGACTAATACCAGGGAAACAGCCCACCTAGTCCATAAGAACCTAAGAGGAGCCCTGCTGGATCAGGCCACAGCCCATCTAGTCCATAAAAGCCCTTCTGAAGAATACGGCTGGTCCTCCGCAGGTCATCCACCCAACCTGGCATGATACAAGGGACCATCTTGCTTTCTTTGACTTGGCTACACCCTTGCTTTCGTGGCCTGCGACCCCACCTCTTCCGAATCTTCCCCCTGACTGCAAAAAAGGCCCCCCAAAGCTGATGTTCCAGCCCATCACGAAAGTCACCAACGCAGCAGGATGCTGTAATACACCCCAATCAACCGCCTCATTTTCTGGATTAATGTAAGCCAGCAAGTGCCAAAGTCAACGCGTCATAAAGAGCTATGGGATGCTCCCATTAGAGAAGAGGGTTCATTTGGGGGTCTTCGCCCACTCCTTCCCCTTCCCTGTCCAACAGCAGAGGCCCCACTGCAGCCTAGAATCAACAGAGAGCTGGTGAAAAACCCCACCCGGATTAAAAACCAGCAGATACGATCTATCAACCCCCCTCCAAAAAGCAAAGATGCCGTCATTTGAAGCTCATAGGGGCCCACCCATCGGATGATTCATTTGAGCTGGTATCTGAAAGATATACATTGCTTAGTCAACACGCCAAGAATCCCAGAAGCTTTCACAGCAAGGACAGCTTAAACCCCGGCCTCTCCCAAGAAGTAGGCAATGGAAAACCACTTCTATATCACCGCCGAGAAAACTACGCCAAGGTGCTCATAGAATCTGCGAGTGGCTGTAGCTCTGCGTTAGAGCAAAGTGACTGGAAGGCAGAGGGCTGCCAGTTTAATCCCCGGCCTCTCCCCAGAATTAGGTAATGGCAAACCACTTCTGTATCCCTGCCAAGAAAACTGCGCAGAGATGCCCATGCATTCAACAAGGAGTCAGCTACAACTTTTTGTACTCAACAACAATGGCTTAAAACTCCCACCAGCCTCTGGCCTTCGCAATACACGGTTCTCGTCTTCTTCCCTTTACCCTCCTCACTACAAACTTACGGTGTAGGCTCAAGATGAGAGGCAGGGTCAGGCCCCGAATCATCATTTCCAATGAACCGACTCTCCATACTGCTGAAACGCCAACTCTCATCATTCTTTGCTGGTGTTGGACCTCCTAAGAACCCGAGAGCGCAGGATAAGGCCAGCGCCTGTCCCGCCCAGCACCCTGTCCTACACTGCGGGACACCAGTTGCTTCTGGGGATCCCTGAAGATGGTCGCTAGAGGCCTCCCGCCCGTCTCTCCAAGCTGAAGATGCTACCCAGACATCCATTCTGGTAGCCCATTCTGCCCTCCATGAACGTGCCCAACCCTTCCGTAAAGCCATCTAGGATGGATGCTGCCACCACCACCCCTGGCAGCAGATTCCATGGACCGATGACCCTCTGGGTGAAGGAAGCCTTGCCCTCCTTGGTCATATTTTTCCTGCTCTCCAGCTTCATAGAGTAGCCCCCGGACCTAGCCACTAATCCTGCTGGCTCTTTGGAAAACCAGGCGTGCTGGCTTAGATCAAAACAGGGGTCCCCCTGCTCAGTGTTCCTTGCTGACTTGCTATCCACTCCTGCCTTAAAGTTTTGAATGTACAATTTTATTTCCACCCCCTTTTTTTTGCCACCCCAATGAAATTGCTCCTTCTCTTCCCTGGATGAAGAAGAAGAAGAAGAAGAGTTGGATTTTCTACTTTGGTTTTCTCACCCATTCAAGGGGACTCAAAGCGGCTGACAGACCTTTTGTTCTCCCCGCAAGAGACACCCCGTGGGGCTGTGAGAACTCAGAAAGATAGCTGTGACTAGCCCAAGGCCACCCAGCTGGGTTCATGGAAGAAAATAAGTTGGCTTTTCTATCCCTCTTTTCTCACCCATTCAAGGTGACTCAACACAGCTGACAAACCTTCCGTTCTTCTCCCTTAAGGGGGCTCAAAGTGGCTGACAAACCTTTCTGTTCTCCCCACAACAGACACCCTGTGAGGTCGGTGGGGCTGAGAGAGCTCAGAAAGAGAGCTGTGACTAGCCCAAGGCCACCCTGCTAGGCTTCGTGGAGGAAAAAGAGTTGGCCTTTCTATCCCACTTTTCTCACCCATTCAAGGGGACTCAAAGCAGCTGACAAACCTTCCGTTCTTCTCCCTTAAGGGGGCTCAAAGTGGCTGACAAACCTTTCTGTTCTCCCCACAACAGACACCCTGTGAGGTCGGTGGGGCTGTGAGAGCTCAGAAAGAGAGCTGTGACTGGCCCAAGGTCACCCAGATGGCTTCATGGGGGAGTGCGGAATCGAACCCAGCATTCCCAGAGCACGAGACACAAACCGGGTGGCGTCACGGCCAAGCACAGGCAGACAAAAGCCACCGCTTTCAGCTTGGCTCTGGGGCCTCCCCGGAAGCCATTTCCCCCCGGCTTCTCTCTGTGGGAAGCCTGTCTTCAGATGACAAGGGTTTCTAATGCGCCCCTGTAAGGAAATGCGTCATGTTCTTTAAAGAGCTGATTAGGTTTCACTCCATGCCACACGTCTTTCCCACCCTGCACCATCAGCAGAACCATGCACCATCACAAATGCCCGGAACCAGAGCTGGTCTAGTTTGGTCTAGCGGTCTAGCTAGCCAGTCTGGTCTAGTGGTTAGGGAGATGGACTCTTATCTGGGAATACCGGGTTCGATTCCACCCTCCCCCATGAAGCCAGCGGGGTGGCCTTGGGCTAGTCACAGCTCTCTTCTGAGCTCTCACAGCCCCACCTACCTCACAGGGTGTTCTGTTGCGGGGAGAAGAACAGAAGCTTTGCCAGCCACTTTGAGTCCCCTTAAATGGGTGAGAAAAGCGGGCTAGAAAAGCCAACTCTTCTTCTTCTTGTAACTGCAGATGCGATCTGGAGCACCAAATCATACTCCAAATCTATGCCCCAGGCTTACCACAAGCGTCCGGCAGCGCCCCCATCAGCTTTATTTCCAGTTTGCCGCGTTTGGTGAGCGGGTAACCCAGCGTCCGCGCAGGCGTGGTGGCGTTGCCGGCTCTGACCGATCGCATATCCATGCCTGGGAGTGCTGATGGATCAGAGAATCGCGAGAGGGGCGCTCAACCACGGGTTACCCTGGGCTCAAACACGCCCTTCCCACAAGGGCGTCCGAGCGGCCAGTCATGGTAGGGGTCGGATCCGGACTCATCAATGCGAGCTGGTAGATGGCAGGACCATCCGCACTTCAGGCCAGTAAGGGAAGCTTTCCTCCCGGGAAGGGCGAAGGATCCTCCTGTCCCTGGGGTGTACAGGCCTTAGCGCATGATGCACTGCCAAGGGAAGTGCGAAAAGGCCTTTGGTTACCCAAGCCCAGGGCACAACTTCTGGCCCTTCTTGGGCTGGAAGTCTAAAGCTGGAGGCAGGAGGCTGCGACAGACCGGGGACAGACCCACCATTCGCTTTGGCAGGCATGGGACGCATTCCCATCACGTTCCTTACCGGCCAAGGTGCAAATGGTCAATCCATCCTCCATCTGTACCAGACGGAAAAGGCAGCCATGATGGGCCCTGGGGTTCCGCGGGCTGCCACCATCCTGATCAGGCTGGCAGCAGCCAGCGGGCGCCTCCTGGGTGCCCACCCCTACCCAGAGGTGCGTGCCACCCCCACTCAGTCCCCCACACCCCACTTACCTTTCCAGACCCCCCTGGTTGGGACTGGTAGGTCCCAGTGTTTGCGGGATCAATCTGCCGCTTTCTGCGCAATGGCAGACCAATGCCACAAAGATACGGCCCAATGGCGGCCGCCCGGGGCAGGACTCCAGAATGCTCTCCCTGCTGGACGGCTCTGGGGTGGCCGGGGACGCCTTGGGCCAGGTGTGGAGCATGATTTCATGTTCCACTCCCTGGCCTAAGAATTCCCAGACACACCTACACTTAGCAAGCCAGGTAAACACAGGTGAGCAACATGGGTTCTTTCTTGCCTCGCTGGCCAAGTTGGTAACTTGCAAATGCCACAGGTTCACGAGGGTTTTGTTTAAAACAATTTTAAAAAGGAGACGTCCCAAGCTTCAAAGATGGCTCGGGAGCCGGGGCCCCAAACCTCAGTTTGAAGAGTGCTGCATTCACACCTGAATTATAATGCAGGGTCAATCCACCTTCAGAGTGAGAGAACACACCAGCAAAGTGATTAAGCTGTTTTCTTTCCACATGATCTAATCCAAAGGGGGGGGGGGTGAGTTAGACGACGCTGAAAGTAAACAGCTTGCCACTTGGCTTTTCTAACCCACTTTTCTCACCCATTTAAGGGGACTCAAAGCAGCTGACAAACCTGCTGTTCTTCTCCCCACAACAGATACCCTGTGAGGTGGATGGGGCTGTGAGAGCTCAGAAGAGAGCTGTGACTCACCCAGGGTCACCCAGCTGGCTTTGTGGAGGAGGGCGGAATCAAACCTGACATTCCCAGTTAAGAGTCCGGCTCCCTAACCACGAGACCAAGTGGGCAGAGGCATTTCGTCCCATACAGCCAGAAACCTCCTTGACTTTTGAGTGTTTATGCCATTCCTATGCCACCCTGTTTTCCAACAAGTATCTAATTTTCCTCCATCACAACCACCGTGTGAGCCAGGTTAGGCCGCGAGGTAACAGCTGACCTGCGGTCATCCAGCCTAGCTTTCCCAACCGGCTCAGGGACTTGTAGGTGTTGGCTCCACACTCCCACTGCTTTGCAGGCGACAAACCTTTACCCTGCAGCCGCTCTGCCCTGCAACCTCCCCGTTCCTCCAAAGGAACCTCCCGGATCTCCTTCCCCGGATCCCCGCACCCGAGCTGGTCAAACAACCGCCGGTGTCTCTCCATATGCCAAGACCTCTCCGACTGCAAGCGCCTCGGGGCAGGGGACCGCTCCTTTCCGCAGCCATGCCCGGAGCGCATTCTAATCCGGATTGGAACCCCTTGTCCCAGAAAGGCGACCCCCCCCCCCTGCTAGGCCGATCCGGATCGCAAGCGAGTCCCCTCCGGGGGGTTACGGGGACCTGTTTGCCCTGCGCCCTCTCCATCTGAACTCGCCCTTCGCCCCGCCGCCCTTCCCCATCCCGGCGCCTGCGGGCTCCTCGCTTCCTCCCCGCGTCCCCCCCCCCCCCGGTAAGCCGTCCCAGCCCCGTGCGCCCCACCCCACCCCACCCCCGCCCCGCCAGCCAGGCGTTTATCTCCCCCCCCCCCTCCTTACCTGGCTCTCCACCATCATCATGTCCCGCTCATTGTCTCCAAAGGCCCTGGAAGGAAGGAAGGAACGAAGGAAGAGGGGCGAAAGGCGACGAGGACGAGCCGCTGGAAGGGGAGGCGATCGAAAGGTTCCCCCCCCCCCCGCACGCACAAAGCAACAGCAGCAGCCGAGGTCCGCAGCCGCCCGGCCGGCCGAAGCGCCCGCCGCCCGGATGGCTACCCAAGGCAGCGCGCCGGCGGCCAGGCTGGCACGACGCGCGCCTCCTGCTCCAGCCCGGGCAGGATCCGCGTGCCCAGCGCCCGTCTCCCGGCCGCCGCCGCCGCCTCCATCGAAGCCTTCCCCGGGCGGGCGGGCGGCTGGCCGGCGATCGGGCGTGCGCTCAGCGTCTCGGCGCGGCTCTTGGGACGCCCTCGGGGGAGACGCCGCGCCGCGCGCGCTTGCCTCCCCGGGCGAGCGGGGACTCCATGGCAGGGCTGGCACTGGGAGGGCGAGCCGAGCCGTGCCGAGCCCCTGGCTGCTCCCACGCGCCTATCTCTCTCTCTCTCTCGTGTTTGGAGGAGGAGGAGGAGGAAGCAGCGCCGCGCGCAGGCAGCAGCTCGCCACGGCTTGCAAAGCGCCGCGGCAGCGGGCAGAGGGAGGGCGCAGCAGGGGGAGGTCAGCGGCTCAAAACGGCGGCGAGAAGGAAGAGGCTGCCCGGGGAAGACCGAGGACGGCGGCGACGACGCCTTCCCTCGCTCCGCTTTGGGGGGGAACGGAAAGGGACCCCCCCCGCGTGGCGACACCTCGCCACGGTGGCCAAAGCGCACGCAGGAGGGCGCGCCGCGTGCCGCGCGGACGGCAGGAGGAGGAATACCAGGGACTCAAAGGCCGGCAGCGAAAAGGCTTAGAAAGATCGCCCTCCCTTCCCCCCTCCCTCCCCCTAGGTCTCTCTCCTTCCTTCCTTCCTTCCTTCCTTCCTTCCTTCCTTCTCGTCTCTCTCCTTCCTTCCTTCCTCCCTCCCTTCCCCTAGGTCTCTCTCCTTCCTTCCTTCCTTCCTTAACGTCTCTCTCCTTTCTTCCTTCCTTCCTCCCTCCCTTCCCCTAGGTCTCTCTCCTTCCTTCCTTCCTTCCTTCTTTCCTCCCTCCCTTCCCCTAGGTCTCTCTCCTTCCTTCCTTCCTTCCTTCCTTCCTTCCTTCCTTAACGTCTCTCTCCTTCCTTCCTTCCTTCCTTCCTTCCTTCCCCTAGGTCTCTCTCCTTCCTTCCTTCCTCCCTTCCTTCCCCTAGGTCTCTCTCCTTCCTTCCTTAACGTCTCTCTCCTTCCTTCCTTCCTTCCTCCCTCCCTCCCTTCCCCTAGGTCTCTCTCCTTCCTTCCTTCCTTCCTTCCTTCCTTCCTTCCTTCCTCCCTTCCTTCCCCTAGGTCTCTCTCCTTCCTTCCTTAACGTCTCTCTCCTTCCTTCCTTCCTTCCTCCCTCCCTCCCTTCCCCTAGGTCTCTCTCCTTCCTTCCTTCCTTCCTTCCTTCCTTCCTTCCTTCCTTCCTTCCTTCCTTCCCCTAGGTCTCTCTGCTTCCTTCCTTCCTTCACTCTCTCTAGCCTTCCTTCCTTCCTTCCCACCACCTGTGCGCTTTTCCCTAGGTCTCTTGGAGTCATCCACACTTTGCCAGCAACATGAGCGCAATTCCAGCATCAGGGCACCCTTGGCAGCTTTTTTTTGTTATAGTCCCCGAAAGGGCGCAAATGCATGCAGGTTTGTGTCATGTCTGGACAAAGCGGTGTCAGAACGATGGGATGGGGGGCAGCCCTGCTGGGGGAGGCCCCAACCTTGCTCCGGCCCCATGCCCCGGGCAGCCGGTCCCAGTGGAGCCAGGGAAAGGGTGCAGGATGTGGCCCTGCCTGGGTTCCTGTTGCCAGGAGGGCGGTACAGCGATTCTGTGCAGACTTTGGGACAGAGAGAGTCCTTTGGGAATGCCCTGGAAAATCCCTATGCTCCAAAGCCTGAGATGTTTGGAGCTCTGTGTGAGATCCTTGCAGAACCAGAGAATCTCCTCTGGCTAAAGGCTGGATAAGTCTTGGCTCAGGAGCTCTGAGCGCTGCAAAGAACGCCGCCCTCTTGAATTACAGAAGACCAGCGTGGCCCAGCTGTTTTGGACTACAATTCCCGTCAGGCCTAGCCCACCCAAGATGAGCATGCTGGGAAGTGCAGTTCAAAACCGCTGGAAGGCAGCAGTTTAGAATGTGCAGATCACGCAACATCTACAGGAAAACATGGCCGGCGTGGGGTTGTGTTGTGTGGTGTTGCCTCTCCCTACTTCATAGGGTTGTTCTAAGGGGATCCTACCTTACAGGTCACCCGACCTGTAAAGAAGAAGAAAGAGCTGGCTTTTCTATCCCATTTTTCTCACCCATTTAAGGGGACTCAACGTGGCTGACAAATCTTCTGTTCTTCTCCCCACAACAGACACCCTGTGAGGTGGGTGGGCTGTGAGAGCTCAGAAGAGAGCTGTGACTAGCCAAAGGCTACCTAGCTGGTTTTATGGAGGAAAAAGATTTGGCTTTTCTACCCCGTTTTTCTCACCCATTTAAGGGGGCTCAAAGCAGCTGACAAGCCTTCTCTTCTTCTCCCCACAGCAGACACCCTGTGAGGTAGGTGAGGCTGTGATTGCTCAGAAGAGATCTGTGGCCAGCCCAAAGTCACCCAGCTGGCTTCATGGAGGACTGTGGAAGCAAACCCAGTATTCCCAGATAAGAGTCCGGCTCCCCTAACCACTAGACCAAACCAGCTCACCAGAGGGGTGGCCTCTGGTATTCTGCCTCCCCCAGGCCCCATGAAAACATCTGGGAAATGCAGTTGTGACCCCCTTGGCATCTTATGGGGGCATCTTTACATCTGAATAGCAGTTTTCCTGGACCCAAGTGCTGCCATGCCTCTTTTATAAGCTTCCAGTTGCAGGGAGGAAAACGGCTTGTCTTTGCAAGCGCAACAGTGAAACCCGGGTGCCATGACCACGTTCCCTGCTCAGAGCAACCCACAGCCAGGCTCTGGACCCAGCAGGGCTTTTCCAATTAGCGGATCCCCCGCGTGGCACAAACGACACCCGCCTGCCTCCGCCAACCGCCTGATCCCTATTCAAGCGTGTTTTCGTGCGCCGGAGGAACTGCGGAGGTGATGCTGAGCGGCTGGAAAAACCCCACCCCCTCGCACAATCAATTCCGTGCCCGCTTTTGGAAACAGCAAAGATGGCCAAGCAGAGATTGCTATGGAAACTGGGAGGCTGACTGTATTATTTTTTGTTCCAGAAAAATAAATTTTAAAAAAGGAGGCGAAGAAGAGAACTCGCTGGTAAAACAGAGTCTGACAAGCCCCGATCCAACCACGCCAACAGGAGCTGAGAGGCAGAGAAAGATTGCATGGCACCATGCCAGAGGGTGGGTGGGCAGGCGGGCAGGCTGGAGTTCAACCCTCCCACCTTCTTCTCCTGAATACCCCTGTGGGAGCAGCTCCATCAACACCTCCCCATAAGCAGTCATAGGGCCTTTTCCCACTAGGGCTTAGAACCCTTCTAAGATCCCATTAGGAACCCAATGAGTACCTGATTAGTACCCATTGGGAACGCCCTGTCCCCACCTGGACCCCATTGAAGGCCCCATCTGCAAGGCCCTGTCCCCACGAGGGCAGAGGGAATCCCAATTAAATGGGTCCTTCAGGCCCTTAAATCTGGATTTCGTGTGGACCTGATTAAAGGTGTCCACAATGGGGGGTCTTCAAAATCCGGATCTCCAGGAGGACCCCATCTCAAAGATCTGGATCTTGAAGATCTGGATCTTTGAATGTATATGGAAAAAGGGGGCATATGGGCTGTGGCCTGTTCCAGCAGGGCTCCTCTTAGGTTCTTTTGGACTAGATGGGCTGTGGCCTGTTCCAGCAGGGCTCCTCTTAGGTTCTTTTGGACTGGATGGGCTGTGGCCTGATCCAGAAGGGCTCCTCTTAGGTTCTTTTGGACTAGATGGGCTGTGGTCGGATCCAGAAGGGCTCCTCTTAGGTTCTTATGGACCAGGTGGGCTGTGGCCTGATCCAGCAGGGCTCCTCTTAGGTTCTGGTGGACTAGATGGGCTGTGGTCTGATCCAGCAGGGCTCCTGTTAGGTTCTTTTGGACTAGATGGGCTGTGGCCTGTTCCAGCAACGCTCCTCTTAGGTTCTTTTGGACTAGATGGGCTGTGGCCTGATCCAGCAACGCTCCTCTTAGGTTCTGGTGGACTAGATGGGCTGTGGCCTGATCCAGCAGGGTTCCTCTTAGGTTCTTATGGACTAGATGGGCTGTGGCCTGATCCAGCAGGGTTCCTCTGAGGTTCTTATGGACTAGATGGGCTGTGGCCTGATCCAGCAGGGTTCCTCTGAGGTTCTTTTGGACTAGATGGGCTGTGGCCTGTTCCAGCAACGCTCCTCTTAGGTTCTTTTGGACTAGATGGGCTGTGGCCTGATCCAGCAACGCTCCTCTTAGGTTCTGGTGGACTAGATGGGCTGTGGCCTGATCCAGCAGGGTTCCTCTTAGGTTCTTATGGACTAGATGGGCTGTGGCCTGATCCAGCAGGGTTCCTCTGAGGTTCTTATGGACTAGATGGGCTGTGGCCTGATCCATCAGGGCTCCTCTGAGGTTCTTATGGACTAGATGGGCTGTGGCCTGACCCAGCAGGGTTCCTCTTAGGTTCTGGTGGACTAGATGGGCTGTGGTCTGATCCAGCAGGGCTCCTCTTAGGTTCTTTTGGACTAGATGGGCTGTGGCCTGATCCAGCAGCGCTCCTCTTGCGTTCTTAGGTTATTACTTGGCAGCTATAGAAAACTGTAGGTTAGGTGAACAAGGGGGTCCCATTCCAGAGCCACAAACTAGGGGTGTACATGAATCCAATTTTTGACATTCGGTTTGTGACGAATCCAGTTTTCGAATATCCAAATCCGTACAAATAAAGAAAAACGAATACCTGGACATTTGAACCAATACGAATACATTTGTATCTATTCATACAAATATTCGATATGCATCCAATGATACGAATCTCATACGCGTCCGTATGGATACGCACAGGTTGTGTTCATATCTGTACCAATGTCCAAATTCATACGAATAACTCAAAATATTCGTGTTCGCACGAATACTAAAGTATGAATATTCAGAGATTTGATTCATTATACGAATCTCCGAATTCGCCCGAATAACAAATATTTTGAATATGTGTGCACATCCTTTCCACAGACATCTAAAGGGTACCAGATTCTGGATAGCTCACTTATGACAACCAATGTCCAAAGGCAGAAATCTTTGGCCACCAGGTGGTGCCCGGCCATTGGTGGCCGTAGATCTTTCTCTCTCAAGGGGGAAGGCAGGTCTCCCATTCTTGGAGAAGACCCAGTTAAAGGAAAGTTTCCCAGGGTCTTGTGGGAGTTAATAAATTCCTGGATCACCAAATGCATCATTGAAGACATTTTATATCCTGGGTGACTTTGAGAAGGAAGAGAAAGATGATAGAAATACAAAGAGAGAGAGAGAGAGAGAAACAGGTGATAGACAGACAGGTAGATGATTCAATAAAGAGCAGCAAAAAGGGTGGGCACCTGAGACGGGGTGGTTTTCACTGACCTCCCTTAATCCGGATCTAAGATGATCCGGATCTAAGGAATGGGTCTTTCCACTAATCCGGATCTAGTACATTTGGATTAAGGGAGGTACCTGATGTGTCCTCACGGGTGGTGCCGCACCCTATATAGCAAGGGGTGCTAGCCTGCCCTCAGTGGAAATGCCAGAGCACCCATGTGGCGAATCCGGATCAACCCACGTGGGACGCACCCGTAACCCCAGGTTTTTGGGGGGACAGGGGGTGCAATGTCTGTAGATGCTCTGGAGATTCTTCGAAGGTTCTCCGAAGCTTTGTCCGGATGCTCTATGGAGGCCGAAATAGGCCTTCCGGTTCTGGACGCCCTTCCTTCATGGCACCCGCGGTGGGTGGGGGACCCCAATCTGGCTACCGCGGTTAACTGAAACCATGGTTACCAAATCGGGAGGTGTGGGGGTCCGACTGTATATCCAATTAAAGTCAAGGCCTGAGTTTGCTCCCACGGAGACCATCAGCTGCTTAGGGATCACAGTGCGTTTCGTCCCTACTTTAATGGCCGGATCGCTGCCCACCTCGTCTCCAGCCTGGCTTAGCTCCTCACTGCCTTGAGGTTTTTTTCCAGTGTGGAGAAGCGTATGACCTTCACTTCGGGGGGCTTTGGCTTTCTGTCATCCCAGACGTACTCCGGAGACAGGAGCTTTGAGGGCTTGTGGGTCAGAAAGTGCCTGTTCAAATGGCTCTCCTCTTGCCAGGCCGCCATGATGCCATTGGCTTTATCGGTCAAGATGGTCATGTGGCAAGCCCTGGTGAAGTCGTAGACTCTCTCAACCAGCCCCCCAAACACGGCCCCGGCGTAGTAGAAATCCCCTTTCTCCTTGGAGATGCAGGCCGCTGACGCCCACCTCCTCTCGTAAGGAAACGCCTCCCGAGGGTCTTTGTAGTATCCCGGGTGGATGGCCGCTACCAAGTCCCCCAGCGTCTCCGCGCCCCATGGGTTCCAGAACACCATATCGATGTCCAAGCAGTAGAGGTAATCCGCTTCCTTGTGAATGGCCTTTGCAATGTGCCTGTTGATGGCCTCCATGCGCCGCGTGGAGATCTCCTGCCAGTGGGTGCGTTTCCGGAAAGGTACGAGGCTCAGGCGCCGCCCAGGTTGCAGAGGGACCGCTGGGATCTCTTGAGGGCTGTCCGTGAAGATGTAATAGTTCACCCGATAGCCACTCATGAAGTGCTGCTCCGCCGACTCCAGGAAACGGCGCACAAACTGGGTGTACCTGGACAGGCAAAGAAGAAAGGTCTTCCATTCCCACTGACCTCCCTTAATCCAGATCTAAGGTGATCCGGATCTAAGGAATGCGTCTTTCAACTAATCCGGATCTAGTAGATCCAAATTAAGGGAGGTACCCAATGTGTCCCCACGGGCGGTGCAGCACCCAATAGCAATGGGTGCTAGCCTGCCCGCAGTGGAAACGCCGGAGCACCCATGTGGCGAATCTGGATTGACCTACGTGGGGCCCACCCGCCTCACCAGGTTTTTGGGGGGACAAGGGGTGCAATCTCTATAGATGCTCTGGAGATTCTCCGAAGAACCTGGGGCGGCAGGCAGGTCCAATGTCATTCAATCCGGATTCTCCGGAGTGATCTGCCTCAAACTTCTAAGATGGATGGATGGATGGATGGATGGATGGATGGATGGATGGATGGATGGGTGGGTGGGTGGGTGGGTGGGTGGGTGGATAGAATACGTTGCCATGGATGGTGATTAGCTTTCACTGGAGGTCTTCAAGCAGAGGCTGGACCTCCATTTGTCTGGGATGGTTTAGGGAATCCTGCTTTGAGCAGGGGTTGAACTGGATGACCCTAGAGGTCCCTTCCAACTCTATGATTCTATGATTCTAAGACTGAAATAAATAAATAAATAAATATATTTATACATGCTGGCATATCTAGGGTTTCCCAGCTGAAAACCACCAAATCTTGAGGCCATGGTCCTGTTTTCGCTCGGCTTCATTCTGGAATATATCCTGGAATAATAGGGGCCTGGCAGAGTCTGTATTAGCACGCGGACAACAGACTGCTATCCTGAGATATATTCTAGAATACAGCCAAGTGTGAACAGGCCGTAGGTTTTATCAGATTCGCATCGGAAGTTGTGCATTCAGGCATCTGACGACAAATTTTTGAGCCTGGGCACATTTTTGCCTTCTTTTCCTCTGCTTCCCCTACCCTGACTACTCACTTTCCTACAGCAAAAGCCGTCACACCGATGGTGAGATTTAAATGCCTATACTGGCTGTCTAGGACTTCTGAATTGAACGTTCCTTCCCAGACAATGGGAGCCAGCCACGGCGCCACCGTCAACACATCACGGCGCCTGAAGAGAAGAGAAAAACAAACAAACAAACAAAAGAAATGTAACCCAGTATCAAAATTCAGTCTCGGCATGCTCAGTTTCGTGCATAGTTAAAGCTGCCCGGGTTGAGCATTTGCACAACAAACTTTGACTCAAAAAATAATTTACCGAAAAGTCACCAGAGGGGAAGACGGCAGCCGTGGTCACACTTGAGGTTTAATCCAGCTTCAGTCCACTTTCAGAGCGAGAGAACACATCAGCAAAGCGACAAGCTTGTTTTTGGTGTTAAATAACTCAGAAAATTCCCCTTTGGGATAGAGAACGTGGAAAGAAAATGACTGGTCACTTTGCTGATGTGTTCTCTCGCTCTGAAAGTGGACTGAAGCCGGATTAAACCTCAAGTGTGACCACAGCCGAACTCCACAGTCTTGAGGACAGCGTGGAATCTGAAGATTTCGCACACTGACGGTCTGCTCTATCCACAGAGGATGAAGCCCGATCCAGAGCAAGGGGCCTTTGATCTGGGTCACCGGGAGATGTCGATAGGCTGGCGGAGGCGCACGCCTCCGGTAGGGTCTCCCATGCCAGACAGGTCTCAGCTTGAAGGGTCAGACAAAGCGTGGCCAGGGCTCATTCGCCTTGGGCAACCGTCCTAGGAGAAAGACAACTCCAATTTCAAAGCCGGGCAGATGCAGCTCCTTTAGCCCTATAAGGCCATCCATCTAAGAGAAGGAACCTCTAACCAAACCTACAACCTGAGGATTTCGCTGTCACCATCCAAGCTTCCTAGGCCCTGGAAGATGAACCTTAGGGGTAAAGGGTTTGGTCAGTTTTGTGTACGCTGTACCTCACCTTAAAAAGGCACACCACACATGACTGATGAAGGTGTGCCACTGAAATGAATCCCCCAGTGGCTCCAAGGACAGGAATGTCCGTCCTAGCCTTCAGGTGCATCAGACATCATCCTTAAAGGTCTTGTTAGCTTTTGGGGGTTGTGTGGGGGCTCACCTGGACCCACTGGTTCATATCCATATCCATTTTTATTTACATGCCGCCTTTCCAAAAGGCACTTTTGCCAAAAGGAACGTAGCAAAGCTTTACAGTGCCGAAAGACCCCTACTCTCTTTTCTGTTCAATTGAAGAAATATTATAGTTGATACCCAAAGACAGGAAGACTCACAAACAAGCAGTAAAGCCCTGGCAGAGCATTATAAAGGAGGAAACGCAGCGTCTGGTGATGCCCATGAGTCCAGGACTTCAGGGAGTCATTGCCAACAAAGCGTTTTCAACCAAGCATTGGAAATTAATATCTTATTTACAATTATTTGATTTGTTCAATTGCATTTGAGCCCCTGAAATGAAGGGACTGAGCCTAAAAAATGTTTTAGTTCCTCAAATTTTTATGCAATCATTCTGTGCAACCCAATGAATTAAGGCTGAAAGTCTGAATTTCAACAGCATCCGAATTGCTTTGTTCAAAATCGATTGTGGTAACGTACAAAACAAAAATTCAAAAAAATGTTGCCTCTGTCCAAATATTCATGGACCTAACCGCACCTTAATTTAGAAAGCAATAGGATTTCAAACAACCAACTTGACTTTTCTTCTCTGCCAGAGGTTTGGCAGAGCGCATGCTTTAATGCTGAAAATAACGTGACCCTTAAATAAAGAACTGCTCCACAGGAAGCCGGTGTGGACAGGGCTTTTGTCGCTGTAATTTTAGCTGCAATGCTCCCTGGTTTAGTAGTTCAGCACTGGAACAGTTCAAAAGGTTCAGTTCTGAACCCCTATAGAAGAAGAAGAGTTGGCTTTTCTACACTGCTTTTCTCACCCATTTAAGGGGACTCAAAGTGGCTGACAAACCTTCTGTTCTTCTCCCCACACCAGATACCCTGTGAGATAGGTGGGGCTGTGGGAGCTCAGAAGAGAGCTGTGGCTAGCCCAGGGTCACCAAGCTGGCTTCATGGAGGAGGGTGGGATCAGACCTGGTATTCACAGATAAGAGTCCGGCTCCCTAGCCACTAAACCAAACTGGCTCACGCCTAAAAAGGATGATTTCTTTTAGCCCCACGGGTAAGGATTTTGCAATTTGCTTCATCTTGCCGAGTACTTACGTCTGTTGCAGAGTCTTTGGCTGTGGATATAATAATCTGCAAGGAACAACATGTGTTTAGTGACGTCCCTGGGACCAAGGGACAAACATAAAATCGTTTTTTAAAACCCGACCATGTCCGAAGGTCTCTATTTAGGCATTTCTTTTACAGACATAAAACAGTCACTCTTGGGGGGAGTTTGGGAGTTTGGTTCAGATGGCGTGGGAGGTTACACAGCTCCTGATGCAGTCCTGGGGTGTCTTTCTGCTAGCACTAAATGCCCATTAAGGACCCATTAGGCACCGGTTTGGTACCGATCCGGAAGACCCCGTTCCCATTTCAGACCCCATTAGGACCCAATGTGTTCACGCCTGTTCGAGGGAAATCCAGAGTGAATGGGTCCTTTAGGCCCTGAAATCCAGTCCCCCCCATGGACCCCATTAAAAGGGTCTTTAATCCAGTCTTCAGCCTTGAAGACCGCATTAGACGGTGCGTGTTCACACCATGATTGGGTTGTTGGGGTCCAGGGGCAGGCTCCGGGGGAGGCCCCCTTGTTGGGGGGTGGGAGCCCTGAAACCCAATGCCTCAAAGCAGGTGGCTTCCTCCGGAGTGGCTTGCACCAGACTCTGAAGATCTCCATAGCAGCTCCGGAGATTCACACACACACCTCCCTGGAAACATTGCTTGACTGACCAACGTGGCAGCCAGTAGCTCCGCACTGCCTTCCCGCCTCCCACTTGGGGAGACACGGGCGCTCCACATGGCTGCTCCAGCGTTCCCACTGCGAGCATGCCTAGAACCCATTGCTATCGGTGCTACATTGCCCATGGAGACGCATCAGGTACTTGCCAGGATCCAGATCTTCTTAGGTTTTTTTTTTCCACTTACCTCCCTTAATCCAGATCTAAGATGATCCAGATCTAAGAAATGGGTCCTTCAACTAATCTGGATTTAGTAGATACGGATCTAAGGAGGTACCCGATGCGTCTCCACGGGCGGTGTTGCGCCCAGTAGCAATGGGTGTTGGCATGCTCACAGTGGAAACACCAGAGCACCCATGTGGCGAATCCAAATCCACCCATGTGGGGCTCACCTATCACCTCAGTTGATCTGGGACGAACAAGGAGATATCAAGAAGAGAGAGACCCTTCTTGTAGTTCTTTCAGAAGGAACTTTTTCGTGGTGGCCCCTAGACTCACTCTGGAAGAGCCTCCCTTTTGAGGTTCGCCAGACACCTACACCTGGTGAAAACAGGTCTTTTAACCCAGGCTTTCGCTGTTTAAATACCTTCCTCAGGGTGCTGTCCTGTCAGGGAGGGGGGGGTGTAATATTTTTAATCATGTTTTAATATTTCACATGTTCTATTTTTATTGTAACCCACCGTGGGATTGTGCAGTGAAGGCTGGGATATAAATTTTTTAGATAAATAATTACACTTACTGTGGAAAGAGTAGAAATGACTTTTGTTCTCTGTATTGGAGCTTCATAGCACTGTCTCAAAAAAGGAAGACAAGAACATAGTTGTCTATTTTTAAAGCTAAGCAAACACTCTGGACTTAAACGTGGCGTCTGACTGCAATGAATAATTGAGGAATTGATATTTCATAGAATCATAGAGTTGGAAGGGACCTCTGAGGTCCTCCAGTCCAATCGCCTGCTCAATGCAGGATTCCCTAAACCATCCCAGACAGATGTAGGTCCATCCTCTGCTTGAAGACCTCCAGTGAAGGAGAACCCACCACCTCCTGTGGCAACCTATTCCACTGACTGATCCCACTCACTGTCATTATGTTTCTCCTAATTTCTAATCTGTATTGACTCCCTTGAAGTTTCATCCCATTGTTTCTAGTCCTCCCATCTTGTGCAAGTGAGAATAGAGACAATCCCTCTGCACTGTGATGGCCCTTCAGATACTTCAAGACCACAATCATGTCTTCTCTTCTGCAGGCTAAACATTCCTAGATCCTTCAACCATTCCTCTTAGGACATGGTTTCCAGATCACTCACCATTTTGCTAGCCCTCCTTTGGACTTGCTCTAGTTTGTCAATGTCTTTTTGAATTGGGTGCCCAGAACTGGACACAGGATTCTAGATGGAGTCTGACCAAGGTAGAGTCAAGAGGAATAATTACTTCTCATGATCTAGACCCCATCCCCCTCTTGATGCATCCTAGATACAAGCAGATTCCATTTTTTTAAAAAAATTTTTACTAAAGCCACAACAAATATCCTAACACTATTAAAATTGGGAGAAGAAACCACTACAGAACGTCAACAGAGTCCCTACATAAAAATACAAACATATCGCATTTGGCTTCTCCATCTTAAGATGAATAATATTCATCTTGAGATCAATTTAGCAATGCAGCTAAATTGGACTTGAAATGTAGTTTGTAAACTATTGGCATACAAAGGGTCTTGTGGGAAGGTTCTCAGTAGCCCCTGAGGTTTGTGATTCCAAGAGAGGTGCCAGTTCTGAAGTCCATCATGGCTTTGGCAAACCCTTGGGGGAAAGCTCCAATGGCCACGTCCCATAGTCCTTGGACAATCCTACATTGGCCAGTATATCGGACCAGGAAGCGTAGAAGGAGCCTCCATTCCACATGCTGGAGGAAAGCTCCATTCTCTTAAGCACTCCTAGGAGGTTACCATTATGGGCCGCGATGGGTGCATTGAGGTCATCCAGCTCACCCTCCTGCCCAATCCCATGGCAAATTGTGAAAGATCTGGACCAATACTTACAAAACGTCTGGACAGGGAATGTAATGAGGTAGGTATTGGATTGGTCCTCGCCCAGTTAAAGACCTATGGAGGAGAAGCAGACATTAGAACAGCGCATATGCATGGAAATGAATGCCCCCATATTTTCTACCCACCTAGCCCAGTGTGCATGCTAGCTTTGCTGCCAGTGAGGAAGAGACCAAAATATGATGAAACCAATAAGGGTCTCTTCTTTGAACTCGATATGGGACAGATATCTCTACAAATACCCCGGTGGGTGGACAGAATGTTGCACACATAATTAATCTGATTTAATTCTAATCAACTCCACTTGCAGGGCACAGAACCGGAGGGTGGTTAGGGAGCCGGACTCTTATCTGGGAAGACTGGGTTTGATTCCACCCTCCTCCATGAAGCCAGCTGGGTGACCTTGGGCTAGTCACAGTTCTCTTCTGATCTCTCACAGCCTCACCCACCTCACAGGGTGTCACGTTGTGGGGAGAAGAGCAGAAGGTTTGTCAGCCACTTTGAGTCCCCTTAAATGGGTGAGAAAAATGGGGTAGAAAAGCCATCTCTTCTTCTTCCTACATGAAGCCAACTGGGCGACTTTGGGCTAGTCACAGTTCTCTTCTGATCTCTCACAGCCTCACCCACCTCACAGGGTGTTGTTGTGGAGAGAAGAACAGAAGGTTTGTCGGCCACTCTGAGTCCCCTCTGAGAAAAGTGGGGTAGAAAAGCCAACCCCGCTTTTCTCACCCATTTAAGGGGACTCAAAGCGGCTGACAAAGCTTCTATTCTTCTCCCCACATCAGAACAACCTGTGGGACAGGTAGGGCTGTGAGAGGTCAGCAGGGACTCACCCAAGGTCACCCAGTCAGCTTCATGGGGGAGGGTGGAATCAAACCCGGTATTCCCAGATAATAGTCCGGCTCCCTAACCATTAGAGTCTAGACCAAACTGACTCACAAGTACGGGCTGTGTGGGATTCTGCTTGAGTTACCGGCAAGGATTTTGAAGGCAACCTACCAGAGCAACAAGGAGAAAGCAACAACGCTGATTCCAATCAGGACGGGTTTCACCAGTTTCCAGCTGACCATCTTGTATGGGCTGGAAGAAAAGAAGAAACAAGTTCTAACATCTGCATGGACAATGCTACCAAGTCTGCAGAGAACTCTAACACAGCAGCCAATCCTGACTTGTGGCCTTCCGGATTGAAAAGGAAATGAAATGAAGACCCCAACATGAATGAAGAAACCCATTGGTCCCTTGGTGACCTAGATCGCTGATCAATTGATCAATTGATTGATGACTGATTCATATGTTCTAGGGATGTGTACGAATATTCGGATGCATTTGAGATTTGATCGAATTGATCGAATTGACCGAATTTCGACATTCAAATTCGAATTGAATGTCCTTAAATTCTTATTTAAAGTTTTGATTCAAATTTCGGATCTCTCCATTCGAATTATTTGGGCATTCACATGTGTACGGGTTCATACATGATGCGTACTCGAAAATTCACATCTTTCCCGCATCCGTAGGCATTTCTACAGATCCATATGGGATGAAAATGGGTTGCATACGGGATAACTACGGGATGCATATGGATGTGTACAGACCCAGGGAAGAGGCGTACAGGAATCTATGAATTTTGTCGACATTCGTAAGCGCAAATTCGAATGAAAAATTCAAACAAATAGGTTCAAATTTTGCTTAATTCAGATCGAACTTGGTTAAATTCGAATTTAACAAATTCAAATCAAATCGAATCCCGGAAACTGGATTCATGCAAACCGCCAATATGTTCCTTCTACCTCGGTCTCGCTAGGTAGCTTCCAAAGAGCAGAGTCCAGGGTGTGGCGCGCTGCAGTGTAAAAACCAAAGTTATACCCAGGGCAACTCTATCTGAAGAGAGAGGGTGCAGAAAAGCGCTGTGATTCGACTTATCCTGCAGCCTGTGACACAGCAGGCTCGATTTACAGCAGCACAGATTAAACCAAACACTTTCCCCAAGGGGATTTCTTGCAAGAATAACAAGCCCCACCTGGGACAAAGATTCCTAGTGTAATTCTATCCACCGTTGATGTAACTGGAGGATGGCAGAGAAAATCCATCATTAAATAGGGACTGACTATTCCAAATCTCCCTTGTTTCCTTTGTCTACTTGCTATACAGCTAATTTAGGCAGTCAAGCCAAAAATCCATTAGAATTCCTTCCAGCAGACCTGCTTCTCCCCTACTGCACTTCCCCCTAATACACCTTGAGAGTACCTGGGCATCCATTCTAGAAGCCACTGATAGACCTCCATGAATTCGTCCAACCCTTTCTTAAAGCCACCTAGGCTGGTTGCTGTCACCACTTCTTCTGGCAGCCAATTCCATAGACCAGTGTTTCCCAAAGTGTGGCACACGTGCCCCCGGGGGTACGGGGAGAGTTTGGTGGGGGTATGCGTGTATGTACCAAAAAAAAGAAAAAATAAATATATTTTGATTTTTATTAAAGCATATGCTTTTCACGAGGGGTACTCAGCGTTATGAAAATTATAGAAGGGGTACACATATGTCAAAAGTTTGGGGAACACTGCAATAGACCAACGACCCTCTTGGTTGTCTGATCCGACTCTCCTACCCATCAGCTTCATAGATGCCCCCTGGTTCTAGTGTTGTGTGATAGAGGAACATTTTGTCTCTATCCCCCTTTTCTATACCCTGCATGATTTCATATACTCAGCTAAATATGGTTACACTTTCCCTCCACTTTTAGGTAGTACTGTTTTTTAATATATATATATTTGTTTTGTTTTTACATTTTGGTTTTTAAACGTTGTCGAGATTACCGTTTTAAGATACATTGTTCTGTTTCAATGCACTGAATTTTGTTACCTGCCCTGAGACCTACGGGTATAGGGCGGGATACAAATATATAAAATCAATCAATCAATCAATCAATCAATCAGGTCCCCTCTTAAATGCCAACTTTCCAGACTGAAGATGCCCAGGCGCTGCAGCCTGGTTTGGAAAGGGATTTTGTTCCAGATCTTTAATCATTCTGGTTGCCCTTTTCTGCACCTTTTCCAGTTCCACAATATCCTTTTCGAGGTGTGCGGACCAGAACTGTGCACAATGCATGGATATATTTTTGCATAAAGAAGAATATGGTTAGCTAGTCCATTTCTCCTGTTTTAGGACACCCAGAGCAGGAATTATTAGACCAATATCATCTATAGTCTGGCCGTGCGGATGAAAAACAAAGACCTCTGTCTACAGGGGGCATGACTCCCCGCCAGACCAGGTAAGTTATGAATCTCCCTAGACGAACCTACAGTTAAACTAAGTCAGCCTGCTCCAATCCTGCGAGACCACAGTGAAATCCCTCCTTTCCGATCAGCCTTTTCAGCTGAACCAAAAATACAGGGCGGGCTGACAGTGGGCAAAGGAAATACTCGACTTACCCAGAAGATGGAGGCGGCGGGTTGAGAGAGCAAGATTTTTATGCACGCCAAAGTCTGGAGGGTTTGGAAGAGGAGGACGAAAAGGAAAGCAGAAACAAGTTTGGAAGAAGTGATATTTTGTCCGTCCTGGGCGCCGCCTCCTTTTTCACTCGGCTCGGGGAGGGATTCTGCAACACCTCACACCTTTGCGCACTGGGTTTACTAAACACATTGTTTCCAACAGAAGGGATGCGCCTCCCAAAGCCCTAAAGAGTGCGCTTTGAAGCTGTCCTTTTTGTGCCTTTTGCAGGAAGATTTTTTTAAAAAAATGAACTAAAACTATAATATGCACATCAGTTATCAAAAACAAACATATAAACATCAAGTGCATATGCAACAGCTCAACCTATCCACCCTATTTATTTATTTATTTGTATTTCTATCCCACCCTATACCCGGAGGTCTTAGGGTGGGTTACAATATTACACTAATCTTAGACAGGTCCCTGCCCTCAGGCTTACAGTCTAAAAAGAGACAAGGGCAGGTCTTCTGTAGCCAAATCATGTTTAGTTTTGGCCTAATCTCTGCCAGGGTGCTTCCACGGAGGGGAGAGGGTACCCTAAAACTGTAAGAGAACAATGTATTACAAGCTAATCAAAACTGAATTTGTTTTAAGTTACAGGAGCGTAGACATGCTTATACCTTCTTCCCTTTTTTATTTAGCACGGTCAGCCCTTCCCCGTGAAATATTTAGCACCTGAATTTTCATAACTTCTGCTTCCTCTCTATGCTGAGAACAGAAGGAAATAGCTATTTCACTCAGCAGGCAGAAGCTAATACTACATTTTCCATAATTTTACTCCAATGGCTGTAATGAATCCGTTTTCCTGGAATGAATTAATGCAGCAGTGCCCGGTTCCATATATGTGGGTGGATTGTGCATCTGTGCAAGTTCATCAAACGCACACACGCAAAAATAAATGTTACCTTGTGGCAGAACGACAACTCTCCCAAATTAACCCACAATTTCTCCTCGAATGGGCATTGCACCTACGTGGAAAGATGGGCATCTGTTCAAAAACAGGCACGTCTTGAATTTCCCCCATTGGGGCCCTGGCTGCCCACAGTGGCATGACTCAAAGGGGCACAAAAGAAAAAAGAGAGAGGCAAGGATGCAGAAACTGAGGCTGGCAAAAAACATGCCCTGCCCAGTCCTGCAGATTCTGACCTTCCTATAAACCATCCCTTGTTGCCACCCCAAGTGCATGGTGTGCCCTTTCCAATGCACCTCCAGGGTCCCACCTCTAGGCTGTGACCTTCCCCATGCCAGTTCTGAGTTCTAGGGTGTGTCCCCATGCACGTTTGGTCTGGTACTAAATGTGGTCTCGGAAAGGGGCATCCCCATGCGTTTTACATTTGGCCCGAGGAAAGCCGACCAAATTGCCCCAAACCATGCCAGACCAGGACCAAATTTGGTACCTGGAAAAAAAAAGTCTTGGCATGCAGTCAGCAATCGGGCACCGTCATGCCCTGACTTCATCGGGGCGGGTACGTTCGAATCATTTGAACGAATGTTTTGGAACATCCAAAACCCATTCGAATGTCTAAATTTGAATGTTAATTAAATCCGATTCGAATATCAACATTCGCCAGACTCAAATAGGATTTTTGAATTTTTGAATATCCCTACTAAATCATCTGTTAAGTCTCAGGTCACAGGAGAGAAACCAGTTACTGTGGCCCTCTAACAACAACAACAACAACAACAACAACTTTTTATTTATTTTAGAAGTGTTTGAACAAAACTGTCCGGCTACAAAGGGCTAAATGAAAAGTGCGAAAGGGACGGTGTTGCATATAGCTGCCGGATTTTCTGCACTGACTTCTTCCACCAGTTGGACCAGAGTTGTGCCTTCATCAAATGGGCGGCCTTCTGCTCCTGAATTTGGGCAAACTCTGCCTCCAGCAGCTGCTTGAACTTCTGAAACACCCATGAGAAAACACGACCCGTGAGAACCAAGGAAATCAAGGAGAACCAATATTAGAAAATCGAATGTTAGAAACTTTATATTTCTTTGAATAGATCCCCTTTGAATGTGGCAGGATTCTATTCAATGCAGGTGTATTCGTAAAAATTCATACAAATATCCAATATGAATGCATAAGGATCCTATACAAACACTAGGGTTGTGGATGGATATTCAAAACATTCGAAATCCGATCAAAGTTGTTTGAATTTGGACACCTGAATTCGAACTGAATGTCTATAAATTCAAATTTAAACATTCAAACAAATTTTCATTTTTGAATCTATTCGTTCAGATTATTCAGACATTTGTATGTCGCATGCGTACGCATTTATACAGGTCTATACGGGACAAAAACGGGATGTATACGGATGCGTAAGGGCACATACGAATGTTGTCGACATTCATATGTACAAATTCAAATAAAAAATCCAAGCAAATAGAATTTGTACGAATAACAAATGTTATAAATATTCCATGCACATCCCTAGGCAAGATGTCTAGATACTGGAAGAAATAAAGGGATTCTTAATATTTTAATTAGTGAACCTAGAAAATTATACCTGGAGACAGGGTCTTCCCAGTACCCCATCCCAAATAAATGTACTAGTCAATCATTACTGTTATGAAGAAGAATAAGAGGTTAGGTCAAACTAGGGGAAGGATTTCTTCACTCAGAGGGTCATCGGTTTATGGAATTTGCTGCCAGAAGAGGTGGTCACAGCTACCAGCCTGGATGGCTTTAAGGCAGGGTTGGACATATTCATGGAGGACAGGTGTATCAATGGCTACTAGAATGGATGCCTGGGTAGAAGGAGAAGGAGAAGGAAAGGGAAAAGGAGGAGAAGAAGGAGAGTTGGCTTTTCTACCCCGCTTTTCTCACCCATTTAAGGTGACTCGAAACAGCTGACAAACCTTCTGTTCTTCTCCCCACAACAGAACACCCTGTTAGGTAGGTGGGGGTTGTGTGAGGTCAGAAGAGAGCTATGACTAGCCCAAGGTCACCTAGCAGGCTTTGTGGGGGAGGGTGGGATCAAACCTGGTGTTCCCAGATAAGAGTCCGACTCCCTAACCACTAGGTACTTCCACCAAACCTGGGAGTCAGGCGAAGGTTTTGCCTTTTTCTTCTGCCTGGTACATCACCTTGTCCTCACACAGTAGGCCATAATTCTGGGCATCTCAAACATAAGATAAAGGCAAAAAGTTTCACCTGTCCTCAGCTCCTTGCAACCTAGGCATCTGTCCTCCATGAATCTCTCCTGCCTCTATATCCATTCCCCGAGTGCTTTTCAGATAAAGGGCTGGGTTCCCCATGAATGACTTCCTTCCCTCCTTCTTCTTACCACATAGACCGCATCTCTTTCCTCTATCGCAGCCATGTGGCCCAAGGTGGTTTTCACGGTGGTCACGGAAGCGGTTTCTTTGGAGATAATCTGGTTCGGAAGCCCTTCTAGGACAGTCTGTGGCAATCCAGGCCAGGACCTTAAAAAGGCAAACAAGGACACTGTCTGCACTAGACGAGGTAGAAGGGTAGACCAAGCCACAAAGTCTTCTAGGTTGGCCTCAGCCCCAGCAGGGCTCCAGAATTTGTTTCTTCGTTTATAACACTTTCCCAGAGCAAATCACACACACTTGATAAAACAAACACTAAAACATATTTAAAACGTAACCCAGGACCATATTTGGAGGAACAAAGAATCAAAAGCCCAGGGGGAAAGGTACATTTTAACTACGCACTGCAAACCATGTAAAGTTTGCACCTTGTGTACTTTCTCTGGGAGGCTGTTCCAAAACCAGGGGCCACCACAGAGAAGGCCTTTGCTGCACTGGGCCTTATTCTGGATTATGTCGTGGAATAGGGACCTGCCCTCACAGCATGCTGGTGCAGAATAAGGCAGGTCCCACCCAGGGTCTGCTGTAATTGGCACCAGCATCCACATAATACAGAAAAAAATACAATACAGAATAAGGCCCCGTGTGGAAAGGGCCAGAGACACTAGAGTTCCTGCTAGACACTGGAATTTGGTACCCATTACTAGCCACAGATTTACAGTTTGGGACCATTTTCAATCCATTTCTCCTAGCCGTGATGCAAGATGAGATTATTCTCCAGAAAGTAAACCTGTACAAAAAATATATCTAGAATTTCTTTAGCTGGGGTACAAAGTTACCCCGGTTAAAGACCAGGAGGAGGTGAATATAGTACTGACTCCAGAAAATGCATCATTTTTCACTGATACAGGGAAAAATGGGTTCCCAACTTCACCCCACCCTGCCATGTCAAACCTACTAATGTGAAGCAATGTTAAACTCCACGGTGGGTTCCACAGATCATCAGTGAAGCTGGTGTTTAACGTGAGCATCACCCAAGTCCCGTTTTCAGAGTTAATGGACTTTCCCCTGGTAGCTTCTCTGGTACATGTGAATCCTTTGCAGAGTCCTATTGGAAGACTTCAGAAAGTTACCTGCTTCCTCGCTCTGCTATCAGCTTATACTCTTCGGTCTCCAAGGAAAGTCCTGCTTTCTTGCGACGAATCAGTATGCTTGTCTTCTCCCGGATAACCTCAGTTTCTGGGACAAGATGAAGGTCAGGGTTTAACAACCAGGAGATGAAGCCAACCTAACCGTTGTATCTTAAGAACGTATTAGAACCTAAGAGGAGTCCTGCTGGATCAGGCCACAAGCCCATCTCACAAAGTGGCCCACCAGTTGCTTCTGGACATCTCAAGCAGAAGATGAGGGCAAACCTCTCATTTGCTTTCGACTCCCTTTGAAATGGCCTAGAGAGGCATCCTGCCTGTCTCCCCAGCCTGGAGGAAGTACCCTGGGCATCTGTTTTAGATAAGAAGCTAAGAGGACCTTGTTGGATCAGTCCAGCATCCTGTCTCACACAGTGGCCAATTAATTGCTTTCTGGGCATCTCAAGCAGAAGACGAAAGCAACACCTTCACCTGCTCTTGACTCCTTGCAAATGGCCTCCAGAGGCATCCTACCTGTCTCTCCATCCTGGGTATCCATTCTAGTACCCTCCATCCTGGGTATCCATTCTAGTACCCTCCATCCTGGGTATCCATTCTAGTACCCTCCATCCTAGGTATCTATTCTAGTATCCTCCATCCTGAGTATCCATTCTAGTACCCTCCATCCTGGGTATCCATTCTAGTGCCCTCCATCCTGGGTATCCATTCTAGTACCCTCCATCCTGGGCATCCATTCTAGTACCCTCCATCCTGAGCATCCACTCTAGTACCCTCCATCCTGAGCATCCACTCTAGTACCCTCCATCCTGAGCATCCATTCTAGTACCCTCCATCCTGAGCATCCACTCTAGTACCCTCCATCCTGAGCATCCATTCTAGTACCCTCCATCCTGAGCATCCATTCTAGTACCCTCCATCCTGAGCATCCACTCTAGTACCCTCCATCCTGGGTATCCACTCTAGTGCCCTCCATCCTGAGTATCCATTCTAGTACCCTCCATCCTGAGCATCCATTCTAGTACCCTCCATCCTGAGCATCCATTCTAGTACCCTCCATCCTGAGTATCCATTCTAGTACCCTCCATCCTGGGTATCCATTCTAGTACCCTCCATCCTGGGTATCCATTCTAGTACCCTCCATCCTAGGTATCCATTCTAGTACCCTCCATCCTGGGTATCCATTCTAGTACCCTCCATCCTGGGTATCCATTCTAGTACCCATTGATAGACTTATCCTCCATGAATTTCTCTAATCCTTACTTAAAGCTATCTAGGTTGGTTGATGTCACCTGAAGAGCTCAGCATCTCCACATGATGGAGTTAGCAGACAGACCTCTGTGAAGTCTAGAGAATTTAGCCTCCCCGCTGCCCCATTTCTGTGCCAGATTGTTCGGCTGCGCAGTAGACCTGGCTTCTGCTAAATATCAGGGTCAACACTGATGTTCTCAGGACTTACTTCCATGTTGGACATCATCAATGGTAAGGCAGTCATCCAGTTCCACAAGCATTTTTTCAGTGGACCTGGCCAATGCGGAAATAAATTTCTGGGCACAGTCAATGACGCAGGCCTGATGGGGAGAAAGAAGGTGGATTCATTGAGAGCATTGTCATCCATACTGTAAGAAATCTACAAGATTGAAAGCCCTACATTGGTGGTCCTTAATTAAAGCCCTCAGGGAACTTTAACTCAACAATACCCAGAAGGCTCCTATAGTCTACTTTGGGAACCCTGGCCTTGCGAGGCTAGAAAGAAGAATGGGTACCTAGGCACCATCTCCAGGTTGGAGAGAAAGGCAGGATGCCTCTAAAGTGCATTTGTGCGACTTCGAGAGCAGGAAAAGGTTTGGTGGACCACTCTGTGAGACAGGATGCTGGACTAGGTGGGCTTTGGCCTGATCTAGCAGGGTTCCTCTTAATTCCAGGAAGACAAGTGTATTAACGGCTGCTAGAATAGATGCCTTGGTACCGCCTCCAGGTTGGAAAGGCAGGCAGGATACCTCTTAAGGCCATAGGCAGGGAGTTGAGAGCAGGTGAAGGTTTTGCCCTCATCTTTTGCTTGAGATGCCCAGAAGCAATTGGTGGGCCACTTTGTGCGATGGCCTTGTGGCCTGATCCAGTAGGGCTCCTCTAAGGTTCTTATTGATTAGACAGGCTGTGGCCTGATCCAGCAGGGCTCCTCTTAGGTTCTTATGGACTAGATGGGCTGTGGCCTGATCCAGTAGGGCTCCTCTTAGGTTCTTATGGACTAGATGGGCTGTGGCTTGACCCAGCAGGGCTCCTCTTAGGTTCTTGTGGACTAGATGGGCTGTGACCTGATCCAGCAGGGCTCCTCTTATATTCTTAAGACCCAAGAGCATGGAGGGTCTTCATCCAGCTCAACACACACCAGAAGTGCTGATGGGGGAATAACGGAGGGTTCTGTTTTGGCACACTTAAAAGAGAGGAAACATACCTCCAGTTCCTTGGTGTAGAAATTGATCCCTTCAATTTGTTCTTTCTGCCTTTCTTCCTCTTCCTGGCAAAGAGCATCCAGCTGAGGAATGTTGTCCGGGTGTCCAAGGCTCGGGGACAGTGTATTCTTATTTTTGTCCTGGAATTAAAACGGGAGGAGGACGAGGAGATGAAGAGTTGGCTTTTCTACCCGACTTTTCTCACCCATTTAAGCAATTGCCTGGAACGCAGAGGGTCAAAGGTTCAATACCCAGCCTCTCCTTGAAAGTAAACCATGGCACATCATTTCTATGTCTTGGCCAGGGAAATAACACAGAGATGTCCATGTAGGAGCCAATGTGGTCAGCCAGAAGTTGGACCCAACTTGATGGTACCCAATGAAAAAGGAGAATTGTGAGTGAGCCGCTTGCAATGTAACCAGAGATCAGACATTACAATGTAACGAGATATTAGACCGTATTTTACTCTAAGAGACATGGATCAGAAAGACATCATGATCTGAATCAGGCTTCTGTAGTGGCTGGAGTTTGGATCCCCACCCCATGAAGTCAGGGTATGACAGAAAAGAGAGGGAGTAGGGGATTTCTCTCCTGCAAGTCCGCATAATAAGCTCACTGCTGATTTAAAAGACCCAGATTAAAATCCGGTGTAAATTATGCAGTGGGAACCTGCCCCACCTATCAAATCACCAAAGCTGGAAAGACACCTGAGTATCTACAAGGCCAAACGACATACCTTCCCACTGTCCCATTTTTGCAACTGATCCTGCAGCTCGCTCCGGATCCTTCCAATAGAGTCCACGAGGAGTTGCTCGTGATCTTTAAGAAGTCTACGGACCACCAGCTGGGTGACGTGAGGAAGCTGCTCTTCAAACCTCTTCAGCTGATCCCGGAACTCTGAAAAGGTTTGGGAAATGGGAGGAGAGGCCTTTGAAGTTGGATGCTACCTGCAATCCAGCTATTACAAGTCAGTGTAGTGGAAGTCATTGGCACCTTATCCATCCATCCATCCATCCATCCATCCATCCATCCACCCATCCATCCGCCTGCCATCTATCTTGCCCTATACGCGAAGGTCTCAGGACGGGTAACAACTTTAAAAATCCAGCATATCAAAAGGCCTACATTAAAAAAAAATAACCGTCACAACATTTAAAATCCAACATGTTGAAAAACAACGCAATATCAGTTAAAACAGTAGTGTTTGCAGTGGGGGATAAATGTAACCAGCATTTAGCCAAAGGCCTGAGCGAATAGGTACGTCTTCACCACCTTCCTTTCCCCCCTGTTTTTTAGGCAATTTTATTGTTTTAATATGTTTATATTTGGCTTTAAGTGTTGTAACCAGCCATAAGACTTGGGTAAAGGGCTGGATAAAAATGCAAATGATAGATAGATAGATAGATAGATAGATAGATAGATAGATAGATAGATAGATAGATAGATAGATAGATAGATAGATAGATAGATAGATAGATAGATAGATAGATAGATAGATAGATAGATAGGATAGGATAGGATAGGATAGGATAGGATAGGATAGGATAGGATAGGATAGGATAGGATAGGATAGGATAGCCTTCCATCTTCGAGTGTGACTGCTCACACCTTTTTATTTCTATCCATTTTATTTGTGGACTTTCCAACCCTCCGTTTGGACTTTCCCAAATGAAAGAGTTCCCAGATAAAATGGATAAAAACGAAGAAGCGTGAGCAGTCAGACCTGAAGATGGACTGAAGAAGGTTTCATGTCAAGGTCTGACTATGACCCTCCTTCGGACATTGTCCCTCAACATCTGAAAGAGTATCAAAGGGACATTGCCTTCCCTAGATGCCCACTGAAGGGCAAGTAATTCAATGGCCCCAGTATAGCCGAAATGAATCCTAGGCAGCCTCCACCCCGATAGAAATACCTGTAATACAGGCAATGTGATACTTGTCCGCTTGATGCAAGTAAGTCAGAAGTTTCTGCCCCAAAACATCAATGCACTGGTCATAGGTTTCTTGAAGGAAGTCCGGCCTAGTGATTGCATGCTTATCCTTCTTGTAGAAATCCTTTCAGAGAGTTAAGAGGGAGAAAATGAAAACCTAAAGGACGCTGTTTCCATTCAACTGTTCTGAAAGAGAGAGAGAGTCTGGCCGGATCAGAACACTGTCACAGAGATGTGTACGGATGTTTGCTTGACATTCTATTCAAATCGAACTGAATGCCTGAAAATTCAAATTTAACAAGACTTGATTCGAATTTACCAATTCCAGTTGACCGAACTTCCCAAATTCAAATCTATTTGTTCGAATTTTTTATTTGAATCAGCACATACAAAAGTCGACAACATTCGTAGATCCCCTTACGCGCCTTCTCCACATTCGTACACATCCGTACGCATCCCGTAGTTATCCCGTATGCAACCTGTTTTTGTCCCATATGGATGCGGGAAAGATGGGTGCTAGCCTGCCCGCAGTGGAAACGCCGGAGCGGATTGACCCACGTGGGGCCCGCCTGTCACCCCAGGTTTTTGGGGGGACAGCGGGTGCGATCTCCCCAGACACTCTGGAGATTCCTTGATGATTCTCCGGGGCTTTGGTATCTGATGAAAATTTTGGAGATTCCTTGGAGCCTTTGACAAAGGTCCGTAGGACTGGGATTGGTCTCGCATGGGGTCCTCTTCAGAGCCTGTGCTATTCTTTGGAGCCAGCTTCGGAGACTGTGCACAGGCTTCGGAGCTTTGGGTTTCAGGGCACCCCCCACCACCACCATGAGTGCGCCCCCTCGGAGCCCCCTAAGGCCCCATTGCCCGATTGTGGTGGAAAAACGCTCCATATAATCTGGATTTGATGCCTGAAACCCGATTGTAGACCCCTTTAATGGGTTCTACAGGAAATCCGGATTATAGGTCCTGAAGGACCCATTCAATCTGGATTTCCCTAGAACTGGTGGATCTAATGGGGTCTGCAGTGGAAATGGGGTCTGCAGTGGAAATGGGGTCTTCCTGCTCTGAACCTAATGGATCCTTAATGGGTCCCTAATGGGTACTTAATGGGCACTTAGTGCTAGTGGAACCCCCACCCCACCCCCAAGACTCCCTGGGGATTTGCACCATTGCCACAGGGAACATGGGAATGCACCAAGCACCTTGTCTCTTTTTTTAGCCAGGTAGAAGACCCTGCCTCAGGCAGCAGCCACGGGAAAGAAGAACAAAAAACATTCTCACCTCAGCGACATTCATCATCATATCAAAGTTGTCCCATAAAATGTTGAAGATAATTCCTTTGAAATGGTCACAGCTAAACAAAAAACAGTTTAAAAGGCAGCCACTCAGTAGCACCCATGCTTCAGAGGTCACAACAGTCTTTTTGAAAAGAATCAAATACACCCAAACAGAAATGTTTTACAGTGTTTGCATTTCTGCCGGTTCATTTATCCCAGTTTTGACTTCCCTATAAAGTATTGTTAAGACAAGGGAAACTGTAAGGTTGATGGGCAGTTTTTGAAATAAACGTATATTATAACCATAGAGCTTACTCGTTCTCTTTTGGCTTGTCCCCAAAGATCTGGGTTTTCTTCTCTGTCCGGGTGATCTTGGCATATTTTTGAATGGAACTGGTGCTGAGGGAGGGAGAAAGAAATTCAAGGTTTATTTGCTTCTTCTTGGTCACATGAACATAAGAATCTATGAGGAACCTTGGTGGGTCAGGCCACAGCCTATCAAGTCCAGCATCCCATCTCACACAGTGGCCCATCAATGTTTCTGGGCATCTCAAGCAGAAGATGAAGGGAAAACCTTCACCTGCTCTTAGTCCCCTGTAAATGGCCTTTAGGGGCCTCCTGTCTGTCTCTCCAACATGGAGGTGGTACCTGGGCATCTATTCTAGATAAGAACCTAAGAGATGCCCTGCTGGATCAGGCTGCAGCCCATCTAGTCCATCAGAACCTAAGAGAAGCCCTGCTGGATCAGGCCACAGCCCATCTAGTCCATCAGAACCTAAGAGATGCCCTGCTGGATCAGGCCACAGCCCATCTAGTCCATCAGAACCTAAGAGGAGCCCTACTGGATCAGGCCACAGCCCATCTAGTCCATAAGAACCTAAGAGGAGCCCTATTGGATCAGGCCACAGCCCATCTAGTCCATAAGAACCTAACAGGAGTCCTGTTGGATCAGGCTACAGTCCATCTGGTCCATAAGAAGCTAAGAGGAGCCCTGCTGGATCAGGCCACAGCCCATCTAGTCCATAAGAAGCTAAGAGGAGCCCTGCTGGATCAGGCCACAGCCCATCTAGTCCATCAGAACCTAAGAGGAGCCCTGCTGGATCAGGCCACAGCCCATCTAGTCCACCAGAACCTAAGAGGAGCCCTACTGGATCGGGCCACAGCCCATCCAGTCCATAAGAACCTAAGAGGAGCCCTGCTGGATCAGGCCACAGCCCATCTAGTCCACCAGAACCTAAGAGGAGCCCTACTGGATCGGGCCACAGCCCATCCAGTCCATAAGAACCTAAGAGATGCCCTGCTGAATCAGGCTGCAGCCCATCTAGTTCAGCATCCTGCCTCACACAGTGGCCCACCAATTACTTCTGGGCATCTCAAGTGGAAGTATGAGAAGACCTCAAGTCTTCTAGTGCCTTACTGGACTATGGAAGTGAGATTCAGCCTATGAACAAGTCCACCTAAGTCCATCAAGGGCCTGACAGGGGATGAATCCCATTACTGAATGTTTTTAGGATTACATCAAACAAGGGAAGTCACTGGTTACCAGCCAAGGAAAAGCAACACCATCCTGTAAGAAAAATCTCATTATACACAGGAACTCACTTTTTGCTAAGGCGTGAAAGTAAAGCCATGGTTTACATAGCCGTGTGTTACAAAGGACAACCGTAACCTACAAAAATGTCCTTCCTACCTAAGTGGCCATGGCAGGAAAACAACACATAGAGAGGAGAGAGTTTCTTTTCCTCACCTTAAGGATACCCGTTTGCCAATGGAGCTAGATTTTTTTGCTGCAAGAGGCAAATTGCTGGCTGGGCTGGTATCAACCTGGGTTGCCCTTCCAATAACCGGTGCATGAAA
The DNA here is from genome assembly GCA_023333525.1 of Aspidoscelis tigris stejnegeri. NCBI lineage: Eukaryota > Metazoa > Chordata > Lepidosauria > Squamata > Teiidae > Aspidoscelis > Aspidoscelis tigris. Next base: position 12,706,226 of record JALMGA010000016.1, read on the forward strand.
AGGCACTAAAAGAAAAGACAGGAATGGGTATAGAGCTACAAGATGAACAAACAAGTGCTTTTCTGGGCCTCTCCAAAACAACTAAATCAGTGGAGCCTTTTCAGTGGGAACAGCAATATTTGGGTTATCTGCGATTTATACTCCAACAAATGGGAACAGACAGAATGCATGTCCGCCTCGTTATAAAGTTCAATTTGGATTTTAAAAGCCTGGTGGGGACAGGCCCTCAGAAGATTCACCTCTGAGGTAGGTAATGATTTATTTAATGTGGAAAGAAAATGACTGGTCACTTTGCTGAAGTGGACTGAAGCTGGATTAAGCCTGGAGTTTAGATCGATAGGACCACATTTCTTTAGCTTTCCATCCTTGCACCTGTCTGCAGAATACTGATGGAATAACTGATGGATTGGATTTTTATTCCATGCTATCCCTGCAGTTTAAAGAAAATCAATCACATAAAATCCAAAAGATGAAATGGGAGAGAGCATGCCCTCTCCCTTCACAAATGGCTGCCAGCAGGTGGCCACCTGCTCCCAGTTCTCTGCTGGTACTCTCTGGCAGGAGGAGAGTACTTCGACCTCTATACCTGGTCTTTCATCTGCACTTGAGGGTGAGCTCTCTTTGTCCTGCTGTGTCTCTGTCATCCTTCTGTAGCGATGGTATCTGAAACAGATTTGATGTGCAACACCTGGGTCCTGGAAGCACTTGAAGAGACAGCATCTTACAGAATACCCACCCATCCCTTGTGGTACCTAAGGTTTTGGGATTGATACATCGATCCATCGAACAAACCAACCATTGAACCAACCAACCAACCGACCATCCATCCGACCAACTAACCAACCAACCAACCAACCGACTGACCAACCAACCAACAGCTAATAGGATAACCAACCAACTAATAGCTAATAGGATACCCAACCAACCAACCAACCAACAGCTAATAGGATAACCAACCAACCAACCAACCAACAGCTAATAGGATAACCAACCAACTAATAGCTAATAGGATACCCAACCAACCAACCAGCCAACCGACTGACCGGCCAACCAAGCAGTGGGCCTTAAGCCACCGCATGCGGCTTGATCATACTGACCTTTCTTGATCGCTTACCCGATCAGATGCTTGATCACGGAGAACGCTGCATCGTCGAACGCGGGCTTCCCTGCCCTGCAAGGGTTCATGACCGCAGTGCATTCGACACCCATCACAATCCTTTTGCTCTCCTGCATTAAGCTCTCAGACTGGTAGGCAGTTAAGATGGAGGTCTGGAGTACCGGATCACGCATAGAGGAATACACAGCATCCTATGAAAGGAGCAAAACAACCCAAGTGGACCAGATGGAAGGCTCCGTTCGCTCCCCCATCCTGTTGTGCAGTCTTTGGGAAGTCCCGGAAGCAAAAGGTGACTTTTTGGACCAGGTAAGGGAGGTCACATCCATATATCTCCCTGCAAGCTGATGGGTCACTTTAAGAAGCTGATGGGCAGGAGAGCTGAGATCAACAAGGGGAAGTATTTTGGGTCATCAGCCTATGAAACTGATTAGCAGAGGAGGTGCTGACAGCAACCAGCCTGGATAGCTTTAAGAAAGGGTCAGATAAATTCATGGAGGACAAGTGTACCAATGGCTACTAGGGGCGTTTTTCCACTGTCACTAAAAGTACCCATTAATGGGTACATAATGGCATTTTTGTGCCCATTAATGGGTACTTAATGGGTACTTCTAGTGACAGTGGGAGAACATCCTAGCATGGATGCCTAGGTACTACCTCTGGGTTGGAGAGACAGGCAGGATGCCTCTGAAGGCCATACTCAGGATCTCAAGAAGAAGGAGAAGGAGAGTTGGTTTTCCTACCCCACTTTCCCCACCCATTTAAGGGAACTCAAAGCGGCTGACAAACCTCCTGTCCTTCTCCCCACAACAGACACCCTGTGAGGTAGGTGGGGCTGTGAGAGCTCAGAAGAGAGCTGCGACTAGCCCAAGGTCACCCAGCTGGCTTCATGTAGGAGTGCAAAATCAAACCTGGGATTCCCAGATAAGAGTCTGGCTCCTCAACCACTAGACCAAACTTCGCCTTCATCTTCTGCATGAGATGCCCAGAAGCAAATGGTTGGTCATGTGTGATGCAGGAAGCTGGATTAGATGGGCTGTGAGGTTATGTGCTTACGATCCTACATTCATGAGTCTACCCTCTTCAGCCCAAAGATCCTTCATCTGTCACTCTACACTTATTTATTTATTGGACTTGCATGTCATGAAGAAACTTGTGCAATTTACAAGTAAAACCAACACCAAACGAACAGAAAAATAAACCAACTATAATTGACCATAGTCTGGGCCCATTCTGCGCACCATGACCACCCCAGAAAATACACAAAACCCCACCATCTCCATAAGGGCAAAACATTTACCAGACCCAAAAGGCAGTTCAGATACTTGCTTCTCTTCTTCAGTTCTTCAACCAGAAACCTGGCAAACTCATAGAGCGCTTCTGAAGTTATGGACTGAGAAAAAAGAAAGAGTTGCATGCTAAAGAATCATTGATCTGATTCTAATCAGAGATGTATTGAATAGAACAGGAGTGTTCAAAATGTTCGCGTTTGAGCCGAACATCTTTCTATTTATTTATTTATTTATTTATTTATTTATTTATTTACATTTCTGTCCTGCCCCATACCCAAAGGTCTCTGGGCGGGTTACAACGGATCAAACAACATATTAAAAACAAGATACACATTAAAATAAGGTATACATACTAAGGATGCGCATGAATATTCTAAACATTCAAAATCTGACCGAATTTATTTGAATGTGGACAATTGAATTTGAATAGAATGTCTACACATTTGAATATAGACATCTGAACGAATGTCAAATGTTCTGAAATATTCGTTCGAATCATTCGTATCTGTACAAATATTATAGGTATCTGTATGCATTTGCACTTATAATACGGAACAAAAACAGGATGCACACAGGGATAAAACAGGATGCATATGAAATGCGTACAGATACGTATAACACATACGAATGTCGTCAAGGTTCGCATCTTTAAATACGAACGTTGCCGACGTTTGTATCTTCAAATTTGTATCTAACATTCAAACGAAAAGATTTGAATGTATCGGATTCGAATAGGTTTTTGTTGCATTCGGATTTTAAACATTCAAATGGAATTGAATGTTTCGACATTCGATTCGACCAGAATTCGAACGCAAAACAACCATTCCTGCACACCCCTGGTACGAATACGGGATGTGGACGAATGCGAACGGATACTTACGGGTGCGTAATGCATACAGATACATACAAATGTTGTCGGCATTTGTATCTTCAAATACGAATCGAATACTCGTACGAATAGATACGAACATATTTAAAGCAATTCAAATGTGAACACATTTGTTTTTTCTCTGTTTATTCAAATTTGAACATTCGAATATTCGATTCAAATCTCCTGTTTACTACAGATTCCAGTGCCTCAAAGATTTCTTCGGTTTCCTTTCGGAAATCTCTTATAAGTCCTTCCAAAATAGACATCACCATCAAAAGCATGTTCCCTAGCTTGGCTGCCCCAAGGGCCTTTCCTTCTCAAATTCCCTGGCCTTTGGTGGCTCCCTTGCCCAGGTGTGAGAGCTATACTATCAATTCCTGATGACGCCAGGAGCATAGGGTCACCTGAAGCGTCCTTTACATGCACGCCTTTAAACCATAAACACTTGTGTTAATAAAAAGATACAGAACCATCCTGGTACTTACTTCCTTGTCCACATTGGGATGGGCACAAGCATCAATCCTGCTAATGAGCTTCTCCAGGTAGGAGTTTAGGGTCTGGGTCTGCAAATTAGATTTTGCTACCTGGGAAGGAAAGGAGACATTTGAAGCCAGGGGTTAGTGAAGACTGATGAAACAGACAAGGATAAACCAGTGACCCCAACTTGGAAGTGGTTTTGATGGAAATCTTCTCCATGACAGATATATAAATAAACAGAGCTGTAGCCTGATCCAGCAGAGGTTCTCTTAATTCATGGAGAACAGGTGTATCCATAGCTACTAGAATGGATGCCTAGGTACTGCTGTCAAGCTGGAGAACCAGGTAGGATGCCTCTAAAGTCCCTCTGTAGGGAGTAAAGAGCAGCAGAAGGTTTTGCCTTTGTCTTCTGCTTGAGATGCCCAGGAGCAATTGGTGGTCACTATGTGAGATGGGATGCTGGACTAGATGGGTTGAGGCCTGATCCAGCAGGGTTCCCCTAAGGTTCTGATGGATTAGATTGGCCATGGCCTGATCCAGTAGGGCTCCTCTTAGGTTTTTATGGATAAGATGGGCCATGGCCTGATCCAGTAGGGCTCCTCTTAGGTTCATATGGATTAGATGGGCTGAGGCCTGATCCAGCAGATCTCATCCCCACATCTCAAGGGGGAGGGGAGATTTTAAAAAACCTTCCTTCATCATTACCTCTGTCTTGATTTTCACTTGGATGTTTGTCAAAAACCGCTGAATTTTCTCCATAAAGACTCGATCCAGCGCTAGATAATGAAACCTGTTTTCAAACTTGTTGATAATTTCTGTAGCCTACCATGCAGAAAGGTGAGAAAAGTTGTACTATGGATTACTATTGATTATATTATGCCCAAGAACAGAAGCTAAGGATATATAAGTCAAGGAAATATTATGCCGAAGAATGTAAGTAGAGAAGCTAGGTTTATCTTCAAGCACCGGAAGCACCTTCAAAAAAGTTGTATTCTGGGTGCTCTACCTTGGTTCTCAAAGAAATTTTATTGGGGAAAAAGAGGGGAAAATATTTCGAAATTCTTCCTTCATCCTATTAGGTTTTGCTTCAGTACTTAGCAGTGGTAATTCTAATAGCAGAGTGGCAACACTAACCAAAGCAAGCAATGTTTGCTTTTCAGAACGGGCCCAAACTTCTTCTCACCTGCTCCAGGTAAGTGGATTCCATTTTCTCCAAGTCAATCATGATCAGGCCTTCGACAAAATCTATGCGTCCGCTCTCTTTCTGCAGTCGCTTTGTGAAGACCTCAATTTCCTCAGAGGAGAAGTTGCCTCCATCTGCAAATAATCTGAGGAAAGTACAAACCACCACACTGGCTTAACAGTTGCATCATCCGCACTGAAAAACTAACAAAACATAAAATGACGTAGGCTGCAGCTCAGCAGTAGAGCAAGCTGCCTGGAAAGCAGAGGGTCACCGGTTCAATCCCCAGCCTCTTCCCAGAAGTAGGCAATGGCAAACTACTTCTGTGCCCCTGCCAAGAAAACTGCATAGAGGTGGCCAAAGAGTCTGGGAGGGGCTGTGGCTCAGCGGTGGAGCAAACAATGGAGGCAGGAAGGATATGGGGGGGGATCAAGACCTGTTTTTCTGAGGACATTTTTCTGCGTATTTTTTTTAGCGATTTAGTCCTCATAAAGTCTGGGAATAAACATTTAAATGGGAACAGATGGTCCCAAAAACGGGCTGCATTCGGATTTTTTCTTGTATGGGAACGCACCCCAAGTGGCGTTTCTCTAGATGTTTCTGCAGAACAGCTCCCAGCATTCCATAGAACGCCGCTAGTGGAATGCTGCTAGTTAATCAAAGCTTGAGAACCTGTGGACCGGAGAACAAGTCCCACTCCAACTACAGAGAGTTCTGAGTGAGTAGCAAGATATCAGACAGAACCTGCCGTACTTGCATGCTTTCAGGAAGTCCGTGTTTGCATCGCGCAGTTTTCCCAGGGCTTCTTCCAAGTACTGCCGGTAGCTCCTCAGAGAAAGCTGCATCACTTCCACATGGTTGACCAGCTCCATGTGCAAATTGTTGCTGAGCGTCATCAGCCTACGAACAGGTAGAAATGGGGACAGAAGAAGCAGGTGAAGGCTTTGCCCTTGTCTTCGGCTTGAGATGCCCAGAAGCAATTGGTGGGCCACTGGGTGGGACACGATGCTGGACTAGATGGGCCGTGGCCTCCTCCAGCAGCGCTCCTCTTAGGTTCTTAGGTTCTCCTTGGGGATACAATCCTAACAAGCCTCCTGCAGGATGTTTGTGACAAAGATCCTGACCCCAGGGCCGGGTCTTGGGGATTGGGCACCCTGAACCAACTTCTCACGGGGTACTCCCACCCCATCCATCCACCCATCCATCCACCCAGAGGAGTTCAGCTGAAGGCGTGACACACTATGACCAAGCCTAAGACTGGATCCCCTAGGAACGTGATGAATTCATGTTCATTTGAACACAGAAGCGGCTAAAGAGTATTAGGGTAGAGTGCCTAATAGCCTGGCTCTCTTCAGCTTCACTCACTTCTAGGTGAGAAAACCCACAGGGCAGGGTACCTGCATGCTTGCTGCTTTGCCCCATCAGTGTCACTATAGGTCCCTTCCTGCACAGACCCCGCAGCATGCAATAGTGTGCATCTTTTGTGCATGCTTGCCATTGCACCCTGCCATTGCACCCTGATTTCAGTGAAGGAAGAAGTAATTCAAGAGTTAACCCAAGCATGGAATATGGACATAAGAATTACACAACATGAGATGGAGAAAGAAATTAAAAATATAAATAAGTTGAAAAGTAACAAGTTAAAGGAAACAAGGAGAAAAATTTTACACAGATGGTATAGAACACCGGCCCAGCTATCGCACTTCTTTCCCAACATAGATGGATCTTGCTGGCATGGTTGTCAGCAACAAAGGGCAACCCTCTATCATATGTTATGGGAATGTAGCAAAGTACAATTTTTTTGGAAAAAAGTAGAACAGAAGATTAATGAAATCTTTAATATACAGTTGAGATTAACTGGTAGAATGGCTTTAATGAATTTAGATCTTAATCAAATAGGAAGGGTGGAACAAAGAGATGTGGTTTCCAAAATTTTGGGCTGCTCGCAAGCAGTGGTGGCATTAGGATGGAAAGATGCTACAAAATGGACAATGGAAAATTGGTATTTAGGAATTATGGACCTGATTGCCTCTGAATTTCTAAATTGCAAAATAAATAATATGAACGACGCAATCAAGTTGAGAAATTGTAAAGATAGGTGGACGCGAGTAAAGGATTATATGAATACTAGACTGGGACTAAGTTGTTTAAAAGTCAAACTGCAATTAATATTTCAAATGTAACCAGTGATGCCAAAGTGTACAACAATGAGTAGGGGGGAGGGAAGGGGGAGGGGGTAAAACAAAATATAATGGTTTTGATGCTATAGTATAATTGGTAAGAGATATAACTTGTAATTGTGTTCAGAGAGAGTTCAAGTTTTGTATAGGGCGGATAATGGAAATCTATATAACATTTTATATCTTAATAAAGCATTTAAACAAAAAAAAAATAGATGTGCAATGTCCTCGCTTCATGGGTTTCCCTCCGTGTAAGCAAGTGAAGTCAAAGAGATCCAGGGCCCTTTGGAAGGGCATCATTTCAGAGTTTGACCTTTAACCCTCTTGCATTAGAACAAATGCAAAATTCAGCGCATCCCTAGGAGCCTGTCCAGGGTACTGAAAGCTATAGAGGCATTTAAAAGATCTCCAAGCCCTACAACATTAGTCTGTTTTGGGATCCCACATGCTTGTCATAGAGGTTTTTCCCACTAGCACTAAGTGCCCATTAAGGATCCATTAGGCTAAGAGCAGGAAGACCCCATTCACATGGCAGACCCCATTAGAACCCGAATTGTTCACACCTCTTCTAGGGAAATCTGGTTAAAATGGGTCCTTCGGGCCCTATAATCTGGATTTCCTGTGGACCCCATTAAAGGGGTCTACAATCCGGTCTTCAGCCCTGGTGCGCATTCGCACTGCGATCAGGTCAATGGGGTTCAGAGGCGGGCTCCGAGTGGGTCATCTTGTCGGGGTGCAGCACCCCAAAACCCAACGCTTTGAAGGTGGTGGCTATTCCCTGAAGGCGGCTCCGGACAGGAGGGTGGGAGACAGGGGAGGGGCAGCTGTGGCAATACTGACTCTGATGACATACCACAACAGAGGGGTTCTGAAGCTGCTGTGCAAGCCGTTGGTTTCCGTTCCCACAAAGTAGCTGCCGTTGGCCCTGTTTATGGACCTGCTCTGTGGAGCTTTGGCCAAGCTCCGGAGAATCTTCGGAGCCATTTGCCCCAACCTCCGAAGAATCTCTGGAGCAGCTCCGGAGATTGCCCACCCCAGCGCGAGTCACCATCCCCAAAACGTGGCTTGATGGATGTGAATGGCAGCCAATCACCCTGCGCCTCTTTCGTGTCTTCCACTTGGGGACAGACAAATGCTCCACATGGGCGAGCTTGCCTAGCACCCATTGCTGCTGGGTGCTACACTGCCCGTGGAGATGCATTGTGTACTTCCTGAGATCCAGATCTTCTAAATCCAGATTAGTTGAAATACCCGTTTCTTAGATCCAAATTAAGGGAGGTAAGTGGAAAAAAACACTTAAGACTTTGCCTGCCTTGCTGGTTTCCGGTTTTTTCATCTGCCTTGTGGTTGCCCGTATACTTTTCCACCAATCCAATAATATCAGGCCTTCTCTGTGGTAGCCCGTTCCCTTTGGAATTGCCTCCTCCCCTCTGCTGTTCACAAGGTGCTTGCACCTCACAAATCACTGGCGCTTATTAAAGTCCTATCTTTTTACACAGGCATTTCCAGTGTGAAAATTTGTGTCTCCCCCAACCCACTCCGATTTTAATGTGTTTTAACAGCTGTTTTCATTCTGGTTTTGCCCCTGTTTTAAATGTGCTATAAAACACTGAATTTTTTTTAAAAAATGGAAAGTGGTACAAAAATAATTTCGTAAATGAATAAAATTAAAAAAAAATAACAAGGACTTGTGAGTTATTGGACTCTGACGAACTTTTCTGCACTGTTCTCCACCAAAAATGTGTTCTCCATCTCTTGGATTCGGCGCCGGAAGGTTTTGCTGACGGCGTTCTGGTTTTCCCGGAGCTTCATGAAGGCGGATTTTTCCTTGTTCAGGGCTTCCACTAACCCTGTGCAGTGCCGTGCCAAGCGCTCGTTGTGATACCGCAGCTCAGCTGGGAAGGACAGAAGTGTGTTAAGGTTAGCACCGTGGTTACTAAAAGCAATTACCTGCACCGTTGCAAGAACAATCCTAAGTAGGCATGTGCACAAATATTCGTAGGCGTTCGAAATCCGATCAAATGTGCCAAATTTTGACATTCGAACTCAGATAGAATGTCCCAAAATTTGAATGTAAACATTCGAATTGAATTTTGAATTTCCGATCCATTCATTCGAATTATCCAGACATTCATATGCGTACGGGTTAGTACATGATGCGTGGTTGAAGATCTGCATCTTTCCCGCATCCGTATGCATTTGTACAGATCTGTATGGACAAAAACGGGTTGCATATGGGATGCATACATATGTGTATGGATGCATACAGACGTGTGGAAGACCTGTGGAATGTTGTCAGCATTCGTATGTGCAGATTTGGAAATAAATTTGAATGAATAGATTCAAATTTGGTAAATATGAATCAAACCTTGTTAAATTCGAGTTTAAAAGATTCAAATTGAATCAGATTTTCAGTTATTCGATTCGATTTGAATAGAATGTCAAAAAACAACAACATTTGTGGACATCCCTAATCCCAAGAAGTATTGTTTCCAGCTGTAGAAAGACAACTGAGCTGAAGATCCTCATGTCCAAACCTGGGAGTTCTAGCTGACATTAGCAACTAATAGCAAGGGTGTGCAAAACGTTGTTTTGTTTCATGAAACATTCACAACAACCTGTGAGAAGGGCCAGAGTACACTTGGCAAAACACCAAGCAAACAACACTAGAAGATACATAGGATGCTTCTGTGCTACCAGCAAAGCTATTTTAGAATCCAAGCACCACTGAAAATCGATTCGGTAACCACGGTTTCAGTTAACCACGGTTACTGGATCAGCCACCCCCACCCCCTATGGGAGCCATAAGAGAAAAGCACCCAGAACCGGTAGGTCTATTTCAGCTTCCGGAAGGCCTATTTTGACCTCTGTAGGGCACTGGAATAGGTGCCTGATGCTGCCAGACCCCCTCCCAAAATGTAAGAGGGTGGGTGGGAGGTGGGTGGGTGGGAGGCATCCAGTGGCATTGCACGCCTATTGCAATGCTCTCCGGAGGCCAAAATCAGCCTTCCGGAGGCCAGAAAACCACTTCCGGTTCCGGGGTTGCATAACCCCAGAACTGGAAGACCTCTTTGTGATTATCCACGGTTTTAGGTAACCACGGCAGGAGACGGAACGCATCCCCAGCGGATATGGGGTTCCGACTGTAAATGTTTTGTGAAACATTCAAAACCGCATTTTGCACACCCACAGCTAAGAGGAGACCATGACACGGTTTGAACCCAGGTCCACCCGCGACACCCCCAGCTGCACGGGGAGGTGAGTCCACCATCACAGTGCAAGCGTGTGGTCGTGGCCAGTATGGGTGAGCACAGCCGGAAGCCCTGCCCTTGTTGGAAGGTGGTTCGTGGCAGCATCGGCCACTGAAGGAACCTCACAAACCAGCTCTCAGCAAGGGGAAAGGCCTTCTGTATATAAAGCCTCTTCTATATATAATGTGGCAAATTCAGTACCAATCCGGACTTGGTAAATGTCCTTCTCCACGTGACTGCGTCGTGGCTCATGAAGGTGTAGACGCAGCTGCAGTTCTGAACCAATCTCTTCTTTCTTCGTTGCCACGATGACACAGGCGTTGGAGTATGTTTGAGTAAACCACTCCTCCAGGTGCTCAAAGAACTGCTGTCGAATCCTATGGTTGGCAAAGAGGGGCAGAGAGAGATAAAGGGTGGGGGGTACCTGCCGATTTCTTGATTGTGCAATTTCCACTCCCTATAATTAACACAATCTGGACTTCTCTCCTTTGTCCGCTTGAGCTTTTCACTCTACTTAACTTTTCTCCTGTAGCTTGAGTGTAGAGCAAGCATCCAGGAAAGCCAGAGGGTCACTGGTTTGATCCCCAGCCTCTCCCCAGAAGTAGGTAATGGCAAACTACTTCTGTGCCCCTGCCAAGAAGACTGCATAGAGGTGGCCAAAGAGTCTGGGAGGGGCTGTGGCTCAGTGGTAGAGCAAACTGCCTGGAAAGCAGAGGGTCACCAGTTTGATCCCCAGCCTCTCCTTGGACGTAGGTAATGGCAAACCACTTCTCTGTCACTGCCACGAAAACTGCATAGAGGATACCAAAGAGTCTGGGGATGGCTGTAACTCAGTAGTAGAGCAAATACCTTGGAGAGCAAAGGGTTGCCAGCTCAATCCCCAGCACCTGCCAGGAATGGCAAACCACTGTTGTGTCGTTGCCCAGAAAACTGCATAGAGGTGCCCATGCAGTCAACCCATATTGAAGGGGAAGAGGAAACAGAAAACGGAGCTTTCCCTAACAGGAGGCAATGGACTTACTGTCTTCTCATGTTCGTGATGAAACTTTCAGAGATGTACACCGGCTGTACGTAGGGAGGCAAACGGTCCTTGTCCAGTTTCCCAATGTAAAATCTTTCGGATTTCTTGGCTTTGAGCTTTTTTAAGTTGTGGGACACCCTGTAAGTGTTTCCGCTGGATGTGGTGAACGTTTCCCTGGCGTCTTCCACTGACTCTTGCTGCATGGAAGATAATTCTGTCTGTCGGCAGGCAAAAGCAAGACCGTAACACTGATTAAAAGTCTAGGATGGGCAGGCAGAAAAACTCTGATAGAATTTGCTATCAGTTTTTTAAAAAATAAAATAAATAGAAGCAACCAAAGCACTATCGTAAAGGTCCTTTGATGTTCCTCCTTTAACTTTCTTCTTCATGCAGTTCAGGAGTGACTAAGGTGTGTGGAGTCTATTATGTTCAGAGAGATCAGTTCCCATGGGCGTTCACATAGAAATGAAGTCCTACCAGAGCCTCACGCAGGTCTGAATGCCTAGTGCCACATCCAATTGTCTGCCGTTACCAGCCACATTAGGGTCTTGTACCAGCTAGGTGGCCTTGGGCTAGTCACAGCTCTCTTTCTGAGCTCTCATAGCCCCACCTACATCACAGGGTGTCTGTTGTGGGGACAACAGAAGGTTTGTCAGCTGCTTTGAGTCCCCTTAAAAGGTGGAAAAGGGGGGGGGTAGAAAAGCCAACCCTTCTTCTTCCTCCATGAAGCAAGTAGGGTGACCTTGGGCTAGTCCCAGCTCTCTTTCTGAGCTCTCACAGCCCTACCTGCATCACAGGGTGTCTGTTGTGGGGAGAAGAACAGAAGGTTTGTCAGCTACCTTGAGTCCCCTTAGGGGTGAGAAAAGTGGAGTATAAAAGCCAAGTTCTTCTTTTTCTGATGGGACTAGTGGAGCGGAGACCAAGGCATCTAATAGAAAGCCCTACCGGGAATCAGAACAAGTAGAGCTACTGCTGGGCAAGGCTACAATCCTGTGTGAAGACCCATCAGAGTTGACCTCACATTCTTCTCAGGTTCAAGAAAGCCCTGAAGGTCTCAGGATGGAGAACTCTGGTACCTCTGCATTTCCACACATCAGCATCCGAGCAGCGAGCTCACTTACCAGTTGTGGTGCCCCAACAGCTTCCTCAGCTTCATGGACATCTTCAGATTCTAGTGGAGGATTGTTCTCTTCATCTAACGTCTCCATTTCCTCGCTTCCAAGGACAAAGCTCATCCTGTCACCTGGGATGCCGGATTCATCCTCTCCGGCAGTGAGATTCTCCTTTCCTCCCGGCTTTTCCTCCTGCTCGGACTCCGCAGCTGTGGCCTTCTCTTCAGCACTGAGTTGCACGTGCTTTTCCTCTTTCCTTTCTTCGGAGGGGCCCGTTGCACCCTCTTGTGCTTTCTCCACATCTTCTGCACTCTCACCTGTTCCCACTCCCAGAGGACATCAAGGAGAACCCGCTCAAATGAAGCCAAATCAAGTGTCCCACAGAGAAATGGAGTTCCACCCACCCCCCAATCTCCATCTCAAATGAAAAGAGGGGAACTGAATGCCCCATTGGGTCAGATCTGTAGCCCACATGGCCCAGAGGTCTGTTCTCATGGTGGTCAGCCCCCCATAGCAAGACATGAGCGCACAGCTTGTCCATTTCTCATTTTCCCAGCAGGTGGCCTTCAGAGGCATGAGAACCTAAGAAATGGCCTGCTAGATTAGACCAGGGTGCGTCCCCATGCACGTTTGGTCCAGTACTGAACATGGTCTCAGCAAAGTGCGTCCCCAAATCACTCCAAACCGTGCCAGGCCAGGACCAAATTTGGTTCCTGAAAAAACAAGTCTCGGCACAGTTTGGGATCCCAGCATGCATTGCCAAGCAAGCCGAGACGGCGCATGGGGATGGTGCCGAACTTCACATTCTCAGCCAACGCAAAAAAGTTTGAGTTTTAAAGCCAAGCCTCTGTCCTGTCAGCCAAGATCGTGAACAGGGGTTGCAGAAGCTTGAGATTTCTCACTTTTCCAGGGGGGCAATAAGGTTGCCCCCCTGGAACACGGAGAAATCTCAACCCTCTGAACCCCCTCTTCCCAACTCAGCTGACAGGAAAGATGCTTAACTTCATTTTGGGAGTGAAAATTACTCCCTGTCAGCTGAGATGGGAAGAGGGGGTTGCAGAGGCTTGAGATTTCTCTCTTTTCCAGGGGGGCAATAAGTTGCCTCCCTGGAAAAGAGAGAAAACTCAAGCCTCTGCACCCCCTAACTCCCTTGCTTTTACTCCCCTTTTGAGGCAAGCAAGTGGCTTGCCTGGGAAAGGGAACAAAATCATGATCCTGGCGCAGTTTGCTTGTGCACAAATATTTGAAGGTATTTGAAATTTGATCAAATCTGCCCGAATTTCAACATTCGAATTCAAATCGAATGTAAAGATTTGAACGCATTCTGAATCTATTCCTTTGAATTATCCGGACATTCACATGTGTACGGGTTCGTACACGATGCATACTTGCAGATACCCATCTTTCCCGCATCTGTACACATTTGTACAGATGCATACGGGATGAAAACGGGTTGCTTACGGGATAACTTCAGGATGGATACGGATGTGTACAGATGCATACAGGACGCATATGGGCACAAACAAATGTTGACATTCGCAAGTGCAAATTCGAATTGAAAATTTGAACAAATCGATTCAAATTTGCTTAATTTGAATCAAATTTGGTTAAACACGAATTTTAAAGATTTGAATCAAATCAAATTTTTGGGTATTCGATTCGAGTCTGGGACGTAAAAATGAGAAGCAAGTATTACCTTGATCTTCAGTTGAAGCTGCTGTCTCCTTGAGCGGTTTCTATACAGAAGGAAAAAGAGAGAGAGGGATTGTGCAGGAAAGAGAATATCCCAGTTGTTGAAAGGACCAACAAGTTGTGTTAAAATAATAAAAATTATATATGTTGAAAAAAAAAAAGAGTAACAGGTTTTGTGTAAATTGTAAAACAGAAAATGTGTTGCCTGAGACTCTCCAATCTATGGGTATTGAACCAAATGTGCATGGGAACGCGCCCCCAGAGTCTTACTTCCACTTGCCATGTCTTTGCATCATTGGTTCCTCTCCCAAAATACCCGGATGTTAGGAAGCACCAGCCCACTTTCCTTTGCTTTTCTCCATTGCTTGCTAGCAACGGGGTGTTTTGCAAGATGACACAGCAAACAGAGCTAAGAAATTGGTGTTACGCAAAACTCTATATAACTAGTGGATTTACTGCAGAGCCAACACATCAGATTTTCAATCAACTAATCCAGGGTGATATTGGGATCGCCACAGATATGTGTGGCAATACCAATACAATCACAGGAGAATCACAGGTTTTTACCCATGTCTGGAGGCAGCCTAAACAATGGGTTGCATTTAGCAGAAGGTAAAGAAGGCCATGCGAAAGAACAGTGCCTGCTTCCATCCATTTAACTCCACAAATGTATTAGTAAGACATCTTTTCTACGTACCCCTTTATAGATATCTCTCACGCAAAAATATCGACTGGTAGAAACACTGTAGGAAATTAGTTCATGCAAAACGTGGTCCGGGTAGACATTGATTTTGCACAGCATGTCATGATGGAAGGCCATATATCTGCAGATAAAAATGAAATTCTCTCGTCCTCTCTCTTTGACTTTTATGTCCAACAGTATCTCTCTGGTGATGTTCTCACTCTGCACATACATGCTACTGTCAGTGACTATTGTGGCAGCATGTGCTGGTCTGGTAAGATCAGTCACCTGGCACTCAACAGACGTTACAACTGATCAATATTTGTCCGTCTGTTAAAAACACATGAAGACATCTCAAAGCGTTTTCCGAAAGAAATTAAAAACACATTGGAATACCCAACAAAGGACAGTCTGTACTCAAATCTTAGTGGTAACTTTCAACAGATTGCCATGGTCATCACAACAGCAGCAGCAGCAGCAGCAGAAGAGTTGGCTTTTCTACCCCACTTTTCTCACCTATTTAAGGGGACTCAAAGCGGCTGACAAACCTCCTGTTCTTCTCCCCATTACAGACAGCCTGTGAGGTAGGTGGGGCTGTGAGAGCTCAGAAGAGAGCTATGACTCGCCCAGGGTCACCCAGCTGGCTACATGGAGGAAGTAGAAGAGTTGGCTTTTCTATCCCACTTTTCTCACCCATTTAAGGGGACTCAAAGCAGCTGACAAACCTTCTGTTCTTCTCCCCACCACAGACACCCTGTGAGGTAGGTGGGGCTGTGAGAGCTCAGAAGAGAGCTGTGACTAGCCCAAGGTCACACAGCTGGCTTTGGGGAGGAGGGCAGAATCAAATCCAGTATTCCCAGATAAGAATCCGGCTCCCTAACCACTAGACCAAACTGGCTCCAGAGGGATGTATAGGTATATGCATAAAGCTGTTAAATAGAAAATTAAAAAATTAATTATGTTTTTAGCATATTGGTTTTATGAATGTCATGACCTTTCCTGGGTAAAAGGCAGGATATAAATGGACAGGTAGTAAACTCTCACAAGCAAAAAACAGACAGCACAGAACCGCCGTGATCTTCGGTCAAAAGACCCCGTGGATCCCTTCTATGTACCCGGTCCGAATGAAATCCAAAGCGGCAAACACCTTCTCCAGCTGGGCTTTCATTTTCTCATCGGAGCTCTGGATCCTCAGCTTGTCCACAGCCATGTCCAGATGGATGCCCCTTAGCTGGTCTCACAAAGAAGGAAACGGATCAGCATTCCAAGCGGTCAAGACTTCAACATGCATGCTATGGCTTTGCTTGAGTCACAGGGCTGACCCAGGACAGCGAGAGGCACTGCAAGATCTAAAGAAGATCTCCATGGTTGCCCCTGCTGATTCCTGGCGGACGTAACAAACTATTTTGGGCTTAGCTCCCCTTATCTGAACGTGTGCTGGAAGCTGCCAAAACCAGGTCGAATCATATAACCGGTGTTCGCCCTGCTTTCCTGCTTTATACAGTTAAGACTTTATTTCAGAAGCTCCTAGCAGAGTTTCAACTTGAATTGGGTCAGGTTCGACCCACTCAGTTAGAATTCAAGCGGTTCGGTTCGGCTCAAACCAAACCAAGCTGGACAACCATGCCTGGGTTTGTGTACAACTCTTTCCAGCTTGCCTTGTTCAGACATCTTTGAAAGACAGGGAGGGAAGAAGGGAAGGAAGGAAGGAAAGAAGGAAGGGAGGGAGGGAGGGAGATCTGCAGGAAGGATATGAAATCAGGAACCGTGCATAGATGATAACTCTTGCAAACTCCATTCAGTCTTGGCTCCTTCTCTTCCCCCTTGGTTCCTCCCTCCAAAAAACTCCCAAAAGCTAATGACCGCCGACCTTGTTGAGGCTTTCATGTTTATTTCGACAGTCGTTCAATTTAGTGTGAAGGTCGTTCTCTTGTTGAGCCAGTCTCTGCTGATGGGTGTCAAAGACCACGAGCGCGTCCTGGAAGTATTGGTACAGATGTTTGCAGTTGATGTCTGTGTGCTTTGCCAGCTGTTCTAAGTCATACTAGGGGGGGAAAAAAAAGATTTGGCTAGTCAGCCGTAGCTCTGATTCCTGATAGCGCTGACTTTTGGCAGGTCTGTGGCAGGTTTGTGGACCTTTAAAAAAATAAAAATCCAAAAACTACTAATGGTTATATATATATTTGTAAATGAAAATTGCTGCTATATGTGTTGTCACTATTTGTTTGATCAAATAAAAAAAAATTCAAAAAAATCCAACAAAACAAAACAAAATAGAGTGAAAGAATTAAGAAATACATGATAATACATGTATTATCTGAAATCTTGGCTCTGGGAAACTTAGTTGAAGGCAGCCTATGGCTACCTCGATCTTGGCTGCAGTTCTGAAAACCACAGCGATGCTTGGTTAAAACCCAAGGGCTGCAACGATACTTGGTACCAGTGGTTACTGGTACGATCCACTGGGTGTTGCAAAAATGGCCCTTATTCGCCACCAGCATGCGATAAGAGATCGCCATGTGCTCCTATGGCGAGTTAAAGACAGAGAGCACAGGGAAAGAAGTCAGGCAGGAGACAGGATCAGCTGGAAAAGAGGGCAGAGTTTAATTTTCCCAGGCTTAAATACAGCAGTCAGTGGAGGCGTGGCGGAAATGATGTAAAGGCACAATCCAGCGAGGTGATTGGTGGAGCTTGGTCAGGTGAGCAGTCCAGAGGGCCTTCTGATGTCACATCCTGTGGCGGGAGGCGGGGAGAATCCTCAAACAGGAAAAGAAAGGGTTGTTGTCCTTGGGGGCCATATGGTTGCAGATGCCATTATGCCCCAAGGCTATTTCCAGGTGTGGAAAGAGCCCCGCCCCCTGGTGTTGCTGAGTGCACCCCACAAGCCCATGGGACAGGAAAACAGCTGCACCTATTTTTCTCTGAGGCTTGAGAAATGGAAGGTTGAAGCCAGGGAAAAACCTGTGCAGCCTTTGTGGTTAACACAGTAAGACATAAGTGATATAGGACAGCATGCCAGATAGCTTATATGTATAAAATATATAACTCATATTGCTGGCATGAGTGGTGAATTGGCAGCCAATACAACCCATAACAAAACTGAGTTATGTTTTATATATTTTATGTTTTTACTGTTATGACCCAGAATGGGACCTTTGGGTGAAGAGCATGCTATAGAAGTAACAGCGGCATCCATGTGGCAGAGTGACCAGGTGAGTTTCATCCCACTCACCTGCTCTCTGATTACCCAAAATACCGAGGATGAAGGCCCTAGCAGTTTCTGGGCTTCTTTACCACCGTCTGACGCTGTCAAACGGCAGTTCACACGCAGCCATTAAACAAGGGCTGAACTTCTGCCTCCAACAGCCAGTCCTCACAAGGACGGGTTGAATTTTCACACGGCGCTCCAAAGCCTCGAACTTACGTCCATTGATTCCACAAACTGTTCAAACTGACTCTGTAGATTTCCAACCATCTGGAAGAAACTGGGGTTCACTGTCCTCTCAGCTTCGGTTTCAGTACAGATCTTCATATCCATTAGCTTTCTCTAAAAAAGATGGACACCTGTAAGTAAGGGAACCTTCAGAGACGAATGTCTGTGGTCACACCTTGACTTCAGTCCATCTTCAGGTCTGATTGCTCACACCTTCTCATTTCTATAGGGGAGTCCCCATGCACATTTGGTATGGTTCCAAACACGGGATTAAACTTGGTGGGCATTCTCGCGGTTGCCGGTGGAGCGGAGGTGCGCAAAACTGCTCACGCTAAACCTCATAGCGGCTTTTAAAATTTATAAATGTATTATTATGAAGTACGCTTTATTTTAACTTTTTTCCCATGCGTTCCACCCCAGTCCTGGCTTTCAGTGCCACTAAGTCTGCTGTTACCCGCCCAGAGACCTCCGGGTATGGGGCGGGATAGAAATGTAAATAAATAAATAAAATAAAATAAATAAGGGGGGGGATGCGGCACAGGGGTGGGCTGACGTCAATCTGGCGTCCAATGAGGAGAGAGGGGGCGGAGAGGAGGGGACGCTGCTCCCCCGTGCCAGATTCATGATGGGGAAACGGGGGTTGAAAGTTTTTTGGAATTGGAACAAAAATCAAGCCATTATCCTGCCTGCCTTGGCAGTCGGGAAACAGGGGTGGAAATATTTCCGTGGAAAATGCACAAAAATTAAGCCAGTCTCCTGCCTGCCTTGGCGATCGGGATTTTAAAAACTCATCGGCTGTGATCTCCAATGGCAAGTACACCCCACCTCCTAATGATCTGGGCGTCAATCTCCTCCCCGGATAACCCGCAACTGTCCCCATGCGCAGAATCGCCTTGCTAACCAATGCGTGCCAGACCCCCAAACCGTGCTGAGACTTGTTTTTTCTGGTATCAAATTTGGCCCTAGTCTAGCACGGTTTGGGGAGATTTGGTCCACTTTCCGTGGACCAAATCCAAAATGCATGGGGACTCTCCTTGCTGATCCTGCGTTCGGAAGCGCACCACACATGCATGGGGAGGTGGCCCAAGAGTTACAGGCTCTCCATAGGGAACAGTGAACTTGCTTGTTCGAAACACTCAACTGATAAGGAAATGGTTCTTCCCCACTTACCTTACATTCCTGTACTTTTGACAAACATTCCTGGCAAATCTTCTCGTACTGGAGGCGAATTCTCATCATGTACTGCACATTCTGGGTATCTTGGAGAGGGAAGAAATGAAGTAGGATGGAGCTGTGATTCAAAATCTTCACATATGTCTGGGGCCCAGGTACAAAATGCTTCGACAATATGAAATCGATATAAAAATATCAAGCAGAGTTATTTCAGGATGAGAATGGCTGTGGCTGGGTGGTAAAGCACAGAGCCTCCAGTTCAACCCCCAGCCTCTCCTTGGACACTGGAAATGGCAAACCACTTCTCTATCCCTGCCAAGAAAGCTGCATAAAGGTGTCCATGGAGTCAGGGGGTGACTGTAGGTGAGTAGTAAGCAAA
This sequence comes from Aspidoscelis tigris stejnegeri, assembly GCA_023333525.1. NCBI lineage: Eukaryota > Metazoa > Chordata > Lepidosauria > Squamata > Teiidae > Aspidoscelis > Aspidoscelis tigris. The sequence goes on from JALMGA010000016.1 coordinate 12,726,086, forward strand.
TGGCCTGGAAAGAAAAGCCTGCAGTTTTGATTCCAAGCTTCTCTCCAGGACCAGGCAATGGCAAACCACTTTGGTATCTTTGCCAAGAAAGCTGCACAGAGGTGTCCATTGAGTTTGGGAGTGGCTGTAGCAGAGTGGAACTGCCTGGAAAGCAGGGAGGGCCAATCCTCAGCCTCTCCCCGGACACAGGCAATGGCAAACCACTTCTGTATCTCTGCCAAGAAAACTGCACAGATGTGCCCAGCTCTGGCTTTTCCAGCAACAGTAAGAAGCACTTGGGGGAGGGGATGTGGAAGCAGGGATATGGTGGAGTTGCCCAGAATATGTAAGGCAACCCCGCCACAGCAATGGCGTAACAGCGCTATATTCCCCCTGTCAAGGTGAAACCTAAGTCCTGATGACAGTGTGAATGCTGGGAATTTGGAGATGCTGGGAATTTGGATCACCACAAGTTGAATATCTCTGATCTATACAAGGACAGTAGCTCCCACCTCTTACCTATGCGTTTATTTAAGGTCACCACAGACTCATACCATTCATTGATTTCAGCCTTAGAATGCTTTAGTGGCAATAAAGTGCTGGGAAAAGAAGACAAAACAGTTTTAAAAAAACAATACTTGGTCAATAAATACTTGGAGGACAAGGTTACAAATTTCACTGCCTTATACGTTGTTGTTGTCTCTGAGCACGGTGACCGTCTATCTCACGTGTGGTTATTTTGGAGTGGTTTTTCTCCAGAATAACTCTGGTTAGCATGATATTTGGCCAATGTCAGGGGCTGGCTACATATGGCTCTGATAACTGGATCATCCCTACAAACGGTCTTGCTCCTGAAAGTTATCGAATCTTTGTTTTAAGACAGCTTTTAAGAGGGGACCTGATTGAAGCATATAAAGTCATGCACAGTATAGAAAAGGTGGACAGAGAAAATGTCTTTTCTATCGTACAACACTGGAACCAGGGGGCATCTATGGAGCTGAAGGGTAGGAGAGTCGGATCAGACAAGGGGACGGATTTCTTCACCCAGAGGGTCATCGGTTTATGGAATTTGATGCCAGAAGAGGTGGCCACAGCTACCAGGCTAGATGGCTTTAAGGAAGGGCTAGACAAGTTAATAGATGGCAGATGTACCAATGGCTACTAGACTGGATAACCAAGTACATCTTTCAGGCTGTGGGCACAAGCAGGATGCCTCTAAGGCCATTTGCTGGGATTCGAGAGCAGGAGAAGGTTTGCCCTTGTCTCTGCTTGAGATGCCCATGGGCTAGTGTGTGCAACAGAATGCTGGACTAGATGGGCTGTGGCCTGACCCAGCAGGGCTCCTCTTGTGTTCTTATGTTATTTATTCACGCATGTGCATTTTTATCCCACCCTGCATGGGCTGAGGTCTCAGGGTGGGTTACTATCTGTGGAAACATTTTTTAAAAGGTGTTTATAAAAGAGCTGAAACATAACTGGCAGCTCCAGGTTGCCACTTCTCCTCTAACTTCCCAGGTAAGACGAGCAGTGCTGGGGAAGGCGCGGACGTGGCTGGGACTCTAGAAATGGTAGCAGGTCACCGATTTCCATTCCCTGCCACCCAGGCAAGGGCATGAGTGGCAGCCGGAAAGATGGATCCATCACTGGGATCCTGGCAATGGTAGCATCCCACCAACTAACTCCATCCCACCTTTGAGAAGAAACTGCAGTTTGCTCTTATCCAAACGCACCACAATGACTGCAAAAGCACCCTCCTCTTTTCCGCAAGCATCAGCTGATCTTTCAGCATGTTCTCCAGTTCTGTTTTCACAGAGCTTGGGTCTCGTATCCGCTCACATTCCATAAACTCCCTGGAAGACACAAGAAAGCGTCACAGGATGTTTCGGGAGGCGGCAGCAAGTTGACTTAGAAGCAGCGGCATCCTTTACGTGTGTGTGTGTGTGTGTGTGTGTGTGTGTGTGTGTGTGTGTGTCTTGAACCATGGACAGGGGTGGACATTATACTCTGCGCAGCGCCATGGCAGCATGGAGGAAAGCTGGTGAACTCTATTCTTCATACTAGATGGTCAGAAGAGGGCACTACAGGTAGTAGCCACACAGAGGGGGAGTGGCAACCCACTTCTGTTACTCTGCCAATAAAACTGCATAGAGGTGCAGAGCAAATCCAGTGATACCCAGCCACAAATAAGTTGTTCCAACCCCAGACTGAATACTGTATTATCCTATAGGATACTGTACTAGTTGCTCCAAGCTGAATTGGAGCTCAGTTCAAGGTAGCAGAAGGATTTGGAAGCAGGTCTGCCCATAGAGGATCAGCCAATGTACCAAAATATTCTTGGATAGCTTGGGAGTGCCACCTCCCCCAGAAGCTAAAGGGTGACAGGGCCTTCTTTGTGATGGTTCACATCCTGTGGAACGCCCCCCACTCCTGAGACATGCCAAGCCGGTGTCGGTAAGCCTCTTTCATTGACCTGAATCCCGTGATAATCTTTTCTTTCTGGAAAGCTCTCCAAACTTTGATTCTTTTGTCCATCTTGCAGTGATGAAAGGCATCTCTCTTCAAGACATCCTCCATTAAATTAACCAGGAGTCTGGCTATCGCTCTCCGATTGGCCAACAGGGCTTGGTTGATCATCTGAAATTGCAAACAGGACTCAAAAGAGAACCTAAGAACATGGGGCCACAAGTTCCAGCATCCTGTCCCACACAGAGGCCCACCAATTGCTCACGGGCATCTCACGCAGAAGTTAAAGGCAAAACCTTCACATGCTCTCTAATCCCAGCAAATGGCCTTTAGAGGCATCCAGCCTGCCTCCCCAGCTCATAGGATGTACCTGGGCATCTATTCTAGTAGCTACCGATACACCTGTCCTCCATGAATTGATCTCACCCTTTCTTAAAGCCATCTAGGCTGGTTGCTCTCACCAGAAAAAAAAAATTTTCTCTACCTGCCTTTTCTATGCCATGCATGATTTTATAGACTTCATTAAGAGGCAGACAAAGAGATGTGAACTGCCGCCTTGGCCCATGATTCATCTATATTACACCTGCATGTGTTAATTCTCCACCTGCTCTCTTTCAAAACCAAAAGGGCATTTGCCCATATCCAAGTAAAAATCCAAGCATCAGCTGAGAACACCAGCAAACAACAGTCCAGGTTTATCAAGATAAAATATGCAAACTGAAAATTAAAAAAAAAATTAAAATATATCACAGAATAAAAAACATATAAGCAAGAAGGAAAACAATAAAAGAAACTCCAGTCAAGTCTCCACTTACAGCCTGCTAAAGCTGAAACAGCTTTAAATTGGAAGTCAGCACAAGGTTTAAGTAAAGAAAAAGGGATTTCTAGGATATGGAACATGTTAATTGATGACTTTATTTCACAACAACTGGACAATATGACTAACATTCAATCTCAAGACTGGTTCATTAAACGCTGGTCACTGTTCTTAGGAGCAGTAAAGACTCGCACAGATCTTTGAATAGCTAAAACCTTTCCTCCTATTCTCTTGAACTCTGGTCTGAAAAAGTTGCTTCCCCACCTAGTATTTATCTAATTGTTAATACTAGTAGTAGAATCTCTTTGTACTCCTTGTGTTTTGCTGTCCATTGCTCATTGTTTCTATTCTCTTGTTCAAACTGTTTGAGTTATTATTGTAGAATGTTATGTTGTGTTATACATTTGCAATTGAAAAAAATGTCAAAAAAAATAAAATAAAAGGAACTCCATTCCATTTCTATTTATCTGTTTTTAATGTACTGGAAAAACCTTTAATAAAATTATACTTTTAAAACCTGAGTACGCCAGCGTGCCCATTTTCACATACACCCCCACAACCAAATAAGCAATTTCCTGATTGCAAAACTCTGATTTGTTTTCCCTTCAAGAAATGCTGATGCCAGGAAAGGAAGAAAAAAGTTACCATGGCTTCTTTGTGCATGAACCTATGGACATCTGAGGATAAGTGGTACGCAATGTCCTCCAGAATTTTTGTGTACTTGCACAACAGAGCTTTGATCTGTAAAGATAAGCAGAGGGAGGGTACGGAAAGAGATCCCTGCTCTTTTCCATTTCAAACGTCCCCAGGGTCAGGATTTTTTACAGGGTGTGTTCCCACCAGCCCTTTGGTCCGGCCTGAATCCAGCTCAAGGGTCCAACGTCCTGACACTTTGACGGGATTCCCTTTGATGGGGTTCTGTTCCTCCACGTGTGTGTCCTCATGCTGAAAATACTCCGATGTTAAGCTTGTTTTGCCTCAGAGCGACCCCATGACCAGCTCTACTCCAGGCTACATGAGGCGCAAAGGAGGAAATCCGCGGCAGGGGAAAAAACCCCTTTCAAACGGTACTACATCCAACTTAGGGGGCAACCGCGAATTGTCCTGGGAGCATGGGGATGCACACTATTAGTTACAAGCATAACTAAAAGCAGCTCACTCCCTGCAGCCCATCAGCCAGCTCCAGCTCCCTCCATTCACATAACGGCAGCTGTTTTAGCGCACAAACAGACCAGTGATTACCTCTCTCTGTCTTTCACCTCGGAGGGGGAAGAGAGATTCTGTGCTTGCTATCAGGGAAAAGTGATGCTAATTATCATAACAACGGAGATTGTTTCTCAGCAAGCACAGAATCTCTCTTCCCCCTCCGAGGTGAAAGACAGAGAGAGGTCATCACTGGTCTGTTTGTGCGCTAAAACAGCTGCCGTTATGTGAATGGAGGGAGCTGGAGCTGGCTGATGGGCTGCAGGGAGTGAGCTGTATTTAGTTATGCTTATAACTATGTTATAAGCATTAGTTATGCTTTTAACTGTGGCGGCCAAGTAAACAAATGATCTGTTATGTTGTGCTCATGGAGGTGCAATTGAGGTTTTTGCCTGTCATGGCTGCAGCAGGCGGGGGATGGGAGGAAAAGATGTGGGCTCACAAAAAGCAGCTTGCATGGGGACAGGAAAGTACGTTTTGAATCCGCGTTGCCCCAAACCACATGGGGACACTTTATTGAGAGTTACAACACAGATTTTTATTAATCGCATCACTAGCAAAGCAACCGGCTCCCAGGGAATCCCTGTTCGGATTTTAACAAGACTCACTATGGAATCCAGTTAAAATCCAAATATTTATTAATGGGAACACTGCCATGACAATCTCCTCCACTGCCACCCACAGTTTACCTTCTCTCCACCCCTTTCCTCTGTCTTTCCTTTCCTCCCCTGGTGCTTGCCTTTCCTCCCCATGTTGGAGAATGGTGGGGAAGGCAAGCAGATGGATGACGATGAAAGATGGAGGAACACAGTGGTGTATGTGTGTGTGGAAACGGCTAGAGATGGCACCCCAACGCAGTAGGGATGGCTGCAAGGAAGAAGAAGAAGAGAAGAGTTGGCTTTTCTATCTCACTTTTCTCACCCATTTAAGGGGACTCAAAGCTGCTGACAAACCTTCTGTTCTTCTCCCCACTGCACACCTTGTGAGGTAGGTGGGGCTGTGACAGCCCAGAAGAGAGCTGTGACTAGCCCAAGGTCACCCAGCTGTCTTCATGGGGGAAGGCAGAATCGAACCCAACATTCCCAGATAAGAGGCCATCTCCCTAACCCCTAAACCAAACTGGCTCACAGCTCTTGGTGACCAGTAGAAACATAGCCCCAGTGAGGCCTGTCTTCTCAGTATGTGGCCAAAAGGATCTGACCTTCGGCTTTATTATTTGTCCTCCCAATGGATGGTCAGTGTTGGTTTCCTTTAGATGTGATCTCCTTGGAGTCCAAGGGACACTCAAAAGTCTCCAGCACCACAACTCAAAGGCCATACTTTTTGCCGGACTTAAATGGCGGATAGAATGGAAGAACCCCAACACAACGCTGAAGCTACCTGGTGGTTCAACCCAGAGCTCATTTTCCTTCTCGGTTGACTCACCTGTTCGGTTCGGTCCACCTCCGCCTTGAGCAAGGCTTCATCCAGTTCTTTAATCCACTGTCTCCGTTTCAACGTCTCCTGGGCAATTTGATTCCACAGTTGTTCAAAGTCCTGCAAAGAAGAGGTGGAAGGTGCTGCAACGCAAGGGGTCTCAATCCTCACCCTTCCAAGAATTCCTGGACTACAACCTCCCAGCAAGCCATGCACAGAACGGGGGCTTCGTCCAGGAATATCCAGAGACAGGTGTTTGAGACATCTTAGGTAAGAGATGTGCACGAATATTCGAAATATTAGTTATTCGTAAAAATCCGGACATTCGTATACTAATCAAATTTCCGGACATTCGAATTTCCAAATTTGCATTTGTGCACTCCCCTAATCTTAGCCCTTGGAAAGAGCAAAGTGGTAAAACAGCGCACATATGTTTGATGGCTAAGAACATGGTGGGAGCCCTGCTGGATCAGGCCACAGTCCATGCAGTACCTCCTCTCATACAGTGGCTTGTCAATTTCTTCTGGGCATCCAAGTCGAAAGATAAAGGCAAAACCTTCACCTGTTCCTGACTCGGTGCAAATGGTCTTTAGAGGCCTCCTGCTTGCCTCTCCAACCTGGTGGTACCTAGGAATCCATTCTAGTAGCCATTGATACACCTGTCTGCTATGCATTTAGCTAGTCTTTTCTTTATAATATACTCCCCTCCCTGGCACTCCAGGCAATCGAAACAACCAAAGGACTGTCTGTAACTCCCCTGATCTATCTCAAAGATCCACGTGCAATATTGCAGCTGGCGCGAGAGTCGGTCCATTGCCTTACCTGTACGGTGTACGCTTCCAGGTTGGTGTCATCACTCAGAACTTGGAAAAGGGCCTCAATGGCTTTATTGGAGTCTGAGAGCTTGTTCAGAAACAGCTTCCCCGGCTCTAGAAAGCGCGGCTCCATCTCCTGAAAAGGAGAAGCGTTCCATGGAGGTCAGGCTGCGGATGGTGAATTCCAGGGCACAAAGGTGAGGGGGAAAAAAAAGAATGGCAAGCAAAGCGTGGAGAAAGCCCTGTCCCACCTTGCTGACGCGTGCCAAATCCTGTTGCATTGTTAAGAGTGCCTCTTCGTGACGGCACTTCCTTCTCTGTGAGATGCGATCAATGACGTTGCTGTTCTTCTTCTCTGGAACTGAAAGGAAGTCATGGTTTATATGTGCAGCTCCAGAACCGATCTCGGGGCAGCGTGGCGGGGTTGCCTCCAATACATGAGGCCACTCCACCCAAGTGGCGTCGTAATGGTGCTATATTAATCCTTCAGTCTGTCTTCAAACACCCCCTCCTCCCCTTGTGGACTTTCCTCCCTTCAGACGTACTTTCCTGAGTTCTGATTCTTAGGCCACATCCCCACGCATGTTTGGTATGGTTCCAAACATGGGATAGACAAGGGGTGTCCCCATGCATTTTGGATTTGGTCCGTGGAAAGCGGACCAAATCCCCCCAAACCGTCGTACCTGAAAAAACAAGTCTTGGCACAGTTTGGGGGTCCAGCACGCATTGGTTAGTGAGCCAAGACCATGCATGGGGACGATCGCGGGCTATTCAGGGAGGAGATTGACGCTCACATCATTAGGAGGTGGGTTGTGCTTGCCGTTCCTGCCCTGTGCATTGGGGATCACAGCTGCTGACATTTTAAAATCCGGATCACCAAGTCAGGCAGGATACTGGCTTAATTTTTGTGCATTTTTAATGGAAATATTTCCACCCCCCATTTTCTGATTGCCAAGGCAGGCCAGATAATGGCTTGATATCTGTTCCAATTCCAAAACTTTTCAACCCCCGTTTCCTGATCGCCAATGCGATCAGGAAATAAAGGCTTGATTTTCTCCCTTTTAAACTTGGCGGGCGTTTTTGCGGTTCCCGGTGTAGCAGAGGTGCGCAAAATTGCTCAAGCCCCTAACTGCCACTAAACCTCGTAGTGGCTTTCAGGTTTTTAAAATTATTTATAAATTTATTATTATGAAGTAAGCTTTATTTTAATCCCCCCCCCCAATGCCTCCCAGCCCAGTCCTGGCTTTCCGTGCCACTAAGGGAGGGGGGATGCGGAACAGGGGTGGACCGACAACAAGCTGGCTTTCAATGACAAGAGAGGTGGCGGAGAGGAGGTAGCGCTGCTCCTCCCGCCAGGGTTTGGTGCAGTTTGCATGGGGATACCTCCATCCGTGCTCAACCCACACGTAGCCCGCATTGCCAGGAACGGCATGGGGATGGGCTGTGAGCAATCTCGGCCACCCTCCCGGTCCTATGCGTTCCGATCCCACTCCAGCCTTTACAGTGTTGATCCATTTGCATTTTTTTTAGCGTGATCGGGGAAGAAGGCTAAAGGAGACTGAACCAGACTATAGTGGGCAGATACTGCATGGATTTGCCTTCCCTTTCGTCCAATGGGTGATGACACGCTGTTGATTCACAGGACTTCTATCCAATCAGAGCGCAGGGGGTGTTGGGATGGCGGAGAGGGGGCGGAGATCTAAAAAAGTCTCATACAGGAGGGTGTGTCATGTGCAGTCGGTGCATGGGTGTCACACCTGACGGCTGATACTTCGTAGCGGTGACACATTATGCCGCCGCTACTGCAGATTTACCTGCTGCGGAACAATCAACACTCGCTCTGCAGCGTCAGGTAATTTTGGAGTTTCCTGCCATCCTGATAGGACAGCGGGAAATAGCCAATGAGAGGTGAGCCTGCAGCTCAGCTCCCATTGGCTGCCGGATCCCACGCGATGTGCGCCTCACCGCGCACACCGCGGAAGTCCCGCAGCTGCCGAGGAGGCAACTGCGGACCTCCGTTTGGAGCGCAGACATCGTGTTGTGACTTCTCAGCCAGATAAGCTGCGAATTTGCTAACAACTGCGGATTTTTATCCGCTAGTCTGGGACCAAAGTCTCAGGAAGACAGGAACAGAAAGGTGTGAGCACAATTACCCAAATGGAGGGAAAACTGAAGGATAATCAGGCATTGTGGTTTTTGAGCTCTGTTTCTCAAAAAGATGAATTACCTCAGCAAGGTGTGACCCACAGGCTTTATAATGCAAGAGGCAAACTATTTCGTTTGCAGCCACAAAGAGGAAATGTTAAAACCCCGGGGTGCCATCTAACAGAGCATTGCATAAGGATGTTGAATGCCAGGTATAAAATGAGTAACATTTACTGATGACTTCAGCGAGGCCTCTGACTTCACGGGCTGCGATCACGTTTTCACTTTCCTGGGCCTTCAGAAATGCCAGCATGGCAGCTTCCCTAAAAGAGAATTAAAATACGCAAGAGAAAAGCCTTGAAACTGATCAAACTCCCTGGTGGCGCTGCCATGAGAAGACAGGATCTGCCCTCCTAGATCAGCCCAAAGGTCATCTAGTCTGACCTCCCAGGTGAACCCATAGACCTTGCTAAGCCTTCAGGCACCACTTTGCTACCTGGAACACCATTGCTGGTGACAGAGGGAGAGAAACGGTCCCCCATTACTCTGAAGTCAACATAGGGGGTTTTTGCCCTTACCTCCCTTAATCTGGATCTAAGAAATGGGTCCATCAATTAATCTGGATTTAGAAGATCCGGATCTAAGGAAGTACCTGATGTGTCTCCAAGGGCAGTGTAGCACCCAGTATCAATGGGTGCTAGGCAAGCTTGCAGTGGGTACACCAGAGCACCCATGAGGAGCATGCATCTATACCCAGTGGGAGACGTCCATCATGCCACGTTTTTGGGGGGATGGCACATCTAATCTGGATTTGATGCCTGAAAACCGGATTGTAGACCCCTTTAATGGGGTCCACGGGAAATCAGGATTATAGGTCCTGAAGGACCCATTTAATTTGGATTTCCCTAGTACAGGTGTGAAAAAATCGGGTTCTAATGGGGTCTGCAGTGGAAATGGGGTCTTCCTGCTCTGAGTCTAATGGGTCCCTAACGGGTACTTAATGGGTAGTTAGTGCTAGTGGACAAAACCCCTTTAATAGCCATGCCAACACCTGATCTTTTACTGGAAACGTTTCTTTATTCTAAGAAAACTGCCAAAGGGACAAAATGATCCTCCACCACCCCTGTGCCACACGGTGGGTGATGTGCCAGCCAGGTGATGTCACGCAGGATGGTCTACCCACACTACACCCACGCAGCCCTCACATGGAAGTATGTGTGAAGCCTCAATGTGGGGATTTACTAGGTTGTGGCAGATGTGCCCAGTACAGCTGTGAAGCACTGGAAAATGCCCCACAGCTAACAGTGACCTGGTACTGCCCACGCACTCAGCGATCCCGCAAGGCGGAAGCAGCTCCGTGCTGTGTGGACCGGAACATCCCCAGACTTCCCCGATCACCGAAGGGCAAAAAGACCCTTGGTTTAGTTTTAACCCCTAAAGGTTCCACCCAAACACCCCATCTGGGTTCCCTTACTTGTACTGCACTGGATTTTCCGTATGGTCATCACTGGGCATCCCTTCAACCCACGCTCGCTGCCGGTGGGATAAAAATCCGCTGCCTGCGCAGGCGGCTTCCGTGTCCCTCACCAGCGGCACCTTCCCTGGCAGCGGAGGGATTTTCCTCTGCGACATCTTCTTCCTCGTCTCCCCAAGAGCGCGCACGAGGTTTATCTTGTCAAAGGAGCGATAAAGACACGTTGAAGCAGGAGACAGTGAAAAGAAGCACACCTTTGCTCTAGTCCAGCGGTTCTCAACCTGTGGGTCGAACTACCCTTTCAGAGGGGTCCCGATGAGCCTCCCGACACCCCTTCCTCCCCCCTCCCAGCTACCCTGCCCCTGTGGCTGGGGGTGTCCACAACATGAGGAACTGCATTAAGGGGTCGCGGCATTAGGAACGTTGAGAACTGCTGGTATAAAGAAGCCGGACTCTTATCTGGGAATACCGGGTTCAATTCAGCCCTCCCCCATGAAGCCAGCTGGGTGACCTTGGGCTAGTCACAGCTCTCTTCTGAGCTCTCACAGCCCCACCCAGATCACATGGTGTTCAGTTGTGGGGAGAAGAACAGAAGGTTTGTCAGCTGCTTTGAGTCCCCTTAAATGGGTGATAAAAGCCAGTTAGAAAAGCCAACTCTTCTTCTTCCTCCACAAACCCAGCTGGGTGACCCTGGGCTAGTCACAGCTCTCTTCTGAGCTCTCACAGCCCCACCCACATCACAGGGTGTTCAGTTGTGGTGAGAAGAACAGAAGGTTTGTCAGCTGCTTTGAGTCCCCTTAAATGGGTGAGAAAGGCGGGGTAGAAAAGCCAACTCCTCTTCTTCTTCTTCTTCTTTAATCTCAGTTTAAAAAACAACAGCATGTGACCTGCTAACCATGCAGTCCTGAGTTCAGACTTCCTGGATAGGCAGAGGTTTTACAGACCTCTGTTCCTTGCTGGAATCTGCTACTCACAGTGGTGATGGGATTGTGGCAGGGCCCAAAAAGGTGGTTTCTGGGACAAAGGAAGCCACTTTTGTAACCCTGCCAAGAAAACTGCATAGAGGTGGTGGCTTTGGCTTAGTGGTAGAGCAAACTGTCTAGAAAGCGGAGGGTCGCTGGTTCAATCCCCGGCCCCTCTCTGGAAGTAGGCAATGGCAAACCACTTCTGTGTCCCTGCCACAAAAACTGCAAACAGTCAACCAGAAGTCGGCCACAGCTCAGTGGCAGGTGACCACAGCTTCGCCTGCCTTATAACCTCTCAATAAAAGTATTAAAGGAAAGGAAGAAAGGGGGCACAAATATAAATGAAACCAAAACAACAACAACAACAACAACCCCCCAGCATGACCGCCAGGTTCCTTGTGAATCTGTTTCGGTACCTCGTCATCAAAGATCTGTCTGTACATTTTCCCACTGGGAATGACACGGGACACCCCCACGAGATCCATAGCTGCAGACTTCACCAGTGTTCTTGACTTGTAGTAAAATGTCTGCAAAGCTGACTATGAAGAACAAATAAATAAAAAGGAAATGTGGCATTTTGATTATATTGTTTGTTTAAAAAAAAAAACGTTTCATAGGTGTTTTACAGTGTTTTATTGAATGTTGTGACCCAGCTCTGAGACCTTCTGATGAAGAGCAGATGGAAATGTCCAAAAATAAAATGAAAGCAACATTCACGCAATGCAGGCAACAATGCAGGTGACACCTGCTGGAATTTCCACAACAGGTAAAGAGATGGGCAAAGTGTCCTTTTTCCCATGCACCCCCTATTGCAATCCTGGGGGAGGGGTCCACTAGCCGGAAGCACCCATTTAGAACCCATTAGGCACCTGATCAGTACTGATTAGGAAGACCCTGTTCCCACAAAAGACCCCATTAGGACCCCATCTGTTCACACCAGCATAATGGAAGTCCGGATTGAATGGGCTCCTCAGGGCCTTAAATCCAGATTTCCCATGGACCTCTTTAAAGGTGCCTTCAATCCGGTCCTCTGCCTTGAAGACCAGCTCCAAGGGCACCAACTCACACTGCGATCGGGCAGTGGGGCCCAGGGGTGGGCTTAGCAGTTGCCATTTGCAACAGGGTGGCTCCAGCTCCAGCCCTACCTTGCCACTCCCATCTACGTAGCTGTGCACGCCCTTCGTGCACAGGCTGCGGAGTTGCAATGTAGCTGTCCACGTAGATGGATCTATCTGCACAGCCACTAAATGGTCATCCCTCTGTGTCCAATGGCAGCTTCGTAGATCAACTACACAGTTTAGCTACGGAGTGCGTGCCGGACTTTGTAGCTGCTACGTAACCTGCTAGGAAACTTTACCTCTCTGTTGATGGAGGTGGGCCTTGAGTGGCGTCCACACCGGCCAATCGCGCTACACCGCAAGCACGCCTTCCGCTTAGGGCAGAACGGATTTACCCGATGGGTGCTTCAACATTCACACCGCGACCCTGCTTAGCACCCACTGGCACTGGGTGCTAGACTGTTTGCAAAGATCCGGATCTTCAAGGACCTGATTCTTTACAGGATGCCATTTCAAGGATCCGTATCTTCTAAGATCCGGATTAAGAATGTTAAGAGGAGAAACACCCCTAATCACACCTCTGCTCTGACTAGTGAAAGATTCCTCGTTTACACATTACTAGTGACTTCAAAAATATTATTTACAAAGCTAGGGGTGTGTTCCCATGATCAAAATACTCCGAGGCGAACCTGAGTTCACCTTGGAACGTCCGCATGAAAAACCTCTAATCCGGGCTACATGCAGGACAAATATCACTAATCCACGGCAACCCCCACCCCACCCCTTTGCAACTGTTCTTGCTCTGAATTAGGAAGCCAAGGACGTATTATCTTGAGTCAGGGGGACGCTCCCGGGTTATTGGGGGAGGGGGTTGACGATCGAAGCATGAGTGGGCAGGGTTTTGCTGTCCCTGCCACGCGCACTGCGATCACAGTTACTTGGGGATCTCTCCTCTCTCATTTGCCCTGTGTGTGTCCCTCCAAATACAAGCATACCCCCCTTTCCTGATCACCCGATCTGCAAGGCACGCATGAGTAAGGGCTTGATTTAGCTCACAAGCGCCTGACAGCTTCCCTGCATTCAGCTGAGCAAGATCAGATGGAGGTGTGCCCGCAGTCAAGCGGAAGAGCTCTCCTCTGCTCAAATAATTGAAACAGCCGTGGCTTCAGTCAATGAGCCGAGTTCCCTTCCTATAATGCCCCTCTGTTATCATCTCTTACCAATGCAGCGTGTGGATTTTGGAGGTGCAGAAGGGAAAGAGGCTAATTGACTGCCAACTATTTTAGCGGAGGTGCGCTCCTCCGCTTGAGAGGGAGCATATATCTAACAGTTGATCTTGCTCAGCGGAGTGCAGGGAAGCTGTCAGGCGCTTGTGCACTAACTCAAGGGCCCACATGCATCTTGCAGATCGGGCAATCAGGCAAAGGGGGGTGCAGTGCTTGTACCCAGCGGGGAGGGGGTGGAGAAAAAACGATGTGGTTCCCCGATGCAGGGGTTTACTGGTTTCCATGGGGACAGGCGGAATTGGCTTGAACCCGCGCTGTCCTCTATCACATGGGGGCATCTTAACGCGAGCTATGATTCACATTAGGGCTGCCCCGAATCCACCCTGAAGTGGCCTAGTGGTAAGGGAGCTGGGCTCTTATCTGGGAATACCGGGTTCGATTCCGCCCTCCCCCATGAAGCCAGCTGGGTGACCTTGGGCTAGTCACAGGTCTCTTCTGAGCTCTCACACCCCCACACGGTGTACTGTTGTGGGGAGAAGAACAGAAAAGCTTTGTTAGCCGCTTTGAGTCCCCTTAAATGGGTGAGAAAAGCGGGGTAGAAAAGCCAACTCTTCTTCTTCTGGATGGAGCCCATGGAGGTGCAGGCTATGTCCCCAATTTACCAGCCACTCCGCAGTGGCTGTGAAGAAAATCCTCCTCTGTGCTGAGCTCATAACTTTTTCCTACCCACAAATAATTTGGGGCAGCATGCAGCAACTCAGGCCTCTGTTTACTTCAGGGTAAATGTCACAGCACATAATAGTGACTCCTTATGGGTCTAGAATCAGTTCCCCTTCAACGCTGGTTGGCTGTGCCTAGCCTAGACTCGGTAGCTGGACAAACTTTGCATTTCTGCATGCAGATCACCATAGGTACACAGGATAGAAAGAGGAGCAGGTCTTCAGGAGGGAGGGGGAAAGGAGAGAGAGCACAAGGAAATGTCCTAAGTAGTAACTGTGTGGGAAATACGTTGAAATTAAAGTGTGAAATTTGGAATTTCCCTGGAGACCAGCATTTTCGAAGCAACCTTCATGAGGTGGTATGGGTGATACTAAGGCATCTCTTCTCTCATCCTGCACTATAGGGGCTTTGCCCTTAGAAATCTCCAGAATTCGGGGTGTCTTTCCCTTGGACTACAACTCCCATGATCCTTAGCTGCAACACCTAATGGCCAAGGGTCATGGGAGTTAAGAGTCCAAGGTGTGGGAACTTCCAAAACCTTTAAACCACCTGTATTAAAGCAAGATCTCCCTGCCATGCATACAAAGCCAGACCCAGCCATGGCTTCCTTGCCTCCTTACCGAAAAACCATCCAGGTACTCCCAGCTCCAAAGGTGCCTCCCAACCTGCTAGGTCCAGGTTAGTGTCTCTCCATCTCCATGGTAACCACCAGAGCCATAGAGAAGGGAAGGAGGGCTGAGAGAGAGCGGAGCCTCCTATCGCGAGAACGGCTTCCTAAGAGCTGGGGAAGAAACCAAGGATGCTGTTACTACGGAAACCATGCTGTTACTATGGAAACGATAGGGCAGGACCCTTCATCTTGAGAACTGATGGGACTCAAGAGACGGGGGACCAAGCATGCAGTTACCATGGAAACCACGAAGGGACATGTGTGGACCGGAAGGGTTCACTACACCTCCCATGAGACTTAGCTACTATGTCTTCTGGGAATTGTAGTCCTCCCATAGGTCTGGTTTCTTCAGATGACTTTTGCCAGCATGCATCGTAGAAGAGCAGGAGCAAAGCAAAGCAAATTTTCTTCCTTGCAAAACACCCACAAACACAGTTTGCTCATTTCAAACTTTCCAAAAATACAGTTTTTAAAAAAATGTATTGCAGGCTTCTTAGGCAACACTGTTGCTGTTTTAAGCCCACCTCATTCACCTTGTACTCTAGTTTTCAAAATAATCTTGCCCTTCTTGTGATATCAGCTTCCCAAATCCTGAGTATTGTCTCCTGAACCCAGAATAGCATGTATATCTGCTTATACTGTGCTTCATCTGTTCTAATTTTGCTTGAATGTTTCACTAATGTAATCGGCCCAGTTTCTAAGCCATGCTTCATTCAGAAATCCCTTTCAGAACTGAAGTCACCCTTTCATGCATTCTTAATTTTATTATTTAAAAATGTAGTCTAATTTTGCACCTTCCCCTAGCGGAAACTCGCCTGCCAAGGAATGACTCTTACTGCATTTTCTATGAAAGCCAAGACCATGAAGCCTTGCAGGTAACAATAACCAAATACTTTGTAAGGTAAAGGCACTATTATGCCAAACTGGATGCTAGGTGACTAACACCTATTTTTTTCCAAACCAGTCCTGCCTTATGCTTAAGAGATCCCACCATATACAAATTTGAAATTAAAAAATCCAACGTAACCCACCGATTCATATCCATGTAGCTTTCTTGGAGATATTTTTCACTCACCCAACCAGTTTAGCCAAATACCCTGGGATTTCCTGGTGGTCTCCCATTCAAGTACTAATCGGGTTCAATTCTGCTTTCCAAAAATAGCTTGTTTGCTTGTTTATATGTATTTGCATCTTTATTGTGGCCTATCAGGAAAGGGGTCTGATTTCTCCCTTCCTGTGTGATTGTGTTCAAAGCTTTCTCCACAAACAGTGAGCAAAGCAAGATGGAGTATAATGCTTGGGTCTGATGGAACATTAAACCAGGGACCGCAAGCTGTGGTCTCCCACAGTACATGTTGGGATAAGCAAAATCAGTTTATGTGGAGATCTGGCCAAAGTTCAGCTTCCCAAATGTGGCTGGACTACAGCTCCCATCAATCTAGCCCATCAGGTTGGAGCAACACCCAGAATGTTACCAATTTTAATTTACTAATATATCAGTTTACAAATGTTATTATTTGCACTAAAAAAATCTGTTGCTTTATTCAACTTGAAACCAGGACTGATAATATAATTTACTCATTATCTTTGTCTTTCCTGGCAAAGCTTTTGCTGATGGGATGCAACTGTGCCCTTCCCATTCCTCTCCTCAGATGCTCCCAGGTCTAGGATAATCTGACACCTAATCTGAGGGAAAGAGAAAGGAAATCTGAATTTCCATGAGGTAAAAAGAAAGCATCTCAGTGTCAGTGTGTCTTTTGAGCTCTAACGAACATTAAAGGACAGAAAGCTCACTTCTAAAGCATGTTAGAGGTTGGATGAGAACACGGTACCACCTCTAAAGCCCTTTCCACATGGAACATGAGCATGTTCCATCTACACAGGTTGGAGCATAGAGAACAGGGCACCCAAAATGGCGCCCTATTGCCCTCTAACGGTAGACTTTGATAATGTCTACTGGTGTGCTAAGGACTAGGGTGGCGTCCCCATGCACTGTATAGTCCGAATCGAATCCGAATTTGACATGGAGCGTCCCCATGCAAAGCTCCCAAACCTAGCTACATGCGGAACAAATCGCCCAAATCCGCAGTAAATTTACTCCTGTTGCAAACTGTTCATGGTACAGTTCGGGAGGTAGCCCAGATTATTTTGCAGGCTTGGGGACGCTCCCAGCTTATTAGGGGAGGAGATTGATGCTCACGTCATTAGCAGGTGGGTTTCACATCCTGTGCTCGCCGTTCCTGTCCTGTGCGTTGGGGATCGCAACTGCTGGCCATTTCTAAAGATCAAACAGCGTAAAAGAACTGGTCGCCCCAGTTTGACAGGTAAAGATGCAGTGATGTGGGGGATCATCTGGCCTTTGTTGTTCCATGAGCCTCTTCCTGCAACCCTTATTCCACCCCCCACTCCCTGATTGCCGGCAAGCAGCTTCTGAAGTTAGAGGCAGTTTAGCGGAGAAGCAGAAAAGTGCTTCTCCGTTAAACTGCCTCTAAACATCGTAGCATCTAAACTGCCCCTTCATCGCTGCATCTTACTGCCTGGCGATCAGATCGCAGAGAGAAGAGGCTCCTTTGTGTTTGATCACTGTTTAATGCCCAGCAGTTGCGATCGGGGAAGGGGCGTTGGGTGGGATTTCCCTGCCCTCGCTCCTATCAGGAGAGACGGAGTGGAGACAAAAAGATGCTGTTTGCACATGCAGGTGTTTAGACGTTTTGCTTGGGGACAGGCGCAATCGAATTGAGCCCGGCCTTTCAGCAATCGCATGGGGATGGGTCAATTCGAATTTGGCTCCATATTCGGACTAATCTGAATCCAACGTGAACTAAATGCGAGTGCTTGGGGACGTGGCCTTGGGGTGTGCACGAATACAATTTTTGGCACTGGATTCAAATGTCCGAACTATTCGTTCGAATGTCCGAAACATTCGTATTCGTTTGAACACTAAAGTACGAACGTCCGGACATTTGATTCATTTAGAAATGGTCCAAATTCGTGCAAAAGTATATGAATAATGAATATTACAAATATGTGTGCAAATCTCTACCCTAGCTGAGAACATTGGGCCACGCACAGAAGGCACGTGGCCCCCTGTTCCAATTTACAGGGGGGGGACGATTTTGTTGGTACAAAACAGAACAGGGAAGTTCAAAAAGTAGGGTAAGATGCTTCTACGCTCCTTTTGTCGCTGCGTGTCAATGCGGACGAGAAGAACGAAAGAGCCACGTCTCATTTCAACAGGAACTTGCAGAAATGCAACACACAGCTGCTGAACATCAGCACAAATAAACGTATCTGTGGAGTTTCCCTAAACCTTTAGACAAGGATGAAGAAACAGCGGCCAGTGCTGTCCATATTCCACTGGATCACTGCCGAGATAACTAGCTAGAAAAATATTGGTCTGTCCTGCCACTGAACTGTTTTCATTACAGGTACCCGTACAAATTCAGCCTAGACCAGGCTCAACAACTGTCCGGCGGCCCTCCTGACTCATTTGCGTCCTGCTTTCTCCAGATCCTCAGGCAGGATGCGGCCTTTCTTGCGGGCCTTGGCCTTCTTCCGCTCCACCTTGGCCACCTTCTTCTTCTGGAGGTTCTTACGCCGCTTCTCCTGACGCTGCTGCATTTTGTCCACCACGTGCTCCGTCCGTTTCTCCCACTGTTTCTGGCGCTGGGCCTTACGCTTCTCCTTGTGCTTGAGGGCCGCTTTCAGCTTCTCCTCGTCGTCGCGGATCTTGACGCCCTCAGCCTTGTACAGGACGTTCGTCCACTTCATCTTCGTCTCCAGCTCCTTGGCCTTCTTCTCATCCTTCTCCCTCAGCTCCTCCAGCTTGTTCTTCCGGGACTCCAGCCGACTCAGGAGCTGCTTGTAATTCTTCCCCGTCAACGGAGTGATGTTGCCCTTCACCTTCTTCATTTTCTCTCTCCTCTTCTCCGCCTTGCTCATCGGTTTCTCTCCCTCGCCAACTTCAACCTTATTGAAGACAATTTCCACCTCGCTCTCCTTCTTCTTCTCCTGAGGACCCAAAATGGGAGCTTCAGATACCTCTTTGGCTTCCTTCTCCATTTTTTCCTTCATCCTCAACTCCTTTCTACGGCGTTTCTTCCTCTCCCGCTCATACTTCCTTCGCTGCCTCTTCTCCAACACAGCCGGAGACAGGTTTTCATTAGCGCCCTGTCAGAAAGGGGAAAGTTGACAAGAAGAAAGAATTCCTGAAAAATCTTGATGTGAAAAAAACACGATGGAAAAAAAATTGTTAAGAAACTGACTGTGGAGACCGCTAGGACCACTCAACCCCAAAATTAAGTTATTTTGGTTTAAAATGCAAAGTGTGGCGAGAACGCGTTGTCTACACTGTTAAGTGTCGCCAAAGTGTATTTTTTAACAAGGGTAAGTAGCCTGAGGGAGGGGCTAGTTGAGCACTCCTAGGGGAGGAGTGAAATAGAATGCTGAAGGAGCTCAGCCAATCAGGGCGAAGCAAGCCAGCCAGGCCCATATAAAATGGAGCCTGAGGGGATAATCTAGGTTCTCTGCCTTTGGTCGTTAAACCTGGAGGGTGTTTAACTAGGGGAGAAACGGGCTCTAAGCTGTCCTGAGGGAAGCTGGGGAATAGAGTCCTGAGTTAATAGTGAATTACAGTGTTTAGAAAGTAAAAGAACTGAAGTGGTTATAAGTTATTTATGCTGTTGGCATTGATCTGAAAAGGATTGAAGTCTTTAGGCTTAGTGAGGAAGCTTAAAGACCTAACTGTTGATATTTAAAGTAACAAAGTGCAACTTTAAGAAGAAACTTGAATTGTAAACAATAAACTTGTTTTCCGGTTATTTTAAAGAAGCTTCGTGTTCTCTGTTTTCAAAGTGAGCCAAGACAGGCTGAATCCTAAACAGATACTGTAACCCACTGCTGGCTAGGCAGAGTGGGGGAAGGGCTGTCTGCTGCAGCACAAGAAGGAGGCAACATTATTATCAAACTTATTAGCAGCGAAAGGGAAATGAAAGGTGCGCCTCTTGGAAGGGAATTAACAGAGTCTTAATATAAAATGTAAAATACACGCTACTACACTACCAAGTCAGGATATATATACAAATCTCTACGTTGATTGAGAGGCGGCCTTCACATTTTGGTGGCAGCGGTGGGATAAATAGCGGTGACCCACTGACCACCAGGAAAGTGAAATAGAACGTGGGGATATAAGTATTTGAGATTTTGAGATTTTTTTCCTTGGTCTTCACACTGACCAACTAAGATACGCACAGCCGACCCTTGTATAAAGCAGCTGTTTGTTCCCCACACACCACCAGGCAGAGGAAAAACATGGTACATCAACTTAAGTCTCTTTTGGACAGAGACGACTTGGCCACAGTTACACATGCTCTGGTAACCTCTAGGCTGGACTACTGCAATGGACTCTACATGGGGCTGCCCTTGAAGACGGTTCGGTAGTTGCAGCTAGTGCAAAATGCAGCCGCAGGATTGTTGACCAGAACAGCTAGCCGGCTGCACATCATTCCCGTTTTAAAAGAATTGCACTGGCTGCCAATTCACTACTGAGCCCAATTCAAGGTGTTAACTCGGACTTAGAAGGCCCTAAATGACTTGGGCCCCAAATATCTAAAGGAGTTCGAACTCCCTCAAGGGATAAGAACCCAGGCTACATTCACCTGATGAGTCACGATAACAATGAAGCCAATCACGGCCCGGCCTTGGCCTTTGTTGGTTCTACAATACAAAGTTAGTTGGTTGGTTTTTCTTCCCCGCTTTTCTCACCCATTTAAGGGGACTCAAAAAGGCTGACAAAGCTTTCTATTCTTCTCCCCACAATAGAAAACACCCTGTGAGGTAGGTGGGGCTGTGAGAGCTCAGAAGAGAGCTGTGACTAGCCCAAGGTCGCCCAGCTGGCTTCATGGGGGAGGGCGGAATCGAACCCGGTATTCCCAGATAAAGAGTCCGGCTCCCTAACCACTAGACCAAACTGGCTCATAAAGCTAGGAAAACACAATTAAAGAAACAGGCTATTGAATCTAACTAAGAGAGAAAATTAGAACCTAAAATGTTATTTTATTCTAATGCAGTACGATATTAAGCGACTCAGTTGCCAAATGTCTGGAAGAAGAGGTGTAATTTCACCAGGTGCCTGAAAGGATCAAAAGAAGACATCGGACACAATTCCCCTGGGACAGTGTTCCACAGAAGGGGGGCTACCACAGAGAAAGCCCTGTTGCTGTTTTTACCTAAAGCATCTAAGAATGCTCTTCTGCTTGTGTTGGTTCATAAGCAAACTGTACGGCACTCAGGGCTAATTTAGAGGCAACCGGCTGTCTGCACCTGATACTTTTAGACTGACTTGACCCACCTGACCAGACACTTCACGAATTTTCTCGTGCAGCCTCTCTCTCAAGAGATTCATTGCAGAAAAAGAGCCGGGGGCCTTTTTGTCATCTCCTGTTATGGAAAAGAAGGTGAAGCTTTATCAAGGGTGCAGCAAGGGGAAGACAAGGCGTTATAGCAAAGGTTCCCAAACTTTCAGATACCACTTTCACATTCAATAAAGTCATAAAACGAGCCCTGCTGGATCAGGCCACAGCCCATCTGGTCCATAAGAACCCAAGAGGAGCCCTGCTGGATCAGGCCACAGCCCATCTAGTCCATAGGAACCCAAGAGGAACCCTGCTGGATCAGGCCACAGCCCATCCAGTCCATAAGAACCTCAGAGGAGCCCTGCTGGATCAGGCCACAGCCCATCTAGTCGATAAAGACCTAAGAGGAGCCGTGCTGGATCAGGCCACAGCCCATCTAGTCTATAAGAACCTATGGGGAGCCCTGCTGGATCAGGCCACAGTCCATCTAGTCCCTAAGAACCTAAGAGGAGCCGTGCTGGATCAGGCCACAGCCCATCTAGTCCATAAGGACCTAAGAGGAGCCCTGCTGGATCAGGCCACAGCCCATCTAGTCCATAAGGACCTAAGAGGAGCCCTGCTGGATCAGGCCACAGCCCATCCAGTCCATTAGGAACCTAAGAGGAGCCGTGCTGGATCAGGCCATGGCCCATCTAATCCAGCATCCTGGCAGTTGCTTCTGGGCACCTCAAGCAGAAGAAACAGGCAGAACCTTCACCTGCTCTCAGCTCCCTACAAATGGCCTTGAGGAGCCTCCTGCCTGTCTCTCCAGCCTGGACTAAGCCCTGGAATGACACCACTGTTTCCCTGCGCAAACATTTTCATCTGTTCCACATGCATCAGCACAGGTTCTGTTACCTTTACCCCCAGCTTTAACCGATCCACCAGTGCTGGGCGCACATCCAATACCCAGAGGAGACTTTGTCATTCCTGCATTCTTTGACACAGTCTGCTTGCTTGGAGGGACACCGGGCGTTCTGAGTTGCTTTTGCGGCTTCTTCCGTCTCTTCTTCTTCTTCTTTAATTGTGGGCCTTCATCTCCTGGCGCAGTCCCTGGGAAGGTTTAAAGGCAGACAAGGAGATTTCCTTAATGAAAGGATTACGGATTTGGTACAGATTTCCCTACTCATCACCATTAAGTTGTGTGGAGTGAAAGAAAACGTCTGGAGCAAATCTAACTTACAAAGTCAGTGGGCTTGTGCCTTTTATCTTTCCCTTTTCTACCCTGCTTTTCTCGCCCATTTAAGGGGACTCAAAGTGGCTGACAAACTTTCTGTTCTTCTCTCCACAACAGAGAGAACACCCTGTGAGGTAGATGGGGCTGTGAGAGCTCACGAGGAGAGCTGTGACTAGCCCAAGGCCACCCAGCTGGCTTCATGGAGGAGGAGGAGGAGAGTTGGCTTTATACTCCACTTTTCTCACCCATAAGGGGACTCAAGGTGGCTGACAAACATTCTGATCTTTTCCCCTCAACAGACAGCCTGTGAGAGCTCAGAAGAAAGCTGTGACTAGCCCAAGGTCACCCCGCCGGCGCTGTGGAGGAGTGAGGAATCATACTCGCTATTCCCAGATAAGACTCCGGCTCCCTAAGCACTAGACCAAACTGGCTAGCCAGCCATTTTGAACATCACCCTAGACCACAGGGCCATAAAACAATAATTGTAATATAATAATAATAATAACAAAACAAAACTGGAGCATAAGGTTTCATACCGAATTTCCTTTTCCGTGGCTCCTGCACCTCTCGCGTACATATTTTCTGGGCCATTTTCTGCAAATAAGAGTCCTTGTTGGCTAAAGTGGCCATTCTGAGTCAGCGTCAAAAGCAAAGACAAAAAATAAGGCAGGCTGATCCTTCTCAGGTGGAGCTGGCTTCAGTCAGAGGCGTCTTGCCCCTCAGCAAGGGTGGCAGGAGAAGATGGCTTCCACAGAGGCGAACCAAATGATCTGGAACCCACAGCCAGCCTCGCTCCCTCGCTGTTCATCCTGATAGGTGAGAAAAACACACACACTCCAATCACCCAGCGTTTCTTTCTTTTCTTTTTTCATTAAACAATTTTATTTAAGCTGATTATAGGGGCGTTTTTCCACCGACCTCCCTTAATCCAGATCAAAGATGATCCGGATTTAAGGAAAGGGTACTTCCCTTAATCCGGATCTAGGAAAGTACCCAATGCGTTTCCACGGGTGGTCTAGCACCCAACAGCAATGGGTGCTAGCTTGCTTGCAGCGAGACACTGGAGCACCCATGTGGTGGACCCGGATCTACCCACATGGGGCCCACCTGTCACCCCAGGTGTTCCGGGGACAGGGGGTGCAATCTCCCTAGACGCTCCGGAGGATCTTCGGAGAATGTTCACAGGCTTCAAGGGTTTGAGTCTTGGGGCACCCCCTCCACACACACATACACACAGGTACCCCCCTCCGAGCCACCCATAGACCCCATTGCCCAATTGTGGTGGAAACAGGTTCTATATAACCCAGATTGAATGCCTGAAGCCCCCACTGTAGACCCCTTTAATGGGGTCTACAGGAAATCCGGATTATAGGTCCTGAAGGACCCATATGATCCAGATTTCTCCAGATGACTCTAATGGGGACTGCAGAGGAAATGGGGTCTTCCTGCTCTGAAACAAATGGATACTTAATGCTAGTGGGAAAAACACCCAATGAGTAACTACAATGTATGCACTACTATAGATTATCTTTCCAACAATAACATCAAACTGAACATTGTTTGATTAACTTATACTGTAACAAGCATTCACTACTAAACTGTATACATTATAGCAGCTAAGTGTGTATACAATATATCAAAATTCAAATAATCGTATTTTTACATGGCAAACACAATATATATTTGAAGTCATTTGGTTACATTGATGCAGTAGAAATTTCACAATATTCATTGGTATCATATCCCTTTCAGCAATCATATTTAACTCTGTAATAAATGGAGACCATCCTTCCTGGTATTTATAATGAGGCCTCAATATTTTAGCTCCCTGAATTGTAATGTGATAAGCTCAATTACCGCCAATTCTGCCAGCTTTCTATACCATTCTGATTTATTCAGAGTTTCTTGTACTTTACAATTTTTTGCTATTAATTTTTTTGGCCGCAAGCAGCATGAAATGAATTAATATTTTACAATTTGTGGTGGCATCAGTTGTGTTTAATAACTGTAATAATGCAATCTCTGCCGCCAAGTTAAATTGTATATGCATTATTCTTTTAATTTCCCCCTCTATTATTCCCCAAAATTCTCTGATTTTAGAGCACTCCCACCATAAATGCAGATATGTATCCAACAACCCACAATTATGCCAACAAAGTTTCACGTACTGAGGAGACACGTGAGAAAGTAGACCACCACCATGAAATCATCACCCGGTGTTTCTGGTTTCAAGCAGGACCCCACTATGTGAAGTGAAATTTTAAATCCAGATTCAATCCACCTCCGGAGACTGCTTATTTTCCCCCCACATTACCTATCCTGCAGGTGAATTTTCTGCGTTAGATAAATTGCAAAGGAAAACAGCTTCTCCCATGCTGAAAGTGGACTGAAGCTGGATTAAAATGCAGGTGTGAACGCCACAAATGAGATCTTAAAACCAGCATACTGATGATAGACCCTTATTATGAGATGCAATCTGGAATAAGGCCCAGGGCAGAAAGGGCCAAAATCCCCCTTTCTTACCAACCATTAGATCTGTGACTGGCCCAAGGTCACCCAGCTAGCTTCATGGAGGAGAGCTGGCTTTATACCCCACTTTTCTCACCCATAAAGGGGCTCAAAGTGGCTGACAAACCTTCTGATCTTTTCCCCTCAACAGTTAGCCTGTGAAGTAGGTAAGGCTGTGACTAGCCCAAGGCCATTCAGCCTGTGAAATAGGTAAGGCTGTGACTAGCCCAAGGCTGACAAACCTTCTGTTCTTCTCCCCACCACAGACACACTGTGAGACAGGTCAGGCTGTGAAAGCTCAGAAGAGTGCTGTGACTAGCCCAAGGCCACCCACCTGGCTTCACGGAGCAGCAGGAAGAAGAAGAGTTGGTTTTTCTACCCCTCTTTTCTCACCCGTTAAGGGGACTCAATGCAGCTGACAAACCTTCTGTTCTTCTCCCCACCGCAGACACCCTCTCAGGTAGGTGGGGCTGTGAGAGCACAGAAGAGAGCTGTGACTCGCCCAAGGTCACCCAGCTGGCTTCGTGGCAGAGCGCGGAATCAAACCCCGTATTCCCAGGTAAGAGTCCGGCTCCCTAACCACTAGACCACCAGCACATTTAACCAGCAAAACCCAACTCCTGCTCTGATACTTATAGCAACAACCTCACTGCACCACCTGAGATGAAGTCAAGCTCCCCACCAGGTAATCAGTTTAAAATATCTGATAATACATTGAAGGTGGGAGAAGGCGAGAGGGAATGGCCTGTATTGGGCAGAGAATGAATTAATGCCTGCCATGTTTTATGAAAATAAAAATATTTAGGCTGATAAAAGTGCCCAGTATTCCTATCACTGAACTAAAAAAGGAGTAATTTTTAAAGGGAGGCAATTCAGATGCAATCCGGAGGGCCGAACCTGGAGGACGGAGGCTTAAGTTCAGATCTGCCCTCCCAATAAAATAATAATAACCATTTTTATTTTTAAAAAGTCCCCCTTGCCCCCCACCCCAAGGCTCGAGCAGCGCCGCTTACCCTGAAACCCGCCTTGTGCGCAGTCTCCTATCTGGTCCTCCTCTCGCCTCGAGCGCACATGTCTAGAAACGGGGCCAACACCAATGGAGCACTGAGAAACGAGATTGGCTTGGGGATCGACCCGCACGAGAGGAGCGGACAAGGATTATGGGACGTCGGAGGACTTTCCGGGGGAGGGGGAAGGGGGGGAGGGAGAAAAGGCAGTGCTAAGAAAGGAAATGCCTGCACCGGAAAAGGCTGGCGGCTGCATTTGCAAGGCTTTTGCAGTGCAATTTGCAAACGTGCGCGGTTTGCCCTGCAAAAACAAGACAAAAAGGACTTGTTCGGGCGGCACAGGCGCTAAGCATTCTGGGAAGTGTAGTTTTCCAGTTTAAAATTTGGGCTTTGGGGAAAGCAAGAACTCGGAATGCCACAAAAAGAAACAACTAGGCTTGAAGGAAAAAAAGAGAATTTCCAAATTTTTTTTTATTTTTTTGCAGATTTGTCACCACCAAAAACACGTTTTCCAAACTCTGCCCAAGGGATGGAGACTACCTCCAGGCATTACATTATTTAGGGGTCCCCCCCACGCCCCTCTGCTTTGAGGCATCTGCTTTGTGAGTCAGCTTGGTCTAGCAGTGGTTAGGGAGCCGGACTCTTATTTGGGAATACCTGGTTCGATTCCGCCCTCCCCCATGAAGCCAGCTGGGTGGCCTTGGGCTAGCCACAGCTCTCTTCTGATCTCTCACAGCCCCACCCACCTCACAGGGAGTCTGTTATGGGGAGAAGAACAGAAGGCTTGTCAGCCGCTTTGAGTCCCCTTAAGTGGGTGACAAAAGCGGGGTAGAAAAGCCAACTCTTCTACTACTACTATAGGTTATTCTATAGCATCCTGATTTTGGGTCCAGAAAATTAGTCCTCCTGCAACTCTGGAGGAAGAAACAGCAACAAAACAACTGCTGATTTGAAGTTTCTCGGGGACTCTATGTGGAATTTCTCTGGCAGGCAATAATGAGGATTCCCAGAGGGGGGATAGGACTTCTACAGACTGGAAAGCCAATGGTTGCAAATACAATCCTATGTCCTGTATCTTCCCAGCAGATCCTGGCAAATTCCTTCTGCACCTCCAAACGAAACTGCATGGAGGTGTCTGTTCTAGTTCAGCAATGCAGAAGTTGCAGGCTTGATTCAATCCAGAACATCTTACAATGGGAAGGTTATGGCAAACTTAAGAACTGCTGCATCAGGCTACAGCCCATCTAGTCCATAAGAACCTAAGAGGAACCCTGCTGGATCAGGCCACAGCCCATCTAGTCCATAAGAACCTCAGAGGAGCCCTGCTGGATCAGGCCACAGCCCATCTAGTCTGTAAGAACCTCAGAGGAGCCCTGCTGGATCAGGCCACAGCCCATCTAGTCCAAAATGCTCAAAGATGTTTGCAGTCCTTCTCAAAGGGTCTTCAGTGCTCAGCTTCTATTTATTTCACCTTTGGTTTCCACAAACACAGGCTACCAACGCCTTGCAGAAAGAAATGCCCAAAATATCCCCTGCCAAATGACACAAGTGCTTTTATTGAAACAGCTAATTACAATTCAAGGAAGATTCCAACGAGAGGGAAAGGGGAGAACGCTACTTCTAGGTTTAAAAAACCCACAAACTAGTTATATTTTGAAAACACTGTTAAATGGGAACACTGATTATAAATCGGCATGTACCGTCTGTCTGCTATTAATAGCAATCTAGAATTCACCATTAAATAGGATTTTTAAAAAACCTCTCGTATTTAATATCTGTAGGTACATTTGCTGTTAGAAGACATATGTTCAGTCGGACCCCCTTATTCGCTGTGGATACATTCTGGCTCCTATTGCGGTTACCTGAGACCGCGGACAATCGTGAATGGGCCTTACGGTTCCGGGATCGTGTAACCAGAAGTGCTTTTCTGGCCTCCGGAAGGCCTATTTCAGCCTCCGGAGAGCATCGGAATAGGCGTGCGATGCCACCAGGCACCTCCCATGCGCTCCCTTACATTTTGGGATGGGCTCCGGTGGTGTCACGGGTCTATTCCAATGCTCTACGGAGGCCAAAGTAGGCCTTCTGGTTCTTGGTGCTCTTCCCTTACGGCACCCTTGGGGGATGAGGGTGGGCTGATTTGGTAACCGTGGTTAACTGAAACCGTGGTTACCGAATCAGTGGATATGGGGGGCCGACTGTATGGTGTGGGTTAAAAAATGTACATGCAAACACCAAAGGAGCTGTCCGTATCAGTGGTTTTACATTGACACATGCCTCCATCTGATTTCCAAGTCCTTTAGTATGGAAATCCCAAGTCCTGAAATGCTTGAGGCCTGAATCCAAGCAGCTCATAGGAAATAGATGCTTCTGCTATTCAGGAGAACGGCTTTCTTCAGCCTTGGGTGCTCCAGATATTCTAGAGTCCAATCTTTACTGGCCATAACAGGGCATCAGGGTTTCAGAACCTCTTTAAGGCCACCAGGCTTTTGCCTCTGCAGGAAAGGGGCTTCTGT
Source organism: Aspidoscelis tigris stejnegeri (assembly GCA_023333525.1). Taxonomy (NCBI): domain Eukaryota; kingdom Metazoa; phylum Chordata; class Lepidosauria; order Squamata; family Teiidae; genus Aspidoscelis; species Aspidoscelis tigris. The sequence continues at coordinate 12,754,634 of JALMGA010000016.1, forward strand.
GTTAGCTTATACAAGTGACCTGGAGGAAGAGGCTGGAGGAAAGGAAACAGGACCAAAACAAGATAGTACTGCCAGGAGAGAGTTTGCCCATATAGCCAAGATGGACCAAGCTTTGCTCCTGTTTTCAAAAATCTCCATAGCTGGCCAGATGGAAAGGAGAATGGGTCTGGTGCCCTTTAATTATTGCATGGAAAAGAGAATTGTTGTAGTCTGGATATTTCCAGAAAGTGTGCCCTGTTTCTTCAGCCTGTCATAACGCCATGTTCTTCCGCTTAGCTTTGCAGAAGACAGCAAGAAGCAGTAAACACCTGCTTATCACACTTTTGCAATATAGACATAGCAGTGCTATTCCTGTGCGAGACCCACTAGCTAAAGCCATGACAACTCTCATTGTTTATTCACAACTACCAGGCAAACCATTTATGGGCATTAAGTAATACAACCCACTTCCTAATAATGTCATGTGTCTCACGCGGGTATAATTTGCTTCTGAGCATCGATTTTATATGCTCTATTATTCTGCATTGTGCTTTAATATGCTGCCTTATGCTCTCTCTGCATTAGTCTTCCTCTGGAATCATGTAGCCAGTTAGGCTTAGTGATCCTAGGCTTAATATAGCCAAGAGGTTATTAGCTGTAATGGTATATTCATTTTAGTTTAAATTGTATACCTGCATTTATTTTCATATATGCGTGCAACCAATTGTATTCACATGATTATGTAGTCTCCTGATCTGATTGAGCCTTCAGAGGAAGGAGCCACATTGCACTGTGGGATCTGCTACAAGCTTAATCTGCTAAAACTCTCTTTTGATGCAGCTATTAAAGGTGCAAGAGGGCCAGAATTCCATCTTCTGTGTTAACTAATGAAGGTATAAGTCCCTGGGTGTTTTTCCACTAGCACTAAGTACCCATTGAAGCACCCATTAAGGACCCATTAGGCTCAGAGCAGGATGACCCCATTTCCACTACAGACCCCATTAGAGCCACATTTGTTTCCAGCAGAGCTAGGGAAATCCAGGTCATATGGGTCCTTCAGATTCTATGGAGCCACTCCGGAGGATCTTCAAAGATTATCCGGAGCGTCTATGGAGACTGCACCCCCTGTCCCCCAAAACACCTGGGGTAACAGGCGGACCCCTCGTGGGTAGATCCGGATTTGCACATGGGTGCTCCAGTGTTTCCACAGCAGGCAGGCTAGCACCCATTGCTATTGGGTGCTAGACCACCCGTGGAAACACAGTGGGTACTTCCCTTAATCCAGGTCTAGTAGGGAAGTACCCATTCCTTAAATCCGGATCATCTTAGATCCAGATTAAAGCAGGTCAGTGGAAAACACCCCATATCTGTCTGTGAGAGTGCACTGAGGTCTAAAAATATCTGTTGTGATGGCAAGGCCCTTCTAAGTATAAGAATTTATTTAAAAAGCAATTCTGGATTGACCCCTCACACCAGGATGATGTTTCTGGATGGAAAATGTTGATATGGTTTATACTAGTTCTTAGAAATTTAGGGCACAAGACATTAAGATAAACCCATGACAACTCTCCCCAAATCCCAGAAGGTCCCAGAGGCCTGCCCGCACTTACCTCTGATGAATCTAATAGCTCCATAGAAACTGGAATTCCAGCAGGTGTAACTCTTCTTAGAATACATACCTGCTGAAATTCTCTCTCATGCATAAAGGCTCATCTTAATTTTTTCCTACTAACATCCTGAACAATTTACCTCTCACGAGGCTATGCAAAACAGGGCCACACCAAACACTTGCCTTCGAGAGGGGCAACTTTCTTATCCAGACAGCGATACCTTCCCTTTGAGCTGGGCATGCTGCCTTGGGCACTTCTCAAGATGGCTCCTAGAATCAAAATGGCTTTCTGGCAATACAGCTGCGGCGCATTATCTAAAATCAAAATGGTTTGCCAGCACTACAGCTGCAGCACATTATCTAAAATCAAAATGGTTTCCTGGCAATACAGCTGAGGTGTGCTAAGTGGAATTAAAATGGCTTCCTGGCAATACAGCTGAGGCATGTTATCTGGAACCAAAATGGCTTCCTGGCAATACAGCTGAGGCGTGTTATCTGGAACCAAAATGGCTTCCTGGCAATACAGCTGAGGTGTGTTATCTGGAACCAAAATGGCTTCCTGGCAGTACAGCTGAGGCATGTTATCTGGAACCAAAATGGCTTCCTGGCAATACAGCTGAGGCGTGTTATCTGGAACCAAAATGGCTTCCTGGCAATACAGCGGAGGCGCATTATCATGGAAGAAGTCTTGTGGAGGCAGGAAGACCTTGTTTCTTTCCGGTGGTGGACATCTCAGAAGCCAAAGAGAGTGCGGTCCCCTTCAGGCGTGCTCCGTTGGGACCGCTCCGTGCCCGTTGATGTGGGGGTGCGAAGGGGTGCTCCCCTGAGGGGCTGAGAGGTCCTGCTCCATCAAGGTGACCGCCAGGGGCATAGCTAGGCCTTCTGGGGACAACGCCGTAGGGTCTTGCCTCCAGTATGCTTCGCACAGGGGAAGATCATTGGCGTCACACAAACTGTAGCTTTCCCGGACAAGAGGCCCATTAAGCAGAAGAGAGTAGCAAAAAGCCATAAAGACACACAGAAAGAGGGCAGGGAGGAAAGCAAGACAGAAGCAACAGTGTTAAGAAAATGGCAAACCATTTGGAGGAAGCAACAACGACGCTGTGTCTACTCTAGAGCAAAGTTAAAAGAAATGTTTCCCTTTCTGCGTTTGGGGCAGAAAGAAATAAGTCTGGAGAGGGTTCACTTTTTGAGAACAGCATTTTCAATGCTGTATACAAGCCGGACCAGAATTAAGATGCCCCCCCCAAAAAAAAAAAACTCAGCAAAGCTTTAGGGAGGAGAGAAAAAAATATAAAGAGACTTTCAGGTGGAGCGTTGTCTAGCCCTGTGGCTTTGAGTTGCTGCTTAGAAGAAGAGTTGGCTTTTCTCCCCAACTTAAGGGGACCCAAAGTGGCTGACAAACCTTCTGTTCTTCTCCGCACAACAGACACCCTGTGAGGTGGGTGGGGCTGTGAGCTCAGAAGAGAGCTGTGGCTAGCCCAGGGTCACCCAGCTGGCTTCATAGGGGAGGGTGGAATCGAACCCAGTATTCCCAGATAAGAGTCCGGCTCCTTAACCACTGGCTCACAGTTTAGGGCCCTCCAAAAATGGCTGCTCCCAAGGGAGAAGACTAAAATTACCTAAGCTTTCAGGTAAATGAGAGGATCTAAAACTTCTGCAGGCATAGAAGCTGGAGAGGGGTGTCAGTTATTTGGGATTTCTCTAGGCCGTTTCCCGAGATGAGAGTCCTTCCCCAAAGCAGACAAGAAGCACGTAACAGGAAGAAAGTCAGAACAAACTGGGAAGGCGAAAAGCAAGCTGTACATAAGACAGGAGGTGAAAAAAAAGAAGAAAGGGCTTGCATAGGTGGGCTTAGAATGACAAATATCAGTGCCCAAGAGTTGATAAGGTTTTGGAAATGTATTTTTTTTTCCCACTGCTGTTTTATTTACAATCAAGCTTGCAGAAAAGTGGACGGGCTGTGCATAAATATTCCAGCTAGATATAAAAAAACGTCATGGCTAAATTCTGGAAAGGGAGGTGTTTATTTTGTCGCATCCGGACGTCCCCCATGGGGGAAACTGGTGTGCCATTCTTCAGATGCTGAAAGGGCGGCATTTCCAGATGTGGCCACCCTGTACACACTGCCTGCATCCCTTATGGATACGGGTCCCTCAAATGCAGAATTTCAGGGGATTCCAGGATTGTTCAAAACCCTTTTTGGGTGGAAATGGGAACGGCGCTCTAAAGCACTGGCCTTTTTCACCGGCTGGCAGCGTGAAGTTAAGGGCTTTGGGTTTCCGGCCACAAAGGGAACAAAACCAAAGCAAAATCAGGGCCGGCTACTGGGGACCGTCCTTGGCTTTATTTGTACCTGGAAGAGTAATATTCTTCTTCCAGCTCATACAGGTCGATGGAGATCTCGTCACGGAGAGCGATGAGTTTCTTGTCGCATTCCTCCTGTAGGGCCCGTAACTGCTGGTTGCGCTGGCTGATGGCTTCGTTCACCGAAGGGAAATCGTTCAGGATCAGGAACTGCTTCAAGTCTGAAACGAGCTTCATGAGGGACTCTCCAGCTCGAACCTGATGAAGACATTTGTACATTGATTGAATGCATTTCCATCCCACACTACTACTTTACAGGGAAAGGAATACAGTGGAACATTCAGCGGCTTTGTCAACTCCTTCCTTATTCATGCTCAGTAACTAAATGTTTAATTTTGATTACCACCTTTGAAGCCTTTGTATCTGCAATTAAACTTCTTTCGACTTTCCTTGCTTTTCCTTCTAATCTAAACTAAGCAACCTGTGCTTAAAAAAAAAGGATCTTGGAAATGAGATGCAAGGAAGGTTTTCCTATGTTGTTGGATCAACAGGGAATGAAGAAAGAGACGATTTGGCTTTGGGTTTTATACCTCGCTGTTCTCTCCTGCTTTTAGGTGGCTCAAACATGCTGACAAACCTTCTGTTCTCCCATCAACGGACACCCTGTGAGGAGGGTGGGGCTGTGAGAGGTCATAATGAGAGCTGTGACTAGCCTGAGGCCACCCAGATGGCTTCATGGGGGCAAGAAGAGGAGTGGATTTGTCAGCCGCGTATCTAACCCTTATAGGGACTCAAAGCAGCTGACAAACCTTCTGTTCTCCTCCCCACACCAGAAACCCTGGGGTGGGGGTGGGGGCTGTGAGCCCAGAAAGAGAGCTGTGACTAGCCCAAGGCCACCCAGCTGGCTTCGTGGAGGAGTGTGGCAAACCAAGAGACCACCATGTAAGAAGCAACTAAAACTAGTCACTTTTAAACCAAAGGAAGAACAAAGCAAATTGAATAATCTTCCCCAGTGTCCAACGGATTATCAATGCGAAGGGAAGACTAACATATATATATAATTATTTACTTTCGTTTATTTTAAAAATTATATCCCGCCCTTCATCAAATGGTCTCAGGGCAGGTCACAATAAGAATAAAACATCAAATATTAAAACATAATTGAAAAATATAACCTCTTCCTTCCATAACAGAACGGCGCCCCGAGGAAGCTATTTAAAAGGCAAAGTTTTCAGGCTCCAAAAACTATACAATGTGGCTGCCTGGTGACCCTCAAGAGGGAGGCTGTTCCAGAGTCTAGGGGCCACCGCAGAAAAGGCCTTCCTGTATGTCCTTATGCCATGCACTTCTGAAAGAGAAGGAATTGCAAAAAGGCCGTCTCCCTGAGATCACAGTGCACGGGAAGGTCTATAGAGGATTTCTTCTTTTCTCCGGTCTGCCTTCCCAACAACCCTGTGAGGTAGGTCAGGCCAAGAGGCAGCTACTGGCCCAAGGCCACCCAGGAGATTTTCACCCCTGAGTAGCACAGCGGTGACAGCTTTCCTAGCCCTGCCCTGCTTGGAAGACTTAAGTCGTGTAACAATAATTAAACACTTTCTGGGAGAAAAAAAAATCTGTATTTTTTTATATCACCACAAAGGCTCCACTTACAATATTTGCAGCTCTAACATGCATCTCGTAGTTGTCCTGTTCTCCTTGCGTAGCCCGTGAAACTTGAGTTTCTTCTTCGATCTACAGAAAGGAATTATGAACGTGAGAGGAGCCATGCTGGATCAGGCCACAGCCCATCTAGTCCATAAGAAACTAAGAGGAGCCCTGCTGGATCAGGCCACTGCCCTTCTAGTCCATAAGAACCTCAGAGGAGCCCTGCTGCATCAGGCGACAGCCCATCTAGTCCAGAAGAACCTAAAAGGAGCCCTGTACATCTTTCAGGCTGTGGAGACAAGCAGGATGTTGCTAAGGCCATTTGCTGGAACTCATGAGCAGGATAAGTTTGCCCTTGTCTCTGCTTGGGATGCCCATGGGCAATTGGTGGGCCACTGTGTGAGACAGGATGCTGGACTAGATGGGCTGTGGACTGATCCAGCAGGGCTCCTCTTGGGTTCTTATGGACCAGATGGTCTGTGGCCTGATCCAGCAGGGCTCTCTTAGGTTCTTATGGACCAGATGGTCTGTGGCCTGATCCAGCAGGGCTCCTCTTAGGTTCTTATGGACTACATGGGCTGTGGCCTGATCCTGCAAGGCTCCTCTGAGGTTCTTATGGACTAGATGGTCTGTGGCCTGATCCAGCAGCGCTCCTCTTGGGTTCTTATGGACCAGATGGGCTGTGGCCTGATCCAGCAGGGCTCCTCTTATGCTCTTACGTTCTTAGAAAGGTGAAAATTCCAGATGATTCTCCTGGGGAACAGCCCCCCAAATATCAGTGCTCTGGCTTTGGAAAGCAGAATAAAACAACTCCACTTAAACCCCGAGGAGGTCTTTGTATCTTTCCCTGCAGTGAGAATTCCAGCTCACTCCCATGGTGGGTCCTTCTAAGCAAAAACAAGTCAGGATTACTAAATCCCAATGACCGCATAGGGCATGGAATTCAGCAGGTATAAAGCTGGTGATTTCTACCGAAATCCCCTTTTCTGTGTGATTTTTACAAACACAGTAGAAAAATAAAATCCAGATCTGCCTGCTAGAATAGATGGCGCATGCCAAGGCCTCCAGAATCCTTCCTTGGGGATGGAGAAAAAGAAAGGACACCCAGACTCCTCCTTTGGTCCAGACTCATCCAGACCCACCTTTGCCGTCTTGATGATCTCTGTGAAGTTGTCCATGATTGACTTGATATCATCCTTCAGCCTCTTGTTGTAAGACTGAAGAAGGGTTTCTTTGCTCTGAGGAAGGACCCGTTGCTGAGACATCCTGGGAGAAGAGGCGCTTTACCTGTGTGTTAAGAAAGAGTTACGCACCTTTAGCTTCTAGAATGCTGCTTTGAACAGGATTGTAAACAAACAAACAAACACTAGCAGTGACTGTAGTTCAGTGGTAGAGCAAAGTGCCTGGAAAGCAGAGGGATGCTGGCTTACATAAGAACATAAGAGAAGCCCTGCTGGATCAGGCCACAGCCCATCTAGTCCAGCATCCTGTCGCACGCAGTGGCCCACCAAATGCTCATGGGCATCTCAAGCAGAGACAAGGACAAACCTTCTCCTGCTCTCGAGTCCCAGCAGATGGCCCTAGAAGCGCCCCATTTCCTCCCCCCCCCCAGCCTCTCCCTGGAAGTAGTCAATGGCAAACCACTTCTGTATCCCTGCCAAGAAAGCTGCATTAAGAGGAGCCGGTTCGATCCCCAGCCTCTCCCCAGAATCAGGCGAACCATGCCGGCTAGGAATCAGTCACAACAGCGGTCCCGAGCAGCACGCGCCTTCCTGGCAGAGTTCCATCCCCGCAGGTTAGTTAGCCTGCAGCTCTGGGATCTCCTGGTGGTCTCCCGTCCTGCTTACTTCTGGAAACGTCCAGTGTCTCTCGGGCATGGCCTGCATGCAGTGACCGCCTGAGTATCGTCGCTAGAGGTGCGGGGAGGGTCCGAAACCAGCAGCTCGACAGCCGTGAACCCCCGTTACCAGCCCCGCGCCCCTTCCTACATTCCAGCCGCCATTTCCAACGCTTTCTTCCCCCAGCCGGCTAGCCAGCCAGCCAGCCAGCCCTGCCAATCACGCGCCGCCCTCCTTCGATTGGCTGCCTCTAACCTCTAGGACCCGCCCACGGCGTTCTCTCCTCTCCTCCCCTCCGTCCTTCTCATTGGTCCGGAGCCGCTGTGGGGCCCTTAAAGCGGCGCTCCCCCCCCTTGAGGTGGTTGAAAGAAAACAACAGAGGGCGAGCAGCCTCGCCCTTTTAAATATCTCGCGCTCTACTGTCTCGTCGCGCCGTCCCGGCGCTCGCCCTCGCGCGAGGGACGCCCCGCCCGCCGAGCGGCTCACTTCTCGCGAGATCGGGCCCGCGCTTCCCAGATATATTACCCGGCATGCAGCGCTCCCTCTTTTCCTCCCTGTAGCCAAGATGGTGAGTAGCGATGGCAGCGGGGACGGAAGGCGCGACCCCAATCCGCCGTCATCCGCCTCCTTAACGGGGATGGAGCCGGACCGCTCCGAGCGCCGGGGCCTCCGGGCCTCTCGCTGAACCCTTGGCAGCGGGTATTGCCCAGGACGGGGGAAAGGAGGAGCCGCCGGCTTTGGCTCGGGCCTCGGTCTGGCCGGCCTGCCAGTTGCGGGTTTCCTGAACACGTGTATTTCTCGGTCGTGTGGATGCTCTTTTGCTCACGTGTTCTTGCTTAGGGGACTTGGTGCGTTTGCTTCCGGGCTTGTCGAGCCGGGACTTCGTTGGAGTCGCGCTGATCCGTGCAGATGGGGATGGATCGGGGTCGGGCTAGCAAGACCTGGGTTTGTCTGCATGCACGGAGGGGTCTCCTGATGCCCTTTCTGACCTGGGTCCTTGCTGCACTTGCCTTATCCTGGAGCGTATCTCAGGATAGGGGTCTGCTGGCTCGTGCCTTAAGATCTGGAGGGGAGGCCCTCCTGGTCGTCCCACCACCCTCAGCAGCAAAAAGGGTGGGAGTCTGGGATAGGGCCTTTTTGGTGGTGGCTCCCAGGTTGTGGAATAGTCTCCCTCCTGAGGTGGGATTTAGGAGAGCTGTGAAGGCGCACGCCTCTGCCACGGCCCAGCAGTGAGATAGGGAACAACCATACGGACAGTGCAGAAAGCTGATTTTATAAGCTGCCAAGTTACTAGTCCTCAAGAATCGTACTGTATCTTCACTGCTTCTGTACTGACCTGCCTGTACCTTAAGATCTGGAGGGGAGGCCTTTGCTTTCTGTTCGAGATGCCCAGAAGCCACTGGTGGGCCACTGTATGAACGTGGCCTGTGGCCTGATCCAGCAGCCCTCCGTACATTCTTAGTTAGACTTGGTGTCTCGGTAGCACTTCCAGGTTGGCGAGACAGGTGAAGGTTCTGCTTTTGTCTTCTGCTTGAGACGCGCAGAAGCAGTTGGTGGGTGACCGCATGAGGCAGGATGCTGGACTAGATGGGCTGTGGCCTGGTCCAGCAGGGCTTCTTCTATGTTGCTGTCTAGAACAGATGCCTGTCATCTCTAGATTGGAGAGACAGGAGGGATGCTTCTAGAGGCCGGTAGCTTGTTTTGCAGCCTGGCAAAAGACTCTTGGTGGACAGAAAAAATAATTGTATATGTAGTTTAGAGGCCGGTGACTGGACCGTCATAATTTTCTGCATCCGTGTTTCTAAAAATGAAGCAAATCTCTTGTGTCGATTATAAAGTTTTCGTGTGGAGGTGCCCAGGGTCTTGAACTTTGGAGAGTATTCACTGCTCTTTTTCTTCACCTTTTCAGCCCAAGGGAAAGAAGGCCAAGGGGAAGAAGGTGGCTCCGGCCCCTGCTGTGGTCAAGAAACAGGAAGCCAAGAAGGTCGTGAACCCTCTCTTTGAGAAGAGGCCCAAGAACTTTGGCATTGGTGAGTTAAGGAGGGAAAATTAACTCAGAATTTGAGCCAGTTTGGTCTAGTGCTTAGGGAGTTGGACTCTTACCTGGGAATACCGGGTTTGATTCCGCCCTCCTCTGTGAAGCCAGCTGGGTGACTTTGGGCTAGTCACAGCTCTCTTCTGAGCTCACACAGCCCCACCTGCCTCACAGGGTGTTCTGTTGTGGGGAGAAGAACAGAAGGATTGTCAGCCGCTTTGAGTCCCCTTAAATGGGTGAGAAAACCAGGGTAGAAAAGCCAACTCTTCTTCTTCGTTGCTTATTAGTAAGCTGATATTGGGAGTTATGGACTTCCTAGGTTAAATGTTGCCAGTCTTTTGGAGATGTTCCTGGTGGCCATCTTGATATCTATTCTGATTTCTTTCTGTTGCTTTTGTTATTTTCTTAAAAACCCTGTGGGCAAAAAGAGGCGTTCCTGTTGAGAACTATGAGCAGATGATGTGAATGAATATTTGCTATCTGATTTCTGGTGCTGACAAGTTTATCCACCAAGATCGCTGATGCTCATAGCCGTCTTGGATCTGCCTGGAAGCTCATGTACAGCTCGACGGTATTTCTTTTGACGCGCGCTGTATCTTTTGACCAGGGCAGGATATCCAGCCCAAACGGGATCTGACCCGCTTTGTGAAATGGCCTCGCTACATCCGACTCCAGCGCCAGAGGGCCATCTTGTACAAAAGATTGAAGGTCCCCCCAGCAGTTAACCAGTTCACACAAGCCCTGGACCGCCAGACAGGTAAAGGCAATCTGCTGACTTTTAGCATGCTGTGGAGTTACAGGATTGTCGGTGTCTTGCAGGTCTTTTGACAATTAGCTATGTGTGGGATGAGCATGAATGTTCTTTTTTTTTGCATTCGAATTTGATTCGAATTGAACATCAAAACATTCTATTCAGTTCGAATATCTAGACTCCAGATGCCGCAAAATCCGATTTGAATCAAATACATTCGAATGTTAGATTCAGATCTGAGGATACGGATATCGACAACATTCATATGTCATACGTATCTGTACGCATTTCAGAGTTGACCATCATTTGCCTGATGGACAGAATGTAAGGATTTCTCTCAGGCCTGGCTTGTTACAAAAGAAAGAAAGGCCTTAAACCTTCTGTGTGCAAATGATGCTAACAAATATGCTTGCTGTCTGAGTTTTGTTGATGACTCCGAGCCACCAAGATCGCTGATGCACAAAGGCCTCTCCTTCAGCACGCAAGGAGTGCCTTTCGCCTTAACAGCACAGGGTCTCTCTCCACAGCTACTCAGCTCCTCAAGCTGGCTCACAAATACAGGCCTGAGACTAAGCAAGAGAAGAAGCAGCGGCTCCTGGCACGAGCAGAGCAGAAAGCTGCGGGCAAAGGAGACGTCCCTACCAAACGGCCTCCAGTACTGCGAGCAGGTACAGCGTATTTTATTTATTTATATTTATCTCCCAGTCTGTACCTGTAGGTCTCAGGGCAGGTTACAAGTTTTAAAACAATAAAATCCAAAAAAAACACTTAAGAATCCTATGTATTTAAAAACGTATACTAAATATTAAAATACTAATATCTACAGTGGGGGGGGGGGGGGGAGAAGGATCACATTAGCCAAAGGCCAGGACAAAGAAGTGTGTCTTCACCGCCTTCCTGAATGTATATAGAGAAGGGCCGTGATGCACCTCGAGGGGGAGACTATTCCATAACCTGGGGGCCATTACTGAAAAGGCCCTTTCCCAGGTGCCCACCCGTTTCGCTACTGAGGGTGGTGGGACAACCAGGAGGGCCTTGCCGCTAGATCTCAGGGCACGGGCAGGTCCATATGGGAGTTGTGCTTTGCCTTTCTCACCACCTCTTCCTGTGAGGAGGGTTGGGGACCAGACCGCAAACTGTAGCCATGATGCATGACTTTCTTCACCTGAATCTCAGACTGAAGAACAAACCGACGAGCTTTTTAACTCTGAGCTGCAGTTGGCTGGTCTTTCCCTGGCATACTGTTGGGGTAACCAGAGAAAGCCAGCGGGTTACCCCCACGTCCTGTCAACAGGGGCTTTCCTCCAGGTTGTAGGGAAAGGCATAGTGCAGCATCACAGCTTAGAATTCACTGGCATCTTCTCCAGGTGTCAACACGGTGACGACTCTTGTGGAGAACAAGAAGGCCCAGCTGGTGGTCATCGCTCATGACGTTGATCCCATCGAGGTAAGCGCACACAAAAATCGCAGGCGCTTGTGGCGATTTCCTGCCTTATACCATAAGGTTTCGTTAGTTGCAATAAACGGTAATTAAAATTGAGTTTGTGGGGCAACCAGTGGCTTTTCTTTCGGCTTTACTTGCGTTTCTCCCCTGCCTTGAAGCTGTGAACTGCATAGAGCCTCTGTGAGGTCTGCAGTATGTAAGTTCAATAAGCAAAGCTGAAGGCTGAAAAAGGAATGCGTGTACCATGCGTCTAAGGGCTTAGGTAGAGATGCTTCAGAGGTAGGATCATTCCGTAGCTTAGGGGCTGCCACAAAGAAGGCCATTTTCTGTGCCTCTGCACCTCTGCCGATAATGTTAAGACTATTAAGCACGCACACACTGGTTACAGATCAGGGCATGGCTCTTGCAATGATGTTTGAATTTCTTCACCTGAAGCTATCCGTGAAGAGTAAAACAAACGAGCTTTTTAACCCTGAGCAATTGCCAAAGCCCAGGGAAATGGGAAGTGTCCTGCCTCCAGGTCTTGTCAAGTCTCGTCCTTGATCTTTGGGCAAGGCACGGCAATCCTGATGGTAGTTAGAACCAGTTAGAGATGCAGGATACCAAGCCTGGAGAAACCTCCTAACGCAGGTGTTTCTTCTGACTTGGCTTTCAGCTGGTGGTTTTCCTCCCTGCCTTGTGCCGAAAAATGGGAGTCCCGTATTGCATCATCAAAAGCAAAGCCAGGCTGGGTCGCCTTGTCCACCGAAAGACCTGCACGTGTGTTGCCTTCACCCAAGTTAATCCGTAAGTAGCCCTGCAGGGACTGGGACTGGATAAGGCCCAGGATTCTTCTGCCAAAGCCTGAAAAGGTTGAGAGTATATTGGTGTGGCCAGAGCAGAGTCAAAAGTGTTGACGTCCGCTCGGACTTCGAGAGTTAACTGATTTTTCTTTCTGCATCTACTCCTGCATGTTGTATTGAGCCAGTTTGGTCTCATGATTAGAGCGTCAGAATCTTATCTGGAGGTTTCCCAGTTTGATTCCATACTCCTCCATGAAGCCAACTCGCAGCCCCACCTACCTCACAGGGTTTCCAGTGCGGAGAAGAACAGAAGGTCTGTCAGCCGCTTTGAGTCCCTTTAAGGGTGTGAAAAGCAGGATATAAAGACCAACTCTTCTGCTTTGAGAGCTCAGTGTGAGCATCCTCCTCCTCTCTCCTTGATCACCCCAACAGCCCTTTGGGTAGGTTAGGTGTGGAGGCTGTGACTGACTAAAGGCCAGTCAGGAACTTGTATGGCTGAGTGGTTGGCAGTATGATCCTGGGCATCTTAAATCCTAATCCAAGATTCTAGTCCTTACTCTTTTGGAATATAAAGCTTAAACTACTGGCACTACAGCTACGTACTAGTGACTCCCCATATCAAGCTGTGAGGTTCCTAGAACTGGCCCTAGGAGCATAAGGGGAGCTCTGCTGGATCAGGCAGCAGCTAGTATAGTCTGATTTGCAGTGGCTTCTGGGCATCTCAAGCAGAAGACAAAGGCAAGACCTTCATGTGTCCTCAAGTCCCTGCAAATGGCCTCCAGAGGCCTCCTGTCCCTCTCTCCGCCCTGAAGGTGGCACCTAGGCATCCATCCATTCTCATTGCCCCTGACCTGCTGGTTCTAGTATGGGATAGAGAGAAGACCTGGCCGCTGTCTTTTGCAGGGAGGACAAAGGAGCCCTGGCTAAGCTGGTGGAGGCTGTGAAGACCAATTACAATGAGAGATACGATGAGGTAAGAGCAGTCAAGACTCGCCAATGCATTGGGTGCCGTCAGTAGATTGAGAGTGATAGAGCGGGGGGGGGGGGGGGGGGAACTCTGCCCAGAAAGGCCTGGGTGAGGAGGTGTATGTTAACCAGGTGCTTAAAACCATACGAAGTGAGACCGTTCCACAGGGAAAAGTCCTTGTGTTTGCTCACGTAAGACAACTTTCCGTTCCCCGACGGATGGAGCAGACTCACTGTGGGACGTGCCAAAGCTTCCCTCATGGGTGGGCTATAAGCAAAATATAGGTAGGATTACATACCATTCTTGGCACTACGTGCTAAACGCTCTCCTACCAAAAGCCACCTCCGAGGACTTGTAAAATGTTCATTCTATAATGCTTTTTAAATGTCGACAGAGAAGCCCACGCTGCCGCCTTACAAATCTCTTGGTGGCAAAAGCAGCTGATGTGGCCACACTCTTGGTGGAACGCGCTCAGATTCCTTGCGGAGGAGTTACATTCTTTATCCTGTAGGCCATGGAAATAGCAGCCCTAATCCAAGCGGCTAAGACCCTGGCAGAGGCCTTTGTATCACACCTGTGATAAGGAGGCCTTCACAGGCGAGCCTAATATTAACCGTACGATGCTCTGCTGACAGTGATGTCTACACAGAACAATCTGGGTCCATTTGAGAAGTTGGGTCACAGCGACCTTGGAGCATTCTAAGTCTTGTGGCCACGTGGAACTGTTCCTTGTCCCTTTGTTCCGGAGTGGGGTTTCTAAGGAATGCCCACGGTGAGCAGTCACACATAACGGTTACCGTCTAGCACCCAGCCAGTGAGGAGGACATGAATGGTTGATACGGGAGTGTTTTTCCATTGTTGGGACAATTGCCAGTGCCGATGCAACATTCAGAATGGCCTGTATTGGATTGAGACCCATGGGCTTGCCGGCCCTGGTAGGGCAGCAGCGTCTCGCCGTCTCCACGATAACTGTAGAGAAAAGCCGGCCATTGTGGGCAAGGCTGGTGGCCAAACTCACGAATTTCTGGAATTAATCAACCGATGTACATAACGCTGCCAAAGTAACACCAACTAAAAATTGTTTTTCCTTTTTCAGATCCGCCGCCACTGGGGTGGCAACGTCTTGGGCCCGAAATCAGTAGCTCGCATTGCCAAGCTTGAGAAGGCAAAGGCGAAAGAACTGGCCACAAAGCTTGGATAGATGTATCGGATTTGCTACATATTTGTGTACATAAAAAGACTAGACCGAATTTAGGTGTGTTTGCTTCCGTTATTTCTTGTCTTTTCCTTTATAGTGAAGACTGAACCAGATTGCAACAGGCAGAGAGAGCGAGAGCAAAGCAGCATTAGATAAGACAAGCTGTAGTTACTTGAGGCCTATTGGCACGAGGGCCTCTAGAGCTCCACACCTGGCCCATCCATTCACAGGTTCCCTGCTGGACAGCTCCGGGACCCGGCGCCTTTTGGGGGAAGGGACAAGATGCATGCGTTGTGTGCCTGTGCACACCACGGCCTGTGATCAGGGAGCAGCACACGCCTGTGCACAATGCCTGGTTCAACGGCGCTCATCCGGCTGTAGTGCGAAAAGGCCTCTGGCTCTGCAATATTAATGCTGAGGTTGTGTAGATATTCAAAGCTCAGACACTTACCCGCTTTTGATAAGACCAAGGGGTTTCCATTACAGAAGGAGCAGAAACGTAGCAAAGGTTCACTTTATTAATCACAAACCCAGCATTTTCAAGTACGTGATTTCATGCTGTTGCACATTTTTCCCGGCAGCCTTATTCTTGATTCTGAAAACCTTCAGCCTCATTTTAGGTCTTCCCCATTTCCTGCCGGTAAAAAAAAGGGAAAGAGCACCTTCCCAAGGAGCCCAGCGACCCATCTTCTGAAAGCCCAACAATCTTCCCCTAGAAACCTCTTGCTCTCGGGCAGCAGAGAAAGCAGAAGGCTGAATTAGGCTTTGATCGGAGACTTTCCAATAGGCTCCTTTTGGAGCGGAGCCGGCCAGTCAGTTCAGCTATCTGAAGCCAACTTCACTTTGCTGAGGAGCTGTGAGGTTTAGAGGCGCACCTTCCGAACAAATTTGTTATACCACATGTAGGAAGTAGCCGCACACAAGCCGTACCTGCACAGAGAAACAAGATCGGTGTTCGTGAGGGGACCCAGAGCAGGTAGAAGCCAGAGAACTGGATGGTCCCGTGTCTGGAAATCACCAGTGTTTCATTACTGAGCAACAATATTTCCTTAATGTTGCAATACATCACGCAGGGGGGAAAATATCTTCTGCAAATACTGCATTCCTCTCCAGGCTTTTTACAGGCAATTTCTAGCTTCTAGACCCTAAACCCTTTGAAGGTGGTAAGCTGTTGCTACCTGGAAAGAAATGGCTGCCACTCACCAGGTAATGATATACTGCATGTGTTCGTTTCGTAAGGTTACTCTTGTCTGCCCTCCAATCGGCCCTCCGGCAACCGTGCTCCCTAGGTAGAGGGGAAGGAATGCAGAATTTTTAAAATATCTCTGACCTCGGTGCCTTGTCCTCCCCCTGTTCAAATCTGTCCAAGAGTAACCTCTGCAAACCAGCAGTCTTACTGTAGTCTGCATCAATGAAAATGGGTTCAGCCCCCGTGACTCTCGCCATGGCGTCCAGATCTCGGTAATGCCAGTGGTTCTTTTCAATATTATTCTCTGGCACAAAGGGCTTGCGGGTTTCCGTCAGCCGCACCACGCCAACAAGTTCTATTTCCTCTGTGATCTGGAAGAAACGGGAAGCAACGTTTTCTGCCGTTCTAAAATGTAACAAAAGTTTGCAGAACTAATTCGACCCTTTAAAACACACAGGTGCTCAGCAATGAAGCCCTTCTGAAATCGTGGAAAAGACAGCAAGCAGTCATCAACTTTGTTTAGCACGTGGGAATAGGATGGGCAAAATATGGTACTGGATACAGGTCCCTGAAAATGCCCCATATCTACTAAAATGACTGCTCCAGGGGTAGTAGTAGAAGAGTTGGCTTTCTACCCTGCTTTCTCACCCATTTAAGGGGACTCAAAGCGACTGACAAAGCTTCTGTTCTCCCCATAACAGACACCTTGTGAGGTAGGTGGGGCTGTGAGAGCTCAGAAGAGAGCTGTGACTAGCCCAGGGTCACCCAGCTGGCTACGTGGGGGAGGGCGGAATTGAACCCAGTATTCCCAGATAAGAGTCCGGCTCCCTAACCACTAGACCAAACTGGCTTACAGTAGGTTAGGGCAATAAGCCCATTCTTCTAAACCAAAAGCAAACTTGAGACCTAGAAAGTTGAAGAGGGGACTATATGCATATGGTAGGATTTCTTGGTAAGAAGAAATTCTAAGTAGTGGTGAACATGAATGAAAATCACGTTTGATTCACCACTTGGTTCAATTCATCACAGAACCCTTCAATCAAAGGGTTTTCCCCCACTTGACTCTGAACTTGTTGGAAAAGACAAAAAAAAAATCCATTCCAGAAAGACAATGAGCGCAGGCAGCTTGATCAATTTGTTCCTATTTGCAAGTGGGAGGCTGGTTCAGCCTGATTGGATTTCTGGATATGTGAACCATGGTGTGCAAAGGAGAATTTTCAAATGCATACTGAGCTTTGCCCTTCTGTCCTCCTCACACTACAAAATGACTGAATCCACCTTTGGCCCAAGCCTCGTACCTGTCCTTTCAACCTAGTCTCTGGCTTCAGCTTCTTCCGGGAAACAAATCCTCGGTTGACCAGGATGGTGATCCTGAAAGGGAAACCATGGTATGAAGTAGTATAAGGGTGACAGTGGTCCAATACAGTCAGAAATGCGGAACACACATCTCAGAAGCAAACATGCAATGATATTTATTCCTATAGATACACACTGCAGCATCTATCCCTAGAGGCAATTCAAGAGGGCTCCATAAATGATGGCTTGCTTGGGTGCTAGAGAAACAGCCAAGGTAACTTACGCACCCAAGGTCCGTGCAGTAAAATGGCGTGATGACATTTGCTCCAGTCTCTGGATTGGACATCAGCTGACCAGCATCCTTTGCTTCCTTCTCTGGATTTACCAAGGAGCGTGGCAGTATGTACAACTCCTTGGTGTGGTCAAAGTAGCCTCGGACCTTCACTGGCCGGTACTCCAGCTCCTTCAACTCCAGGAAGCTACATGAGAACAGGATGTAGGAAGGGCAGAATGAAAGGTAAGAAGAATAAGACTTGGCTTTTCTACCCCGCTTTTCTCACCCATTTAAGGGGACTCAAAGTGGCTGACAAAGCTTCTGTTCTTCTCCCACAACAGAACACCCTGTGAGGTAGGTGGGGCTGTGAGAGCTCAGAAGAGAGCCATGACTAGCCTAAGGTCACCCTGCTTGGCTTCATGGGGAAGGGCGGAATTGAACCCAGTATTCCCAGATAAGATTCCGGCTCCCTAACCACTAGACCAAAGGCAGAATAAAAGACAGAAGCTCAGACTAAAGGGAGCAAAACATGTTCTTCTTTTACTAAAAGATCATAAAGTGAGTCAGCCCCAGGGCAAATTCCCTCCTATTCATCCGCTGTTCCATCAATGATGACAAAAACTGGGACCCCATTAAGCCTGTTCCAAAATACAGGCTACTCTTCACCCTATGTCTTTGATGCCAACTTATTCTATTCTCTAGGAGATCTGCTCTCTTTTATAACAGCCTCTAAAGAGAACAGAATTCACTGTGACAGCTAGCTATAGTATCATCAATGCCCTTTCGAAGAGCAGTGTTTAAATAGATGCCCCCATGCATGACTTTGTCCCTGAGGAATCTTCACTTCAGCTTCCTCTGAGTGGGGGGATTTCATATTAAATATATTTTAGATCATTCTATATATTTTCTCTTTGATTGTTGTGACCTCCCCTGGAACTTGCAAGGAAAGGGTGGGATATAAATTCTTAAATAAATAAATACAAGGGAGCATGTGTGTAATTATTTTTCTGCTCCACCCCAAAAGGCCAGGACTTCACATACACCTCGTAGATGAAGCGCCCTCTCTGTTCAAGAACAGAGCCAGCCTCATAAAAAGAGTATTAAACGTATGGCGGTCATTTCATTAAATCCTGCCTCTTCACTCTGGAGTTTGAAAGGGCAACTTCCTTCTCATTTCATCCTCACAATATGCTGTGTGGTGGGCTTAGGGTAAGAACTCCTGATGAACCCTTCAAGGCCTCCAGGGAATTAAGACACATCTCCTAGTTGCATGCCATGTTTTTATGGCCACCAATTAAGGTATTTATTACTTACCTAGTTGGCAGTGGTACTGGGTCGGCAAAAATCCTCGATTCCAAGTCAGCAATCAGTTTCAGTTTCCACTTCCGCCGTTGAATCTGCCAGCACAAATGAACAAAAAAACCCACGCCCAAGTTAAAAAGGGCAACAGCAAAGTTTTACAAACAACATCCCAATTATCCTTCCAAAAATGAAAAGGTGTGCTAACATTATCTTCACTCCTCAGTTAGAAACAAGGCCCAGCAAATGCGGTATATTATTTCATTAATTTAGCCACTGGCCACTACACAACATAAAAAAAAAATAAAAAGTTAAAAGTAACAGCATCTAAAAGTCAAGTTCATAAACAGACTAAAATACAAAGCAGCGCCGAGAAAGACGACTTCTTTAGCAACTCTCTTCCACAAAGGTAGCACAGAGGCTTTGAGATACTAGAGGGAGCAGAATGACCCATCAGCCAAAAGGTCCTACTTAAATAGCCCATCTCTAGTGCCTCAGCTGCAATTACCTGCCAAGTACCAAGGCAAAATGCGGCTAGAGGGATTAGGAGAAGGCCCCACTTGAGCAGTTCATCTTCCTCAGACTTGGCAGCGGCTGTAGAAATTCTGGATGTGCAAAGCTGGGGAAAAACTGAAAAGAACAAAAAGAGATACAAAAATGTTGCAGACCTAGTTGCCTTTATCACTCTGAGCCCTGCAATCAATAGACAAAAAATGATGCAGACATATTTTTGGTGTTGGGTACTACTGGTATCTCGACACTTCAGCGAAGTTTTCTAGCAGACAGAAACTTGGTTTGCCTTTTTCTCCTTCCGAGAAGATACAAAAGATGAAACCTGCAACTCTCAACATTCAGGCAGCTGGCCTATCATTTTGAAGAAAATGTTGCACTTACCCAGCTAATCGTTTTGAAATAAAAAGAAACAATCATTTCTCAATGTAGCTTATTCTGAGATGCTAATAAAATTTTCTTTTAAAATCTTATTTCACCTTTGCCTTGTTGTGAGAGGCCAGGAGGGGCTTTAAAGCAGCTGCATCCAAAGAATCTCCTCTTTCCTCTATAGTATGGCAGCTAAAAGTAAAGAAAATAATCTCAATTGTGGTAATATCTGTAATTATGCAAATATCACAACTGCAGAGTACTGTGGACTTTTTTTTGTTTTAAAAGTATTTTATTTTCACAAATAAGTACTGTTACTTTAAGTTACACAATAAAGTTAGCTGTAAATGACCATCTCAGAGGAAAAATAAATGCAACGGAAGGAGAAAACAACAAAGAAACTTATCTCTCAACATGAACTCCACTATTATCTAAGTTGGGCAAGCTACAGGAATATATTCTCCATCAAAGACCATCCTGAACATATGGAAAGGAACTATACGGATTAATATACATAGCCTAAATCTGATAATAAAAGGAATATTTGGATCAAGAAGAAAAGAACAAAACATTATCTAGAACCTAAAAGGAGCCCTGCTGGATCAAGCCACAGCCCATCCAGTCCAGCATCCTGTCCCACACAGTGCTTATGGGCAACTCAAGCAGAAGACAAGGAAAAACACTTCATCTGATCTTGAGTCCCTGCAAATGGCCTTTAGAGGCATCCTGCCTGTCTCCCCAGCCTGGAGGTAGTAGCCATGGATACTCTCCATGATCTAAGAGGAGCCCTGCTGGATCAGGTCACAGCCCATCTAGTCCAGCATCCTGTCTCATACCACTTGCCCATAGGCATCTCAAGCAGAGACAAGGGCAAACCTTCTCCTGCTCTCAAATCCCATCAAATGGCCTTAGAGGCCTCCTGCTTGTCCCCACAGCCTGAAAGTTGTACTTAGGCATTCATTCTAGTAGCCATTGATACACCTATCATCTATGATTTGTCTAACTCTTTGGTAAAGCCATCCAGGCTGGTAACTGTTACTACCTCTTCTGGCAGCAAATTCCATAAACCGATGACCCTCCGGGTGAATAAATCCCTCCCCTTGTCTGATCCGACTATCCTTCCCATCAGCTTCATAGATGCCCCCTGGTTTTAGTGTTGTGTGATGGAGAAAAGAAATTTTCTCTGTCCACCTTTTCTATACCATGCATAATTTTATATACTTCAATCAGGTCCCCTCTTAAACGCCACCTTTCCAGGCCTCCATTCTAGTAGCCATTGATACATCCATAAATTTCTCTATCCCTTTCTTAAAGGTCACATAGGCTGGTTGCTGTTAAATGATCTTTTTATACTACCCATTTAAAAATCAATATGTGAATATGTCCTTTTTTCATTTCCCCCTCCCTCTTTATTCAGTGTTATTATTCAGACGTACTTAATACACTTCTTTAAACAACGAAATATAAATATTTACAGTTGCTCAAGACTGCGAGACACTAAAAAAATTACCTAGATAAAGTTGAGACATGCATAAAGAAACAACAGCCTCACTGTACTGTGGGCTTAGCTGCCCTTCGCGTTACAAAGTCGACCTGTTGGATTCCAGCCATTGGGCTTAGCTGCCTTTGCATTATAAACTCCACCTGTTGGATTCCAGCCCACCAGCACCTTAGAAAAGGGGCTCTACTGGTTCCTGGGCTGTGGTGGAGAGGCCTACGAGGGAACCCAAGGACGCCGGCTGGGGGGACCCCGGTTCCTACCTGCACCGTCGCCCTGACAACGCGCAGCCCCCCAAATCCCAGATATCTCAAACGGGCGGCGGCCATTTTCCCCAAGTCTCAAGTTCCTAGTTCCTGCTTCCGGCCAACGTCACTTCCGCTACGGCGCGTGAAGGGCTCCCTGCCCGCTCGTGCAGAAGAAACCAGCGTGGGCCGCGTCTGTGTTTACGCCTTGCAATCTGATTGGCTGCCTTTCTGCTGACGCTTGGCCTCCCTGGCCACGCCCCCCGCCGCGGATGCCCGGGCCTCCCTGCACGGGCAGAGCAGCCATGTGCGAGCCGGAGCATCACCAGCAGGATGCAGGAGCAGCCGAGGAGGGCGCCGCAGCAGAGAAGGCCCTGCTGGAGCGGTTTCTGGAGCAGCACCCCAGCTTGCGGCTGATCCCACCGGGGAAGAAGGTGGGTCGCTTGGACTGAGGGGAGATGCTGTTGCAGGCGTCCTGCTCTTAATGCTGCCCTCCCACGGGGGTGGAGGGAGAAGAGGGGCGTGTAGGCATTTTATTTATTTTTATTGATTTTTGCCATGCTTTCATACCTTCTGGCGTTCTGTGGACACACGTGGACCTTCTTGGTCCCGTTGATGTCAGTGGCTCAAAGAATCATAGAACTGGAAGGGACCTCCAGGGTCATCTAGTCAATTAACCTGCTCAATGCAGGATTCGCTAAACCATCCCAGACAGATGTAGGTCCTTGAAGACCCCCAGTGAAGGAGAACCCGTGACCTCCCGTGGCAACCTATTCCGTGGACTGATCGCCCTCACTGTCAGGAAGGTTTTCCTAATATCTAATCTGTATTGACTCCCTTGAAGTTTCACCCCATTGTTTCTAATCCTCCCATCCTGTCCAGGTGAGAATAGGGATGACCCCTCTGCACTGTGACAGCCCTTCAGATACTTGAAGACCATGATCATGTCTCCTCTCAGTCTTCTCTTCTGCAGGCTGAACATTCCTAGATCCTTCAACCTTTCCTCGTAGGACATGGTTTCCAGACCACTCGCCATTTTGGTAGCCCTCCTATTGACTTGATCTAGTATGTCAATGTCTTTTTAAATTGGGGTGCCCAGAACAGGCACAGGACTCCAAATGAGGTCTGACCAAGGAAGAGTCGAGAGGAATAATTACTTCTTGTGATCCAGACTCTATACTCCTCTTGATCCTCCTCCTAGGATCACGTTCGCCTTTTTTGCTGCTGCATCACATTGTTGATTCATATTTATCCAGACACCCAGATCCTTTCACGTGTGCTACTACTCAGCCAGATTCCTCCCATTCTGTATTTGTTTTTATTATTATTCCTACCGAGATGTGGGGCTTTCCATTTGTCCCTATTAAATATCATCCTGTTAGTTTCAGCCCACTGTTCAAGCATATCCAGCAACCCCTCCTAGCTTTGTGTCATCTGCAGATTTGATAAACATCTCCAATTGCTCAGAGGTCCAAGATCTGTTTTAAATTAAGTTTCTTTCTCTTAAACTGACATGCACTTTGGTCCAGTAGATGAACACTCCCAGAATCCTCCAGGCTCCTGGTCTATGGAACCACCAAAGGCAGGAGGGCTTCAGCTCAGTGGTAGAGCAAACTGCCTGGAAAGCAGAGGGTTGCTGATTTGACCCCAATGTTTTCCCTGGAACTGGGCAGTGGCAAAGCCCTTCTGTATTGCTGCCAAGAAAACTGCATAGAGGGGCTTGTGAAGTAGCTCAGTGGGTGTAGAGCAGTTTGCCTGGGAAACAAAGGGTTACCAGTTCAATCCCAGCCTCTCTCCGGCAGCAGGCAACTAACAGAGGGCGGAATGGACTTTTAACAGCCAAAGTTCCTGTGTGTTTCTTGTCACCATTACATGATGCAGCATTTCCATTCCTCTTGCAAAAACTTTGCATCTTTCCCACAAGATAGTGGTTTTTCTTAATGGATACACAGCCACCTCCCTAACCTTGAGAGCCAACGCTTCCAGGCGCGGTGATCTGCTGAGTTCCCGCTGTGAGTCGCCGTAGGTGCCCTTCATGCCCTAAATTTTGTGTGATGCTCAGCCCAGGGAAGGAAGAGAGAGTTCCATCATGGCAGGACCTGCGCTGGAGCTCCCATCACCACTCTCCTGCTGCAAACGTGCCTCCTGATCTCTAGGCATCTCTTGCTGTGAAGGTTGGATACAAAGCTACCTCTGCCATGCATTGCTGCTTTACATCCATCAACCTAATACCCACCATAGCTGTGGCTCAAGAACGGATGAGGTTGCACACCTGCCCATGCACTACAAATTAGTGGAGAGGCCCTCTTAGCAGTGCCATCACCTTCCGATGGTAAAGGGGCGGAGACCCTTGAGAGGGTCTTCTCTGTGTTGGCCCCAAACTCTGAAATGACCTCCGTTCTGAAGGGTGTCACCTTCCCTGTTATACATTTAGGAGGCTGATGAAGATGCATCTCTTTGCATAACATGCTGTTTGGTTTTTACTTTTATGTATTCTAATTGTTGTAACTAGAGACGTGCACTAAGTTTTCTGGCATTCGGTTCGAAACAAATTGAATGTTCAAAAATCTGTATTCATATGAATAGATCCGCATTTGAATGTGGTAAAAAATTATATTTGATACAAATCTATTTGTACAAACATTCTATATGTATCTGATACAAACAGATACGTATTCGATACAAAGAGATATGTATCTAATACAAATAGATACGTATCTGATACATTTAGCCATCTTAACAAATGGTCGACCTATTTGAACAAATGTCCGGAAGCATTTGTATTCATTTGAACTTTAACATACGAATATCGTAACGTTCTGTTTGAGTTGTAATGTCTGAATTTGGTCAAATTTCGAACGTCACAAAAATCTGTGCCTATGCTGAGTTGCAACCTGCCCAGAGTCCTCAAGGCAGAGGACAACATATAAATGTAAATCGTTATCCAGCGGTTTCTCTGACCCACTTTACGGCTTCCACTTAGTGACGCTTGCTTCATTCCTCTCCCAGGTTCGTTGCACTATCACGGGACATGAGATGCCCTGCCGGCTGACGGAGCTTCAGGCCTACACCAGTGGCAAGAAATATCTGAGGCTGAGCAAGGCTCCCGGGGTGTTGGACTACAGTGAATATGAGCCACACATTGTCGCGAGCACCAAGAACCCGTATGTGTTTGTGGCGCTATGATCCTGTATAAATTAGTTGGCAATCGTTTGGGTAAACCGTTGAGAACATTTTGCGTACCTGTAGTTAAATGTCTTCTTGTTTTTGGTTCGAATCTTGGGGTGTTTTTCCACTGAGCTCCTTTGATCCAGATCTAAGAAGATATGGACCTAAGGAATGGGTACTTCCCTTAATCGGATTAAGGGAAGTACCCAATGTGTTTCCATGGGTGGTCAAGCACCCAACAGCAGTGGGTGGTAGCCTGTCTGTTGTGGAAACACCGGAGCACCCATTTGCAAATCCGGATCTACTCACAAGGGGTCTGCCTGCCGCCCCAGGTGTTTTGGGGGACAGGGGGTGCAATCTCCGAAGTTACCTTCATAGATTAGCAAAGGCTCCGAAGAGAAATGCTTGCAAGATCAGGCTCCGAAGTCCCTCTGAAGTTGCCTTCGGAGATTAGTGCAGGCTCCGCAGAAAAACCCCTTGCAAGAGCAATGCAGCTGTTAAAAGCCCTGGAGGATCTTCGAAGTTAGCAGCAGATCACAACCCCCCCCAATTGGTGCATCTCCCCATGAGCCTCCACTAGACCCCATTGCTGAATTTTAGTGGAAACAGGCTCCCTACAATCTGGATTTGAAGGCCGAAAACCCCATTGTAGGCCCCTTTAATGGGGTCTACACAAAATCCAGATTATAGGTCCTGAAGGACCCATATGATCCAGATTTCCCTAGCTGTGGTGGAAACAGATGTGTCCCTAATGGAGTCTGTAGTGGAAATGGGGTCATCCGGCTCTCAGCCAAATGGGTCCTTAATGGGTACTTCAATGGGTACTTAGTGCTAGTGGGAAAACATCCTTGGAAGCATAGAGATGGAAGGGACCTCTGAGGTCCAGCCCCCTGCTCAATGCAGGATTCCCTAAACCATCCCAGACAGATGTACGTCCAGCCTCTGCTTGGAGACCTCCAGTGAAGGAGAACCCACCACCTCCAGTGGAAACATATTCCATTGACTGATTGCCCTCACTGTCAGGAAGTTTTTCCTAATATTTAATCTGTATTGACTCCCTGAAGTTTCATCCCATTTTTCTAGTCCCCCCCCCCAGGGATGTGCACGTATATTTGAACACTCAAAAATCCGGTTCGGATTTGAATCAGATTTTCAAAAATCCGAATTTCTGAATGCTGATCGAATGCAGAGTTTTGAAAATTCAATACAGATATTTGAATGATTCACAACTGAATTCGATGTCGCATCCCAATATTGGGTCTGTTTGTGCATATAATACAGGATGCAAACAGGATGCAAACACACACAAAAAGGGATGTGATTTGAAAATCAGATATGAATGTCCCAACATTCGTATCATTCGATTCAAAATCGGATTTTCCAAAGTACAGATCTGGATAATCCAGATTCGAATCAGATTTTCAGAAATACGGATTTTTGAATTTCAATTCAAATTGAATATTTGAATATTCTATTTGAATTGAGATGCAAAGAATCCATTTGGGCATATCCTTAGTCCTCCCATCTTGTGCAAGGTAGAATAGGGAAGATCCCTCTGCACTGTGACGGCCCTTCAGAGACTTTTAAGACCACGATCATGTCTCCTCTCAGTCTTCTCTTCTGTAGGGTAAAACATTCCTAGATCCTTCAACCTTTCCTTTTAGGACATGGTTGTTCAAACTGGCCCTATATCCCATTTCTGTTGACAGCCCCTTCTCCCAGGTTTGTTAGTCCAGCACGTTTTCTGAGCGTAAGCGCATATTTTTGGGTGAATCTGAGTCTTCCTCCATCTCTTCCCTTTAGCCACCAGCTCTTCTGCAAACTCACCCTCCGTCATATCAACAAAATCCCAGAGCACGTTCTTCGCCACGTCCGAGGGCGGCGTTATCAGAAGGCGCTGAGCAAATGTAAGTCCACAGCCAAACAGGCACTGCCAGCATCAAGTGCTCTCTGCGACTTCTCTTTGGGTCAGAGAATGAAGCCAAGTTGTTTCCCTGTCGCCATCATGCTCTTCCTAGGAAACCGAGGACCGGTGGGAGTTCCCGTCATGCTCTGCAGTCCTGGGAAAGTCCTGCTTTGGCTGTAGTGTAGTTTGCACCTGTGTTCTCTTTTCTACCTTGCAACGTCCTTCATTGTTCTCCTTTTCAGTGGGTTTGGGTCCATGGCACATTCACCAATTCAGCTGTTATTTATGGGGGGTTTTCCACTAGCACTGAGTGCCCATTAATAAGTACCCATTAGGGACCCATTAGACTCGGAGCAGGAAGACCCCGTTTCCACTGCAGACCCCATTAGAACCTGATTTGTTCACACCTGTACTAGGGAAATCTGGGTCCTTCAGGACCTCTAATCCGGATTTCCTGTGGACCCCATTAAAGGGTCTACAATCCCATCTTCACACATCAAATCTGGATTAGATGCGCCATTACCAACCCAAATCTGGTGCGATGGACATCTCCCACTTTGGTACAGATGGATGCTACACATGGGTGCTCCAGTGTTCCCACTGGGAGCATGGCTAGCACCCACTGCTATTGGGTGCCACACTGCCTGTGGAGATGTATCAGGTACTTCCTTAATCTGGATTTTCTAAATGCAGATTAGTTGAAGGCCCCATTTCTTAGATCCGGATCATCTTAGATCCAGATTAAGGGAGGTAAATGAAAAATAGCCCTATAATTCACCCAATCTATACAGGTGCCCGGGAACGAAAGCTCTCTGGTGAACGCAGATTAAAATAAAAAAGGTGCCTAATAATAGGCCCACCAGATGAAACCGGTTTAGATAAAGTGAATTAAAAACTGCTCCCTCCCCAGATGAAGAGTGCCAGAAGAATGGGGTGGAGTACGTACCCGCTTGCCTCAAGCAGAAGCGGCGGCGGCAGCAGCACGAGGACTCAAATGGCAGCAGGCCGCAGCGCCAGAAAGGGGGATTCTGGGAGCCCCCACCCAGTGATGAGGGCGGAAGTGAAACCGATGACTCCATGAGTGACTTGTACCCGCGTAAGTAAGTCCAGAGGGATCTTAGTGGTTGGGGAGCTGGACTCTTATCTGGGAATACCGGGTTTGATTCCACACTCCTCCATGAAGCCAGCTGGGTGACCTTGGGCTGGCCACAGCTCTCTTCAGTCCCCAGCCTCTCTTGGATGTAAGCAATGGCAAACCACTTCTGTGCCACTGCCAAGAAAACTGCATAAAAGTCTCCATGTAGTCTGACGGGCTGCAGCTCAGGTATAAACAGCCTGGAAAGTAGAGGGTTGCTGGTTTGATCTGCAGCCTCCCCCCACAAGTAGGCAATGGCGCCCAACTTCGGTACCACCGCCAAAAAACTGCGTGGAGGTGCCCATGCTGCCAACCAGGAGTTGACCACAGCCTGGTGGTATCCAGCAAGTATTGCTTATTTGGGGTGGCTAAACGCTGGCTTCTCCCATCTGGGTTCAACTGCGAAGTCATTTAAATGTTGGGTTCTTCTTGGGGTGCGGGTTAGCGGAACTTTTCCCCGAGAAGAGCCCAGCGCTGAAGGAAAGCCATGATGATATCATGACGGATAGCGACGAGGCGGCGGTGAAGCCTGCGTTGGAAAACAGCTTGAGCGACGAGGGCCAGGAAGCAATGGACACGGGTGCCCAAACCAGCTCCAAGAGGAGAAAGGTGAGATTCTGTCCGTGTTGGAATAATCCTGCGCATTCCCTACAATATCCCCCAGTCTGCACCAATGGCACATGCCAACTAGGAGGGTGTCTGGATTACGAGTCAGACTGAATACGCACGTCGGATCACTCCAGGGTTTCCATGACAACAGAAGGGGGTCGTTCCTGTCGGATGGTTTAGCAGATTCCTGCTCAGAGCAGGTGGGTTGGGCTGGATGACCTCTTTGGTGCATTCTAAACCTTGTTTTTCTTTTCCACCTGGAGGCTTCGGCACAGAGAAAAATTAATGCAGCCTTCCTCTGTTCAATGGTTCGATGACCACAATTTTGTGTATTTGCAACCGACGGTGTATGGCCCTTCCTCATAACCATGTGTGCGAGTTTCGGGTTTTTTCCCCCCTACTTACCTCCCTTAATCTGGATCTAAAAAATGGGTCTTTCAACTAAACCATATTTAGAAGATCCAGATTTAAGGAAGTACCTGGTGTGTCTTCACAGGCAATGTAGCACCCAACAACAACAACGAGTGATAGGCATGCTCACAGTGGGGACGCTGGAGCACCCATCTGTACCAAAGTGGGAGATGTCCATCATACCACAGGGTTTTTTTTGGGGAGGGGACTCTGGAGCCGCTCTGGAGATCCTTCAGAGATTGTGGCAAGCCGCTCTGGAGATTCCCAGAGCCTGGCCAAAGTTCCGTAGAACAGCTCTGTAAAGAGAGCCAAAGTGCTGGAGTTAAGTTACGGAGCCCAGCCCTGTCGTGAGTCCCTTTGCGTGGGGAGGGGAGGGAGGGGGGTTGAACAGCCATCTCTTTTCTTTGGAGTTCTCTGGCCGACAGCTTTAAAGCCTGCGCCATTCTTCCGAGTTGTCTCCGGAGCCGCCTTTGGAGAATAGGCACCGACTTCTAAGCTTTGGGTTTGGGGGGCCCTGACCCCCAACAAGGTTGGCTCCACAGATCCCGCCCCTGGACCCCAGTGACCCAGTTGCAGTGCCAACACGCACCATCTAATATGGATTGTAAAACCCTTTAATGAGGTCCACAGGAAATCTGGATTATAAATGCTGAAGGACCCATTTAATCCAGATTTCCCTAGTACAGGTGGGAACAAATCGGGTTCTAATAGGGTCTGAAGTGGAAATGGAACCTTCACATTCTGAGCCTAATGGGTACTTAGTACTAGTGGGAAAAACTTCCTGGTTTAGAAAAGGTGGAACAATATTCCAACCATCCATTTTATAAGGTCCATTTCAGCAACCTGAATATTGCTTGATTAAAAATTTTAAATGTTAAAAAGTTTTAAGCCTGATCACGGTCAACCCTGATTGAATAATCTCTCGTGTGAATTTGCCTGCTGAGATTTTTCATCATCATGAGGGCTAGAAACTTATGAAGCTTCACTTCCATGGCAGCTCCTACGTGCAATTTTTTTTTAAATGTGGAATTACTTTTTTTTCTTCCAGAAACAAACAGGCTCCCTCGGAAAGCGATTCAGACGCGGGAACAGAAGACCCAGGAGGTTTCCGAGCGCTGTTAATGGGAAATAGAAGTTTTACGCGTGACCAACTCCGGTTGCTTTTTCTGCAGCACAGCGGAGGCATCACAGAAGGACTGGATATTGTGTTTTGTTTGCAACCATTGCGTTGATTTTCTTTGAAAAGCTCCAATAAAGGGCCCTACTATACTTTTCTGATGTAAAGTAAGGTGGGCCTGAAAGTTCGCGGCTCTTTGAATTTCTGGTCTGCGTTCCCAGGCTGATAAATCCGGTGAAACAAAAAAAAACAGATTTTCCATTTGGTCAAAAAAAAGTGGCACACTTCTAGGAATGTGTACAAATATTTGTAACTTTCGTTATTCATACAAATTTGTATGAATTTGGCCAGCCATACACGAATCAAACGTTATGATATTTGTACGCTAATATTCGTAGAAATACAAATATTTCTCTACATTCGAACCCAGTATTCCCAGATAAAGAGTCCGGCTCCCTAAGCCCTAAATCAAACTGGCTCACAGTTATTTCCTAGGGTCCGCTGGAAGGGATACGCCTTGTGTTATTCAACCTGTGGTTTGGAGGGAAATGGATGTGTGGCTGGCATTTTTAAAATAAAACAGGCCAGCTGTACCAAACCTACGATTTGGGTTGCGACTTCTCAAGCCTGGAGGTGGAAAAGGGCGATTCTCTTTAATCATAAGAATACGGAACAAAACCAAAAATAAATCGGGAGTACCACCAACAGACCGTCAAGGTACAAGAGGAGATCTGAACACAGTAGTTTGGGAGATGGGGTGGAGGGCCGGATAAAGTCAAGGGAACAAAAAGGCAGCAGGTCTTTTTGGCTGAATGGCACCTCCAGGTGTAGGTAACGTCAAAATCGGTGGCTCGATCAGGGTAAGTTGATGGAGAAAGACCATGTACCTGATTATCAGTGCGCTTGTCAAGTTGAGAGAGAGAGAAAGAAAGAAAGAAAGAGAAAGAAAAAGAAAGAAAGAAAAAGAAAGAAAAGGAGGTTAACTCCAGAAAAAAGTGTGCCTTTTAAGAAGGGAACATAGGCACATAGGTAAAATGCTGGCGGGTCCTCCCCCTCCCCCCATTAAAATCCCCCACCCCAATTGAACCTACACCAAGAGTCAATCCTCCAGACTCCTAGAGACGATATGGTGTGTGTGTGTGTGTAGCATTTCTTTTGGTCTTCCTCCCATTCTATCTACCACTCCTTTTTCTTCTCATCCATGGAGACACCCCCCGGCCCGAGGGCCACCACCAGGAGAAGTCCTCCGATGACAGACATGGTCTGGAAGAAGTCATATTTGAGGAAATCGTGCATGGGCTTGTAGGCCGGGACGGTCCAGAAGGCATTGAAGTAGATGTTGATGGCAAAGAGCCAGATGACCAAGGTCAAGGCGGCCAGCTTGGTCTTGAAGCCCACTGCGACCAGGATGATCAAGATGGTGCCCACGATATTCTGAAGGATCTGTGGGAGGGGAGGGAAGAGAAGACAAGAGTTGATAAATTGAAACAAAGCAAGCTCTTGACCTGGGATGGATGCTACCTTTTGGGACTAACTGAGTGGCACATGGATTAGGAAACGCTCAGCCAGACAAGGGGTGGGGCTGGCCACATCTGCCATTTTGCTTTAACATTTGGGTCTTCTATGGTTCTCCCTTCAACAGCAGGACTATGCTGTCCATTGCTTAGGTAGTACAGGAAAGATTTACATGAAAGAACCCACACAGGGGAGAAACCATATAAATGCATGGAATGTGGAAGGAGCTTTTCTGACAGAGGAGGCCTTAAGGTCCATGAAAGAACCCACACAGGAGAGAAACCATATAAATGCATGGAATGTGGAAGGAGCTTTGTTGAGAGTGGAAAACCTATCTGTGTCCTATTTTAATGTTTAATATTTTATCTGCTTATTACATTTGCTTATTGTTTTGCTTCTGGTTTTAGTGTAAATTATTTTATCTTACCTTAGATTGTACACCACTGGCAGGTTTTATACTTTTTATTATTATTATTATTATTATGTTATTTCATGTACAACGCTGAGTACATGAACAGCGCTTTATAAATAAACTATAATAATAATAATAATGATAATTTACTTACTGCAAAAAAGTAAGCAAAGTGAAGGGAAAAAGCACCGGCAAGTGATGTAGATGGCCATTAGATGGCGCTTATGAGCGGGAGCTAGGGATGGGCACAAAGCGGTTTTGCCTGGTTCAACATGACAGCCTGAGCCGGCCAAACATTTTGGGCTCAAGTTTTCCGAATTCCAGCCTCCATGCCTGCAGCCCTTCCAATCTTGCATCCATGTGCATCTCACCATTCCTACCTTAAGAGAATTTTTAGCTAGGAAGCAGTCCAACCTGCCAGACCACACAAAGTCCCAAGGAGAACCCGCTGGCTGCATCCTGTCACCAGCTGCTCACTCAGCTACATATAGATATTCCAGAATAAAACACAGGTATTCTGGAATATCCACGCTCCATTTCAGAATTATAGTGATGTCAGGTAACTGTCATCTCAATGCAGTCATTGTCTTTGACCTGCAAGAGGCCTTCATCCCTCTGCAAGAGCAGATGGGGAAAACGACCCCAGGGGCCAAAGGAAGCTCCCAAGATGCATCTGGGCTGCCCTCCGACTTGACTGCCTAAGGACCAAACTGGGGGGGGGGGGGTTGGGTACTCACGGAAAAGAAGCTAGAATCAAAATGCAGCAAGGTCATAAACATGAGGACTAGAAGGACTCGTCCACCCAACTGCATGTACTGCTTCGGGGAGCTTTCCCGCATGGTGGGCACGCCAGCGAACATGCTTTTCCCTTCCGATCTGGATTCAGCCAATAGCAGCAGTAAGCCACCTCCGAGAGCCAGGTTCCTGTAGATGGCAGGGTCTGAGTGAGCTGAGGCACCGATGGCAGCAACATCCAAAGTTGAAAACATTTTTTAAGAACCTCAGAGGAGCCCTGCTGGATCAGGCCACAGCCCATCCAGTCCATAAGAACCTAAGAGGAGCCCTGGTGTATGAGGCCACAGCCCATCCAGTCCATAAGAACCTCAGAGGAGCCCTGCTGGATCAGGCCACAGCCCATTCAGTCCATAAGAACCTAAGAGGAGCCCTGCTGGATCAGGCCACCGCCCATCTAGTCCAGCATCCCATCTCACACAGTGGTCCACCAACTGCTTCTAGGCATTTCAAGCTACAGCCCATCTAGTCCATAAGAACCTAAGAGGAGCCCTGCTGGATCAGGCCACAGCCCATCCAGTCCATAAGAACCTCAAAAGAGGAACCCTGTTGGATCAGAACACAGCCCATCCAGTCCATAAGAACCTCAGAGGAGCCCTGCTGGATCAGGCCACAGCCCATCTAGTCCATAAGAACCTAAGAGGAGCCCTGCTGGATCAGGCCACCGCCCATCTAGTCCAGCATCCCATCTCACACAGTGGTCCACCAACTGCTTCTAGGCATTTCAAGCAAGAGACAAGGGCAAAACCTTCATCTGCTCTTGAATCCCTGGAAATGGCCTTTAGAGGCATTCTGGCTGCCTCTCCAACACGGAGGCAGCATCTAGGCGTACATTTTAGTGGCCGCTGATAGATCTGTCCACCATGAATTAAGACAAGTCCCGTTGGACTAGGTGACAACTGTCTAGTCCAGCGTCCCATCTCACACATTGACCCACCAATTGCTTCTGGGCACCTCCAGCAGAAGATGATGGCAAAACCTTCACCTGCTCTCGATTCCCTGCAAATGGCCTTTTGAGGCATCCTGCCTGCCTCTACATCCATTCCAGTAGCTACTGATAGTCTTGCTGTCTCTACCTCTTCTGGTAGCAAACTTCATAAACCAATGATCCTCTGAGTGAAAAACTATTTCCCTTTGTCATTCCAAACTCTCCTGGTCTCCAGCTGTTTGAGTCCCTATGCTCCCTAGCCGTACACATTCTAAATGACCTGACTTTTTGCCATTTCCCAGAATTCTCTCTGCCCTTCTCCATTTTGGTTTCACAGCCCCGGCAGCAATTCTGATGTCAGAAAGTTTCTGAGAGCCAAAAACTCCGTGATACGCTATCCTCCAGAATTACAGTAGAAAGGACAGTTAGAAGGGGTGGAAAAATTAAGGCATACATACCTCATCAAAAACTTCAGATCCCATAAAATGCTATATGCAATTGTCTAAAAGGAAGAAATGAAATGCCGCTTGAGTGATGAGGTACGTATGTCACAATGTCAAATACATTTTTTCTACGGTCAGAGTTGTCAAAACACTTAAAAAGTATTTTATACCAATGTGATTCTCATTCAGATTTCCTCCTTTTTAAGAACTTATAGGAGCCCTGCTGGATCAGAACACAGCCCATCTGGTCCTTAAGAACCTAAGAGGAGCCTGCTGGATCAGGCCACAGCCCATCTAGTCCTTAAGAACCTAAGAGGAGCTCTGCTGGATCAGGCCACAGCCCATCTAGTCCATAAGAACCTAAGAGGAGCCCTGCTGGATCAGGCCGCAGCCCATGTAGTCCATAAGAACCTAAGAGGAGCCCTGCTGGATCAGGCCACAGCCCATCTAGTCCATAAGACCCTAAGAGGAGTCCTGCTGAATAATGCCACAGCCCATCTGGTCCATAAGAACCTAAGAAGAGCCCTGCTTGGATCAGGCCACAGCCTATCTAGTCCTTAAGAACATAAGAGCCCTGCTGGATCAGAACACAGCCCATCTGGTCCATAAGAACCTAAGAAGAGCCCTGCTTGGATCACGCCACAGCCCATCTAGTCCAAAAGAACCTAAGAGGAGCCCTGCTTGGATCAGGCCACAGCCCATCTAGTCCATAGGAACCTAAGAGGAGCCCTGCTGGATCAGGCCACAGCCCATCTACCCCATAAGAACCTAAAAGCAGCCCTGCTGGATCAGGTCACAGCCCATCTACCCCATAAGAACCTAAGAGCAGCCCTGCTGGATCAGGCCACAGCCCATCTAGCCCAGCATCCTGGTCTCACACAGTAACCCATCAATTGTTTCTGGGCATCTCAAGCAGAAGACAAAAGCAAAACCTTCACCTGCTCTCAAATCCCTGCAAGTGGCCTTTGGAGGCATCTTGTCTGTTTCCTGAACCTGGAAGCAGTACCTAGGCATCCATTCTGGTAGCCATTGATATACCTGTCCATTAATTTATCCAATCCTTTCTTTGAGCCAGTTTGGTCTAGTGGTTAGGGAGGCGGACTCTTATCTGGGAATACTGGGTTCGATTCCGCCCTCCCCCGTGAAGCCAGCTGGGTGAAATGTGTTCTGTGAAATTCATTTGCACTTGTGAAACAGATCAGATAAACAGGCAAGCAATGCTTTTCAGCCATGTGCTCTGGAACTTATGATGTGGAAAGGAGAGAAAAAAAGCAATTTACCTGTAACGCTATAATTCCAAATAATCCAAAGCAGGCATATTGTACAAAGTTTCTGCTCAGCACTAAAATGCAACCACCTAGGAGGCAGAGAGAGCAGAGAAAGGCGAATTTACCAGGCTATGAGGGATGCAGTCTTGCAAAAAGCAGAGTGTCTCTAATTCACCTGTTTTAATCGAATAGCTGTAGCGTAGTAAGGCTGGGACGCGCAGGTAGGGATTTCCCATTCACACCTAGACAGGTAAGGAATGCATCTCCAAAATGGCCAGCACGGGGTCAGCTCGCCACTCCCAGGCATGGCTGCCATTGGGTCGGGCTGGGCCCAGGAGCGGGCAGGTTGGTCACAGTCCTTCCTCGGTTCCTGTGGGTTCTAGGGGACCGGATCAGGGCCCAAGGGACCCTCGTCCGCCCCCCTCCCCCCCCGGGCCTATGCGGAGATGTGTGCACCGCCGGGGTCCTAACTGGTGATCTTGGCCAGTGGTGTTGTTACCTGCGGGCAGCTGGCCAATCAGAGCCCATGAGTAGCCGGCCAATCAGAGCCTGCGGGGCACGCAGGCGCATAATGCCACTGGGCTGGCACCACGCGTTCTGTCGGCCCTTTTGCGAATAGACCTCTGATCTTTTCCAGACAAGACCACTTCGTAGGGGAAATATAATTGTGAGGTCGGCCTTGGACTAGGCGTGTGCATGGAGGCAATTTCCACCTTCTGTTCGAGGTGAATAGAAGGTGGAAATATTTGGCTCCAGCCGAATATTAGCCCCCAAGGATGTGGGGGGTATTTGTATCCATGCACGACCCCGTTGTATGCCCAGGAAATCAGGATTATAGGTCCTGGAGGACCCTTTCGATCCAGATTTCCCTAGAACTGGTGGAAACAAATGTGGCTCTAATGGGGTCTGCAGTGGAAATGGGGTCTTCCTGCTCTGAGCCTAACGGGTCCATAATGGGTACCTAATGGGTACTTAGTGCAAGTGGACCCCCCCCCCCCTTGCATCCATCCAAATGTATCCCTCGCTAGGCTTCACGTTCCAGGGTCTGGGGCTGAATTCTCCCCTATCACTTCCCACCAAACCATCTCCAACAGAAAGGTGATAAGGAGGACTGTGATTCTCTGGCTGAAAAGCATGCCTTTCGTTGCAATCTAGCAATGCGAAGGGGAGACGGGCCCCAAAGCCATCCCCCCAAATGCCTTAGGGATGGGGTATCCAAATCCAGGATCCAGTTACCATCTCTTGGGCCGCCACCAACCGAGCCCGGAGTCCCGGCGCGGCCCTCCCAGACCACCTCACCCCACAGCTGTGCCGTGACACTTACTCAGTTGCCCAAAGAGGTTCAGGAACACAAAGATGGATGCTAGGAAATAGCCGCAGTTCCACGTGGCGTCAATGTAATCTCTCTGCTCGCTCCATTGGAACCACATGCGGATGCCGTCTTCGAGGAAGGTGCTGATCAGGCAGAGCCGGGCCACGTGTGGCAGGTACTGTTTGGTCACGCGCAGAAACTGATGGGGAATCGAAACACAGGAACGAGAAAAGTCCGTGAGAGGCAGAAGGAAGGGGGCGGCCCACCTGGTGAGGGGAAAGGCCACCTGTAACCCAGGTGAGCCAGTTTGGTCTAGTGGTTAGGGAGCCGGACTCTTATCTGGGAATACCGGGTTCGATTCTGCCCTCCCCCATGAAGCCAGCTGGGTGACCTTGGGCAAGTTACAGCTGTCCTTCTGAGCTCTCACAGGCCCACCTACCTCACAGGGTGTCTGTGGTGGGGAGAAGAACAGAAGCTTTGTCAGCCACTTTGAGTCCCCTAAAGGGTGAGAAAAGTGGGGTAGAAAAGCCAGTTCTTCTTCTCCTCCTCCACAAAGACATTTGGGTGACCTTGGGTGAGTCACAGCCGTCCTTCTGAGCTCCCACAGCCCCACCAACCTCACAGGGTAGCTTTGTTAGCCGCTTTGAGTCCCCTTAAACGGGTGAGAAAAGTGGGGTACAAAAGCCAACTCTTCTTCTTCTTCAGTGCAGACAGAGCAGAACCAGAGGGGTCAGGGCCTCCTTGACCTGCAGGATCATGTGAATGAGGAGTCCCATGATCCTTAATCCAGATCTACATTAAGTGGACATGGGGCCTTTGACTGTATTCCTCTTTCTGACCCTGTTACCTGCTTTTTCTTAATGAACTGAATTTTAACTTTATGTGAGAAGAGGTGGCTGCTGGACTAGAAGGGTCACGCGTCCCATCCAGTGGGTCATATCTAGTAGGACTTCTCTTAGGTCCTTACATCTCTGAAGGCCAGCCTGGTCTGATCTAGCAGGACACATCTTAGGTCCTTAGATCTCTGAAGGCCAGCCAGGTCTGATCTAGCAGGACTTCTCTTAGGTTCTTACATCTCTGAAGACCAACCAGGTCTGATCTAGCAGGACATTCCTTAGGTCCTTACATCTCTGAAGGCCAGCCAGGTCTGATCTAGCAGACACATCTTAGGTCCTTACATCCCTTAAGGCAAGCCAGGTCTGATCTAGCAGGACATACCTTGCTGCTAGACTAGGTGGGCCATGGTTTAGTCCAGTGGGAAGCCTACAAGCTAGACACATTGCACATTACGTTCTTATATCATGCAGTTTTATAAGGAAAACTCTCTAGATCAGTACCCTATCTTGCATCCCTTGGCAAGGTGTGCCATAAATTAAATTACGCATTGTACAAAGCACCTACTTGCACTGGTCAGCTCTCTAAATAAACCTCCAAACCAATCAGTTTAATTGGATGACCCTAAGCCCTGAACTCAGGACAGGAGGAGGAAAAAACCCTCTTGCCTTACCAGCTCCATAAGATGTCGAATTTATATTGTAATCCTTCA
Source organism: Aspidoscelis tigris stejnegeri (assembly GCA_023333525.1). Taxonomy (NCBI): domain Eukaryota; kingdom Metazoa; phylum Chordata; class Lepidosauria; order Squamata; family Teiidae; genus Aspidoscelis; species Aspidoscelis tigris. Next base: position 12,792,430 of record JALMGA010000016.1, read on the forward strand.
AGCACGCTCTTTTCTGTCTCTGCAAAACCTCAATATCCAAGCAGGCAATGGCAAACCACTCCTGTATCTCTGCCAAGAAAACTGCATAGTGCAGTGCCCATGCAGTCAAACAGGGGTCAGCCATGACTCAACAGCGCCCAACCGCTTGGTATTCCACACAGCCAAGTTAACAGGGGCAACACTATTTCAAGTGTCCCATAAAACACGTGAAACGGGGTTTTGCACACCCTGAATATCGCGATCTCTTGGTAGCCTGCAATCCCAAAAGAGAAAGTTGGGCAGGGAAAAACAATGCTGCAAAGAGTGCCATGCAAGCTGTTACTCGAACCCATGGGCCCCAAATCCTAACACCCACCGTGCAACAAGACGGGCCTCTGACGCGTGCACACAGCAGAAGATAAAGCCGCCAAGGCAAAGTTCAGAGTGCATGCTCACACAGGCGCACACTGTCTTTGACTCACACACAGCATCGTACTTGTGGACAGAACTAACCGAGGAAATCTAGAAGAAGAAGAAGAGGAGGAGGAAGAAGAGCAACAGCAAAAAGTTTTCACATTCCTTCCTTCCTTGGAATTGAGCAAGAAATCTGGCGGCGGTCTTTAACTCTGTCTATCCTTACACTTAATAAAGCAGCCATCACTGTTCACTGAACATGTTGCACAACGGTGTGGTCAGCAAACAAATGGATCCAGGTCTCTGGCAGCTCGCCTGCACATTGCGTGTTCGATTGTGCAAACCCTTCGTGAGTCGTGCCACTTGCAAATTCAGCCATAAGAATCCAAGGAGGAGGAGAAGATTTGGCTTTCTTATCCCGCTTTTCTCACCCATTTAAGGGGACTCAAAGCAGCTGACAAACCTTCTGTTCTTCTCCCCACAACAGGTTATGGAATAGCCTCCTCCTCGAGCCCCTTCCCTGTATACATTTAGGAAGGCAAAGAGTGGGTGCCTCTTTGCCCTGGCCTTTGGCTAATGTGACCATTTCCCCCCACCCCCAAACTGTAGATATTAGTATTTTAATAGTTAGCATACAGTTTTAAATATGTTGGATTTTTAAAGTGTTTTCATGGATATCATTGTTTTAATCTGTTGTTTGAAAACCTGTAAACCGCCCTGAGACCTATGGGTATAGGGCAGGATATAAACAAACAAACAAACAAACAATAAACCGCGTCTTGAAACTACCCTTCCAACGCATTCCAGTTCTGAGTACTACGATTTAATCAGTCCCACGACAGGGCAGCAGAAATGCAAATGGTCAGCTGAATCGGAAACCCTTTGTCCGCATGCCTGAATTTGCCAGTCCACCTTTCAAAGCAAACTTCAGGGAAAAACTAGGTAAGATTCATGTGGCTCATTCCAAGACCAAGGTGGACACACCAAACACTGCTATGACTATCCATCCATCCATCCATCCATCCAACCAACCATCCAACCAACCAATCATCCAACCAACCAACCAATCATCCAACCAACCAATCATCCATCCATCCATCCATCCATCCATCCATCCATCCATCCATCCATCCATCCATCCAACCTATTATCCATCCATCCATCCATCCATCCATCCATCCATCCATCCATCCAACCATCCAACCAACCAACCAACCAATCATCCATCCATCCATCCATCCATCCACCCAACCACCCATCCATCCATCCACCCAACCACCCATCCATCCATCCATCCATCCACCCAACCACCCACCCACCCATCCATCCATCCATCCATCCATCCACCCTGAACAATTTGGCTTTCAGGAGGTACGGTTAACAACTCCTGTTTGGCAGCGTAAGGTAAATGGAGGCACAGAAATAAATAGGCAGCTGTATATACCATTATGAGTGGCCACGGTTCAAGGTTTGAGCATCTGCTGTCCACATTGGCAGAACTCCCCCTCCTGGGAAGAGGGCAGTGGCCGAACTACTTTTATATCTGCCAATAAAACTGCAGAGAGGTGTTCATCTTGTGGCCATAACACAGAGGCAGAACAGCTGGGAGCCAGTTTGGTCTAGTGGTTAGGGAGCAGGACTCTTATCTGGGAATACCTGGTTCGATTCCGCCCTCCCCCATGAAGCCAGCTGGGTGCCCTTGGGCTAGTCACAGCTCTCTTCTGAGCTCTCACAGCCCCACCTACCTCACAGCCTGTCTGTCATGGGGAGAAGAACAGGAGGTTTGTCAGCTGCTTTGAGTCCCTTTAAATGGGTGAGAAAAGCGGGGCAGACAAGCCAACTCTTCTTCTTCTTCTGTCTGGAAAGCTGAGTGTCACCAGTTTGATCCCCAGCCTCTCCCTGGAAGGAGGTCATGGCAAACCACTTCTGTACCACTGCCAAGAAAACTGCATGAAGGTGTCCATGTAGCGGCTATAGCTCAGCAGTAGGGCAACTGCCTGGGAGGCAGAGGGTTGCAGGTTCAACCCTCAGTATCTCCCTGAAAGAAGGCAATGGCAAACCACTGCTCTATCCCTGCCAATAAAACTGCATAGGCGAATTCACATATTTTAAATATGCATTCACATATTTCCTTTAAAAACCCAATGGAATGTACAAAAACAAAGAAAGTAGCAAAAAAACATAAACAGGCATATTGAAAGCAAAACACTAAACATACTTCAACTGTTATTAAAACATCTTAAAAGTGCTTCATAAACTGCAGGATACTTTTCTTTGTATGTATGTATTTATCAGTCAATCTATAAGCCACCCTATACTTCCATCTCAAGGTGGTTAACAAAGGCAGAATCAAAACAATATATAAACAGTCATTAAAAGGGGAGGGGGAGTTAATTATTAAAAGTTGTCCTAAGCAGACATCTATTGACAAAGCACAGGAAAATGTTTAGTCCTATTTCCTGCAGGGAAAGAGCATAATACAAGTGTAAATCCTCTTGTTGGCCCTGAAATCACACCAGATGAAAATTAAATCCCTGAGAGAACAGTCACAGTTTTACCCGTAAGGGAAGCAAGTTGGATTCATATCAACAAGCCCCCCTGAGGTGTAAAGTGTGTAAGTGGGGTGTCACCACTGGAAAGTCCCTGCACCTAGTTGCCATGTGTCAGCAGCCCAGGGAGGGGAGGGAAAGGTTGGAAAAACGGAATAGGATTTATCTTTGGTAAGAGGTGGGACTGAGAAGGAATGAATAAAAGAGGAGTTTTGGAGAAGAACCAGGAAGAGGAGGAGAAGTAGTGTTGGCTTTTCTACCCTGCTTTTCTCACCCATATAAGGGGACTCAAAGGGGCTGACAAAGCTTCTGCTCTTCTCCCCAAAACAGAACATACTGTTAGGTAGGTGGGGCTATGAGAGCTCAGAAGAGAGCTGTGATTAGCCTAAGGCCACCCAACTGGCTTCACGGAGGAGGAAGAAGAGTTGGCTTTTCTACGCCGCTTTTCTCACCCATTTAAGGGGACTCAAAGCAGCTGACAAACCTTCTGTTCTTCTCCCCACCGAAGACACCCTGTGAGGCAGGTGGGGCTGTGAGAGCTCAGAAGAGAGCTGTGACTAGCCCAAGGTCACCCAGCTGGCTTTCATGGAGGAGGGCAGAATCAAACCTGGTCTTCCCAGATAAGAGTACGGCTCCCGAACCACTAGACCAAGGCAGGCTTATCTGGATAGAGCTCAGAAATGCAGTCTTTTTGCTTTACTCTACGAGAAGGAACAATATAGGTGTCCCATGGAGACGTCAGCCGGGACAGCCGGGCCAAATCTCAGGCTGCTGTGGACTCCTACCAGATCAAATTTTAAACACACCATCTGCCAAGGGAGCAGAAAATGCCACCCGCAGTATCCGTGCTCCTCAGATAGTTTTTACGCTGGGGTAAATCAAGGTCACACGCTTAGTGTATTTACCCTGCCTTTTTTAAACCAAGGGACGCAGGTAACGTTACACAGGCGCACCATTAAGTTTTTTGTATCAGAAGGAGCTCCACTCCTTTTAAATGGGTGAGAAAAGCCAACTCTTCTTCCAGGCGCCAGTTCTGGAATAGAGGAACCGGCTGAGAAGGAGAGTGTCATAGGTTCAATCCCCGGCATCCTGAAGGAAGAGGGAAATTACAAGCCCCTTTCTTGAGGTGCCAAGAAAACTGCACAGAGGGCCGCACACTGAGGCCATAGCTGAGTGGGAGAACAGCTGCCCTGAAAGCAGAGTTGCAGGTCTGATTCCTATCAAACCACATCTGTATCTTTCCCAAGGAAACCACACGGAGGGATCTGCGGGGCCACCAAGGTGTTGGCTCCAGCCAGCCACAGCAACCTTTTTCCAGCGAGAGAACACTGGGAGAGATTTAGGGGCAGAAAGCTGGAGAGAACACTGGGAGAGATTTAGGGGCAGGAAGCTGGAGAGAACACTGGGAGAGATTTAGGGGCAGGAAGCTGGAGATGCTTATGGGGAAACAGCTTCCCAAACACTGGGAAAGGGCCCTATCCTGAAGCTCTCTAACCCCTTCGCGGGGCAAGGAGTCCTACCTGACATGACCTACAAATTGCCCAGCCCTGACGCCTCTTTTGACAGGGCAGGGAAAAGCCCCCCCCCGTCCCCCCCCTGCTTTTCCATCCTGGGCTGCCCAAGGAGACCAGCGGATAACAGGGGAAAAAAATCTGTGCAAAACTGAAAAAGAAAAGAAAAAGAAGAAAGGAGGAAGGGAGAACCCAAAACTTCACCCCTAAACTGCAATATTAAAATTTACTTTCCTACCTAAAATAACACACAGCCCCAGGGCAGCTTTTGGAAAGGGTCTAAAAGCCCGCATCCCTTTTGATACTATTCTGAGGGGGGGCAGGAGGAAGGGGTCCCATCCCCTGTGCCCCCAGGGGAAGGGAGGGGGCGCCCCCCAGACTCACAAGCCAGGGCCCTGTAGGGTCTCCAAAAGGGATTCCACCTCTATTAAGATTATTTTTTGGAGGGGGGGAGGGGGTTTGCAACCTTCAAGGAGGGTGGGGGCAGAAAGGCAGGCAGAGGGGCTCCCTCCCTCCCCCCCCACCCCCCCACCCACTGCCAGCCAGCCGGGCTTGATCAGGGAATCGAGGCGGGCCGTTTGGGAATGAATTCTGTTGGATCAGTCCATGATCCTTCCTACGGAGAGAAGCCCCCTCCCCCCCCACTACAGCAAGGACGGTGTGTGTGGGGGGGGTCATGCCAGCTAGGCGATCCCCCCTCCCTCCCTCCCCAAAGATCTTCGGCGCGCCCCCCCCCAAGGGCTGCTGTTGGAGGCCTCTCTGGTGATCTTGGAGAGGGGTCGCAGGGGAAGCCGGGTGGGGGCGGTTGGGGGGGAACAGGCAGGTAGATGGGGACCCACCTGGTCGGCGAAATCCTCGGCGGTGCTCATCAGATCGTTCTGCCCCATGGCGGCTCCCGGCGGCGGCGGCTGTGAGCTGGGTGCGTCGGCTCCAGGGTGGGCGCCTCCTGCCTGGCTGGGTGCCTGGTGGGGGTCCCGATGCGCGCACACGCCCACCCCACTCCTCTTCCTCCCCGCTCTCTCCCGGTGCAGCTGGGCTTGCACCACCACCACGCCGCCCTTGCTTGCTGGCTGGCTTCTGCAAGGAGGCGCCCGCCTGCCCGCCCGCCCGCCCAGCAGGAGGAAGAGGAGGAGGAGGAAGGCGCGCCCGCGGTACTCACTGCGCTCCTCCTCGCCTCGCTCCAGTGCCACGTAGGCCAAGCCTTAAAGGAAACGAGCGCGCGGCGGCGGCGGGGGCGCGCATCGGGGGCGCGCTACGCCTTCGGAGATCGGGGAGGAGCTGGACCCGGGACTCGCGCCCGCCCCCTCGTGCACGCGGAGGCGCAAAAGGGAGCCGATCCGGTGTCGCTGCCCAGTTCGCCCGATGGGTCCCTTTGCGCGCGGTCTGGCTGGGCGCGCGGTGCTTTGCGCACAGGAGTGGGAAGGCGGTGCATGCACGCGCGCACACGCGGGGGTCTCATTACGGGGTGGGGTGGGGCCCGGGAGAAGTAGGGGCCACTGGGATCGCCGGAGGTTTAGGCTTCGAAAGACCCCCTTCCCCGACTCCGGATTGGAAAAGCGTGCGCGCGAAGTGTTTGATTAAGGCTGTGGTCACACTTAAGCGTCAATCCAGCTTCACTCCGCTTTCAGAGCGAGAGAACACACCAGCAAAGTGACCAGCTGTTTTCTTTCAGCCTTAAATAACTCAGAAAATCCACCTTTGGAATAGATCATGTGGAAGGAAAATTACTGGTCCCTTTGCTGATGTGTTCTCTCGCTCTGAAAGCAGTGTGAAGCTGGATTAAAACTTTTAAGTGTGAACGCAGCCCAAGTCTTTGGCCCAGTAGGCTTACATAATACACTTGCATCAATCAGCATCCTACACGTGTAACACTTTCTTTCATTTTATTTACTTTACTGACTTTAAATGTTGATGTTTTACAAAAACTTATTTACAGCCCTAGGGCAGAGCATACTGTTCTTTTGTTAGGACAAGTCGTCAGTTCTTCCAACACTTGCAAACACACTAAGAGACAAAACAGGCACCTACGGAGTGCTGGCAAATGATTGGCAGGTGGTGATGCCAGCTTTCTGAGACCCGCTGTCTCCAGATGTCCTGGACTCCAGTTTCCATTGGTTCCGGCCAGCAAGTCTGCTTTGAATTCCAACTCCAAACTTGTCCAAAATTCCAACCTGGATTTCAAGAGGTAGGCACCTGGGAAAGGGCCTTTTCAGTAATGGCCCCCAGGTTATGCAACAGTCTTCTTGTCGAAGTGTGTCATGTCCCTTCCCTGTATATATTCAGGAAGGCAGGGAAGACGCACCTCTTTGCCCTGGCTTTTGGCTAAGGTGATTATACTCCCCCACCCACCCCCATTGTAGATACTATTATTTTAATATTTAGGATATTCTTTTAAATATGTTGGATTTTTGTAAAAAAGTGTTTTTATGTATTTTACAGTTTTTAATACATATTGATTGTAATTTGTTGTTACCTGCCCTGAGACCTTCAGGTATAGGGCTAGGGTTAGGGGAGTATAGAAATAGAAATAATAAATAAACTCCCTTCATTCCCAGGTTGATGTTAGCTACGTCCAAACAACAGATGGCAGTTTTAGTGCTCCCCAAGGCTCCTTTGAAGCTCTGAGTTCCACCAAGTATGGACACAGACACACATGTTCTTTACATTGTCATTCCATTCAGCACACCACCTGTGAGATCATAACAGTGGGGCCAGGAAGAATGATCTCAGCAGGAGGTTCTTTCTCCGAGTTCTGCTCAAGATGGGCAACCACACATGTACGAAAGCCCAGGAGCAGGGTAGGAACATGGCAGCAGTCTGGTTTTCTAGGGGACAGTGTTCATTACAAGATGTGGCACTCCTGTCCTACTCCATACACAACAGCTTGCTGGGCTGAATGGGCCATTGGTCCAATCCAGCTGAGCATTTCTCAACATTGGGAGGGATATAAATATCTTAATAAAATAAATACACATGCTGTTTTTTAACCACTGCTCCGCTATCACACTGCCTTCTCCTCTTGCCCTGGGGCTGCTTCCCTGATCTTCTCTGATGTCAAAATGAGCAAGAATTACCTTACACTGCCATAATAGTAAATAAACCAACAACTTTTGCTTTATTAGCCCTACAGTTGCAACAGAGCTTTGTATGAGGCCCTCTAAAAAGTTTATTCAAAATTCCTTTGGGTAGCAGACTATAATTTTCTTCTAGAAGGTCTTTTCCAGGGAGGAGGATTTTTAAAAAAATGAATTAAAGAATACGCATGACAACTTTGTTTCCTCAGCTTCATTTTTATTTGGAACAATGTTACGCAGAAATGAACTTACCTGGATTCACCCAAATTTAAACTGGGAGATCCTCAGAGAAGAGGCCTCATTTTTATAGCAACCCAAAGCTATAAAGAATTCCACACCCCAGTGTTAAGAATTGAAGCAAGAGGCTGTCTTTTGTTCAGTCTTTTCTTATTCATTTTTCTTTTTCAATATTGTAAATATGCCTTTTTTCCTAAAAGCAAATTCAATTTCCAAATCCCACTAGTGTGAACAGAGCAGCATTTTTTTTAAAAAAAGCTAACAAGAACAGTATTTGAAGAAGAGAAAGCAGTATTTTTTCAAAGCTTATCCCCCTAAGAAAAGCTGATTTCAGGATGGTAGGCATGAGCTGCTATCTTGTTAAGTTTTTCATGGAAGCAGCAGCGAAAACTGAGCAATTGGAAACATGCCAGCAACAGTTATCCTTAAATGGGTATTATAAACCACTGTGTATCATTCTCCCAAAGAAAGCTGGGTTGCAATGTGTAAGAAAAAAAAAATGGATACGTACAGATTCTATTCCTCCACCTGGCAGTGAGTCCTTCAGACTTTTTTTCCAGATCATAATTCAAACAGGGAATTTTAGCTTCCATGCCTACAAGCCACCAGACTGTAAAACAGAAGTAGTTTAAAAACAATGATTTTGCATTTCCACATTTTAAACCATAAACACCAGGATATGAGAGACTGGCAGAATATAAAAAGACAGCTGAATATTATCTCATCAGACAGCCAAGGACCTGTTTACAACACATGCTCTCAGCTTTGCCCTAGAGTTAGGGCCTTTCCAGTGGTAGCGCCCAGATTGTGGAATGCTCTCCCTCTCCTGAGATGCTTTAGGTACCTTCACTTTATGCATTCAGAACAGCTTTGAAGATGCACTTCTTTGCACTGACCTTTGGCTAAAAAAGGAATGACTTTTCGGTGCCTCATTCAGGCACTGTTACCATTTAATCTATTTGTTTTATATGTTGGCTGGTTTTTACTGTTGTAACCTGCCTTGGGTATAGGGTGGGATAAAGAATTCCAAATAAATAACCGTATTCAAAGCGTACGATACCTGTTCCTTCATTTTCTTAAAGATCTGGTTGAAGACCCAAAGGTGAATTCTAGAAGCAGGACCAGAGTAGAGGTAGAGTCAGTCCAGCTATATTTCGCCAGATATCTCTGGAAGGATCCAGATAAGCCACAGTGATCCTTTGTGATTTCTGCAGATTAGACATTCTGCAAGCAAGCAGCAGCAGCACCAGCATCTGCAACCATAAAAGTTTAAAGAACAAAAATTTTTAAAGCCCTGCCACAGTCAATATGCATTTCATAAGCAGAGCTTGTTCTGATATCTTTCTATCCTTTCACTGTTCTAAAATAAAGGGCCAATTTCAATAGATGTAGCAGAGGAGGTAATGAAGAAGAAAAGATGTGGACTTTTCTACCATGCTTTTTTCACTCATTTAAGGAGAATCAAAGTGGCTGATAAACCTTCTGTTCTTCTCCCTTAAGGGAACTCAAAGCAGCTGACAAAGCTTTGTATTCTTCCCACATCAGACACCATGTGAGGTAGGTGGGGCTGTGAGACCTCAAAAGAGTGCTTTAACTAGCCCGAGGCCACCCAGCTGGCTTTGTGGAGGAGTGCGGAGTCAAACCCGGTATTCCCAGATAAGAGTCCAGCTCCTTTGGTCTGGAGATTAGGGAGCCGGACTCCTATCTGGGAATACTGGGTTTGATTCTGCCCTCCCCCACGAAACCAGCTGGGCGACCTTGGACTAGTCACAGCTCTCTTCTGAGCTCTCACAGCCCCACCCCTCACAAGGTGTTCTATTGTGGGGGGAAGAACAGAATGTTTGTCAGCCGCTTTGAGTCCCCTTAAATGGGTGATAAAAGCGGGATAGAAATGCCAACTCTTCTTCTTTCCTAACCGCTAGACTTGTTCCTGCTCTTCTTCCCTGGAAACAAGAACCCGGACTAGGATTCTTCTCCCAGCCAGCCACATTGGAGGCCCTTGCGGTAATTCCACGCCTCTCACCCACAAATAACTCTCAGCCTGTGCGTGCGGGGCGGTTACTGCAGAGGCCTTCTTCGCCAGCCATCAGGAGCCTGCACGCCGGCAGCGCTTCCTAACAAGCTCACCAGCAGACAGGAAACTATGAGCCCTGGGGGCAGCCATTTTGTCCCACCCGGTCAAGAGGGACGGGTCACCGACTGGCCCACTACACGCAGCACGCGTTTGCATTTTCAGCGCCGCCGCAACAAGGCAGCCAATCAACTATAGTGCCAGAAACGCTTTGTTGCATGTCGCGTGGCCTGACGGGAAAAGGAAAGGGAGGTGCAGTCTTGGGCACATCAAACGGTGAAACTGCAACTCCCATGAGCCTTTGGGGAAGGCGGCCGGTCTCCTCGCCCGCTCCAGCTCTCGCATTGGTCAATGCCGCAGAAAGCCTGTCGCGTGGCCTGACGGGAAAAGGAAAGGGAGGCGCGGGGAGACCGGCCACCTTGCGCAGGGGCTCATGGGAGTTGAAGTTCCTTACCGTTCGATGTGCCAAAGACTGCAGGGGCAGGGCAATGAGACTAGCAGTAGGTAGCGGCGGTCGCGGTCCTGCAGCTCGGCTGGGCCTTCTGGGAATTGTAGTTCGGCAGCCGTTCCCTCGGACTAGAACGCTCCTTAAAGGCGACCGCAAACGACCGCCGCGGATTCATGGAAATTCTACTACTAATCCCATGATGCTCAGCAGCGATGGAGCCTGCACTTGGGGAGCAGCTGTTCTTGGGCTCTTTTATCCCTACCAGATGTTGATTCTACTGCCCTGGGAGCATAAGGTTAAGATAACATGAAGGGGCAAAATTCCTCCCAGTTCAACCTGCAGCTTGTGAGTCGTGGGGGCAAATACCAAGCAGCCATGCCAATTCCCAGAGTGATGAGATGCACCCTAGACTATGTTCTGAATTTTAAAACAATACCTTTCATCCCTATGGAACAGGAGGACAGAGCCAAGGAATATCCTGCTGCTCTCCTCCCACCACATGCTCAGTGCTGCAAACTGCAGATGAAAGCTCACTGCCTCAGCAAAACCAACCTGCAAGGCAGGACAGGATAAGTAATCTTGTGCAAGTGGGAACCAACCAAGCCCCCCGCCCCAAAATGGTACATGTGCTTAGGAAGGGGTCAGTAGAGTGTTGGGCCAATTGTGCAAACACCAGCTGTGTGGGGACTTCTTTCTAAATAGCCACACTCACCCGTGAGGACCCTACCTCCCTGGCTTTTCTTTTTAGAAATTTCCCATTGCAAAAACTTTGCTGTTTCTGCTATGGAAGAACATCTGGGAAAACTAAGTGTCCTTGCCTATTGCTCACACTCCCAAAACAAAAACATAAATCTCACGACCCCTGAAAAGCCCCATGAAAAGCCCCCCGTCTCCTTGTACCTTACCTGGGCTGCGGAACACCTTCTCTTCATGTCTCCGCGATGCCGTGAGCGCTGAATGAGGGGATTTCAGGACGAGGAAGATGCAGGTGGGAGTCAAGGATGCAGACGGAGACCCAGAGACTCCTGTGTGTAGTTTTCACCACCTAGCAATGGTCTCAGACTGGTACTGGCCCTTGGGCACTGACCCCAGAGGGGCACTGGCCCAGGGCACTGAGCGTACCGCACCTCATCACTGACCTTGCATCATCGGTGGTGCCTGGGTGTGAGTGAGTGAGTGAGTGAGTGAGTGAGTGAGTGAGTGAGTGAGTGAGTGGAGGGAAAGGTGAGGGAGAATGGGAGGGGGAGTAGAGGAGGGAAGGGGGAAAGAAAAGACCTCCCACCCTGAATTGGTTGCCGAATCTTGCCCCTTTCCCGGGGCGGTCCCATCATTTTGGTTCTCTCTGGGCTGCCATCATGATGGAAGACCAGCGAATTTAAGGCATCTGGGGAAGACCACTGCCCTACCTGACAAGCGTTATGCATCAGCAAGGAGACAAAATACCCGCTGTCTTACCTTTGGCGTCTTCAACCCGGCATGGCAGGAAGCGGCCCCAGGGGTGAGGCTGACCGCTCTGCCCAGCCTCAGATCACCCACGAAATCTGTGCAGGCCCAAGGGTGAGAGTCACAGGCGCCAGCCGGTCAGCGCTCACTGGCCATCCGGGTCCGAAGGCGGAGAGCTGAAAAGGAAAGCCCACCCCCTCCCACTTCATTCATGGTACCCCTTAAAAATCAGTACTATAGCAAAATAGCAATTCTATCAATGGCTACACTAAGACACCCCTTAATATCAATATTGTCATTGGCTGGCTAAACTAAGGCACTTCATTCAAGGCATCCCTTAAACATCAATGTTATCATAGGAAACAGTAAGGCAGTGGTCTTTTGAGGTTCCCAAGAGTTAAGCATGCAGAAATCAAAGCACACTGATCATTAACAGCAGGAAAACAAAAAGGGGGAAGCCCCCTTTTTGCTCTTGAAGCCTTCAGATGGTCATAGAGACACTGAAATCCATGCCAAGTGACCAGCTGAAGCCTTCACTCTCCCATGTTCATTTGGATACTGCCTTGCCACAATGTGCTCAAAGTACAAAAGCCAGGTAGAAACACAGGTTTGGAGCATAAAATGCAATGAGATACATTTTCATATACGCAGTACATCATATGCAGCACAAAATACAGTCAATTACATTTCCACCCAACAGGCATATCCCCACCATAATGGCCAAACACAGCAGCGTTCCCTTAGGGCAAGCAGGGAAGGCTTAAAACCACAAGCTTAAGGTTCCGTTGGGCTTTCTCTGGGATGCTATCATGATGGTAGAGCAACTAATGCAAAGGCACCCTCACAGCCCACCCAGAACTCTGCAAGGAAACCACTGCCACTGCTATCAACTGTCAAAATTCAGCAGAGAAAAAAAACCCCAGCATGACCGACCTTTGCTGCTCCGGACGTCTTCAACCCAGATGGCCAAATAATAGTTGGTAGGCAATTTCAACCTGCAAACACTAATGCAATCCAGGCATAAACAAACATTGCATATAAATATCGCATCACAGAAATAATGAGACAGAGTCGACGCAAGTGTGGCCATTTTTTATTGATATTCAGTGAGGTCGAGACAGTTACAATCAAGCACACAAGAGGAAACAGTTCAAGGAAACAGTTTAAGCAAACAGTTCAAGGAAACAGTTCAATCGACATTGGGCCATCTGGGTACAGCCGATACCTGAAAAGGAATCCCACCCTCCTCCCTCCATTCATTACACTCCCCGAACACCTATACTAACACTGGCGACGGTAAGGCAGGGGTCTCTTGGCATTCACAACGGGAGTTTCCTGCAGGTTCCAGCTCAAGTATGCAGTACGTTTAATTTGGCTGCCAGCGTGAAGCCAGCAAAGGGCCCGAGGATAAGAAGCTCATGGCCCCATGAAGGAGCCACCTGCAACGTCCTGCAGATCTCAGTTCAAGTATTGAATGCATTTATTTTTGTTGCCGTGCAGGCAAATAAATTCTATGCGCCCCCACCCAAATAAGGCACAGGGTAGTGCTGACCCACCAACTGGGCTAATTTACAATATCAAGGAGACCCCTGCCCTAACTGCCAATGCCTAACCATCAGCAAGGAGACAAAATACCCGCTGTCTTACCTTTGGCGTCTTCAACCCGGCATGGCAGGAAGCGGCCCCAGGTGTGAGGCTGACCGCTCTGCCCAGCCTCAGATCACCCACGAAATCTGTGCAGGCCCAAGGGTGAGAGTCACAGGCGCCAGCCGGTCAGCGCTCACTGGCCACCCGGGTCCGAAGGCGGAGAGCTGAAAAGGAAAGCCCACCCCCTCCCACTTCATTCACGGCACCCCTTAAACATCTATCCTATAGCAAAATAGCAATTCTATCAATGGCTGCACTAAGACACCCCTTAATATCTAGATTAGCATTGGCTAGCTACACTAAGGCAGTGGTTCCTTGGGGTTCAGAAGGCTCAGGTTTGTAGAAAACAGAGCCGATAAGATGATTGCCCCTCTGACCATAAGCAAAATGTGCAATCTATCGGAACAATTGGGGGGAAAACCTTCAAATTGTCATAGAGGCACTGAAAACTATCCCGAAACACAGATTTATTTGCATAATATACAATTGCATTTTCATACGTGCAGTTTAAAATATATACAACACTAAATACAATCAATTACATTTCCATAGAAATTCCCCCCAACAGGAACTCCATCTTTACCCCTTGCCTTAAATGCCAGATTCAGGAAACAAATCTTCAGTGCACCTGGCATAGGAGGATAGAGTTGCACCCCTTACCCTAAATATCCACGATCATCTAAGCTACCATTTTAAGGCAGCCCAGAGAAAGCTCCATCCCAAGGTTGACCAGGACTGGAATGCTGGGAAGCAAATATCACAATGGTGGCCATCTGAGCAAGACCCTGTAGCTCAAAGCAGTTCAGGTAGCCCTTACCCTGAAGCACTTTGGCTGCCAGGTAAGTCCGGGTGACAATGATCACAGCAGCTTGAGGATGCCAACTCACCCTTTCAACTTTCTCTGAGTTGCCATGTCAATGGGGCACCGTCTGATGCCAGATATCTGGGGAAGGGGTGCAAACGCGCCCTCGCAGCCCACCCTGAACTCTGCTGGGGGACCACTGCCATCCCCATCAATTCTCAAAACACATTAAACCCACAGGACTTACCTTTGAACTCTGCAACCCGGATGGCTGGAGGTGCTCAGTTCTTCAGCGGGCGACCGAATTTAGCGCAAGTAAATTATCACACCACACAAAGAACAGGACAAACCGCACGATAACAATATTTTTATTGGTATATTATGAGCTCGAGCAGTTTTACAAGAACAGGCATCAATATGCAGTATAAAAACGCAACCTACAGAAGTATCCCTACTATAACCTATACCTAACCTCTACCTGCCTATTCCAGAATCTGTGGCCAGTTTGTGTTGAAAAGGTGCATGATGAGGGATTTGGAACTTAGAACGGGTACGCATAGCCATATCAAAGGACAGAAGAGATTAGACACACCACGACGTCTTTATTTGCAACTTTCAAGCGAACTGGAGAATACAGCTTAACAGACGCAAGGCGCAAACGCAGGCGCAAACGCAGGCGAACCAGGTCTTCTTAGCCATCCGGGTGTGCAGGTGCGATTGGTACCTGGAAAGGAATGCCCGCCCACTCCCTTCACTCATGGCAGCCCCTGAGTATCAATACTGACATTTGGGGGAAGTTCAAGGCAGTGGTCCTCCGAGAGTCACCGAGCCTACGCTTCCAGAATTCGGAAGCCGCCTGGCAAACTGCGCATTGAGGGATTTGCCGCTAAGAACAGCAGGGAAATAGTTGGGGAGAAGCCTCCCTTTTGCTATTTAAATCATGACAAGGCGCCTGCTGTCCTTCGAGAGGTGCAAATCCATCTCAAAGCACCCAAATGGCCAGACACAACTGCCCACCCACACGTTTCACCATTGTGGACAAGGCAGTATAAACTACATTTTCATATGCAACCGCAAAAGCCAGCAATATCTTCACCATAACATACAAACCAAGTAGCAGTACCCTCCCCCCGCCAAAGGTCATCCCATTATGGTCACAGAAACCGGAGCCAAATGTGAAAAGCACCAGAGCTCAGCCATGGCAGGTGGCCCACCCAGTGCCAACTTTGCCCCCCCCCCTTACATGCCAAAGCTCCCCAAAGAAGCCACTGGTGCTTTTCTCATGGGGATTAGGCCCCACAGTCAGCAGAGAGACAATTGTCACATCTGCCCCACGTGAATAACAAAGAGAAAAGGCGGCAAGTCTCCTACTGTGGATGATCTTCAAGGGGATGATGGAGATACTTCCAATGACGGTGGTGAGGTCCAAGGGGGGGACACAGCTGCAGAGGTGTCTGGAGATTCTTCTGCTGCCTCCTGGAACTGGACTCCCCAGCTAGAGATGCAAGAAGAACAAAGAAAGTTGCCTCCTCTGACTTATTTCTGCAACATCCCTAAGAACTGTTACTAAGAACATAACAAACCTCATATGTGGCGGCCACTGAAGCCCAGGGGTTGTAATTTCAACACCAGAAAGTTGGGACTAGAGCATTTGCCTGTTGAAGCATCAGGGGGAACCTGTCCTATCTTGGGAGCAATTGAATCAGCTGTCAGAAGCAAACACATGAATAGGTGGTGCTAAGGCTGCCCACCAGGCACAGCCCACCCACCCAAATACATGTTTGCCCCTTTGTTACATACCAGCACTCTGCAAGGAAGAGACCGCCATGCAATGCATTTGGCTGCCAGCGTGAAGCCAGCAAAGGGCCCAAGGAGAAGAAACCCATGCCAGCACTCTCAAGGAAGAGACGGCCACATTCCCTAACTGCCGAGACAGAACATCGGGAAACAAATTTAGGTGCTCACCTGTAACAACACTGGCATGCCGTCCACATTCACTGCTGCTTCCATCAATGAGGGGGCCTCCTAGCCATTTAGCTTAGCATCTGCCAGACCCAATGATCTCTACGGCCAAGTGATTTGAGATTCAGGCACTATGAAGATGCCAAATGCAGCATCTCAGGGGATCAAGGAGTATCACCTGGGCATCCCCTGCTGGGCCACTCCCCACCCTGCAACTACTTAAGAGGGCAGAGGAAGAGGAGCGACGCCGAGTATCACCTGGGCATCCCCTGCTGGGCCACTCCGCTCTCTGCAACTACTTAAGAGGGCAGAGGAAGAGGAGGGCTGAGTATCACCTGGGCATCCCCTGCTGGGCCACTCTGCTCTCTGCAACTACTTAAGAGGGCAGAGGAAGAGGAGGGCTGAGTATCACCTGGGCATCCCCTGCTGGGCCACTCCGCTCTCTGCAACTACTTAAGAGGGCAGAGGAAGAGGAGAGACGCCGAGTATCACCTGGGCATCCCCTGCTGGGCCACTCCGCTCTCTGCAACTACTTAAGAGGGCAGAGGAAGAGGAGAGACGCCGAGTATCACCTGGGCATCCCCTGCTGGGCCACTCCGCTCTCTGCAACTACTTAAGAGGGCAGAGGAAGAGGAGGGCTGAGTATCACCTGGGCATCCCCTGCTGGGCCACTCCGCTCTCTGCAACTACTTAAGAGGGCAGAGGAAGAGGAGAGACACTGAGTATCACCTGGGCATCCCCTGCTGGGCCACTCCGCTCTCTGCAACTACTTAAGAGGGCAGAGGAAGAGGAGAGACGCCCTGGGCATCCCCTGCTGGGCCACTCCCCACCCTGCAACTACTTAAGAGCAACACCTGCAACTACAGGGAGCAACACCTGTCTGTGCCCGATGGGACCCTTCCTTCTCCTGCGCAACTGCATAAAAGCAGGGAGAGAGGGAAGATGCTGAACATCATCTGGGAGCTGCCTGTTGGGCTCCTTCCTCCCTGCAACTACCTAGGAGCAGCAGGGGACAAGGAGAGTGCACTGCCTGATGGGACTTTCCCCTCCTTGCATAAATTATGATTAGTATTGAAAGGTGGTGGGCATGAGAATATGTCTTTTTAAAAATAGTACTATTTTTAAATTCTTTTCACTGTTTAATATTGTTTTAAACTTTGGGTGGGTGCATGTGTCAGCATGTGTGGCTGTATGTGTAACTAGCCAGCCTCCAGCTAGGTTTTTTAACTACTATATAATGTTTTATTTGTTATAATATGCTATATATTTTTTGGCATGTAAACTACCTTGGGGAAAAATTATCTTTGATTTAAGTTTATATTTGCTGTATTTTTGATGTAATGTTTGTATTTTGTTTCCATTTGTTGTAAACCACCTTGGGCAAAAGTCTCTTTTGGAAAGGCGGTGTATATAAATAAAAAATGGAAATGGAAATGGAAGGAGATCTACTGGATTCATATTCTATAGCTGCACCCTGAGTCTTGTAATCTTTATTCAGCTGAATTCAGGCACCGTGAAGATGCCAAATGCAGCTTCTAAGGGGATCAAGGAGATCTTTTGGATTCATATTCTGTAGCTGCATCCTGAATCTAGTAATCTGTTGCTCAGGTGAATTAAGAGAAAGGCACCATCAAGATGCCAAATGCAGCTACTCCTACCTGAACAGAGGGAAACCAACATGCCACCTTGACTCCAGCCATAACTACAATTTTGATCTGAATTCACCCACAGAATTAAAAACAAAGCCAACCCCGTTGGGCAAGTCCCCCAGAAACAGTTTCTCCGTCCTGTTGTCGCCTGCAGACCCCAATGACCCCGACCCCACCCAGAGCCCTTCCTAAGCCCCTCTGTTGTGTTCAGAAGTAACAAGGGGGCAGCCCCTGGGCGCCTCGGCGGGTGGCTTTCGTGTTCCCAATCCCCTCTAATCTACCTCTTCTGGCACAGAATGTTCATGAGAGTTGGGGAGGGGCAGATTGGGGTGTGAATGGTCCCATCTCTAAGCCCTCCCAAGCTGCCTCAGAGATGCTTTTCGCTTTAGTGGGTCTGTGTGTGAACACAGCCTTGGTTGAGCAGTACCTGGGTTCAAGGATCTCCATGCAAATTATTTAGTTTTTCTGCGGTCTGAGTCCAAGAATCCCTCCGACCAGCAGGATTAAGGTTTCAGCCCCATAAAGATGCCTTAAGATCCACGGACAAGTATACCAGGCCTTTAACTTTGCTGGAGCGTGGGCAGAGATCTCAGCATGCTGACCACTTGGACAGCTCAAGTCTAGAACTGAAAGGGACTCACTTCCTCCCACTTTGCCACCAAGTACCATGGACATCACCGCCAAAATCTCTTTGCCACCTGTCCAGCAGTGGCAGCTTTTACCTTTAAGGGCAGGTGGTCGAAGTCACAGGGGAACGGCAGCTGGCCATGCATTTTCCCTTGGCAAGCAAGGGATAACCAGCGGGCAGTGTGTGTTCTATGGCCAGTGACCTACTGGGGCCCACCCTGCAATCACCAACCCTTACAGCTGTGAGCCATAGGGTGTTTTTCCACCGCAGCCCTTAGATCCGGATCTAAGAAGATCCGGATCTAAGGAATGGGTACATTCTTTAATCCGGATCTAGTAGATCCAAATTAAGGGAAGCACCCAATGTGTTTCCCTGCCGTGGAAACATCTTTGCACCTTCAGAGACTTTGCTAATCTCTGAAGGCAACTTCAATGTAACTTCGAAATAGCTTCGAAATGACTTCAAAGCCTACGTTTTGGGGCTCCTCCCACGGGTGCCGCCTCCCCCTAGCCTTCTCTAGACCCCATTGCCAAACTAACATGGAAACAGGCTCCTTTTAATCCAGATTTTCTGGCTGAAGACCCCATTGTAGACTCCATTAATGGGGTCTACAGAAAATCCGGATTAAAAGCTGAGATGTACCCATATGATCGGGATTTCCCCAGCCGCGGTGGAAACAAATGTGTCCCAAATGGGTGACATGCTGGAAATGGGGTCATCCAGCTCACACCCAAATGGGTCCTTAATGGGCGCAAAAATGGGTACTTTCTGCCAGTGGAAAAACACCCACAGATGCAGTCTAGAGTTCCATCAAGTACTGCAGAAAGTATTGCCACAGTCCACCCCACCTTTTGCCACTTACAGCTGCACCAAGTGCCACAGAAACCATTACCATAGCCCACTCACCATTTTGCCACAGTCATGCCAAGTACCAGAGACCATTGCTGCAGTCCACCCAGCCCTTTGCCACGTAGAATCGCACAAAGTACCATTGAGAGGGTTCCTCCAGTCCACCATTTTGCCACATATTGTCACAGCAAGTACCAGAGACCACTGCCTCAGTCCATGGACATAACCACCAAAATCTCTTTGCCACTTGTCCAGCAGTGGCAGCTTTTAGCTTTAAGGGCAGGTGGTTGCAGTCACAGGGGGGACAACAGCTGGGCATGCATTTTCCCTTGGCAGGCAAGGGATGCCCAGCAGGCCAGTGTTCTATGGCCAGTGATCTACTGGGGCCCACCCTGCAATCACCAACCCTTACAGCTGTGAGCCATAGATGCAGTCTAGTTCCATCAAGTACTGCAGAAAGTACTGCCACAGTCCACCCACCATTTTGCCACGTATTGTTGCACAAGGTACCAGAGTCCATTGCCAGTCCACCCACCCTTTTGCCACATATTATTGCAGCAGGTACCAGATACCATTGCCAGTCCACCAACCCTTTTGCCACATATTATTGCAGCAGGTACCAGAGGCCATTGCCAGTCCACCCACCTTTTTGCCACATATTGTCACACCAAGTACCAGAGACCATTGCCAGTCCACCCACCCTTTTGCCACATATTATTGCAGCAGGTACCAGAGACCATTGCCAGTCCACCAACCCTTTTGCCACATATTATTGCAGCAGGTACCAGAGGCCATTGCCAGTCCACCCACCTTTTTGCCACATATTGTCACACCAAGTACCAGAGACCATTGCCAGTCCACCCACCCTTTTGCCACGTATTGTTGCACCAGGTACCAGAGTCCATTGCCAGTCCACCCACCCTTTTGCCACATATTGTCACACCAAGTACCAGAGACCATTGCCAGTCCACCCACCCTTTTGCCACGTATTGTTGCACAAGGTACCAGAGACCATTGCCAGTCCACCCACTCTTTTGCCATGTATTGTCTCACCATATACCAGAGACCACTGCCAGTCCACCCACCCTTTTGCCACATATTATTGCAGCAGGTACCAGAGACCATTGCCAGTCCACCAACCCTTTTGCCACATATTGTCACACCAAGTACCAGAGGCCATTGCCAGTCCACCCACCTTTTTGCCACATATTGTCACACCAAGTACCAGAGACCATTGCCACAGTCCACCCACCCTTTTGCCACGTATTGTTGCACCAGGTACCAGAGTCCATTGCCAGTCCACCCACCCTTTTGCCACATATTGTCACACCAAGTACCAGAGACCATTGCCAGTCCACCCACCCTTTTGCCACGTATTGTTGCACAAGGTACCAGAGTCCATTGCCAGTCCACCCACTCTTTTGCCATGTATTGTCTCACCATATACCAGAGACCACTGCCAGTCCACCCACCCTTTTGCCACATATTATTGCAGCAGGTACCAGAGTCCATTGCCAGTCCACCCACCCTTTTGCCACGTATTGTTGCACCAGGTACCAGAGACCACTGTTGCAGTCCACCCACTCTTTTGCCATGTATTGTCTCACCATATACCAGAGACCACTGCCAGTCCACCCACCTTTTTGCCACGTATTGTTGCACCAGGTACCAGAGACCATTGCCAGTCCACCAACCCTTTTGCCACATATTATTGCAGCAGGTACCAGAGACCATTGCCAGTCCACCCACCCTTTTGCCACATATTATTGCAGCAGGTACCAGAGTCCATTGCCAGTCCACCCACCCTTTTGCCATGTATTGTTGCACCAGGTACCAGAGTCCATTGCCAGTCCACCCACCTTTTAGCCACGTATTGTTGCAGCAGGTACCAGAGACCACTGCCAGTCCACCCACCTTTTAGCCACGTATTGTTGCACCAGGTACCAGAGTCCATTGCCAGTCCACCCACCTTTTAGCCACGTATTGTTGCACCAGGTACCAGAGACCATTGCCAGTCCACCCACCCTTTTGCCACGTATTGTTGCACAAGGTACCAGAGGCCATTGCCAGTCCACCCACCTTTTTGCCACGTATTGTTGCACCAGGTACCAGAGACCATTGCCAGTCCACCCACCCTTTATTTATTTATTTATTTATTTATTTATTTATTTATTTATTTATTTATTTATATTTCTATCCCGCCCTATACCCGAAGATCTCTGGGTGGGTTGCAATATTTTATTAATCTTAGATAGGTCCCTGCCCTCAGGCTCACAATCTAAAGAGACAAGAAACAAAAGGAAAATGGTGTGGGAGGGAACAGGGTCTTTTGCCACATGCTGTCATACCAAGTACCACAGAGACCACTGCCAGAACTCAGCCCCCCTGGTTTGCCACCAAGTACCCAAAACCATAACACCTCCGCCCTCCCCTTTTTACTGCCTGTTCAGAGCACAAGAGAGCAGATCTCTGCAGCCCAAGCCTACCTGAATTGTATGTACACTCTTTAGTGCAAGAAGTCAGCATGGAGAGAACTGCCACCCCCCCAAAGAAAGAAAGCCAAATCCCCCAAGCATCTTTGAGGCAGCTCAGAAATGGGTTAGAGATGGGGCTGTTCACACCCCAGTCTGCCCCTCCCCAATTCTCAAGGATTCTATGCCAGAGGAGGTGGATTAGGGGAGGACTGGGAACATGAAAGTCACTCCCTCCTGTCCCTGAGGCACCCCGGGGCTAACCCGGTTGTTATGTCTGAACACAAGTGAGGCAGTTAAGAAGTCATAGAGGAGGAAGGGGTTTGGATGGAGTCGGGGTCACCAAGGTCTGCAGGTGAGGACAGGACGAAGAGGCTGCTTCTGTTGGAGTTGCCCAAGGGGGCTGGTTTTGTGTTTCTGTGGCTGAATTCAGAGCAGAAACTGCGGTTACGGCTGGTATAGAAATGGCATGTGGGTTTGTCTCAATTGCCCTGCCTGCATCCTTCTGGGGCTGCTTTTAAAACTACAACATGTTTAGCCTATCTGCAGCTGCTGGTTGGACACTCCTCTGCTATTTATCTGTCCGTTTATATTTCTAACCTAAAAACAAAATATAAAGTGAAGCCATTTAAAACAGTGCCTGAAAGTCAGGAGAGGAAGCTGTTTTCCTCTGCCAAAGGCCAGGGAAATAGAGATCTTTAGGCCTAGTTTTGCCAAGGCAGAGGCCATTCAAAATGAGGAGGCCAATCTTCTTTAGGGTGAAGCTGACCATCTTGTTTGCAGCATCTTTGTCTGTCTCTGTAGAAAAAGAATAAGAAAATGTTGACTGGCAGACGAACTTATGACATTATTATTACACTGTTTAAGCCAAATAAAGTCCTCCTCTGGGAACCCAGGGAACTCTAAAACATGGGGAGATAGCAGGGCTGAGGATTCATCTTAACTGTGACCTAGTTTTGTCTAGTGGTTAAGGAGTGGGACTCTTATCTGGGAACACTGGGTTTCATTCCTCAGTCCTCCATGAAGCCAGCTGGGTGGCCTTGGGCAAGTCACAGCTCTCTTCTGAGCTCTCACAGCCCCACCTATTTTATAGGGTGCCTGTAGCGGGGAGAACAGAAAGTTTGCCAGCCACTTTGAGTCCCCTTAAATGGGCTAAAAAAGGGGTAGAAAAGCCATTCTTCTTAACTATAAGCCCTGTTCATAAACACATTTGAATTTTCATCTTTGAAAACTGCTTTAAGTTAGGCACTTTAGTTTATAACGTGGTAACAGCACGCCCCTCAAGCAAGGCTGAAGCGGCTGTGAGGGGAAACAGAAACCCTGACATTTTTCCTTCCCAAAGGCGTAAAGCCTGGCAGACCGTGTTGCCTTCGAACTGGGCCTCATGGACAGAGCTCTCCCCTCGAAAGTAGAATAAGGGAAGCCCCTCAGCCCCTTACTTCACTTCGGACTCTTTCCCTGCCCCTGAGGCGAAATTCACCCCTCAGGTTCCCCGCCTGACGCGCTAAAGGAGCGGCTCGCGCCGTCGACTGACTGAGGAGAGAATTTCCCTCGCCGGTTCAAAGCAGCTCCGCCCCCCAGCCTGGGCCAACCTGATTGGCTGGCGGGAAGCGCGTGAGCCCTCCCGCCCGCGCGGGCTGATTTGGGAACGGGACACCTGGCGCGGCCAGCGGGCATTTCTTCCCGCCAAAATAGCCCGTCCACCCATCCCCCACCCCCACCCCTGCCTCTGGAGCCTTCGAGAAGGTTCCTGTGTAGGTCAATGCAGGTGCATTTAATTCCCTTTGCAACGGCAAAATAAAAGCCCAAACCGAGTCAGAAATGCAGTTTGGAAATGCAGTCTCCTTTGCGTGCTATGCAGGGTCCGAACTAATAAAATAAGCTTTTTTAAGAGCCAAAGCCCTTGGGGGAAATATAAAAAATATGCAGTTGCTGCTAAACGTTTGCCTTATTTTTTTTTTGCACCTCAGAAACTGCAAAGCCTAGTCTCCGTTTAGTACTGGAGTTCTCTAGCACAGAAACGCTCTGCAATTGTATCTAATTCCTAAAGTAATGTTATTTTGTTTTATTATCAGAAAGAGGGAAAGTAGCTTAAGCACACCCCGCCATGAAAAGACACAATACTTGCAGCAGTAAAAAAAACAAACCCTAAAAACCAGAACCATGAGGATTTTGGACAGAAAAAAAAAGAGAAAATAGAGGGAGCTAGATGAGTTTAGCTGAAGGGGTTTTTCTGAACACCAGCATAAAAACAGACATTTTTTAAAAAGCCAAATAGGGCATTTTAAAAAGTAACCATTTGGATAGAGCTGAAGCTATAGCATAAGAAATAACCCCTCAGAACTTCAGTAGAGGAAAACTAGGGCTGCTTTAAAAGGTTGTTCTCCTTTGTTATTAGGAAGAAAGAATAGAATGACCATGGTTTATCCGCCAAAGAATAAACATTAGCAGTTTAAAAACAAGCAAGCCTTATTTAAAAAAGACAAAAGAAAAGCACCCAGAGCTCTAAATAACCTATCATCTCAAAATGTAAAGGGGGGGATTTGACTATATAATTTCCCAAAGGGGGAAAAATACCTTTATCATTTGATTGTTTTATTTATTTATTTATCCTGCCCTATATCGGGAGGTCTCCAGGCAGGCAACAACATTTAAAACCAAACATTATTAAAACAATAACAGCCTCTGGAGCTGGGAAATATATCCCCGTTTAACCAGAGGGTAGGGCAAAGAGGAGTCTCCCTCCCTTCCTAAATGTGTACAATGAAGGTGATAGACGCACCTCAAGGAGGTGACTATTGCATAGCCTAAGGGGCCATCACTGAGAAAGCCCTCTCCCGGGTGCCCTCCCCATTTGCTGCTTAAAAAAAAAGCCTGAGTCTCAGCAATGCTGCTGTGAATGTGAAATGTTACGTTTGGGACCCATAAATATTATTATTTAAAATTATCCAGGTAAAATTGTTTAAAAACCAGCAGCCACATAACCCAAACTAGCGGTCTGAAGTGGGAGCAGGACTAGTTTGGGGGGGACACCCACCCACCAGCCAGAACGTGGAGCAGTGGCAGAGGTGTGGGCAACCCAGTGGCCGCACACACCTGCGAGGCAACAGGCAGGACGAGAAGCAGCAGCAGCAGCAGCAGCTCATTCTCCACGAAGATGGCTTTGCAGGATGAAGATGGAACTGGCAGCCGGACAAGACTTCAGGCCGAGCAAGAATGCGCCCGAACACCCTGAGGCCCTTTTATCACCTCTCTAGCAGGCGCACCTGTGACTGGCAAGGCGTCCCGGGCCCCAGGTGAACGTGATGGCGGACAACTTCCAATCACAACCTCTCCAACGGGGCTCTCCGAGCGCCTTGCAAGTGGAAATAATAAATTATT
This sequence comes from Aspidoscelis tigris stejnegeri, assembly GCA_023333525.1. Taxonomy (NCBI): domain Eukaryota; kingdom Metazoa; phylum Chordata; class Lepidosauria; order Squamata; family Teiidae; genus Aspidoscelis; species Aspidoscelis tigris. The sequence goes on from JALMGA010000016.1 coordinate 12,817,545, forward strand.
TTTAAAAATACAGATGCATGTGTGTGCTTCCTTACGTCTATTCCACACAGTAGCTATAACTCTAATGCAGGGGCAGAGAACTGTCTCCAAGCCTGAACCCCTCTGCGAGTGAAAAATGGGGGAGGGATTTGCCTCGATTACCTTAGAGGGCTGTTGTGCGTTTAAAATGTGGGGAGAGAATTGCCTCGAGGCCTGAACCACCTTACAGGGTGGTTGTGAATGCAAAATGGGGGAAGACGGGGGCACCTTCCGACCACAGCCCCTAGGTGGCGCTCTAAGACCGTAGGAGACTCCGACGTCCAGCCATTCAATTTCCAAAGAGCAGAAATAAGGAGGCGAAAAGTTCAGCTACAGCTGTTTATTATTATTATTGTTGTTATTCACTTCATAGCACACAGCAGCTAGTAACTGTCAGCTGGGGAGACCCTCGTCTGGCCAGGCAAACAGATTCTTGTTTGTGAACGGGACCTGCCCGATAATACCAACTCTGTCTTAAAAAGCAAAGTGTATTAACAGAATTATTGGTATACAGAGCAGAAGATAATGCAGTGTTTATTTGTACCAAACTGTTACACCAATATTTAAGCCAGTGAGTGAGCCAGTTTGCTCTAATTGCTTAGGGAGCCGGACCCTTATCTGGGAATACCAGGTTTGATTGTGCACTCCTCCGTGAAGCTAGCTGGGTGACCTTGGGCTAGTCACAGCTGTCTTCTGAGCTCAGCATACAGATGCATGCATGCATGCGCTTCCTTACGTCTATTCCACACAGTAGCTATAACTCTAATGCAGGGGCAGAGAACTGTCTCCAAGCCCGAACCCTTTTGCGAGTGTAAAATGGGGGAGGGATTTGCCTCGATTACCTTAGAGGGCTGTTGTGCGTTTAAAATGTGGGGAGAGAATTGCCTCGAGGCCTGAACCACCTTTACAGAGTGGTTGTGAATGCAAAATTGGGGGAAGACGGGGGCACCTTCCGACCACAGCCCCTAGGTGGCGCTCTAAGACCGTAGGAGACCCCTCCACCCCTTCATCCATCCATCCATCCATCTTCTTTCCCTGCATCCCTATTCATTCCTTTCTGCCTCCTCCTCCTCTTCTAGTCAGAGGTGGGCGGGGCGAAGGCGAGGGGGGGAAGCCGTTGGCCCGCTTGGCCACGCCCCCGCGCTTGATCGGCCATGGAGAAATACGAGGTGAGGAGGGAGGGGAGGGGCAAGGATTTAAGCTCCACCCCCTGCAGGGGGAAGGGAGGGGTGTTGGGGGAACTGTTTATAGGTTGCTGGGGAAATGATGGAATGGGGGGGAATTGCAAGATTTATGGTTGATGTATGGCTGTCTTTGCTCCCCTCCCCTAATTCCTTTCCTTTATCTCTCCCCCCCTTTTATTATTATTACTAAAGTTTCTTTATCAACTTTCTCTCTCCTTTTCTTCTGGTTTTCCTTCTTTCTATTCTTTTCTTTCCCTTATATTCCATTCTTTCCATTTATCTTTGTTTCTTTCCGGCTATTTTCCTCCTTTGTGTTTCATTTCTTCCCTGTTATTTTCTCCTTCCCTCCTTACTTTCTTTCCCCTTCCTCCCCTTCATCTTTTCCTTTTTCTTTCTGCCATTTTCATTCATTCTTTCTTTCTGTCTGTCTGTCTGTCGCTCTTTGCCCTATCCTTCTATCTGCTTTTCCTCTCTTTTCCCCCCAAACATCCCACACATAACTCGGCTTCGTGTATGGACGGTGTTTTGGGTCACCCCCGGCACCCCCATGGGAGAGAATCCTGAACATTTAACTGCAGATTGTTTGTGAAAGGGAAATACACCCCATTGTCCCTCTGGATTCTTCCAAGATTCAGCATTCTGAGTTCTAGGATTTTTAGAAAGAGAAGAAAAATTTTCATTATCCACTCTACTCACACCATGAAGTATTTTATAAACCTCTCTTGGGTCTCTGTTCATCTGCATCCTTCCGGACAACAAAGAGAGGTCCATAGTCCTGCTGAAGGGAGACCCATTTAAGGTTTAATCCAGCTTCAGTCCAGCTTCAGAGTGAGAGAATACATCAGCAAAGTGACCAATAATTTTATTTCCACATTATCTATCCCAAAGGTGGATTTTCTGAGTCGTTTAACACTAAAGAAAACAGCTGGTCATTTTGCTGATGTATTATCTCACTCTGAAAGTGGACTGAAGCTGGATTAAACCTCAAGTGTGACCACATACATTTTAATCCAGCTTCACTCCACTTCCAGAGTGAGAGAAAACATCAGCAAAGGGACCAGTAATTTTCTTCACGTGATTCTCTATCCCAAAGGTGAATTTTCTGAGTTATTTAACACTGTATTGTTTAAAACAGTTCTCTGACTCTGAAAGTGAACTGAAGCTGGATTAAACCTTAAGTGAGCCAGTTTGGTCTAGTGGTTAAGGAGCTGGACTCCAGCAGGGCTCCTCTTAGGTTCTTATGGACCAAATGGGCTGTGGCCTGATCCAGCAGGGCTCCTCTTAAGTTCTTATGGACTAGATGGGCTGTGGCCTGATCCAGCAGGGCTCTTCTTAGGTTCTTATGAACTAGATGGGCTGTGGCCTGATCCAGCAGGGCTCCTCTCGGGTTCTTATGGACTAGGCTGGCTGTGGCCTGATCCAGCAGGGCTCCTCTTAGGTTCTTATGTCCTTATGACTTGGAGTCTTGAATCCCATGGTCTTGGCCGATGAGCTGGGATCTGTCTGCTGCTGCTTACAGGTGTTGTGGCAGCTCCCTTCGGGGTCTCTCGGCGTGATGCTGGTGGCGGAAACCAAAACGGAAAAAGACGAAGACCGGAAGAAGAAAATGTATGCTATAAAAAAGGTGAGGAAGGAGGAAAGAGAACAGAAAAGTCATCCTTGCAGCGACGGGTCGCAGCTTTCTAATTCAGTGTCCTTGAACTGCGCAACTTTATCCATGCGCATCTGGGATTCAAATCCAAAATCTGTTTTTATATGCACAGGCTAAACGCCACTAGGAGAAACTACAGAAGACATTTCAGCTAATTGGTAGTTCCGTATAGCCTTGGGTAACTCCCTAATTGGAGCTCAAAATGTGTAGGCACTTTTTGGAGCTGAAACCTTTCCATGACTCTAAGTTATTATGAAATGTGTTGACTTACTTGCTTAACTCGTTGATATTCTGCCTTTTGTCCAAACAAACTGAGTTGTCCCTCGCTCATCTGCCCCCAGCTGTTTGATCTTCACAACAACCCTGTGAGGAGGGACAGGCTGAGGGACAATGACTGGATGGGCAACCAAGCCTGATATTTCAGTTATTGTGCGGATGCTTCTTCTTCTTCTTATCAACATCATCATGATGTGAGCCAGTGTGGTCCTGTGGTTAGAGTGTCGGACTCTTATCTGGGAATACCGGGTTTGATTCTGCACTCCTCCATGAAGCCAGCTGGGTGGCCTTGGGCTAGTCACAGCTGTTTCTCTCAGCCCCACTGACCTCACAGGATGTCTGTTGTGGGGAGAAGGTTTGCCAGCTACTTTGAGTCCCCTTAAATGAACAAGTAAAGTGGGGTATAAAAGCCAACTCCTCTTCCTGCTCTTGTGTTAGAATGCCAGACTCCTATTTGGTAATCTTCTGATTCGATTCTGTACTCCTCCATGAAGCCAGCTGGGTGACCTTGGGCTAGTCACAGCTCTCTTTCTGAGCTCTCACAGCCCCACTGACCTCACTGGGCATCTGTAGAAGAACAGAAGGTTTGTCAGCAGCTTTGAGTCCCCTTAAGGGTGAGAAAAGTGGGGTAGAAAAGCCAGCTATTATCTTTATGATGATGATGATCATCATCATCATTAATAATAATAATTATAATTAATAATTAACAATTACTACTATTGTTGTCATTATCATTCTTATTCTTATCATTCTCATTATTTTCTTCTTCCTATCATCACCATCACCATCACCGTTGTTGTTGTTATTATTATTGTTGTTGTTGTTGGTAGTGGTGGTGTTGGTGTAGCGGTTAGGGAGCTGGACTTTTATCTGGGAATACCGGGTTTGATTCTGCCCTCTCCCATCTGGGTGACCTTGGACTAGTCACAGCTCTCTTCTGAGCTCTCACAGCCCCACCTGCCTCACAGGGTGTCTGTTGTGGGGAGAAGAACAGAACGTTTGTCAGCCGCTTTGCGTCCCCTTAAATGGGTGAGAAACGTAGGGCAGAAAAGCCAGCTCTTATTGTGGCTGTTGTTATTTTAATCTTTTGTACTGCCTGTCACCCTTTTGGTAGAAGCTTTGAGAAAGCCTTATGTCATATGCACTGCACTCAACGTAACTTGTGTGAGGAGTGGGTGCACCTGGGCCCAGGTGAGAATGGTCTCCATGGGCAGGTACGGATGCTCAGCATCAGGGCCTTGGCGGTAGCAGGGCCACATGAAAAGACTTCTACCACTGAGGCACGTGGAGACATGTGTCTAGTGTTTGGAGTTGCATTATGGGATAGCCTTGCTGCTCCATAGGCATCTGTGGGATTGCCACGGATGGAGAAAGAGTCCAAGGTCCTTTTAGCGTACCTCTGGCACACGTTTCTGATTTTGTCTGACCTCTGCTCGGGCACAGTGTCGCCTCCCAAAAAAGCATCTGCAGCGCTGCCACTGTTTTGGGAATCTTTCACTAAACGTCGCCTTCCAACCCTCCTCCTCTTTTGTGCCTTTGGACAGGTGGAATGCATTGACGAGAAACAAGCCAATGACGCCCTCAGAGAGGTAATGGCTTTTCACTACCCTTGTGTGTCACAAGGAGACACAGTGGGAGACAACAAAAGATTGAGGAACAAGGCGGGGGGGGGAGGCAAATGGTGACGGAAGATGACGACAGAGGGAGAAATGGGGCAGGGAAGAAAATGGCGGCTGGTGGTAGAGGAGATTGGCGTGTCTGTCCTTGTCTCCCTCCTGCCGTGGAGAGTGACGCCGCCACCAGTTCCCTGCCGCCCCACTGTAGTTGGGATGGCTGCAAGGAGCCATTGGTGCTGATAAAATATATCTGTGATAAAACCCAGACTTTTTTTACCAATTAGATAGGGATGTGCACAATTTTTTTTTTTTGCATTCAAATTCGGTACGAATTGAATATTCAAAAATTCAATTCGATTCAAATTTCAAAAATCCAGATTTTCAAAAATCCGATTCGTATCCGGATATACAAATGTCGATAAGATTCATGTCCGATATTATGAATTTGCGCAAATACGTATTTATCCTGTATGCGTCCCATTTTCATCCCACATTATATGCGCAAATACGTATAACTTTCACGCATATTCATATACGATGGATATGAATCTACTCAATCGAATTATTTGAAAATCCATATCGGATTTTCAAGAACCTAAAATTTGCCTGAATATGTAAATCTGGATTTTTGAAAATCTGATTCATGTCCGGATATCAGAATGTCGATAAGCTTTTTAGCTGATATACGAGTTTGCACAAATGCGTCTTTATCCCGTCTTTATCCCGTTTTCATCCCATATTATATGCGATAATTTTATATGTATATAATATATCCCATATTATATGTATAATTTCTGCGCATATTCATATACGATAGATACGAACCTACTCGTTCGAATTATTTGAAAATCCATATCGGATTTTCAAAAATCTGAAATTCATCCAACTGTGTAAATCCGGATTTTCGAAATTCTGATTCAAATTCGAATGTCAACATTCAACGGATTCAAATCGGATTTTCTAATTTTTGAATATTTGTGCAGATCCCTATAGTAGGAACAAGGCCTTAGGTTTGAATGCAGCAAATATCTGATGTTTACTTTCCGGGATCCTGAGAAGGAAGATGGGTCCAGGAGTCAGACACAACTTGATGGTAGCAAACAATTGCAGCAAGGAAAGTCCATTGAATTTGATGGCAGCCAGAGCAACCCTATCTTTAGTTTGGTTTCTTCTGCCACCATATGGGACTCTTCTCCTTGTCTGTTTTGCCAACAGGCCATGAGTTTGCTGAAAATGAAGCATCGAAACATCTGGCCCTACAAGGAATTTTTTATTATCTGGGAGAACAAGGTGAGAACAGACGGATAACTTCATGGCAGTGTTGGGGGACCGTTCCTCTTTCGTCTTAGCCACCAGACTCTACATTTTCCCCAGGTACACTGGACTAGGTTGGTCTGCTTTATACAAGGTCCCTTTTCTGCCAAAATAAACCTATCAAAGGCCGCATCCCCATGCAAGCCATTTGGAGCGGGATCAGAACAGATGCTTCCAGCCCATCCCCTTACCATTCCTGGCACTGTGGGCTAGGTAAGGGTTGGGCGTGGATGGAGGCGTCCCCATGCAAACAGCATGAAACCCTGGCACAGGGGAGCAGTGCCCTCTCCCCTCCGCTCCCTCTCCTCATTGGTAGCCGGATGGACATCAGACCACCCTTGGGCCGCATCCCCCCTTAATGGCACTGAAAGCCAGGAATGGGCTGGGAGGCACAGAAAAAACCTTAAACGCTTACTTCATAATGATAAATTGATAAATAATTTTAAAAGACCGAAAGCCGCTAGGAGGTTTAGCGGCAGTTAGGCGCTTGAGCGGTTTTGCGCACTTCTGCTTCACCGGGAACCACGAGAATGCCCGCCAGGTTTAAAAGGGAGAAAATCAAGCCTTTATTTCATGATTGCCTTGGCGATCGGGGAAACAGGGGTTGAAATTTTTTGGAATTGGAAGAAAAGTCAAGCCATTATCTTTGCCTGCCTTGGCAATCGGGAAAAGGGGGTGGAAATATTTCCATGGGAAATGCACAAAAATTAAGACAGTATCGGCAAGTCACAGCTCTCTTCTGAGCTCTCACAGCCCCACCTACCTCACAGGGTGTTCTGTTGTGGGGAGAAGAACAGAAGGTTTGTCAGCTGCTTTGAGTCCCCTTAAATGGGTGAGAGAAGAAGGGTAGAAAAGCTGACTCTTCTTCCTCCTCCATGAAGCCAGCTGGGTGCCCTTGGGCTAGTCACAGCTCTCTTCTGAGCTTTCACAGCCCCACCTACCTCACAGGGTGTCTGTTGTGGGGAGAAGAACAGAAGGTTTGTCAGCCCCTTTGAGTCCCCTTAAATGGGTGAGAGAAGAAGGGTAGAAAAGATTACTCTTCTTCTTTCCAGAGCCCTGGGAGGTAGAGAAAATGTGCAAAAGCAGGTAAATAACGCTCATACCTCATCTCAGCAGACTTATGTAACAGAACCTTTAGTGATTGTGATTTTATTCTGTCTCTGAATAAAGCAACATCATGGTTTTGCCTTTTTTTCTGTTTCAGATCTCATCCCTCTTTCTTTGCCTAGTGATGGATTACTCAGGTCAGGGGGACCTTTCATCCTTAATCCAGGCCAAGAAACAAAAGCACGAGAAATTTCAGAACAGGGTAAGAAGAAAATGCACATTCAGCAAATAGGAAGGTTTCCATGACTTCCTGCATTCAGAACCCCTATAGAGTGCTGGGCTCATATCTTGTAGTCATTGGGTTTGATTCTGCACTCCTCCACAGAGAGAGCTGGGTGGCCTTGGGCAAGTCACAGCTCTCTTTCTGGGCAGTGACAGCCCCACCTGCCTCAAAGGGTGTTCTGTTCTGGGGAGAAGAACAGAAGCTTTGTCAGCTGCTTTGAGTCCCCTTAAATGGGTGAGAAAAGTGGATATAAAAGCCAACTCTTCTTCCTTTTCCATGTTATTTGTCAGTACAAAACAGTGATCTGAAGGAGGCTGATGGTAAGAAACGATTATGTGATGAACTCAGGTTTTCATCATTTCCATTTTCTATCATTGGGGTAGTTTTGTGCCCTGACCCACCAAAATATAAAACTTGTGAATACTTGGCTTTGGGATAATTTGTATCCCAGTCTTTGAACTGATTTTTACTGTGTTCTTGCACTAACTAATAACCTAAAATCTAACCAAGAACAAAATATAAGAATACTAATAAAACATAATTCAAACACAGCATCAAATGTCTTTCATTACATTGTGTCTTTGATTATATATATATATAGATAAATATTTTTTCTCTGTAGGTGATTCAGATATTTCTGGGGCAGATGGTAGATGCTTTAGTTTACATCCATCAACAAAACATCTTTCATAGGTAAGGAAAGATGTTTTGATGAATTCTTCAGCCTTTTCTTGAGTAAAACAGGTACCCAAGGAGGGCTAAACCTTCACTTCATCCCCCCCCCCCCGTTTTATTTGTATACTACCTTTCCAAAAGAAAATTTGCCCAAGGTGGTTTACAACAAACAGAAAATACACAATGCAAAATAATAATCAAAACACTATAATAAAAATACATTATAAAAATCACCCATCATACAAAACATTGTAAAATAAGGCAAACACACACGCAGACAGACTGAGGCAGCTGAAGCCAAGTGGAGTCCAGAGCAGCTGACCAGAGACCCCAGACCCACAAAGAATCACCTCCTCCAAGATGTCTGTGCCCAGCCAGGCTGGAGAGTCACCCAGAGGGCAGAGGAGTCTAGGCTGCCACCCCTAGACCACCCCCAGGAGGGATGGCCTAAGCAGCTGTCCTTTATGGTCTCTGGTGGTAGCTGAGACCAGGTGGAGTCCAGAGCAGCTGACCAAAGGCCTGAGTCCCACAAAGAATCAGTCACCCAGAGGACAGAGGGGTCTAAGGCTGCCACCACTAGACCACCCACAGGAGGGATGGCAAGCTTCTCCTCCTCCTTGGGCAGGGCTTCCACCAGGTTAAAGCCCTAAGCAGCTGTCCTCTGTGGTCTCTGGTGTAACTGAGACTAGGTGGAGTCCAGAGCATCTGACCAGAGGGACCCAGTCCTGCAAGGAAGCAGCTCCAAATGATCCGGGTCCATCCAGGCTGGAGAGTCATCCAGAGGGCAGAGGGGTCTAGGCTGCCACCACTGGACTACCACCCTTGGAGAGATGGCAAGGTTCTGCTCTTCCTCCTTGGGCAGGGCTTCCTGAAAGTTGCCTCTGAAGAAGCTCATTGCTACAGATAGCAACAGTTGTCTTACCAGCTCCTGTATTTCAGGAACCTCAAGCCATCCAATATCCTTTTAGCTGGTGAGGAATCCTTCATGCTTTGTGACTTCAGCACTGAAACCCTTATGAAGGATGAGATGAAATGGAAGATCAGGGTGCCGGAAGGTAGCAGGGTCTTTGTGCTTTTATTTCTTAGCTAATATTGTTCCTCGTATAGTTTGGCTTTGAGTTTGCGCCTTTGGTGGGATTCGAGTCCCCTTGTCTAAAGAGATCCTAGAAAATGTTCCCAAAGGTCTCCAGCTTCTGAAATCAGACTGTGGGGAATGGATAGATAGATGGATGGACGGACAGACAGATGGATAGACGGACAGGCCCCTGACTTTGCACAGCCTAGGAAGCATAAATTTCCGAAAGGGGCACTCTAACAGCATCTCTCTGGACTCTGTGACTGGATGAACATGGAGTTAAAAGCGCATTCATAGAACATCCCTTTCGGGAGCAAAGGCTGCATCTAGGCCTGTTAATACTGCCCAGAGCAATGTGCAATCGCGACCGGGCATCACACATGATGATTCAGGCATTGCTGGGGCATCACATTATTCAAGCGCTACTGCACTGCACAATGGAAACAAACTTTGAATTTTATTCATTTATTTATTTACATCCCACCCTTCACCAAATGGATCCAGGGTGGCTTACAATAAGAATAAAATATATAAAAAGAAAATAATACTAATAATTAAAAATATCACCCCCTCCCTCCCTAACAGGAAAAGATATGTTTTTACCAGGCACTGAAAAGTATTCAATGTAGGTGCCTGGCGAACCTCAAGAGGGAGGCTGTTCCAAAGTCTAGGGGCCACCACAGAGAAGGCCCTCTTGTATGTCCCTATGCCTTGTACCTCTGCAAGAGAAGGAACTACAAGAAGGCCCCCTCCTTGAGATCTCAGTGTTTGGGCAGGTCAATATGGGTCTATATTTTCCCGCCATTCCGGGCAGAATGGCAAGGAAAGAAGGATGAGAGCAGGAGGGCAGCTCAGATGTGATTGGCTGTCTGAACCTGAGTGACGGCGCGCTCCGACTCAGCTCTCGCAGCTCCTGATGGGAAGCTACAGAGCTGCTTATTGAGTTGGGAAGGCTGGTTGTCGCTGCGCAGCAGGTAAGCTGTGCTTTTTATCTTTAACTGCAGATTTATTCCACAAGTCTGGAGGCAGCCAATAAGGTACATTCCAAATTCTAGGCTGCTGGGAAAAGGGCTACCCTGCCTTAAGCCGCCTATGAACATACAATGTGGCTATTAATACTTTGCTCCCTTTACTGTGATACATGGTGGGCTGAAAGACAACGGATCAGAACAGGTGGACATCCTAGGGTGTGCACTAATGCACTCAGGTAAGGGGGGGGACAGTTGTGATCGCAGCATTAGCGGCGGGGACAGCGAAACGCCACCCACTAATGCTGCGATCGTAACCCGGGAGTGTCCCCATGCAGGAGTTGGAAGGATTAGGACCAATGGGATGAACAAGTAGCCTCGCGAAATTATAGGTTCTCTCTTCCCTGGAGGTCTTCAAGCAGAGTATGAACAGCCACCTGTCCAGGACATTCAAGTGATTTCTGCATTGGGTTGGACTAGATGGCCTCAGAGGCCCGTTCTGACTACGGTTCTTGATAACAAGGGGAAACAAGTGAGCAAGTCTCAGGCTCCTCACCCTTCTGGCCTGGTCTCCCTGCAGATCCTCATGCTAAATCCTGGATGGCCCCAGAATCCCTGAGGTTCTCCTTCAGCGACAAATCCGACATCTGGTCCCTCGGCTGCGTTTTGCTCAACATGATGGTCTGCTCCTGGAAAAAAGTGCGTCACTGCCTTAACGGCCCTTGCAGGGCAATCCAGCACCTGATCTTGGAAGGGCTGCATCCAGAGGAACACAGAAGCAATGCCACATCCCCTTCCCAGATCCAGTTCCTTGTTCCCACTGGCTGACAGCAGTGCCACTGGACTTGTGGTTTGAGTCCTGGACTCATAACTCGCAGTCATGGGGTTTGGTTCCGCACTCTCCCTTGGGCTAGTCACAGCTCTCTTTCTGAGCTCTTATGGCCCTACCCACCTCACAGGGTGTCTGTTGTGGGGAGAAGAACAGAAGATTTGTCAGCCACTTTGAGTCCCCTTAAATGGGCGAGAAAAGCCAACTCTTCTTCTTCTTCTTTCCACATTACGTAAAACCACAGAGTGGATTTTTTTGGAGTTAGATAATGCAGAAAGGAAGCAGCCTGTTGCATTGCTGATGGCTCATCTCAGTCTTTAAACGGCTTTGGCCTCCATACACTTGACAAGGGGCGTAAACTCCCAGGCTGCATTGCCTCCTTTAGAAACGGCAACGCCGTGCAAACTCTAGGCTAGGACACGTGTGGACAGGTTCCCCATTCACACCAGTCATAGCGTCAGGTCAGCGTGGGGGCGGTTACCCATCGCCCTCACCTGTGCACAGAGCGGCAGATAGCTCCAGCAGGCCGTGTAGCCAGAGGGCGATCTAGGACCACCAATGACGTAAGTTCCTGGCGTGTGTGGCTGGTGGCACAGGTCCCTGGGTCAGGGTGGGCACAAGGGTGTCCCTGTTGGCCTGGTCCGATGTTGCCCCAACCTCAAAAGGGGCTGCCGGCTAGCGGGTTGATAGTGACCCAATGGTGGCATGCCCACGTGGGGCCCAGAGCTGTCCGGCAGAGAAAGTGCGAATGCTCTCCCTGCCGGACAGCTCTGGGCCGGTCGGGGCTGGCTTGGGACGGGCGTAGAGCACGATTCTGATGGGTTTCTTTTCCTTGTCTGATTTCTGTTTTAGATCAAAGACTTGTATTCACTACTGCATGATGTTAAGGAGGACAGCAGTCATCTTGAGGATGGTTTTGCAGCTGCGAAATGCATTGACACCCCTTTGTCTTCCGTGGTTTCAATGATGCTAAAGATTCAGCCGGAAATGAGGCCGGGGGCGCAGTTAGTTTCAGCTGATGTTTATTATTTATTTACCCACTGCATTGAGCCAATCCTGGAAAATGCAGCCCAAATTGTTAAAGCCAATTGCATTATTAAGAAAGGCTCATTAGGCTCCGTTCCCACTTGGCTTTTTAAAACCGGATTGGACTTTTTAAATCAGGATAAATCCGGATTGAGGACCACTCACTGCCCAAATCCCCAGCAGGAGAAACTTTAATCTCTGCCCCCCCCCTTGTGAAACCCTACCTCCCCCAAAGGCAACTCTCCCTTCCTGATCTGATGTTCCTGGTAACGTTACCTCCACATTACAGGGCAGCAAGTTTGCGCTGATGCAGATAAGCGAAGGAGCAGACAGAGGCGAAAAGACAGCCTCTCAAATGGGGGCTAAAGGACAGCTCGCCTCGCACGGAGGCTTATGACTCTCTCTTTCAGTTTCCCTCCCCTCTGTAAAAGGGTCACAGCTTTTCTTTTAAGATTTCCCCTGCTTTTAAAAGATTTCCCCTGCTCTGCAAGCCTTGCAACAATGTCTGCTGAGGCTGGTGCTTTAATCAGTTTTACTTTCTCCTCCTCTGCGATCTTAGTGTTCAAAGCAGGCATGGCAAGGGGTGGGGGGAGACTTTTGCCGCTGTGAAATCCCACCCGCATCTGGCAGGCATTGGCCAGAAGGGTAGATCTCTGCCCTGAATAGTCCGGGGGGGGGGGGGGAGTACACTGGGCTCCAAAAGGGGACTGAGAACAATTTTTCTGAGGGTTTCTTTTTCTGTAGATTTTTGCAGGATAGTCCTCAGAAAGTCCGGGAATAAAATATTAAATAGGAATGCTGGATACTGTATTTGGATTCAATTTGGATTTAAAGTTGTATGGGAATACAGCCTTACTATGAAGCAACGATCTATTAAGCAAGCTTCAAAGAAGCTGGTATTTCTTCTTGTTGCCACTAGAGGGCACTAAAAACTGAGATGAGCCAAGGTAGACCTCAGCTTGCAAACTGGTTCAGTTGGTTTTAAAGTGGTTTTCATTACCTTTTTGCCGCCACTGTTATTATATGGGTGTGTCCCCGTGTAGCTTTTTTAGTCCTGGTTTAGTGCTGTTAGGACTAGGGATGCACATGAATGTATTTTTTGCATTCGAATTTGCGTCGAATCGAATGTCGATTCAAACGTTTAAAATCCGAACGCAACAAAAAAAATTGAATCTGATGCATTTGAATCTATTCAGATTTCCATTAGAGATGGATTGGTGATGGGATGAGACCAGTAGTGCCACATGTAGCCATCTCTAAGCCACTTTATTTACTGCGTGTGAGTTCAGTATAAGTGACAGCTCTGTGCCCTTTTCCTTCAGAGGTTGCCAAAATTTACTTCCTTGGCTGCGTCCACACCTAAGTTTTATTCCAGCTTCAGTCCACGAGAGAACACATCAGCAAAGTGACGAGCTGATTTCTTTCAGAAAGATATCACTCTAAAAATCTACCTTTGGGTTAGTTAAAGTGGAAAGAAAATGACTTTGCTGAGGTGTTCTCTCACTCTGAAAGTGGACTGAGACCGGATTAAAACGGGTGTGCAACATAGCCTTTGCTTCACTGATCTATCTGCTCACCATTCATCCGGAATCGGCCGTCTCAAGAGAGTCTGCATTGCACAATTAAGTCTAATTTCCCTCCCTCCTTCTCCTCTGCATATTTAGAGAGCTGGTTGAGAATGCATACATCAGAGAATGCCTTTTGCTGGCTGAATCACCTCTCATAAAGGTGAAGAAGACGTTGCCTCCACACTTAATGGATATACTAACTGATGGTGGGATACAAACAATTCTAGGTAATGCCAGAAAGGGGTCATACATACAGACATTTGACCTCCTGGGAAACATAAAAGGCTATGAAACATGAGTCATCTCTAGCTTGCATTGGCTGTGGCCACACATAAGGTTGAATCCAACCTTCAGTCCACTTTCAAAGAGAGAGAACCCACCAGCAAAGTGGCCAGTAATCTTCTTCCCACATTATCTATCCCAAAAGGTGATTTTTCTGAGTTGTTTAACACTGAAAGAAAGCAGCTTGTCACTTTGCTGATGTGTTCTGTCACTCTGAAAATGGACTGAAGCCAGATTAAACCTTAGGTGTGACCACAGCCTCACTCTGAAAGTGGACTGAAGCCGGATTAAACCTTTAGGTGGGACCACAGCCTCAGTCTGAAAGCGGAGTGAAGCTGGATTAAACCTTAAATGTGGCCACAGCCTGTCTGAAAGTGGGCTGAAGCCGGATTAAATCTTAACTGACCACAGCCCAAGTCATTCAGAGATGCACAAGGTATCAAATAGCTTTTGACACACCTTGAAGCTGAGCGTCGACTTCTCTTTTGCAGTGCTGAATATGAAATCGTCCATATATACAGTAACTAATCATGAACTGAAATGTGGTGGGGAAAGTGAGAAATGCCAGTCTCTGAACTTCATGGTGTGGAGGGATACTGCCTGTTTTGCCCTATGGTCACCTTGGTTTGGGGGCAGAAGCCTGTCCACCTTGCCTGCTCGCTGGCTTCTTGATTTTCCGCCTGGCCTTCCTCTATCTCGCCCACTTTCCTCCACATACATTTGCCCACCTGCACTCACTATGCTCCCCCCACCAACATAACCTTTCCTGTGGTGCTCAGGGCACCGGTACCCCTCCAGCCAGCCCTGGTTGGATCCCCTTTAACTCTTCAGAAAACATGTGGACCTTTGGAGACCGGGCAAAGGGTTTCAGCCAGGGGAGTGCACAAATGCACTTTTGACATCTGACTCGTAATAAATTAAATATTTGAAAATCCGTATATGTACGAATAGATCACATTCAAGTGTGGTAAAGTTCTATTCGATATGAATCTATTAGTATGTATTTGTACGAATATCCAATACGTATCGGATACAAATGAATACGTATTGGATACATATGCAATAGAAACAAATACTTATCTGATACGGATGAATACGCATCCGGTAGGTATCCATAACATACCCATGCTCTGAAAACGTCAAATCCTCATCCCTCATTTCAGCTATCCTCATCTATCCAAGAGCATTTATAGAAGTGATTATTTTTTTCAATAAACAGTTGCATTATTTTTTCCTTTGGGTGTCTTCATACAAGCAGGATTTCACAGACCTCTCCGTCTTTTGCTGTCTGCAGAATTCATGATGTCTTACCAGGACATAGAAGATGCTCAGGAAAAATGCATCAAGCGCCTCTTGGAGCTATTAAAAGAAGCAAAAGGTACGCATGGTTGGGCCTCAACCTCGTCTCCTGAAAAACCCACCTTCAAAGCACAGTAGGGTTTTGTGCCAAGGGCGATACTAAAGAACTAGTATGCGTAGCTTCAACTCCTGGCCCTTAGGTACTCAGCCTGAACAGAGAAATGCCCACAAGGTTTCTATTTTTATAAGCTTTACTTATCCACAGTTCCACACTTACAAAGATTTAGAATGCTCATCAAAAGTCCCTTTTTATACTTGCTGTTCACTTTCTCTGTAGATTGGCTTTCTTCTTCTTGTGAACTAACTTTCTGGTCTTCTTTTCAGGTCTGTTTCTGAAAGTTACACTAACAGAACTAACTACGGAATTAGAATAACCCAGGAATTTCCCAGAGTTCCTTTTATATTCTCAAAGATACAGAGTCCATTTTTGCTCTCTAAAACTGATGCAATAAAAGGAACTATTTTAACCTTATGGAATCCATGACTCAGAGCATAAAAGATGCTCTTGAGGCATAATAATTAGAGGTGGTGATCTGTGCCCCTTGTGGTGTCATCCTGTCCCTAATCCACCTATTTTAGCCTAAAATCCTCAAGGGGAAAGAGGGATAAGCCAAGACGTAAACAGCTCCACCTGCAAACCATCCACACATAGCACAAGAAGGGTCTCAGAAGCACCTCAAAGGGAGCAGCGTGTGGCCCTTGTGGTCTCATCCCATCTCTCATCCACCTTTTCCTAGCCTGGGTCATTTATGGGAGAGGGGAGGGGTAGACTGGAACGTGGGCGGTCCCATTTCTAAAACACCTCAAAGGCTGCATTCACACATGGCAAGGAGACAGTCGCTCAAAAGGGCCTTAAAGATGGGAGAATGTGGACCTCATGTTCTCATCCCACCTCTGATCCACCTTTTCTAGTTGAGACTGTTCACGGCAGTAGGGAGAGGTGACTAGCGTGTGGACAATCCCACCAATGAATTGTCTTGAAGCCATCTCACTGTGGACGCACTTAAGGTTTAATCCAGCTTCACTCCACTTTCAGCATGAGAGAATACATCAGTAAAGTGACAAGCTGTTTTCCTTCATTGTTAAATAATTCAGAAAATTCACCTTTGGGATAGATAATGTGGAAGGAAAATTACTGGTCACTTTGCTGATGTGTTCTGTCGCTCTGAAAGTGGACTGAAGCCGGATTAAAGCTTAGGTGTGTGTGACCACAGCCAGCAGCGCTTTTTTACTCCGCCCAAATGCAACCTTAATGTGCAGCCCAGCATCCTATGGTATAGACACTGTCTTCAGGACTTTTATAACCTCTGTATGTCATCAAGCCAGATAGATTGGCAATATTTGGGAGGGATTTGGATACCATCTAGTCTTAAGGAAGTGGCTTGACAAAGTTGCACCTGTTTGTATTAACAGCCCTGCAATTTAAGATCAAGCTAAACTGATTAGCAACTGGCTCGGTTAGTTTGCAGTTTGCAACAAACTGGGGTGTTCGAATATTTTTTTTTAAACCCGGTTCAAGTCAGACCTGAACCAAGGGCTGGTCAAAGAAACTAAGGGTGGTTCACAGGTGATTTGCACTGGTTTGCTTGGTTTGAATGTGAACCAGACCAAGGGTAATTTGGTTAGATTCTAACCAAACCATGAAACTTCGGTTCACATGTATCCCTAGTAAGAAGCCGTTACTGATGCCAAGAGAACTGACAACAATTTAAAGTGTGATGTCTTCCTTGCAGTCAGTACAGATGTCTCCCTTGGACTTGTGGATGCAGTGACTTCTGCAATGAAGAATCACATCGATTCCCCCGAGGTCCAGTTAGCTGGATATTCTTTGCTGCTCGAGGTCACTGCCAGAGGTACGGACATGAGTGACCCTGGAACTCCATCCCATGAGCATCATGGGCATTTGGCCTACTGGCAAGGGAGCCAGAAAACTTCATTTCCTGCCAAGATCCTGACGCCATGCCAACCCAGGGCAGAGAAATGCACCCTGAGTTCTCTAACTTCCCTGGGCATCCAAAGAAGCGGCGGGTGGTGAATGTCAGGTACGCAGGGGACCCAAGCGCCATCTAGGCTCCCGGTGTCGCTGCATTCTGGGAAGAGCTGCCCACGGGTGAAGCAAGGGAGCATTGGAACGGCCACCTAAGACGGCCGTATGCCCCGCTGTTTTGCGTTCTACTTTTGGCAGCCATGGGGCAGAACTTGAATGTGGAAATGCTGGCCTGCGAAGACGTCCTGAGTTGCCTGCTGGACTCCATGAGAACCCATCCTGACCATGAAGAACTCCTGGCCATGATTTGCACCATGTTCATGATGATGTCCAGTAATGGTGGGTACGTCAGCCCAGGCTGAAGCAGGATCCCTTTTCTAATAATAACCTTATCCTGACATCCAAAGCCCAAAAAGCACAGGCCTTGTACAGGAAAGGAAAAGGTTACGTTTCCACTGGTAAAAAAAAAAATCTGGGTTATAACCTGAATTTGTTATTTTTTTTTTACCAGCGCCAAGGACTCCTTGCAGCCATCCCAACTGCACTGGGGTGCCATCTCCCACCACCATCACCACCACCCCGTTCCTCTGTCTTTTGTCGTCATCCCACTCCTTGCTTTCCCCACTGTTCTCCCACCGAGGGAGGAAAGACGGAGGAAAGTGGTGGAGGGAAGGTAAGGGGTGGGTGGCGGTGGAGGAGATTGGCTGGCGTTCCCATTAATAAATATTCGGATTTTAACAGGATTCCACAGTGAGTCCTGTTAAAATCCAAACAGGGATTCCCCAGATTATTGGACATATACAGTAGGCCTTGTCCCCATGGGGCTGTCAATACCTCGGGGTGGATTCGGCTCAGCCTTAATGCAAATCATAGTTCGCATTAAGGAGTGTCCATGGTAATTGAGGACAGGACAGGTTCAAGCCAAACCCGCCCATCCCTATGAAAACCACACTAAATCCCTGCATCGGGATGCTATAGTTTTCTCCACCCCGTCCCCTCTTGCCTGAGCGCGTGATCGCCTAGGGAAGGGATTGCTTTACCCCAAACAAGTGCCTCACAGCTTCCCTGCAGTCAGCTGAGCAGCTGTCAGATGGGTATAGGGGTTGTCAAGCGCACGAGCAGAGCTCCAGTAAAATGGTTAAAACAGCTGCGGCTTGCTTTCCCACGGCTGTTTTAATCATTTTACCAGAGAGACAGCCCTCATACCCGCCTGACAGCTGCTCAGCTGACTGCAGGGAAGCTGTCAGGTGCCTGTTTGGGGTAAAGCAAGCCCTTACCTAGACAATCGCGTGGTCAGACAAGGGGGGGACAGTTGGAATCGCAGCATTAGCAGCAGGGACAGTGAAACCTCACCCTCTAATGCTGCGATCGGCAATAACTTGGGAGTGTCCCCATCCCCCGGATAATCCATTCTTGTGTCCTAATTCGGGGTGATAACAGTTACAAAGGGTTTTTTTTTTTTTTTTGCTCTTGGTTTTTGCTTGTTGTCCCTCATGTAACCCGAATTAGGGCTTTGCATGGGGACTCTCCCGACATTCGCCTTGGAGTATCCCGATCATGCAGATGAGCCCATAGTCTGCGGAAACAGAAACAGACCAAAGTGTTGGGACATCAGACCCTTGAGCCGGATTCAGGCTGGACCAAAGGGCCAGTGGAAATGCACCCCAAGAGAGAATATAGCCTTTGGGCCAATTTTGGGTCAAGGTATTAATGTTAGCTTATAATGCTTGGTTCCCAAATATCTATAGGAAAGCACTCTCCCGTATAGACAAGCTCATGTTCTAAAATCTGCATAGGGCGGGGGGGGGGGGGTGTTCTTGACAGTACCATCCTCCTCTTCAGCAGTTAAGGAAGGGAGGATGTGTGGGAGGCCTTTCTCAGTGGTGGCCCTCAGACTCTAGAACAGCCTTCCCTCTGGGATGCGACAGGCACCCTCACTGTACGTATCTGGCCCATTTGGTGAAGATACATCCCTTTACCTTGGCCTTTGGCTGAGGGAACAGCATCCCCGCTCCATGCAGGCAATAGGGAAGGACGGAAGTATTAATATTAATTAAAGGTACAGGCTAATAATGCTGAATAGCTGAACTTTTAAAAAGAATTGTGCCAAATCCTCCACTGCTGGCCATATTGGGAATTAGAATTTTTTTTAAAAAAATCCAAACAGGGATTCCCCAGACTATCGGGCAAATAATGTCTTCTGTTTCAATATTCTCTTTTTGCAAAACAACAACAACAAAACAACACAGAAACAGCTGCCAATGCCCTGCGAGAAGCAGCCATCTTCACAGATATCCTGACCATCCTTAGCAAGTTTCCTCGAAACACAGAAATCTGCCTCAGCTGCTGCGGGGTGATTTGGACCCTGGCCGTGAACGGTACATATATAAGTGCCGCAGAATCCGCCCGCGTCTGCACCCGAAGTACAGTCGGACCGCCGTATCCGCGGAAACCGCGGATAATTGCGAACAGGTCTTCCGGTTCTGGGGTTGTGTTGTGCGACCAGTTGACACGCAAATCAGTGTCGCCGGTCCGTTTCAGACGGAAATAGGTGGGCTTGTAAACGTGCAGTATTTTTACCCAGCGATTTAGGGCTTTGCAGCAGGAGATCTAGCAGCCAGTGACTTTGTGTTGTCGTTGTGTACCGCTGAGTTGCGGCCAACCTCCTAGGTGGACTCATGGGCATGTCTGCGCAGGTTTCATGGCAGTGACACAGAAGTGGTTTGCCATTGCCTGCTTCCGGGGAGAGACTGGGGATCGGACTGGCAGCTCTCTGCTTTCCGGGCAGTTTGCTCTCCATCTTTGCCCTCCCAGACTCCATGGGCTCCTCTGTGCAGTTTTCTTGGCAGTGATACAGAAATGCTTTGCCGTTACCTACTTCCAGGGGCAGCTCGGGGATTGAACTGGCAACCCTCTGCTTTCCAGTCAGTTTGCCCTGGCACTGAGCTACAGCCACTCCCAAGGTTCTTAGAGGGCTCCCTTTGAATTTTGTCCTTTTGTCATTCCAGTGACTGACGTAGCCGTGAGCCCCCTGAAGTACGCAATAGAGCTTGTCTCGCTCATTCTTCACATCCACCTCCAGCATCCGGAAGTGGCTGAAGCCGCCTGCTGCGCTTTCTGGGCTTTATCCCTTCATGGTAAGGTATTCCCAGAGTGCTTCAGTGTGAGCCGGGCTCCTATTTGGGAATACCAGGTTGGATTCTGCACTCCTCCATGAAGCCAGCTGGGTGACCTTGGGCTAGTCACAGCTCTCTTCCTGAGCTCTCACAGCCCTACCCACCTCACAGGGTGTTCCTTTGTGGAGAGAAGAACAGAAGGTTTGTCAGCGGCTTTAAATCCCCTTAAATGGGTGAGAAAAGCAGGGTAGAAAAGCCAGCTCTTCTTCCTCCATGAAGCCAGCTGGGTGACCTTGGGCTAGTCACAGCTCTCTTCTGAGCTCTCACAGCCCCACCTACCTCCCAGGGTGTCTGTTGTGGGGCGAAGAATAGGTTTGTCAGCAGCTTTGAGGCCCCTTAAATGGGTGGGAGAAGTGGGGTATAAAAGCCAACTCCACTTCTTATTCATCGATGTCCCATCCAGCCTGGCTGGACTTTTAGGCCCTTACCCAGAGTTGCAGCGGTGGGCAGCTTGTGCCAACCATCTCCGCCCTTCCCATGGCAAGTGGTGCAGTGAGAAAGCAACCATGCCCCCAATGGAATTCATCTGTCTGCCTGTAGTTTGCAGTCAAGCGTTTCTTCCTCTTCCCTCCACCCTTTTCCAACCGTGCCTTTCCCTGGCACCTTTGCTTCCCATTTTCAGGGTGCATAGATGAAGCTAATTACGAGCCCTATTCCTTGCTTCTTCTGGAAGCTCTCCGGGAACATCTGGATAGGCCAGTGATGGCAAAGAACGCCTGTCTGGCCCTGGCCAGCCTCTTGAGGAAATCTGGTAAGAGCCTGTTCATGGGTTGGGGCGCAACACTTGCTAAGACCATAGGGACATTGCAAAAAGTTGATTTTATAAGCTGCCAAGTTACTAGTCCTCAAGAATCATACTGTATCTTCACTGCTTCCATATTGACCTGGCTGTACCTTAAGATCTGGTGGGGAGGCCCTCCTGGTTGTCCCACCACCCTTAGCAGCAAAAGGAGCGTGCAGCCGGGAGAGGGCCTTCTCAGTGATGGCTCCTAGGCTATGGAATATTTTCCGCTTTGAGGTGTGACTGTCTCCTTCACTGTACAGGCTTCGGAAGACAGTGACGTCACAGCTATTTAGCCCTGGCCTTTGGTTAAATGGTCTAGTGGTTAGGGAGCCAGACTCTTATCTGGGAATACCAGGTTTGATTCTGCACTTCCCCACAAAGCCAGCTGGATGACCTTGGGCTAGTCACAGCTCTCTTCTGAGCTCACAGGAAGTCTGTTGTGGGGAGAGGAACAGAAGGGTTGCCAGCAACCTGGAGTCACCTCAAAGGGCGAGAAAGGAGGTTTCCGTCAATCAGCTTCTCATTTCCTTTGCTGCAGAGCTCTCTGGTTTCCGCTTCATAGTCACAGACGAGAAGGGCAATGGGATAATCCTGCTCAAGGAATGCTACCAGTACCACCGTGAAGACCCTGAAGTCGTGGAAGACATCTGTGTGTTGATCGACGAGATGTTCAAATACGGTAAACTCTTCCCGGGCTCCGATCTGCCCCATTGCGCTTGCGCGTGGGGAGAGGCGGTACTATCCCTTAGGGTCTGATCCTTTCCTAAACAAGAACTGGCCAGGTAGTGAAAAGATAAAAATGGGCGTGCAGGGCTCCCTGTGCAAGAAGGGAACTCCGCTGCGAGCCACGGATGAATGGCGCATGCTAGGAAACCAAAGACCACGGGGGCTTTTCCACCAGCGCTAAGTACCCATTAAGTACCCAATGAGGGATCCATTAAAGACCCATTAGGCTCAGAGCAGGAAGACGCCATTTCCACTGCAGACCCCATTAGAGCCACATTTGTTTCCTCCAGCTCTAGGGAAATCTGGATTGAATGGGTCTACAATGGGGTCTTCAGGCATCAAATCCGGATTATATGGAGCGTGTTTCCACTGCAATTGGGCAATGGGGTCTAGGGGGCCTCCCGGGGGGGGGCAGACCCATGGGGAGGGGGGTGCCCCAAAACCCAAAACCCAAAGCTCCAAAGCCTGTGCACAATCTCCAAAGCTGTTTGGTCCTGAACCGCCCATGGGGATGCATCAGGTACCTCCCTTAATCTGGATCTACTAGATCCGGATTAGTTGAAGGACCCATTCCTTAGATCCAGAGGTCAGTGGGAAAAAAAAAACCCTAGAGATAAGCTCCATAGAAACCCCAAAGATAAATGAATGAAGAAGTGGTGGTGACGGAAACCAGCCTGTGTAGCTTTAAGAAAGGATTTGATGGAGGTATATCAATGGCCACTGGGATGGATGCCCAGGTTCATCCTCCAGGCTGGGGGGACAAGCAGGACGCCTCTATACAGGTGCGCCAGTTGAAGCCCTCTTTGGTCAGAGTTGACTTGGCCACTGTTATCCATGCGCTGGTGAGTGCGCATGGACTAAAAATGCTCCCTGCAATCGGGAAGGTTGATGCTTCGCCTGTCTTTGGCTCACAGATGACATAGTGGTGGAGATGGTTTCCCAGAACATCAGTGAGGTGTTGACTGAAATGAAAAACAGGTTTACCTCCAGTCTGGTAAGCAAGAATTCATCGGGAATTACCGGGGGACATTGGCAATTCGCTCTGAGCTAGAATGTTCGATTCGAATGTTCAGAATCTGAATGCAACAAAATCCAATTTGAATTGAATACATTCGAAACTATTTGTTCGAATGTTAGATTCGAATCTAAAGATATGAATATTGAGAGCACTTGTACGTGCTATACGTCTCTGTACGCATTTTGTACGCATCCCGTTTTATCCTGTATGTATCCCGTTTTTGTCCCCCAGTATAAGCGCTAATGCGTACAGATATGTATGGGATTCGTACGTGTACTTTTGAATGTTTCGAATCATTCAAACGAATGTATAAATCTGAATGTGAAGGCATTCTATTTGAATTCGAATGTCCACATTCCTGCATATCCCAATTCTGGAGTGTGCATCTGATTGTCTGAAAAGGGTACACACAGGAATGGAGGGAGATAAATAAAGAAACCACCCCCTATTCCGTGTATCTTGGTTTTAAGAACCAAAAACACATTGAAGAGTCTTGCCATGTGATATTTGTTTCTTTTCTCCTCCAGGAAATCGTGGCCCTTGCAGAAAAGGCACTCTTAAAGCTACAAAGACTAAAAGGTTAATTCTTTCAAAACAGTAAAGAATTTCTGGATTTTTAACATCTGAATCCTGACATGTTTTTTTCCCCATCCTTCTCAATAGGGTACCATGAATGAAATAAAGCAATTCTTCCTGTAAGAGATCCAGCCTCAAGGTGAACGGCGAAGGGATTCGGGGTGTATTCCACATTTTGTGATAGTTTAACATTCTTTTTTTTAGATGCACACGGAGAAATAAATAAATTGATGTGAAACCAGGGTCCCATACTTCTTCAGTTAAGCAGCAGATGCTACTGTATATTGGAAAATGTAGTCAAGACAGGGAATGAAGTTCGGTCTTTGGGATGTGAGGATGCACAATGCTTCAGATACAGATAAGCTTCACAGCTCTGAACTGGTTCATACACTGGGCTGCTGTTATTACGGCAAGAATAACAGCAACCCAGCAAGAATATCCATTAAAAATAAAGCACTGGCAAGTATTTATTTTTGTCACTAGATGGCGCTAGAAGAGGCTGCTGTGCTAGATATCATCTATAGAGATTCAGTACTCAAACTCATTTGGATATGCAATCCGGTGCTCACTTTAAGCACCATCCGATGGCAGGAAAAAAAAACTGCTGACGCTTTACTGTTTCATCCCTCGTTTTTGCTTTTATAAGACTGTCTTTACGATGGTAGCCCAACTGGTCCATGGACTCTGGGCAGGGGTCTCCCTTCTCTGAGGGACTCTGTGGTGGACTCGTTCCATTTGCTCACATTTCGAAAGATTCTCAGAGAACAGTAACTCCATTCCACTGGACCACATATGTTGGTATACACGGGGGTCCAATATCTGTGACATTCTCCTTGGCTCCAACCTTAGAAAAATACATACAGTGGTACCTCGACATACAAGTGCCCTGACATACAAGTGTTTTGAGATACAAGCCGCCGAGCGAGTGATATTTTGCTTTGAGATGAGAGCAAGATTTGAGATACGAGTATGTAAATACAGTCCAGTACATAACAAAAACAACTGAGGTGGTGTTTTGGGAGCTGGAATGGATTAATGGGAAAATTGCTTTGAGATACGAGCGATTTGACATAAGAGCAAGGTTACGGAACGAATTAAACTCGTATGTCAAGGTACCACTGTACTTGATTTTCAACAGCAGTGACCCAATTTATCTCCACAGAAGCTCAAAGAGTAGAGATGGTGGAAACACTTTGAAGTTCTGGTGCCCAGCGGTCGAAATGTTTCTATTCCCCCAAAAAAAACAAATTTGGAGAAAAATCAGACTCTGTGTTGACTAGCAAGTGACAACTTTTAAGCAGCTTGCTCCATTAGTTTGGTGTGTTCCCTTCCTCTGTCCACAAATAGTGTCCCGGAAGTCAGTGACAAAAGTTAACAAGAAAGAAAAGTGTGTGGAACTCTCTTCTGAGCCAATCCAGAAAGCTCTGGAAATCTTTCCAGAGGTGCAGGGAGGCAACATGAAGATATTTCATAAGCAAGTGACTTCAGATTCCTTCCTTTTTGATAACTAATTTCTCACAAATAAGTCATTTTATCAGCCTGAGCTGGGGAATACAGCAAGGAACAGAGCCGTTTCACGCTTTACTCTTTCTTTGCCTTTGATTTTTCTTTGAGCGATGCTTCCCACTGCTTTTTGGCCATAGTATACAGCCGCATGGCCGCCTGCGCATCCTGGACCTGTGGAAGAGCAAAGCAGGCCATGAGCTTAAGTGGCATGAAATGTGCATGCTATAACAAAAAGTGCCAAGAAAAAAAGGAAGCAGGAATTATAACGCAGTGGTTCTCAACCTGTGGGTCGCGACCCCTTTGGGGGGTCGATCTACCCTTTCACAGGGGTCATCTAAGACCATTGGAAAACACATAGGAACCGAGACGCCGCTCCTATACCCATCTCAGGTGGGTCCGCCCACATGCAGATACGCCCACCTACGAGTACCTGGTGTGATGACATCATCGCGCCAAACCCATCACATACACCCCATACAAATACAGTAGAGAGCAGCTTCTGTGTAGAAAGCAGCAAAATTGGAGGTAAAATGACACTTTTATATTCAGCTGTGGTTGATGGGAATACTATGCTTTATGTCCAATCTGTAACAATGAAAGTACATCCTGCATAACAGATATTTATATTACAATCCATAATAGTTACAGTTATGAAGTAGCAATGAAAATAATTGTATGGTTGGGGGTTGGGGTTAGGCTGGGGGTCACCGCAACATGAGGAACTGCATTAAAGGGTCGTGGCATTAGGAAGGTTGAGAACCACTGTTAGAACGGCTCAGAATCGAAAGGAGGCTAGAACCGTTTGGAAGATATCACAGAAGCAGCTTTCTACCAATACTGAAGGCAGAGGCTGAGTAAGAGACATCCAAAATTTCCACACGTCTTCCAGACGTATTCCCTCAGGACGTACGGGCTAGTGGTTAGAGCAGCAGGAAAGGACTATTACTTACTGAACTGTGTTCTGATGTTTGCACCTTCACATTCAGCAGTTTTTCACAGAGAAGCTTTAAGGACGGCCTGCCGCTCTAAGGAAGAAGACACAGAAGAGAACTGTGTTTGATTTCCTCACATAGATGTGGACCCATCAATTAACTGGCCCATCAAATAAGATCAGCAGGAGAGGGCTTCCTTGATGCTCCCTTACTGTCATAATGCAAGAAGAGTGGCAGCTAGAGGGAGGGCCTTCTCTGTGGTGGCCCCCAAAATACACCCAACTCTTCTTCTTCTTAGGATTTTAACTGATAAATATTATCTGTAAACCACTCTGAGACCATCAGGTATAGTGCTGCATAAACATGTAAATAAGCAATAAACCACTCTGCTTGTGCTAACCTGGGATTAGTTATTATTTGGAAATATCTTGATGAAATAAAAAATAAACAGCCGCTTCTCAGCCCTGTGAAAGACACCTAGAACCAGGGGGTGGGGAGGCAATCCATCTGGGTTTAGGGATGTGTGGTGGGTTTGACTCCCTCCCTAATAGCTGACAATTAACTGGACTTTGACACACAGTCAGGGAAGAAAAAAAGTGCCGGCAAGCAATTCTTGCTAGCAGTAGATGGCGCTGTGGTAGCCACTATCTGCCAGATAATCAGCATCACTGAAATATGCTTGCTTCCTAGCAGTCTGGGCCTTTCAAATCCACAACACTTGTCCAAATAAATCTACTCCATTTTGAGGTGGAGAAAATGAGCCAAAACATTTCCCCCCAAATAGGCAACCTTGCATTCTTACCTTAACTTGTTGCCTGAAAGGCTTGTACTTTTGTGTATCCCGGATTTTTTTCTTTGGGTGATCTAGGAAGAGAATCTGAAAAATCAAAGGTTTGTCCTTTAAAGACAGTTCAAAATGCCAATGAAACACAGAGTAACTGACACCTTGTACCAGAGCAGCCCATGTGGTTGAAATACAAGCAGTTACAGCACCCATACACTTAACTGCTGCAATGGCACAATAGTTCTACCCTCCTGTGGCATGATCACGCTTGTACAAGGGTTGAACAGGCATGCTTTGGGGTCCTCCAAAGAAGAAGAGTTGGCTTTTCTACCCCGCTTTTCTCACCCATTTAAAGAACTCAAAGTGGCTGGCAAACCTTCTGTTCTTCTCCCCACAACAGAACACCCCTGTGAGGTAGGTGGGGCTGTGATAGCTCAGAAGAGAGCTGTGACTAGCCCAAGGTCTCCCAGATGGCTTTGTGGAGGAGTGCGGAATCAAACCCAGTATTCCCAGATAAGAGTCTGGCTCCTTAACCACTAGACCAAACTAAGCCCTCAGCATGCTATCTTATAAGCTGGATGATAAACCTTTCAATATGTCATCCTACATTTGAACAAGGAACCAGTTCAGAAGCAGCATATCAGGTTTAAGCTACAGGAACAGGAGGGGTGGAAACAGCTACATGGCTGTTGCTAAGAGACAAGACCCATGAAACTTTACCTTCAAGTCATTATGAAGAGCATGTCCAACCAGGATCCGCCCTTTCAGGACCTCCGCCACCTCCTTCTGCACAACTTTAAAATCCTCCCCTAAACAGATGGAAGACACAGACTGACCTTCTCTGTAACAGCAACCAATGCAAACAAAGCATCCAAGAGTGCATGCCCTTCTGGAAATCACAGGTGCGCTTTGATCGACATGAACTGTCACCAAAACACCAGAACTCAGCCTCCACAGGTGTCTGACAAGAAGAGCTAAGAGTAACCGCGGAGGCATTTTGTTGGATGCAGTTCAGAGTTTAGGATTATGTACTGCAGCTTTATAATTTTAGGGCACCTCCCCCCATGAAAGAAACCTGCAGAAATCAGAGCAATACCATCTACGTGGCAGCTGCAGGAACTGAAAATGAATGGGATACAAAACAACCCCAGAGTTCACAAATTACATAATTTGTTGCCTTTACCCATAAACAACAACCCTTTCTCAGTCTACTAAATGTATATAAGAGAGATTTATTTATTTATTTATTATTTGGATTCTATCCTGCCCTATACCTGGAGGTCTCAGGTGCCTGGCATACCTTGTGGGACAGAAAGTTCCATAGTCCAGGGGCTTGTACCAAGAAGCCCTCTCCCAAGTACCAACACCTTTAGCAGCTGATCTTAAGGCACGGACAGGTTGATATAATAGAAGAAGAGTTGGCTTTTCTACCCCACTTTTCTCACACATTTAAGGGGATTCAAAGCGGCTGACAAACCTTCTGTTCTTCTCCCCACAACAGACACCCTGTGAGGTAGGTGGGAGCTCAGAAGAGTGCTGAGACTAGCCCAAGGTCACCCAGCTGGCTTCATGGGGGAGGGAGGAATCGAACCCGGTATTCCCAGATAAGAGTCCGGCTCCCTAACCACTACATCAAGCTGGCTCACCAATCATAGTTCACAAACTATGTAACATTCAAATTAAAGGCAAATCCACGGCAGAATCAATCAATAAAGGATCAACTCAAGGTATCTTTCCAGCTGCTCACCTTGCTTTAGGTTTTCCGGGCGGATTCCACTCACGTCTGTCCTGTAGTCCGTCACTTTCTCTGTGGGCTTGACGTACTTGTCATAGATACACTTGCCAAAGACATTCACGATGGAGACTCGGGCCACAATGCTGTCCTCCCCTTTGGGTCCCACGCCCACCATCTCGCAATCCAGGGCCACAGCTTTGGTCAACCTGTCAATTTGGAACAAGGGTTTGAATATATGGATGGCGTTTTCTTGTTTAAGGGTTACCCTTGCAAACGTTTCGCTCTTCTGAAAGTACATGACGGCCTACAGCTTTATGCAATATGCACAAAAGCAAACTCCGTTGCGCCATCTGGTATCCTGCACAACTGGTCAGCTCGGGGAAAAAACCCAAAGACCACTATTCAATTACTTAGTTAATATTTTTATCCCACCCTGTACCCAAGGTCTCAAGAACAGTGCCTGAAAACAGTCAGGGGGAAAGCCACTCCCTTGGTCAAAGTTTCAGGTGAGCAGGTACATCACCACGTAAAACATAAGGACCTAAAAGGAGCCCTGCTGGATCAGGCCACAGCCCATCTAGTCCATAAGAACCTAAGAGGAGCCTTTCTGCTGGATCAAGCCACAGCCCATCTGGTCCATAAGAACCTAAGAGGAGCCTTTCTGCTGGATCAGGCCACAGCCTATCTGGTCCATAAGAACCTAAGAGGAGCCCTGCTGGATAGGGCCACAGCCCATCTAGTCCATGAGAAACTAAGATGAGCCTTTCTGCTGGATCAGGCTGCAGCCCATCTGGTCCATAAGAACCTAAGAGGAGCCCTGCTGGATCAGGCCACAGCCCATCTAGTCCATCAGAACCTAAGAGATGCCCTGCTGGATCAGGCCACAGCCCATCTAGTCCATAGGAACCTAAGTGGAGCCCTGCTGGATCAGGCCACAGCCCATCTAGTCCATGAGAACCTAAGATGAGCCTTTTGGATCAGGCCACAGCCCATCTAGTCCATAAGAACCTAAAAGGAGCCCTGCTGGATCAGGCCACAGCCCATCTAGTCCATAAGAACCTAAGATGAGCCTTTCTGCTGGATCAGGCCACAGCCCATCTAGTCCATGAGAACCTAAGAGGAGCCTGACACTCTTAATCACAAAACCAAACTAGAATACTCTTAATTCTGTTAATGGTTCAAAAACATCTACCCTTCAAAAGCCTTCTCTTTCACCAGTGCTTCTTGTGATGGTTCCTGAGCTTTATGTTCCGGAATGCCCAGGTTCCGTCGGGCAATATTTGCTGCTTCTGGACCCAACGCTGCCTCAATATCTTCAGGATCGACATCATCAAACCAGATACTGAAAAACAAAACCAAAGCTATTTTTTAAAAAAATAGTCCATGGACAGCAAGCTGGAATTCACAGCTGGTTTTTAGAAACACAACATTTTGATTCTACCAAGTATTTTGCCCCTACGTGATCTCAAAAGCTTGGATATTTTGAGGCTTTCACTCCAAATCCTCAATTATTTTGATGCTGTGCTGCTTAATAATTATTAACCTTTCTCATTACAAGTGGGAAAACTTTATAGAAGGCCAAGAAAAATTTATGTGGATTTTTCTTGTTTAGGGTAGGGCTTGAAAAATATGACTACGTAATACACATTTACAATTTTAGGACATAGCCCCTAAAGAAACAATCCCTGCAGAAATCAGGCTAAAGTCTTTCTATGGTTTGCTGAAAAAACAAGTGGGACACAGAACAACCCCAGCCATCTACAGAGGACAACATTTTTCAACTGTGCTGATGAAGGAGGTAAATACAGGGACCGAGGAACTTACTCTAATGGTTTTGGCTCTGGTTGCTCTTCTGGTTTCCTCTTTTTGTGCTTAATGTCTCTTTGCTTCCTTTCAGCGTCACCCTTTCTTTTGCCTTGCTTGATTGCTTTTTTCTCTTCCAGGACCTGAGGTGAACTCTTGCCATTCGTGAATTTCTCAGGTTTTGGCCCAACTGGATGGACAAATATTTTAGACTGGCTCTCCTTGGTTTTCTCAGCAGGCTTTTGCTCCAGGGTCCTCCCTGTTCCATTTATCTCTGGCGTTTTGGGGACGAGTCCTCCTTCTTTCGATGAGTGCTTTTTAGCGGGATGGGTGCTGGATGTGGAACCAGCAGAATCCAAAGCAGCTGCTTTCTGTTTCAGGAGCTTGAATAAAGCAGAGGAACAAAAAAGGTCAAGCAACTCTGGAGTCTCCAAGCTTCTGATATCGGCTCTAAAATTATTTTCCACTTTTTTTATAGGAAACACACATCCTTGCAAAAATCCTCCTTTCTCACAAGTTCCCATAGACATGACAGTAGGATTAACAACCACCGCAGCTTTTCTGAAATGCTACAGATGGAAATCTGGGCAGAAAAATTCTGAAAATACAGAACCACCAGAGTGCGATGGCCACAGTACTGGACCAGAATTAAGGAATTCCTGGATTTCGATCTGACCCAAAGAGGAAAGCCACCTGGTGACCTCAGACCAAATTCTTGCTTCAAAGCCTCAGCTACCTAACAGGGTTGTGGTGAGGATAATGTAGGAGAGTATAAGATCATGAGAGGAGCCCTGCTGGATCAGGCCACAGCCCATCTAGTCCAGCATCCTGTCCAACTCAATAGGATTCTAAGCAGAAATAATTAAGATTCTTTGCCCCATGTGCATTACTTTGCACGTATTTAGACTGAAACCCATTCCCTTCAGGTGGATAGAGAAAATTTATTTTCTCTATCACACAGCACTAGAACCAGGAGGCACAGCGGGAAGGATTTCTTCACCCAGAGGGTCATCAGTTTATGGAATTTGCTGCCGGAAGAGGTGGTGACAGCTACCAGCCTAGATGGCTTTAAGGAAGGGTTAGACAAATTTATGGATGACAGATGTATCAGTGGCTACTAGAATGAATACCTAGGTGCATCTTTCACGCTGGGGGGGGGGGAGTGGGGCACTTATAAGGCCATTTGCTGGGATTTGAGAGCAGGAAGGGTTTGTCTTTGTCTCTGCTTGAGATGCCCATGAGCGTTTGGTTGGCCACCATGTGCGACAGGATGCTGGACTTGATGGGCTGTGGCCTGATCCTGCAGGGCTTCTCTTATGCTCTTATGTCACTTGGTTGCCCACTCACCCAGTGCCAAGAGATCCCCAGAGCTCTTCTCAATCTCAGTTTTTACTGTCCTGAATAATTTAGTATATCAGCACACTTTACTATCTTACGATGTACCCCTTCTTTTAGATCACTGATGAAAAAGTTAAAAAGTACCGGTCCCAATACTGAACCTTGGGGGACCCCACTTTTCTCCTCTTTTCTCCCTGAGAAATGGCCATTTGTTACTACTCTCTGCTTCCTATCCTTAAGCCAGGAGGGAACAGAATAACATTCAGGACATGATGTCTGAGATACTAATCACATAAAGAAACTAAAATATGACACTGCTGGCAAGGCCTGTGTTCTTAAATAAGATTTAAAATATGAGTTACACTAAAACTTTAAGTATCACCCATCCATACCTCCTGCAAAGCTTTCCAGTTAGCTGAAACTTGCTCAGGAGACGTAGGAGGTAATTCTGCCACTGCTTTGGGTACTTCCTGTGTTTTCTTTTCTGCATGCTTCATTTTCTTCCTCCAAAACCATTTTTTCTTCTTCTCTTTCCTGTGCTGTTTTCTGAGGTTCTCGGTATCTGTGGGGTTACTTGCTGGTGCTGCTGGTGCCTTGATTTTCATTTTTACCATAATGTTCCTCGCTCACTCTGGGCCACCATCATTTCTGAAACTTAAATCCAGTACAGTGCAAAATTAGGTCTACCGTAACACTTCCACAGCCTTCAACCACTTGTAATGGCACTCTAGATGAACACAGAGTGCTTTTTTTTTCTGCATGCAAGAAGTTATTTATTTTGCATGCAAGAAGTTATTTATCGTTATATTCAAGCTTATTTATCACTGTATTCAGTTTTACAGATACAGAAAAGAACTTAGTATAGTCACAGCTAATAAAGGCTAGCAAGCAGGGCTGGAATGGGAGGCAAGGAAGACCTAGCAAAGAAAGCAAGGTTTGCTCTCCATACATTGAAAACCAAGACTAAAATGGCTTGAGCCCCAAATATCTAAAGGAACATCTCCTCCCATCCTGATCTGCCCATACATTTAAGACCTGCAGATGAGGTTTCCTGGTGGTACTACCACCTTCAGTATCTAAAGGGGTGGGTATCTGGGATGCAGCATCTGTGCCAGGCATCTTTTTATATACATTTAGAAGACTGACAAAGACACATCTATTCACTCTGGTCTTTGGCAGAGGGAACATCTTCCCCTCTCCACTGTTGTTGTTTTTAATGGGGTCTTTTAAGCTTTGTAACTATCTTCCCCCCTAACTCTGCAATAATATTTTCTCCAAGCTTTGCAATAAACTTTCCCAACTTTGCGATAAACTTCCCCCTAACTTTGCAACAAACTTTCTCCCTAACTCTACAATAAACTTTCCCAACTTAGCAACAAACTTTCCCCCAATTTTGCAATAAACGTTCCCCCTAACTTTGCAATTAACTTTTCTCCAAGCTTTGCATAAGCTTTCCCAACTTTACAATAAACTTTCCCAACTTTGCAATAAATGTTCCCCATAACTTTGCAACAAACTTTCTCCCTAAAACTTTTCTCCAAGCTTTGCATAAACTTTCCCCACTTTGCAATTAATGTTCCCCTAACTTTGCAACACACACACTTTTCTCCATGCTTTGCAGTGAGCCTTCCCCTCCACCTTTCCAATAAGGACCCCTTTCCCTCCCAGCCTATCCAAGCGTTTCCCATTACAGCTCTTCCTGTAGACCTTTGGGGAAACTAAGGCTGGCAGGGCATCCCATGGCGATTTGCTTGCTCCAGCTGAAGCCTCCCAGCCCCTTACTCCGCATTCCCCGTACTCGGAAGACCCGAAGGTTCGCGCACGTGGGAAGAGTCCACCGCCTTCCCTCTGCCAGCCAAGGCGCCTCTTCCTACTTCCTTTCCAGCTGCAAAGCGGAGACAAGCACTTCCGCTCTCCGGCCTGCCCACACCGGAAGTCGGTCCGATTCCAGAAATGCCTCGTGCGGAACCACGAGGTCGCAATTCAGTGGTTCCGGAGGGAGGAAGAAAAGACCGAGATGGGTGCATCCTTTGGGAGATGGAAGATCAAATATGTTTTATTTATTAAAAGGTTGCTTTTCTGACCAAACACTCGCTGTATTAAACATATTAAAAAGAGAAAAAGAAACACCAAGCGTTGGAGGGTGCTGGGAATTCATTGTGGTTTCTCCAGTATCGAAGGATCATGGAAAACACAAAAGATCTATCAAGGAGAAAAACCAAGGTCCTTCTAATATGAGATAACTAATAAAATGCCCTGATTCCAAAAAAGGGAAAATATACAACCTTATATACAAATAATGGTAAATTTACTAGTAAAAATATATCTTATAGAAGTTTATAACAGTATACAAAAGAGAATAAAAAGAAAAGAATGGTGCATAAAAACAAGAAAGGAGGTAGTAAATAGCCAACCATACAAAAACACCAATCTGAGACTTCTCACGAAGGGCAAACAAACAGTGGCGTCCATGGAAACTGTGGATCATGGAAACTGTAGTCCACAAAAGGGTCCTTCTTTCCTGTGGTACTCCATGGGTGTTCCCGCACTAACTGCAGAAACCAGTTTAACCACCACCACCACCCTTAAAACACATTAAAGACACTTACCTGAAGCGGCTTCCGCATTGGAGTCCTCTTGTGTGACCCTTTGCAGAGGCCGCTTCTGCATTTTGGCGCGCAAGACCAGTTTTTAAAACAGGTTTTGCCGCCGAAATCCGGATTAAATGTAAGACCTGAAAAATCAGGTCACTTCGCCTGGATGCGTGCAGAAGCAGGACGCTTCCGCCATGGCCAGGTGAAGGGACGGATTCCCTCCGCCTGCCGTGTTGGGAAGGGCGGAAGCAGGACTGCCCTTCCCGCGCACACCAGGTGCCACTGGAACGCACAGTGACTGGCAGTTCCCACGGCTCCAGGGGTGGCGTCGGTGGCGCGCGAGCCGGAGGAATTTTCGAATGGGAGCTGACGCGTCCACTCCATCTGTCTTCCCGAGTCCATCCTCCTCACGCACATCCAGACGCACGGGGGTCCCTCAGATCTGTCACTATTTGTGACGGATCTGAGGGAGGACAGATTGCCAGACTAGACTACTGTAATGCACTCTACATGGGGCTGCCCTTGAAGATGGTTCAGAAGCTGCAGCTAGTGCAGAATGCAGCTGCTAGATTGCTGAGTGCAACAGCTGGACGGATGCACATCATGCCGGTCTTAAAAGAGTTGCTGCTGATTTGGCTCCTTGCTTTTGTGTGTGTTTTAAACTGATCTCAGGAGAGTTCCCAGCGTCCATCCTTGACTGTTTGACTGGAGCCAATCTGCAAACATTGCATAAGTTCATCTCTGCCCTACAGTTGTTTTGATATATTCCTAAGGCGGAGCATACGGTGAATCTCCCACCGTCAAAAGCCCTCTTCGGATATTTAAGCTCCGTGTGTGCCTCTGGGAAGGTACTAAGAGTCCCACAAGGAAACCTGAAGATACCTGCACACATTTGCTCATCATTGGGTGTCTCTTTAGCTCACTAGTTATGACTGCAAAAACTTTGGGGCTGTCTTTCGTAGCCTTCTCCCTGGGCATTTGCTGGTTCTCTCCAACTCAGCTGGTAAGTATCTCCTCTAGAAAGGGCAGCAGCTTTGTTTTCATGTATAAACCGGTTTTATCTAACACAGTTCTGCTTTCATGTGGTTGGTTAAACGTGGCCTCCCATGGGCAACTTTTTTTTTTAACAGCAGGGCTGTGTTTTAACAAAGTTGGCTAGACGTGACTTGGGTTCGTTTCTCTTGGCTATCACTGAGTTGTGGGTGACTTCAAGTTAGTTGCATGGGCATGTCTGTGCAGTTTTACCAGCAAAAGTATAGAAGTGGTTTGCCATTGCCTAGTACTTCCAGGGAGAGGCTGGGGTGCAAACCAGCAGCTATCTGCTTTCCAAGCAGTTTGCTCTACTGAGCTACTCCCAGACCCCATGGGCACCGCTATGCCGTTTTCTTGGCAGGGATACAGAAGTTGTTGCCATTGCCCTCTTCTGGAGAGAGGCTGGGGGTCAAACTGGCAACACTCTGCTTTCGAGGCAGTTTGCTCTACCACTGGGCTACATCTTTAAAGCAATTCAAAGAAAATTCAGTTTTGTGATTTAGCTTCTAAGGGTGCATCCCCATGGCCAGAATACTCCAAGGCGAACCTGAGTTCGCCGCAGAGGGCCCCCATGAGCAGCCCTTAATCCGGGCTACATGCGCCACAAAAGGCAAAAACATGGAGCAACCCCCCCTTTCTAACTGTTCTCACCCCGAATTAGGAGGCAAGAATGGGTTATCCTGGGGGCATGGGGGCACTCCCGGGTTACGATCGCAACATTAGTGGGTGGGGTTTCGCTGTCCCTGCCATGTGTGCTACGATCACAACTGTCCCCCCTTGCCTCATCGCGCGATTGGGCAGGCACGCCTGGGTAAGGGCTTGCTTTAGCAAACGAGCGCCTGACAGCTTCCCTGCAATCAGCTGATCAGCTGTCAGATGGGTAAAGGGGCTGTCAAGTGCACAATTGAAGCTGCGGCTGTGTTTTAATTATTTTACCGGAGCTCTACTCTTGCGCTTGACAGCCCCTATACCTCTGCCTGACAGCTGATCAGCTGAGTGCACGGAAGCTGTCAGACGCTCATTTGCTAAAGCAAGCCCTTACCCAGGCATGCCTGCCTGATCGTGCGATGAGGCAAGGGGGGCATGCTTGCACCCAGGGGGGAGGGGGTGGAGAAAACCATGGCTTCTCGAAGCAGGAGTTTACCACGGTTTCATGGGGACAGGCAGGTTTGGCTTGTACCTGCGCTGTCCTCAGTTACCTTGGGGACGTATTAATGCAAACGATGCTTCGCATTAAGGTTGCCACGAATCCACCCCGAAGTAATGGCACCCCATGGGGATGCACCCTTAGGCTGCGTTCACACCTACATTTTAATCCAGCTTCAGTCCACTTTCAGAGTGAGACATCTCATCAACCAAGTATCACACTGTTTCTTTCGGCCTTATCTAACTCAGAAAAACTACCACTGAAATAAAGAGGAAAGAAAATGACTAGTCCCTTTGATGGTGTGTTCTCTCACTCTGAAAGTGGACTACAACTGGATTAAAACTTAGGTGTGAACACAACCTGAGTCATTACGGATTTTACCATTGGTGGATCAGATCTCCCCTCTGTGGAGACACTGGGTGACCGACTCTCCTCTCTGCAATCTCCCTGCTTTAGGAATACCCATGCTTTATTCTAGAATATCCAAATATAGCAGAATAAGGTCACATTCCCATGCACTCTATAGTCCGAATCGAATATGAATTCGGCACATAGAGTCCCCATGCTAAGTGGAACAAATTGCCCACATCTGGGGACAGGAGTAATCGAACTGAGCCCACGCTTTTGGCAATCGCATGGGGATGGGTCAATTTGAATTTGCCCAGACCCAGGGGCGGGCAGGTCTGTCTTGTCCCTTCCCCGGGTTCCTGCATGCTCTAGGTGACGCAGTCGGGTCACCTAGACCCCCCAGGAACCCCCCCCAGGAACCCCCCCCCCAGGATGTGGCCTACCTGGGGACACATGTACACACACCACTTACCTCTTCATTGCCAGGTTCAAAGTGGTGGTCCCAGGTGGCGGCGTTGTGCACCTGTGCACAGTGCCAGCTGTGATTGGCCAGTTACCCGCACCTGCGCAGAACGGCCAATTTGATCCCAACTATTCCGATCCTTACCTACCTAGGTGTGAATGGGAATGCGTCCCCATGTGGCCTAGCCTTTGGCTGTAGTGCGAAAAGGCCTAAGAGCCACTATGCATCACCAATAAAACAGCTGGATCTGACCCCTCTCCTTTTCCTTTCAGGTGGTGTCGGATTTCCAGGACAGCCATGACACCTTTTCTCCTCTAGGTACTAATCCAGATTTTGAGGGTAAGAAGAGCTTGGGCAACATCATTGTTACTGAGTCATGGACCATTCCTGGTGGACAGCATGGGCAGCTCTATGCAGTTTTCTTGGCAGTGATACAAAAGAAGTTTGCCAATGCCTACTTCTGAATCGGGGTGCCCACGGAGCCATTTCCCATATGAATAGAATGTGGAATGTTTAGAATGAATAGAATGTGGAACAATTTGGCTCTGGCTGAATACCACCCCCCATGGGTACTTCTTCCGGCATTCCGGAGAGCCCGTAAAGAGGCTCAGGGTGCCACTGAAGCACCCCCAAAGTTAAGGGGGTGCCAGGGAGGTGGGTGGGAGCACACCAGTGGCACCCCGGGCCTCTTTCCAGGCCCTCCAGAGTGCCAAACAGGCTTTCCAGAACCTTTCAAATAGAGCCCTTGTTATCATCCATCAGATGGGAATAGCCAGGGTGCGCACTCGGTTCTGAATCTGAATTAAAATAGTCAAGTGAGGATGCGGCCTTAGACATCTGGTGTAGCATGCACTGTGTTAAAGACACATGTTGGAGGCCAGGAGATCAGAAGGAAAATGACAATGCCTCATATCAAATTTCCTCTTTTCTCGCTGGCTGCAGCCAGTGGAGAGGTTCATGACTTCAGCTGGTGTAGCAATGAAGATGAAAAGCAGGCATCCGAAAGCCTGAGCTGCCCCCAAAGCTGTTGCTGATTTTGGCAGCCAGGAATCTGTTTGTTAGTTGTTTTCACCTCCGTTCTCCGGGAGCTCCTCATGTTCCTTCCCTTTTGATCTTCTCCCTGGGCTCTTGCAGGAAAGAAGAGTCAATCCCGGATCCGCAGAGGGGCCGAGGAGGACGTGAGACACTTGGAGCTGATGGTCGTGGTGGGTTTTGATGTTTACCAGGTCCACAAGGAAGACACCAAGAGGTATATCCTCACCAACCTAAACATGGTGAGTTCTGTCTAATCTTTCACTGCCGTGTTTTTCAACTTCCGTCCAAGCGTAAGTTTTAATGCTGTGATCTTAAAGTAGAATATAAGGGGATGCCAGCTCAGTTGGACCAGAAGGCTATTCAGTCCAGCGACTTCTCAGAGGGTCCATCCCCATGATCAAAATACTCTGAGGCAAACCTGAGTTCGTCTCGGAGCGTCCCCATGGAAACCTCCTAATCCGGGGTACATGCAGGACAAATCGCACAAACCTGTGTCAAAAAAAAATCCCTTTCCAACTGTTCTCACCCCGGATTAGGAAGGCAAGCACATATTATCTTGAGTCATGGGGACGCTCCCGGGTTATTGGGGGAAGCATTTGGCGATCGCATCATTAGCTTGCTGTTCCTGCCACGCGCGCTGAGATCGCAACTTCTTGGGGAGAGCAGCAAATAAATTTGGCTGAAAGAGAAGTGATGAGCTCCCATTTGCCCGGCAAGGGTCTCTCTGGCTACAGGCGTGACGCCCCCCTTGCCTGATCGCCCGATCGGCAAGGCACGCATGGGTAAAGGGCTAGATTTTGCGCACGAGCGCTGCATCATCTCAATGGGTGAAGTCCCCGTGGCTTCCCTGCACCAGGATGACAAAGATAAGAACATGAGGCTTGCTGTCATGCAGAGGTGTGCACCTCCGCTAAACTCAAGAGCCGTGGCTTTAAGCAAGGCGCCCCTTTCCCATCCTATTATCCCCCCCCCCTTTTTATAATTTTTAAATCTTATCTATGGTCTGTGTTTTGTTTTGGGAGGTGCAAGCTGGAGGGGTTTCCCAGAGATTTCCCCTGTCATAGCTGCACCGGGCGGGACAGGGCATGGTGAAATCAACCAGGCTTCCTATCAGGGCAGAGGGGGTGGAGAAAAAAGGATGCGGTTTCCCCATGCAGGGGTTTACCACGGTTTGCTTGGGGACAGGTGGATTCGGCTTGAATCCTCACTCTCCTCAATTGCATGGGGACATGTTAATTCGAACTATGATTCGTATCAGGGACATCTCGATTCAGCAGTGCAATAACAGGAGCCCATGGGGACTCCCTCACAGGCTGTGTTCACTCCTAAATTTTAATCCAGCTTCAGTCCACTTTCAGAATGAGAGAAAACATCAATATAACTACTAATGTTCTTTCCACATTATTTAGCCCAAAGATGTTTTTTTGCTGAGCTAGATCATGCTAAAAAAACAACTCGTCACTTTGCTGATGGGTTACCTCATTCTGAATGTGGACTGAAGCTGGATTAAAGCTTAGGGCGTGAACACAGACACACGGACAAAGCAGATGCATTTGGGGAGAGATCCATGCAGCATGCGTGGCCAATACAAGTCAACCCTCTTTCTCCATTGTTTCAGTAACTGGATAATATATTTTCCCATTTCCAAGATATTATACCTTTCAGATCACTGAAATAGGGAGAATTCGTTTAAAACCAGGATTTATACCCTACACAGTACCTTAAGGTCTAGGGTATGTTGGGGAAAAATAAAATGAAAAATAAAAGCAATTAAAAACAATATAGTATAGAAGGAAAGGAAGGGAAAGGATACCAAACATTATCCTTCTCTCCATTTTGTCTTCCCAAAAACCCTGCCAGGTGGGTTAGGCTGAAGCCAGCTAGTGAACCTCTGGGGTTCAGAACCAGAATCTCCGAGTCTGACACTCCAGCCACTATTCCAAAACACTTGTAAGGAGAGTGACCGGATGAGTGACCTTCCTAGACCTTAAAAGATTTCTTTCTTTTCCAATGCAGGGGGCAGAGCTTCTTCGAGATGACTCTCTGGGTGCTCAGTTCAGGGTTCACCTGATCAAAATGGTTGTCCTCACAGAACCTGAGGTAAAAGTTGGCAAATATCTGAAGGAACGCCTGCAGGTCTGAACAGGTTTGAGTTCAAACTGGTTCGAGTGAAACAGGCTGTTTGGAAAGTTTGTGTTTGAACCGAGTGCCACGACTGTTCAAAAACAGAGTTTGAATCTGGACCGAACAAAAGGGTGTTCGAAGGAGCCTAGCGAACAGGCCCTGCTTGATCGCGGTTTGAAAGCATTTGAAGGTGTTCGAATTGAACCAAACACCTGCTGTTAAAAGAAGAAAAAAACCTTGGAAATTGAACCGAGCCAGCCCCTGTTCGGTTCGGTTCAGTCTGAGCATCCCAAAAAAGTTCATACGCATCTCTACACCATAGAGAGCCCGGCCTTGCTGTGTGAACCAGTTAGCAAATCCAGCAGGTCTCTCTAGTGTAGTTTAATTTTGCCGAATGGTGGTTCAGAACAAGCCTAGCGTGAGAGCAAGCTGAATCTGTGCCCCTTCGTGCCAGGTTGTAACACCGTTTCCACATTGCGTGGACCCTGCCATCTCTCCCTTCCATGCTATTTTCCCAAGCAAAATATCCCTAAACCAAAATTGTTTTCACCCACAAAAATCTTCCTTCCTAGGGTGACATCAAGATATCTACCAACATCAGTTCATCTATCATCAGTGTTTGTGAATGGGCCCAGAAGGTCAACCCTGAAGATGATATGGCTCCAGAGCACGCAGACCTTGTTTTGTACGTGACCAGGTAACTTTCCCCTGTAGGAGCAACCTGAAGCCGTTCTTCGAATCCAAATGAATTCGAATCCAAATGAATTTCAAATGTTTAGAACATTCGTGCTCATCCCTAGATACTTCTAGTATTTAAAACAACTTCAGCAATTGAATAAAATGTAACAAAAGGTGGGATTCTAGCCACAAAAAAAGATATCAAAGGACCTGATACACCAGTGTTGTTTAAGCCACATCCAAATTCCTTTCACCTCTAGGCAGAAGATAAGAGAGGGCTCTGTTAGTCTCCAAGTTCTCAGATCTTTGCCTCTTTAGATTTGACCTGGAGCTTCCGGATGGAAACA
Source organism: Aspidoscelis tigris stejnegeri (assembly GCA_023333525.1). Lineage (NCBI taxonomy): Eukaryota > Metazoa > Chordata > Lepidosauria > Squamata > Teiidae > Aspidoscelis > Aspidoscelis tigris. The sequence goes on from JALMGA010000016.1 coordinate 12,858,849, forward strand.
AACAGGTGCGCGGAATCACTCAGCTGGGCGGGGCCTGTTCCACCTCTTGGAGCTGCGTCATCACCGAGGACACAGGCTTTGGCCTTGGAGTCACCATGGCGCATGAGATTGGCCACAGGTCAGTGAATGAGGTTTGTTGAGAAGACAAGGGCAGGAGCAAACGCTCAGGCTGTGTTCCCATACAAGTTGAAACCCGATTTGAATCTGTTTTCGGGACCGGGAGATCCCATTTATTTTTTTATTCCCGGATTTTATGAGGACTATCCCGCAAAACTCCACAGAAAAAGAAGTTCTCAGAAAAACAGTTCTTGGTCCCCTTTTGGAACCCCATCCAACTTTTCTCCCCCAATGGGAATGCTACTGGACTATTTAGGGTGGAGATCTACCATTCTGGCCAACATCTGCCAGATGTGGGTGGGATTTCACAGCTGTTAAGTTCTCCTCCCCTTGTCAACAAGTGAGCCATTTTGGTCTAGTGGTTAGAGAGTCAGACTCTTATCTGGGAATACTGGGTTTGATTCTGCCCTTCCCCACAAAGCCAGCTGGGTGACCTTGGGCTAGTCACAGCTCTCTTCTGAGCTCTCACAGGGTGTCTGTTGTGGGGAGAAGAACAGAAGGTTTGTCAGCAGCTTTGAGTCCCCTTAGATGGGTGAGAAAAGTGGGTTAGAAAAGCCAACACTTCTTCTTCTTCTTCTTGTCATGCATGCTTTGAACACCGAGAGATACAATCACAGAGGAGGAGAAAGTAAAACTGTTTAAAACACTAGCCTCAACAGATACACTGTAGCAAGGCTTGCAAAGCAGGGAAAAACTTTTAAAAACCAAGCCGCGATCCTTTTACAGAGGGGAGGGAAACTGAAAGGGAGAGTCATAGCCTCTCCCCCCCCCCACTCTGTGTGAGCTGTCTTTTAGCCCCCAATTGCTTCGCACTGTCTGATCCTTCGCTCATCTGCTTCAGCGCCAACTTGCCACCTCCCCGGCAACGTGAATGGAGGTGACGTTACCAGGAATGTCAGACCTGAAAGGGAGAGTTGCTTTGTGATTGCCTTGCTCAGCTGATAGAGCAAGGGAGGCAGGCTTTGGACAAGGGGGTGGAGATTTAAAGATCCTGTTCCTCCATGCTGGGGATTTGGGTGGTGAGTGGGAATGGCAATATTCAGATTCAGCCTGGTTTATCATCAAGCAAATGGGGACAGCTGGATTGCACACTCATTCCTGAATCTGGAATCAGACTACTTTCGGTCCTTCCATCACCAGATCAACAAAGTCTAGAAGGCATCAGACTTTTGCAGAGAGGGAGAAGCTAGAGGCCTTTTCGCACTACAGCCCATGGAGGCCAAAGATCCATCCTGGTGTGCTGGCAGCCGGGGTGGCCCAGATCGGACTGCCCCAGCTGCCAGGGCCCCCCTAGGTCTGATTATGGACAGCTGCTTTAAGATTAAGATGGGAGAAAAATCCCCAGGTATAGTAAATATAAAAAGAAAAGATGATGTTGTCGGGGCTGGTTCTCTGCAGTCTGATGAACGATGATTGCTCTATATTCACCTTTTCTCCTTCATCCCATTCCCTGTGGTCTCAAAACCGCAGCTTTGGTATCCAGCACGACGGCGAAGGGAACCATTGCCCGGCCACTGGACACATCATGGGCTCTGAAGGTGGACACAACAGCGTGGATCTGACGTGGTCTGCCTGTAGCAGAGAGCAATTCGCAGCCTTCGTCAGGTAAAAAGGCCTGAGCCGATCACAGCTGAGATGGGCAACCCATCTACCTGCCGCTTAGATTTCGGATGGGACAGTGTAGGAAGATCCTTCTTACTCCTGCTCATAGTAAAGTTGAAATGGTCTCCTGCTCATAGTAAAGTTGAAATGGATGCTCCTAGAGTAGCACTTTCAAAAGCTTCTGGAATATCCAAAGTCAAATATTTGTGTGTTAATATTTCATGTACTGATTTATCCCCTTCCACGAGTCTGACCTCCTACCTGCCCATTGGATGCTTATTTTGAACTTAATCCACAAGCTATGCCTCTTGTGGGTTTTCCCCAGTACAGGCCAAGCAAGCTGCACTGATGACCTGCCGGACCTCAAAGATGGCATCCCAGGAGAGAAGCCAGGCCTGTATTATGGGGCAGATGACCAGTGCAAAATAGCCTTCGGGGCCGGAGCCACAGCGTGCACTTTCACCAGGCATGACATTGTAGGTGGAAAGCTTTTTTTGCTGGGTTGTTGTCAGAGAATTGCTTAATGTCCACCCACATTATCACAGTAGGGTTTCCTCCACCCCTCTGAAATGACGCATCTGGGTTGCTTGGCAAGACTGCGGGTTTATCTCCCCTCCTTCCCTTATATCACCACAACTTTATGATCGGCTGCATTGCAGGAGAGAACTTGAATTGGACATCTGTTCTCTGTATCTTTCTCCTTCTCCCATTTCCAGGACATGTGCAAAGTTCTCTCTTGCCACACCGATCCAGCTGACCGGTCCACTTGCACTCGGCTCCTCGTTCCTCTGCTAGATGGTACTGAATGTGGGATCGACAAGGTAAATAAGCCTTGGAGCCTGAAAAGCTCCTGGGTACTCCATGGAGCTACCGGTTGTGAGTCTGACCGAACACAGGTTAGAGAAAACTATTGTGCGGTGAAAAAAGTAGTTTAGATTAGACTACTGTAATGCACTCTACGTGGGGCTGCCCTTGAAGACGGTCCGGAAGTTGCAGCTAGTGCAAAATGCAGCGGAGCGGAACAGTTAGCCGGATGCACACCACACCAGTCTTAAAAGAGTTGCATTGGCTTCCAATGCACCACCGGGCCCAATTCAAGGTACTGACTCTGACTTATAAGGCCCTAAATGACTTGGGCCCCAAATATCTACAGGAACGCCTTCTCCCATACCGACCTGCCCGTGCCTTAAGATCTAGTGGTGAGGCCTTCCTGGTGTCCCACTGCCTTCAGTAGTGAGGCTGGTGGGCACCCAAGAGAGAGCCTTTTCGGCGATGGCCCCCAGATTCTGGAATGGCTTCCCCCTTGAGGTGCGTCATGCCCCTATCTTGCATATATTTAGGAAAGCGGTGAAGACCCACCTCTTGGCCTTTGGCTGAGATGGTTATATTTCCCATCCCAGCACAGATACCATCATTTCAGACATGCTTTGTATTGTTTTAGATCAACAAATCTACCATTTGTTGATGGCTACCTGTCCTCTGTTCCAGTGGTGTTTCAAAGGCCGCTGCAGCCCTCTGGAAGAGCTGAATCCCATCACCGTCGTCCACGGCCACTGGTCCAGTTGGACCACCTTCACAGCCTGTTCACGGACCTGTGGAGGGGGTGTGACGGCAAGATGGAGGCAGTGCAACAACCCCAGGTGAATAACACTTTGAGCTGCACTCCCACCACACAGGTACAGAAAGACTTCAACAAGTGCGCGTTCTGAGCACAAAACAGCAGGGTCTTCTCAGTAGTGGCCCCATATAGACTATGGAACAGCGTTCCCACCAAGTTGCGCTTTCACTTTGTATTTCGTCTTCATTGCTGTAACCTGCCCTGAAAGCTTTGGGTATAGGGTTGGGAAAAATGCAAATAAATAAATAAATAAATAAATAAAAACAGAGCAGAGCAGAGCAACTTCTTTTGGAACTATTTTGTTCCTGCCTTTCAATCTCCCCTGTGGACTTGGGGTGTTTTTCCACTTAGCACTAGAGTACCCATTAAGGACCCTTAATGGGTCCTTTAGTGCTAAGTGGAAAAACACCCTGTCTACATGGTGGCTTGAAGAAAGGGTTAATTTTTTGAAGACACCCATTTTGAGATTTCCTATCAGCGCATGAGATAGTGGGTCACACATTGTGCCTCAGCACATAACTCAGTTTGAGCCAGGTTGGTCTCTAGAGGTTAAGAAGCCAGACTCTTACCTGGGAAGACCAGGTTTGATTCCACCCTCCTCCACAAAGCCAGCTGGGTGACCTTGGGCTAGTCACAGGTCCCTTCTGAGCTCTCACAGGGCCACCTACCTCACAGGGTGTTCTGTTGTGGGGAGAAGAACAGAAGGTTTGTCAGCCGCTTTTGAGTCCCCTTAAATGGGTGAGAAAAGCAGGGTAGAAAAGCCAACTCTTCTTCTTTTAAACTGCTTCCCATTTTGGTTTTTTAAAGCTGCCCTTTCGCCCAGCGTTCCAATGGAGCACTGCAACCGTTTAGGTTTTGTTCTGAGCTCCGAACAAAACTCAGACCTCGGTTTCTGATCCTCACTAACTGGGACCCACTGTCCACTATATCTCCCATTTTGGTCAGCTTGCATTCATGCTTCCACCGTCCTTTCCTTCTAGGCCGGCTTTCGGGGGGCGTCAGTGCGAGGGCGAAGACCTTCAGGCAACAATGTGTAACACACAGGTAGGCGGCGTTGAAATCCCACTTAAAAAACGGAGATTCCCATTTTGCAAGCACACTGGACGCTTCGTTTGTACAGGGTCTGCATTGTGTTCCAGAATATCTGGCTGGTTTAGGTGACCAGTTTCTGGTTTAGAGTCATGTTTCTAGTCCTCAAGGCTAAAGAACATACCTTGGGGGTACCTTCAATGGGGAAAAGGGACAAGGAGCTGTCTTCTGAGCTCTCTGTTATGGGGAGAAGAACACAAGGTTTGTCAGCCACTTTGGGTCCTTTTAAAGGGGAGAACCTCTCTGTCTCTCCATAGCCTTGCGTTGCGGCAACTCAGATGGATTTCATGGACGGACAGTGTGCCGCGACAGACACAAAACCCCTGTTCCTCACCCTGGACTCTGCTTCCTTTTATAAATGGATTTCGGCTACTGGCTACGCCAAAGGTAACATGCAAGGGAAGAAGCTACGTCATAAAGGGCTTTCCGGCAATCTAAAAGACCCCCAGAATCAGGATGTGCACAAATGTATTTTTGACATTCGAACATGAGTAGATTCGAATGTCCTAAAATCCGATTCGAATCCGTAATGTCCGAATCCATACATTCAAATGTTAGATTCGTATTGAAAGATATGAATGTCAACAACCTTTGTATCTGTTATACATATCTACGCGCATGCCGGAAAAATCCATTTGCATCCTGTATTATCCCGTACGCATCCCGTTTAACCCCGTATTTTAGGTTCTTATGGACTGGATGGGCTGTGGCCTGATCCAGCAGGGCTCCCCTTAGGTTCTTATGGACTGGATGGGCTGTGGCCTGATCCAGCAGGGCTCCTCTTAGGTTCTTATGGACTAGATGGGCTGTGGCCTGATCCAGCAGGGCTCCTCTTAGGTTCTTATGGACTAGATGGGCTGTGGCCTGATCCAGCAGGGCTCCTCTTAGGTTCTTATGGACTGGATGGGCTGTGGCCTGATCCAGCAGGGCTCCTCTTAGGTTCTTATGGACTAGATGGCCTGTGGCCTGATCCAGCAGGGCTCCTCTGAGGTTCTTATGGACCGGATGGGCTGTGGCCTGATCAAGCAGGGCTCCTCTTAGGTTCTTATGGACTAGATGGGCTGTGGCCTGATCCAGCAGGGCTCTCTAAGGTTCTTATGGACCAGATGGGCTGTGGCCTGATCCAGCAGGGCTCCTCTCTTCCTATGACAAGAGTTTACAAGATTTGTCTATTTGGACAATGTCCGATGATTCTCAACCATGATCAGAATTGTTTTCCTTCATCTATTCCTCGGATCCAGGAGACACACTCTGCAAACACATGTGCAGGGCGTCAGGGAAGACCTTCATGGTGAGCCGAGGGGAGCAGTTCAGAGATGGGACAAGATGTGAGCTGAACGACCCGTCCGACAAGAAAGCACTTAGCCTTTGTGTAAGGGGCAGCTGCAAGGTAAGGAGAATGGATTTTGGGAGGCCATGGGTGAGTCGTCACTGATACCAGGGAGGAGAACAAATCTACAGCAAAGATCATGTGGTGAAGTGAAGAGGAGCCCTGATGGATCAGGCCACAGCATCCTGCCTCACCCAGTGGTCCACCAATTGCCCATGGGCATCTCAAGCAGAGATGAGGGCAAACCTTCTCATAAGAACCTAAGAGGAGCCCTGCTGGATCAGGCCACACCCCATCTAGTCCAGCATCCTGCCTCACCCAGTGGTCCACCAATTGCCCATGGGCATCTCAAGCAGAGACAAGGGCAAACCTTCTCATAAGAACCTAAGAGGAGCCCTGCTGGATCAGGCCACAGCCCATCTAGTCCAGTATCCTGCCTCACCCAGTGGTCCACCAATTGCTCACGGGCATCTCAAGCAGAGACAAGGTCAAACCTTCACCCGCTCTCAAATCCCGGCAGTTGGCCTTTGGAGGCCTCCTGCCTGTGTCTCTAGCCTGGACAGTATACCTGGGCACCCATTGTAGTAGCCATCCATCATCCATGAACCTGTCCAAACCTTCCTTAAAGCCATCCAGGCTGGTTGCTGCCACCACCTCTTCTGGCAGCAAGTTCCATAGACCGATGACCCTCGGGGTGAAGAGATCCTTGCCCTTCTCTGATCTGATTCTCTGCCCCCTGTTTCCCAGGAACAATTTCAGCTCTTTCATTCTTCCCTTGTTCCAGGAATTTGGATGTGATGGCAAGATGAATTCTGGGAAGAAAATGGATGCTTGCCAAGTGTGTGGTGGACAGAACAAGAACTGTGTTGGTGTAAAAGGCTCCTATGCCGAAGGGAAAGAGAGAGGTACAGCAGGCTTTCCCCTTATTTCTAACTACTTCACACAATTTTGTCTTATTCTTCCTCTAGGGAAGTCAGGTTGGTATTCCTAGGGTTTAGTAAGTGTGGTCTAGTGGTTAGGGAGCCACATTCTTATCTGGGAATACCAGGTTTGATTCCAACCTCCTCCATGAAGCCAGCTGGGTGACCTTGGGCTAGTTACAGCTCTTTCTGAGTTCCAATGGTCTCACCTACCTCACAGGGTATCTGTTGTGGGGAGAAGAACAGTAGAGAGCTGTGACTAGCCCAAGGTCACCCAGCTGGCTTCATGGGGGAGGGCAGAATCGAACCCGGTACTCCCAGATAAGAGTCCAGCTCCCTAACCACTAGACCAAAGCAGCAACAACCAACCCAGGTGCCCCTCTGTTCCAGGTAGTGACCGGCCCAAGCAGGACTGAGGGTGCAGGATCCGTGCCCAAGATGCAATATGGTTTTCTATCCTTCTCACAATATAAGAACCAGCGACAGCCAGTGGAACCAGACAGACCGGTGGAGGCTGGTCTTTGCAAAGCCCGCCATTACATTAGGGCATCATTCATTGTGTTTCTCCCCATAGAAGAGGCAGCTGTAATTTAGCCAGAAATATTTAGCAATATAAATAAATTTAGAAAGAGAACACAGGAAGATTTTAGGAGAAATTCATAATTTAACCACATCCTTCTATGCTATGCCAAGTCTGCCTTCTTTTAAGTGCAGACACAAGGGATGACATTTTTTCCCTGGCAACCACTATGCAGTTTTCAAGGCAGGGATGCAGAAGTAGTTTGCATTCTTATCCTGTCCTATAACCAAAGTCCAGGGCAAAGAGGTGCGTCTTCAAGGGCTTTAGATCCTCATGATATGAATTTCTCCATCTGTCTTCTCTCTTTCATCTTCTCCTAGATTACACTACATTTCTGAGGCTGCCGCTCAATGCCACCACGGCCCGTGTGGTCAACCGGAAGCCACTTTTCACGCACTTGGGTGAGCTGGTGGGTGGCCGGCGCGTGTAGTGCCTATTACAAATAAAAGTGCAGGAACTATATGTTTTTATATATATAGCAGCACGGAGTTGTGGATGACTCCTAGTTGACTGTATGGGTACACTGAACTACGGACATTCCCAGGCTCCCTGGCCACCACAATGCAGTTTTCATGGCAGGGATACAGAAGTGGTTTGCCATTGCCTACTTCTGGGAAGAGACTGGCAGCCCTCTGTGTTCCAGGCAGTTTGCTCTACCACTGAGCAACAGCCATTCCCAGACTCCATGGACGACACCTCTATGCAGTTTTCTTATCAGAGAGATAGAAGTGGTTTGCCATTGCCTGCTTCCCACAAAAGTCTGGGGGTTGAACTGGCACCCCTCTGCTTTCCAGTGATGAGTAACAGGAATTGCTGCTATTGAGTTTTTCTCACACCTCCATCTGTGAGTCCCCCAGGTTTCTCTGGCCATTATCTTAAGACTCACAGCTAATGCCACAGCAGTGAAAAATTATAGTGCATTGTCTTTATTTTCTTGCAGCAGTGAAGGTTCAAGGAGAATACATAGTCGCTGGGGGAGGCAGCATTTCCTTAAATGTGACCTACCCTTCTGTCCTGGAAGACAACAGGATAGAATACAAGGTCTTCCTCACAGACCAAAACCTGCCTGCTTTGGAGGAGATCCATGTGAATGGACCAGTTCAGGAAGAAATAGAGATACAGGTAATATGGTTTATCGGCACAGATTTGGTTAGATTAGATTTTGAGCCTGTCTTCACAAAATACCCGGTCAATAAATTGTGAGGTTGTGTAGCGGATTTGGACTGGAGTCAGGTCACTTGTCAATCTCAGAGAATAGCTGGACAGTCATTCAACCAAATAAATCCAGAGACAAAGCATTTCTTTCCTCAGTGGAAGGTTCAGCAGCTTTCTTTCAGAATCCTTTCTGATATAAACCTCTCTCTAAACAAGAAACCAAAGACAAAACTTTTATAAAACAGAGATACTGTACTTCTATAGCCCACAAACTGCAAGTCATCATGATGTTTTATGAGTTGCTGACTCACCGTGACTCTTTAGTTCCTGACTAACAGTTAGAATTCTAAACTGTTTGACATAAATGGCCATTTATTAGTATGCAGGATGGTCCAGACAAAAATCATTTTTTCATTGCATGGATTTCTTTATATGGGAGTTCCTGGGGCTTAGTGGTAGAACAATCCCTGGAAAGAGAGAGTAATTGGTGCGATCCAAGTCTTTTACTCAAAGTAAGGTAATTGCAAACCAGCTTTGTATGTTTGCCAAGAAAGCTGTATGGAAGTGTCCATGGATTCACCAAGAATAGGCCCCCTGTTCAGTGGTATCCAGCTACAACAGTTATGCTTTATGTAACATACTTAGCAATAGGTTTCTTTCCCTCTCCCAAGATTTCCCAACCGGATTATTTTAAAACTAGACGATTTCTTTTCAGTGTAAACCATTGTGTTATCTGTAGATAACACGTGCAAATGGGTTCTAAGGCTGTGCACAAATTCAATTTTCGACATTCCATTTAAATAGAATATTAGAGTATCCAAATTCGTACGAATAAATGCATGCCTGGACAGTCGAACCGATACGAATGCATTCATATCTATTCGTCTGAGTATTCAACATGCATCTGATGATGTGAATCTCTGTACACATCCATACTCATCCCGTTTCTATCCTGTATGCATCCCGTTTTTATCATATACGTATCCATACGTATACGGATACACACAATATGTGATGTGTACTTATCCGTACACATATGAATGCCCAAATTATTTGCACGCATAACTCGAAATATTCTCATTCCTATGAATACTACAGTAACAATGTTTGTCCGAACTTGTCTGCATAATGAATATTTTGAATATTCCTGCAATGGGTTCTTTTCCTTCCAGGTTTACAGGAAATATGGAAAGGAGTACGGGGAAATCACCAGCCCAGATGTCACTTTCAGCTACTTCAGACCCAATAAAAATGAAGAATATATCTGGCTCCCTCGTCTTGGTCCCTGTTCAAAGAGTTGTGGAGAAGGTACAATGTAGGGTCAGTCTGTAGGAGGTCACCAGGCGCCTGGGTTTTGTTTCCTTGAATTAGCATTTTTAAGCAACAAGATATGATCCAGACTTCCCTAGGATTTTCCTTTCTTTTCTTCCAGGTGTACAGCTAGTCACTTATTCCTGCTTCCACCAAGCAAGCGGTGAATCATCCAAGGACTTAGATTGCTGGAAGGACGCCAGACCCCCTACCAGAAGGGAGTCATGTTCCCTGCCACCCTGCCTGCCCCGGTGAGTTTGCAAGGAAAGCCAGGGCTGTAAGACCTAGAGAAATAAACACTTGTGGGGGGAAGATAGGGGATATCTCAGCTTTCCCCCAGTTTTTCTACTGCCCTTCTAAGGGTGGGTAGAAAGGAGAGAGAAGAAGGCGAAGAAGAGTTGGCTGGGTGACCGTAGGCTAGTCACAGCTCTCTTCTGAGCTCTCACTGCCCCACCTACCTCCCAGGGTGTCCATTAAGGGGAGAAGAACAGAAGGTTTGTCAGCCACTTAGATGCCTCTTGAACAGGTGAGAAAAGCAGGTTATAAAAACCAACTCTTCTTCCTTCATGAAGCCAGCTGGGTGGCCTTGGGCTAGTCACAGCTCTCTTCTGAGCTCTCACTGCCCCACCTACCTCACAGGGCATCCGTTGTGGGGAGAAGAACAGAAGGTTTGTCAGCCACATTGAGTCCCCTTAAGGGTGAGAAAAGCTGGGTAAAAAAGTCAACTCTTCTTCTTCTTCTTCTACAATTGTTCCCTGAAGACACCCTTTGGCAAAGTGGGACATGGGTGTCCCTTTTAAAGGAAGATGCTAGGAATCTTCCTTCCGCTCCATGGTCGCATGAACCCTGCTTCCTACGTACCTCCAGGTAAACTGCCCCCCCCCGCCCTCTGTTTTCTCTCAGCTGGATGGTTGGGGAATTTGGGCCTTGTAGCGCTACCTGCGGCCGTGGGATGATGGAGCGTCTGATTTACTGCGTGAAAGAAGAAGGAAACCTGAATGTCTCTGTGCCAGACTCGGAGTGCGGCCATGCTCCCATGCCACCGTCTAGCGAGAGCTGCAACACGAACCCGTGTCCTGCAAGGTGAGGCAAAATTAGCCGTGCCCATCAGCCTGTAACGTAAGAGGAGTCCTGCTGGATCATCCTATAGCCCATCTAGTTCAGCATGTTTTGAATGTGTTGACCTTCGATTTGATTCGAATTCAAATGCAATAAATGCATTTGTGCATACCCCATATGGGGAAGGGCAGAAACACGATGAATGAATGAATGAATGAATGAATGAATGAATGAGACATTTCTTTAGGTACTTGGTGCCATATTGATTAGCCTTCGCCTCATCTCCCACTAAAAAGGTGGAAAGTCACAGGAACCAGCCCATGTTCTTCCTCTTGTGGGCTTGGAACAGCTTTCCAGACCGTCTCTTGCGTGCAGCTTTCCGGAGGCCGAGAGGTTGAGCTGGCAGACGGTGCGTGCCCAGATGTGGAGAAGCCCCCCCTCACTGTGCCCTGTGTGATCCAGATGTGTTCTCACGAGTGGAAATTCTCCAGATGGACAGAGGTAACCCTGATGCATTGTGGGAGGTTTCTGAACTGAGTCTCCTTTCTACAGATGTTTTACCACGAAGTTAAGTAGCATTGTCGGGTGTAAACCAAGGTAATAATAAACTGGACAAAACTAACTTTTTAAGACAGGCTAAATCTTTGCTTCCCAGCCTCTCCTCAGAAGCTGGTAATGGCAAACCACTTCTGCATCACTGCTAAGAAAACTGCAAAGAGTCTGGGAGTAAATCTAGCTCAGTGGTAGAGCAAACTGCTTGGAAGGCAGAGGTTTGCCAGGTTGATCCCCAGCCTCTTTCCAGAAGTAGGGAATGGCAAACCACTTCTGTATCATTGCCAAGAAAGCTGCACGGAGGCGCCCATGCAGTCAAACAGAAGCTGGCCCTAACCCAGTGCTTCAAAAGGCCTCCTGTTTTCTCCTCACAGTGCTCTGTGACGTGTGGTAAAGGTATCCAGAGGCGGCAGGACTTCTGCATCAACCCCCAAACGGGGCAACAGGTGAATCCTGCCTTGTGCATGCATCTCCCAAAGCCCATGATGGTGAGAAGCTGCTCCATCAGCCCTTGTCTTGAGCAGGCCGCAGGAGGCACAAGCAGCGGTGTGGATGCCCAGGCTCAGGTTCCAGCAGCGGAGGAAGCAGTGACAGAGGCGCATCTTGGCCGCACGGGGCTGAAACACCAAGCCTTAGGTCTTCAACAACCAGGTGGATTTCTCACATCACTGCAGCAACGCGAGAGGAGTCTGTGGGAAGAGGACGCAGGTACAATTACATACTTTGCATTCTTACTCTTTTATCCCTCTCTGGGTTCCTTTTAGACGACTTGGTTTCTATATCCTGCTATTTTTGCCCTATCTATTAAGGTAGTGGTTCTCAACCTGGGGGTCGTGACCCCCTTGGGGATCAATTTACCATTTCAGAGGGGTCGCGGAGCCTCCCGGCGGACTCCCTGCTGCCCCCCCCACTGCCCGCCGCAGCCCTTTCTGTCCCTCACCTCGCTTCGCTAAGCACTCTGCTGCCACCCCCCCCAGTGCTTTCACTGTGGATCCTCAGAGGCCCCACCCCCTGCCCCCAGTGGCCCCACCCCCACAGTTGGTGGGGTCCCCGCAACATGAGGAACTGCATTAAGGGGTCACGGCATTAGGAAGGTTGAGAACCCCACTGTATTAAGGGGACTCAGAGCTGCTGACAAACCTTCTGTTCCCCCCAAAATAGACACCCTGTGAGGTAGGTAAGGATGTGGGAGCTCAGAAGAGAGCCGTGACTAGCCGAAGGTCTCCCGGCTGGCTTCATAAAGGAATGTGGACTTGAAGAAGGAGATTACTAGATAAGAATCCATCTTGCTAATCACAGCAAACTGGCGAATGTTTCAGCCTTCCTGATGTTGCTGGTGGACTTCTCTCTTGCCAAACATCCCTTGGCGTTCCCCTCGCCCCAGAAAGATCCTTAACCCTGGGGACTGGGGTAGGTGGCTTGTGGCCTCCTCCATCTTTGTACCTTGTGGGCCAGTTTGGTCTGGTGGTTAGGGAGCTGGACTCTTACCTGGGAATACCGGGTTTGATTCCACCCTACCCCATGAAGATATGTCAGCTGCTTTGAGTCCCCTTAAAGGAGAACAGAAGGTTTGTCAGCCACTTTGAGTCCCCTTAAAGGAGAAAAGCTGGGTAGGAAAGCCAATTCTTCTTCTTCCAGCTGTACAGTTTCCCCCTTAATCTTTCCATTCAGGCCCCTGTGGGATGCTGTTCCTCAATGCTACTGGGCTGATCAACATGACCGGGACGCACGTCACAGACTGCACCATCTCCGTTGGCCGCCCCTTAGGGGAAGTGATAACAGTCAAGATCGTGGAGAGTTCCCTGAACTGCAGTGCTGGTGGGTCCTTGGAAGAATTTTCACGACCCCCAAAAAGGTCGCTGTGCAGCAGTGATGAAGCAACAGTCAGGAAACAGCTGCCGGAGTCAGCCATTTTCTCTACAGCACTTACTCTCCCCAGGCAGAAAGGGACCAAAGTTGCAGCTACTATTTCCAAGCTGCTTTTGAGCCCCTTTGTTTTTTTAACCTCGTGTGGTTGCAGCCTTAGACCCGAAAGCATACACAGAGTGTAGTAATAAACAAAATCCAAGCTCAGCAGCCAGCCAAGTGTTCTCAAGATCTGCTTAGAACGATCGTTTTCAAAAAGAGTTTATGATCTTTCCCAAGTATAGCGTACAGAGTAGGGGTGTCCATAAATATTTGTATTATTCATTATTTGTACAAATTTGTACGAATTCAGACATACGTATACGAATCAAATGTCTAGACGTTCGTTTTTTAGTATTCACAAGAATATGAATATTTTGAGTTATTCCTATGAATAATTCAGACATTCCTATGCGTATGCATATGTACGTATCGCATACGTATCTGTACACATCTTGTTCGTATCCATATGCCTCCACATGGATACATGCGAGATGAAAACAGGATGCGTACAAGATTCACATCATTGGATATGTATTGAATATTTGAACAAATAGATACAAATGTATTCGTGTTGGTTCGAATGTCCAGATGTTAGTTTTTCTTTGACTCATGATGCAGTTTGACTCAGCAAGCGTGGTGATAGGCTCAGATAAGGTTGAGGGGAAATCTGCCCGTCTGTTGAAAGCCACACTTACTGGCGCGGCCGTGGTGTGCCTTTTTGCATTCTGCAAACAGCCAAAAAGAAGTGGTAAAGGAAGAGGTGTAGGGTTGAGTTGCACTGTTCCTTTATTGGTGCTGAACCCCATTTTGATCCGGGAGAGTTAGGCCTGACAAAGGGGCATCCGTCTATGAAAGTTACCACCAGAAGCAAGGGTGACAGCAACCAGAAGCCTATTCGCACTTGGCTTTATTTTGGAATATATCCTGGAATAGGGACTTGCTGTCAATATGCTGGTGCAGGCTTCAGCAGGACCAAAGTGAGGTCTGCCAGAGTCTGCATTAGCATGAGGACCACAGATCCCTATCCTGAGATATACTCCAGAAAAAGGCCAAGTGCGAATAGGCCCCAGGTGTGTCAATGGCTGCTAGAATGGATATCCAGGTACCACCTCCAGGTCGGAGAGACAGACTAGATTAGGGGTGTGCACGCGTGCAATTTTTTGGATTTGATGCGATTCGAATATCCAAACATTAAATTCTGTTTGCATCTTTAAAATTCGAATTGAACCAAATTCGATTTGAATTAAGCAAATTCGTATCTATTTGCTCAAAATTTTGATTCGAATTTGCACTTACGAATGTCAACAACATTCGTATGTGCACGTCCATATGCATCCCGTAGCTATCCCGTATGCAACCCGTTTTTGTCCCGTACGGATCCGTACAAATGCATAGAGATGCGTAAAAGATACAGATCTGCAAATACGCATCATGTACAAACCCGTACACATGCAAGTGTCTGGATAATTCAAACGAATAGTTCCAAAATTTGACATTCGTTCGAGTCTTTAAATTTGAATTTATGGACATTCGATTTGAGTTCGAATGTCAAAATTTGGCCGGATTCGATCAAATTCCGAATACCTTTGAATATTCATGCGCACCCCTAGGCTGCATGCCTCCAGATGCCATTGATAGACAGTCAAAAGTACCGTATTTTCCGGTGTATAAGACGACCCCCAACTTTCCAGTTAAAATATAGAGTTTGGGATATACTCGCCATATAAGAAGATGACACCCGGTGTATAAGACGACCCCCAACTTTTGAGAAGATTTTCCTGGGTTAAAAAGTAGTCTTATATGCCGGAAAATACAGTAAGTGAAGGTTTTGTTTTTATGTCCTGCTTGAGAAGCCCAGAAGCAATTGGTGGGCCATTGTGCAAGCCTGGATGCTGGATTAGATGAGTAGTGGCCTGATCCAGCAGGGCTCCTCTTAGGTCCTTAACACATGGTTAGCAAGGTGAAAGGCACTGCGCCACCCCCATTTCACCAGACCCTAATCACTGCAATTCAGGAGCTAAAGCTCCTTCAAGAATGCAAAACAGCTGGATTTGTGTCCTCCCCGTGGTCTGAATCAAAGTTAGGTATTTGACTTTTATGCACCTATCGCTCCAGCAGCAAAATGCTGCCTCATAATGGTGAGTCCTTCATGCTTCCCCAGGCGATATGGTGCTGTTCTCCACGCGCATGATGTGGCGGACGGGCTGTAAGAAGCTGGAGCGGACCACCTTTCACACCAGGCTGAACACCCTGATTGTCCGGCAGCGTCTCCTGCAGCCAGGAAATGGGATTGTCCTTTTGTACGGCAGCAAAGCGGCAGCGAAGAAATACCACCAAGGTGAGGCACCTTTTCATAAAACCGGCATGGAGGCTTTGAAAGTGAAGACAAAACAAAACCAGATCCAAAGGGTGGGCGAGACAGAAAAGATCAGCTACACGTCCCTGAGATTTTTTTAAAAAAATCTGAAAGTGATCATGACCTGAATGAAGCTCTTTTTTTGTTAAATTTGAAGATATCCCCTTTTCTATTAATGGGACTCCAATAATTACTGCTTCCAGGACTTTCTTGAAGGCCCTGGAATTCCCTGCATCAATGGCTGCTTTTAACTTATCCCATCCTATTGTAACAGATTTGTAATTGGCTAGATCATTTTAAAGGATCCAGCAGGGCTCCTCTTAGGTTCTTATGGACTGGATGGGCTGTGGCCTGATCCAGCAGGGCTCCTCTTAGGTTCTTATGGACTGGATGGGCTGTGGCCAGATCCAGCAGGGCTCCTCTGAGGTTCTTATGGACTGGATGGGCTGTGGCCTGATCCAGCAGGGCTCCTCTGAGGTTCTTATGGACTGGATGGGCTGTGGCCTGATCCAGCAGGGCTCCTCTGAGGTTCTTATGGACTGGATGGGCTGTGGCCTGATCCAGCAGGGCTCCTCTGAGGTTCTTATGGACTGGATGGGCTGTGGCCTGATCCAGCAGGGCTCCTCTTCGGTTCTTATGGACTGGATGGGCTGTGGCCTGATCCAGCAGGGCTCCTCTTCGGTTCTTATGGGCCAGGTGGGCTGTGGCCTGATCCAGCAGGGCTCCTCTGAGGTTCTTATGGGCCAGGTGGGCTGTGGCCTGATCCAGCAGGGCTCCTCTGAGGTTCTTATGGACTGGATGGGCTGTGGCCTGATCCAGCAGGGCTCCTCTGAGGTTCTTATGTGATATGTTCCTACACTCCTAAACATAACTCCATCTTCCCTTCTCCTGCCCAGACTGTGACGTGCAGTTGTTTGGTCCCCGTGGCACGATAGTAAACCCTGCGGTCCAGGCAGGCCGGGAACATCAAGTAGCTTGCCGGACCTTTGTCAACGTGGCTCCCCAGTTCCGCATTGCCATTCGTGCTGTTCGTGTGGACCCGAAGGCCGACACCAACCGAACACACTTCAGTTATATCTCGGTGAGAGTCCAGAAGTTCTGATATTGCTTGCTAGAATGCAAGCTCTGTCCATGCATTACAGGTGCGGCTAACCGGAATTGTTCCAGATGCTACTGGACTTACTACATCTCTCGTTGGCAGAAGCAACTGGGAATTGTGAGCTTCAGTGTCGTCTTCTCTCTTCCAGGTTCGAGACGTCAGTGCCATGAAAACTGCAGTCTTTCGGGGGAACCAGCTCTTCTACTGGGAATCCACGGGGAGCCAGGCTGAAATTGAATTCAGCAAGGACTTTGGCAACTTCATTTTCCAAGCCGACTACTGGGCCACCATGCATGAGTGAAAAACGCCAACAGTTGTTTTACTGCTGCTGCTGGGACATCCAGCACCAGGCGGAAACAAGCAATCAATGGAAAAGCTGCAGGGTTCAGTGGGGCAGTTGGCCTTTGGCCTGGGGAAAAAGGGGATCATGCCTATAAAGATGCAGGATACGTATTCTGCTTTGCATCTTCCTTCAGTACTGTGTCACTAAGAGTTTGTTTCCACTGGCTCTTTGGTTTGGCCTGAATCCAGCTCGAGGGTCCAACATCCTGACACTTTGACGGCAGAAATAGGGTTTGTCCCCATGTAGCTCTTTTAGTCCTGACTATTTTTAGTTTGGACTATTTTCTGGGACTATTTTTAATCTGAATACAGTGCCCGTCAATTAATCTGAATATAGCCATCCCCATGCATAACAGGACTTTTAAATCCTCTCCCTCGTGCAAACCCTGCCTGCAATAAAAGCAGCAAAACCTTCCCCTTCACTCTCAGTAAAGCTGGAGAGCTTAAATTAAAAGCTGGCAGCTTTTTTAAAGAAATATTTACGCGTGAATACTTTCTTCTTTCACACCTCTCCCTTTTGACATTACCGGGAACTGTGCACTCAAGAAGATCAGCAAAGGAGCGAGCACAGCATGATAGAATGCATCTTTGCAAAACATTTTTGCTTCTAAAATGTATCTTTCTGATAACAAGCATCAGAAAAGATACAAATGTTTCCAGCAAAAATGTTTTAAAGGCAAGCAGCTCTCACCCCTTTTTGCATTTTTCAAATGGTGCTCTAGCGTTGCAAGCATGGCAAGGGGGTGAGGAGCTTTCTGCCATTGGCCAGAACACTAGACCTCCCCCCCCCAAATAGCCCAGTACTGTCCCCATGTGGGGAAAAATAAGCAGACTCAGCTCCCAGTAGGAACACCGGAGCACCTATGTGGAGCATCCACCTGTACCCAAGTCGGAGATGTTTGTCATGCCACTCTTTTTTTGGGGGGGGGGCACGTCTAACCTGGATTTGATGCCTGAAGACCGGATTGTAGACTCCTTTAATGGGGTCCACAGGAAATCCAGATTATAGGTCCTGAAGGACCTGTTTAATACAGATTTCCCTAGTACAGGTGTGAACAAATCGGGTTCTAATGGGGTCTGCAGTGGAAACGGGGTCTCCCTGCTCTGAGCCTAATGGGTTCTTAATGGGTCCCTAACGGGTACTTAATGGGGAAAAAAACCCTAAATCTCTTGCAGATATGATATTTTTATGGCAGGGGCACTCCTGTTCTTTCCAGGTGTCCCATGCACAAAGATCTTGGAGACTGGGTATGAAAAACTGTTATTTGAAGATTAAACTGGAATTCAAACTTTTTGCCCCATATTGACTGGGTCTACGTTTCTCTGTGTCCAGCTTAACCACCTAAGAATCAGCATGCCCCACGCAACGGGTGAGCTTTGGCCTGCTGGGACTGCTTATCAGCCAGGCCTACCTCACAGGGTGGTTGTGAGGTGTGGGTGCGGATGTGCAAAGGTGAGGTGCGGGTCTGCCCCCTCTGGCCTTGGCCACTCTTGCTAAGGATCATGGGAGTTCAAGTCCTTCCGCTCCCACCAGAAAAGGTGCTGATCAGGAAACCTGCAGGTGACGGTGAAGATTGGTAGCATTAAAAAAGCAACAGCCATGCAAGATGGCATACACAGGTGGCAGATTTGCGTGGTGCACAACCCATGCACGCCTGCTCTCCTTCTTTCTAACGAGCGCAGGGGGTCCCTTTGGCTGTTGGCATTAACGGCATTTTGCAAAACACATGGCAGACATTCCATTTTTCACAGGATTTCGTGGATCCCTAGTTGCGCGGCGCACCTTCTAAATTTAAAAATTGGAAATAGAAACAAGCGCTACGCTTCTGTCACTAGCCGAACTTCACCGGGATGAAAGCCAGCAGCTGTCAAACGAGGCCTACGAATTGGGGATGTTCACAAATATTTGTAACATTCGATATCTGGACGAATTCGGACAAATTTCAACATTCGTATACGAACCGAATGTTACGACATTCGTAAAATAGTATTCAAATATGTACGAATGTTCTGGAACATTCTTGAACCTGGGGAGGCGGGAAAGCCATGGAGAAAGAAGAAGAGTTGGCTTTTGTACCCTGCTTTGCTCACCCATTTAAGGGGACTCAAAGCGGCTGACAAAGCTTCTGTTCTTCTCCCCTGTGAGGTGGTTGGGGTTGTGAGAGCTCAGGAGAGAGCTGTGACTAGCCCAAGGTCACCCAGCTGGCTTCGTGGAGAAAGAAGAGTTGGCTTTTATACCCCGCTTTGCTCACCCATTTAAGGGGACTCAAAGTGGCTGACAAAGCTTCTATTCTTCTCCCCACAGCAGTTACCCTGTGAGGTGGGTGGGGTTGTGAGAGCTCAGGAGAGAGCTGTGACTAGCCCAAGGTCACCCAGCTGGCTTCATTGGGGGGGGAGGGCGGAATCGAACCTGGGATCCCCAGATAAGAGTCCGGCTCCCGAACCACTGGACCAAACTGGCTCACTGGGAGGTGGTTATCTCTCCTTTACTGGAGGTCTAGACCTCCATCTGCCTGGGAAGGCTTAGGGCATCCTGCAATGAGCAGAGGGCTGGACTGGATGACCTCAGAGGTCCCTTCCAGGTCTGTCATTCTATGATTGCATCTGAACACGTTTCTTCAAAAGAGCAAACAGTGGCTGCATCTTCTCCGGCCCCAGGCAAGGAAGATTCTATAGGGTTAAGTCCGTAGTAGAGATAATAAGATAAAGTCCCCCTCCCTCTCTCTCCTGCGGGGGGGGGGGGAAGGCCCATAATGCAATGCAAAGAGAGAGCCGTGTGGACAGACAGCTGCTTGGACAGAGGGAGATCTCTCTCTCTCTTCTTTGTCTGCAAGAACTTCGCTCCATGGGTCGGAGATGCAATGATGCCCTGAGCACCAGCCTCGTGCCCTGGCAGTCCTGCTGGGCTCTCTCTTGCGCCCCTGCTTCCAGCCCACTCCTCTCTGACCCGGGGGCGCCAGCATGGATCCCCAACAGGCGCCCCCGCCGCAGCCGGACGGAGGAGCCGCATCGCCCGCCGCTGACCAGCAGGACGACCAGGATGGCATGACGTGGTGGTACAGGTGGCTGTGCAGGCTGGCTGGCATCTTTGGGGGCATCTGTGAGTAATGGCCATTCGGTTTCCCCAGCGCGTCGCTTCCTTCCCTCTGCGGAAACTTTCTATCCTTGACTTTTAGAAGTTGACTTTTTATTTAGTTACTATTTATTCCTTTCTTCCCTCCCTGCCCAAAGACACTGAAGTCTTTGTTTGGCAAACTTGTCTTTTCTTTTTTTTATTTTGCAAAACTACTATACTTTCTTACTAGGACTGCGTTCACACTTACATTTTAATCCAGCTTCAGTCCACTTTCGGAGTGAGGGAACACAGAAGCAGAGCGAGCGGTCATTTCCTTTCCACCCTTGTTTTACCCAAAGGTGGATTTTCTGAGCTAGATAAGGCCAAAACCGAACAGCTTGCTACTTTGCAGATACATTATGGCTGTGTGCACACTTAAAAGGAAGAAGAAGAAGAGTTGGCTTTTCTACCTCGCTTTTCTCACCCATTTGAGGGGACTCAAAGCTGCTGACAAACCCTCTGTTCTTCTCCCCATTACACACCCTGTGAGGTAGGTGGGGCTGTGAGAGCTCAGAAGACAGCTGTGACTAGCCCAAGGTCACCCAGCTGGCTTCATGGGGGAAGGTGGAATCGAACCCGGTATTCCCAGATAAGAGTCTGGCTCCCTCCCTGGCTAAAGGCTAAATCCAGCTTCAGTACACTTTCAGAGTGAGAGAGTACATCAGCAAAGTGACAAGCTGCTTTCTTCCAGTGTGAAATAACTCAGAAACTTTCCCTTTGGGATAGATAATGTGGAAAGAAAATTACTGGTCACTTTGGCTGTGTCCACACTTAAGGTTTAATCCAGCTTCAGTCCGCTTTCAGGGCGAGAGAATAAAAACATTAACGAAGTGAGAAGCTGTTTTCTTTCCGTTTTAAGTATCTCAGAAAATTCTCCTTTGGGGTAGATAATGTGGAAGGGAAATTACTGATCACTTTGCTGATGCGTTCTTTCACTCTGAAGGTGGGTTGAAGTTGGATTAAACCTGAAGTGTGATCACAGCATCAGATCCCCTCTTGAAGGCTGAAGAGGGCCAGGCATTGCAGTCTGATTTCGAAGTGATTTTCTTCCAGCCCCTGAATCATTCTGGTTGCCCTTTTCTGCCCCTTTTCCAGTTCCACAATATCCCTTTTGAGGTGTGGTCACCAGAATTGCACACAATATTCCAAATGTGGCCCCACCGTAGATTTATAGAGGCAAAATGACTCTTGCTGGCTTGTTTTCCCTTCCCTTCCCAATCACTCCTAGCACTGAATTTGCTTTTTACTTCATTTTCAGGGCATGGGATTTGGGCACGATTGATTGCTGCCTATGCCACTCTTTGCTGACTCCTAGCTAGTTTCTGTTTGTTGCCTTGGGTGCAGCTGACATGTGGTACCTTACCCATGGCAAAGTTCACAACAGTGATGGACTTTGGCCTGGGAGCTGACTCCTTTCTCTTTCATAAGCGCATGTCAGGGGATCTCTCTATATGGCAAGTTGTTACGCGCGAACCTCCGTTTGCTGTGACGTCGACCCTTGGACATCCTTACCTTTTCTCTGAAGCCTTATCCAGAGACTCCCTAGGCTATTTCCCTGGAAATATGTACCTTTGGGTTGTCGATTGCCATAAAGTTGCATCACAAACACATACTCACACATACCACACTCGTAGACCTGTAAAATATGCACAAGGATATGTGGTTAGTTTGTTGAACTAAACCACACGAGATAAAAAGGCTACTGAGTTAATCCCAGTGAGAAGAGAAGAAGAAGAGTTGGCTTTTCTACCCTGCTTTTCTCACCCATTCAAGGGGCTCAAAGCGACTGCCAAACCTTCTGTTCTTCCCCCACAACAGGCACCCTGGGAGGCAAGTGAATTATCTGGAAATACTGGGTTCGATTCCATCCTCCCCCACGAAGCCAGCAGGGAGACCTTGGGTTAGTGACAGCTCTCTTCTGAGCTCTCACAGCCCCATCTACCTCACAGGGTGACTGTGGTGGGGAGAAGAACAGAAGGTTTGTCAGCTGCTTTGTGTCCCCTTAAATGGGAGATAAATGTGGGTTAGAACAGCCAAGACTACTTCTTCTTTCTGCTCTTCCCTTAGTTCTGGATCCCTCATAGTCATGGTCAGGTCCTTTTCTGACCATTCATCAGTATGGATCAGAAAGGCCCTGCCCATTCTCCGCCCACACTGGATGGAGTGTAACCTCTACCAGGAGGTCCCTGACCTGCCTCCTTCTTCCACACACAGTCAAAGATCTGGACCTTCAAGAAGAGCCCATTGTGGGCATCTTTAATCAGGTCCACATGAAAGCCAGATTTAAGGGCCTGAAGGACCCATTCAATCTGGATTTCCCCTGCCTTGGTGGAGACAGGGCCTTGCAGATGGGGCCTTCAGTGGGGTCCAGGTGGGGACAGGGCCTTCCCAATTGGTACCAATCAGGTACCAATCGGGTTCTTAATGGGGTCTTAGAAGGGTTCTAAGCCCTATTGGGAAAAGGCCCCTGGATTACTAGTTGTCCTCAATGGAGACATGCAGAAGACACACCTAGTTTTCTGGACTATCGGTGAATCTATTTCAGCAGGACATCAAAACCCACTTCCAAAATGGAATCCCCAGGGTCTCAGAGGCTAGGAATGTTTGTTCCTAGTCTTTGGAGACCTCAGAGGTCAGTCTTAAAGCCCATGTGGATTTGGGGGCAGGTGGAAGTGTGGTGTGGACCAGAGACATCATACAGACGGCGGCGCTGTCCAAACCATGCATATGATGTGATCCGGACCAGCAGCCCTTGTCAGTCTAGGTCCACTGGGATGGATCATGGCGCCCTGAGCATAGAAAGCCCCAACGTTTCTGTGGCAGATGAGGTGTTTGGTTCAAGTAGACATCGGCTCCATGTTTTTAGGGAATTTGGTGTTTGCTTTCTTGCAACCCTGAGAATTTTACAACGGTTACCTTGGTGTTCCTGTGCGTCTGTTGAGGCATTTCTAGGTCAGCCTCTCTCTGTATCTTGTGAGCCTCCTCTATTATAGTGTACCGGGATTAAGTTACCTGCTGACAGAGGCTCACGGCAAGAGATGTAGTTACTGGATTCAGAAACTCCTGTTGCAAATTTAATGAGGACTAAAGCCCAGATAGTTCCATAGGTTATTTTTGGTCCATGTGCCGGAAAGTTGTCTCAGACTTGCATGAAGCCCAAGAGATTCAGGTAGAGATGGGGTCCCCTCTATTTTTCACCTTGAATTTTCCCCCAGTGCATAGAATTGTATACAGTGCTTTTATTTTCAAGCAACTTCAGGATCAAATGCAAAGACCTATTTGTCAAACTGAACATAAATGGGTGCTGGTTTGACAGTAAACCGAACAAGCGATTTTCATTTGTGCCCCTCTCCAGATTCAGGTTTTCCTGAAAAGGGAGAGCAAAACAATGCATGGAGAATGCTTTGTCTCCTGTGAAATTTATTAGTCTTAAATGGCTGCTAAAAGCAGAGGAGCAGAAAAGATGGCAACTGTTGTGGAAAAAGTTAGCAGAGAAGGAGGAGCAGGAGTTGGTTTTTATACCCTGCTTTTCTCACCCTTAACTGGACTCAAAGCTGCTAACAAACCTTCTGTTTTCACCCTTAAGGGGACTCAAAGGTGCTGACAAACCTTCTGTTCTTCTCCCCACAACAGATACCCTGCGAGGTAGGTGGGGCTGTGAGAGCTCAGAAAGAGAGCTGTGACTAGCCCAGGGCCACCCAGCTGACTTTGTGGAGAAGTATGGAATTGAATCCAGTGACTACGAGATGAGTCTGGCATTCTAACCACAAGACCAAACTAGCTCAGGAAGAGAAGCAACTGCTAGAAAGTTGGCACATCAGGCAGTAGGATTTGTGGCATGAAAACCTTCAGAACCATAGAAGCATGCATGCTCTTCTTACTCAAATCACACGTGACAGCAATTTGATTATTTTAACAGTTGCCACCAGGAGCCAAACAGGTTAACTCAGCCAGAGACTATCCCTCAGCTTCATTTTCCGCAGTGAAAAAAGTCATGCTGTTGCAGTAATTAGATGTCATCATTGTAAAACCTCATGATGAGTTTTGTGGGCTGTATAAGTATCTCAGTGTTGTAAAACTTTTGTCTTTGGCTTCTTGTTTAAAAGAGAGATTTCTCTCAGAAAAGGACTCTGAAATAAAGCTGCTGAACCTTCCACTGAGGAAAGAAATACTTTGTCTTTAGATTTATTTGACTGATAGACTGTCCAGCTGTTCTCTGAGATTGATAAGTGATCTGACTCCAGTCCAAATCCGCTACACCACCTGACAATAACAATTCTCTGTGCCGTGCCATTGTGTGTTTTTAATTATTTTTAATTTTCATATTTACATATTTTAATAGTTTTAACCTAACCTGAGATCTTAGGACTAGGATATCAATTTAAATCATAAATACATAAATTCGAAATATTAGCCAGTGTGTCACATGAAGGGAACACAGGTCTGCTCAAGAGTTTTGGCCACTAGCCCTTTCTGTCTGCGAGCCGTAGAGCACTTCTTGGCATCGTGTGTGGTGCTGGATCATGCCCTTTGCCGCCCCTTTTCAGCCCTTTCTCTTTCCCTTCCAGCTTGTGCTTTTGCAGGACTCTTCAACTGTGTGACCATCCACCCTCTGAACATAGCTGCTGGGGTCTGGATGATGTGAGTATACCTGGATCTCGTTCCCTGTCCCTACCACTAACTTTGGGGGCTCTGGTTTCCTCAGTCTTTCAAACTGCCATGTTTGAGGAGGGAAATGGGGGGAACATCATAGGTGTCTTGTATATTGGGGAAGGTATCCTAAGCCAATTGCCTTTCCAACTGGTCTTCTGCACTAGATCCTGGAAGCCTCTGTTCCTGCTGGGACAGGACTCATCTGGAGATGTCCACCAGTCCTGGAACGAGAGTAGCTGGTTCTGGACACCTCATGGGCAGCTCCAAAACTCACCAGCTTTAGGGCCACTGAAAGCCAGTTTGGTCTAGCGGTTAGGGAGCCGGACTCTTTACCTGGGAATACCAGGTTCGGTTCCGCCCTCCCCCATGAAGCCAGCTGGGTGACCTTGGGCTAGTCACAGCTCTCTTCTGAGTTCTCACAGCCCCACCTACCCCACAGGGTGTTCTCTTGTGGGGAGAAGAACAGAAGCTTTGTCAGCCACTTTGAGTTCCCTTAAATGGGTTAGAAAAGTGGATAGAAAAGCCAACTCTTCTTCTTCCTCCATGAAGCCAGCTGAGCGGCCTGGGGCTAGTCCCAGTTCTCTTCTGAGCTCTCACAGCCCCACCCACCTCACAGGAGAAGAACAGAAGCTTTGTGAGCCGCTTTGAGTTCCCTGAAATAGGTGAGAAAAGCAGGTAGAAAAGCCAACTCTTCTTCTCCTTCCTACAGGATTTGTGATGGGCAGGAACTCATTTCAGCAGCTGTTTTGTGCACTGTCAAAATGGCTCTCACTGCTAAGCTAACCTGTAGAGACAGCTGCCCTTCTAGGCACCTCCAGGGCTGCTTCACCTGTGAGTAGGAAGGCAGTGGACCTTTTTTAAAAGATCTACTGCTCCCCTAAGTCTAAGCGGCCATTTTAGGCCACCTAGACTGGTATATGCTCTAGTCCTGGGCAGACAGAGCCTGCTAGCACCGGGCATAGAAGAGTCTAGATGTTGCTCTATATGGGATTAAAGTGTGGAAGGGCCTTGTCTCTTGTTTTTGAAGTCGCTTTCTCCGTCCCAAGGTTAAACGCGTTCATCCTCTTCCTCTGCGAAGCCCCTTTTTGCTGCCAGTTTGTGGAGTTTGCAAACATAGTGTCAGCCAGGGCAGATAAACTCCGGCCGTGGCAGAAAGCTCTCTTCTACTGTGGGTAAGTAACAGATGGATGGGTGGGTGGGTGGATGGGTGGATGGATGGATGGATGGATGGATGGATGGATGGATGGATGGATGGATGGATGGATGGGTGGTTGGGTGGATGGATGGATGGATGGATGGATGGGTGGGTGGGTGGGTGGATGGGTGGTTGAGTGGATGGATGGATGGGTGGGTGGGTGGGTGGTTGAGTGGATGGATGGATGGATGGATGGATGGATGGATGGATGGATGGGTGGGTGGGTGGGTGGGTGGATGGATGGATGGGTGGGTGGGTGGGTGGATGGATGGATGGGTGGGTGGGTGGGTGGATGGATGGATGGATGGATGGGTGGGTGGGTGGATGGATGGGTGGGTGGGTGGTTGGTTGAGTGGATGGATGGATGGATGGATGGATGGATGGATGGATGGATGGATGGATGGATGGATGGATGGATGGATGGATGGATGGATGGATGGACAAACAAATGACTCCAAGACAGGAATGCATGACATGGTCTTTAAAAAAAACAATAGACCAAGGTTTTGCACCCCCATGTCTGCTGTTCTTGGTGTTCTTCCCTCGTCCAAAACAAAGTGTAGGAAAGACAGGGTGGTTGACATGGTAATGGAGAATTCAGTAATAGTGGCCCTTAGTATTTATGGCTGCAGAGAAATCTCAGTTGAATGTTGGGAGAAGACACTGATTGAATTGTCCTTCCTGATATTCAAGTCAGAGCCAACCATGTTTGATTTAGCTCACTAGTCTTGATTATGCAGACCCAGTAAGCCAGTTTGGCCTAGTGGTTAGGGATTCAGTCTCTTATCTGGGAATGCTGGGTTCAATTCCGCCCTCCTCTATGAAGCCAGCTGGGTGACATTGGGCTAGTCACAGTTCTCTTTCTGAGCTCTCACAGCCCCACCTACCTCACAGGGTGTCTGTGGTGGGGAGAAGAACAGAAGGTTTGTCAGCAGCTTTGAGTCCCCTTAAATGGGTGAGAAAAGTGGGGTAGAAAAGCCAACTCTTCTTCTTCCTCCATGACACTAGATGGGTGACCTTGAGCTAGTCACAGCTCTCTTCTGAGCTCTCACAGCCCCACCTACCTCACAGGGTGTCTGTGGTGGGGAGAGGAAGAGAAAGTTTGTCAGCTGCATAGAGACCTGAAACCCAATAAAATGTGCCTCTAAGTAAACAGATGTAGGAGCTGCTGTGTAGATTATAATCAGGGGTGGCACCCCACAAGGATGAGTTTCTTGTTGCAGGAGGTCAAAACCACCTGATCAAGATGTTCTTGTTGGTCACTAAGGGTCTCTGGTCAGAATAGGTTGCCCTGCCCACCGCTGGGATGTTCCATTCATAAATGATGTAAGTGTAATCCAGATTGGTGTGCATCTGATCTGGATTACAGGTGGTCTTCAACACTGAGGACTTTGGGGGGACTTCAGAGTGGAACCTTCATTCGTAACCCTTTGGGGTGTCTTGGGAGACCGGCTCTGGACACTGGTCTGGGCTGGCACGACGATGCAGATGGGACTGTTCTTCCAGACCGCGCCTAGCTGTGGTCTGAACCATCAGCCCTCGCTGGTCCGAACCCATTGGTGTGGATCAGGCCAGCTAATTCCAGAAAGGCCCAGTGGAGCTTAAGCTGGTTCTCCATTAGGGCCAAGGTGTCTGGGGATTTTGCCTGGAGTCTTATTTGTACCCTGTGGGTCTTTGGATTGCAGTTAAACGTTCATGACGCCTACTCTAGATTCCCTTAACTCTTTCACAGGATGGCCATATTCCCTATCGTGTTGAGCCTGACGCTGACCACACTACTAGGCAATGCCATTGCGTTCGCCACAGGGGTACTTTACGGACTTTCAGCACTGGGCAAAAAGTAAGAGCTTCCTTCCCTCGTTTCCCCTCTACTCCTTGTGAAGTCCAAGTAGATCCTATTTTGAAGTCCAAGTCAAGCCTCGTTCCCCGGAGGCCTTGGCTTGCCCTTCAAAATAGGATGGACCTGAATGCCAGTTGACTTCCAGAATGTTTAGAACATTCATGCACCTTCCTAACGTATAGTGTGGACATGCCTCTAGAGGTCCCTATAATGGTGATGCTAGGTGCAAGGGGTAAGTTCCCTGCTTTGTGCGTTGACTCACCTGGGAAACCACCTAACAGTCTTTGGCCTCCAACTGCTGACCATGTTCGATAAACAGGTCAGCAGAAACATTTTTAGGTGCTTCCTTAAGCTGCTTTCCTAAGTCTTCCAGCCAAGGTTGTCTCTGCTTAGTTAACTCTGTAGAATCTCTCTCTCTCTCTTTTTGGTCCTCCTTCTATTTCTCCGTTTGTCAAAGCTGACGTTTTGACTGTTTTAGTCACCAAGTGCCATAGAAATGGGTTGATTAAACCCCCCATGCGAGGCTTTACTGATCTAACCTTCCAAAGACTTCTGTTGCCTTTTCCTTCCATAGGGGGGACGCGATCACGTATGCCAGGCTGCAGCAATTACAGCGCAAGCAAACCGGTGAAGCCGTCCCCATGGGGAATGTTGAACCCCAGGCGGTGTGAAACACCTTTGGCTCCAGGAAACAGCTCTTGGGAGTTTGCTCTGGATGGACAGAAGGCTGAATAAACAAGCAAGCACGCGAGCAAACAGACAAAACCCAAAACCTAACTTTGGAACTTTATACCTAAGAGACTGCCTGATCTTGAAAACTTCCAAACCTTCCATTCCAAGCTGTTGGATCACAGGTGGAAAATGAACACACCTTGAAAAGGGGAGGGGCTTAAAGGGGCTCCTCCCCTCCCATGCTCCATGCTCAGGTTGGATTCCACATACCACAGGGGAGCACCTTCTTCTCTAACATGCTGTTTTCTAGGCTCAGCCCTTCTGAGACCACCTGATGCTCAATTTTAGGCCTTGGGGTGGCAGGGAAAACTATTTGGGCACCCAGCTGGATTACGAAGCCTCTGATTTTGAATTGATCTTTTTTTTTTTAATCCAGTTCGCTTTCCCACAAGACAAGCATGAAGTGTCCTGAGTAACTTAAGGGTTCCTGAGGTTTTCTTTGGCAGAAGAAATAGATTATTGGCTAAAGGACATTTGATTAAGGAACCGCTGCTGGCTGGAAAAATAATTTTCAGTGGGGACTTGGGATGTGCATGAATATTTGTTATTCTGACAGATTTGGACATTTGTATACGAACTGGTGATCCGGGTGTTCATACTTGAGTATTCCCATGAATACAAATGTTTTGAGTTATTCAGACAAATAATTTGGACATTTGTATGTGTACTGATACATTTGCATCTTTACTGTATCCATACGGATACGTATGGGAAAAACAGTTTGCGTACAGATGCATATGAGATGCATACCATTGGATATGTATAGAATATTCAAACAAATACATGCAAATGTGTTTGAATGCCCAGACATTTGTTTATCTTTATTCGTATGAATTCGGAGTTTTGAATATTCGATTCGTTACGAACCGAATGTCGAAAATAACCTTTCTACCTCTACGCTGCAGAAATCTTAACTCTGTTCCTTCAAGCATCTGGCTAACTGATGTTCCTGATGTGTGTGTTTTTAGTAACTGGGAAAATCTGCTATTTATAACTTTGTTACCTTTACCTTCTCTATTCAAACGTTTCCAGCATTTACAGTTTGCTAAAAGATATTGCTGCTCATTAGGTTGTAGGGTGACGTTTAGGGCGTTTTCTGCACCCGGTTCTGGAACGGAGTCGTGATCCCCTTCAAGGGGTATATATCCACCGCGCTCCTTTAATCCGGATCTAAGAGGATCTGGATTTAAGGAATGGGTACTTCCCTTAATCCAGATCTAGTAGATCCAGATTAAGGGAAGTACCCAGTGTGTTTCCATGGGTAGTCTAGCATGCAATAGCAATGGCTGAAGAAGAAGAACAGTTGGCTTTTCTACCCCGCTTTTCTCACCCATTTAAGGGGACTCAAAGCGGCTGACACACCCTCTGTTCTTCTCCTCACAACAGACACCTTATGAGTTAGGTGGAGCTGTGTCTGCTCAGAAGAGAGCTGTGACTAGCCCAAGGTCACCCAGTTGGCTTCTTGAAGGAGTGTGGAATCAAAGCCAGTGAATCCCAGATAAGAAACTGGCTCTTTAACCACAGGACCAAACTGGCTCACAGGAAACATTTGGCTCTTTAAATGTTATTAGACTCTAATTACAAAGATGGTTCCATCTGACCACACCGGAAGGAGCCTTGGTCCCCCAGTAGGATGAAACAAGAATCAGCATATCTGAATTCACTAGCATCCACAAGTTCTCACACTATGGTCTTCTGGATGTCCCTGAAAGATAGCTCCCATCAGCCTAAGTCCATTTGGACAGGCTGAAAGAATGATGGGAAATGTAGTTCAGTGACATCTGGACAGCCATAAAGGACATTTTGGATGCTCAGAGTCCATAGTGATGAACCTCCAATCTAGAGTGTTTCCAGCACAGTCATGGTCTGTCTGGTGGTTATTCTGTAGAACATCTGGGAATGATGGTGAGATACCTGGACACTTGTGGTCTTTTTTACTTGTCACAATTCTCATGGTTACTGTGGAAGTAAATGAGTGCTTTCAGCACTGTTTTAAATGACCAATGGTAGTGCTAGGTTTTTTTTTTAATGGGTCAACTGAGGAATGGGCCAAGGTCACTGTGGAGAGGAAGCCCAGTCTACCCATGGAAGTCAAGGGCATTGGGGAGGGGAGGCCCAGTCTACCAATGCAAGTCAAGGGCCCTGTGGAGGGGAGGCCCAGTCTACCAGTGGAAGTTATGGGCTCTGTGGAGGGGGCCCCAGTCTACCCATGGAAGTCAAGGGCATTGGGGAAGGGAAGCCCAGTCTACCAATGCAAGTCAAGGGCTCTGTGGAGGGGAGGCCCAGTCTACCCATGGAAGTCAAGGCCCTGTGGTGGGGAGTCCCAGTCTACCCATGGAAGTCAAGGGCATTGGGGAGGGGAGGCCCAGTCTACCAATGGAAGTTAAGGGCCCTGTGGACACAATGACGGGGGCAACCAAAGAGAATACATGCAGTGCGGAGTTTGTTCAGGGAAACTGATGCTGAGGAGAAAGTCCACCACTCCGTGATTGCAAGATTACTTCAGAAATGGGTCCTGAAGAAAAGACCAGTTTGCCTGAAGGAATCTCAAGAGTTCCAGACCAAACCTTCCCAATGGCTGCTGAATCCTCCTGACTTGGTCCGTCCAGATCTCCGTTTTAGGTGAATTAAGAAATGCAAATTAGGAACACTAGCTCTGATTGAGGACTAGCAATTCTCTATTTGGCGGGATGTTTAGCTCAGCCTTGGAAAGCAAAAAGCTCAGGTTCTGGTTCCCAGGTTCTCTCTGTAAGAAGAGACCATCCTCAGGTCAATGGTAGGCCACCTATCTCCCACGAATATTGCACTGATATGCTCATGTAGTGGCTGTAGGCCCAGGAGTAGAGAAACTGCCAGGAAAGCAGAACGGTCGCACATTCAATTCCAGTGTCTCCTTCAAAGAAGGGCATGGCAAACCACTTCACCACCATTACCAAGAAAACTGCAGGAATAGGTCTCAGCTGTAAGTCAGTGGTACAATAAACTGCCTGCAAAGAAGAGGGCAGCAGGTTTGATCCCAGGCATTTTCCCAAAGATCTTCTGATCTGCCATGGAAACCATGAAGATGTAGCAAAGCATATTCCTGGAGAGCAGAGGGTAGAAGATTCAACCCCTAGCATCTCCCCATAAGAAGAAAAAAAATGACAAAAACTACTTGTATATTTGATAAGTCAGGTGACTGAGTCCGTCCGTGCGGTCACCAGGAGTCAGCCATGACTTGGTGGCACCTAAGGAGAACACCAATGATGGAGGACTCCCTTGGAGAATAATTACCCCATCAGAAATACAGTCTGGGTGACGGGGCGGTGTTTTAAGATTTCACTGATGCTGTCGGAAGGATTCCAGGAAGGACTTCCGCCCAGTTTGGAAATAAGCTTCTATCCTTTCCAGGGATCTCCCTCTGGTTTCTGGAAGGAGGTACGTGAAGATCAGGTTCACCACGCAAATCACACTGAAGAAGAAGAAAGGGACCTCCAGGCCATAGGCTTCCTGATAAATGGAAACAAATGGCTTTGGTTTAGAGAGGTGGGAACTTGAAGGAACAGTGTAAAAACAGGCACTGAACAACCAAGACGCCATCTTCTCGGTGGTGGACAGTGGTTACTAGGGTTGCGCACGAATGCAATTTTCAGGATTCAATTCGATTCTTTAAAAATTCAAATTTACCCAAATTCAACTTCAGTTGAGCAAATTCAAATCTATTGGCTTGAATTTTCGGTTGGAATTTGCACTTACAAACGTCGACAACATTCGCATGTGCCCGTATACGTCCTTCATTTATCCAGTATGCCATCCTTTTTTTGTCTGTACAAATGAGCATGGATGTGGGGAAGATGCGTACAAATAATTTGAACGAATAGATTTGAAAATTTGGAATTTATGGACATTTGATTTGCATTCGAATGTCGAAATCCAATTTGATTCATATATTTAAGATTCTTAAAATCTGATTCGAATCCGCAGCATTAGAATCCATATGTTCTAATGTCATACCAGTGGTTCTCAACCTGTGGGTCGTGACCCCTTTGGGGGTCAAAGTACCCTTTCAGAGGGGTCGCGCCGAGTCTCCCTCCCCCCTCCCAGCTGCCCTCCCCCCATGGTTGGGGGTCTCCACAACATGAGGAACTGCATGAAGGGGTCGCGGCATTAGGAAGGGTGAGAACCGCTGTGTTATACGTATCTGTTCGCATGCTGGAAAAATCCGTATGCATCCCGTATTATCCCATATGCATCCCGTTTTAATCCTGTATTTTTAGGAGAAGATCGGGATAATTTTCGGGCAGATTCGTATATGTCAGAGATGAATCTACACATTTGAATCATTCGAAAACCCGTATTGGATTTTCAAAAACCTGCATTCTAGTTCGAATGTCAAATTCAGATTTTTGAAAATCCGATTCGAGCTCAGGTGTTGGAATTTGTCAGATTTGAATGAAATATTCAAGTTTTTGAATATCCGCGCACATCCCTAGTCAGATCACCAGGGGGGCCAAAGGACATTCTGGAGAGAAACCCACCTTCACCAGCAGGAAGGCTTTAGTCAAGGCGAAGGCGGTCACCCAGCTCACAAGGACACACAGGCCTGATACCACCCCTCGAGCCTTCAGTGGTAGAACTTCAGCCATCAGCAACCAGGTGATGGGACCCCAGCCCATGGCATAGCCTAGAGAAAAGCATAAGAAAGTGTTCTTAAAACACAGAAGAAGAGCGTTATAAGGCACATCTGCATTCCAAATCTCCCCTAGAACATTCCGTTTTCTTAGCAACAATACAAAACTGTTAACTGTTGCTGTTTTCTGGAGATGTCTGGAACCTGTAGCCTGTAAAATAGATGACCTGCCCCATAGGGGAATTTCTCACCACCTGAGTGGGCGACTGTGCATTTTAGCAACTGAACACAAGGTGGCACCATCCCTCCAAATGGGCATTTTAGCAACTGACCACACGGGGGCGCCATCCCTCCAAAAGCATACCTACGATGAAGAACATGGTTGCAATCAGGGGTACAACAGTGAGCCCGCTGCTCATCAGACTGGAGACATGGCCCTCCTGGGTACCATTAACAGTAACTGCTGAGGAATTATGGGAAAGCAGAGGGATGTAGTGGATGTAGAAGCCCAAGGTCAGATTTGAGGCAAGCATGATGCCAGCTAGCAACAAAGAGATAAGAAAGAAAACAACAACTTGATAAGCGTGTTATTGCCACTTTTTTCTGGAAATCCCTGCCTGAGCGTGTTTGCTCTTTCACGCCCAATATCTCTGATCTTGCCTTTCCACCGAGTTACGCTTCTGGCTAAGAGCTGCTTTGTTGGCCTGCAAGATAACGGTGGAATTCTGGCTCTCGTCTGAACTTCCCTCCCCAAAAGCTTATGAAGAACAGCAGATAATAAAGAGGCACCAAGATGAAATCTACACACGGGCCCCTGCTCTGTCTGTCTGGCACCATTTGCTAAATTCTGGATATCTGAAGAGGTGAAAATCCGATTCAAATCCGTCGAATATCGGCATTTGAATTCGATATGGATTTTCAAATAATTTGAATGAATAGATCATACTGATTATAATACAGAATACAATCCGGAGTAAGTCTCAGGGCAGAAAGGGCTTTGGAGGCTCAAATTACAGGGAAAGGGAGGGTGTGCTTGAATTGCATCCTTTGGCCAGGGGTGGAGAAGGGGCTGCTCAGATCAAGTACCGAAACTCCTGCTAATGGAAGATTTAGCTTGGGGAGCCCTGACTGTACAGCAGAAGCAGGGCCATACAAGGAAAAGCAAAAGAAGCCAACAGAATGGACACCTGAGATGTACAGAAGCAATTTTCTCCCTGCTCTGTCCATCGTGAAGGCTGCGATGGCCACGGAAGCTAAGCGGACAGCGCCCACGATTACAGCGTCAAACTGCGGAGCCTAAATAAGGGTGAAAAACAAGGCTGAAGTCAGACTTCTTATGTCCCCCTGCCTTAATTTTAGTCTATTAGGCCTCCCCTTTAATTAAACAGGATGGGCCCTGCATAACTAATATCCAAAGGAACGCCTTCTCCCATACCAACCTGCCTGTGCCATAAGATCTGGAGGGGAGGCCCTCCTGGTTGTCCGATTGCACTCAGTAGTGAAACAGGTGGGCACCCGGGAAAGGACCTTCTCAGTAATGGCCCCCAGGTTATAGAATAGTCTCCCCCTTGAGGCGTGTCATACCCTTCCCTGTATATATTCAAGAAGGTGACCTTCAGCTGATGTGAATATACATTCCCCTCCACGGCAGATACTATTATTTTAGTATTTTAATATGCTGAATCTTTTAAATGTTTTTATGTACATTATTGGTTTTAATATTGGTTTTAATTTGCTGTTTTAAAGGTTGTGACCTGCCCTGAGACCTTCAGGTATAGGGCAGGATAGAAAAATGGATGGATAGATGGATGGATGAATGAATGAATTTGGCCCTTGGAGCGTTCAGTGAATTTGAATTCAAATGTCAAAATTCGGCACATTCGATCAAATTTTGAATGCCTACGAATATTTGTGCTCATCCCTAACCTCCATGTGAAGTATATCAGCCCCTAGTAAGGTGTAGAGCTCTATAAAGGGTTCTACCAGTAAGCCAGACCAAGCCATCATTGGCGGCCTCCAAATCTGGTCTATGCTCCATCCCATGAGGGTGGGGTACACTAGAAGGGCCTCAACGTGTGGCCTGGTACACTGGCCAGTGTAGAATTGCCCAAAGGGACTGACAAATGTCAGCTTTGTTCTCTTGGGTTGTGTCCAAGTGTCTTGTTAAAAGTGGCCAAAAAGCAGCTGAGAGGTGGTTGCATGTG
The DNA here is from genome assembly GCA_023333525.1 of Aspidoscelis tigris stejnegeri. Classification (NCBI taxonomy): domain Eukaryota; kingdom Metazoa; phylum Chordata; class Lepidosauria; order Squamata; family Teiidae; genus Aspidoscelis; species Aspidoscelis tigris. The sequence goes on from JALMGA010000016.1 coordinate 12,894,235, forward strand.
GCTGCTAATTTCCCCATCTTATGTCCAATCCCCATTAAAGCTCATGGGACAGGATCTTACCAATATGACTTCCGTGCTGTTGAATATCAGCTGCAGATAGACCAAGATGGGTGTGACTCCTGAGAGCTGCTGTAGAAACCTCATCAACAAGGTGATGCCAAGGGGCTTGAAGATGTACGGCTGCCTGATCTCTGTCCAGGAAATGGGCTTGCTCTAAAGAAACACGGAGAGCAAAATAATGAAGTTTAAGGGGATTTTTGGTTTTTAGAGCTGTGGCTAAACATCAGGAAGTTCCACCCCAGAGAATTGTGGGAGTTATGTAGTCAAAACAGAACTTCCCCAAACTCTGATTACATCTAATTAGGGGGACTTTTGGTTTTTAAAGCTGTGGCTAACCATCAAGCAGGCTCCACCCCAAAGAATCATGGGAGTTACATCTGCCAGGACCATGGGAGTCATGTGGCCGAAATGGTGCGCCGGGCACCACACACCTGTTTGTTCACACTCTCTCGTATTTGCTCGTGTTCCCACAGGTAGTCGACGTCTGCTCCCCTCAGCCATATCAGGGCATTAACAGCCTCAGCTTCCTTCCCCTTGGAGATTAAAAAACGAGGCGAATTGGGCATGAAGGATAGTAAGAGGACCATTAAGAGGACTGGCACCTCTCCAGCCACAGCCAGCCAGCGCCATGGGAGGAAAAGACCTATAACGGCAATAAAGGAAAAGAAGAAAAATCAGGACGCCGGAGGGAAATGCTAAAGAAAGTACCAACCTATTATCATGGGGTGTTTTTCCACTGGTCAGAAAGTACCCATTTTTGCACCCATTAAGGACCCATTTGGGTGTGAGCTGGATGATCCCATTTCCACCACGGCACCCATTTGGGACCCGACTGTTTTGACTCCCGCTGGGGAAATCTGGATCAAATGGGTACTTTCTGGCCTTTAATCCGGGGTCTACAATGGGGTCTTCAGGCAGAAAATCCAGATTAAAGGGAGCCTGTTTCCAGGCTTGTGTGGCAATGGGGTCTAGAGGAGGCTGAAGGAGGGGGCACCCATGGGGGAGGGAACCTCAAAACCTAAGCTTTGAAGTCATTTCAAAGTCATTTCAAAGTCACTTCAAAGTCTGTGCTGATCTTCAGAGTGAACTTCAAAGTGACTCCGAAGTCACTCCAAAGATCAGCACAGACTTCAGTGGAACTATTTAGCACAGACTTTGAAGCCACTTCAGAGATTGCACCCCTGTCCCCCCCAATACCTGGGGTGACAAGCAGACCCCTCATGGGGAGATCCGGATTTCCAAATGGGTGCTCCGGTGTTTCCATGGCAGGGAGACTAGCACCCATTGCTATTGGGTGCTAGACCACCCATGGAAACACATTGGGTACTTCCCTTAATGCATGGCACAGGCGGCAGCGGTCAATCTCACCAGCCAGGGCACATGGTGTGGCAACGTGGACCAGTATGCTCCAAGTACAGGAGCACCGTTCGCATTTCTGGACTATACCGGGCTTAGAGCACTCCAGCCTAGTGGCCGTAGTGTGAAAGACCCCTTGTTTGCCCACTGTGTATCTTTCAAAGGCATCCAAAGGAGTTAATACAAGGGACTTTGGGAGATCAAGTGTGACAAATGCTTAGCTTGACCCAAGGCAGCTCTGATGTATGAGCTGGCCCTGGATTGCATCTGCATATCTTTCAAAGTCATCAGAAGAGGTAAAGCAAGGGATGTTAGGAGGTCAGGTTTCCAAAGTCCTAGTTAAACTTCCTCTTAAGGACAGTTCTGAAAGTGATCTGGTCCAGTTCTACTTGTCTAACCGGCTGATTAGTCCACTGGGCTAGAGCAACAGATGCCACGGATGCCTGGGAGTTGTAACAAACAAGATTTATGAAGGATCTCAGGTCATGCCTGCCCTCAGAACTATAATAACTGCTTTCTAGTCCAGCTTGACTGGTCTCCTTTTGGATGTTTCTATCTGTTCCTCCCGTGGATCATGGCTGCTGACCATGACAGCTCAAGTGAAGAACCCAAGCATAGCTAGGGTGTAATAGGACTCTAGCCAGAAACAAGAGGGAGATGTTCAGACCATGGAGACAGAAACCCCAAACATGCTCAGCACTTGGCCAAATGCACCAAATGCATCAGATGGTCCTCGTTTTTCTTAAAGACCAGCTTCACTCTGTTGTACATGCAAACCAACAGATAATCCCACCTCCTAGGACAGGGGCTTTATACTTGCCTAAAGCATACAGGCAAAGGGCGCCCAGGACGGCCATGATCTGAGGGCAGGAACCCAAAGCTCCCCGCACGAGTGGATGAGAGATTTCAGAAATGTACACCTGGAAGAGCAAGAGGAAAGTAAGTGGCACAATCTGGGCGGGACCAGCTCTAGGGTCAAGCCAACAGGACCTCTTGCACACTGCACCTAAGCTCAGGAAAGAGAAAGAACTGGCTCCAGATGGGGGTGAACATTGAGAAGGAGTTATACCTGATACTGCACCTGGCACTCATCGTATCATACATTCACATTATTATTTATGGGTATGCATGCCAAATCTTGTGGGCTGTGAAACCTGTACCCCTAAAGCTGCTCCTGAATCCGGAGGCTCCTGCAGTCAGATATTGTCACGCCTCATGTCCTCTCTGACTCCTCCGAAGAAGGCCCTGCGGCTGCCTCTGCCAGCCAAAACGAGGGAGGCGCACCCCAAGGTTTCGTCCCCCCAGAAGCAGAGGGCTAAAGCACAGACTCAGATGTGGCACCCCGCCCAGAACAGAGTTCCCTCCAAAGAGAACGAGAACATCTATGGGGCTCAGCATACCTCCATCCCAAACAGCTGCTCCGGCAGGAGCATGACTCTCCGAGTCCTACTTAAGGAATGCCCAATCCAGCAACCGCCGTTGCAAACAAATAATTTTCCTGGCAACCCCTGACTCATGTGAACTCTGATTCCTGATTGACTTCCTAACTTGTGACAACTCTCTGCTAACTCGACTCTTGGCCTGTTTGATTACCTGTACTCTATATTTGTTTGTTTGTATGTTTGTTTATATTTCTATCCTGCCCCATACCCGAAGGTCCCTGGGCGGGTAACAACAGATTAACCAACAGATTAAAAACAAGATACACATTAAAAACAAAATACAGATTAAAAACACTAAAAATTCAACAAAGTTAAAACAGTACACTCCATATTGCATTCATAGTGACTGTATCTGGGGGTGGGGGGAGAATATAATCACTCAGCCAAAGGCCAGGGCAAAGAGGTGTGTCTTTACCACCTTCCTAAATATATGTAAGGAAGGGGCATGCCGCACCTCGAGGGGGAGACTATTCCATAATCTGGGGGCCATCGCCTAAAAGGCCCTCTCCTGGGTGCCCTCCAGCCTCACTAATGAAGGTGGTGGGACAACCAGGAGGGCCTCACTGCTAAATCTTAAAGCACAGGCAGGGTGGTATGGGAGAAGGCGTTCCTTTAGATATTTGGGGCCCAAGTCATTTAGGGCCTTATAAGTCAGAGTTAACACCCAAGGACTCTGGAAATTGACTTGGCTTCTTGCTGCGTGCGTGTGTCTGCTTGCTTCTGTTGCCCGCTCTGGACACAACAGATGTTTTATGAAAAATGCTGACTGCTGTGCATAGAAAGTTGTTGGCCTGGTGCAATAATGGAAAAAATGAACATAAGAGGAGCCCTGCTGGATGGGGCACAGTGGCTCACCCATTGCTTCTGGGCATCTCGAGCAGAAGACAAGGGCAAAACCTTCACCTGCTCTCTACTCCCTGCAAATGAGTCTACGACCTGATGAAGGTACCTAAGCACCCATTCTATGTAAGAATATAAGAACAGCTCTACTCCTAAAGCTACGTACAGGGATGGAAGCAGAGGTCACCCCTCCTGCAAACCCAGTGAGGAGTTTTCCCACCATCAGCATCCAGATCTCTTGGGCACTGGCAAGGAAGAGATAACCAGTCACTGAAGGGACCGCCGAGAACATGATGCTCAACTTCCGGCCTAAGCGGTCATTGAAGTACATGGTTCCTAATCCGCCGGCAGCCGCACCCAGCGTGAAGACAGACTGCAACAGAGACAGAGAGGAGAAAGCTTGTCAGAAGGGGAACTTAGGGCTGGGGCTTAGGTATTCAAGGGAACAGCTTTAAGTTCAGGGGTAAAACTTGAAGAGGTCTGGATGGAGCTTAAGGAACATGGAAGGCCAAAGGTCCCTCGCAAGGTCAGTTTTGTTTCTTCATATAGAACCATAACTGAGAAAGAGAAATCCAAAAACTCCTACAATCTAGGATGTGTATATATGTTTTTTTTGACATTCTATTCTAATCGAATCGAATACTTGAAAAATTTGATTCAGTTTGATTCAAATCTTTTAAATTCAAATCTGGTAAATTCAAATCGATTTGTTCAAATTTTTTATTCGAATCTGCACATACGAATCCTGTCAACGTACACATGTGCACGTACACATCTTCCCAACATTTGTACAAATCTGTACACTTCTGTACACAACCGTACGCATCCTGTAGTTATCCTGTATGCAACCCGTTTTTCATCCTGGACAGATCCGCACAAATGTGGGAAAAGTGTGGATCTTCATGTACGCATTGTGTATGAACCCATACACGTACAAATGTCTGGATAAGTCAAACGAATAGATCCAAAATTCAAAATTCTATTCAAATGTTTACATTTGAATTTCGGGACATTCTATTCGGATTTGAATGTTGAAATTTGGCACATTCGATTGGATTTTGAATGCCTATGAATATTGTACACATCCCTACTGCAATCCAATTGACCCTGTGATCTTCATCACAAGCCCAAATGGCCAGTGTTTCTGAGATGCTCTTGGCTAGCCGGGCTTACCCCAAACCAGGATGCCATTGATTCATTCAGTTTCAAGCTGGGAGACAAAGATTTTTCCAGGGCAGGGATGACAGGGGAAGTGTAGACCAAAGCAAACCCAAAATTAAAGTTCCCCAGCACCGCAGAGAAGGCAGCGAGGAAGAGCCTCTGGTTTTTGAGGGACCTGAAAAAGAAAAAGAGAAAGACAGGAGAACAGTGGAACAAGGTGAAAGTCTAGAAAGCAGATCTGTTGATAAGGAAGAAAACAGCCAGGAACTAGGGATGTGCATGGATATTTGAAAATTCGAATATCCAGTTCAAACCCGTCAAATGTTGACATTTGAACTTGAATCGGATTTTCAAAAATCCGAATTTGCTCATTCAAACTCGGTTTTTGAAAATCCGATACGGATTTTCGGGTAATTCGAACGTGTAGATTTGTATCTGTTGTCTACGAATCTGCCACTAACGTCTTTCAAGTTATTTCTGATGCTTCCCACCACTGTCAAAACTAGGGGTGTGCACGAATGCCGTTTTTGGGATTCGATTCAAACCGGATATCCAAAGATTCGGATCGATTCGAATATTTAAAATTTGAATGTACTCACATTCAATGCGAACTGTATACATTCATATTTATTCGCATGAATATTCAATTGGTATTTGAAGATACGAACGTTGACAACATTTTCATCGCTTACGTATCTGTACAAATGTATATGGATACGAATAAGATGCATACAGATGCTAACGTAATGCGTACATATCTGTACTCATGGGAATGTCCAAATTATTCATACGAATGATTCAAAATATTCAAAAATTCATTTGAAATGTTAAGTTCAAACATATAGATATTCGATTTGAATTCGAATAGCCTAATTTTATCAAATTTGATTGAGTTTTGAATATTTTGCACATTTGTGATCATCTCTATTTCCAACTCCTCTGGTATTTCCATATCATATAATTGCTGCTTTTTCCTCTTCAGCTCTGGAGGGGACTGGCAGCCTGGGTTTGAAAGGTCAGAGGGTGAAAAGAGCACTCGTTTCAGAAAAGGAATGTAGAGTTTTGTAATTTTCCTCTACTTTACCTCTGACATTCTGGTATCAGCATCTGTTCAAGAAAAAACAAATGGCCTTGCCCAGCACTTCTCCTGGGAATAGTCCCACAAGGTTAGCCATTTTGGCCCCTCGCTAAACCAGGCTGTGCAGAAATCACCTCCTTTGCTGCCACCACCCTTCACGAAGGAGGAGAAAGCAAATAACAGCCAGTTTGGTCTTGTAGTTATCTGGGAATACCGGGTTTGACTCTGCCCTCCTCCGTGAAGCCAGCTGGGTGGCCTAGGGCTAGTCACAGCTCTCTTCTGAGCTGGCCCACCCACATCACAGGGCGTCTGTTGTGGGGAGGAGAACAGAAGGTTTGTCAGCCGCTTTGAGTCCCCTTCAATAGGTGAGAAAAGCAGGGTAGAAAAGCCAGCTCTGCTCCTTCTTCTTCCAAGGGTGCATTCCCCTACAAGATTAAATGTGACTCCAGTTTGTTTTTGGGATCGTCTGATCCCATTTAATTTTTTATTCCCGGACTTTAGGAGGACTATATTGCTAAAATCCACGGAAAAAAGTATCGGTCCCATTTTGAAGGCTAGCCCACTCGCCCCCCCCCCCCAAGTGGGAACGCTACCAGACTATTCAAGGAGGAAATTTGCCTTTTGGGCTGCTCCACCAATAGTCTTCTGGTCAATGTCTGCTGCCGATGGGATTTCCCCTTTCTATGAATGGCACTGTAATTACAAGAGATACATATGTAGCAGCTAACAATTGCAGAGGGAAACTCTTTTTAGCCACGCTTCCTCCTGAGCAGCCCAATCAAAGTTCTTCCCTCTCTCCCCGAGCTGCTTGCTTGCTGCGAGATTCAGGAAATGAATGGATCAAAGCAACTGATACTCATTTCATTACTTTTAAAAGAGGAAATTACATGGGGTGTTGGTGTGGGAGAGCAAGTGAGGGCACAGAAAAAAGCAACAGCCACAAAGTCCTTGCTGTCCCTGTCAGGGAGAGGAGTGGGAGGGTCAATGGACAAAGGGCGGAGATGAAAAGATCCTGTTTCTCTGTGCTGGGGATTTGGGCAGTTTGAATGGGAACTCCTGTATTCGAATTGTGCCCACGTCAAAAACTTAATTTTTAGTCAAAACCATCCGTCATTACTTCGACTTCTCGTAGATGGTTAATAAAGGGGCTCCAGTCTTTCGTAAGCTTATCTGTTGTTCTGTCTTTCAGTAAATTTCTTAATTTGTCCATTTTGGCCATGTCCATCAGCTTAATTAGCCATTCTTGCCCTGAAGGTATCTCTTCCTCCTTCCATTTTTGTGCATACGGTAATCTAGCTGCTGTCGCCATGTATAAAATCAAAGGCCTTCAAGTTCTAACCTTCATGGCCAGAGCTCAAGGCTCACGCTGGACCCAACATCCGCTCACCCAGCAGCAGCAAGGGGTGGGGTGGGATGGCCAATGGAAGGACATCCTGCCAGGGAAAGCAAAGGAAGGCCTGCAAATCTGCACCACTGGAACAGCTGGATGGGACAGGCCTGCTCCATCACTCAGCGTACGGCTGGCCCCAGCCTAGATTAGTCCTTGTGGGCCCGGATTCAGCTGTAAGAGTAGCTTGAGCAAGCAGATGGATGATACAAACTGTGATACAAACAACCACAGCTCAGAGGAAAAGAGGAAGAATGTGTGTAGGGTGGTGGATAAACAAACCAGCAAAGAGAAATCACTACAGCCAAAATCGGCTAAACGTTTCTTCAGCTAAGGGGAGGGACTAGAAGCGTAAGGCAAAAAATTTTCACAGAGCTGGTGAAGAGGCTGAAAGGATGGCAGAAAAGAAGGAGAAGGAGAAGGAGAAAGAGAAGGAGAAGGAGAAAAGTTGGCTTTTCTATCCTACTTTTCTCACCCATTTAAGGGGACTCAAAGGGCTGACAAATCTCCCCACAACACACTCTGTGAGGGAGGTGGGGCTGTGAGAGCACAGAAGACAGCTGTGTCTAGCCCAAGGTCACCCAGCTGGCTTCATGGAGGAAGAAGAGTTGGTTTTTATACCCTGCTTTTCTCACCCATTTAAGGGGACTCAAGCGGCTGACAAACCTGCTGTTCTTCTCCCCACACCAGACACCCTGTGAGGCAGGTGGGGCTATTAGAGCACAGACAGAGAGCTGTGACTAGCCCAAGGTCTCTCAGCTGGCTTTGTGGAGGAGTGCAGAATCGAACCTGGTATTCCCAGACAAGACTCTGGCTCCCCAACCACTAGACCAAACTGTACCATGACACAGTTCTAGTTTGAGGAGCAGAGCTAGAAGGGCTTACCGGTAGTATTCTTTCTCCACTCGCCGGGCATTCTTCTGCCTCAACGTCTGATAATCCCTTGGCTGGCTGCCCAGGAGGGGCTCCTTGCTGGCTGGATCCAGGGTGGCGAGGAGATGCAGGTGGCAGCAATGAAAAGCTGAGCAACAATGCCAGGCCGTCTTGGTCTGCCTTTCGCTGCCAGGGGAGTCGCCTTGCTGGAAGCCGGTAATCTTACAGGAATAAGGAACAAGGAGCCGTGAATTAAAGCAAAGTGAAAATATACTGAAAGACAAAATGTGCAGTCATCGGGTGGGGGAATCTCCGTTCTGACCAAACAGACTGAAAAAGAGGAAATTAAAGGCGGGTGAAGAAATTGAGCGTGGAAATGAGATAACCCGGAACTATGGCTGGGCTGGACTGAAAATGAGCGTCTCTAAAGCAAAAGCGTGAACCTCCTGTCTCGCTCCTCTGCTCCCCTTCTAACGAATGAGCCCAATCCGGAGACGCTGCACCTCTAATGAATCTGGAATGCTTGGATTCAGTTGCGTTTGGCAAACCTGAATTTTCAGGCTGTCCTTATGGAAAGGGCTAGGATCCCAGGTTGGAACGCTCACAAAACGTGCGCTTCCAAGCACTTCTATTGAATTTTCTTGCTCAGCAATCGAATCTGGACGGAACACGGAGAGTTCCCATGCGAAGCCCCCAAACCAGGCTACATGCAGAACAAATCGTCCAAATCTGCGGTAAATTTGCTCCTGAAGAAAACTGTTCTCGCTATGGTCCGGGAGTCAGGCCCACATTATTTTGGAAGCTTGGGGACGCTCCCGGGTTATTAGGGGAGGAGATTGATGCTCACGTCATTAGCAGGCAGGTTTCAGGTTCCTGTGCTCGCCATTCCTGTCCTGTGCATTGGGGATCGCAACTGCTGGCCGTTTTTAAAAATCAAACAGCGTAAAAGAACTGATCGCCTCCATTTGACAGGTAAACATGCAACAATGAGGGGGGGGGTCATCTCTGGCCATTGTTGTCCCACGACCCTCTACCTGCAACCCTTATTCCACCCTCCGGTCTCCGATTGCCGGCAAGCGGTTTCTGAAGTTAGAGGCAGTTTGGCAGAGAAGGGCTTCCCTGCTTCCTGCTAAACTGCCTCTAAACATTGTAGCAGCTTTGGTTAGCTTTTTAGCTGGCAAACATTAGGAGCTGCTTGTCATGGAGCAGGGGTGGAAGAAGCCACAGCCCATTTAGTCCATAAGAACCTAAGAGGAGCCCTGCTGGATCAGGCCACAGCCCATCTAGTCCATAAAAACCTAAGAGGAGCCCTGCTGGATCAGGCCACAGCCCATCTGGTCCATAAGAACCTAAGAGGAGCCCTGCTGGATCAGGCCACAGCCCATCTGGTCCATAAGAACCTAAGAGGAGCCCTGCTGGATCAGGCCACAGCCCATCTAGTCCATAAGAACCTCAGAGGAGCCCTGCTGGATCCGGCCACAGCCCATCTAGTCCATAAAAACCTAAGAGGAGCCCTGCTGGATCAGGCCACAGCCCCTCTAGTCCATAAGAACCTAAGAGGAGCCCTGCTGGATCAGGCCACAGCCCATCTAGTCCAGCATCCCACTGCACACAGTGGCCCACTAATTGCCCATGGGCATCTCAAGCAGAGACAAGGGCAAACCTTCTCCTACTCTCAAATCCCAGCACCCTGCTTCTCTGAAGGACCATCCTCTTCCATATAGATCTGCCTGAGAGTTAAGATCATGAAGCGAGGGGCCATCTTGTGGTCCCTCCTTTTTCAGATGTGACACACGAGGCGGCCTTTTCGACGGTCTCCAGCTAACATATTTTTCTCTGCCGTTTTATCATTATGCAACTCTGCCACAAATCCAGAAAGCTTGCTTTTATTGCCGTATGCAACGTTTCCGTACTTTGATGTTAGTATTTTTCTTTCCAAAAGTTCTGCTTTGCTGTCTTTAACAAAGCTTTTTCCACACTGAAGGATTTCTTCTTACTTATCTGCATTCCATTTTATGCCTGTGCAATGTGTACCTTGGTTATTTACTACCCCCATAATAAATGCTGCTCTTTGGAAATAGACGGGTGAAGGAGAGGGTTAGGGGATGGATATGTGACTTTCTTCCTAGTCCAGCCTCCCTTGGGCTCACCAAAGCCAGCAAAGTGACTGTTGTTCAGAATGCATAAACTAGGAATGTCCAAAAATATTTTTCTCATGTTTGACTCAAATGCAAGAAAATTTGAATTCATTCAAATAAGATTCCCTTTGTGAAAAAGCAAAATAATATTGGGTGCGAATGCATAGTATGATGAGACAGATTTTAAAGATAATAAGTATGCCCTTTAGGCCAGAAATGTTTTTATTGTTAGAAATATTAGATGAAAGTTTAGCTAAAATGAATTCTTTGGTTTTATAAATGACAACTGCGGCAGGACATTGAAAATCCCCACGGTGGAAGAATGGCTAATTGAAATGATTGAACTGGCAGCAATGCGACAGGTTAACATGTTTTATCAAAAAAAGAACAATAGATAAGTTTGCAAATGATTGGAACTCCCTTTATAGGGTTTTTTTTACAACAAATTGGAGTAACCACAGAGGGATTTGATTGCTAACTACAAGGTTGGCAGACCACAGGCCTATTTGCACGAGGGCTTGAGGAACACGTGTAGGACGTCCTGGGATGGAGCATCCGCTCCACTGGGCTGGCGGTTCTGTTCGCACACTCCCTCCCTGACATTGGGCAGGCTGGTCACGTTCCTTCTCCGGTTCCTGCGGGTTCTAGGGGATCGGATCGGGTCCGCTAGCACCTGCAGGACCCCCCATCCGGGTACCCCCCCCCCCCCGGGCACGGGCGTACGAGTGGACGGGCATGCGTGTAAGGCACTTAGCTCGTCGCCACTGGATTCTGAAGTGGTGATCCTGGCCGGTGGCATTGTGTGCCTGTGTGCCCCACCGGCCCTGATCGGCCAGCTACCTGTCAGCCCGGGCCGAGGGGGGGTTCCTGGGGGTGTTAGGGGACCCAATCTGGTCCCCTAGAATCCGCAGGAACCGGGGAAGGGACAGGCTTGCCCGCTCCTGGGTCTTACCCCCTACATGGGTCTTACCGCCCCCATGCCAGAACAACTGAAAGATGTAATAATAATTTATGATGTTTTTGTATGGAAGGATGAGGTTTTAAAGTATATACAAACTATATACAAAGTATATATTTATTTCTATATACTTTTTGTATAGAAAGTATATAAAAAATGGATTCCCTTCGAATGTGGTAGTATTCAAATTTGATACAAATGTTCGATACGAATCCGATTCGAATCCCTGCATATCTGCTCTGAATCCACTTTGAATCCATTTTGAATCCGTCGCAGATGTGACTGGTCAGACGCTTTCTCACCTTCCAGGTTAACAACGTTTTGTAGGGATGTATAGAAACATTTGTTTTGTATTTGAATATACCAACATTTGATTTGAATTTGAGCGTCTGAGTTGGGACAAATTTGTTCAGATTTCAAATATTCATGCACAAAGACTGAAACTCCCTAACAGACGTGTGAATGCATGTTCAGAGATAGATGGTTCTAGACCACCACTGCAATAAACGAATTATTTTCTCTCTTACGTTGAACAAGGTATTCACACCCTTCCTAATTATAGCTTGTTTGTTTTTCAGTGGCGACGGGATGAGATTAGGTAACACCAGGAAAGATAAAGATATTTCACTGCTACTGTCAATCAGAATCGTAGAGCAATGGCTTTCCCTGTCGCCATGTGGACCTGGGCAACATGAGGATTACAAAAGAGCAAATGATAGACGTCACCTTCAAATTACCCACAGAGGGCAGGAAAAGTTGACCAGTCAGACTCGAGCCAGATCTGTGATCAATCTTTTGAAGAAGAAGAAGAAGAGTTGGCTTTTCCGTCTCACTTTCCTCACCCGTTCAAGGGGACTCAAAGTGGCTGACAAACCTTCTGTTCTTCTCCCCACAACAGACACCCTGTGAGGTAGGTGGGGCTGTGAGAGCTCAGAAGAGAGCTGTGACTAGCCCAAGGCCACCCAGCTGGCTTTGTGGAGAAAAAAGAAGAGTTGGCTTGTCTACCCACCTTTTCTGACCCATTTAAGGGGACTCAAAGTGGCTGACAAACCTTCTGTTCTTCTCCCCACAACAGACACCCTGTGAGGTAGGTGGGGCTGTGAGAGCTCAGAAGAGCTCCCCCTGTCTTCATGGGGGAGGGTGGAATCGAACCTGGTATTCCCAGATGAGAGTCTGCTAGACCAAACTTATTATTGGCAAGAAAACAACCTTAAAGCCGCCTGACATGTTAGGGCTGGGTTCCCACCTGAGTTGTTTAAAACGTTTTTAAAAATGAAACAACAAAACCCGAAGCAAACGTGCATTCTGGCTGATCCCACTTCCATGTCCTTAAATCGCAGTCAACTCCAATGGTGTTACCACAGAAAACACTGGTGGACCAGTTTCTGCTTATATATTCTTTAAATTCAATATGGTACCTGACCAGAACGTGAATGCAGACAGGTAAATACTAAAAATAAGCCAACGCTGTGGCAAGCAATTTCTAAACCAGGATTTAGCTATGCCTTTACAGTGCAAACAATTTCAGTTTGCCAGCAAAAATGAAGTATAAAAGGAATACCCAGTCTAGCAGATTTGGATCGGGTCTGATTGGTCATCTTTTCTTGCCCTCTGTGGGTAATTTATGGAATAGTCTTCCCCCTCGAGATGTGGCACTCCCCTTCCTTGTATATATTTAGGAAGGAGATGAAGACCCACCTCTTTGCCCTGGCTTTGGCTGAGCTGATCATATTTCCCATGACCACCACCCAGTACAGACACTATTATTTTCAATACGGAGCGTGTTGCCTTAAATTTGTTGAATTTTTAAAGTGTTTTTAATGTGTATCAAGTTTTTAATCTATTGCTTTAACAGTCGTTACCCACCCAGAGACCTTTGGGTATGGGGTGGGATAGAAATGTAAATACAAATAAATAAATAAATCCATCCATCCATCTATCCACACACACACACACATAAATAAATAAATAAATGCATACACACACTATACACACATATACATACATACATACATACATACATACATACATACATACATACATACATACATACATACATACATACATACATACATACATACATACATACATACATACATACATACATACATACAAAGTAGCAGATGGCCTAAATATGGATAAAATATATCTGCAATGGACATCTTTGTGCACTGAGCAATAAAATAAGGCGCGACTGGTTGTCTCTATACAATTATCCAGGTATGGGCACCTCCTCTTAGCAAAGGAAAATTTCTCATATCTGCCAGGCAGGCTGCCAGTATCAAGGCATTAAAACCTGCAAAGAGACTGGTCCACACACCTCAGAAAGGATATTGTGGAACTGGAAAAGGTGCAGAGAAGGGCAACCAGAATGATCAAGGGTCTGGAACAAAATCCCTTACGAAACCAGGCTGCAACGTCTGGGCCTCTTCAGCTTTGAAAGACGGCATTTCAGAGGTGAAGTATATAAAATCTTGCATGGGGTGGAAAAGGTAGATATTAGTTATTTATAGACACCATTGTTTTAATATAGATTGTTTATGGTTTTAATGTATTGGATTTTAGATGGTGTTAACCACCCTGAAGCCTTAAGGTATAGGGTGGGACAGACAGACAGACAGCAAATGCTATTCATATTAGTTTCTTAATAAGCAGAAAGGGTCAGAGAGAAAAGATCTCTTTTACTTTGAATATGCTGCAGCATAGGAAGTCCACTTCCAAACCCCATCAAGACGAACTTCGAACCTCCCACATACCAGCACAATCTATATACCTAACCCGGCCCGGCCGTTAATTACAATATTCCTGGTAACGCCTTCCACATACGGAAAAGAAATACGTACCAGATTTCTCTGACATGCGCAGTAGAAACAAAGTCCATAGCTGACTGGTTTAGATCAGTTAGTCTTTGAAGACTTATGTCTCTTGGCAAACACACTGTCCTTGAGCATTCACCACAGATAGATAGATAGATAGATAGATAGATAGATAGATAGATAGATAGATAGATAGATAGATAGATACATAGATAGATAGATAGATAGATAGATAGATAGATAGATAGATAGATAGATAGATAGATAGATAGATAGATTCTTTCCTCTATTACACAACACTAGAACTAGGGGTCACCTTATGAAACTGATGGGCAGGAGAGTTATGATAGAAAAGGGGGAATATTTGTTTTCATCTAAAGGGTCATCGGTCTGTGGAATTTGCTGCCAGAAGAGGTGGTGCCAGCAACCAGCCTGGATAGCTTTAAGAAAGTGTTAGACCTATTCATGGATCACAGGTGTGTGAATGGCTGCTGGAATGGACAGCTAGGTACCACCTCCAGGTTGGAGAGGCAGGTAGGAGGTCCGTGAATCCATGCAAATGGCCTTGAGGAACAGGTGGAAGAGACCGATAATATGACCTCTTCATCTGGGTACAGAAGACCAGAGATCATTCTGTTTTCCCAGGCTGGTGGATGTGAAGTGACTAAAGATGAATGTGTTTTTTTTTACGTTTGATTTGTATTGAATCAAATGCATCAAACCCACTGTCAATCCACTTTGAACCCACTCTGTATCTGCTTTGAATCCACTCTGGATCCATTGCAGATGTGACTGGGGCAGCTCCTTTCCCAACTCCCCAGGTTCACAAACGTGATGAAGCTGCGTCCAGATGTATCAAAACATTCAATTCAAATACGAATGTCGAGATTTGTACAAATCCATACAAATTTCGAAGGCAATGAATATTTGCGCGCAACCCTGGGCATGACTGTCCCTAGAAACTGAGGGTGCATCCCCATGGGCGGCCATTACTTTGGGGTGGATTCGGGGCAGCCTTAATGTGAATCGTAGTAATCAAGGACAACGCAGGTTCAGCCGAACCCGTCTGTCCCCATGAAAACCACGGTAAACCCCTGCTGCGATCGGCAATAACACGGAGGCATCCCCATAACCCCAGGGTAACCCGATCTTGACTCCTAATTCGGGGCGAAAACAGTCAGAAAGGGGGGGTTGCTCCTGGTTTTTGCCTTTTGTGGTGCATGTAGCCCGGATTAAGGGCTGCTCATGGGGACCCTCAGCCGTCCACTGTCCCGGGGTTCCTGCCAATGACTTAAGCATTGTCCTGAGCTTGGATTCAACTTTAGTCACCCTTGGCTTGGCTATTACTCTGCTGGGCGGGACAGTCAGAGAGGAATTCTCCAAGACAGGAGAGCCTCCCTTCTGTTCTTTCTCTGGACCTCTTGTGGAGGGCCTGGTAGGATCTCGGTGGTTCTCTTGGATGGTACCAGCTGGCTGCTGAGCGGTGGCACATCATTGTGAGCAAAGAGGAGACGGAGGAGAGGAAGAAGAGGGTTAAAAATACATACAGCCAACGACAGCCCGGCCACGCTTCCTCTCACGGTGCGCGTCAGTTCTTTCCCTCCTTCCCCTAAATAGCCATCACACCTCACAATCTAAACATGCCATTTAAAGGAACAGAGACATTTCAGTCCCGGAAACCTGACCGTTAAATAGTATATATAGCATATTTCATGGTGTAAAGGGCACAGCTGCGCACCAACTCTGAATCAATGGCTTTAAGGAGAAATCAATGGGATTTTCTTGGAAAGAGCAAATAAATTTTTTGCTTTTTGGTCTTCTGGAATACTTTTTGATTTCCTGGTCGAGCTTACAGTCCAGAGATTTCCTGATGGTCTCCCAGCCCTGGACTAACCAGGGCTGATCCTCATCCTAAGGAAGAGGAGGAGGAGTTTTTTATGCCTTGCTTTTCTCACCCTTAACAAGACGCAAAAGCAGCTGACAAACCTTCTGTTCTTCTCCCCACAACCATGTGAGGTAGGTGGGGCTGTGAGAACTCAAAAGGAGGGTTGTGACTAACCTAAGGCTACCCTGCCGGCTTCACGGAGGAATAAGAACAAGAGCTGGATTTTATATCCCACTTTTCTCACCCTTAAGGGGGCTCAATGCAGCTGACAAACCTTCTGTTCTTCTCCCCACAACGGACACCCTGAGGGCAGTGGGGTTGTGAGAGCTCAGAAGGAGAGCTGTGACCAGCCCAAGGCCACCCAGCTGGCTTCATGGAGGAGTGCGGAATCAAACCAGGGGAATATCAGATAAGAGATACTCTAATCCCAAGACCAAACTGGCTCACTGGCTTAACTTCCATGCTCCAACAGAAGACAGAAGGGGATGAGCAAAATGTCATTTTGAGTGCTAAATAAAACCTTTGGGTTTATTGCCCTTTATTGCCTTTGGGTTTATGGCCCAGATGTTCCTGTTGCCTTTTTAACTTTGACCAAAGGGCAGCAGTGGTTGGTGCCCTTTCTGGCTGGTGCGGTCTAGAGGAAGGCAGCCCAAAGGACGTGGAAGCAGAACCATGCTAGTCTTGCTACCATAGCACTGTAGTAATTCCAACTGGTCCAAATGCCATGGTCTGAACATGGCCAGGAGAAGGATGGCTCCCAGGTCAAGGAAACCAGCTGGATCTGGGCTGGAAGGCTATGGCTGAGAAGGCAACCAATTCCATCTCACGCACAAAAAAAAGGTTCCTTCCTTTGGGAGGATCCATCAACTGAGCTGCTAGTTAGGACTTGCCAGGCTTTTCTTAACTTGGCAGGGTTGAGGAGGCCAGTTTGGCTGCTTTCGAGTCTTCTTGGAAATCTCCGCTTCTGTCTGGCTGGAGAACTGAAGCATTTCTACAGGGCTTTCCTTTTAGCATGCAACATAAAAGCGAAGCGCAAAGTAACGCCAAACTGCAGCTTATTAAAAAGGGCCTCATAATTTCCCATGGTTATATTAACTCCCATTATTATGGCTGATACACACATACACTCATACATACATATACATATACATATACATATACATATACATATACATATACATATACATATATGTATGTATGTGTCTATATCAGTGATGGTGAACCTTTTGAGCTCGGTGTGTCAAAATTCACAAGAAAACCTAGCTAAACTCAGGTGCTGTGTCACTTCTAGAAATATCCATAATTTTGTGATATTTGTAGCTCTAGTAAAAAAGTTATATTTTTGATATATGTATTTTATTAAAAGCAAAAACAAATAATTCTTTACATTAGTGACTTCTGTTGCTAAATCTTCAATTGAAAGTTGGTATTTTGTACACTTCAAGAACAAGCAAGCACTACACGTCCAGGTGCCAGGGTGACCAGGTGTGTCACCCAAAAGGGCTTGGCGTGTCACCTGTGACACGCGTGTCATAGGTTAGCCATCACCGGTCTATATATATATTCATATAAATATATGTATGTCTCTGTCTCTCTCTATATATATATACATATCAGACATAATAAAAAAGTTTTTTTGTTAATTTAGAAAAAGAAAAACAACAATAAACAGGATAAAATTACAAAACTGGCAACAACAGACAGCAAAGATAAACAAGCCCATTGCTCGAATCTGCCACAGTTTAGCGCAGGTGCGCACCTTTGCATAACAGCGGGCACACCCCCACTTGCAGCAGGTTCGAGGAATTCTGTGCATCGTCTTCTCATGTTGCATCTGGTGCAGGGAAGCCAAGGGCGTATCACCCATTAAGGCAATGCTGAGCTCGTGGTCAATATCAATCCAAATTACCCATGCGTAGCTTGCCAGTCAGGCGATCAGGGAAGGTTGTGTGTGTGATAACAGTAGCTGGGAAGACACTCGGGGGACAAATGAGAGCCATTTGACTCCTTCATCATTCCTCTTTCATCATAATTTATTAAAAGAAATCTCCAAACAGTTGTGATCACAGCCTGCCGGACAGCAACAGCGAGCACAGGTGAAACCCCGGCCGCTAATGATGCGATCGACAATCTCCTCCCCCAATAACCCGGGAGCGTCCCCATGCTTCCAAGATAATCTGGGCTTGCCTCCCGACCTGCAGCAAAAACAGTTTGCAAGGGGGGGGGTTACTGCAGATTTGCGCAACTTGTTCCACATGTAGCCCAGATTGGAGCCCTTGCATGGGGACGCTCCGAGTTGAATTCAAGTTCGCTTTGTAGTATAGAGTGCATGGGGACAAGCCCTTTGTTTAGGAGGGCAGTGAAGAAGCCCCTCTTTGCCCTGGCCTTTGGTTAAATGGGAACATACTGTCTCTTCCCACTTTGCAGACACTGTCGCTGCTTTAATATATACTGTTATTGATTTAATGTATGCTTGATTTTAAATGTTGCTTCCTGCTTTGAGACCTTTGGGTATAGGGCGGGATAGAAATGCAAATAATAAATAAATAAATAAAAACCAAAGTGGCTTGACACAGACTGTTTGCCAAGAAAACGACTTTGATTTTCCTGCAAAGTCACCCTTCCAGATTTACAGCCTTCCTTTTAGTAGGTGGTTTTAAGCATCTCGCAGCCAAACTGCAAGCACTGGGACCCAGGGGAACCCTGTGCTCTCGGGGAAGACTACTAGAGTTCTACCTGGATGCAGGTGAAAGGTGTACAGGGAAGTTTGTAGCGTGGGCAGAAGATGGTAGTGCTGAACTAGGTAAGCATTCTGACACGCTTGGATGTCTCTTTTCTCTCTTCTCAGCATCTTGGGGCTTCTTTGCTTTGTGCAAATGTGTGTGTGTGTTTTAAAAAATTGGAGCATCTTTTCAAAAAGATTTTGATAACGTTTTAAAATAGAAAGCTATCCGGAATGCCTTCGGTTCTTGCTAACTGCCTTTCCTCCTATTATTATCAGAAGATGCAAAAGATTAAAAGTCACCGTTGAGCGTTGGCGTGTTATTTTTTGTGTCGAAAAGCCAGCTGAAGCAGCAAGCAGAAATATTAAATGCAAAAGAAATTCACACCTGAATTTGGGAGCCTGTTCTCCACTAAAAGTTAAAATCTTCTTCTGGAAATCAACCCGCTTCCTTGGTTTCTGGCAGCCCAATTGTCAAAACAAAAGTGGACCATAATTTGTATTACAATTTTCCCATGGAAACTAATATTGTTTTTAATGGGTTTTTGGCCAAAGATAGTTTGTACCCAGAGTTACACTAACTTTTTTAAAGGAGTAAGATTCTTTAAAAGAAAAGAAGACTTAGAAGAAAAGTCTCTGGCTGTGTCCCCATGGGGCTGCCTCTGCCTCGTGGTGGATTTGGGGCAGCAGATCTTAATTCACATCAAGGAGTCCCCATGGCAATGGAGGACAGGGTGGGTTCAAGGCAAATCCGCCCGTCCCCATGAAAACCGTGGTAAATCCGGGCATTGGGATGCCGCGGTTTTCTGCACCACCACCCCTTGCCTCAGCACGCGATCGCCCAGGTAAGGGCTTCCTTTACCCCAAACGATCACCTGACAGCTGCCCTGCAGTCAGCTGAGGTGGGTATAGGGGCTATGAAGAGCAGGGCAGAGCTCCTGTGAGATGATTAAAACAGACGCGAAAGCCTGTGGTGGCACAATCCCCATTTATTATCAAAATCACTTTGCCGATGTGCTCTCTCACTCTGAAAGTGGACGGGAGACGTTCATCCAGGCGGTAAGAAAAGGGCAACTTGATCCATCCCAAAATGACAGCACTGCCATGTTAAACGAAGCCAAAGCTTGCCTGTGGTTCTGGGAGAGGTTAGAGCCGCAATTGTTCTTCCTTATAGCCAAACCTGCTACAACTTTAGCCGACTGTAGCGACAGGTGATTGGGAAAGACTTGTGAGAATGTCAAACAGGGAAAACTCTAGCCCTGAAGCTAAGATTTGCGTGGTGATTAAGTTCTGCCATTTTGGTAGTTGAGCATCAACAGCTGGATTCAACAGCTCCGGAGTTTTGCAAGAACTGGATTCCTTTTGGCAAACTGGCAGATCTTCCAAGGCGAATGGCAGATGTTCTCCTTCTGCAAGCCATTACAAGCCGGTTGGTTGCTCGGAATCTCTGTACAGGATACCCAGTAGCAATAATAATGATGATGAGTTTGTTTATGATAATAAATGAAGATTATGATAATAGTTTTCAATCATCCAAGGCTGAGTCATTTTGCAGTTCACAGCCAAGAATTCTAGCGATTAATGCAGTCCTTTTTGAAATTCATTTCGTTTAGGAATTTAGATCACACCCCTTTACCGGAGGGTCCCAGAGCAGGGCACAAAAAATATATATAGATAAAATATATCTTTGCACTAGGCTACGTTTTGACTGGTCGAAAAAATCTGAATGTCCGGACATTTGATTTGTATACGGAAGTCCAAATTCATACAAATATCTAATATTTCAAATATTTGGGTACATCCCTGGTGTCTGGGATTCTTGAGCATGGAAAGAGGGGTAGAAGATTATTCAGTCTCATTCCATAAACCCAGAATAGGCTCTTCTAAGACAGCCAACAGTCTAATAATGCTCCGAAAATGTAGAATTTATAATTTGAGTTCCCACAGGCTGTGGTCACAGCTAAGGTTTAATCCAGCTTCAGTCCACCTTCAGAGTGAGGAAGCAAAGTGACCAGGAATTTCCTTTCCACAGAATCAATCCCAAAGGGGAATTTTCTGAGTTATTTAACACCGAAAGAAAACAGCTTGCCACTTGGCTGATGTGTTCTCTCACTCGAAAAGTGGACTGAAGCTGGATTAACATTTGGCTGTGGTCACAGCTAAGGTTTAATCCAGCTTCAGTCCACCTTCAGAGCGAGAGAACACCTCAACAAGGTGAACAGTAATGTCCTTTCCACATTATCTCTCCCAAAGGTGAATTTTCTGAGTTTTCTGAGAAAAGCTATGGCTGTGAACAGAGCCAACAAGAAGCACGTCCGCATTTTATTCCAGCTTCATTCCACCTTCAGAGTGGGTGAAAACACCAGCCATGTGATGTGTGGTTTTCTTTCTGCTGCTTAACCCAGAGGTGGATCTTCCAGGTTAGATAATGCCGAAAGAGAACCACGTAGCCCGCCGCTGATGCCTTCTCTCGCTTGGAAAGTGGCCTGAAGCCGGATTAAAACATAGAATGTGAACGCAGGCAGAGCAGCTTTTGAAACTGAGTGCTTCTCTATTCCCTCTGTCTCTGCTAGAACACCAAACCATGGAAGGAGAGCTGAGGAATAAGGAAGACCCTTCGGAGAAAGGTGATATCGCCAGTGCCAAGTCTAAATCCTGGAAGCACCCGGGAGGCTCTTGTGGTGGACGCCCCAATCCTTCGGCATCCTCAGAGCCTTTGCCAGCTGACCTTCAAGGCTCTGACTGCTTCCCTTCTATCGTTCTGGCAGTCCTTTTAATCCTGCTGTTCCTCCTGGTCTCCTTCCTTCTTCTCCACCAGAATGAAGACCGCTTTCCATTGGAGGATTGCAGGTCTTTAGGTCCTCCTAAGCATTGTCCATGGGCAAGTGGCCTCCAGCCTCTTGCCCTTCTCTTCCCAAACCAGATGGACACGACGTGGAAGATCCTGCAGGAATATATGTATGGTCAGCTAGAAGGAACTAATCCTGCGGTCCTGGTCGCTGTTGGACTTGGAGATGCCAGAGGGACCCTCTTGTGTCTCGTGAAGGCAATTGTTGCGTTAGTGACTGAGGAGCAAGCTGTGAGGACCCAGCTTCTGGAGGAAAGGAGCCCGAAACAACCTTGGGTGCCCTTCCTAGGGAACAGGACCTCCATCACTGCCAGGGCCGCAGTTTACGCAGGACAAAGTCCCATCCCGTATGGCCTGATCCTGTCCGCACAGGTCTCTTTGGATGGGGAACAGCAAGGCACCAAGACTGACCTCGCTGTGATGGCCAACGGTATGGAGCACGCTCGGGAGAAGGTCCTCCTGCAAGCTTCAAGCGCCGCGGTGCTCTCTGACGCTTTGGAGGGGCTTCTCTTGGCCAAGAGGGTCCCAGGCTGGCTGCTGAAAGCGGACAGGAGGAGATTTGTTCTCCTGCTGAGGTCTGAACATCACCTGGAAGGGGGCTTTGTATGCTGAGCAACGGGCGTCAGGGGAAGACACCGTTTTGGTCTTTTCAGAGGAGGCTGATGGACTAGTAGACTGGTAAAGATGACCTCAAAAGCCCTGGAGAGGAGGAGGCGGAGGAGTTTTGGAAAGGGATTTGTTTTGGCTTCCACCACCATCGGCCAGGCTTGCATTCCTCATAACAACTCAGGGCTTGGCTATTACGCTCAACGTACAATAGCTGTGTCACGTTCTAGTGAGCCAGTTTGGTCTACTGGTTATGGGGCCCGGACTCTTATCTGGGAATACAGGGTTTGATTCTGCACTCCTTCATGAAGCCTGCTGGGTGACCTTGGGCTAGTCACAGCTCTCTTCTGAGCTCTCACAGCCCCAGAACAGGGTGTTCTGTTGCGGGGAGAAGAACAGGTGGCTTGTCAGCAGCTTTAAGTCCCCTTAAAAGGGTGAGATAAGTGGGGTAGAATAGCCAACTCTTCTTCCTCCATGAAACCAGCTGGGTGACCTTGGACTAGTCACAGCTCTCTTCTGAGCTTTCACAGCCCCACTTACCTCACAGGGTTTTCTGTTGTGGGGAGAAGAACAGAAGATCTGTCTCACCCCTTAGATTAGTGAGAAAAGTGGGATAGAAATGCCAACTCTTCTTCTTCTAGGAATCAGCTGAACTTTTCCCTGCCATGTCCGGACTTGGCAGAGCCCAGGGATGGTTAAGAAGAGCAAACTCATCACGGGCCTTCTCAGTGATGGCCCCAAGACTATGGAATAGTCTCCCCCTTGAGGTGCATCTATCTCCTTCACTGTACATGTTTAGGAAGGCAGTGAAGACTTTTGGCTAAATGGGGTACACTTTCCCTCCCCGCTTTCAGACACTATTGTTTTAGTATGTTTATATTTGGATTTAAATGTAGCAACCAGCTCTGAGACCTTATTAGTTGGAGAGTATACAAACTGATAACAGAAGATGGGAATAAAATAATAGGGTGTTTTTCCACTGTCACTAGAAGTACCCATTAAGTACCCATTAATGGGTACTTAATGGGTACTTCTAGTGAAAGTGGAAAAACACCCATAGATTCAATAACAGGCACATGGATGCTGGACGTTAATGTAACAAAAGATGAGGTAAAGAAGAAAATAAAGGACATGGCACAATTGAAACATTTGAGATTAAGGGGATTAATGATGAAATTAAGATCAAAATGGCATAAAAACCCAGCACAATTATCCTATATGATTCCTGATTTTTCATCAAGATGCTGGAGATATTGTGGAATAAAAGGAACGGCCTTTCATACGTGGTGGTTATGTCCAAAAATCTTACCCTTCTGGGATGTGATATTTAAAGAAATAAAGAAAATAATGGGTACAGAGATAAAAAAAAGTATCCAGTGACTGCATGATTACAGCTGTATAAGGGCCAAAGCATTTATGGAAGTCAGAGGTATATGTTAGATCAATTGTTTATGGCAGCATTATCAACCATAGCTGCATCTTGGAAAAATATTGATAAGTGTACAATTGATACATGGTATTATTATATATCTGAGCAGTTTAAAATATATGATCAGGCAAGGAAGAATGAGGATTTTGGGAACCTTAGCTGAAGATAGCTGGAAAGACTTATACAGCTATATTGCTAAACCAGAAGTAAACAACGACTTGAAGGAAATAATAAATATGTTTCTTAGAAGTCTAAGGTAAATGATATTTTGTTTCATATACATAGTGGGTATAAGGGTGTTTTTGTTTTAGTAAGTATTGGTTGTTGTATTTTGTGTCGTTTTGTTTTGAATGTTTGTATTTGTATATTTTGAAATAAATTTACAAGTGAGTGAGTGAGTAAATAAATAAATGTTACAAGCACAAATACACATAATTTTGACCCAAATTCAAATGCAATAGATATGCATCTATACATTCAAATAATCTGAATATCCGTATCAGATTTTTGGAAATCTGAAAATCTGTTCGAATGTCTAAATTCAAATATCTTTAAATCCGATTCGAATTCGAAGGTCGATATTCGTCAGATTTGAATCAGATTTTTGAATATTCATGCACATCCCTAATCTAGATATATTTTGTAAGTTCTCTTGCCCAGGACATCTGAGCTGAAATCCGCTTAGCAGAGGGCATAATTACACAGAGAACTGGGCTGTGTTCACACCTGAGTGAGTGAGTGAGTGAATTCCCCACCGCAATTGCATTTGGGAGGGGTGCTGGCAAGATAACAGGACAGCCAGTTAGAAGCTGCCCTGATGTGGATGCTCCTCATGGTCAGTGCTGGGTTTCCAACGCTGCTCCCTGATATGAATTGCAGTGGGATGTTGCTGCAATGGTTGCTGAGGGTCCACGGAAGGTCCCTGGGACTTGTTTCGTCTGCCTGGCCTTCTGAACACCATCAAGTTGCCTTCTGTTGGCCTCTCTGAGCTGGTGGCAGTAAACAACAGTTGCCTGCCAACCTCACAAAGCTGAATGCCAAATGTGGGCCCCCAGGGACGAATCCCTCTGAGGGTAGTGGAAGATGAGTGAATATCATCGGCTTGCCACGGGCAGCAGTTGACGGAAGAAAAAGAGTTGCCTTTTCGACCCTGCTTTTCTCACCCATTTAAGGGGACTCAAAGCAGCTGACAGACCTTCTGTTCTTCTCCCCACAACAGAACACCCTGTGAGGTAGGTGGGGCTGCGAGAACTAAGAAGAGAGCTGTGACTAGCCCAAGGTCACCCAGCTGGCTTTGTGGGGGAGGGCAGAATCAAACCCGGTATTCACAGATAAGAGTCCAGCTCCCTAACCACTAGACCAGACTGGCTCACTGAGGTTTCTCCTTGCAGAGTGGTCTGCATCTCGGGCTGACCTCTGGACCAGCTGTATCTTGCACAGGTGCTGGGACCCAAAAAAGGCAATAATAAATATTTTTTTAAAAAATGGTGAGAAGGCGGCAGCTGGGAGGGCGTGATATTCCTGTGCAAGAGGCACGCGAGGCAACCGTGGTCTTGGTTCAAGATCAAGCGGAGCCATGCTGTGACTCCCAGACCTCCAGACTTTCAAGGTAGGCTGAACTTAGGGGACTGGTCTGTCAAAGGAAGAAGAACAAAGACAATTGAGTAGAGGATTTAGACAAATGCTGGGAGCTTATCAGAATTGCTCCATCAGGAAATAGGACTGGCTGCAATTCTGGGTTCCTTCCTTCCTTCCCTCCCTTCCTGACTTGCTTTTATTCCTTCCTTCCTTCCCTTCCTTTCATCCATCCAACCATCCTTCCCTCCCTCCCTCCCTCCCTTGCTTTCCTTCCTTCCTTCCCTCCCTCCCTCCTATGCTTTCCTTCCTGGCTTGCTTTCATTCCTTCCCTTCCCTTCCCTTCCCTTCCACTCTCTCTCTCCTCTCCTTCCTTCTCTCTTCTTTCCTTCCAGATACTTTACAAAGTTTCACAGTCCTTTCCTTTCTGCGAAGTTTCCACACTGAGTCTCAATTGTGCTTTGGAGGCGGCTGTTTCTAGGGGGCTGCAGGACAGTCGAAGGTAAAAGCTAACAGATCCAAGCAAACCCCACCCGAAAATGAAAAGGGTCCATTTCAAGGCACGCTGGGGCTCAGGGGTTAGTTTAGTTATATAGCCCAGTGGTAGCGCAAAATGTCCGGAAAGCACAAGGCTGTAGGCTGAATCACTAGCAACTCCATGGAACTAGGGAACGGCAAAACTACTGCTGTATCTGCCAACAAAAATTGCACGGAGGTGCCCAGTCTTTTTGGCTGTCCATTCATGGTGGGACTTGGATGGCATTGCATGCATTTTGGGCCAAGACTGTGGCTTCTTCTGCAACCAGGCTGCTCTGGGGATGGTCCAGAGGTGGGGCTAGGGTTGCATAGGTCCTGGGGAAAGCGAGACCATCGTACCACGCAGACTGAGATGACAAATTAATCGTAGGCCTAAACTTCAGTCATGGCTTCTCACACAACCACCACAGAAACGAGTGATTGCCAGGGGCTCAGCTTGACTCAAGGGCTTCTTTGTGTTGACTTTTCTCCAGCAACATGCTGTAGGTATAGACGGACGGTGCCGCTATGCCTTCACTAAATCCACCTGCGTGCCTGCTGTATGCAAGGTAACAGAGGAGTTCCACTGTAGATCCGGGACCTCCGTTTTGCAGCATGGCGCAAAAGCAGAGCCCAGGGATTGTGGTCGAATGCCCGGTCTGTTGGAACCCGTACGACAACAGCTTCCGCACGCCGAAGCTCCTGCAATGTCGCCACTCCTTCTGCATCGAGTGTCTGGCGCACCTGAGCCTGGTGTCCCCCGTCCAGAACCACCTCCAGTGCCCACTCTGCCGACAGCCCACCGTGCTGCCTTCCGACCAGCTGGTCACGGAGTTGCCCACCCACGACGCCATCCTCCGCACCTTGCACCTGCAGCCCAACCACCTTATCCTGGAAGGCAGGCGGCTCTGCCTCAAGGAGAAGCGGAAGGCCAAGTATTTCCTGCGCCAGCCAAAGGTCTACACCCTGGACCTGAACCTGGGCTTAGAGGCGGAGCCCACCGTGGTCAGCTACCAAGGCTCGTCGCGCCCGGAGACCGCCGACCTCCCCAACCGCTCGTCCCTGCGGGATTTCACCCGGAACCCCCAGCTTCGGATTTTCACCTACGTGATGGCCATCATCGTCAGCGTGACTTTGTTGCTCATCTTTGGAGTCCTCTGGACCAAACAGATCTTTGGGAACATCAAAACGTAAGAGAGGTCCTACTGGGCCAAACAGGAGGCCTCTCTCCCAGTGACAGATTGCCCTAGTCACAACCTCCCAACTTTTGGCCTACAAAGGCAGAAGAACCTAAAAAGTACCCCACTGGATTGGACCCGTGGCCCATCCGGTCTCTCAGTGGTTGACTAGCTACAGAAGAGTCTTCGCTCGTTTGCCAGCAGCTGCTTTTCACAGCTATATCCTCTCGTGTCTGGGTCCAACCATCTTTTCTGGAATGGACCAAGTTGTTGGTCAGTACCACACGCAGCAGAAAGGAATTCCAAAGTTTCCTTGTGCACTGTGTAAAAAGAAAAAAATCCTTTCGTATGTTCCTCAGTTCAGCTTCATTAGGTGCCCTCTGGTTTTAGTATTTGGAGAAAAGGAGAAAAAATGTCTTTACCTGTCTTATCCACACTGTGCAAAACTTCAGTCACATCCCTTCCCAGTCACTCCCTTGATAGAATTAAAAAAATATCCAAATTCTGAACTTTTCTTCAGAGGAAAACTCCAGCCTCCTGATCATTTTGGCTGCCTTTTTTAGGACATTCTTCTGACTTTGTGCCTGCATAGCCATTCTGATGTATAGAGACC
This sequence comes from Aspidoscelis tigris stejnegeri, assembly GCA_023333525.1. Classification (NCBI taxonomy): domain Eukaryota; kingdom Metazoa; phylum Chordata; class Lepidosauria; order Squamata; family Teiidae; genus Aspidoscelis; species Aspidoscelis tigris. The sequence continues at coordinate 12,921,716 of JALMGA010000016.1, forward strand.
AAATTAGTACAATTTTGCATGCAACTGCACTGTTTTCAATATAATTTTCAATATATTTTTTATTATCTCTAACACAATCCGGGCCTTTTAATTTTTTTAGCTTGGGGCAAAAGTGGGATGACCCAGAAATGAAAGTTCTTGCAAACTTCTTAGGTCTATTGTCAAGTTCTAGGAAGGTTGAGGAATGTTTCAGGTGCTTCTGAACTTAGCTTAACCAAGGAAGGAAAAGCTGGCTGGGTGGAATAAGAAGACACCCTGTGAAGTAGGTGGGTCTGTTTGAGTTCAGAAGAGAGCTATGACTAGCCCAAGGTCACTCAGCTGGCTTTGTGTAGGAAGAAGAGTTGGCTCTTCCACCCTGCTTTTCTCACCCATTGAAGGGGATTCAAAGAGGCTGACAAACCCTCTGTTCATCTCACCACAAAAGACACCCTGTGAGGTAGGTGGGGCTGTGAGGACTCAGAAAGAGACCTGTGACTAGCCCAAGGTCAACCAGCTGGCTTCATGAAGGAGGGCAGAATCAAACCCGGTATTCCCAGATAAGAGACTGGCTCTCTAACCACTAGACCAAACTGGAGGTACCATCAACATCATAAAACACCAGTTTGTTTTAGGATCCTGTGGCATCAACGCTCTATTGCTGAAGGTTGGAATTCCTGGGGACCGTTTCTGCCCACCCTCTCTCTTTAGCCTAGGAAACGCTGTTGTATCCCTGTAGATGCAGCTGTGTGTGCGCGAGAGAAACCATGTGCGCTGGAGACGTGCAAAACTTAATTTATGTTCAGAAATTCTGCTGAATAGTTTCTGTTCATGTGGCTGCTCACAGGACCAGAGAATCAATCAAACCACACCTAGATTCCCTTTTGCAAACACAAGCGGCCCGAGCAAACCACGCACATTCACTCAAAAGGGGTAGGTCTCAAAGTTTGAAAGTTTGCACGCAAACTGAACAAAAGGTTATTTAGTTTGACTTGAACATAGGACGTCTTCTAAAGTGGTCTCATATTGTTGCACTGTACCTTCCCCTAAGGCAGTTTTCCTTCCACTTCCAGTTCTGTTCCAAAAGATAATGGAAGTGCAGACCCCAAGGGAGATGGGTGGTCTTGTGGTTAGGGCGCTAGACTCTTATCTGGGATTTGGCACTCCTCCACACAGCCAGCTGGGTGGCCTTGGGCTAGCCACGGCTCTCCTTCTGAGCTCTCACAGCCCCACCCGCCTCACAGAGTGTCTGTTCTCCCCAGAACAGAAGGTTTGTCAGCTACTTTGAGTCCCCTTAAATGGGTGAGAAAGGTGGGGTAGAAAAGCCAACTCTTCTTCTTCCTCCATAAAGCCAGCTGGGTGGCCTTGGGCTAGCCACGGCTCTCCTTCTGAGCTCTCACAGCCCCACCTGCCTCACAAAGTGTCTGTTCTGGGGAGAACAGAAGGTTTGTCAGCCGCTTTGAGTCCCTAAGTTCCTACATTCCTGCAGCTTCACTGAAGAGGCGGATGGGTTGCATAACCTATAAAGATCCCTTTCGGCTGTAGAACTGGCCTGGAAAGTATTAGTACACGGCTGGTGACTATTAATTTAGAAAGCTTGAATGAAAAAGTGCCCCAAAGGCAGACAAACACAGATTTTGCCACTCAGGCAGCCAGACCCAGTGCTGTTTATTTAACGGGGAACCGGTCTCGCCCAACACAGGAGGAGCTCTGACTCTAGGAAAAACCCTTGAAGTAAGGCACTAGGCGGATGGCCTGAGGACTCAAATCTCTGTTAAACAGCACAGCAGGTCTGCAGGGGAGATCTCTTCAAGAACAGCACCTCTCGTGCCAGGCGCATTGAGTCAAGTCCCCTGGGATTGGGAGAGCTAGAGGGAGATTATAAAAATAAAATTCTCCAGGGAAAACGTCTCACACACTCAGCTCGGCTAAACCAGGTTGCACGAAGCAGGCCGGCACCTTTGATTCCACCCCTTGCTGTGAAGGTAAGCCGCCCGCCACGTCCAGCAAAGCGGAAGGTACCACCCTGGGTTATTCCCCTTTGCCCCCAAAGCGCTGGTGCGGCTGGTGCGGCCTATTCCGCCACCCAAAGCTTGAAGGTTCTGTCGTAGGAGCACGTTGCAATCAGTTGTCCGTCCTGGGAAATATCCAAGCCCATGACTTTACCCTCGTGCCCCGCTAGGGTTTTCAGCGGGGACCAGCCAGGGTGGGTCCAGACCTTGGCTGTGTTGTCGTAGGCTCCGGTGAGCAGAAAGTTGCCGTGGTTCGCTAGAAGGAAAGGAGAAAACACTCACAACGAGGAGAGGCTGCGTGCTCGGGGCACGGAAAAACAGTAATTGAGGGACTCAGAGAGAGTAAATAAGGGAGACATATTTAGAACGGAAGTGGGATATCAGGAACGCAACTCTAGAACGCTCCTGCTCTGATCATCTCCAGGCACCAAGGCAAGCAAAGTCTGAACGGCTTGGGCCCTGGGTATCTGAAGGAGCGCCTTCTCCCATATCGACCTGCCCATACACTGGAGATCTCAAGGAGAGGCCCTTCTTGTAGTTCCTTCTCTTGCAAAGGTACGAGGCATAGGGACATACAAGAGGGCCTTCTCTGTGGTAGCCCCTAGACTTTGGAACAGCCTCCCTCTGAGGTTCACCAGGCACCTACATTGTATACTTTTCGGTGCCTGGTGAAAACATGGCTTTTGCCATCTAAATAGCTTCCTCAGGGTGCTGTCCTGTTAGGGAAGGGGGGTGGTGGATGTGGGAGGGAGGGAGAGGTGAATTTTTATTTATGGTTTTTTTTCTTTTGATATGTTTTATTCTTTGGTGAAGGAAGGAAGGAAGGAAGGAAGGAAGGAAGGAAGGAAGGAAGGAAGGAAGGAAGGAAGGAAGGAAGGAAGGAAGGAAGGAAGGAAGGAAGGAAGGAAGGAGGGACCAGAGTCCTAAATTTTCCTTGGGCCCTTACTGCACTGGGCCTTATTATGGATTATATCTCAGAACAGGATAAGGCCTGCTGTATTCTGCACAAGCATGTGGATGGCAGGTCCCTATTCTGGGATATAATTTGATTTGAATGTTTAGAATCCGAAACCAACAAAATCCAATTTGAATAGAATACATTCAAATCCAGTCGTTCGAATGTTAGATTCGAATCTGAAGATACCAATGCTGACAATATTTGTATGTGTTATACATATCTGTACGCATTTCGTAGGCATCCCGTCTTATTCCCGTACTATCAGCGCAAACGCGTACAGATACGTATGAGATTTGTACAGATAAGTTTGAACGTTTCAAATGATTCGAACGAACGTTTTGGAACATTCAAAATCCGTTCAAATATTTAAAATTCAAATGCCCACATTAGATCGAATTCGATTGAATTTCGAATGTTTAGAACATCCGTCCACATCCCTAGTTCAAGGAAGCCGTAACTCAGGACGGTGCAACCCAGTCCAGGCAGCTGTGAAGACTTACGCTCAAACTTGACACCTGTCACCAGGTTCTGGTGGGCAGGGATGGTGTAGATGCACCTCCTCTGGCGGAGATCCCACACTTTACAGGTGTTGTCGCCACTGCCGGTGGCTATGTGGTACCTGCAGCGAAGGAAACAAGGAAAATATAAGGTTGGGGGCTGGGTGCCTCTAGATTCATGCCAATGACGTTCCACAAGAATGCAAGAAGGGTTCTGCTGGATCAGGTCACTGTACATCTGTCTCACACAATGGCCCACCATGGGCAACCCTTGAACTGCTGTCAGCACCCTGGCAAATTACCTTGGAGGCATCCTGCCTGCCTCTCCAGGCTGGGGAAGTACCTAGGCATACATTCTAGTAGCTACTCCCCCATGAATTAGGCAAAGCCCTGACGGATAAGGCCACAGCCCATCTGGTCCATAAGAACCTAAGAGGTGCCCTGCCGGATCAGGCCACAGCCCATCTGGTCCATAAGAAACTAAGAGCTGCCCTGCTGGATCAGGCCACAGCCCACCTGGTCCATAAGAACCTAAGAGGTGCCCTGCCGGATCAGGCCACAGCCCATCTGGTCCATAAGAAACTAAGAGCTGCCCTGCTGGATCAGGCCACAGCCCATCTGGTCCATAAGAACCTAAGAGGTGCCCTGCCGGATCAGGCCACAGCCCATCTGGTCCATAAGAAACTAAGAGCTGCCCTGCTGGATCAGGCCACAGCCCACCTGGTCCAGCATCCAGTCTCACTCAGCAGCCCACGAGTTGCTTCTGGGCATCTCCAGCGGAAGACAAAAGGTAAAACCTTCACCTGCTTTCAGGTCCCTGGCATATGCCCTTTGGAGGCCTCATGCCTGCCTCTCCAACCTGAAAGCAGAACCTAGGCACTCACTGAGTGATGGCATATCCTTACCCATTTGGGGAAAAGTTGATGCCGTAGATCTCCTTTAGATGGCCCTCCAAAAACATGATACAGCGCCCCGTGCGCAGGTCCCACACGCGGCCAAAGGCATCCAGGCCACTGAAAGAAACGGAAGGATGTCAAACAAAAGAACGCAGAGAGAGAGTTCTTCCCGCAACGTTTGCTGAGTCAAAAGGCATCATTGCTTATGATTCTTTGTTGCTTCTTTGGATGTTCACTGTGTTTTTGCCATTGAAAAGTGAATTTTCCCAAAGGAAAACATTTTTAAAAAAATTCCGTTCGATGTAATGGTTTGCTGTTGAGCCGAACAAACAGGTGAGTGGTTCCACAGTGAACCAAACACGTGGTTTTAATTTCTGCACATGCCTACTTGTGAATCCATACCAACGCTGATGCCAAGGCTACAGCAGAGATTTACCCTGTGCCACAAAGAGATCCATCAACATGGAAGGCGATGTCGTAGACTCCTTTGCTGTGCCCTTCCTGGTGCAAAATCTCCTCCTGGGCCTCCAGGTCCCAGAGACGCCATGAGTGGTCGTAGCTGCGGAGGGAAGAAAAAAAAAAACAGAGTTCCCAGATCTTCACTTAGATTTTCCATATGGAGAAGTTTAGTACAGAAGCAGAAGTCCTTTGCCATCATCTTCACCCCGAGCTGAACCTTACATACTTCCAAATTTACTATAAAGGCTTGGACTATAAAACACTCACATGAAGAACCTAAGAGGAGCCCTGCTGGATCAGGCCACAGCCCATCCGGTCCATAAGAACCTAAGAGGAGCCCTGCTGGATCAGGCCACAGCCCATCCGGTCCATAAGAACCTAAGAGGAGCCCTGCTGGATCAGGCCACAGCCCATCCGGTCCATAAGAACCTAAGAGGAGCCCTGCTGGATCAGGCCACAGCCCATCCGGTCCATAAGAACCTAAGAGGAGCCCTGCTGGATCAGGCCACAGCCCATCTAGTCCATAAGAACCTAAGAGGAGCCCTGCTGGATCAGGCTGCAGCCCATCTAGTCCTTCAGAACCTAAGACGAGCCCTGCTGGATCAGGCCACAGCCCACCTAGTTCATATGAACCTCAGATGAGCCCTGCTGGATCAGGCCACAGCCCATCCGGTCCATAAGAACCTAAGAGGAGCCCTGCTGGATCAGGCCACAGCCCATCCGGTCCATAAGAACCTAAGAGGAGCCCTGCTGGATCAGGCCACAGCCCATCTAGTCCATAAGAACCTAAGAGGAGCCCTGCTGGATCAGGCCACAGCCCACCTAGTTCATATGAACCTCAGAGGAGCCCTGCTGGATCAGTCCACAGCCCATCTAGTCCAACATCCCAACAACTGCTTTTGGGCATCGCAAGCAGGAGACCTGCTCTGGATTCCCTGCAAATGGCCCTTAGAGGCCTCCTGCCTGTCTCCCCAGCTTGGAGGATATACCTGCGCATCCATTCTAGTAGCCACTGATACACCTGTCCTCCATTAATTTGTCTCTTTCTCAAAGCTATCCAGGTTGGCTGTTATCCCCACCTTTTCTGGCAGAAAATTCTCTAGACCAATGAACCTCTGAGTAAAAAAGGTATTTCTCCTTGTCAATTTGATCTCTCCTGCCCATCAGCTTCACAGAGTCCCCATCTCTAATGTTGTGCAAAAGAGAAAATATTGTCCAGGCACCCTTTCCGCAGTGTGCATGATTCGGTATACATTCACCAGAGGTAGTTGTTGCTGGGGCTCTATTTCTTGGCCAATATCTAAGTTCTGACCAAGGACTTCTAGATGCGGTAACAGATGCAAACTGTTCATTCCTGCCTTACCAAGTGGTGCCCAGGAACCGTCCAGAGGGGTGCCACGCAACGCGCGCTACCCTGACCGTGTGACCTTCAATGTCAGCTACAGGCTCATCGCTGAAAACAGACAGAAAGTTTACTCCATTAGGTACTCAGAAGAGCCTGAAATAACATGGAAATGCTAAAGAGTAAAGCACTGGCATCAGGAAAGAACACAGAGGGCATTTGGGTGGGTGGGTTATATTTTAAATGTGTTTTAGTCTATGTGTTGTATCCACCCAGGGACCTCCAGGTGAAGGGCAGGACACAAATGTCAGAAGGAAATAAATGAAGATTAATAAGCATCATCAAACGGTGAAAACATTAGTGTTTGATAACGGAGCATAAGTTCAGCTCATTATGGTTCTACAAATGTTGTTATAAAATTTAGCAACTTCCAGAGAAATAAAACCAATCTCGTTGGAGAACAATCACTGAAGATAAAACAACATAGAGCAACCCCGATTAAGGGACTAGGGATGTTTGCGAACTGATGTTTGGTGTTTCACTTCAAACTGAACAAACTATCCTCAGTTCAGATACAATTCAGGCAAAGTGTTTCGGTTTATGCAAAACAAGTGAGCCATAGCAAACCACTACAGTTTGCTTGCTTCGCTGCAACACCCCTTGATTTGGGGTTAATTCAAAGTGGGCTTTTTGAACAACAAGGTGGCTCAGTTTGCATGCGCATCATATGAACATCCCAGTTAGCTGTGAACCATGAACTGGCTGCCCCAGTTCGGCACATCCTTACCAAGGAGTGATTTACTACTCCCAAAGCTTCTGCTGGCAGCCATGATGTCAGATATAGCTAAGCTGCATTCCCAGGGGCCCAATTTAAAAGACAGAGACTCCTTTTAATCTGTGCTTCCCTACATAAGTCAAAGATGACTCGTAGTGGCATTTCCCAAGTGTCGAAGGGCTTTGAGTGTTGAAACCAAATCTGGCTCTTGGCCATTCTTCTGCCACAGCAGAGGATTCTGGCTACAGAGGGCTGAGAGGCACAGAAATACTGACTGAGTCGGGAGAGGACAGCTGTTAAAAGGAAGATGGGTAGAGACTCCCCTCCCCGATTCATTTGCCCCAGGAACGCAAACACACATCCAGTCAAAAGCCCATTTCTATGAATCTGGAAGTAGCAACCGGGGCTGATTACTGAACAAAAGTTGTAATTAGAATAAGGGGCCTCCGGAACAGGGCCTCTACTCAGGTATATGGCTCATGCTTTGCAAAGCAAAAAGGTTCAGGTTCCATTGTATCATCTCTGAGTGTATAGGTCTCAAGGCTGCAAGTCCAGATGAAAGAATGCCAAGGGATTATCTTCCAAGCTCTCCGGCAGAAAGCTACGGAAGACGGGTGCTCTTGGCACCAAGAGGGCGAGGGTTTATAAGCTTCGCTTAGAGCGGCATCTGTTGGTTTCCTGACGAATAGCATGACGATGACCCTCAGGACAGTGCTAAAGCAAATCCTTACCCTCTGACCTTCCCCTGGTGGCCAGAAAACATATTGAAGTGAAACGGTCCCACTAAAGCCCAAAGCAAGGATTCGCTGGGTAAAAAGCGTCCCATTAAAACTGGGCAAACCAAATAGGGCCTTGCTGCGCCGCTGAGTTCAATCCAGGCAGCGCAGCTGAACAGCTACAGCCGGCGCCTGTTGATCGACAGCTGTGCACCGCACCTGCAAATGACAGGTCTTGCTTTTGTTTACTGCAGTCTGCCTTTGCCTCGGTCACCTGCGTGAGCTCGACCAGGTGAGGCGGCGGAAGAGAAAGAAGAATCCGAACAACTTGCTGTTCTCTAGCCTGTTTCACGCCCACAGTATCCAAGAAGAAGGGCCCATTGGCTTCACAACCTGAGGCTTACCTCTCAAGGCTCCAGAGCTTGACTGAGCCATCAGCCGCACAGGAGGCCAAGTTTACATCCTTCTTGTCCAAAGAGATGGTCGCTTTGGGGTGGAAAACAACTGCCCCGACGTTGGTGTTGTGCCCTTGGGAAGCGAAGGGACAGTCAGCCAATCAGAGAGCCTGCTTCTTGACTGGGAATGGTTCAGAGTGTCGATACTGGGCTAAAAAGTGCTTTGTCTTGGGCCTGGACTGCCACCAAGATCTTCATCTAGCAATTTTAATATTTAGGCCCTGCATTAACTGAACATGGCAGTAAGTGGAAACACAGCACCACACTGGAACACAATATCTCAGTGTAAGGAAGGCAGGTCTGTAAAGGACACTGCAATACCACTGAGTCTCAGCTGACTCCTAGTTGACCGTATGGGCACCTCTACACAGTTTTCTTGGCAGGCATACAGCAGTAGTTTGCCATTGCCTACTTCCAGGGAGAGGCTGGAAATTGAACCGGTAACCCTCTGACTTCCAGGCTGTTTGCTCTACCACTGAGCCATAGCCATGCCCAGACTTCATGGGCACCTCTGTGCAGAATACTAGAACAGGAATATGTCCAAACAAACGGTGTCAACTAAAAGCAGGTGGTATATTAGGGGCAATCGAAGCCCTTGATGTACCATTATCTGTCACCTTTTCAAGAGGCCTACAAAGCCAAGCCATAACACAGATCTTGTCCAGCAACAATTGTGTGCATAACCAGGAAACCCCGAAGCTGAGATAGGCTTGATAGTTTTTGTACAGGAGACAACGGTGGAGAAACACACCTTCGTGCTCCACTACCGTCACTCCGGCCGCTTGAAGAGGCAGAGAAAGGCAGGGGAGAAAGAAAAAGCACCCTACCTCGCAAAGTGTGGACAAGGTTGCAGTCAGGTACAGTCCACAGCTTGCATAGCCCGCTCCTGGGGGAGAAAGAACAGCTCTGCTAGAATAAGCTAAAAGTGCCCAGCCACTGATTTCTATAAAGAGCAGGATGCAGTTTATATAAAAGCAACAACTATCTTGATTAAAAACAGGACCAGAAGAGTAGGAAGAACAGGAAGAGGAAGAGTTGGCTTTTCTACCCCACTTTTCTCACCCATATCAGAGGACTCAAAGGGCCGACAAAGATTCTTCTCCCCACAACAGACACCCTGTGAGGTGGGTGGGGCTATGAGATCAGAAGAGAGCTGTGACTAGCCCAAGGTCAGCCAGCTGGCTTCATGGGGGAGGGCAGAATCAAACCCAGGTAAGACTCCAGCTCCCTAACCACTAGAGAAACTGGTACACAAAACAGGGACACTTTTTTTTTTGTCCACAAAAAGAACGAATTCCAGGAAGGTTTAAAAAACCTCTCTCTGATAACACCACCCTTGTAGTTCACAGGAGAACTGGTTGGATCCTAAGAATGGAGGGTAATAAATAAATAAAAATAAACATACAGAAAAGTAACACCTTACCAGCAGGCTGTGGCCAGTAGCTTTGAGTTGGGGCTGAAGTTGCAGTAAGAGATGGGGCGGTCATCTCCAATCTGACTGCAGAAGTTGTTCAAAGACTGAAAGGAAACACGTACAATTGGAGAAATTTCAGAGTTCCATGAAAACCAGGAGCTCACCTTTGGTTTACAGACTAACCACATAAACAGCAAAGAACAAAAACAGTGGGAGATTTCTTTGGAGGTAGAGATGTCAGATGAAAAATCTAGGACCTTCTGCCTTCAAAGCGTAAAAGAATAGTCACCTCTTATATATCACAGTGTTATTCTTAAACGGTAATGTCTTTGGGGCTTTGAGGAACCTCAGTTTTACATTTATGGATGGAATCAGAACTGCTCACGTACTAATAGCACCACTGACTTCAACTACGTCAGGGGCATGTTCGCACCTGGCCTTCTTTTGGAGTATATCTCGGGATAGGGGTGTGTGGCCCACATGCTAATGCAGCCTCCAGTAGGCCTGACCTGGGGTCTGCTGTAGCCTGCGCTAGCATGTGGACAGCCAGGCCCCTTATTCCAGGATATATTCCAGAATAAAGCCAAGTGTGAATAGGCCCATAGACTTATATTAGCAGATCAGGTCTCCATTAATCTTCTAATTCCTGGTTTCCTATAGGTAGCAATTACCAGCATAAAGTGGTTTTGTGCAAACAACTGTGTGTGGTCTAGTGGTTAGGGAGCCAGACTCTTATCTGGGGATACTTATCTGCCCCCTCGCCCCCCCCCCCAGGAAAGCCAGCTGGATGACCTTGGGCTAGTCACAGCTCTCTTCTGAGCTCTCACAGCTCCACCCACCTCACAGGGTGTCTGGTGTGGGGAGAAGAACAGAAGGTTTGCCAGCCACCTTGAGTCTCCATAAATGGGTGAGAAAAGCGGGTAGAAAAGCCAACTCTTCTTCTTATACAAGATCTGGGATAGGGCCCTCTCAGTGGTGGCCTCAGATAGTGGAACAGTCCCCCCGAAAGGCGCACCAGGCTAACACATGCAGTTAATACATTCAGAAAATGATTAAAACACCCTGATGTGCTTGAAATAATGAAGCATCTTCCCCTCCCTGTATTCAGTTACTATTTTAGTATCTATTTTATTTTTCATATTTTGTTTTCTATTGCTATCACCTGCCTGCCCTGAGAGCAGGATCAAAATCCAGGTAATAAGTATACATAAGGAACACTCCCCTTCCTGCAAACTCCAGCACAGCCCCAGATCTTGGCCGCTTCCAAGTTACAACAGGCACCGTCACGGAGCCAATCCAACTGACCCTCAAAGATTTGTGAAGTTCCTGTTTCTGGGATGTCCGCGTGGCTTCAGGAACCTCCTTGAACATTCGGGCTTCATCCAGACGCTTCACTGCTCTGGGGCAGAAAAGAAGATTAATGGGTTAGGTTCTTAGCGTATTTTGAAAGGCCTTTTTCACTGGTCTGAAGTGGACCACGTAGAGAGGGTCGAGACTGTTAGATGCCTGGCCTCCCAACGGCAAATAAGGACAAGGTGAGCACTGTAGGAACCGTGTGCTGAACTCATCTGCACCCCAGAGTGTGGTACCTGCCGTTATTTCCAGCTTCATGGGTGGGGTGGTATTTAACCCTCATCTTTCTCAACAAGATAATAATGTTAGATGCCTCAGAAAAGGCAGATAGAGCAAACTTTTTTTCTCTATTGCACAACATTAGAACCAGGGGGCATCTATGAAGTTTATGGGTAGAAGAGTTAGATCCAACAAGGGGAAGTATTTCTTCACCCAGAGGGTCATCGGTCTATGGAAGTGGCTGCTAGAAGAGGTGGAAACAGCTACCAGCCTGGATGGCTTTGAGGAAGGGTTAGACAAATTTATGGATGACAGAAATGGCTACTAGAATGGATGCCTAGGTACATCTTTCAGGCTGGGGGGGAAGCAGGACGCTTCTAAGGCCATTTGCTGGGATTCAAGAGCTTGAAAGGTTTGCCCTTGTCTCTGCTTGAAATGCCCATGAGCATTTGGTGGGCCACTGTGTGCGACGGGATGCTGGACTAGATGGGCTGTGGCCTGATCCAGCGGGGCTTCTCTTATATTCTTATGTACTAAAATGTATGGTTCCAATCCAAGTGGTCTTCGTTCCTAGTATTGGCTAGAAACAATTCCTATCTTTGTAGCCTTTCCCCAGCAATGCAAATTTTTCTTACCATAGACTTACCATTCCATTCCCACACCCAGCACACCTATTTGATACAAGTTAGACTATTTCAAAATTTAAATGATTCATAAAGCTAGTTGTTCCTTGTTTTGTTAGTTAAAACTGTTTGTAAATGAAGTTCACCCATCAGTTTATCCTTTTGGCAATGTACCATGGTAATAATTGTTCTTCGATTATGTATTTTGTAAAAGTTTGTACTGTATTGCCATGTATTTCTGCTAAAGCAGAATAAATAGTTACAGTTTAATGTGAAAAAAACCCCTCATTTTTCAGGGCAACCCCACCTACCCACATTTAAGACCTCATCATTGTTCACAAGGTCATGTCCTGCCTCAGACCACTTACCTTGGGAGTGAGTAATTGGCAATCCATAGTCTGGCTATCTTTAGGGAATTTGGTCCCTCGTGATACCAGGTCTGTTGATACTGAAAGACAAAAACAGGAGAAAGAAATGACAGCATGGTCACAGGAGAGCTGACTAAAAGGAAAGACTTTCCTCAGCTATAGTAAGCAAAGTTGCATCTGGTGCCAAAAATTGATTGATTGATTGATTGATCTGGATTTTCATCTCACCCTATACCCAAAGGTCTCAGGGAGGGTAACATTTAAAATCAAACATATCAAAACAATAATATTGGTTTTAATTTGTTGTTTTAAAGGTGTTACCCACCCTTGTGGGATAGAAATATAAATAATAATAATAACAACAACAGTATATATTAAAACAAGAGAATCATCTGCAAGGGGGGAAGGGAAAATGTATCCCCATTTAACCGAAGGCCCAAGCAAAGCGGGTAAAAAATTTGTAAGGGTAAGAAACGTGCTACCTTGGAATGTGGGATAGCGCGCCCAGAGTGGCTAGCAAGTGCCCCCATGAAAGCCTGGGTGAACTAGCAGCACCAGGGTACTATACAGGAGTTTCCACCAGGAAATAGAATGGATACCCAGGTGCCATCTCCAGGCTGGAGAGACAGGCAGGTTGCTTACAAAGGCAATCTGCAGAGAGTTGAGAGGAGGTGAAGATTCTGCCTTTGTTTTCTGCTTGAGATGCCCAGAAGCTACTGGTCACTGTTTGAGATGGGATGCTGGACTTGATGGTCTGATCCAGCAGGGCTCCCCTTAGGTTGTTAAGTACCTTGTGACTCTGCATATTGCAACCTAGTGTAGTACAACTGGTTTATTCTGAATAGTTCTGATGTGATGGTGCAGTTTCTGGGGCTAGGCAGCTAAAACACACAATACAATAACTTCTGGGAACAGGAACACTGTACATGTTGTATGAGAAACAACTATATAAATACGTATATAGCAAAACACCACATTTCTTAGAATTGTTTTCATCTGTTTTACACTTGTGGAATAAAACAAAAGACGGTTAAAAAGAAGCCATATTAAACAGATGGTTTTATGATGGCTTTTAAAGTTTATTACCTCCTCTTTGGACTTCTTGGATTTCTCATCATCTTTCTTTGTCTTTTTCAAAGCATCAGTGCCGACCACGGAGAGAATGTTACGTAGCCTATTAAGAAATGAGATGAAGGTAGAATTGGAATTGTTTATAGACTGAAGCTGTACTTGAGAAGAGCCAAATAAAAGGAGGTGATCAAAGTAGCATTTGCTCACCTCTCCCTCCTTTCTGCAGGTCCCTCGCCAAAAAGCGTGATTGGTTCTCCGAGGGCTCGTAAACATGCCTTGACCTCTGAATCATCTGTCGAAACGTTGATTTGCCTGGCACGCTTCCGGCGCTCAAACTCTGCCAGTACTTCAGCCTGGCGCTCACTGATGTGCTCTTCCAAATCAAAAACTTCACCTGAACAGCAGAAAGTCGTGATGATATGAAACCTCCCTTATGAAATCAGGCTGCAACATCTAGGCCTCTTCAGCCTGGAAAGACGGCGTTTAAGAGGGGACCCGACTGAAGTATATAAAAGCATGCACGGTGTAGAAAAGGTGGATAGAGAACATTTCTTTTCTCTATCACACAACACTAGAACCAAGGGGCATCTATGAAGCTGAAGGGTAGGAGAGTCGCATCCAACAAGGGGAAGTATTTCTTCACCCAGAGGGTCATTGGTTTATGGAAGTTGCTGCCGGAAGAGGTGGTAAGAACCTAGATAGCCTTAAGGACGACAGATATATCAATGGCTACTAGAATGGATGCTTAAGTACATCTTTCAGGCCGTGGGGACAAGCAGGATGCCTCTAGTCTAAGGCCATTTGCTGGGATTTGAGAACAGAAGAAGGTTTGCCCTTGTCTCTGCTTGAGATGCTCATGGGCAATTGGTGGGCCACTGTCTGCAACAGGATGCTGGACTAGATGGGCTGTGGCCTGATCTGGCAGGGCTCCTCTTCTATTCTTATGTTGACACAAGCAAGTGCAGCCTCTCACCCCAATCCAGTCCTCAAAAAGGAAGAGGCAAGGCCTTGCTTGCTTCGCCTCAACCGAACCCCAGCCAGCTGCATTTGCAAAGGCCTGGAACCTTCCAAACAGTTGGGAATTTCAAGCTTGCCTTTTGAAAGCAATAATAGGCAGCAGGGCCTCTTCCATCATGGCATCCTTGCTTAAGAGTTATCCAACCAGAAAAGCTCACTAAGCACAATGACTGTTTCATCAGCTAATGAAATACTTTAAATATGTTCAATGACAGCCCTGCGCTTTTATGTACCAGTAAGTACTTTATTATACGGCCACAGCATGCTATGGCTGTGTCTTACTAGGATTTTGTAAGACTGGAAATATTGGAAATTACTACAAGCAAACTGTTATGAATGTTAGTATTTTTAATAAATCAAGTATAATGCCCACATGTGTCTCTTACAGGGACTGTATCTTTTCCCTCTCCCTGCCTGAAATTCCTTGCCAACTCTTTGCCAACAACTTACCACTGGTGATATTTATATTGCCAGCCTCAATAGCAGCTTTGACAGCATCCTTGCCCAATAAGCCAGACTCCCCCTTGCTGAGCCGTTCTCGTTCCTTCTCCTCCAGACTTCCATAAAAAATCGGAGCCTTCTTGGCAGGAGGGGCGTCTCCATCGTCTGAAGCCTTGGCTTTTGTCCCCTGTAAAAAGTAAAGTTAAATTATGACTTGGTATAGGAAGGCAGGCTCGAGCTAGCTCTCCTGTTGCCCCAAACCGCCAGTTTTCGGGGGGGGGGGGGAGGGAGAGGCAGATGCCCTAACTTTTGAAAATTGTACTATGTAAACATGAAAATGGCTGTAGGTCAGTGGCAGCAGAAGCTGCCAGGAAAGCAAAGGGTTGCCAGTTCGGTCCCCAGCCTCTCCCAAGAAGCAGGTAATGGCAAACTGCTTGAATTTCTCTGCCAAGACAACTGCATAGAGGGACCCATGGGGTCTGGAAGGGGGTGTAGTTCAGTGGCAGAGCCAACTGCCTGGAAAGCAAAGGGCTGCTAGTTCAATTCCCAGCCTTTCCCAAGAAGCAGAGAATGGCAAACCACTTCTGCAACCCTGCCAAGAAAACTGCATAGAGGTACCTATGGGGTCTGGAAGGGAGTGTAGTTCAGTGGCAGAGCCAACTGCCTGGAAAGCAAAGGCTCGCCAGTTCGGTCCCCAGCCTTTCCCAAGGAGCAGGCAGTCCTGCCGTTGAAACTGCAGCCAGGCCCGAGCTCCACTCACCGCCGTGGTCCGCGTCGTAGCCATAACGTCGTCCCTCCGCCTCAGCCCGAGCCGAACCGGCGCCGCTACTAAGCGCTTCCGGCGCGGAGGCTGCCGGGAACCCTCTCCGCCAATAGGATGCTTCTATTTCTCTCGCGCAAGTGGTCGCTCTAGGCCTCCCAAGCGGGCGTCTCTGTTGACCTCGGAAGCGGAGCTTGGGAGAACTTCCGGTGCTGGGCTTCTCCTGCTGCCGCTTCCCGGCAACGGTGGTCTGAAGGCAGGCGGCGGATGGTGGGAGCGGCTAGTGCGCCAGCGCAACCGGAGCGCCGCTGCTCGTTGAGGTCCGGCCGGGGTCCATTATGCTCCGGCGGAAGCCGACGCGGCTGGAGCTCAAGCTGGACGACATCGAGGAGTTCGAGGGCGCCCGCAAGGAGCTCGAGGTAGGCGGGAGGAGGCTGGGGGACGGCCCCTGGGGCTGCTCTGCAAAACTGCACTCTGCACATGCTAAGAGGAAACTCTCTCCTTGTCTCTCTCTCCCCCTAGCTTTTCATAAGGGGCCACTCCGAGGAGGCCCTGCTGCATTCTGTGTCCCGTTGGCTCCACAAAACACGGGGGTTAGCCTTTATTCCTTTCGTGGGGACACCCAGTAGCTCAGGGCTTGACTCCCTCTCTTCCACGGGGTCACCACCTCTAATTCCTGGCACTTCCTTTGCTTTCTGTGCCTTACTGTTTTATTTTTCCTATTTTTCTTTTTACTAACAGTAAATCTTTATATATACTGTATATACACACACACTTAATTATCTTGTGCTATTATCCTTCCTTAAAATAGAGACACATGAGATTGCTAGTTTTTCTTCCTTTCTTTACTTCTTTGTGTCCTTTGCTAGGTTGCAGGCATGTCCGTGGGAAATTTTTCAGGGGTTTCAATATTTATTTTCCAGGGTTTTCCCACTTACCTCCCTTAATCCGGATCTCAGATGATCCAGATCTAAGGCATGGGCCCTTCAGCTAATCCGGATTTAGGAGATCCGGATCTAAGGAGGTACCCGATGCATCTCCACAGGCGGTGTAGCACCCAATAGCAATGGGTGCTTGCGGTGGAAATGCCGGAGCACCCAGGTGGCAAATCCGGATCTACTCACAAGGGGCCAGACCATCAATTCATTTTTTTGGGGTGTGTGTGTGTGCAAACTCTGTAGATGCTTCAGAGATTATGCACAGGCTTTGGAGCTTCAGGTTCCAGGGCACCCCCAATGGGTGCCCCCCCCCCGGAGCCCACTCCTACATCCCATTGTCCAGTTGCGGTGGAAACATGTTCCATATAATCCGGATTTGATGCCTGAAGTCCTCATTGTAGACCCCTTTAATGGAGTTTACAGGAAATCTGGATTGTAGGTCCTGAAGGACCCATTTAATCCAGATTTCCCTAGAACAGGTGGAAACAAATGTGCCTTTAATAGGGTCTGTAGTGGAAACGGGGTGTTTCTCCTCTTACCCTAATGGGTACTTAGTGCTAGTGGGGAAAAAACCCTTCTTTTTCATTTCTTCCAGGCATGGTTTCCATATTTGCAAACCCTTGTTTTGCTGTCTCTTTATGATGGATATAAATGGACGTAATTAAGTGAAAAGCCAGGTGCTTGTCCAACCCTAACTGGAATCAACTTATTTCCAGACCTAATGCTTTACTATGGTTCTTCAACCATCTCCCAATTATTAAAAGATCATTGTACCAACAGTTAGCATCTCCACTAGTTAGAGCCCTTTGAAAGATAAGGTGCAGCATAAATGCAAAATTCAACCCTATATTTACACTTAGGGAATGGCTGTAGTTCAGTGCCAGAGCAAAGCACTGTCTAGAAATCAGAGGGCTGCCAGTTCAGTCTCTAGCCTCTCCTTCAGGAGTATAGGGGCAATGGCAAACCACTTCTGTATCCCTGCCAAGTAAACTGCATGCAGGTGTCCATGCAGTCAATTAGGAGTTGGCTACAACTTGGTTCTAACAACATTTACGCCTTGCAGCCTTCTTTTTGTTCCCAGCTGATCTGTAAAACTGGGGAAAGATCCTGGAAAATGTCCTGCCTCCCTATCCCCACAGGAACCCTTTGGTGTTGGCCCCCTTTGAGCATGTACTAAATTAACTACCTAAGCAAAGAGTTGGTTACACGTGTGTTTGGGCAGGAGGATCCTTTTAAATCATTGCTCCATGCTGTGTGTTTGCCTTCACAGAGCCGTAAGAAACAACGCGAAGAGGTGGACGTGGTGGGAGCCAGCGACAGTGACGGAGCCCTGGGGCTGAACACCGACCACAAAAGCCGGGAGCAAATGATACATGACCGGATAGGCTACAAACCACAGCCCAAAGCAAACAATCGCTCGTCTCAGTTTGGGAACTTTGAATTCTAGAACCATGGGATGGGCGGTTGGACTGCTGGCCCTGGTTGTCTTTGGTCAAAGCAGGTATTCAGCCTCCCAAGGATGTCTGGAAGCCACCAGAGAGATGAGGCTGTTCTTCCACCAGTATTAAAGGAATGCTTTCTTTTAAGCAAAGGAAAACCTTTCTTGTGCTAGGAGCAAAAAGAAAGAAAAAGAAAAGAACCCTCCCTGGAAACTTTTCCATAAGTGTTATGTTATCTGCCATGGACTTTATGGGGCTGCCTGCCATGGTTTTAGAAGGAACCATATAGCTTGTCCCAAGCAGGCAAGAATCTGAATTGAAAACAATTGTTCAGTGGGAGGGTGGAACACTGTCAGGCTGGTCCTTCTCTCTGCAACTGTATTGATTTGCTGAAGTATGAACCTTTCTTCCATAGTGCCATTGAGTAAACTGTGCCTCTGTGGTTTCCCTACACCCAAATTTGAAACCCAAAGACCTTTCACCTGTAGCATCAACCAGGCCATCTCTGTGCATTTGATAGTTTTCTGAATGTAATTTGTCCTCACTTTCTCCTCTATTAAAGTCCTTTTGAGCTTTGATTCAGGCTTCCAGAATCTATCCCGAAACTTGAGTATATGCGTGTTATGTTGAAGCACAGTCGATTGTTTAGAATTCCGTTACATAACGCAAGAGGAGCCCTGCTGGATCAGGCCACAGCCCATCTAATCCGGGATCCCGTCTCACACAGTGGTCCACCAGTTGCCCATGGGCATCTCAAGCAGAAGACAAGGGCAAAACCTTCACCTGCTCTCGAATCCCAGCAAATGGCCTCCGGAGGCATGCTGCCTGCCTGGCTAACCTGGGGCATCCATTCTAGGAGCCATTGATACACCTGTTCTCCATGTATTTGTCCAGCCCATAAAGCCACTTAGGCTAATGGCCATGATCATAAGAACCATTCTGCCTTTTCGTCATCCTCTGCATTAATTTTTTCCATCCTTCCACAGTGAGCAGGTGGACTTGGTGTGTTTATACTTGCCAATATTGGCTTATTACGCCCTTCCTAATGTCTTCACAACAAAATTTGGGTCAATCTGTTGGAAGCCTCCCATGCTACGTCCTTTTTGCACCCTATTTATTTATTTACATTTCTATCCCGCCACATAGCTGAAGAAGGCCTCTGGGCAGGTAACAACCATTAAAACAGATTAAAACAAAATATACATTAAAGGCATTTTAAAAATTCCACAAATCTAAAACAGTACACTCCATATTTAAAACAATATCTGTACACGTGTGTTTGGGCAGGAGGATAAAATCACCTCAGCCAAAGGCCAGGGCAAAGAGGTGCATCTTCATCACCCTCCTAAATATATACAAGGAAGGGGTGTGACACACCTTGAGGGGGAGACTGTTCCATAGTCTTGGGGCCATCCCCAAAAAGGCCCTCTCCCGGGTGCCCACCAGCCTCGCTGAAGGCAGTGGGACAACCAGGAGGGCCTCATTGCTAGATCTTAAGGCACGGGCCGGTCCGTATGGGAGAAGGCAGAAGGCATTCCTTCTGTGTTTCTCCTTCTGGTTTTCAGGTCACTAAGCTTTTTTTATTGACCGAACTGGCTTTTTCTGGCGTCCACCTTTTTTTCCCTCCTAGAATTGTTGGCGACTGTGCTTCCTTGAGACTTGAGCAAGGCGAGAGAAGGGGTGGGATTCATCATCTGCTGAACTTTCTCCTTGATTCCTCATCACAACAGTACTGCTTGGTCTTCCTTTACAGATTCCACAGGAACACAGTTTCTGTAAGATACATTCTGTGTTTATTAGTTAGATACAGACGGATCATTGGGACTTACAATATTAGACGGGCAATTTCCATAAAACCATAGATTTAAGACGTCTAGGATGACACTTTGCACTAGAAAGTAGAGAGCTGGGAAACACATTAAAGGCACCGTTGTTTCTGGGGCAACCTGGTCCACAGCACCAGCAACAGAACTCTGCTCAAGCTGAAACAAAAGTGGCCGTTCCTTCCACAAACGCTACGCAAGATAGGCATCTTCAAACACACGGGTACATCACAGCTCCCTCTTCCCATTTACGTACAGTGAAAGGTTGAGTCAACTAACAGCCTAGATCACCATTTGCCCCGCCAGTCTGGGCTTAAAGCCAGATGGTGAACACAGAACACTTCCAAGTGTGCTCATGGGCGCCTACAGCTAATGCTAAGAAAAAGGTTCCTTTTATATAAGAAAAATAGCGCTGTAAAAGGATAATCCAGGGGTCGCTTGCACCTGGAGAATTAACCATCTGCTTTGTGATGGTGGCACTGGAGTGTTTCCAAGGAGCCCTTTGGCAATAGTGTCTGAAGACGCTAAGAGCTCACGGTTAATCAGATTCATCCCTCCGATGATGTGAGAACGTCACGTATTTAACCTATTTCCATGGTCAAAAACTTGCACCATTGGGGCTGTATGGAGAAACGGAACAGCAGCGTCCATACGCTCTCCCCATGGGTCCTGTGGATGCTTTTAAGCCTCGTTCCGCACACAGGACAGCAAATGGCCCGTTCCCGTTGTCCCGATGAAGCAGCTGATAAAGCCAAAAATAGACCCCCTGACCGGTTTGCGGGGGCCATAAAACCAAAGTCAGCTTTATTGTACTCCCAACAGATGCAGGAAAGGGATGTATACATTTCCTCCTGTCCCAGGGCTGCTTTGTAGGAGGAACTGCCTCGCTCTGAAATAGCTCACACAATTCCCTGAAGGTGGTTCTAAATAAAAGCTTCCCATCACACAAGCAGGGAAGCAGTTTTTTGCCACTAGAGGCAAATCCACTGCCCCCCTTTCCCCCATGTGCGTTCATGCAGTTTCTAAGAGCTGACTTGCCTCCTGTCTGCAATTACTGTAAGTTGTGATTCTCTGCATAAACCACAGCAGGGTCTAGACAAGAACACACACCCCTGTAAGCCTTCCCAGTTCCAGACACAGCAGCTAGCATAGAATGATGGGAGTTGTAGACCAGGGGCATCTGGAAGGCTACACCTGTGGTTTAGATCAAGGCTGCACCCCCACTAACTATAAGCATAAGGTAGCCTATTTATGGGATTCCACAGGGTAGAGACACGGCTGCTAGTCTGCTTAGGCTTACCGGCTAGAAGAGCCTCCTGCTGAAGAGGCAGTATACCTTAAATATTAACTGCTGGGGAAAACTGATGGAAAAACAGCTCTTGCTGTAAGCCAAGCTTTGGAACTCACTGAAGATGCATCTCGTACTGTGTGGAAGAGAAAGCCACGCCTGATGGCAAGAACCAGATCCATTTCAGAGGCTGGTACAGTCTTATATTCCTAGACACCGAGTTGCTGCTTCTAAAATAGGCTACTAAGCCTATTAGCATGCTACGCTAATGACCAGTACAGTAACTGGTGAATTTAACACTGTGTGGGATTAAGCTGGCTGAACTCACGATCAAGTCCCGGGCAGCAAGCGGGGATTAGAACCATCTAGTATTCCCTTAAGCTGCTTTATATATATATTATCTGGACTGTTTCTGCCAAGAGATTCTGGTTCCTACCAGCCCCAACCCTGGCAGAACTGCTATAATAAAAAAGGCAGAATTTCTCATTCAACATAGAGCAGAGACCCAGACACCTCCAGTTTTGGCCTGGCAGACAGGGTGCCTCATTTGCTTTAATACAGGTCAACCCCACCTGTATGGCTGTACATTCAACTATACTGTAAGCCTTTTAAAGCAGAACAAATGCTATTTCATTTCTGTAGTGTTTCATCACTGATTATATATTATATGTTTTAATTCAACAAGGCCTAATTTTCATTTGACACAAATATTTGTGCATACATTTGTTTTTTTAAAAACTCATCTATGAGAAGATTGTGGCTCAGTCTCTTGTGGAATGGCATCTTTATACCATATATATACAGGTACCATATATACACAGGCAGCTGTAGATTGATGTCAGTTTCAGGCAGCCATTTTTAAATTATCTTAACGATCAAACAAACAGTGGAATAGAAGCAGCAGCAGCATTGGCGTTTCTACCCCGCTTTCCTCACCCATTTAAGGGGACTCCAAGCAGCTGACAAACCTTCTGTTCTTCTCCCCAGAACAGAACAACCTGTGAGATAGGTGGGGCCATGAGAGCTCAGAAGAGAGCTGTGACTAGCCCAAGGGCACCCAGCTGGCTTCATGGGGGAGGGCGGAATCAAACCCAATATTCCCAGATAAGAGCCGGGCTCCCTAACCACGAGATCAAACTATACAGTAAAGAGCATAAGTGTGAAATTAGAATGCAGAATGCTTTGGGGAAAAGTTTGCCCATGGTCTTTCAGAATACAGAATACCCTGTAGTCCTCTTCAGAAGAATCTTACCCTCTTATAGTGTTGGGTGCGACTAACCAGGCCATTTTAAAACATGAAAGAAGGATAGAATCAGAACTCCAACTTCTAGAACTCTTTGAGGGCAATGGCTACCTTTCACTTGAGTTTAAAGCAGACCCTAAGATACCACATAAGAGCACCAGAAGAACAACTGAGCCACGAGGAGCCAGGATTGACTTTCATCCACACAGCTCTGTGACTTGTAGCTTTTATTCTTCCATTCATACACCAAAGCCAAAATATAGAGGGGGGCAGCTAGACAGCAAGCTGAAAGGAAGCTCTTTTAAGGCATGATTATGTCACTTCCACAACATTTTAATGTATACACTTTTAAACCTTTTATTTAGAATGGATGTAGGCCAATCTGTAGGTTCTCCCTTTTCCAGGAGTTTCTCTAAGGACACCCGTAGCAGCTAACAAGTGTTTCATAAACCAAATAATGTACTAGAACAGAACCGGAGTGGGTGGGGGGGAATGGCTATATTTCGTGCACTTTCTTAAAGTAAAGCAATGGAAAGATTTCCCCTCCAATGTTTTGTACTAGGAAAAGCAGCACCTTTGGGAAACCAGCTCATTGCACTAGCTGGGCATTTCACCATCTTTACTGATACATTGCTTGGAAGTTGAAAATAGATTGTATTTACAAAAAACAACACAATGTACCACAAGGTATACCCACCCACCCCTGATATACCTGTGAAAAAAGCAAAGCAGATTTCAGTCACCAGCCCTGGATGCAAAGAGAGGTTCGTTTCCAGAGGAAAGAATCTCTTCCGCCGCCGGTCTGAGAATCAGAAATACCCTGACTCCTGGGCCAGGGGTTTTGCTTCGTATCTGTTAATTTAAAAGCGGATTGATTTGCACGGACTTCACATCTTTCATAATTAAATCAGGACCCTGTTGCTGTGTGCCATGGCTGTAGGCCAGCAAATTGCGCACCGGTGAGGCGCGGAGCTGCACAACTGTTCTGCAGAGGAAGGCACCGTGGGCGGACCGCACCCAAGTTAATGGCCTGTCCACCCGCAGGGATAGGACAAGGCGAGCACAGGTCTTGACTGAAGCGCTGGTAAAAGTGGAACCACGTGCTCAGGCCTAGGGGGAAACAAGGATCTGACACCCATGGCTGAACAGCAGAAGGGCCAATTATGCTACCAAGCAGAAGTACTGGCACTATGGCTGTAAACGTCGGTTTTATGCGTGTCTCCCTACAACCATGTAATAAGCCCGCCTCCTGTTTTCACGCCAAGCATATCCTGTCCCCTAAAGTGTTTTAAAAAAAAAGCATGGCATTTCCCCCACCCCTGCATTCGTCAGCTGACTGGCTTCAAATCAAGGTACAGTTTAAAATAATAATAAAAATACGCTAAAATCAAAGACACTAACTGCATCTACTATATGATTCAACCTTCCTAAATGAGAGGTCCTGGCTGGTTTCCAGGTTCCTGTCCGCTCTTTTCCAACTTGGCCCAGAGGGAAAGAGGGCCTGGGAGAGAGGGGCACAGGCTGTCCTTCTCTGGAAGGTTGTGGGTTTCTTGGAGATGTTCCTTCTGCGGCCGGGGTTGTCACAGGTTCTTTCTGGAGACTGCCAGTAAATACTTGGACCCGTTGCATTAATGGCAATGCTCTGTGATATCCACAACCACCGCCTTCTTCCAGCTGAAGAGGAAATAGCCCGCCCCTGCCCCGGCTGCTACCGCGATGCACAGGTAGCCGTTGTAGGTCATGAAGATCAGCATGAGGAAGTAGCTGACCACCACCTGGACGATGTGCAAGGCCGTCTGGAAGAGGTGAGGGAAGCTCAGCATCTGTTGTCTACCGGGTCAGGAAAACATTGGGGAAGAGAAAGAGATCAGTACGTGCCACAAAACAGAAGGAAGGCAGCCAAAGGCACTAGCCTGACATCTGGCAAGCGCTGTCCCATCAAGCCAGACGGATGGACCAAGGGGGATCAGGGCAGGACCAGCGATGAGAGGCTGGGGAGAAGCCAGCTTGCTTGCTCCCCACGTGCGATTTTGCCCAGACGACAACACCATCTCTGTTATTCCGTTTTCACTCGGAGAATCATGGGCCCTTAGAGCCAGGAACAGGTTCCTCAATGTGGACCGATAAACTTAAACCACATCTAGTCCGAGTTCTGTAATACTGTAAATACTAACATGTTCTGGTCAAGGACTAAAAACATTTAGTTGATTTAGACAAGAAGAAGAGTTGGCTTTTCTACTCTGATTTTCTCGCCCATTTAAGGGGACTCAAAGCAGCTGACAAACCTTCTGTTCTTCTCCCCACAACAGAACAACCTGTGAGGTGGATGGGGCTGTGAGAGAGAGACTTGTGACTAGCCCAAGGTCACTCCGGCTCCTTAACCAATAGGCCAAAATGGCTAGTGGTTAAGGAGCCAGAGTGACCTTGGATTTCACATATCATGGACCACCTCCCCAGAAAGGACATATATAAAATTTGGAAGTATTCCTGAATACTCAAATGGATACAAAAGCCTAAGCTTCCAGCTGTAGAAAGTCTGCCAGCTATGACTCTTTCAAGCAGGCCATACCCATAGGGATTCTGGGAACTTTCAGGCTGACTACTGCAACCTAGTCTTTGTGGGACTCCCCAGGAAGGCAGTTCAGAACTGTCAAACAGTGTAAAATTCAGCAGGAACTTTAATGGTTTCCACCTGCCCCTTACAGCGGACCAGTCTCCCTTGGGAACTGAGTGACTTCAGATGAACACAGGTATACACCAGCAGATGGATGGCCACATGCCTGCCATTTTCCTGTGAGCAGAAGGCTGAGCTAGATGATCTTCAAAGATCCCCACATACTTGGTTCTGTGGCTTACTAAAAGATGTGTGGATTACCCCCAAAAGGACCAATAGGGAGGGAGCTGAACTGGCCAGACCCCACTCTGTGTATCCCAGCCTAGCCACGGAGGAAATGGGCTCACCCCACTGTCTTGTGTGTTTCCATCAAGACGGTGCCGTTTGGTCCCGGGACTGGCATGGAGTTGTAGCGGATGCTGACCTGCGATTTCCGGAGGAGGCTTTCCCGGGCAATCTTCAGACCCTCGTAGAACATGGCCAGGACAAAGATAGCCACAAAGGCACCAGCCATTTCTGAGAGAGAACAAGGAGAACCGTGCAAGAAATTCACGATTCGGTTAACAGCAATCCCTATCAAATGAGAACAGCACTCCAGCAGACAGGGTCTGGCTGCATCCAAAAGGACTGTAGATAAATGGCGGAGTTTACACTTTCTGTGTCCAAGGTCCCAGATGCGACCTCCAGCACCTCCAAGGAAGGCTGGGAAAGATCACTCTTCAAAACTCTAAAGGGTGCCTGTCCAAATCAGGCTCTCCAAGTCAGCTTAAGCAGCTTTCTACTTACGGGGATCTGGTTAGCCATGTGGAACGCAGCATCGCCCTTTGAGAGACCAGGGAAAACGGCACATCTTCTGCCATTTTGGATACAACCCACTAAAAAGGCCATTTTGCAGGAAGGGGAAGCACTCACCTCCAGGTGTGTTGATGATCAGCCCAGAAAACAGCAAAGGCACATTCTTATAGCCAAAGTGGAAGGTCATATCCTGCCCCAGAGACAAAGAGTCCATTTAAAACACCAATTCTGAACAGAACCTGGGCATCCTAGCTCCAAACCAGCTGAGTGGGACTGCAAAGAAAAGCCTGTTTGCTGCAGAGACAACCCTACACCTCTGAGTTCCTTTTTTTTAACAGCAACAGTAGAAAAGAAGAAGAAGTAGTAGAACTGGCTTTTCTACCCTGCTTTTCTCATCCATTTAAGGGAACTCAAAGCAGCTGACAAACCTTCTGTTCTTCCTCCCACAACAGAACATCCTGGGAGGTGGGTGGGCTGTGAGAGCTCAGAAGAGAGCTATGACTAGCCCAAGGTCACCCAGCTCCATTTATGGGGGAGGGCGGAATCGAACCCAGTATTCCCAGATAAGAGTCTGGCTCCCTAAACCACTAGAGCCACAACTGAGCGGAAAGAGCAGGACAAGGACGACCAAATTGCTGCAGCATCCAGAGCAAGGCTGCCCTACTAGGGCCAGGAACTGAAGCCAGTGAAGAAGAAGAAAAATGCACTCTCCATCAACCTTCCTTTCCGTGACTCGGGACAGAGCAGAAGCACTCAGCTTGCAGCCTTCCACATGTTCCTGAGCTAGAATCCCCCGCTTTGCTCTCCCAGAATTCCTGCCCCCAGGGCTGGGGGGTGTGTGCAGATCAGGAACATCTGGGTGGGCTGCAAGCTGAGCATCCCCAGGACAGAGGATATTGCATACTGCAACTTGGAAATATTTATTTATTTACATTTCTATCCTGCCCTATACCCGTAGGTCTCAGGGCAGGTTATAAGTTTTAAAACAACAGATTAAAACAATAATATCCATAAAAGCACTTAAGAAATCCTACATATTTAAAAACATATGCTAAATATTAAAATACTAATATCTACGGTGGGGGGGGGGGGGGGAAATGGTCACACTAGCCAAAGGCCAGGGCAAAGAGGTGCATGTTCACCACCTTCCTAAATGTATACAGGGAAGGGGCGTGACGCACCTCGAAGGGGAGACTATTTCATAACCTGGGGACCACTACCAAAAAGGCCCTTTCCCAGGTGCCCACCCACCTCACCACTGGAGATGGTGGGATAACCGGGAGGGCCTCCCCTCCAGATCTCAAGGCACGGGCAGGTCAGTACGGGAGAAGGCGCACCTTTAGATATTTGGAGCCCAAGTCATTGAAGGCCTTATAGGTCAGAATTAAAACCCTGAATTGGGCCTGGTAGCGAACTGGCAGCCAGTGCAATTCTTCTAAAATCGGCCTAATATGTGTCTGGTCAGCACTCTGGCTGCTGCATTTTGCACTAACTGCAACTTCCGGCCGTCTTCAAGGGCAGCCCCACGTACAGCGCGTTGCAATAGTCCAATCTAGAGGTTCCATTGTGATCTCTCCTGAAATCTCTGGGTGTCGGGCAGGATAAGAAACACAAATGGACAAATCCCACTCACCATCATCATCATCCCATCCATGTGCGAGTGACCAGGCGACATCGTGGGATGGTGGTGGGCATGGGGGTCCGACGTGGGCGCTGCTGTGCCACTCATATTGTGACCCATGTGCATCATGTCATGATTGTGGGACATCGTGACCCCTGGGATACAGCAGAGGACCGGTGTGGTGCTGTGGTCAGCTAGAAGAGAAGGGTAAAGAACCATCACTAATTGCAAAGAAACTCCTTTGAAGCAAGCCATAAGAACATGAACCTAGCCGGCTCTTCCATCTTTAAGAACGCAGAGAAGAAGAAGAGTTGGCTTTACTACCCTGCTTGTCTCACCCATTTAAAAGGACTCAAAGCGGCTGGCAAAGCTTTTCTATTCTTCTCCTCACAACAGAAGAGAGCTGTGACTAGCCCAAGGTCACCCAGCTGGCTTCATGGGGGAGGGCGGAATTGAACCTGGTGTTCCCAGGTATGAGTCTGGCTCCCTAACCACTAGACTAAACTGGCTCACATACAGTCTAGTGGTGGCTTGTTTGTATATACATCTAGTGATGAATGAGAGTTTATATGCTCATAAATGGCTCACTGAATATTGCTAAGAAGCATGCAATGCAGGAGAAAGACACTCTTTGGGAAAAATTGATTTTTAGAGTTTTTCATCGCCGTCACTTGTAAAATACAGCCAGGCCCCCATATCCACTGATTCAGTAACATGGTTCCAGTTCACCACAGTTACCGGATCAGCCCACCCCAACCACCCGTAGGCGCTATAAGAGAAAAGCACCCAGAACTGGAAGGCCTCTTTTGGCCTCCAAAGAGCGTTGGAATAGGTGTGTGAAGCCACCGAAGCCGGTCCCAAAATGTAAGGGGGCACGTGGGAGGCATCTGGTGGCGTTGCACCCCTATTCCAATGCTCCCTGGAGGGTGAAATAGGCCTTCTAGAGGCCAGAACAGCACTTCCGGTTCTGGGGTTGCACAACTCCAGAACTAGAAAGCCTGTCTGTGATTATCCGTGGTTTCAGGTAACCGTGGTAGGAGCTGGAACGTATCCCCGACCAGATACAGGGGTCCGACTGTATGCTAATCAGATCTCTACGTGGAAGCCGGGAACACAGCTTGAACATCAACCAAGTTAAATGCGCTGCCCAAGGGCTTAATTGTGCTCCAGATCCGTTTGAAATTATATCAGTGCAAAGACAAAAGCCGGTGGGAACATTTGTCTCTAACTGCTAGCAGCGCACTTTATTGAGAGCAGGTCTGCAAAATTGCATTAGCTTGAAGGTCCACAGCAACCCCTGGCAGTCCTGTGTCTGCCTTTGTGATTGCATTAGGCAGAAGATGGCTAAGTGCCCCAAAGGTTAGGCTCAAATCCATTTAATCTCATTACCCCCCCCAATGAACGCAAAGCCTCGAACACAGAAGACAGAAAACGCAGCAACCCAGCAACACGTTGCTGGGAAAGTCAAATAAGAGTTCTGACTAGGGGTGCACACAAATGCAATTTTTGGGATTCGATTCAAATATCCAAACGTATTCACATGAAATTCAATTCAAATACGTTCAAATCTATCCGTGCGAATGTATGATCCGAATTTGCCAATACAAATGTAAGCATCCCGTATTTATCCACAGAAATGCGTACAGATGCAGGAAAGGTGCGTATGGGCAAGTACGTATCATGTTTGTATCCGAACACATACGAATGTCTGAATAATTTGTACGAATGTTTTCAAAAACTGAAATCTGTTGAAATGTTTAAATTTGAATTTATAGACATTCAATTTGAAATTTAATGTCTAAATTTGAACAAAGTTGTTTCAAATATTCATGCAAATCCCGAATCCTGACAGCTGTACGCTACAGCATCCAAGATGGTGCGGGAAAGTTTTAAGTCTGGGGCTAGGAATAATAGACTCCGCTCAGAAAGCTTTTAAGCTTAATTATTATTTATTACTAAGCGTTTATATGCTGCCCTTCTCCAGCAGATGTCAGAGCAGTCCCAACAGTTCTATAAAATAATCCTAGAACAGTAGATACAATCAGCAAAACATTATTAAACAGAAACATAATTAGAATACATAACACCATCACATCGTTGCAGGATCACATTAGGAAGGAACTAAACATCAAAGGCCTGGAGAAGGAGATGAGATTTACCCAGATGTTGAAAATCATAAAATATTACCAACAGACCAGACCACCGGGTTATCCAATCCAGCATCGTGGTCTTAAAAGCAGCTAGCCAGGTGCCCACAGAAAGTCTGGGAGTTAAGAGCAAGCATAGCTGTCCTCTTGGGAACCTGTGTTCGGGGACACAACACTCTATAATACTGAAGGTAAGATGATCTTCACAACCAGTAGCTGTTGACACTATGCTAGTAGCCAGCACTGCATCTAATGGTCCCCCATTCTGAAATTTCATCGCATGATGTACTTCATCGCAAGACAATCAAAAGGACATATTTGTTCTTCAGTATGGCCTTCCAGATGTTTCTCACTACAACTCCCAGCATTCCATTCCAGTCCCAGCAGCCAGATGGCTGTGAAGGCCATTTGCAGGGATTGAGAGAAGATTGCCCTTGCCTTCTGCCTGAGATGTCCAGAACCAATTGGTGAGAATGGATGCTGGACTAGATGGGCTGTGGCCTGATCCAGCAGAGCTCCTCTTAGGTTCTTATGAATTCTGATCGTACCTTTTAACTACCTTCCAAACTAGAAGACACTGATTATGCAATTGATGATTTCATCCTTCTACAACTTTTCCCAGCAATTACTTAGGAGACGCACATTAAAACAATAAAGCTGGAGCCCATTTCCACTGTCTCCGACGCACACACAGCAGGGCAAAGGAAAGTAGCTATGAAGAATCAACAATAGGTTCTGCTCCCAATAAAAGTGCAGCTAGAAGCCAGTTAAAAATGGAAGCATCTGGTTCCCTGTTCCTTCTTCCAGAGTCAGCAAAATGTAAAAAAAAAAAAAAAGTTAAATACAAAAAATACAAAATTCAAACAGGCTACTATTAAGGGATGACTTTTCCCATTTTTTTTTTAAATGACCTTTTGTCTTTTTTTCTGAAATGCAGCTGCCTGCCTTAGCCAATCCTTTAAACTGGAAGGCCTAGAGTTTTTTCTACAGGACCCTTGTGAAGTCTGATTAATGCAGCTGGAAGCAGTAATATTTGAAATCTTTTCTTCCCCCTACCCCCAGAACTCAACCAGCACCAATTGACCAATTCCTTGTGAGCAGCATAAAAGCCCTTTACAACATCCAGGGGGCATCTGACTGGGGAAAGTGGAAATCAGTAGCTCCAAGTTTTGAACATCAGAAGGACGCTGTACATGTAAACTTCGGTCGTCCTGGGCTGAAAAGGGAATAAGAGACACAGTGATGCCGCAAGTCAGTATTCCCAGAGCTTGGCGCTTTTCCAGCCACAGTGAATGAAGAGCCAGAGCTCCAAGGGCCAAAGTTAAGTATACAGGGCTTGTCAGGAAGCCAACCATTTCTGCCTGAAAGGCTCCACTTGTCTGCTCCAGGAGGAATTTCCAAGCAAGCCTGGCAAGCAACTGCCAGTTAAAATAACACAATGAAGAACTGCAAAGCTGAAGAGCTGCATGAGTTCCACTGGCAGGCAATCCTGTCCCCAAAATGTCCTCATATTTTTTATTTAACACCCCTTTTCCACAGACAGTCAATGATCCAGATCTTCAAGATCAAGATCTTTGAGATGGGCTCCTCCTGGAGATCCGGATCTTGAAGATGCCTGAAGACCCCACTGTGGACACCGTTAATCAGGTCCACATGAAATCCAGATTTAAGGGCCTGAAGGACCCACTAAATCCAGATTTCGCCTGCCCTTGTGGGGACAGGCCCTTGCACATGGGGCCTTCAGTGGGGTCCAGGTGGGGACAGGGGCTTCCCGACTGGTACTAATCGGGTTCCTAAAGGGGTCTTAGAAGGGTTCTAAGCCGTAGTGGAAAAAAGCCCTAAAACTACAGGTCAAGATGTCCTTGGTTAAAATATGCAACCATAGAAACTGGTCCTAGCATGTGGCTGGGAAAAACAGTGACAACTCCTGCCTTTTCAGAAGCAGAGATGTTCACAGAGAGACCCTTCGGAGTTATCAGGTCAAATGGCCTGCTCATGAGCAAAATGACTTGATATCGGCAGTCACCTGGTTGCTATTTAAATGTCTCCAACACAGTAAAGGACATTATACGTGCCCATCTCCACAGGTGCTGCCTGGATCTAAACTTTTATCCTCATTCGTATATGATCCTCTTGGGAGGAAGAAAAAGGATCTGGTGTAATAATTGCTGAGATTTGCCCCTTTTTCCATGCACTGTCAAAGATCCGGATCTTCAAGATCCAGATCTTTGAGATAGGGTCTTCCTGGAGGTCTGATCTTGAAGATGCTTGAAGACCCCATTGTAGAAACTTTTAATAAGGTTCACATGCAACCCAGATTTAAGGGCCTGAAGGACCCATTCAGTCTGATTTCCCCTGCCCTTGTGGGGACAGGACCTTGCAGATGGGGCCTTCAATGGGGTCCAGGTGGTACCAATCAGGTATTAATCAGGTTCCTAATGGGGTCTTAGAAGCAACTATGGTGGCCAACATTAGAAGGAATCTTCTTACTGTGGAAGAGGTATCTGGAATAGGTTTGTGCGATTCAATCTCTGATCCTGTTCAAATGGTGGTATATAGGCTGCTAGCTGTTTCATCTTGGAAGCTTGGGTTCTCTTTGGCACCTAGGAACCATTAAAGAGCAGGTGAATGCTGTGGAAATGCAATAAATGCAGTTGCTTATGTAGATGCTGCTCTGTGCACGGATGTAGAATGGTGACATCCGTATGGTTGAATGCTCACAGCATCCATCTCTTTAAACACCCACGAGGTGCGAGGTAGAGTCTGAGCTTGCTATGTGAAGCACCCAGCATTCCCGGGCCTCATATTCATCAGGACTGAATGGTGAGTTGCCTAAGCCGGATTTGGACTGAGAGACAGCAAACAGTTTTAAAAGGCTTCTCCTTTTAGGACACTGGCCTGTGCAAAAAGACACACTATGGTCTTCTCAGTGTAGTGGACAGTCCTTGAAGCACTTCCAGGCTGGAGGCCTCTAAAGGCCATTTGCAGGGAATCGAGAGCAGGTGAAGGTTTTGCCTTCGTATTCTGCTTGAGGTGACCCACCGAGACAGGAGGCTGGACTAGATGGGCTGTGGTCCAGTTTGGTCTAGTGGTTAGGGAGCCGGACTCCAGTTCCTTTCAGCCTTATTGAACATAGCAGAGACAATGAGGAATTGCATCCAGAGAGCAATTTAGCTACCCTAGATTCAAAGAATTCCTGTAAACTGTATTTTCTACAACCCTTCAGCTCTAGCAATACTTGGGTTTTGTCCATATCTGGCAATTCAGTTTTATCTGCTTTGGTCTCATTCAACCATAATCAGATTTTGCTAGTTTATCTGAGCCTTACCCTATTCCAACAGCGGCAGAAAAAGAACAAAGATCACAAACCCATAATCACCTGCTGGGTTAGGGAAGTCTTTTTCACCTCTCTCGACTGCTAGACAAGGCATAAAATGGCCCTGTTACAATAGCACTTTTTGAAGAACACAAGCGTTAAGGTGAAACACGTCAGCTGCTGAAAAGGAAAAAACCCACTGCGTGTAGGGTTGAGTTCAATGGGTGGCCTTTGGATCCCAGCCACTGGGCAGGTATGCTGGGCAAATAGGAAACTACCATCAGGGGCCAAATGCAGCGCATTTCAACACACATTAAAAGTAAAACCCGTCGATCAGAATTACACACTTAAGGAGATTAAAGGAACAAGGAAGTTCTCCACCCTGAATACCTAATCAGAGATGCACATCCTGAAATATTTGCTTCCTCATAGTGCTTAGAAATGAGAAACACAATAGGTAAGTTTAGCCTTTCATAGCAGAATAAACAGACATCTTAACTGCTGCCCTGGAAGCTTCTCAGCGGGACAAAAGATTTCTCCCCAGTGCTCCTCTTGGGTTTCCACTCCACCATTGTTATCCGTCCCTGCTAGCAGTTGCTTGAGATACCAAGTTTAGGGGGGGGGAAAAAGCACAAATTTGGAAGGAATTACAGTCTGAAATGCCCTTTGCAGCAATTCCACGTCAACAGATAATTGTATGTGCACAAAGAAGAAGAGTTGGCTTTTCTCACCCGCTTTTCTCACCCATTTAAGGGGACTCAAAGTGGCTGACAAACCTTCTGTTCTTCTCCCCATGACAGAACACCGTGAGGTAGGTGGGGCTGTGAGAGCTCAGAAGAGAGCTGTGACTAGGCCAAGGTCACCCAGCTGGCTTCATGGGGGTGGGCGGAATCAAACCCGGTATTCCCAGATAAAAGTCCAGCTCCCTAACCACTAGACCAAGTGCTCCCCAGATATTACCCTGATCCAGGTGGGACTGCTGGCATAAGGGAGAACAGGTACATCCTTTACAAAGACAAATAGAAAGTTTAACGCTCAAAGAAACACAGAAACAGCAGTGTAGCTCAGTGGTAGAGCAAACTGCCTAGAAAGCAGAAGGCTGCTGGTTCAATTCCCACCCTCTCCCAGGAAGGGAATGGCAAACCACTTCTGCATCTCTGCTAAGAAAACTGCACAGAGGGACTCATGGGAGTCTTGGGTGGGGCTGGAGCTCAGCGGTAGAGAAAACTAACTGGAAAGCAGAGGGATGTCAGTTCAGTCTCCAGCCTCTCCCTGGAAGTAGGCAATAGCAAACTACTCCTGTATGTGTAACAAGAAAACTGTACAGAGGTTCCCATGCAGTCAACTGTGATTAGGTAGTATCCAACAACAAACTTCAGATACTGAGCCATCAGAAGGCAGGTGTGTATGCTTTTCCCTTGCTTAAACTAAGGAGCTCGTCAGCCATGCAAATGAGACAGAAATCACACCCAAATCCAGTTCTAAATCCTTACCTCCAGCCAAGTTCTCTTCTGACCCGACGCCTGCACTATAATGGACTCACTCTGCCCTGCTAGTTGCAAACAGACACTGTACTCTCAAGATCTGCATCATGAGACCAGAATGCTGCTCCCATTTTATTCAATTTCCTGAGGGACTTCCCCCCAGCTTTAACTGTTACTTCTCCAAACAGAATGCTTTTCGTGGCCACTTGACCCTCCAAGCATGACTGTCAGCAGCTCACACGGAAGAAAATTTATAGAAACAGCAACCATAAAGCTTCACCTTGCACCAAGAGAAGCGGAGAACATCGAGACATCCTTGATACTTGGATGCATAATGAATAGATCCCGTTGCTTCTCTTTTTACTGATACCAGGCTTGTTTTCACCTGACCCTTTTGGTGCCGTTTCCAGGTCTTTGCTGAATTCCTTTCCCATCTTTGCTACTGTTATGAATCGTAATGTAAATATCTGATACGCAGCATGTATTTTCATCGTTACAAACTGAACGTAGTTAAAGCATCGTATTCACATCAACCACAACAGAATATAAAAGTGTCGTTTTACCACCAATGCTGCTGCTTTCTAAACAGTAGCTGCTCCCTACTGTATTTGTATGGGGTGCATGTGATGGGGTTGGCGCAATGATGTCATCACACCAGGTACTCAAATGTGACCATATCTGCATGCAGGTGGACCCACCTGAGACAGGTATGGGAGCGGTGTCTCAGTTCCTATGTGTTTTCCGATGGTCTTAGGTGACCCCTGTGGAAGAGTAGATCGACCCCTAAAGGGGTCACGACCCCCAGATTGAGAACCGCTGCCCTAGGATATTAGGCACAGCCTCCAACTGTTTGGATGAAATGCTTAACCTTCCTCCTTTCCTCCCCAGAAATTAGCTTCATGCAGCACTACAGCCAGAGACGCCCCTCTCGTAGGAAAGCCATAGGTACAGCTGGATCCCCATATCTGCGGGGGATTGGTTCCACATCTTAGCGCGGTGACTGAAAACCACAGATATTGGGAAAAAAGGGGAAATTGCACTCAATGTCCCATGACGCCGGAGGAATCTTGCAGGATTTCTCAGGAATCGTGGGAAATTGTGCCCAATTCCCCAGGTTTCTTGTGAAATCCTGCAAGATTCCTCCGGCGTCGTGGGACATTGAGTGCAATTTTGCAGGATTTTGCAACCACCCTAGGGCTCCAGGCGGGATAAGTGAAACAGCAGTTATCGGATCAATGGATATAGGGGTCCAACTGTATTTCACACTTAGGTGCACTATAATGCTGTTGCCCTTTGCTTGGATCAGTGGTGACTCGCGTTGTTAGACACCAAAGGTCTACCAGTGGGCGTGAGTCATTCACTACCCTTCCTCCTGTTTATTTATTTCGTTCCCTCCATAGGTTCCAATCAATGCCAGATCACCAGTTATTTACAACAACCCAACAGGTGCTTTATCCTATTGGATTGTCCCGCGGCTAACAGGTTATTCAACTTTTCCTGCCAAAGGAGGCATCCAGGTTTGAATTAAAAAATGTAATGCTATCAGGATCAGGATCCTGCAGCTTATTGTTATGAGAGAGATAAGAAAGCGGTTCAGCCAGTTTTTCTTTGTAACTCTCCCAAGCCAAAACTTCTCATACTTTTAGATGAGCATCAGTTACCTGAAGAACAATCGCCCGAGTCCTTTACTCCAAATCCCAACACTGACAAGTCTTTGAGCTGCCCGTAAGTCGCCTTAGCGTTAGACCAGCGAGGAAATGTGTGGGCCAATCCTGCTTGGGAAATATTTGGGGGAGATAAGAACTGGAAGCTACCCAGCTGTATGGCTGGGTTTTTCATAGAAGGCAAGGGTAACCCTCCTTCCCTCATCAGGAAACAAGTAACACAGACAAGAATTGCCTAAATGGGAAGAGAGCTATTTCATCAGCCTTCCTGAAGCAAGGGCACTCAACTCTTGCCCTCTAGATGATCCTGACCTACTGCTTCCACCAGTAGAGTCCGGCTCCCTAACCACTAGACCAAACTGGCTCACAGAGCAGCAGAGTTAATAACTTTAAGAGCTAGTGGGCTGCTTAACATTTTACTAAGCTAACAGCAAAGACACAGTGAGGACGAGACACAGAACTCAAACACCTTCGTTTAATCTGCAGTCTCTGGCACGCTGAACATTATGTCGTACCACGGGGTAGATGTTTAGGATCAAATAAACAACCAATCCCAGCCCAGGTCACAGGGAGGAAAAAGCAAATGGGCCTTTACCTCCTGGAATCTGCTGAAGCAATTATTACTTCCTGAATCTTATCTCAGCGTTGCAAACCAAACACAGTTAGTAGGCTGGCAGGGAAAGGAAATGTGCCCTTATGGGTCACAAAAATCACCTTTGGCCTTCAGAGTGTCACTGGAAAGGAAAAAAGGTCCAAGAGTTTCATGACTCACTGCTGAGATCCAGCTGGAGAGTCCAAGCTGAACCAAACTCCAGAGAAGTCAAGTGCTTAATTGTAGCAGCAACAGAAACCATTGCTGGCTAGTACAATTTTGGAAAGGGTTATAAGAGAAATAGCCAATAACCACTTGCACCCCCCTCTGCCTTTTCATTGTGCTGTCCAGGGTAGGAGTGTAAGAAATACTCGCCCAGACTCAAATCTGCCCAAAATCAATCCAAAGGCAAGAGCAAAATATGAAATCCTATTGTAAAGCATTTTCAATGATGATACGGTAAGAGCATACACATACCCCATATCCACTGATTCGATAACCACTGTTTCAGTTAACCACAGTTACCAGATCAGCCCCTTATCCCACCCCCCGTGGGCGCCATAAGGGAAAAACAACCAGAAGCAGAAGGCTATTTTGGCTGCCAGAAAGCCTATTTCAGCCTCCGTAGAGTCTTGGAATAGGTGCACGATGCCACCAGAGTCTGTCCCAAAATGTAAGAGGTTGCATGGGAGGCGCTCGGTGGCACTGTAAGCCCATTCCAACCCTCTCCAGAGGCTGAAATGGGCCTTCCGGAGGCAAGAAAAACACTTCCGGTTCTGGGTTGCATGACCCAATGGTCTGTTTGTGATTACCCACGGTTTCAGGGAACCACGGTGAGAGCCGGAATGTGTCCCCAGCGGATACGGGGGTCCAATTAATGAAGTACAGTATAGGATGCATGACTGATTTTAACTGATGCAGAGCAAAATTCAGCAGGTGAGTACAGAACATTTATCCATCCATAAGCGGGTAACATAGTAACTGCCTGACCATCAAAGGGCTTGAGTTAATATTGGATAATCCAACGGAAGACCTCAAGTGCTCGCTTTTCACTGTTCCCTCCCACACCATTTTCCTTTTGTTTCTTATCTCTTTAGATCGTAAGCCTGAGGGCAGGGACCTGTCTAAGATTAATACAATATTGTAATCCGCCCTGAGAGCTTTGGGTATAGGGCGGGATAGAAATACAAATAAATAATAAATAATTCCGGCTGTAGCATCCCAAAGAAGGTGGATCTTAATTATGCACAAGACAAAACCTCTAGTTCAGTAGACTCACAGGGTTACGGTTAGCCTTCTAAAAGGATAGTGTTAAAATATGGTCAAAGAAAGATCCATTTAAAATGGCAGGAAGATAAAATAGCTAAGGCTGTGGTCACACTTATGGTTTAATCCAGGTTCAATACACTTTCAGAGTGAGAAAACACATTAGGGCTGCTTTCTTTCAGTGTTAAAATTCACCTTTGGGATAGATAACGTGGAGCTTTGCTGACGTGTCCTCTCACTCCGAAGGTGGTCTGAAGCTAGATTAAAACTTAGGTATAACCAGAGCCTAAGGAAGAAACCAAACTGGACTAACCAGCTGCCTTATGGATTTCCATAGTGTAGAACTGCAGCTTAGTCATACTGTGGTTTCAAACCCTAGGTAAGTCTCACCTGTAGCATCCTGTACGTACTAAGAAACCCAACAAGCACATTTCCTCAGGCTCTCGTTTATTCATTCATTTAAGAAATTATATCTAGCCCTTCTCTGAAAACTGCCTGGACAGGTCACAATAATAAGATAAAATATATAAAGATTCCTCAAAATATAACTTAAGCCCATTGCCAATGAGTTGCTGTGCCTGAAGCCAGTGTATTAGGAGCTTTTCTTCTGCGCACTGGTGTGGACTCTCAGGGGCTGTGGTCAAAGAAGAAGAAGAGTTGGCTTTTCTACCCCACTTTTCTCACCCATTTAAGGGGACTCAAAGTGGCTGACAAAACTTCTGTTCTTCTCCCCACAACAGAACACCTGTGAGGTAGGTGGGGCTGTGAGAGCTCACAAGAGAGCTGTGAGAGTTCAGAAGAGAGCTGTGACTAGCCCCAGGTCACCCAGCTGACATCATGGAGGAGTGTGGAATGAAACCCAGTATACTCAGATAGGAGTCCGGCTGCAGTTTGGTCTACGGAGCAGGTCTCTTATACCAGGTTTGATTCTACCCTCCCCCATGAAGCCAGCTGGGTGACCTTGGGCTAGTCACAGCTCTCTTCTGAACTCTCACGGCCCCTCCTACCTCACAGGGTGTTCTGTTGTGGGGAGAAGAACAGAAGTTTTGTCAGCCGCTTTGAGTTCCCACAAATGAGTGAGAAAAGCAGGGTAGAAAAGCCAACTTCTTCCTTCCTTCCTTCCGTCATCGCTAGACCAAACCGGCTAAGTGGGTGGAGTCTCCCTTAGACCGCACTGGACCAGGGTATAGAAGAGAGTCTCCTAGTATGCTTCCTAGTCTGGTATGCTGACCAGTGTGGGATCAGCCCTAGTTTCTTAAGCTTGCACTGTATTCTGAATACTCCTGAATAGACCAGTGGGAGTAGATTCTTCATTCTGCGCTGGGCAGCACCACCATGCCGCCCACACGCTCCGAGCGTAAGCGTTGCTATTCATAATTGGCGGGAGACCAGTTTTCCACCCCTGCAGCAATCTCTCAACAGATCAAGGTTTCTACAGAGGTCCTTTCAACACCACTGACATACAGCATCCAGGTCTACTGCATAGGCCTGAGTGGTAATAATTAACTTTTAAGCTGCTCCAACTCCATCCTGCCTTCTTTCAAGCCACCCCCAATAGGAACAACGAGACACACGCAATCTCCTAGAGAGCTCTGGGGAGAAGGTGGCAGAAACTAAAATACACCGTTATTATTTATATTTATTTATATTTATGTCCCGCCCTATAGCCAGGCGGGTAACATATTCAACACATCAAACTATATCAAAAAACAATAGT
This sequence comes from Aspidoscelis tigris stejnegeri, assembly GCA_023333525.1. Classification (NCBI taxonomy): domain Eukaryota; kingdom Metazoa; phylum Chordata; class Lepidosauria; order Squamata; family Teiidae; genus Aspidoscelis; species Aspidoscelis tigris. The sequence continues at coordinate 12,961,015 of JALMGA010000016.1, forward strand.
ACCCAATGCAACATTTAAAAACCAGCATGATAAAAACAATGCAAAATTGATTAAAACAGTAGTGTTTGCAGTGGGGGGGGGGGGAAACATAGGCAACCTTTAGGTGAAGGCCCGAGCGAAGAGATGCATCTTCACCGCCTTCCTGAACACAAACAGAGAAGGGGCCTGACACACCTCCAGGGGGAGACCATTCTGTAGCCTGGGGGCCACTACTGAGAAGGCCCTCTCCTGGGTGCCCACCAGCCTAGCTGCTGAAGATGGTAGGACAACCAGGAGCCCCCCCCCTCCAGATCTTAAGACAATCTTAAGTTATTGTATTAATAGGTTCAGTCTTTAGTTTTTAATTGTTGTAACCTGCCCCAAGACTTTTGGGTATAGGGGGGCATAAAAATTCAAATAATCAAATAAATACATTATTCATAGCAACAACCGGTTCTCTCTTCAGTTTCCAGCAGCTGAAGACCCCTTTTTTGACTGAACAGTCCCTGTTACCTTCCATCAGTTTCGTGTCCTATGCAAGTTTAAGGAAGAAAACCCACCCCACTTTCATTTTAGAATCCCATGAGCAAAACCCGAATCCATACACAAATTACGTTAGGAATAATATGGTAATAATAAGAAGAGTTGGCTTTTCTATCCCGCTTTTCTCACCAATTTAAGGGGACTCAAAGCGGCTGACAAAGCTTCTCTCCACGACAGACACCCAGTGAGGTAGGTGGGGCTGTGAGAGCTCAGAAGAAAATACCAACAGGCTAGGTTAATTAACGATTTTTTCCCAAGATTAAGCCAAGATGTTAGATCTAAGTTTTAAACAGCTCTAGGATTAAAATATCTTAAGCACTTCAACCATTATTTCCTATAAATCAATCTGGGATCTGGTTCCACTTCAAATATTTTCCTCTGGGATCCAAAGCTATGTTAGACAATATGTATTTTTAGTGGTTTTCAAATAATGAAGTTGGTTTTGGATAAAGGGAACTACGGTACTTCAAATCTTTGACGTCACTGTTAGTTTTAAAATAGATACCTGCTTTTAGATTAAAGCAAAGAAACTATATTGTGTCTCCAAAAAGATGTGAGGAAAATCAGGGTGAACTTGATTGTACAAGCTTGGTATAACAATTTATGGAACTTTGCAGCCAATGAATATCTAACAGCTTAAATATCTTTCAGTTTAAAGACTGGAAACCTTTATTAACTCCTTTAACAATTCTGCAATCGTTTGTACTGTCTGCAAAGTTGATTCAGACACTATGAACCTATTTACTGTCTGTTTTCACAATATTGATCTAGTATATAAACAAACCACCACACACTGTTACTTGTTTGTGTTTGATGTTATGATGTAATGTTTCCTTTTTTATACGCTTAAGATATGTAAGTAAAGCTTGTACTGAAAAACAAATATTTAATTTGTTTTGAAAAAGTACATTTTATGTAAGATACACTGTAACTACAGATATAAATTCCAGATTACCTTCAAATCTTTGTTCACTTGGCCTGTAGATAAGAGGTGTAAGAAGAACTGCAGTCACACCAGTTTCATGTTCATGCACAGAGGTGCACTTCAGTCTGGAGAGACGGCGTTTGAGAGGGGACCTGATTGAAGTATATAAAATTATGCACGGTATAGAAAGGGTGGATAGAGAAAATTTCTTTTCTCTATCGCACAACACTAGAACCAGGGGGAACTCTATGAAGCTGATGGGTAGGAGAATAAGGTCTGACAGGGGGAAGTATTTCTTCACCCAGAGGGTCATCGGCCTATGGAATGTGCTGCCGGAAGAGGTGGTGACAGCTACCAGTCTGGATGGCTTTAAGGTAGGGTTAGACAAATTTATGGATGACAGATGTATCAATGGCTACTAGAACGAATGCCTAGGTGCATCTTCCAGGCTGGGGGGGGGGAGGAACTGGGGCGCTTCTAAGGCCATCTGCTGGGACTCGAGAGCAGGAGAAGGTTTGTCCTTGTCTCTGCTTGAGATGCCCGTGAGCATTTGGTGGGCCACTGTGTGCGACAGGATGCTGGACTAGGTGGGCTGTGGCCTGATCCAGCAGGGCTTCTCTTTATGTTCTTATGTTTTTGCTGAGGGTCTGTTATACAAACTGGCATGACTCACAACCCCACCCTGCAAGAGATGACAAACCACAGAGTAACTGTAACTTGCCAGAATTGTTATTCCCCTTCCATGTTGCCATCTTGAAGACTTCACATGATGTAACATTTCACAGAAAACTTTCAAACCCAGCGCAATATAGATTTGCCAGTCACAAAGATTTTGCCCAGTCAGGTAAAGCAGAAATACATTTAGTTTGCATTCTGGACTCCTTACTTATTTAACCCAGTAGCCCAGCACTGGTTCGTAAGGAAGTTCATTGCTGAATTATTATGCAAGATAGCTTAAGTATATTTCTGCTCTCTCAGAGCCCCGCCTACCTCACAGGGTGTCTGTTGTGAGGAGAAGAATGGAAGGTATGTCAGCAGCCTTGAGTCCCCTTAAATGGGTGAGAAAAGTGGGGTATAAACCCAGCTCTTTTTCTTCTTCATAAGTGTGCCATACTGCACCTGTCTGGAGTTTTATACCTGGACAATTAACCTCTTGGTAGGAACCTCTCCCAGATACCATGGTAACCAACCAGGAGCCAAGAAGACATCACTATTCTAGTTTTAAAAAAACTTGCCTCCTTTAAAGGCATCAATTGGCTACATAACCAAATATATCCAAGGGGTGGAGAAGGGAGGAAGAAAAGACACCCTTGAGAAAGAGTCTCAATTCTGTAACTACGATCACAGCAAGGTGATATTTACAATGGTATTTTTACCTTCCAATACTTCTGCTTGAGGCAAAGAACAGCAATACCTTCAGCGCACAAACCGATGAGTTGGAAACTAGCAGTTTTTCACCTTGGTCCAGCTCAGCACTCCTCCACAGCACGCACTTTGCATTCGTTCCAACTCTTGGCGGTAAGCTGACGTCTGTCTACTACCAGCAGAAGGGGAAAAAATCAATGCCTCTTCATTAGGCATGCCAGCTCCCAGAACCCTAGAAAAATGGGAGGGTGCTTAGTAAAATAAATAACCCTACTCCCTCCCGCTAATCATTATTGCAGGTTCCTCTTCATAAAAGAGTTCCAAGCTAGCAAACACATAAACCAAGGTCAGGTGGATAATGCACAACAGAGTATCCACAAGCTGGGAGGTAGGTTATATTTTGGTGGAGAAACTGACTGCAGAAATACACCCAAGAATCAACAAGCTTTCTTCCTCCTTACTGGGTTCTGGTATGTTAACAAAAAGACTTTCTTTCATCACCAGCCAACCTTCTAGCGAAGATAGGATATAAATTATTAAATAAAACCAGTGCCTTTCAGCTTAACTAACTGACCACAGTCATCCTAATGAGTAATGATAAATTACACCTAGAAAAACAAGCAAGCAATCTTAGCTCACTTGCATAAGACAAACTCAAAACCCAGAAGTGATGATCAGTAACTGGGAACAAAATACTGTGCAATATTTTACCGTGTCATATACCATGTTATAAGTTTGACAATCCAGCGTTCAAGGTAGACAGTACTTCATGTTCCTCCTAGATTCGCTACCAAACCCAATTCAAGGTGTTAACTCTGACTTATAAGGCCCTAAATGACTTGGGTCCCAAATATCTAAAGGAACGCCTTCTCCCATACTGACCTGCCTGTGCCTTAAGATCTGGAGGGGAGGCCCTCCTGGTTGTCCCACCACCTTAGGTAGTGAGGCTGCTGGGCACCCAGGAAAGGTCCTTCTCAGTAATGGCCCCTAGGAACAGTCTCCCCCTTGAGGTACATCAGGCTCCTTCTCTGATTAGGTTCAGGAAGGCAGTGAAGACGTACTTTTTCGGTGAGGCCTTTGGCTAGAAGACGTTGGTCATGTCTGCCCCCTTCTGCACACGCTACTGTTTTAATTGATACTGTGCCGGTTTTTTAATGCGTTGGTTTTAAATTTTAATATGTTACCCACCCTGAGACCTTCGGGTATAGGGCAGGATAGATAGATAGATAGATAGATAGATAGATAGATAGATAGATAGATAGATAGATAGATAGATAGATAGATAGATAGATAGATAGATAGATAGATAGATAGATAGATAGATAGATAGATAGATAGATAGATAGATAGATGTGGTCAACAAGAAAGGCAGAGCATGTAAAGGAAAGGAAGATCAAGAGTTAGAACAGGTGGCACTAAAGGTAGGAAGGTAGGTTAGGCACTAGGAAGAAGGTTCTGATACGATGCTTTCCTCACCCATTTAACGGGTCTCAAAGTGGCTGACAAACCTGTTCTTCTCCCCACAACAGGCACCTTGTGAGGTAGGTAGGTGGAGCTGTGAGAGCTCAAAAGAGACCTGTGACTAGCCCAAGGCCACCCAGGAGTGTGGAATCAAACCTGGAATACGAGATACGAATCCAACACTCTAATCACAAGACCAAAACAACAGTTCTAAACAAACCATATTAAAATCGCCTCCCCTTAACCCTCATCAAAGGCATTAGTATGAAGGAAAAGGGTGGATGGGTACAAGATCTGAGCTGATGGGCGTGGTAGGACATCATCCACTTTATCATTTTGGTCCAGCCATTGCTGAACTTAGGACTTTAAATAACCACTTAAATTACCCTCAATCAGCAATGCTACTTTTTTTTCATTAGGAGGCTTAATATTTCACAGAATCATGGAGTCAATAATAATTCTCAGGTTCATATGTTTCATGAGTTTAGGAAACCTACCAGTATGTGGTTCTGGGCAGAACTATGGCTTTCAGATGTACGGTTGGACCTTCATATCTGCAGGCGATATGTTGCAGGTCCTACCACAGTTGCCAAAAAAAAGTGGATATTTCAAATACTCAGTCTTCCATAATTCCTGTGAAATCCCGGAACATTTCACAGATATCACAGGAAATTCACGATTTCACAAGAATCATGGGAAATCTTGTGGGATTCCACACAATTACCTGACTGCACTATACCTATGAGAAGCCCCAGGAAGTCTAATGGCACTAGGGGGGGGGGGGAGAAGAAGAAGAGTTGGCTTTTCTACCCGGCTTTTTCTCACCCATTTAAGGGGGCTCAAAGCAGCTGACAAACCTTCTGTTCCTCTCCCCACAACAGAACACTGTGTGAGGTAGGTGGGACTGTGAGAGCTCAGAAGAGAGCTGTGACTAGCCCAAAGCCACCCAGCCGGCTTCATGGGGGAGGACAGAATTGAACCCGGTATTCCCAAATAAGAGTCCAGCTCCCTAACCACTAGACCAAACTGGGAGGGAGCCTGGTCTGGTCACTGCAGAAAAGTGAAACTGCATTTACCGGATTAGCGGATACGGAGGTCCGACTGTACATCTGTTATTTGAGGTACAGATAAAAATGATCTGAAAGATTTTAAGTTGATAAAGTTGATAAATTGAATGGTTCTTCCTCTAAGGCAAATAGTGTTTACAGGAGTAGCCATCATAGAAATACCTCAGCCACATCATCATGGCTGTACCAGATCAGTGGCCTCTTTTCAATATTTTGTATAAACTATACTTCAGGAAGTTTGTCACAGAGGTAAAAGGGAGAACAAGGAAGCACAACTTAAACCTGCTTTTACCAGTTAGAGGATTTTTAGAAAGGGAAAAGCAGCTGACCTTTAAAAGCGCAATAACAACCCATTCTGAGAATGCCTGATGTTATAGAACTTTCTAAAAAGTTAATTCAGAGTGTAGAAGATTTTATTAAATCAGTTTTTAATTCCTTGGAGAGATTTATCTGGCCAGTTGGCCAGTCAAAGGCATTCTAAACTAACAGCGGAACCTGGCCAGATGCCTGAAAAGGAACCCAGAAACATAGTTTGGGGTTTAAAACTGAGCAAAATCCATTTGACTTCACTTGGAGTAGGCTTTCAATCCAAATCCTCAGTAATCTGCAAAACATTCTTAAAGCCAGACCACCTCAAGACTGCACAATATCCTGAGAAGTTCCAAGTGTGAATGTGGAGCCTAGAAAACAAGGCGCCTGGAATACTTTTCTCCGCCTTTGCCAACCATCTACTCAGGAAGTCTGCAGCAGCCATCAAAACATGGGCAAAGAAGTGTATCAAAGCCGTGTTTGCACTGCACACTCATATTAGTTTACTTCTATTTTGAGCCTGAGGACACATCACTTTAAAAAAAAAAAAGCAAACCACTTATTTGGGACTTTTGCTGCAAGCCCATCTTGAAAATTTTAATTTCTTTTAACCTTAAAAGACACCTTAGAACAGCAGTTCTCAACCTTCCTAATGCCGCGACCCCCTAATGCAGTTCCTCATGTTGTGGAGACCCCCAACCACAGGGGTGGGGCAGCTTGGGTGAGGATGGGGCGGGAAGCCAGGAAATTCGTTGTGACCCCTCTGAAAAGGTACTTCGACCCCCAGAGGGGACACGACCCACAGGTTGAGAACCGCTGCCTTACAATTAGGGAGCCTATACAAACTCTCTATTCTACTCCCAGCATCATTCTCAAGTCTGTACTCTATCCCTTGCCTTTACCACTCACTGCCATTCCACCACCCCTTGTCCTTCCACAGACGCTCAACTGCAACCCCCCAAGATGGGCCTGACCTGCAGTTTCCACCACTGCTTGCTACTGGGGTTGACGGGAATTGTCCGTCAGATACATCCGACGGGGCTATGGCTGTAAACCCTTCACTCCTTTTGTAGGTCAATCTCTCCCACCTTCCCCTACCTGATTCAATTACCTTTTTGGCTGTCCAAGCCACCCCCACGCCCTGTCTCCTTCTCGGTCTCCCTCCCGTCCCAGCCATTTCACCTTGCATCAGGCCCCGAAGGTGCCTATGCCGCACCTGACCATTTCACCACTTCCCCCAACCACCTCCCTCCTTCAATTCCACCTCCCGTCTCCCTCACACTCTTGGCCCACCTCCTCATCCTTGCTTGGCTTCTGTCTTCCATGCCCCCTGCCCTGCCTCAAGACCCCCTTGGCACCTCCCTGCACCCTCTGCCCTCCGGAGTGCACCCAGACAACCCTCCCTCCTTCCCCCTCCTATCCCTCCTTGCTTCAGATCCCTCAGGCTCACATCTTCAAGGGACACCCCCAGACCCCCCATTCCAGTCCTCACCCCCAGACCCCCCATTCCAGTCCTCACCCCCAGACCCCCCATTCCAGTCCTCACCCCCAGACCCCCCATTCCAGTCCTCACCCCCGGACCCCCCATTCCAGTCCTCACCCCCAAGCCCCTCATGCTCGCCCCTCCCCCACACCTCCCCCCCCAAAATAAATGCACCCCAACCTGCCACTGGGTGGAAGGACTCTTTTGCGGCACTTAACCACAGTAAAGCAAACCCAGACCCATTTTATAATCTGGATTCTGCACGCTTCCCTCCGGATTCTCCAGATAATGCGGATTAAGGGAGCGCCGTCTGGACGAAGCGTGAGAGCCCCGCGTTCCCCCACGGCCAGCCCAGTCCATATTCCCCCCTCCCCACAGTCACCTGCAGGGCCCACACGAAGCCCACTCACTCACTCACCCGCCGCCTCAGTTTCCCCTTCCAGCCAGCGCGCCCCTTCGACCTCCTCCTCCTCGCCGCCTCCCTCCCTCTCCCCTCAGACGTGTCCAGCCGAAGCCGGCAGGCTCCGCCCCCGCGTCCTTATTGGCCGGCGGGGGGCTCCCCCGCTGGGAGGCTCCCGCCTTCCCCGCCCGCGCGACGATTCCTATTGGCCGACTCGGTCTTTACGTCAGCCCCCTCCCCCTCCCGCCGAGACATATTTCTTCTCCCCTTTGCTTTCATCCCTCACTCCGGTCGGGAAACTTAAAGGCCCGCCTTCGCCTTTGCGTCACGTGACGCTAGGACAGACGTGAGCGCGCGCAGGCGTGCGAGCGCCTGGCTGGCTGACTGACTCTGACTGACTGAGATGGGAAAATGCATTTGTTTGGTCCTTGTGGGGACCGGTAGCCATCTAGTCTTTTAAGCTCCCCTCCCTCCGCGCTGTCTCTCAACCCCGCCCACTTGCCCGGCCCCGGCTATTTTGCGACACTGTCGTGACGCTCAGCCCCCCCCCCCCCTCCACAAACACGGCTCGCTTCGCTTTGCGGCAGAGGGTCCTCCTGGGTTGGTTCGCGGAGGGGCGAGGCAGGCTGAGGATGTTCGGGGGCGCCGAGGAGGAGGATGCGGACTTCTTGTCTCCGACGGGAGGGTGAGAGCCGGGCGGCCTTCTCACGGTGTGGGGAGGAGGAGAGGGGAAAGTTTGAGGGGTGGTGGCAAGCAGAACCGGAAGTGGAAGTGGGGGTACTTCCGTTTTTTCCTTCCCATATTCCCAGGGTTTTGGGGGAAAAGATTATCTGGTTCCAGTCACGGCCCCCGCCGTTGACCATCGCAAGCAGAGCGGCCCTGCAGGTTTGGGCAAACCGAGGCTCCACAGCTGCCATGGGACTACAAGTCCCGTCCTGCCTCACCCTTGGCTAGGCTGGCAGGGGCTCATGGGAGCTGTAGTTCGAAGGGCCCAACCTGGAGGTGCAGAGACCGGATCCATTACCGCCAGGAGCTCTCTCGCGGAAGCTGCCAAAGTGGCCAACCTCTTTCCCTGGCCTACCTCGCAGGGCTGTTGGGAGAATATTGTAGGGGAAGAAGAAGGGTTGGCCTAGCCCTGCTTTTCTCACTCATTTAAGGAGACTAAAAGCGGCTGACAAACATTCTGTTCTTCTCCTCACAAAAGACACCCTGTGAGGTAGGTGAGGCTGTGAGAGCTCAGAAGAGAGCTGTGACTAGTCCAAGGCAACGCAGCTGGCTTCATGGAGGAAGAAGAAGAGCTGGCTTTTCTACGCCACTTTTCTCACCCATCCAAGGGGACTCAAAGCGGCTGACACACCTTCTGTTCTTCTCCCCACAACAGATACCACCCTGTGAGGCAGGTGGGGCTGTGAGTGCTCAGAAGAGAGCTGTGACTCACCCAAGGCCGCCCAGCTGGCTTCATGGGGGAGGACGGAATCAAACCCGGTATTCCCAGATAAGAATCCTGGTCCTTAACCACTAGACCTAACTAGCGTAACAAATGGTGCATTTTTGCTGCTGTTGGTGAAGTCCAAGATGTGATTGTGTAAAACCATTCCAGAAAGGGTTTCACAGAAGGCCCAAGGGAAATATAGTGGGTCCCATTCTTTCAGTGCCAGCTACTATAAGAAAAAAACAGAGTGACTGAAGCCAAGGAAGAAAGAACGTGCTGAGCAAGGAAAGCAGAGTAAGACTTGAGCTCAGACCGTATAAACTATTTGGAAAGCTGGTGCTATTTTGGTTAAGTGGAGATGCCCAGAGGTGTCAAGTGCCCAGCCTAAAGCCTTTTCTGCACAGTATTGCAAGCTGACACTAGCATGCAGTCGGTAGGTCCAGCGGCTCGATCTCACCCCACCCCCCAAAAGGGGCTGCTAGCCTGTGGACTGATATGGCCCAATGGCGTCAGCCCAGGGCGGGACTCCAGAACTATCTGGCAGGGGGAGTGTGAATGCTGTTCTTGCCAGACAGCTCTGGAACAGCCAGGGATGGGTTTGGCTGTGTGTGGAGCATGATTTCATAATTAGGGCAGTCCTGGGACAGACCAGGACGGTTCCAGATGGAGCTGCCTGGCCCGCAGAGCAAATGCTCTGTCCCAGGGCTATCCTAATTCTTATCCAGAGGTCTAGGTGTGAATAGGCCTCTTTCCCCATTGTTATTCCCAGCATCATCCACGCTTTATATAGCTATATTTATACCTTTCCTTCAATATCTAACTCTAAATTGATAGTTCTGTTGCAGAATAAAGATTTTTATCCACAATTAAGCATTCTTTGCTATTGTATGTAGAGATGTGTGAGCTGGAATACAAATCCTGTGTTCACACAACCATTTTGCTCTTTTCTTTTCCTTGACCGAATTGGAACACCTCTGACTGTTTTGGGAGTCTCTCAGTACAGTGCACAATTCTTCTAGAACATGATCCTTAGAAATCCATGACATTATCAAGGGTTTTTCAGGTATTATGGACCCCTCTTTTGAAAAGGAATATAAAGGTATTCTAGCTGGCCATGATTCTACCAGACATAAACTTTAGGTGTTCCTAGATCAGGGTTGGCCAACCTATGACACACGTGTCACAGGTGACACGCCAAACCCTTCTGGGTGACACACATGGTCACCCTGGCACCTGGGCACGTAGTGCTTGCTTGTTCTTGAAGTGTACTAAATACTTTCAACTTTCAATTGAAGATTTAGCAAGCAAAATTCAGCAACAAAAGTCACTAATGTAAATAATTATTTGTTTTTAATAAAATACATATATCAAAAATATAACTTTTTTACCAGAGCTACAAATATCACAAAATTATGGATATTTCTAGATGTGACATAGCACCCAAGTTAAGCTAGGTTTTCTTGCGAATTTTGACACACTGAGCTCAAAAGGTTCACCATCACTGTCCTAGATTCTATAATGGCTGGAAACTCTGAAAATTGCAGTGGTAGCAAAGCTTAATTGTCTGGAAGTCCAGCTACATGTTGCAAGCACGTAGCTGAGATAAGCAACCTGGGAGGTCAGATTGTATAAGAGAGGGGCTTGGTCAGGGTGAAAGGTTCAGAGATACCCAAATCTGACTGGTGTTGCCGTAATAGGTGGTTTCCAGCTGAGGAACCAATAAATAAATGCATGAACCCTACCAGTCCCAGGGCCCTGCAAGTACTATCTGGCATCATTTGCTCTGTGCAGAACATAAGAAAGGTTCCATGTTTTCTTGCAAACCAGTGAAATAATTGCTGAAAGCAATTCAGTCCAGAAGGGATTCTGAGCAAAACAAGATTATGGAAGAGTAAAGGATAAACCGGTGGAGGAAATTGCAGACAGGCAGGACAAATGTGTTCTGCTGTAACCCTAAAGAGGCCAGAGTTTCATTTCCTCTTAAAAACTGAAATCCTAGCTTTCGTCTTCTCTAAAATTTCTCTGTGGATTCCATACTTTTCAAGAAACATTTTTGTCCTTGATGGGTATGAAAAATAAGATGGAGAACATCTCTGATATGTCTGGTAGAACATTGGGACCAAATTTTGAGAAGGAGTTTTGAAAGGAGTTTATTTTTTTGGCGTTCAGGCCTATTTTCACTGTTTTGATCCCATGATTTCCTTTCACCGCCCCCACCAGATACACGAGGCCATCGCAGTTTCTGTCAGTGGTCTAGTCGTGGTTAGGGAGCCGGACTCTTATCTGGGAATGCCGGCTTCAATTCCACCCAGCTGTGTGACCTTGAGCTAGTCACAGCTCTCTTCTGAGCTCTCACAGCCCCGGGGTGTTCTGTTGTGGGGAGAAGAATAGAAGAGCTTTGTCAGCCGCTTTGAGTCCCCTTAAATGGGTGAGAAAAGTGGGGTAGAAAAGCCAACTCTTCTTCTTACAGGTTCTTCCAGGTCTGCCAATTCTTGATTACACCTAACTTCCCTCACCTTTACTGTATAAGGCTGACTAAGCACATGAAACTCATGTGATGGAGGGATATTTAGTGCAAAGAAAGTATCATGGCAGAAGTATCACTCTACCCCCGATTTCAGAGAAAGGGAATAAAGCCAAAATTTGCCCTTCCACCACTTCACGGAACAGGCTCTTGGATGCATACGTGCAAATCTTAAGTGCTTCTTTTTAGCAGGGATTCGTAAAAGAGAAACCCCCCCCCCACCCGTTCCCAGGGTCACACCGCCATTCCAGAAGGTTGTGCAAATGCAGAAAGTTTCCTTTAGAAATCCTAGCCATTTGCTTGTCTTTTCCACCCCCTAACTGCTGATGCTTTACAATGGGAGTAGAGGTGAGGGAGAGATATTGATTGCACTTGAGAAAACGGCACTGAAGGTTGAGTGGCCAGTATTGGAAGGAGAGCCAGCCAGCAATCCAGGGAAGTGGAGCAGAAATGTCCGAGTTCTGGCGGACAGAATATCGCTGGCAGGCAGTCCATGGGTTTGTCTCTTCTGTGGAAATCTTTCTGAGGGTGTTTGCGGGGTTCTGTTGGTCTTGCTCTGTATTTTGAAAATGCACCTTCAATCCTACATTTTCTCTTCAGTATTTAGCAGACAGAATTCAAAATCTAGGAGTGGGACTTAAGCAAGCGTCAAGATTTCTAGTTCCCAGGCTTCGGTGGAAGGTTTTAACTATCAAGGACACTGGGAAAGAATACTATACTTTCTTTACTATAAATTGATGTGCTTTTGAACATGTAAGTGGGAAATGCTGCAGTTTTTTTTTTTGACACTGGTGTCTGTCTGTTGGCAGCAGAAATGCATTAGGAAAAGATGGGGTTATATTTTGCTTGGTCCTGCAAAAATTGTTGTGCAGTTTCTGAGAAATGGTCTTTATTTCCTGCTTTGAAAAGGAACTTTTTAATCATGTGTATAGCATATGTAAATAATTTATTTGAAGTAGCAGAAATCAAATGTGCTTCAATTAAACAAATATCTGGATTGTAAATTCAAAAAGGGCTGAATGAAAAGCTTAGTAATTTGTGGTATTGTAGGAATGAAGAAACAGTATCTTGGCAGCTCAGGTCTTCTTTAATAAATAACCATGGGCTTTATTTGGCTATTCCCTCTTTTCTCATCCACCCTTTCTGAAAGGGCCAGAAAGTTGTGTTTGTGCTAGGGGGTTTCCCTACTGTTTGTTCATGAAAATATTAGTGCGAAATTGGGCAGGGAAGATGATGTCTGAGGCAAGGTTTCTTTGCAAATATCCTGGTTCAGTAGAGAGACCAACCCCCAAGTCTTTGTCTTGTATTGCCTTAAAAAAGGAACTAAAAAGAAGCAAATGTTGACAGTACTTGGCACGGGTCACATGTACAGTGCCCCTCTTACAACAATGGCGTTTGCTTTTGCGATACTGGCAACTTTTCAAAATCATGCTGTGCAAATAACTGCCACTTAAGGAAAACTGGAGAATCAGTAGTACCCCAGAGCCCAAGTCACATGATTCCACATTCCCAGGAGCGCATTAAATAAGGGAAGCTGCATTTCAGCAACTGTGAAGGAACGATACCATGCTGTAACATAGTCATATTGAAAAAGAGACAGATGTATATCAAATCACAGCTTTTCCTGGGAAAAGGCACAACACAGTGACTGTGCCATGGAGGGGCACGAGTTCTTCTGCCTTAATTTGTGCCACTTTTGCTCTTTACGTAGTAACTTTTCTCTCTCCCCGCACAGAACCAGGCTGGCTTCTCTCTTTGGACTGGATCAGACGGTTACGGAGACAAGCAATGATTTTTTCCAGTACACACCACCCAAGCAGCCTAAAAAGGGCCAAACTCCTCATGGTGAGTAACTGTTAGCAACACTTCCGCTGCAGTGCTCAAGCTGAGAACGGTTCTGGGGCCACAGCAAGGGCTAAAAGAAGGAGTGAGGAGCGAAGGAAAAGGAAGAGGAAAGAAGCCCTTTCTTTTTGGAGGTAGCTAGATTTCTGGTTAAGTGTGGGGAAAATTCAAGCATGTGACTTGTAACCAATAGCTGGAGATGCTTTCTGCACCTTACCATGTGACTTATGTCAACATGCCATTTGTTCCAGTGTTCCAATAAGAAAAGTAGCTTCATTCGTGATCCAAGACCAAAAATGCACATTTAAAACATGGAGGCTCTATACTTCAGTGGGGGGTTTTCCACTGTCACTAGAAGTACCCATTAATGCGTACTTAATGGGTACTTCTAGTGACAGTGGGGAAAAAACCCAATAACTACACCAGCCATAAAGCTAAGTGAGAGTCTGCTCTGGCCAGTATACAGAACCAACAAGGATCCTGATGTTATGATCTCAGAGAGGCCCCGGCCCTTAGACTACTCCCCCAGGTCAGGGCCTCCTGTTAGACCGCCGTAGCATGTGGAGGGGAGGCTTCTCGGATGGTTTGCTGGTACCATATACTATCCGATCCTGAATCATCTTTAGACACTTTGTTTTCTTGTGCCAGTGGTGTTGGCTTGGACCTCAGTAGCGTTTCTTATGGTACATGGGTTCAAATTAATCAGAAGTAGAGAGATGCCAAATATAGCTAGTCTTTCCTGGGAATTTGTGAAACCTTAGACCGACCAATATACAGGGTGGCTTGGGTGTTCCCAGCCGCTTTCCGCCTTTGCACTTGCTTATTTCTGAAAGTCGAAGGGCTGTGTTTACATCCGCAGAGGTAAATAAAGTAATTGTGGTTACACATTACATTCAGAGCTCACTTATCTTCTTTCACATTTCCTCTCCACCTCTGTAACTTGAGGAGCTTGTTTGGTCCCAGTTTACCACAAGCAGATGCTAAATGTGGGTTGAAGTGTAAAACCTAAGAGGAGCCCTGCTGGATCAGGCCACAGCCCATCTGGTCCATAAGAACCCAAGAGGAGCGCTGCTGGATCAGGCCACAATCCATCTGGTCTATAAGAACCTAAGAGGAGCCCTGATGGATCAGGCCACAGCCCATCTAGTCCATAAGAACCCAAGAGGAGCGCTGCTGGATCAGGCCACAATCCATCTGGTCTATAAGAACCTAAGAGAAGCCCTGCCGGATCAGGCCACAGCCCATCTAGTCCATAAGAACCTAAGAGAAGCCCTGCCGGATCAGGCCACAGCCCATCCAGTCCATAAGAACCTAAGAGGAGCCCTGTGGATCAGGCTACAGCCCATCTAGTCCATACGAACCAAAGAGGAGCCCTGCTGGATCAGGCCACAGCCCATCTAGTCCATAAGAACCTAAGAGGAGCCCTGTGGATCAGGCTACAGCCCATCTAGTCCATACGAACCAAAGAGGAGCCCTGCTGGATCAGGCCACAGCCCATCTAGTCCATAAGAACCTAAGGGGAGCCCTGCTGGATCAAGCCACAGCCCATCTAGTCCATAAGAACCTAAGAGGAGCCCTGCTGGTTCAGGCCACAGCCCATCTAGTCCATAAGAACCCAAGAGGAGCGCTGCTGGATCAGGCCACAATCCATCTGGTCTATAAGAACCTAAGAGGAGCCCTGATGGATCAGGCCACAGCCCATCTAGTCCATAAGAACCCAAGAGGAGCCCTGCTGGATCAGGCCACAGCCCATCTAGTCCATAAGAACCTAAGGGGAGCCCTGCTGGATCAGGGCACAGCCCATCTAGTCCATAAGGACCTAAGAGGAGCCCTGCTGGATCAGGGCACAGCCCATCCAGTCCATAAGAACCTAAGAGGAGCCCTGCTGGATCAGGCCACAGCCCATCTAGTCCATAAGAACCTAAGAGGAGCCCTGCTGGTTCAGGCCACAGCTCATCTAGTCCAGCATCCTGTCTCTCACAGTGGTTCATTAATTGCTTCTTGGCGGCATCTCAAGCAGAAGACAAAGACAAAACCTTCACCTGCTCTCAAATCCCAATCCTGCCTTCCTCTCCAACCTGGAGGCAGTACCTGGGCATCCATTCTAGTAGCCATTGATACAGCTGTCCACCATGAATTTCTTTAAATCTTTCTTAAAGCCATCCAGGCCGGTTGCTGTTACCATGTCTTCTGGTAGCAAATTCCATAGACTGATGGCCCTCTGGGTGAAAAAATATTGCCCTTGCCAGTCCTAACTCTCCTGCCCATCAGCCTCATAGAGTGCCCCTGGTTCTAGTGTTGTGCAATAGAGAAGACAATGTTTTTCTATCCACCTTTTCTATACTATGCATGGTTGTTATATACTTCAGTCAGGTCACCTCTTAAATGCTGCCTTTCACAGCTGAAGAGCCCCAGATGTTGCAGCCTGATTTCATAAGGAAGATTTTCCATCCTCTTGATCATTCTGGTCGCCCTTTTCCGCACTTCTTCTAGTCCCACAGCATTTAACATTGTCACTTATTATTTCAGCTGCTGGTACATCTTCACAGAAGCCCCCTGTGCCCGCTTCAGGAGTGCCGTCTGTGTTCATTGCCACGGCCGTTCACGCGTATCGCTTGTAAGTGTTCCGCCCTCAGGGAGCTGGGATGACTTTCCCATGTTATCTAAATCCTGCATCCAAAGTCTGCTTTGATGTCCTGTTCTTCCTTCCTTACTCTCTGGGATAGTATGTACCACTGAAGAGGTCTTCCTCTTTCATTTCAGTGTAAACGGGCAATATGTGAAGCAGGGCAAATATGGAGCTGCCGTGGTTGGGAATCATTCAACCAAAGAGGTAAGACAAGGTGCGATATTTTGTACTAATCGTGTGCTGCGGTTGCGGGCTCAGAGGTGCTGTTTGTTGCTTTTTCCCTTCTTCTTGGGTGAGTCACAGCCGGTTAGGGAGCCGGACTCTTACCTGGGAATACCAGGTTTGATTCTACCCTCCCCCATGAAGCCAGATGGGTGCCCTTGGGCTAGTCACAGTTCTCTTCTGAGCTCTCACAGCCCCACCTACTTCACAGGAGTCTGTTATGGGGAGAAGAACAGAAGGTTTGTCAGCAGCTTTGAGTCCCCTCAATAGGGTGAGAACAGCAGGGTATAAAAGCCAACACTTTATTATTATTATTATTATTATTATTATTATTATTATTATTATTATTATTATTATTATTATTATTATTATTATTATTATTATTATTATTATTATTATTAATTATTATTAATTATTATTAATTATTATTATTATTATGCTGTGTTCCCTTTTCTAGGCTGCTAGGAAATAAGTGAATGGACAGTTGATAAAATACATTCTAAAAACAATTTCTCTGTGCCTTATTTTTTTAAACTAAGCCTGAAGTAATAGCAGTTCTAACTATGATAGGTGTTCTGCTCAGATGTGACATGGGTGGAGTTAGTTCAGAGTTCAAAACACCAATTATTACCGTTAAGTCCTTGGAATTAAGTCAAGGCTGCCCAACCGTGACCCTTCATGTGGTTTTCTGACCACAACTACTATCTTTCCACTCTGTGGACTAGTACAGGATCCTGGGAGTTGTAGTTCTAGGACCCCTGGAAGGCTGGAATTGTAACTTGTTGAGGGTGGTGCTTTTGAATAGTCAGTGTGAATTTTCCACTCATTTTTGTTATTTCTATCATTTTTCCTCCCTTCCCTTCCCTTCCCTTCTTTCCAACTCCAGTACAGAATCCTCCTCTATATCAACCAACAGCAGCAGATTGCAGCCGCCCGGGTCCACTGGGGGTTTGTGTTCACGGTAAGCATCTCCTGTAGGACCTCTAAGGGCTGCAGTGTAGGTTGATGGCCCAGGCCACAACCACCTTGCTAAACATGAATAGGCCTGGAGCTGGTTGGTGCCTAGATAGGGGACCATCCAGGCACGCCACCCCACCCATGTTGCCTGGATCTTGATCGACTGGGGGAAGGAGGCATCTGGTTTTAAGCAAAGGAGGCCTTCTGCTCTCAACCCCTCCCCCCCCTTTACCTCTACTTGGCTCCACAGGTCCAGCTGAACAATTACAGCACATTTTACGACGACCAGAGGCAGAACTGGTCCATCATGTTTGAGTCAGAAAAGGCGGCAATAGACTTCAGCAAACAGGTAACAAAAACAAGTATTCGAGGTAGAAGGTGATTGTATCATGTGTGAGAAGGGGATGCTTATTAAGTAGCTATTTGTTTATTTTAAAAATTATATTCTACCTTTCACCAATAGATGCCAGGGTGGGCTTCCCAGGTTTATTTTCCAGTTAGACAGCACTGTTTACACAATGTTAGTCCTTCCTTCCTTCCTTCCTTCCTTCCTTCCTTCCTTCCTTCCTTCCTTCCTTCCTTCCTTCCTTCCTTCCTTCCTTCCTTCCTTCCTTCCTTCCTTCCTTCCTTCCTTCCTTCCTTCCTTCCTTCCTTCCTTCCTTCCTTCCATCCATCTATCCATCCAGTTTGGTCTAGTGGTTAGGGAGCCCATCTCTTATCTCAGAAAACCAGGTTTGATTCCGCCCTCCCCCATGAAATCAGCTGGGTGATCTTGGGCTAGTCACGGTTCTCTTTCTGAGCTCTCACAGCCCCACTTACCTCACAGGGTGTCTGTTGTGGGGAGAAGAATATAAAGCTTTGTCAGCCACTTTAAGTCCCCTTAAATGGGTGAGAAAAGTGGGGTAGAAAAGCCAACTTTTCTCCCTCCCTCCCTCCCTTCCTTCCGCTAACAAAACCCACAGAGCTATATGAAGCAACTGGTACTACTGATTAAGTGGCTAAAGAGTGGAAGGTTATGTTTTTTTAATCAGAATTCATCCAGCAGAGCTTAAATGGATATAGAATCCACTGCCTTGGGAAGACAGTGTCCCATGTAGTAAGACAAGTAACTCATCCCATCTCTGATCCATCTTTGCCTAGCCTGGAGTGTTCAGGAGCCGGAAGGGTAGACTGGCATTTGAGGAACCCCACCTGCAGACCATCCCTGAGCCATTTCAGAGGTTCTTTAAAAAACAAACAAACTTGTGGTTGAATACTCCCTTTCTTACTCATACAAGAAAGTGCCAGGGATTTTTGCACCACTGGAATGCTCTCAGCTCAGTGGATAATGCTGAAGTCAGAGGAGTAAGATTTGCATGTCTGTGTATATCTAGCTGTCTTATCTGTTTGCATCTTTGAACTGCAATGGAAGACAGCATTGGACTCCGCTCCTGCTAGGACTCTATCATTAGAGAGAGGCCCATTTCTATGTATCGAGGGAGGGGGGGAGAGAAATGAGGGTCTAGCCAGCCAGAGAGAGTTAGTTATCAGGTAGCCTGATAAATTTAGTAAATGAATAGCTGAAAAAACAGCCCTGAAGGCAGACAGCTCAGCTATTTCCTGCTGTGGCCCAAATGAAATCCCTTCCATTTTGCTCAGCTCAGCCCAACCTTAATTCTTTCAGCTTTCTGGTTTAGGCTGAGCTGCTGACTTGAATCCTGTCCAGTAATATAACTTGGAGACTCCTAGTTAGGCATCAGACCGATCAGAGGAAACAGTAGGGAGATTGGAACATCATGTATGGTCATTTCGGGCAGAGACTCCCTTTTTTTTTGTTTATGCTGCGTTAAATGCATGTGTTTCTGCTTTTCTCAAAGATTTCAACCTCAGACCCACACGCGGTTGGGCAGCTCTGGCAAATGCAGACCAAAGACGCTAAGGGTTCTGTTTTTTTCTTTCCTTCCTAGCTCTGTGTTGCAAAATACAACAGCAACCCTTCCCCGGATGCGGTGCTATACCAGGATCTTACAGTTGGAGAGGGACAAGGTGTGGAAGTCGGTGATGCGCTGGAGGTCGCCTTTACTGGGTGGCTCTTCCAAAATGGCAGCCTTGGACAGGTGATTCCCGGACAGAGGACGTAAAAGGCTTTTGGTGCTGTTTCCGTTACCTTTCACACCATAGCATTTTTGCCGCTGAGCTATGCCTGCATACCCTGAGAAGGCCTTGACTCTGTGCCTCTTGAGGCTTAACATGTTTATTAACATGTTAACATGCCCTAACATGTGTTTATTGTAGTAGTTAGGTTATTGGATTGAGGCCTAGTAATAATCCCACTTGGCCATAAAAGCTTCCTCCATGATCTTAAGAGGAGTCCTGTTGGATCAGGCCACAGCCCATCTAGTCTGGTGTCCTGTCTCACACAGTGACCCACCATTTGCTTCCGAGTATTTCAAGCAGAAAAGAAAAGCAAAACCTTCACCTACTTCTGGCTCCCTGCAGGTGGCTTTTAGAGGCATCCTCCCTGCCTTGCCAACCTGGAGGCAGTACCTAGACACCCATTTTAGTTCACCTGTCTTCCATGAGTTTGTCTAGCCCTTTCTTAGAGCTGACTAGGCTGGCTGATCTTAGGAAGAGGATTGCCTCTCACCCCAATATACCTTACAGAGCTGTTGTGAGAATGAGGCAGAGCTGCCTGTGCGTGCAAGATCTCTGATCACCTTGATGTTTCGAGGAGTTTTGGCTTCCAGGTGATACACTGGCATTAATTGCTTCATCCTTCCATCTTTTCCAGGTGTTTGACTCTAATGTTAACAAAGAGAAGCTTTTGCGTCTGAAGCTTGGCTCTGGAAAAGTCATCAAGGTAGGTGGTAGAGCTCCTTTGCTTGGCAGGGATACCAAGTAAATTATTTTTGCCACCTGAAACGGGAAGCCAGAATAGCAACAATGTCTGTGGCGTTCACGCCAGACAGGCAGTGACGGGCTAGCCATTTCGTGGGCTTTCTGAGCTCCAAGAGTGACAGCAGAGGCGGAGCATCAGGGGAAGCCATGCCAGCCCACCAAAATCGGACCAATGGGAATCGCCAGATCGCGGACTATAAAAAGTGGCGGCTTGTCTTGTTTTTTGTCTCTTGTCTTGGGCAGAAGTGGGGTCAGGGAGCGTTGCTCCAAACCAGCGTGTGTTAGGCCTCTCCTCTTGGGTAGAGAGGAAAAGAGGAAGGTCTCTCCTCTTGTGAAGAGGGAGATTGGGGTATGCAAGTTAAGGCGTGTGTGTGTGTGCACATCTCTCCTCTTGTAGACAAAGTAGAGCAAAGCCTGGGGAGGCAGACTGGGACTGCTGCAAGGCTATCTTTATTATTTTGGGAACTTATCTTACTTCAGGTTAGAGAAGAGCCTGAGAGGGAAGGACTAAGAACTGTTTGTGCTCAGCAGCTCGCTCACTTCCTGCGTTGCTCTGCGGAGGACGGGGAGGGAGGGGCTGGGCTGAGTCGCCACAGAGTCTTTGGGTCTCAAGCCATTAAACTGGTCATAATTGCCTAGTCTCCTTGGGGAGTGATGGATAAGATATTTTCCTGCCTTTTTCTAAGCGCTGAAGCCAGCACTTTTATTGATTATTTATTTAGGAAATTTATTAGGGATGTTCACGAATGGATTTTTTGGCATTTGATTTGGAATGAATTGAACGTTAGAAAATTCATACTCGTTTGAATAGATCCCCTTCGGATGTGTTAGGATTCTATCCGACACAAATATCCCAGTTTAACGAATGTACGAACTATTCGTATGAATCTTCCAAAACATTCGTAATGTACGAATGTCACAACAGTCATTTCATGTATGAATGTCCGAATTTGTACAAATTCTTATGAATAATGAATGTTATGAAATATTGATGCATATCCCTTAAATTTATATACCACCCTTCACCAAATGGTCCCAGGGCGGGTTACAGAAGAAGAAGAGTTGGCTTTTCTACCTTGCTTTTCTCACCCATTTCAGGAGACTCAAAGCAGCTGACAAGCCTTCTGTTCTTCTCCCCACAACAGACACCCTGTGAGGTAGATGGGGCTGTGAGAACTCAGAAGAGATCTGTGACTAGCCCAAGGTCACTCACCTGGCTTTGTGGGGGAGGGCGGAACCAAACCCGGCATTCCCAGATAAGAGTCCAGCTCCCTAACAATTAGACCAAACTGGCTCGCAACACGTGTATGTCATACAGAATTCTGCTGCTTGTGTTATTGGCCAGTCTGATTGTCCTTTATTTAAAGCAGCTTTGCTCATTTTACTAGTAGCCGTTCAGAATTATTGAATGTTAAACGCTGTACTTTAAAATCTCTACAAAAACCTCTGATGCTCATTGTCTGTATCGTTCTTGGTGCCTGGAACGTGAAGGGATGGGAAGAAGGGATGATTGGCTTGAAGAAAGGGGCGAGGCGCTTCCTTATCGTCCCACCGTCATTGGCTTACGGGTCTCAGGGAATAGCCAATCGCATCCCTCCGGACTCAACCTTGGCCTTCGAGGTGGAAGTCAAGCGGGCAAGTATACGCGGCCACCTTTTGAATAATCCTGTGGCTAAGTTCCTGGGAAGTGTGTGAATATTATAATTGGCCCCTTTGTAAAATGGTGGGGGGGGGGGTCTGGGGGGAGCCTTAGAGGCCCAATCTACCAGGCTACATCAGTGGCCACTAAAGAGGACACAGTGTTTCCATGCTTCAGTAGGGCTGTTGAAGACTGGTGCTACTTTAGCGGTGGTATTATGGAGGGGAGACCAGGAAGAAAGACTCAGTTTATGCAGGGCACTCTGGGGGGGACAACCAACAAGGTAGACCCAGCCTGCCAGTGGCAGTTTGAAGGAGCAGTCAAGAAGGAAGACCCAGTATACCAGTGTGGAGTGGGGTGAAATCTTCTAGTGCTGGTCAGCGGGGCCTCAAGAGGCCATACTGCATTCTTGAAAATCTCTGGAATCTCATTAAACCAGGGATGTTACCATTCACCAGTCGGGGCTCGGCATGGAATGCTGGGACTTTCTTGATTGCATGCATGGGCTGCTGGGAGTTGTCATTTAAGAACATCTGAAGGACTCTGTTCTCTGCCCTGCCTTTGGGCTTCAGTCCTAGAGCAGGTGGTTTGCCCCTCTCCTGCCTTTCAGCGATGCCTGCTATTTCAGAGGAGCTATGGATTTGCTTGATACATGCAACAGGGCTTACGTGGCCTTCCTGTTTCCTTCTTTAGGTGCGGTTCGTGAAAGATTCTGCCACTAATGGTCAGAGCCTGGGCCCCAGGGACTCCCTCGCGCCTTCTCCTGCACCAGCTCCTGAGAACCTTGCTGTGGACCCATCAGGACTGGTCCCTTCTGTACAACCTGCAAAGCTAGGGTGTGTCCTGGGCTTGGCGTGTTATTGCCGCGCAGGATTCTTGCACCCCAGTTGCTCCTGTTGTGTTTCAGAAGTGTTTTAATTGCTTCATGCGCAATTAAATCAAAATGGCGTGCACTGTTCTTCTCCCTGCCCTCTGCCCTGCATTTTTCAAATCCTCAGAAGAGATGATTCCTATAATGTCCAGTTTCGTCAATTATGTTATTTCTACATTGCAGGGAGCCGGCAGTTCGGGTGAAATCAAATTCAATTAGCGAACAGCTAGCAGTAAGTACTTAGTGGCGCTAAATCTGTGCATGGGATATTTGTTGGTTTCGAGAGTCCTAGCCAGCGTAACTTAGAAATGCCAGTGGAGAATTATGGCTGTCCCTTGTATAAATGCAGCTTTGTACTACTGGCTTCTGCTTCTATATGATTGGTAGCATGCAACTTTCCTTGTGATAGCTTGACTCTGTGTTTTTCTTTTACATTTGGTTCCCATCCTTCACTTGAAGGTCCCAGGTCAGGTCACAACATGTGATAAAACAAACTCTAACATGTATTTAAAACATACCCCATCAAACCTCCTTCCATCCCTCCCAGCTAGTCTGGCAAGAGTGCGTTCAGGAAAACTAGGAATCAAGGCCTCAGGTAAAGAGGTATGCTTTAATCAGGCATCCAAAACCCATATAAAGTTGGCGCCTGGCATACCTCCACTGGGAAGCTATTCCAAACCTGGGGGGCCACCACAGTGAAGGCCCTCCCGTGGGCCGCGTTTCCTTGCACCTCTGAGGTTAGTGAAACTACAAGAAGACCCTTGATTCGTGATCTTAAAGCACAGGCAAGTCTATATGAGGCTGCACTTGAAGACGGTCCGGAAGTTGCAGCTAGTGCAAAATGCAGCCGCTAGGATGCTGACCGGAACAGCTAGCCGGATGCACATCACATCGGTTTTAAAAGGGTTGCATTGGCTGCCAATTTACTACCGAGCCCAATTCAAGGCGTGGATTCTGACTTATAAGGCCCTAAATGACTTGGGCCCCAAATATCTGAAGGAATGCCTTCTCCCATACCAACTTTAAGATCTAGTGGTGAGGCCCTCCTGGTTGTCCACCGCCTTCAGTAGTGAGGCTGGTGGGCACCCGGGAGAGAGTCTTTTCAGTGGTGGCCCCCAGACTATGTAATAGTCTCCTACTCAAGGTGCGTCATTCCCCTTCTTCGTATATGTTCAGGAAGGCGGTAAAGATGCACCTCTTTGCCCTGGCCTTTGGCTGAGATGATTATATTTCCACTTCCAGTACAGATACTATCATTTTAGTGTATTTTTTTTAGATTTGTTGAATTTTTAAAGTGCTTTTAATGTATATTCTGTTTTCGATCTGTTGTTGTAACAGTTGTTACCTGTCCAGAGACCTTCAGGTATGGGGCAGGATAGAAATGTAAATAATAAATAAATAATAAATAGGAAATTTAGCATGATTCGCCCCCTGAGGCGCCACTCGGTCACTTGATTGAGCCTCCATGCTTCCCTGAACTCCCCCCCCCCTTTTTTTCCAACTATTAGGAATCTGCAGTTACACAATTTTGCATTATAGGATTGTTTGAGGGAACCAAGCTATGTTACAAAGGAGAAATGCATTTACTAATCCCACTGAATGGTGGGATACATATTGAATGAATGAATGAATGAACGAACGAACGAACGAACGAACTGTGCAGTACTAAATAAGCAGAGGCACATTCATTCGTATCCACCACATAAAAGTAAAAAGAATGCAAAATGACTTTATCTCTGCATCTTGTCTTGGCTTCCCCTCCCCATCCTGGCAGAATCCTGACCTTGCCAAAGCGAAACTGATTTCCCGGATGGCAAAGATGGGGCAACCCATGCTCCCTTTCCTCTCCACAACGTCTGCCTCTCAGCTTGATTCCAGTGACTCAGAGATAGAGGTATGTCTGCTGCAGAGGACAGGAGGGAAATGGGACTCCCTCCAGGGTGATGGATTATCCTCTGTGGTTGCTCTTCAGCAAAGGCCGGACACCCTGGTCTTCCATTGACGTGCAGTGGCAGGCTGTGTCCAGCCGCCCTTCTGGTCCAAAGGCTCTGTGGTTTTCACTGAATGAACCTCTCTAGGAGGCTTAACATGGCTCATTTCCTGTGGGGAATTCATTCCAGGATCCAAGCATCTTGCGGGGAGCAGCACAGCCACCAGCGACGCCCCCTCTAAAGCCTCCTCCTCAAACAGCCCTCCCACAGATGACAGGCCAAGGTAAAAGAACACATCTGTCTCCCTCATTCTGCACTTTCCAGTGTGGTTTTTGTTTTTTTCCTTTTGGTCATCCAGCCAGTATTTCATGATCCGTAACAGAAGCCATCGTGTCATGCTCTGGAATATGCCTCATGGTTCATTTATTTGTTACCTTTTCAAAAATTTATGTAGCATCGCCTATTAATCTTGAAGTGGATTGCAAAAATACGCATTAGAGAAAGATAAAAGGACTTAAAATGATACAGCGAATTAAAAACGTATTTTAAAATTGTGTGGGTTAGGATGAGCAGCTGTACATAAAGGAAATGTTTAGAGTTTTTTTACTTCCCTTCTGATAGCTGATGTGTTCGGTAGTTAAAGGGGTGGGGAGTGTGAAGGATAGGGCCTTCTTAGTGGTAGCTCCTGGGCTATGTAATAGTGTCCCCCCCTGAAATGTAATAGGTGCCTTCACTTTATATGTTCAGGAGATTTTTGAAGATGCATCTATTCATTTGGTGAGCCAGTTTGGTCTAGTGGTTAGGGAGCCGGACTCTTATCTGGGAATACTGTGTTTGATTCCGCCCTCCCCCATGAAGCCAGCTGGGTGGCCTTGGGCAAGTCACAGCTCTCTTCTGAGCTCTCACAGCCTCACCCACCTCACTGGGCATTCTGTTGCGGGGAGAAGAACAGAAGGTTTGTCAGCCGCTTTGAGTTCCCTTAAATGGGTGAGAAAAGTGGGGTAGAAAAGCCAACTCTTCCTCCATGAAGCCTGCTGGGTGGCCTTGGGCAAGTCACAGCTCTCTTCTGATCTTTCAAAGCCCCACCTACCTCACTGGGTGTTCATTTGTGGGGAGAAGAATAGAAAGTTTTGTCAGCCACTTTGAGTCCCCTTAAATGGGCAAGAAAAGTGGGGTAGAAAAGCCAACTCTTCTTCATCCTCCGTGAAGCCAGCTGGATGAACCTTGGGCGAGTCACAGCTCTCTTCTGATCTTTCAAAGCCCCACCTACCTCACTGGGTGTTCATTTGTGGGGAGAAGAATAGAAAGTTTTGTCAGCCACTTTGAGTCCCTTTAAATGGGCAAGAAAAGTGGGGTAGAAAAGCCGAGTCCTCCTCCTCCTATAGAAAAGGCAGCCTCTTGTATTAAGACTTGCAATTCTAATAGAGTTGCTTTCTTCCTAGCTGCCCAGTCAGCTATTTCAGGGCTCCAGGGGCCTTCAGCTGCCGTCATACCTGCCGTCCTCCAGCCGCATGCCACACTTCCGGGCACCACTCAGAGCTTTCAGGTACAGAGGGGCAGAGAAGAGGGAAGTCCAGAAAGAAGAAATCCTTTTGTAAAGCATTATGAACTGCTCTTGCTAGCATTTTGGTAGCTGTTACCACCTCTTCCGGCAGCAAATTCCATAAACCGATGACCCCCTGGGTGAAGAAATCCTTCCCCTTGTCGGATCTGACTCTCCTACCCATCAGCTTCATAGATGCCCCCTGGTTCTAGTGTTCCTTCCATGGTAGTCTGCGTGGGAAACTGTTTGGAAATTTGTGTAACGATGTGATCGCACACAGTAAAAAAGGAATAGGAGGATCCATATGGCAGGTTAGGCTGCTTTCAGACACAGGTAAAAGCCCTGACAATGTTCCTGGAACTATATTGGGAGTGCTACACGCATTTGTGGTAATGCCAATATAGCCCTGGGTTGGTGGAGCAAAAACCTGCTACATTTCTATAACAGAAAACCAAGCAACAATGCCAGGTTCTCTTGTGCCACCTGGAAGCACCCTTAGAGCTGGTTTGCAGGTGGGCATGTCCACACACCAGTCTGGCTTTCCCTCCTGAACAGTCTAGGTGGGGAGACTGGTGGGGAGGCCCTCCTGGTTGTCCCACCACCCTCAGCAGCAATATGGGTGGGCACCCTAGAGAGGGTCTTCTCAGTGATGGCCCCCAAGCTACGGAATAGTCTCCCCCTTGAGGTGTGTCAGGCTCCTTCTCTGTATATGTTCAGGAAGGCGGTAAAGATGCATCTTTTTGCCCTGGCCTTTGGCTAAATATGGTTACATCCCCCCCCCACACACACACACTTTAAGATAGTACTGTTTTTAATATATATTTGGTTTGTTTTAACTTCCTGGATTTTAAATTGTAGATATTACTGGTTCAATATATATTGCTTTGTTTTAATGTGCTGAATTTTAATCATTGTTACCCACCCTGAGAACTTCAGATATAGGGTGGGATAGAAATACAAATGATAATAAAATAAATAAATAGGCTAAAAAAGGTGGGTTAGAAATGGGACGAGAACACGAGGGCCGTATGCTAGCATCTCTAGGGTGCTTTTTTCCTTATATGCCATTCCCTTGTTCTCTTTGTAGCCCCACATTAATTCTTCCCTCCTTGGTTTCTGCCTCTCCTCTTTAAAACTAGGAAAAATAAGTGGCGCCTACTCTCAAGGTAGTACTCTGATCATGGCGAAAGCAACAGTTTTAAGCACATAAAAAATGAGCACTAAATTGATGAGGGCTAGGAGCATGAAGAGTCTTGTCACGAGCTCACAGTGCTAGTTTATCAGTTCAGTAATAAATTTAACCACTAGGCTTCCTGCTCCCTTCATCTCTGCATTCTTTAGGTTTGAAGGACAGATTTAGGCAAGCCTGCTGGATCATGGCGGATTTTGCAGTTGTTTACAATCTGATGGCTGAGAATTCAGTTTTTTCTCCCTCACCCCCCTCTTATTTTCTATCCAGCCATTTCCAGGAGTGACCTACGCCTATCCACAAACCAGTGCTGCAACTTCCCAGCTTCAGCCTGTTGGGGCCCTATATCCAGCTCCTTTCCAAGGTAAGAACCCAAGAGGAACCCTGCTGGATCAGGCCACGGCCAATTCATCCAGTATCCAGTCTCACGCAGTGGCCGACCAGTTGCTTCCGGGCATCTCAAACAGAAGACGAAGGCAAAACCTTCATCTGTTCACAAATCCCTGAAAATGGCCCGTAGAGGCACCCTGCCTGTCTCTCCAACCAAACTCAAAGGAAAACCTTTTGCCTGATCTCTTCCTTGTCTCAGCAGCTGGCGACATTGGTTCATTCCTGATGACAGAGGCCCGGCAGCAGAATACAGAGATCCGCCTGGCCGTGGGCAAAGTCGCTGACAAAATGGACCAGTTGGTAGCCAAGGTAATAACCATTATATTTATTCAAAATATTTATATACTGCTTTGAGATACATATTTTAATGACAAGCAACATACAGTATACTTGTTTTTTAAATAAATAAATAAACAAATTGAGCTAAAGCCATCATGTTTAGCCTTGTAATGCCAATAACTGCCTTCCTCTTTATTATTTTTATTTATTTATTTGTAATTCTGTCCCACCCTATACCCGAAGGTCTCAGGGTGGGTTACAATATTATATTAATCTTAGACAGGTCCCTGCCCTCAGGCTTACAATCTAAAGAGACAAGAAACAAAAGGAAAATGGTGTGGGAGGGAACAGGGAACAGCAAAAAGCCAGCACTTGAGGTCTTCAGCTCCAATTTTCTGTTCATTTCTTATTGCTGGAATTTTCCTGTCCTCTTTACTTTGAATTTTCTCTTCATTGAAGACTAAACCAGATGATGGTAGAGATGGTGAGCCGGCATCTATTCAGCCCCACCCTGCCCGACCTCAGGGCCAGATGTTGTCTCAACTGGTGGATCGGCTGCCGTAGTCTCTTTGCCATCTCGTGGTTTAGGGTTTTCTGGGCATCTGCACTGGTAGTTGAAATTGCGTCGGTACTGTTGAAGAGGCTGCTGTCCCTGGGTTCCATCACCCTGGTTCTCTTCATCTTCTTCGTTGTTTTGGTAGTTCTGTTGGTAGTTGCATAGAGGTCCCCAGTGCTGGGGATACCATCTGTACCGGTTGTGGTTGCCGCATGTTTGAGTTTTAAATGGTAGCCTCGAAGTGACTGCTGGTTAGCACCACCCAGGGAGCATGTGAGATTTAGGGAACAAGAAATCCCCCAAAATGGTGTCCACACCAGAAGTGTGTAATATTTATTTATTGATTGATTGATTGATTGATTGATTGATTGATTGATTGAGTGAGTGAGTGAGTGAGTGAGTGAGTGAGTGAGTGAGTGAGTGAGTGAGTGAGTGAGTGAGTGAGTGAGTGAGTGAGTGAGTGAGTGAGTGAGTGAGTGAGTGAGTGAGTATGTATGTATGTATGTATGTATGTATGTATGTATGTATGTATGTATGTATGTATGTATGTATGTATGTATGTATGTATGTATGTATGTATGTATGTATGTATGTATGTATGTATGTATGTATGTATTTCTATCCTGCTCTATACCTGAAAGTCTCACGGTGGGTTACAATATCATATTAATCTTAGACAGGTCCCTGCCCTCAGGCTCACAATCTAACGTTGTTACAGTTGACAGGATGCGACTGCCCAAGAGGAGTAAAAATCAGATTAAACAGACGGTGCACAGTCGTCACCGTTTATGGTCATCCTTATTAAACAGAACCAGAGGCCCAAGTGAAAAAGCTTGTTGGCTGCCTATTCTTGACCAGCAACTGTAGGTCCAGTCCTGATCCAAACTCTTCTTTGCTCCTATCCTGCTGGCGCTCGCGGCCACCCCTTTTCTTGTGCCCCTTCCTCACAGGTGGAGGAGCTTCAGAAGCAAAATTCCAGCCATAGTTTGCTGCCGGGCATCTCTTCGGTCACCATGGAGACGTCCATGATCATGAGCAACATCCAGCGCATCATCCAGGTAATGAGGGCTCAGTACCAGGGGAATTGTGGGATTCAGTTTGTATCAAACTGAGTGCAAGAAAATTTGTATTTGTTCAAATAGATCCTCTTCGAATCTAGTAGGATTTGAATTCGATAAAAATATTCGGTATGAATTTGCACATGAATCCCATACTAATCCGTAACGAAGCTTCATACGTATGATTCACATTCGAATGTCAGTCTTTGAATCTGCCAAAATTCGACTCCAATGTCTGAATTTGGCCAGATTCGCACCAGTTTGGAACGTTATGAATATCTGTGCACATCCCTAGAACAGAGCTTTGCGTTTTCATGGTTGATAAAACGTGACTTCGTTTGTTTAATGCATTGGCAGGTAGAGATGTGCACAAGTTTAAATTTAGTGGTTTGCTTCGACTCGAACCAAATACTGAACTGGCGTCTCTGAACCAAAGGGTGATTTGGTTCACTTGGTTTGTTAGAGCACCTGTTAGAATCACAACCTAGAGCCCAGAACTTGATGACGAGACCAGTGCACAAAGCTGGAATTTCAACGCTGGAGTACGCAGACGTTATACGGTTTCCTCAGCTGCGCTCCTTCTCACTCACCATGTAGGAAAACGAAAGGCTGAAACAAGAGGTCTTTGAGAAGAGCAGCCGTATTGAGGAGCTGAATGAGAAGATCGGTGAATTGATTGATCGTAATCAGAGGTGAGCAACTTCCTGGCTAAGGATTGTGGTCCATAAAAGACCTCTGTGAGGTTTTAAGCTGCTCCTGGTGATCAGAGTGGACCAGGTTGCCCAAGGGCTGCTTGGAGCCTCTGAAGGGCTTTCTTGGTGGGTCCTGTGATAAGCTGACCAACGTGTGCCTAGAACCAGTTTCCAGTTCTGAGACCTCCTGGCCTTCACCAGCCAGACTTTGTGGCCCCCACAGACTGATACTTTTGAGCACCCTTGAAGCATTAGGTAGACAAATAAATCTGACCTCGTCAAAGTAGCTTACCTGTGTGGGACAGAATTGTGTCTTCATGACGAGTTGGCTTCAAGCTGAGCAAGAAATGGAGACTGTTAAGCCGTTAAGGGCAGGTGAAAAGTTCACCATGCAGTGTTGCATATTAAGAGAACATAAGAACATAAAGAGGAGCCCTGCTGGATCAGGCCACAGCCCATCTAGTCCAGCAACCTGTCGCACACAGTGGCCCACCGAATGCCCATGGACATCTCAAGCAGAGGCAAGGACAAACCTTTTCCTGCTCTTGAATCCTAGCAAATAGCCTTAGAAGCGTCCTGCTTCCCCCGCCCCCAGGCTGAAAGATATACCTAGGCATCCATTCTAGAAGCCAGTGATATATCTGTCGTCCATACATTTGTCCAACCCTACCTTAAAGCCATCTAGGCTGGTAGCTGTTACCACCTTGTTCGGCAGCAAATTGCATAAACCACTGACCCTCTGGCTGAAGAAATACCGTATTTTCCAGCGTATAAGACGACTGGGTGTATAAGACAACCCCCAACTTTCCAGTTAAAGTATAGAGTTTGGGATATACTCGCCGTATAAGAAGATGACACCCGGCGTATAAGACGACCCCTGACTTTTGAGAAGATTTTCCTGGGTTAAAAAGTAGTCTTATACGCCCAAAAATACAGTACTTCCCCTTGCCTGATCCAACTCTCCTACCCATCAGCTTTATAGATGGCCCCCTGGTTCTAGTGTTGTGTGATAGAGAAAAGAAATTTTCTCTGCCCATCTTTTCTATACTGTGCATAATTTTATATACGTCAGTCAGGTCCCCTCTTAAACACCGTCTCTCCAGACTGAAGAGGCCTAAACATTGCAGCACCATAAGAGAGAATTCCCCGTGCCTTAGGGGTAACTAACTCCCCATAGCCGTAGTCTCCCTTTAAAATTTAGTTAGCCAGCTGCTAAAGTCTTAACAGGAAATAGGTTCAAGGCAGACCGGATCTGATCCACGGGGGCAGCTGTGGTCCTTGGAATATGGACGGATTTTCTTTCTCTCTAGGTACATGGAGCAGAGCAACCTGCTGATGGAGCGGAGGAATAGCTCTCTGCAGATGACCACCGAACACACACAGGCAAGGGTGTTACATGCCGAACAAGAGAAGGTAAATCCAACTGGAATAAAAGGAAATTAGGGGCATGGAGTGAGTATATAGAGAGGATAAGAGAAAGACCTGCCCTGGAATCTTAAATTTAATCCACTTTGATCTAGTGGTTAAGGAGCTGGACTCTTATCTCGGAATACCAGGTTCAGTTCCACCCTCCTCCATGAAGCCAGCTGGGTGACCCTGGGCTAGTCACAGCTCTCTTCTGAGCTCTCACAGCCCCACCTACCTCACAGGGTGTTCTGTTGTGGGGAGAAGAATAGAAGGCTTGTCAGCCGCTTTGAGCCCCCTTAAATGGGTGAGAAAAGCAGGGTAGAAAAGCCAACTCTTCTTCTCCTTCCATCTCAAAGGCGTCACCAAACTGGTGTACTGTATTTTTTTTGCCACATGATCATATTTTCTCTCAAACTAATCTCACCTATCATCACCCTGCGTCCTCTTTTTAAAAATATATCTTTCCTAAATGTACCTTTGCAAATTATAGGTGCGTCTTATATGGTGTGAAGCGTGGTGGATTTGGCGCTTTTTTGACTCTGGTTCCTCTGTCGCTTGCCCAAGGATTGCTGAATTCTTCTCTCTGCTAGGTTGATTGTGTTCTGAGCTCACGAACCTGCAGAATGGTCAAAAAGCGCTCATGACCAAATGACCGCCTCCCCTCTTGACCTCTCTTTACCCCAGTTTGCAGTTGTGACTTCTGGTGGTGTTAACTTTGCTTTCCTGTCACTGCTTCTCTCTCTAGCCCGTGCCGTCACCGGATCAGGGGTGGGACCAGGTGAGGCCTTGCCCTTGAATATCCAGATAATCTGGAATTTGCGCCCTCACTGACCTTTCCAAGTTATTCTTCCTGGCCCGAGCAGGTCAAAATCCAGTCGGTCTCTGCAGGCTGCTAGGGCCCTTTGCATGGATCTCTGGTTCCCTAATGTAGGCCTTTGAAAATGTTTCTCTGTGTCCTAACCTAATAGGAATCTGCTGTTCGGTGTGCTGAACAACCCTTTTAGGAATACCTTGTGTGAATTTCAAAAGTGATATGGATATCTATTTTTTTGGCTAGATAAATGTAGTTGAACAGAAATGCAACGGTCCCTCTGAAGCGGCCTATGGAAACATTGTGGTCTCCCAATTTACAAATATGACGTAACAAAAGCCCATGGGCAAGAAAGGGTTAGGGGGTAAAGCTGTTGAAATGACCCCCTTCCCCCCCCCCCATTGGTTTTAATTTGGGGATGCAAGAGGCTGGTTTTAATTGGAGATAGAGGTGTGCACGAATGATTTTTTGCATTTGAATTTGAGTCGAATCGAATGTCAAAACATTCGATTCGAATGTTTAAAATCTGAATGTCAAAAAATCTGATTCGAATCCATAACATTCATTCAAATGTTAGGTTCGTATTTAAAGATGCGAATGTTGACAACATTCATATCTGTTATATGTATTGATGCACATTTTGTATGCATCCCGTTTTATCCTGTATGCATCCCGTTTTCATCCCGAATTATAAGCACAAATGCGTATAATATTTGTACAGATACGTATGTAATACCTATGTATCTGTACGTTCGAATAATTTGAACGAATGTTTCAGAACATCCGAAATCCATTCGAATGTTATTCAATCAGATTTGAATTTGAATGTCAACATTCGTCGGGTTTGAATCAGATTTTGAACCACGTCCCTAATCGGAGGAGAGAAGGAGCGGGGAAAATTGGTGAGCCCAAGGGTAGGGTGGTCCTGTAGGACATCACCTGCAGGACTCCATCGAAGGCAGGGGCACCTCTGGGCGTGCAACGCTCCAGATCCTTTTGCCTATTCCCTGCTTTGTTCCTTCTGCTTTGGCTTACAGGTCAAGGTTGCTGAGGAGCTGGCGGCCGCCACAGCCCAAATCTCCCGGCTTCAGCTGGAGCTGACGGATCACCAGAAGAAGGAGATGGAACTGCGTTCCCAGCTCAGTGCGGCAGCAAAGGAGGCGGAGAGACACAGCGGACAGCTAAGCCAGCTGCAGGCACAGCTGGCAGGTGAGGGGAAAGTCGGCCCGAATAGCCTTCAAAAGTGGGAACGGGTGGAGGTCGGTGGGAAAGCAGGAAGTGACAGTTTGGTTGGTTAGGTGGGGGGTGGGGCTCTCAGGGAGCACTTCCTTTGGTGCAACCTCTCTGCCCATGCCTCCTGCAGAGCTTCAAGAATCATCAGATGATGCCAGGAACAAATTCCAGTTGGAAAAGCAAAACCGCAAACAGCTGGACGGGAAGGTGTCTGTCCTGGAAGAGGAACTGGCTGACCTTCGGATGGAGAAGGAGAACCTGGAGAAGGTTGGGAATCAGAGAGCTAGTAGAATGAAGGGGGCGAGCCGTAGACCTAGTGGAATTCATGAGTCTCAGCCTTCTGATCTGCTATTGGTCCTGAAATCTGTGAACCGATTGGCTGGGGGAACCAACCATTACAGTTCTAGGCCAGTAGACCAGTAACATTTGCAGTTTTAGTTCTGTGAGTAAACCCAGGTTGATTCAATCAGGGTGGCTTTTTCCCTTTACCTCTTCCTCCAGAGTCTCTCCGAGAGAAAAAAGAAATCGCTCCTGGAGAGGAAGCAGGCTGAAGATGAGATGGAGGAGATCCGCAGATCTTACCAGGAAGAGCTGGACAAGCTTCGGCAGCTTCTGAAAAAGGCCCGGACGTCGACTGACCAGGCAGCATCAGAGCAGGTGAGGAAGCCAGAAGTTTCATTCCAACTACTCCATTATCCTTGTCCCCGAACAGCTTGGCGTGACATCTCTAAGGGGTCAGTGCATCTAGGTTGGCTTAGAATGGTTTACCCTCCAAAGGACCCCACATGAAAGGAAAAATAGATGAAAAAGTGGGGAGGAGGACAAGAAGAGTCAAACTTAGGTGCAGGGTCTTTCTTAGGGGTACATAAAGGGCACTCTTTCCAGATGCTGACATAAACATAATGATGGAGAGAAAAGACAAATCTCAACAAGTAATTTTTTTCTGCCAGAAGATAATGGTAAAAGCAGGCCTTCGGGGTTTGAACTGACTTGTCAGTCTAAACTGGTTTGGAAAATGAAGTCCCAGCTAGCGCAGGCTGCCGAGTGGGTTCAAATACTATTGCAGCACTTACTTTTAGCGCCATCTAGTGTTAGCAAGAAATACTTGCCAGTGCTTGATTTGTTTTTGTTTTTGTTTTTTGTTTTTGTATCCCTCATTTCCCTTTTACTTGCCTTACGTTTGTTATACAAGTTTAAATAATCTTAAAATAACTAATTGGAGCTGAATCAGTTCAGAACAATGTCTCTTAGCTGAACTTGATAGGGTGGCTATGTTTCTGCCAGGGCTCCTTGTGAGCCAGTTTGGTCTAGTGTTTAGGGAGCCGGACTCTTACCTGGGAATACCAGGTTTGATTCTACCCTCCTCCATGAAGCCAGCTGGGTGACCTTGGGCTAGTCACATCTCTCTTCTGAGCTTTCACAGCCCCACCTATCTCACAGGTTGTTCTCTTGTGGGGAGAAGAATAGAAGAGCTTTGTCAGCTGCTTTGAGTCCCCTTAAGTGGGTGAGAAAAGCCAGCTCTTCCTCTTTCTCTCTCCATTTTCTGTGGATTCTACCACTTAGAGTCTATTGTGTAGGAATAATACAGTCAGAAGGCTTAATGTCATTGGTTGTACCATGTGAAGGCTGCAATATGAATTTACATTGGACAGGGAGGGAAATTGGTGCAGCTGAACCTAACCGAGGTGTCCTCTCTGTGTTGGGTGGGCTGGAAGCTGTCCCTAATGCAGGCGGAGCTGGAGTCCCAGTGGGAAGCCAAAAGCGAGCGGCTCTTGGCTTCAGCAAAGGAGCAGCATGTGCGTCAGTACCAGGACATATGTGAGCAGAGGGACGCTCAGCAGCAGCAGATCTCTCAGCTGGAAGAAAAGGTGAGTAGCCAGTTTGGTCTGGATTCCTATTCTGCCCTCCTCCATGAAGCCAGCTGGGTGGCCCTGGGCTAGTCATAGTTCTCTTTCTGAGCTCTCACAGCCCCACCAACCTCACAGGGTGTGTGTTGTGGGGAGAGGAACAGAAGGTTTGTCAGCAGCCTTGAGTCCCCTTAAATGGGTGAGAAAAGCAGGATATAAAAGCCAACTCTTCTTCTTCCTTGGCATGGCCCTCGCTCCCAAGGTTTCCTTCTGGGCCACAGGTGGCTGCTGTCTTGGTTTGTGAACCTGAGTGCACTCATTCTGTTCTGCTCTCACCTCCTGATTCACTTTGAATCCCATCTGCAGACTAATAAATCACTGTTTCCTCTCTGTGATTCTGTCTGCTTCTCGTTAGCGGCCTTGTCATATCATATCTATATCGCTTTGCAAATGAGACACACAAAGTCGCTTGACTAGTAACAATGTACAGGGGCCGGAAGATGTTGTTCCTTACATCTTGGGGACTCCCGTTTCCTTCTAGCTTTCCTTGCTTAAAAACGCGAAGAGCTCAGAAGACGAAAGAGTTTCGGCGCTGCAGGAACAGCTGGAACAGCTGGAGATGGTGAAAGAAAAGGTACGAGGGGTCCCTGTTGTTCGTCTCCTTAGTTACCGGGTGCCTTGCTGTCTCGTCCGCTTTCCGAAGAGCACAGTTGGCTTCTGTTTTATCCTCCCGACAAAATTCAACATGTCAAAAAACCTACATTAAAACAACAGCAACCATCACAAACTAGTCTTGTTTCAAGCCGGAGCGGCTCCACTCTGTGCTAGGACTCTCTGACGCTTCCAATCTCTTTCATTCTGTGTCTCACCTGCAAAACAGTATGGGGCTCTGCAGTCCCAAATGGCGGTTCTCAAGGCCCAGCATGAGGAGCAGATCCAAGAACTCAAGAAAGTTGTTGATCAGCCATCACCAGCCAGAGCCCCTGAAGAGGTGCGTGTGAGTTCCATGCATGCAGACTTAATTTGAGGGGGGGGGGGAGGTCACATAGAAACAAATAGCAGGTCCCAGGAGGAGGACAGAGAAGAAGAGGAAAACCTTTTTCTGGTGTTTCTGGCCTAGTTTCTCCTTAGCCAGGGAAGAACACACTTTTTTTCTGAGCAGGAAGAGCGAAAAACAACACATGCATTGGATATCTCTAGCTTCTTATCACGCGATAAGAAGTGTGTCATATGTCATCAGTCTTGGCTTGGAGCAGGAGGTAAATCCCCTGCGTCTGGATATCTCCTCCCCAACCTGATAGGTCCATGATGTTTCTGCCTGAAAATCCTGTATCGCCTCACTGGTGGGCAGGCATTGCTCGTGAACCTTCTAACACAGCGATGTTCTTCTTCCCAAGGTGAAGAAGATCATGAATGGTGTGTTCCAGGCTCTACGCGGCCAGTTTGACTTGGAGGACTTCTATACTGGTCGGACAGTTCTGGGCATTGTTATGAATACCATCAAGGTACAGTACAGTGAAGACCTGCATCTTGCCCCCCAGCCTGAATTCTGTTTCCGTGGGCATAATTCATTCCACCCCCACTCTGTTTTGGATTGCTGGGAGTGGATTTCTGGAACTGTAGTCTAGATTTAGCGCTCCTGCGGTTGAGGAATGTCCTCCTCCTTTTCACCCCTTTCTGCTTATTTTCAGACCACAACCCTGCAATTGCTAGAGCAGCAGAAGGAGAGAGAGGAGAGCGTGGAGACTGAGGAAGAAGACCTCGCTGCTACAGAGGGAAGCCAAACTAGTTCAGAGACCCACAGTCAGGAACACCAAACCCATTCTGCTTTTCCCGAGCCACCACCATCGGCGTCGACAGCAGCAGCCTCCATTCCTTCCACTAATCTGGAGAAAGGGTTGTGTGATTCTCCTACTGCCTCTGGAGAAGGAGACCAGACTCAGGTAGCTTCTGCAGCTTCCAAAGCCCTGACCTCGAAAGCCTGCAATGACCAGAACCCTTCTACCTTGAACCAGTCTAGGGAATCTCTTCAAGGGCCGAAGATTGCTCAGCTTCCTGCCAGGGAGGAGGAGGAGGAGGAGGAGGAGGAGGAGGAGGAGGAGGAGGAGGAGGAGTCAAACACTCAAGATGAAACCAGACCAGTTGGTGCCACAGCTTCTGGTCTAAAGCCACCAGCTGACGAGGCCTCACTCAAGGTGCAGGAGGCCCCAATAGAAGCAGGCAAAGAGGACAAGCCTGGTCCAGATCTTCCAAGCCGGCATTCCAGTGACTTCACTCCTCCAGCAAGTGCAGTAGGCAAGCAGGATGTGGCTGGAGCCCAGCAAGAACCAGCACCCAGTCCAGTGCAAAAGGATTGCAGGTCAGGCCCTATCAAGGTCTTTAACACAGGTTGATAATTTAGCTTTGGTGTCTTCTCCCCACTGCCTGATAACGTTCCGGCGTGAATCCCAATGTTGGTCCAAGCTGGTTGTAATAGCAAAGCCAGGATAAGGTGAGAGAGAGAGGCCGCATGCCTATAAAGACCACTTGCATGGAGGGGAGAGCAGGGCCCTTTCTGCACTTAGCCTTATTCTGGAATATATATCAGAATAGGGACCTGCTATCTTCATGCTAGTGCAGACTATGGGCAGCCGCAAGTGAGGCCTGCAGTAGTCAGAAGTAGCTTGTGGCCAGCAGACCGCTATCCTGAGATGTAATCCAGAATAAGGCCAAGTGCAGAAAGGGCTTAGGTGTAGGTTCTCAGAAGATGGAACCAAGTAGGAATGCCTACCAATGGATTATCTCTGTGCTATTCTACAAGAAAGCGACAGATGGCACCCCAAGCTATAAAGGCCTCTGATTGGTGCCCTTTTGACAGCCCTCCTGTCGCTTTCTGCAAGATAGTGTGGATCTTCTTCTCGGCTTATGGACTTGAGACCTTTGAGGTCTTTGACAAGCTTGAGAATTTGGCCCAAAGGGCTCTGATCTCAAGCAGGAGAACACCTTTTAACAGCTCAAGAGTGGAGGCTTTTCCATAGTCTGGGAGATGTCACCTCTACGCGTACACACCCTTAACTGCTGAAGGGGGTGGCACCACCCAGAGGGCCTCACTAGCAGAACTTAGGACACAGTCAGATTTATATTAGAAGATATGTTCCTTTAGATATTTGGGAGTTGGTGGCACTTGGCTTAAGTTGTTGTCTCTAATGGCCCTGGTTCCTTTTCTACTAATTCTAACAAATACTTCTCTCACTTCACAGCTCCCTTGAGGATGAAGATGGGTTGTTCAAAGCTGCAGCTCTTAAGCCATCAACACCAAGAGGCCAGGTGGAAGATGAGGAGGAGGAAGAGTTGGTGAGTTCTTGGGCAAGGAGTGTTTACATGTGTCCTGGATCCTTAACAAACTGGTGCTTTGCAACATGATCAGGGATGGAGCTTCTGCTGGTTGTGGTGCCTGGCCAAAACAAGATGAAGGTGAAATAGTGTCTTGCTTTTCAAAGGAATTGCTATCTGAAAAAGATAATAGCAGGGTATACCCTCTACCAATGTACTGCCAATCAGTGGGCTCCTGTCTCTAAGGAAGTCCAGCGAAACCAAAGTGGCATAGAAGCTTGGAAAAATAAAGCACTGGCAAGTTCTTCTTGCCGACACTAGGTGGAGCTAAAATCAGGCACTGCATTGGACATTAAGTGTTATCAAGAACCGGTATGGATAAAGTGGCATCCACTTTCAGCCGTGGGGGGAAAATGCTTGCTGGTGTTTTGTTGATA
Source organism: Aspidoscelis tigris stejnegeri (assembly GCA_023333525.1). Taxonomy (NCBI): domain Eukaryota; kingdom Metazoa; phylum Chordata; class Lepidosauria; order Squamata; family Teiidae; genus Aspidoscelis; species Aspidoscelis tigris. The sequence continues at coordinate 13,000,225 of JALMGA010000016.1, forward strand.
AAAGTCCCTCCATTTTGTTCTTTTCTGAACTCCCGGTGGTGGCTGGTGGGTTGGACTCCCCTTGGCTCTTCCTACACATTGCTTCCCTGGGTTATGAAAACTAATCATTCCTTCAGTTCTGCCTGCCTCTAATATGCACGTGGGGTTTTTTTTGGTGATCCTGTCCCCTCCTGGCTGCTGAGCCATACTGATTCATATCTTTGGGGGTGTTTCAGAGCTTCAAAGGCCGGCCTCCCCCAACCCCCCTCTTTGGGGATGACGATGACGACGATGAACTGGACTGGCTGGGCTGAGCTGAGCAACCGGACTAAGGACTTGTTGGGGCTTCTCAAGCCAAAGGCGGCCGCTGCTCTGTGCGGCTCGGTTTCCTGTGGGGAGTCCCATGTTCTTCCTCCAGGAGGGTGGCCGTACTGTTGAGATGCTGCAATTACCACTTGCACTTGGAGGGAGGGAGGGAGGGGCGGAACTTAGGGAGGGAGGGAGTCTCCACCGGATGGACTTGAAGAAGCAGTTTCTCTCTTCCGCACACTACAGTCTGTCTCGATCGTGCAGCTTCGCCTGCTAGTAACTCAGCCACTAACCCAGTGTGAGCGAGGAGAGGCTTATGAGCAAGTCTTGCGGAGGGTCTTGGTTCCTTGCGGCTCACCTGCAAGCTTCCTTCTCGGTGCGAAGGGGCTGAGGTGCGGACTCCACACGCCTTTGTCCCAACCAGCCACTTCCTGGCCTTTTTGGGTCTTCCCAACAACGGGAGGCACTGTCTCACCGTGCATGCAGTGAGAAGGATTCTCCGTTCTGGTTTCCCCTTTCCTAAGAATTTCCAGCCTCCCACCCTCCAGTCCTTATACTTGCGTCTGTGCTCTGTGGAATTTGTATTAGTTTGGCCCTCGCATCTTCTTTTGAGTCTTCCCCATCTTGCTGGTCCTGAGGGATGACCAAGGAGCCTCCTCGAGGTGGGTTGCATGGTAGATCTTACGGCTGTGTCTCTTCTCCACTCCAAGAGGATAGGGGCGTGCTCCGTTTGGTTCTTGGAAGGTGCCTTTTTAACTCAGCTCACCTGGCTCGGTGTTGGCTGGAGAGCTTTGAGTAGCCCGTGGGGGTCTTCCAGGTGCTTCAGACTTCAGCCCCTTCCAGCCAGAGTGGTAGGGGTGAATCTGAAACCTCTGAAGGGAAGCAGCTAGGCCAAGGCCGTGTTTCTCGATCCATGTCTTAGCGGAAACCTGACTTGTCCTGTTTTCTGATGGGTGTTCGGTTCTCGCGGTGCGCCGTCCCTTGTCCTGTTACATAAAACCCTTCCCAAAGTGCAGCTGGGGTCTCCTTTACGTCCACCTCTGAAGCCACAGCCCGCCTTCCTCCAGTCCTGAATCTTTCTCCCAGGCTGGGCAAGGAGCGTCAGGACGGTCCAGTTTGCCTCATTGGAATCCCCCAGGTCAGCGTCAACTTGGCACGGCTTGGCTCACCAGAGTTCAACACCAGTAACACACCCACCTCCAAGGGGCCGTCAGCTTCCCTTCGCCCTGCCGGGTTCCCTTTCAGCAGTTAAAAGTCGGCTCTCCCAGGGTTTCCTCCTGCTGGGCATAACGAATTCGGGACTCTGCAGCAATCTTGACCCCTGCTTATAAAGCCCACTGCTGGCATGCGTTGTGTGGCTTGTCCAAGGCCCTGAGATGGAGGGAGTTTGTCTATAGGCTTTGGGACTGCAGGGCAGGAGGAAGAAATAGAAATAACTTTAATGTCATTCAGTCCCTGCCCCCCTTAGCTTATCCTGAAGCCATAATATTGTCTACCCAGCTCTAAAACAGAAAGAGAAAACGCACAAACGTCAAAGGGTACCTGCTACTTAGGAAGATTGTGCCAGTGGAACCGCTGGTCCTGGGCTTTAGAAATTGGCCGACCTAGTCCCCTCCTTTTACCCAACGGCCTACTTGTCTTCCCACCTTCTGCACACTTTCCCCTTGGAGTGGGCCTTAACCCTTGCCAGGGGCTCATCCCCTTCCTCTGAATCTCAGCTGACTCTCTGAAACTTGACAGTCTTGAAAAATAAAAGTGCAATTAAATCAAATCCGACACTGGCTCTTTTACTCCGCGGAGACTCGGCTTGTGGGCCTCCGCCTCCTGCCCACGGTCTGGCCTTCTGAAGCCTCCAGACGCTTCTTAGCAGTCGTGAAGATGCTGAAGCGAAGAGTGGATTAAGGGTGTTTTTCCACTGTCACTAAAAGCACCCATTAAGTACCCATTAACGGGTACGTAATGCGCCTAAGTTTAGTGGATACTTAGCAAACATAGAAGCTACAGAGCTGGAAAGAACTCCAGGGGTCATCTCAGGCTTTCAGTTTGTGCAAGGTCCACTTTGCAGCATCCCTGGCAGAATGCCTCCCCACCTTTTTAACTTCCTCCAGGGTTAAACACATCTCATGATGTTGAGTTTGTTGGGAGCCCTTGATGAAGAATCTTTTAAGCTCTTTGGCTTTCTAAAGGCAACATGGGCATGTGATATGTAATGCACATTTGGAGTGAAGGTGCGGATTGGTTAGTCTGGAGGAAATAACTGGTTCAAAAGAAAGGATGAAAGCCAAGGCCAAAGCCTTGGAGTAAATGCTGTAGTATGTTGTGTATTGTTCCTGGCTCTGAGGTTAGTCTTCCTCTCCTAAGATCCGTGGTGGCTGGTGGGGTAGAGATCAAAGTGGAACCAGGGATACGTAAGAAAGTAAAAGGAGCCCTGCTGGGCTGAGCCACAGCCCATCTAGTTCAGCATCCTGTCCAAAACACTGGCCCACCAATTGCCTCTGGACATCTCAAGCAGGGCAGGTGGAGCTGGCAGGTGAGACACTGTTAGAAGCCAAATAATAGCCAACCAGCATGAAAAACCGCTTGGGCCTGGGTATCTGAAGGAGTGCCTTCTCCCTTACAGACTGGTCCGTACACTGAGATCTCAAGGAGGGGGGGCTTCTTGTAGTTCCTTCTTTTGCAGAGGTATGAGGCAGAGGGCCTTCTCTGTGGTGGCCCCTGGGCTTTGGAACAGCTTCCCTCTTGAGGTTCGCCAAGCACCTACATTGTATACTTTTTGGCACCTGGCGTTTAAGAGGGGACCTGATCGAAGTATATAAAATTATGCACGGCATAGAAAAGGTGGATAGAGAAAATTTCTTTTCTCTATCGCACAACACTAGAACCAGGGGGCACTCTATGAAGCTGATGGGTAGGAGCGTAAGGTCTGACAGGGGGAAGTATTTCTTCACACAGAGGGTCATCAGCCTATGGAATGTGCTGCCAGAAGAGGTGGTGACAGCTACCAGTCTGGATGGCTTTAAGGTAGGGTTGGACAAATTTATGGATGACAGATGTATCAGTGGCTACTAGAACGAATGCCTAGGTGCATCTTTCAGGCTGAGGGGGGGGGGAAATGGGGCGCTTCTAGGGCCATCTGCTGGGACTCGAGAGCAGGAAAAGGTTTGTCCTTGTCTCTGCTTGAGATGCCCATGAGCATTTGGTGGGCCACTGTGTGCGACAGGATGCTGGACTAGATGGGCTGTGGCCTGATCCAGCAAGGCTTCTCTTATGTTCTTATATCTTCCGCCATCTAAATACCTTCTTCCAGGTGCTGTCCTGTTAGGGAGGGAGGGAGGGGAGTGATATTTTTAATTACGTTTCTTTTTTCTTCTGATATGTTTTTTTCTTATTGTAAGCCTCCCTGGGACCATTTGGTGAAGGGTGGGATATAAATTTATTAAATAAATAATGCTCCCACAAGTCACATTAAATTATATTCGCATTATCCATCCCTGAATTAATTGTGAGCCAGTTTGGTCTAGTGGTTAGGGAGCCGGACTCTTCTCTGGGAATACTGGGTTTGATTCCGCCCTCCCCCGTGAAGCCAGCTGGGTGACCTTGGCCTAGTCACAGCTCTTTTCTGAGCAGTCACAGCCACACCTACCTCACAGGGTGTCTGTTGTGGGGAGAAGAACAGAAGCTTTGTCAGCAGCTTTGAGTCCCCTTAAATGGGTGAGAAAAGCAGGGTAGAAAAGCCAACACTTCTTCTTTGTGATTAAGGCAAGTGCAAGTCTGGGTGCATTTTTGGATGCCACTCCAAATGTAGAGTTCTGTTCTATGGTTTTACACTTCTAGGACACAGCCTCAAAGGGGACAAGGATCAGGCCAATGCAGTGGGAACAGAGAACAGTAGGGAACCAAAACAGCGCCGGTGTCCACAAACTGCATAATTTTTCAGCCTCACCAGTGATATTTGAAGGGGCGTCCCTGAGCTTTCCTGGTGGCGGCCAGTCCCTCTGCTGCCGGCATTTTACAGTTCCTCATATCTTCTTGGCAAGCCTGATGATGTTTTGAGAGGGAAGTCAGCCTCTGGGGTTGGAACCCAAAACAATATTTAGAAGTAAAGAAGTCGAATTCGGAGGGTTTCTTTCTTTCCTCCTCTCCACCTGCTTAAGAAAGGCAGACTGGAAACCAAACTTCTTTCCAGCTGTGATTTTTAATTCTTCAGGATTAGGTATCATACTACACGTTAAGCCTTTTGTTCTCAATGCTTTACGCTACACAGTATGCAAGAAAATATACAATGCTTTATGCTACACAGTATGCAAGAAAATATACAATGCTTTATGCTACACAGTATACAAGAAAAATAATTATTAAGAATTCCAGCAGGTGAAATGAACCATCCACCTTGCCTGGAGAGGCACAAAGTCAAAACATGTGGAAGCACAGGTTGATTAAGCACATCTTGAAAACCCTGGAACCCCCACACTCTTTCCATACCAAAAAAGTAAGATTTCTTAGCCCACCCCCCAAAAACCCCAAAGCCACTACTTCCTTCAACACAAAATAGCTTACTTATTAATTTGCTCTGCATTTATGTTCTTCCTGGGATGGTCAGGGAATAAGAAGCTCAAGTTTCCACCTGTGATAATGCCTGCGAGAATATCTGGCTGCCAGGAGCAAAGTGTGTGTGTAAGTTTCACCCCAAACATGGACACAAACTTGAAAATGTGGATTTTGAAAGACACCTGTCCGTTGAAATGGATGGTTCCTACCCAGCAACTGCACCAAGGACTTTATGTCTCAGCTAGGGAATGAATAGATCCCTCTTCTGGCTGACTAGAAAGTCCTTTCTGACCTGCATCTACTGCTACTTGAGGAAGACCAGGGCAAAAAAGACAGAAATTATGAGCAGAATTATGGTCACAGCAAAGACAAGCCGCAGGGTCTCCACGGACGAAGGAGTCTCGAAGTCTCGGGGGGAGGGCCGAGGGGGAATCTCTAGCACCAGAGTGTTACGCATTTCCTGCATGTGTAACCATGTGCAGAAGTCCACGGTGGCATTGAGACTCACAGGGTACGTTGCGGGCACTATGTTGCTAATGCTGAAGACCGGCGAGCCGGCTTGGTAGTTAAAGTCAACGTCCAGAGCCAAGTCACCGAAGGACCGGTTCGAGGTGCTCGGAGGCTCTTGGTTGTTCTCGGCCTCTTCTCTGGGCTCTGGTGGCCCTCCGCCGCCTGGTGGAGTCACCTCCTGCAAAAGGGCTTCATCTGTCCTCAGGGCCTGCAAGCCTTCCTTAGGCACAACGGTCACCATCCGGCAAAACGGGCACACTACGAAAGGGAAGGCCCTGTGTGGGCATACCAGCTTCCTCAAGCAGTCCAGGCAGAGGGAATGGCAGCACCATAAAAGCTTGGGCAGATGCCCGCCGGAAACCCTCTTGTACGCCTCGTAGCAGATGCCACATTCTTCCCTGCCTACCTCGGGCCGTGCATTAGCCGAGCAGAGCAACGCCATGCTCTTCCGCGGGTTTCAGGCCTGGTTTGGGTAAAATTGTCAGGCTCGGCACTGAGATGTTGCCATCTTGAAGACCCCAAAGAGAAGATGAGTTGGGGGAATTAAGCCCAAACAGCCAACCTGGTCATCTTTGTTGTTCTGCTCCTTCTGAGTTGCAAGAAACCAGCGGGCCACCAGGGAGAACCACTGAACTTGAAATGGAAAGAGTCCTTCTGTTCTTTCCTGAACCAAGTACCCTTTGGGCTCGCCTCAGACGGATTCCTGGACGGCGATACAGAGAAAGCAAGCTCAGACGCCAACTGAAATAGAAAGCAAGGAGCAAGGTCCCTGGCGTCTTCTTCGAGCTTTTGTTGGCTGGCTGATAAGGGTGCTCCAAGGATGAACTTTAATCTTTAATCAATGACTTGTTAACAGAAAGCATCTTATTTTTGTTTGTTTGGCACTAACACGGCATGGCCGGGGCGTGCATTTTATCTTGAGGAAAACTGCAAGGAGGCAGATGAGCCAGTCTGGTGTATAGTTAATAATGCACAATGGCCATCCTTTCCATGTTTTTTTTAATGGACATGCTAGTGTTTGATTTGCCCTAACACCAGCAACACCCCCATGGCAGTATCCCAATCCACTTCCAGGAAGCCTGCCTACACCCACCTCATCTGTCATTACCCTTTAGCCTGTGGGATGGTGTTTGTTTACCCAATACAAACGCATGCATCTTGGATCAAGCTTAAAACACTAGAAAAACAGAATTGCCCTTTGAACATAAGAGAAGCCCTGCTGGATCAGGCCACAGCCCATCTAGTCTAGTGGCCTGTCGCACACAGTGGCCCGCCAAAGGCTCATGGGCATCTCAAGCAGAGACAAGGACAAACCTTTCCTGCTCTTGAATCCCAGCAAATGGCCTTAGAAGCATCCTGCTTTCCACCACCACCCCCAGCCTGAAAGATGTACCTAGGCATCCATTCTAGTAGCCATCGATACATCTGTCATCCATAAATTCGTCTAACCCTGCCTTGAAGCCATCTAGACTGGTAGCTGGTACCACCTCTTCTGGCAGCAAATTCCATAGACCGATGACCCTCTGGGTGAGCTAAGTGTGTCTTGTGGTTAGAGTGCTGAAGTCTTATCTGGGTATCCTGGGTTTGATTTCGCCCTCCTCCATGAAGCCAGCTGGGTGACCTTAGGCTAGTCACAGCTCTCTGTCTGAGCTCTCACTGCCTCACCCACCTCATAGGGTGTCTGTTGTGGGAGGAAGAGCAGAAGGTTTGTCAGTAGCTTTGAGTTCCATTTAATGGGCGAGAAAAGCGGGAGTAGAAAAGCCAACTCTTCTTCTAAATGTAAGCCATGAGTTTTTAAAGAAAAATTGCGCTGGACTGATAAAAACTTTTACCTGAGGAGCTGGCCAGAGTATTGACTAGTGAATGAATTATTTTTGAGAATTTAAGACTCCAACCTTCCCCCAAAGGTTCCAAAGCAGGTCACAAAAATAATTAAAGAAGAAAATATATAGAATATACCCCCAAACATATTTAAAATCTAGCCTGCCCTCCTTCGCAGGACAGCAGTCGGGAAGTTAAAACGCCCATTAAAAGTGGCAGTGCCAACGCCAACAAAAAGTGCCCGCTATCAATACCCTACAGAAGCACATGAGACACACATCTTGATTTTCACAACTGGATTTATTTCTTTGCTGGATACATGGAACAACCAGACTTAAACTGGCCAACATGGGTAAACAGAGATTCATGCGGGACACTTAGTTACCAGCTGTTTTCTGGCTGCTGCGGACGCTACCCAAATTTGGCTTTAGGGCTTTTTTGGCTGGCCTCCCCGCCTCTGGCCGAGACAGCTGGCTTGAGCCTCCAGTTGCATCCAAGTGGCCACAGAGAGAGAGGATTAGAAAGCCCGGTTCTTCTTGGACCTGTGATGGCTTCTTCCCTATCAAGCCTTGGCCGTTGCCAGGCCAGAGTGACAGCAAAGGACCAAGGAACCGTATCCCCCATCTACGGATCCCAAGTGCCTTTGGAAGAAACCTGAGGGCTACTAATTTGGGCTCAGAATACAGCTGCCTCACAGTTAAGGCATAGCTTGCTGAGCAAGAGAGAGACCCACTTACTCTTGGCAATGCAACCAGCTCCCACTTACAGGCCGAGGGACTCAGTATGTCTTCTGCTAGATTATCTCAACGTGGGGCTGCAAGGTCTGCCAAAGGGAGATACAGTTTACTAATCTGTCTCCATCAAGAAGCACAGGTGCCACTTAGCGAGATGCCACTCACTGGCAAGGCAGTGCAAAAAGGAAGGCACAGGACTGAAGTCTGAACCCTCTCTTAAGGGCCTGTTGGTGCTCCAGCCCTGGCTGTTGGCCATCTCCTCTCTGTCCCTTGCAGAGAGCCTGAAAAGCCTGCTAGGCAAATGCAGGTGACCCCTCTCTGGGCCCTGAGGGGTGGACAAATGGTGCCAGGCTTGGGAAATCTGACTCTGCAGCAAGAGTACTCAGGCCAGCTGTCTGTTTCTGGAATTGGGAGAGGCCCCAATCCAGAGCTTTCCTTTCTTCTGCCGTCCACTCGTTCCCAGAAGGAAAATGCCCAAGACTGGGGCTGGAATTTCCCGGCTCCTTCTAGAGAACGGATCAATTTGGCAGCATACAGGAACTGCCTTCACCCAAGCACCATCTCTGCCTTTCCCACCCTGATTGATAACTGAGATTTCTAGCTGCTCTTGGGTCCCCATAGGGAAAGTGGCGAGAAAACCCTACTGGCTCATTCAGCTTTGCCTCCACTGCTTTATTTGGGGAGAGACGCAAGAAATTAGGAGTTCCTGGGCTTGGGGAGCCTGTTTCAGCAGGACCTTGTAGTAGGATGCCCATGCTAACTTGGCTCATGGAGGCAGGCATCCTTCTCCATGGTTATCTGTGTTGATCTTGCAGCCCTGGATGCTGGGATATGCTGCGTCCAATGGCGATGCAGCACGCTAGCGAAGGCGTGGCCTCTCCTGTTCTGCACCGGCAGTGTAGATTCCAGGCCTCATGCTCACCTGTTCTAACAGGAAATTCAGAAAGGCCCCAAAGCTCCGCTCAGTCACAGCTAGCAGGGTTTTGTTGTAATGGAAAATGGACTGTGCTAGAGGGAGCAGAGGAGGAAAAGGATCCCAAAAGTGCCGGTTGTGGCCGATTAGTCTTCCTGGCCATTCCCAGGTAATACTGCTGATTACCTGTAAAGCTGTTATGGAAGCTTGGGAAGACCAACTTTTCTGGCCAGCGCTAGATAAACTCAAAGAAGCAATTATCTAACCCAGGTCTGTTTGAAATAATAACGTTCTGAGCTGGCTTGGATAGTAACTATCTTGCCTTCTTCTAGCGCCATCTAGTGCCAGTAAGAAGTTCTTCCCGCTGCTTTTATTTCCTGAAGCCTTTTTGTGAGTTTGCCGGGTTTCCATCGCTTTGGAAGCCCAAGCACTCAGTAGCACATGGGGGACGGTTCCTGCACACCCCTATCATCAAGTGTCTTTTTCAATGTCAGCACTTCAGCAAAAAAAAAAAAAAAAAGCAATTCCCTGCATGTATTTTCTGCAGCCAACCCAGACATCTATATCGCGGTGGTGGCAGTGTAGGTGCAGGGAGAGACAGTTGCATTAAGGTGCTGAACAAGAAGACAGTGAAAGAACAGCCATGCTTGGTGAGGGCATGACAACAACAGCAATACATAGGCATATGAAGAATATGGAGGTAGTGCAAATTCCAGGCTACTCCTCATGCCCTGGCATGGGGACTCTTGTTGCTAGCCAGGTGCTGGGGTATGGAAAAGAAAGAGGCAATCACAGGAAAGGGCACTTCTTCCCATCCCTCCTTTGACTGGCTAGCAGCTGTAGAAGAGGCGGATGCGTTGCAAGATGTCCTTGCGGCACAGCGGACAGGTGCTCAAGGCGTCCGAGCACTTGGGACAGCAGCAGACGTGCCCACAGCTCAGGAAAACCACTTGGGCCTGGGGAAAGTGAATGGGAGAAAGGCCTCAGGCATTTAGGTAAGAACATAAAGACCTAAGAGGAGCCCTGCTGGGTCAGGCCACAGCCTATCTAGTCCAGCCTCCCATCTCACACAGTGGCCCATCAATTGCTTCTGTGCATCTCAAGCAGAAGACAAAGGCAAATGGCCTTTAGAGGCATCCTGCTTGTCCCTCCAACCTGGAGGCAAAACCTAGGCATCCATGGAAGCCATTGATACACTTGTTCTCCAAGCGGTCCAGGTTCCACCCGTGGAGCTCCCCTCATCTACTGCTCCCATGCCTAAGGCCCACAAGGGTCTGCTGCCAAACCAAATGACCGCTTGGGGTTGAAGACTTCATTATCTACCAGTCATCTGAAGATCATCCTTGTTTTGCATGAGACAGTGCATTCAGGGCAAGCCTGACAGGATCGATTATGGACCTCTTGGGCATGAAGCCATATTGTTCCTTTCCTATCATTGTGGAGTTGAAGTTATCGATTCGTTTAGAAAGTATATGAGAAAGTAATTTAAAATCAACATTGAGCAGAGAGATAGGTCTATAGGATGTGACGTGTTCTGGAGCTTTCCCTTTTTTTAGACAAGTGACTGTTAGGGATTCCGTCCATGAGTCTGATATGGATCCTGTTTGCAAAACCGTGTTGAATAGGGTTACAAGGTGTGGGTTTAATATAGAGGAAAAGGATTCCTAGAAAAGTGAGGTAAATCAGTTATTACCAGGTGCTTTATTATTCTTTAGTTGACTAATTGCTTCCTGTACCTCTTGCGTCGTGATTTCGGAATCCAGAAATTCCTTTTGTTGAATCATTAAAGAGGGAAGGGAGCAGGAAGATAGATACGTGGAGAGGGAAATAGGCTGGTCAGATGCTGGGGGGAAGGGGGAAGACAAATCTCTGTAGAACCGAAGCATTATATCCATGATTTGGTCTTGGGCAGTGCAGAGCATTCTTGATTACTGCTATTCTTTAGCTTATACATTTGGTTCTTTGATCTTTTCCTCCTAAGCATAGCTGCAAGAAACTTAGGAGTTCTTATTCCCCTGTAAGAAGACCTTCTGTTTTAATAGTAGCTGTCGTTTACCATCATTCTCTGTTTCTAATATCTTCAATTCTTGGCGTTCATTTTGTAGGCTATCATAGATTGTCTTAGATCCTTGGTGTCTATATAGGGTTTCTAGGTTTTAAATGCCATCTTATATAGTGGTTCTTTTCTTTTCCATCTGAAGATGATCCTGGCTATTTTTTACTGCTACCAATGGCCAGAGACCTTGCCCCCTCTCCCCCTGCAGGAGCAGATACTTTGTGAAGTGATGTCCGTCAGCCCTCGTGGTTTGGCAGCCATAAAGTACCACGCAGCACGCAACTGCAAGTAACTGCTACCTATGGAAAGTGCTAGGTTTTAGAGAAACAATTAGTTCAGGAAGGGCCGGCTTAAGTCATAAGGCCACATGGGCCGTACCAGGCTCAGCGGGGGCACAGAGGGGTCCACTCCTGCCCTAGCAACCACGCCACGCATGCGTACGTGCAGCTTATCTGGCCTGGCCACACCCCAAACCTGCACCTTCTGACCTTCCTGTAAGGCAACCCATGGGAGTACTGAGGGGCAGCATGTCATGCCGCAGCAGCTGGCCTGCCTACAGGTGGGCTGAATGGCATGGCTTGAGACATGGCTCAGAGTGGTTGGGCCGGGTGAGCAAAGGCTAACCCAACTGAGGTTCCCGAGCCTTGTGCAAGGCCAGCTTGGATGCCCCAGGGCCTATGACAGATCTGAATCCGTGGCCCAAGAGAAAGAAGGCCAATCAATATTAAGTCAGTGGTGTGGCAGAGGAGGGACCTCTACCACTAATGTGACGCAGCGGTGGCTAGGGGTGGGCACGGATGCATTTTTGACATTTGGTTTGTAACAAATCGAATGTTTGAAAATCCACATTCATACAAACAGATCACATTCAAATGTGGTAAAATTCTATTAGATACAAATCTATTAATATGTGTTCGTGCAAATATTTTATATGTATCGGATACGCATAAATACAGATCCAATACGAGTGCCCTGACAGTGAGGGCAATCAGCCAGTGGAACAGGTTGCCACGGGAGGTAATGGGTTCTCCTTCACTGGAGGTCTTCAAGCAGAGGCTGGACCTACAGCTGTCTGGGATGGTTTAGGAAATCCTGCACTGAGCAGGGGGTTGGACTGGATGGCCTAAGAGGTCCCTTCCAACTCTCTGATTCTACGAGTACGTACCTGTAACATATCCACGCTCTGAAAACATCAAATCCGTCCTAAATCCACTTTTAATCCACTGTCGATCCATGTCGAACGCAATCTGGATCCATTGCGGATGTGACTGGCGCTCTGTTTTTCCACAACCCCAATCTAACGAATGTCTGAACTATTTGTACGAATGTCCGGAAACGTTCGTTTTCATGTGAATGTTACCATTACGAATATCGTTAACGTTCGGTTTGTGTACAAATGTCCGAATCTGTACGAATAACGAATGTTACGGATATTCGTGCGCATCCCTGGAGGGCTCTAAGGGTCACAACTCGCTCCTGTCGGCCAGAGACTGCTCTGAGTTCCCCGTTTGTGCCGGAGGCTTACCTCTTGTTCCATGCACACCACGCACTCGCAGCGCTGCTCTTCTGGCAGGGGGGCAGAAGGGACTGTAGCACTGGGGGGCTCTTCTCTGGGCTCCGGAGCAGCAGCTTCTTCCCCTTCTGCAAGAAATTGAGGAACGGGGTACCAAAAGCATCCAGCTCGCAGTGGCACCCTGGGTGCAGGCAGGATCCCAACCTCTGTTGATCGATAAAGGCAGCCAGAGCGTACCTTGCTGTTAACAAGGTGGCTGCAGAGCTCTCTGTCCTTTGACTCCTGACCTGGCTTTGTCAATGAATTGGCCTGTTGGACTCTACTGGCATCGACTCTTTGGTCTGCTTTGGACTCCTGCTCCTCTTGGGCCCCACAGTTTGCAACAGGTGCATCTGCACTTCCAGGTGGCGTTTACAAAACGCCCCCTGCCTGACCGGATGTTAACCTATTGTTGACTAGCAGGGGTGCACAAACTCATGCACCGCACGCAACCCAACCGTACCTGGTCCGTCCACACGTGACCAATTTGCACCATTCAGTGCGACTGCATGTGCACAGGGCATCGTCGACGCCGGTGCACACGCCGTCGCACCAAGCTCTGCGATCAAGATGGCAGTGCCCTGCTGGCGACTGGACACGTGCCCAGACCAAGGTAGGTTTCCAGACACATGGGGCTTAGGCTGACGTGTACTAGCGTTCCTAAATGCGAACTCTAGTACATGTTCATCTGTTATGCACTATTCCCATCCAAACTAATACGTGCCGTGTTTGAGGTTACGTGACCTTGAATCATCTTAGGGGGTTAAAAGGTGATGGAACCTGTAGCACAGGTTCACCATCTTTGGACGTCGAGGAAATCTACTCCTGTGTTACCAAATCAATCTATTAGCCAAGGGCCTTATCGAAACCAGAACAATAGGACTGCACACAAATTAGAAATTAAAAAAAAGCAGAGCACCATGCTCTGCACACACTCTGTACCTACCTGGTATAGTTTTAGCCACCGCATGGATCTCCCGGGCCTTCCGGATGATGGCGTGCTGCAGGCCAGTTTCTGTTACTCCTAACTGAAACAAAATGGGGGCCAATGGAAAACGTTCTCCAAATGCGACTACACTCTCCACGCAGTTATAATCATTAAAAATCATTAATGAGAGGTATGCAATGTGTTTCTAAGTGAGCCAGTTTGGTCTAGTGGTTAGAGAGCTGGACTCTTATCTGGACACCCAGTTCGATTCTGCCATCCCCATGAAGCCAGCTGGGTGACCTTGGGCTAGTCACAGCTCTCTTCTGAGCTCTCACAGCCCCACCTACCTCACAGGGTGTTCTGTTGTGGGGAGAAGAACAGAAGGTTTGTTAGCCACTCTGAGTCCCCTTAAGTGGGTGAGAAAAGTGGGGTAGGAAAGCCAACTCTTCTTCTAAAACAGCCACACAGGTTTTTCTGCCTTTGCAGGGTAGGGGGAGATAGGCAGGGTCTGAGGAGCATTTCTGAGTACATGAACAGTGCTTTATAAATAAACTATAATCATCATCATCATCTAAGCTTACCTGTATCTTCCCTGGGCTCACAAAGCCTTCAGAATGGCTACAAAGTTCTGCCAGGCACCAAAGACAGAGTGGAGGGGGGCTCTGGAGGCAGGTAAGGGGTTCCACCCTCCACCCAGGATCCCAGTAATGGTGCCCTTATGGGTTAAAAAAACAGACCCTTTGCTGATGATGCACAGCTGTTTTGAAATGTTAAAAAATGCTCTTTTGGGCACCTGTTATGAGCCACCAAATGTCAGAATTTCCAGGCAGTATGTAGCAGCAGTAAATCAAACAGAACAGGCCATGACATTCAACAATCATGCTGCCATACACAAACTCAAAGCCAGAAGTATCACGGCGGCCAACAAGGCAGCCCCCGGCAGCACCGCCTAGGTGAAGGACGTGTCTCTGGACCTCTGATGGAAAGGCTGTCCGTTTCTTTCGGGAAGACACTGGGGGCTGAACCCATGACCCCTCTGTTTCCCAGCAGTCATATTACTGCAGATCAATGGGCACCAGATGTAACTGTGGTTTGCCATGTGTTGACTCCTGGGGGAGATGCCGAGGACCAAGGCAACAGTATTCTGCCTTCCAGTCAGTTTACTCTACGGCCGAGGTACGCAATCGGACGTCACACAACCGCGGCGCATTGCGTACCTTCCCCAAGTCGCTGGGGGCCATGCGGCTGAGCATTTCGAAGGATATCCGGTGGTGAGCGAAGATTGGCATGTACTGCTCGGCTGACAGCTCCGTCAGCAGCTTCACAAGCTGATGCTCCAGGCCTTCCTCCTGCGTGCACAGAAAGGAAGATCAATGCTCCCGGTTCAGCTTTTGCCCACAGTTTGGAAACGGCACGTGAGCAGGAGATGAGACCCTTAAGGGGAGGAGGCTGGAAACCTGCTTCACTTAGCCGATCAGAGCTCAAGCATCCTCTTCCTTTTTCCTTCTGGGGTGTTTTAGTTCAAAGGTGCTTCCCTGTGCCTTGTCTGTGACGTCCAGTGGAGTCCATTTTTATGGGGGGATTGTACGCATTCACCAACCTATTAGCCAGCATCATCTATTCTGATCCCAGAAGAAGATAAGAACATAAAAGGAGCCCTGCTGGATCAGGCCTCAGCCCATCTAGTCCAGAATCCCACCTCAAGCAGAAGGCAAAGGCTCCTGAATCCCAGCAAATGGCCTTCAGAGGCATCTTGCCTTTTTCTCCAACCTGGAGGCAATACCTAGGCATCCACTCTACATAAGAACCTAAGAGGAGCCCTGCTGGATCAAGTCACGGCCCATCTAGTCCACTGAACCTAAGTGAAGCCCTGCTGGATTGGGCCACAGCTCATCCAGTCCAGCATTGTGGCCCACCAATTGCTCCTGGGCATCTCGAGGAGCAGACGAGGCAAGGTCTTCACCTGCTCCCAAATCCCTGCACGTGGCTTTTAGAGCCATCCTGCCCACCTCTACAACTGGACACCAATCCTGAGCTTCCTTGCCTTCTGCCTCCCCACCCCCACCCCCACCCGCCGCAAGTCCAAATAGGTGCCTGCCGCCACTAGGGCAACCAACCCACTTCCTGGATGAGCCATGAGAAACGGACCTGCTCTCCTTCCAATGTCATGAGCCCAGGCTGTGGCAGCTCCTCACCTGCAACTGGAGAGACAGTGGCTTCTGATCAAGCAGACGCTGGTACTGGATCATCCAATAGTTCTCCTGTTTCGTTTCACTCTTGGACTCCAGCTCTCTCTGCAAGGAAGACCAAGAACATCAGACGCGGCTGGCGCTCACCACCTCCAAAAGAGAAGCTGTGCTGAGGCAGAGCTGAACCATACGCTGGCCTCAGGGTCAGTACTCCATGCTTGGAATATTCACCCTGTTCTCCTTGATGGCCCAACTCAGTGGATCTGCTACAGAGAGCGGTGTCGGGACAATCCTCCCCGGCAGAGCTGATTGAGACCTCTGCTAATATCCAGCAAGATGGCCGTCTTACCAAGATATCCCGCAGTTCCTCTTCCCGCTGCTTCTTTTCTTTCAGTAGCTGCTGCAACAGGTAGCTCAGTGCCCGCCGCTGCTCTGCTATGGCCTCCTGAAAGGTGAAGCCACACCCAGCCGTTACAAAAGACAACCGCCATGATGATAACAGAGAACGAACATCACCTCGCTGAGCTGTTCCCTTGTGACTTCCTGGCTTCAAACAGGGGACTGGATTATCACCATTCCCTTCCTCTTACTCTCCTTTGGAATATGGCCTCAAGGACCCTGGATAACTTCCGTTTCCATGTTCTTCAACCCTTCAACCCACTCATATTGTCTGCCTGTGGCTGTTGGGTAGTGGCCCCTTGCTGGGAAATCATCTGTCTGAGATGGTTTAGGACAGTGATGGCCAACCTATGACACACGTGTCACAGGTGACACACCAAGCCCTTTTGGGTGACACACCTGGTCACCCTGGCACCAGGTAGTGCTTGCTTGTTCTTGAAGTGTAGAGAATACCAACTCTCCATGGAAGATTTAGCAAATGAAATTCAGCAACAAAAGTCACTAATGTAAATAATTATTTGTTTTTGCTTTTAATAAAATACATATATCAAAAATATAACTTTTTTACTAGAGCTACAAATAACACAAAGTTATGGATATTTCTAGATGTGACACACCACTCGAGTTAAGCTAGGTTTTCTTGCAAATTTTGACACACCGAGCTCAAAAGGTTCACCATCACTGGTTTAGGAGATCCTGCCTTGAGCAGGGGGTTGGACTCGATGACCCAGGAGGTCCCCTCCAACTCTACCATTCTATGATTCTATGAAATTATAGAGTTGGAAGGGACCTCCCGGGTCATCGTGTCCAACCCCTGCTCAATGCAGGATTTCCTAAACCATCTCAGATAGATGTCGGACCAGCCTCTGCTTGAAGACCTCCAGTGAAAGAGAACCCACTACCTCCCGTGGCAACCTATTCCACTGACTGATCGCCCCCACTGTCAGGAAGCTTTTCCTAATATCTAATCTGTATTGACTCCCTTGGAGTTTCATCCCATTCTTTCTAGTCCTTCCATCTTGTGCAAGTGAGAATAGAGATGACCCCTCTGCACTGTGACGGCCCTTCAGAGACTTGAAGACCACAATCATGTCTCCTCTCAGTCTTCTCTTCTGTAGGCTAAACAGTCCTAGAACCTTCAGCCTTTCCTCGTTGGACACGGTTTCCAGACCACTCACTATTTCGGTAGCCCTCCTTTGGACTTGTTCTAGTTTCTCAATGTCTTTTTTGAATTGGGGTGCCCAGAACTGAACACAGGACTTTGGATGAGGTCTGAACAAGGTAGAGTCAAGAGGAATAAAGCCATGCCTGGTACCACCACCATTTCCAATGTACGGCTAGATTACTGTTCCCCCAAAGTTTTTCCACAACTATTTTCTATTATTTAGTGGCATGCTTTTTAAAAAAAAAAACCCAGACATGCCTGGAATAAAGAGCCATAAATCTACGCAACAGAAATCAATTCCAAACCGTATTTGTGTTTTTTTAAAATCAAAATTCTAGCACTGAGAACGGATGGATCCCGCTTTGAGGAAAAAGCTACTCACTCCAGACACGTCCAAGAGAGATCCAAAGGTTATCCTAAGCCCACCTCCTATGCCTTTTTTGGGTGGTCTGCGAAGGAGTCCTGTCCAGGGCTGCGTGTATTCTATGCTTTTAAAAACTGTCATTTGAGCGCCAGTATAAACCAGGCATTGCAGAATTTATCGCCTGACGGTTCGTGCAAAGCCACCGTGTAACTAAATTTGTCTGCGATCCCGCTTTGACCTTGGAAATTTTGGGAAGCCTTCTGCTGTCAAGCGTCTTTCTTCAGGTGCCAAGAGTTAATCAAAGAGAAAAAAGCAACAAAAGGGGAGAAGCAGAACTAATAATACTGTGATCAATGCACACAGCCCTGTTTCTGCCCCCGTAAGTGGCGTGGACGTGAGCAGAGGAATGGAGCGTGCTTTTTGGAATGATGCAAAAAAATAAGAAAAAGCCATTCTGGCTGGAGCCATACTAACAGCCAAAATCCATGAGCTGGCGACCCACCTCCCTCCCCATTTAGGCTCTACCCCGGCCCACCTAGTCTTCTGATCTGAGAACAGTGCCACGTAGTGGAGGCCCTCCAGCCACCTACAACAGGGAACGGGGAAATAATGGCGTGGCAGGCGGTACCCAAGCATCCCCTCCGAGGCTGCCAAGCAGAAGGAAGTCAAGGCAAGGAGAGAGAAGCGTGGGGAACAAGGAGCTGTTCAGACAAGGGGCGCCCCCAGAAGGCCAACCTACCTGCAGTGCCTCTGTGTCCAGCTGCTGCCTCTTTAACTCCAGCTGGGTCAGCTGCAGTAACTCTCTCTCTATTAATTTAATCTAGGTAGAAGACGAAACAAGGGGTGGTTTTTTGGGGTTGTTTTACTTAAGCTTACATCGGGGTAGCATTCTGCGGCGTTCTGAGCTTGCACAAAGCTGGAGGAAACATTCCTGGCGCCCAACGTCGGCCTCACAGGACAGCTGGAAAGGGCACCGTTTGGGTGAAAGGAGAGCGCAGCACTCAACCGCTGCTGCATTTTCGGGAAGGGACTTCTGGCATAATAGAAGGCACAGATACACAGAAACGGCCACATTCCCATAGGGTGAAGTGCCCTTTTTCCTCAGAGCCGCTGTTAAACCTCTGGGGAAAAGCAGCAGTTTGAGCCAGAATAAGCCTCTTTCCCATGAACCAACGTGCAGCGCCAAGGAGACATTTTCACTGCCTTGCACTCCAGATGCGCCGAACCGGTCTGGGTTCAAGCTGGCTTGAATCGAACAGGAGCGTTCAAAAGCTTCGAATCCGAACCAAAAGGGGGCACGCTAACGAGCCTAGCAAACGGATCCTGTTTGATGGTGGGTTGAAGGTGTTCGAATCAAACTGTACGGCCTGCTGTTTGAGAGGATTGATTCAAAACAAACACACAAAGGATTTTTGCCCACGTCTCCGCACTGCACAATTCCAGGTGAAAACCAGAGGACAACCTAGGAGCCCGGAGCACCCAGAATCCTTTGGGAACAGAAGCAAGCGACGTCACTCAAGCACAGCAGAATTCCAGATGCTCCAGAACGGGGATTCCCATGATCCTGTACCAACCCCTGAGGCTGGAAAGATGGGAGTGATGATTCAGGAATATCTGGAGTTCTAGAAGTTTCAGTCAGGGTACTTCTGGAGGGAGGCAATTTAGCACCTCTGCTCAGACACTCTCAGATGAGAGCAAAGCAAAGTTCTGCCTGCTCCGAGACCTTGTTAAGTGCAGGAAAGCCAAGCGCCCACCAGCGGCCGTTGCAAAAGTCCTCTTCCCAGGGCACGAGATCAGAAGCCTGGGCACTCGACTAGCCAGTGAAAGAAGGGAAGGAGACGGTTCAGGGGGTCTTGCAAACCCTACCACTTCAACCCCCTAATAAGAGCTTACTGAGCCTGTAAGAGGCAACCCCGTGAACTCATAAGGCATATATGTGCTTCATGTTGACCGGAATGGATTCAAACAAGCAGTCTGGGTAACAGAAATAAACTTGGGTGGGCAGGGGAGGAAAACACACACAGCCATGACCATAAGGATTGGGTGGGAGGGTGGGGGTGTCATGCTTTTATGGTCTGTCGTGGAATGAAATGTAATGAAAGCCCCAGAGGGGAGCCATACTTAACTGATGCTCACAGAGGAAGAGAGAGAAGACGGCCCAGGATCCATTTTGCTGGGACCAAAGATGCTTCTTGCAATTCTGGCTTCCCAGGACCTATTATGGGATGGGAGCTCGGCCCAGACCAGAAGCTCCAAGCTGTTTCCCCTTGCTCGGCTCTCTGCTGAAACCCATCCGCCACTCACCTGATTTCGGATCCGGCAGTGCAAGAGGTCCCGCTTCACCTGTAGCGCTTCAAATGCAGCCTTCTGCATTTCACTCTGAAAGATGGAGAGCAGATCTGCGTGAACACTTTTGCTTGCTTGTTTACCTACTGGATTTCTGTACCCTTCCCATAACCTGAAGTTCTCTAAGCAACTTAAAAAGCCAAGACAATACGTAAAAATAGTATAATTAAAAGCACCAAGTGGCGTTCTCTAACCACCACCCTGTATTTGTTTGCCACTGCCTCTCCCCAGGTATTTCCTCAACTTCATAGTCTGGACTACAACCCTTCAGATTTCCTGGTGGTCTCTTATCCAAGTACCTTCTAGCCTCTGCAATAATCAGTACTGTCTGGGCACTGCCAGGTGCTGTGGTTCTGTATGCTTGGCTGATTCCGCAAATGCACACAGAAGGATCAGTGTTGTTTTTCTGCCTACAGAGAAATGGTTGGGGGCAGTGTTTTAGATTTGGGGTTTTTTTACCCCTCATGGAGCGCAAAGAAACAGAACCTATCACCTGTGCAAGTTCAAAACTGGCCAGAAGAGCATGCCAGAAGGAACTCCACAAAACTCCGCACAGATGTCCATTCAGGCAGAAAGGCTGCTCAAGTTTTGGAGGCCTCAAAGGCTGTCTTGTTTTTCCTTTACTGGAAGAGCATAACAATTGCTTTGCTCAGTCAGGCCAAAGTCCACCTCCAGGCTGAGTCCTGGACATCTGTGAACAGCCAAACCAGATAATGCATGCCAAGAAAAACGAAAAAACAAGAAATTAAAGTATAAAACGAAGGCCAAAGGGCACAATCTTGGGTATTTTTAGTATTCCTCTGTTATACAACCTGTTGCCCAACCACCTGCCGCGAACCGGTTAATACCTCCTGCAATATGTGGCTGATGGCTTTATTCTGATCCAGTTGCTGCCAAGCAAGAATTTGTTGGAACTTCTGGTCCATCTTGGCTAAGCTGCAAGGAGAATATTTCAAAGATTACTCTCTAGACCTCCCAGAAGACACGACCACATTCCCACATCACGGGCCTTTTCTGCGCTTACCTCAGTTAATCCATATCAGCGAATCTGGATTAGTTTAGATCCAGAGGAACCGCAGGCAGCGCCATCTACAAAGAGTGGGTCGGATGGCGACCCATGTGTACTAAGAAGTGACGCAATGCACAGATCAGGATCAGAAGAAGAGCTGTCTTTTCCACCCCACTTTTCTCACCCATTTAAGGGGACTCAAAGTGGCTGACAAATCTTTTGTTCTTTTCCCTTAAGGGGACTCAAAGCAGCTGACAAACCTTCTGTTCTCCTCCCCAGAACCCTGTGAGGTAGGTGGGGACGTGGAAGCTCAGAAGAGAGCTGTGACTAGCCTAAGGCCATCCAGCTGGCTTCGTGGAGGAGGGTGGAATCAAATCCGGTATTCCCAGGTAAGAGTCTGGCTCCTGAACCACTAGACCAAACTGGCATCAGGGGATGGTACCACTGTCGAAAGAAATTCCCAGCACGCCATCACGCAAATGCTGCCTCCAGGTGTGACAGACCATCGCCGGATGCGCAGTCACCCTGGCAACGTTTGCATTGGATGTGGAAGAAACTGCAAAGGGAGCGTGACAACTGCAGACGCAACGTGATCTTCAAGGGCAATGCAGACTTATTGTGTTCAGCGCTAATCCGGATTAGAGCACTCGTCGCACGGATCCGGTCTGGATTAATGCTGTTCTCGCTCAAAGTGTACTAAACTGCTCCTTGGTTAGTGCAGAAAGGGCCACTGGCAACAGAGATTTTAGGACTTCTACTTTCGGCTTTACTATCATTGCCTTGAGATCTAAAGAAGATGGGGAAAGCTCTGCTGGATCAGATCAAACCAAAGCTGTTCTGATTCACAGAGTGACCTCTGCCTCTGAGAGAGCCACAAACAAGACATCAGCTTCGGGGGTCAGAGACGTTTATTTTTAGACTATTTCTCCCATGTTCCTTAGCTACTTTGGATCAGTTCCTGGCCCCTAGCAATCAAAACACCCTCTCTAAACCTGTTTTCTCTGCCTGAGGTTTTCTCCCCCTTCATGAGGCCCTTAATTTTTTACACTTCAGCAAATTCCCCCTGAACTGGGTCAGTGGGCCAGCTTCTGGCCTCTGACCTCATCCTAGTTCTCGGTTATTGACCTCTTTGCCGCCTTGCATTTTCTGTGAATTGATTGGTCAAATCACTCTCGACTCCTTGTGACTGCAGATAAATCCACGCCGTTTTGCCGACTTCTGTTTTTGATGAATTGTTTTGTTTTGGATCCAGCTGTCCGACCTACATCAGCTTGCATTCCCAGGTGGTCTCTCACCCAAGTGCTAAGCAGGTAACACACCTCAAAAAGGACACCGTGGAACTGGGAAAGGTGCCGAAAAGGGCAACCAGAATGAATAAGGGGCTGGAACACCTCCCTGGCGAAATCAGACTGCAACATCTAGGCCTCTTCAGCACGGAGAGATGACGTCCAAGAGGGGACCAGCACCTTATTCTGGAATGTATCTTGGGATTCTGGTAGGCTAGATCCCTATTCTGGGATATTTTGCAGAATAAGTGGAGAAAGGCCCTGATTGGAGTAGATAAATCATGCATGGTACAGAAACACTATCACACAACACTAGAACCAGGGGGCATCTATGAAGCTGATGGGTAGGAGAGTCGGCTCAGACAAGGAGAAGGATTTCTTCACACAGAGGGTCTACGGAATTTGCTGCCAGAAGAGGTGGTGACAGCTACCAGCCTGGATGGCTTTAAGGAACAGTTAGGCAAACTTACAGATAACAGATGACGAGAATAGATGCCTAGGTACATCTTCCAGGCTGGAGGGACACACAAGATGCCTCTCACAGCCATTTGCTGAGGTCGAGAGCAGGGGAAGGTTTTGCAACTGGTGGACCACTGTGTGAGATGGGCTGTGGCCCATGGCCTCATGCAACAGAGCTCTTCTTATGTTCTTAAGCAGGCCCAACCCTGCTCAGCTCCAGAAATCAGGCAAAGCAGGAGAGCAGCAGCAAAGACACCGAGACAAGAACTTGGCCAGGTAACCCTGGTCTAACCAAGATCACCTTTTCTGGAGTGGCTTCCATCATCCACCGTGCCTCTCCTACATCTGTACGGAAACAGCGCCCATCATTCCTGAGTAATGCGGCGAACTTAAAGCTAGACTGTGGAGGGTCAGGCTCAAAACCTGCCCATCACAGCACAGGCAAAGCATGCTGGGAGAATCCTGAGCCAGTGTGGCCTTTCCGTCTTCACAGGTGGTGGGTGGCGAGCACCAGAAGGAAACACATTCCAAGGGTAACATTTTTAAAGACCTTCCCACAACATTCTCCCTCATCCACGGTACCTGGAACAGGTCTGGTTGACAAGATCTTGC
This sequence comes from Aspidoscelis tigris stejnegeri, assembly GCA_023333525.1. Lineage (NCBI taxonomy): Eukaryota > Metazoa > Chordata > Lepidosauria > Squamata > Teiidae > Aspidoscelis > Aspidoscelis tigris. The sequence continues at coordinate 13,023,404 of JALMGA010000016.1, forward strand.
CGGCGCGATTCGTAGGCGACCTGCAGGAGTTTGCTTTTGTATGTCTCGGCCAGCATTTGCTGCATGGCAGCTGTGGAAAACAACAATGTGGTGCTGATTTGGATGTTCTTTGATGTATTTATTATTTATTAAAGAAATGTATGTCCCGTAGGGATGTGCATGAATCTGAGAAGATTCAAATGTCATAAAATCTGATTCGAATCCATATGTTCAAATGTTAGATTCGTGTTTAAAGATATGAATGTCGACAACATTTGTATGTTATACATATCTGTACTCAGCCTGTAAGAATCTGTATGTATCCCATATTATCCCATACGCATACTGTTTTAACTCTGTATTTGAAGCGCAAGATACGTATAATTTTGCACAGATTCATATATGGCGTACGAATCCACACATTTAAATTATCTGAAAAGCCGAATTCGAGTTCGAATGTTCAAATTTGGATTTTTGAAAATCCAATTTGAGTTCGAATGTCAAAAACGCCATATAAATTTTAATTTATCTGCCTGTTTCAGAACTCAGCACAATACAAGGATGAAAATTGTCCAAAGATTCTTATATTACAAGTTCCCAAATAAAAGGTTACTTGTGGTTCAAAATTTGCATAGCTTTGCTGACAAAATGTTTGTGATCCCTTCCAATAATTCTTATTTGACTTATTTTGAGGATTCCCTTCCTTCCTTCCTTCCTTTCCCTTCCTTCCTTCGAGCCTCAACTTGCTCTCTTGCGTTTTTAAAAAATATTTTCTACTGCTTCCTATCCACAAATCCCAAAGCAGTCCAGCCACAACCAATTAAACATATATGAAGAGCAGTAAAATGTCATCAGCGTATAAAAAAACCAAAACAGGTGAGAAGAATGTTTGGGTGGAACGCAAGTTATCTCCAAAGCTTGCTCCCAACCTAGAACAAACTGTTACGAGTGCTTTATGTCTCAGAAGTCTACTGATTCATTCATAACTATATTCCTATCCCAGCTGAATTGATTTTTGTTACTTTTTTTATGTCTCGGGAGCTCTTAATAAAAGTTTGTTAAGAAACGATGCCGTAAGGCAATGTCCTCCAATCTGACCCTGATGCTGAGCCCCACAACTGGTCAGTCATGGCACCCTACGTCTTCAGGGAAGCACCCAGAACACCCACTGGGAGACTCACCGGCTACCTCCTTCCTGCGCAGCCGCTCCGCCTCTTCCTGTGTGATGGCCATCAACTGCTCCATCCGGATCCTAGGAGCAAGGCGGGGAAGTCAACGACTATATCCAGGGTCCAGCCAATGGCAAGAACTGCCCCCCTTCGGTCTCCCTCAATATTACTAGATAAGAGCAGGAAATCCCCATAGTCCACCACTCTGTTTCCCCCTGCAGGCAGCCCAAAATGGGATCTCCATGAAGCTGGACTGGGATAGCTCTGAGAGCCACAAAATTCAACAGTGGTTCTTTATGTACACAGCCGGCGGAGGCTGCTCCTCGTATGTTCCCTTACGTTCTTAAGATGGTCTTGAAGGACATAAGCATAGCCTCTTTAAGTGCTCAGTGGCCCATTACTGGCTGTTGGGGAACCAGCATTTCCTTTATGATCCACAGTTGCCCTCAAGGACACTCCGTCATGAGTTCTATCCTTTGCTTTAGTCGCTGGCAGCTCTTCCTAAAGACCCATCTCCTAGCTGTTTTCTTGGACAACTCCACGGGGACTTGGACAGCAAGTTGAGCAAATGAATGGGTGGATGAGCCGCAGCGCAGCAGCGCAAGAGCCAGATCTCCTTGAGGAATATCTGTGAACTCAACTGCACATCTCTGAGCAGAGGTTCCCAAAGGCTGTTGTACTACAAGAGCTGTCCACTCCACGGATGGGAGCTGTGGTTGAGCAACGTTTGGTGTCCCACCTTGGTGAATCTCTGCGTTAGAGAGGACGCAGATCTGGGCTCTCAGCCCAACTGCAGAGATGGAAACCATCTAGTAAGGTTGAACCTTGGAGCCCTGTTTGGACGGCTTCTCTCCCACACTAGCCAGAACACTCACCGATCATTTTCAAGGGATTTGAGAATCTCTGAGCTCTGTTTTTGCCTAGAAAGACAAGAAGAAGAAAAGAGAACATCATTAGTGCTGGTTCAGTTCAGAGGAAGGAGAGATCTTCTACGTATCACCTGCTCCAGTCAAGACAGTCTGGAGAACCAGGATGAGACGCCACTAGGCTATAGACCTTGAACAAAATCTTTGACAAGGTAAAAGTGTAAATAACTGTTCTTCAATGGGATAGCAGACAGAAAGAGCTGTTGAGATTTTATCGATAAAGAAACAGAGCATGCAGAGACGGCATATGGTCCCTGGAATTCACATACAGGAGCAGACAGGGAACCTGACTGCATTCCAAGAAGGAAGGTTTATTGCTTTATGGTTGCAGAGTAAGCACTGACTAATAATATGCATAGATACATGTCCGGTAGATGCATGAGTATATGAAAACAAAACAGGTTTACAACTCAGCTACTAAATATAAATATTGCTGTAGCCCCTACATCATGGCTAAGGAACAGAGCAGATACTCTGGGTACACCATGGAAACTCGTGGAAAGCTGGTGATGTCATAGAGAGAGACGGAAGACATGTGAGCACTCTTGGCCTATCCTGGTTGAGACCGGCTCAGAGTTGCAATGGTTTGAGTTCTCATAACCTTTGCTTCCCATGGGATAGAACCTTGTTATGACTGGAAATACAGCGATAATGGCACAGCTGTTGAGCTGTATATTCTGCAGGACCTACCCAGAAAACAATTGCATTCTGTGTTTATATTCCTTCACAAGAGCTGGAGGTGAAAGAGAAGGCAGAGGATGCTGGAACTGACCACAAAACCTGAAGCTGGCAGTGGGCAGAAAAATCCACCAGTATAAATACTACATATGCTGAATTTTTCTTACAAACTAATCACCTCTGGATCAGATTTTATTTCACTGTGCCTCCATGGGAAGTCTGTTCTTGAGTTACAAGTGACAATACAAGGAAAGTTAGAAGCAATTTTGAGTTGTGTTTAGTTACTTTGTTCTGTCAAGGCTGTTAGGAGGTGATAGGTCCGTCTATGAAGTCCAGATGCTGGGAGAACATGTTTGTGTGCTCATCTCCTGCTAGTGGGCTTCCCTGAGCAGCTGGCTGGCCACTGGGAGTACTCCCTGGTGGCCCAGATGGGCCATGGGTCCAAATCAGTGTGGCATTTCTTAAGGTCTCATCTCAGCTACTGAATCTTCCACCCTGGTCTCCTAGATCATTCGGGAGAGCTTCCCAACCTTGACGTATCCTAGCAAGGCGGTCCATGCTCAGGTCCTTAAATGTCGCATATCTGAGAACATGCTAACCCTTCTCTAGTTCGGATCTCCTCAATCCCAGCCCAAGAAAGCTGGCCTTGACTTAAAACGGTCAGACAGCCCCCAACATCCCTGACCTTTGGTTGTCTTCTAGGAGCTTCTGGATCCGGCCAGAAACGCCTTGCTCCATTTCTCTCAGCTGCTCCAGGAGCCTCAAGCGCTCCTCTCCGAGGCGCTCCTGGTGGCGCGTCAGGTCCTGCTCCAGCCTCATCTGCTCCTGAAACCAGAGAAAAACCAGAGGGAAGCGCAGTTGCAGGAAGACACCACTGCTAGCAACAACTGCCCAGGGTGTCAATATTCAAGCACCTGCTGCCTTTGTTGAGTAATGTGATTTATTGACGTACAGCATTAGCATCCTACTTTTCCACCAAAGAGCCCAAGGTGGAGCAGGCTTCGCTCCTTCTTCATGCTATCCTCACAACAACCCTGCAAGGTTTGTTTATTTATTTATTTATTATTTACATTCATATCCCGCCCCATACCCGAAGGTTAAGTGAAGAAGCAGGGGTTCAAACCCAATGACTTCCAAGTCTCAGCTCAACCCTCTAGCTCCCACACTAAAGTGGATCTCCTGTACGGTGTCCGGACCACCGGCTGGGTCAACAGATCAAAACTGAACCAAGTGGGCTGTTGATCAGCAAGGGTCTTGGGTTCCATTCCATGTTCTGAAGGACTTTTCCTCCCCATGCGAGTTGCCGGAACTGGAGAGCGTCTCTTTTTAAGGCCACCGGTTATAAGATGGCAATGATTTTTCCAACTGTTTCAGGGTCAGATAGCTTAGCTGGCAGAGAAAGAAGTACTGAGAGCGTTTCTATACGCGACAGACGCTTTGTGGTTAAACTTAGACTGGCTCCCAGTGTTTCCACTGTTTTTGTGGACAACAGTCGTGTTAGTTTTAGAAGGCGATTTCAATGCTAGGGTTAGCTTTGGATATCGACACCTGTATTACTGCCAACGGCAGAGAGTTGAGGACTCTTGCTATTTTCCTTGGAGATTCTGAAGGTGGGGTTCTCAGTCTAGCACGGCACACTCCTGTGAGATTTTTGCTTTCAGACATAATCTGTTAAAGGCATGTGGTGCTGATAAGAGTAGATCCGAAGGGCATTTTACTTACTGTACTAACACAGGGGCTGATGTTACTGACTGCCCTCCCCTTTCTCTCTAGGACTGCATATATGGCTGAACATAAAAGGTGTCTACTGGTGATCCATACTAACCTATGAGTAAATTCCCCCTTGTGCAGGAAATATCCTTAGAGCAGTGATGGTGAACCTTTTGAGCTCGGTGTGTCAAAATTCGCAAGAAAACCTAGCTTAACTCGGGTGCTGTGTCACATCTAGAAATATCCATAATTTTATGATATTTGTAGCTCTAGTAAAAAAGTTATATTTTTGATACATGGATTTTATTAAAAGCAAAAACAAATAATTCTTTACATTTGCTAAATCTTCAGTTGAAAGTTGGTATTTTGTACACTTCAAGAACAAGCAAGCACTACACACCCAGGTGCCAGGGTGACCATGTGTGTCACCCAAAAGGGCTTGGCGTGTCACCTGTGACACGCGTGTCATAGGTTGGCCATCACCGCCTTAGAGGGAGTAATTCAGGGCCCACAGGTAAGTAAAAGGAGGACCACCTTAAGTAAAAACATAGATTCAACTATCGTTCCCCACAAAGTAAACTAGCAATGATCTTCAAGCAGAGACTAAAGCAACTATAACTTTAAAGTAACAATGATAGCCCAGGATCTCTCGGAAGGGACTATAGGCGCATAGGGAACCCTCACCTCTTTCATGCTCTGCAGGACTTCGCCTTTCTGACTATGGCTTTGCTGCATCAGCTGTGCCTGCCCTCTCTGCTCCAGGTCCAGCCAGCGTTCAAATTCAAGTTTCTCCTGCATCTTCTGTTCCTGGAAGGGCCAGCAAAGGATCACGTCAGTGTGGCATCCGCTTCAGCTGACAGCTGGCTCAGGTTGTTCAAGCAGGCAAACAGGACTTGCAAAGACTTATCCTGCTTCACATGGTGTGGACAATCCCAGGCTAGATGGTCTGACCCATGCTGGGCTCAAAGAGTCAGCATGGGGGGGGGGTTGAGGAGGAGGAGGAGATTTGGCTTTCATACCTCACTTTGCTCCCCCATTGAAGGGGACTCAAAGCGGCTGACAAACCTTCTGTTCTTCTCCCCACAACAGACACCCTGTGTGGTAGGTGGGGCAGTGAGAGCTCAGAAAGAGAGCTGTGGCTAGCCCAAGGTCACCCAGCTGGGTTTGTGAAGGGCTGCAGAATCAAACCCCGTGACTGCAAGATATGAGTCCTGCACTCTAACCACAAGGCCAAACTGGGGCACTGGGGCAGCAGGAAACTTGTGCCAGACTGGCGCCAGCCTCCAAAGGCCAGAAACTTGGGAGTTTCCAGGAGGGCCCATTTTGGCCTCCACCAACTTCCAACAGCGCCCCTCTGGTGGTGGCCCCATTATGTTCCAGCCTACAGAGGCGCAGCCTGTTCCGTACCAATGCAGGCGATGTGAACCAAAAGGGGGAAAGGCGTGTGGAGGGGAAGCCCCTGGGGCCCTTGCTAGATTTGACCACCAGTGAGTGCAGCTACACCTATGTTTAAATCCGCCTTAGTTCCACCTTCACTGCGAGAGAGCGCACATCAGCAAAGTAACAAGCATGCTGGTGCCCCGGAAAGGAGCCAGGTAACAGGCCATTTCGTACCTTTCGTTTCTCGTAGTCCAGGAATTTGTTCTGAAAAGGAAGTCAAACAAGGGAGTCAAGGGTGAATTCACCTGGCAGGCCAAACGCCCTAAGCAGCCCCCGCAAACTGATAGCATTGAAGCTGCCTTCACACTGGCCGGTAAGGTCCTTCTGATCGCGTCCCACACCGAAGCTAATGCAGAAAGGGACCAGGAACCTGACCCACTCAGGGAGGACTCACTACACACTCTCCAGCTCTTTGCTTTCCAGCCCACTGGGCTGGGACCAGATGGCGCTAGGAAGGAGCCGGGCCAGCGACAAAAGTGTGCCAACCAAATGCCGCCTGCTGCTCAGCGTGGGCCCAACCAGATTGTCAGTGGTGTTTCGGGGACATCCAGAGGGCCACAGGTTGAAAGCACCCAGGTGTGGGCTCTTCTTACAACCTGTGGATGAGGTGAGCCGGTGATGGAGGAGGCTGGTAGATAGGATGGGTCTGTGCTTGGATCGAGCTGATCTGCCTGGGACATTTCTGTCTCGAATCTGGGGGAAGCCCTGGAGAGTCTGTACAAGTGCCCATCCTGAGCCAAGCCCACAATCCAGGTCTGGAAGAATCCGGCCTCTGAATATCGGCTAACAGACAGCGATAGGGATTTGCAGGAATGTTCTAAACATCCAAAATTCGATCGAACGTGGACATTTGAATTCGAACCGGAAGTCTTCACGTTCGAATGCAAACATTTGAATGATTCGAAACGTTTGAAAATATCATACATATCTGCACGCACTTCCATTTATAATATGGACAAACAGATTTGAATCTTTTTTGTTGCATTCGGATTTTAAACATTCGAATCGAATCAAACGCCTTGGCGTTCAATTTGACTCGAATTTGAATACAAGAAAAACATTCGTGCATATCCTTAAATAGCAATAGGGCTCCTCCTGCTCCCATGATCCTCCGGGGGCTCAGAAAATGGCCACGTTTGGGTCCTTTCTGTTCACAAACAGCGGGGCCTTCCTCATACCCCCTCCATCACACTCACCTGCAGCTTGGCCTCGCTTTCCATGTAATTACAGACCGTCCTGCTGACCCCATCCACCAAAGTCTCCCCTCTGTCACTTTCCAACACCGGGAGTAAATACTGAGAAGGAGGGCTGTACTCCACGCCTAGGGCTAGAAGAAACCAGAATGGCCACACTTCAGAGGACATGACATGGCTGATAGAGGACACTCAACCTGGATTTGCAAAAGCTGCACGCAAAGGCGTGGAATCCCCATTCTCCTCTGGTTGCAGATGCTGGCTCTGTTCCAGGTATCGTGGGGAAAAAGAGCTTGGGAATTTGCAGCCCCAAGGGGGCCCACACTAATGAGGCATCGCAATTCCACGTACAGAAATGAAGAGTGTCCTGGTTTAGCAGATCTCTGCACTGAGGCATGGGAGCTGAACTCTTCCTGGGGAGGCTGAGAACCAGCGGCTTCATCAGCAGGTGGGAACCCAAGTGCCTGCTCCCTCTCTCCGGCTCACCTTCACAGAGGAATTGCTGGATGGCTTCAGTACCAGCGCTGCAGATGTCAACTGGAGGATAGTTCATTGATGAAGCATCTAGTGTCAGTGTCTGCGGATCAGAGAGGGACAGCTATGTAGGTCTGAATTTTTACAAATGCTCAGAACAGCACTGCATCAAGAAAAAACTTCATAACTGTCAAGCATTTAACTGGTTAAATGTGGTCAGAAACTAAAAATCCCAATACACTACGACTGAAGGTTACTGCTGAACAAGGTAAATGTATACAAACATACTCCTGGATATAACTGCTTTTTCTTTCCTTCTGTTTTACTTTTCAACCTTACGCAAAATATTTTTTAAAAAGTGGTCTAGAAGAAGGCATTTCAAACCACTTTTGTATCCTTGCCCAGAAAACTGCATAGGTCTGCCAATAACATCTGCTGACGCCCAGGCTTCCAGAACAAAGTTTCCAACAGCAGCAGCTGGTGCCTGCAGCGGCACAGATATTCGAATCCATTTGGAATTTGATTGAATCAACTGAATTTTGATATTTGAATTCGAACTGAGTGTCCTTCAAGGTACGTATCCTAGGAGGAATCAGGCTTTCTCAACTCATTCAGTGTGCTCCGTGAACTTGATGATGTGGTGCCATGCAAGGCAGTTATCCATGCTCCGGTAACCTCCAGACTAGACTACTGTAACGCACTCTACATGGGGCTGCCCTCGAAGACAGTTCAGAAGCTTCAGCTAGTGCAGAATGCAGCCCCGAGGTTGCTGACCGGGACAGCTGGCCGAACGCACATCACGTCGGTCTTATTGGCTGCCGATTTGCTACAAAGCCCAATTCAAGGCGTTAACTTTAACCTATAAGACTCTAAAGGAGTTGCGACCCAAATAGCTGAAGGAATGTCTGTTCTCATATCAACCACCTCGTGCCTTAATATCTGGAGGGGAGCCCCTCCTGGTTGTCCCACCAGCCTCAGCAGCAAAAGGAGGGGGCCTTCTCAGTGATGGCCCCTAGGCTATGGAATAGGTTCGCCCTTGAGGTGCATCCATCTCCTTCACTGTACACGTTTAGGAAGGCAGCGAAGACACACCTCTTGCCCTGGCCTTTGGTTCAGTGGGGACACGCCTTCCCTTCCCACTTCCAAACGCTACTGTTTTAATACACACTGTTGCTGTTTATTTGATTTTAGATGTTGTTACCCACCTGGAGACCTTTGGGTATAGGGCGGGATAAAAATGTAAACAAACAAACAAACAAATAAATAAATAGACATACCTCCAAGGTCCGGATGTTGGCCAAATCCTGGGGCAAATCCTGCACCGAGTTTTCGCTAAGGTCCAACGTCCGTAAGCTGCGCAGGCCGCCTACGGTCGACGGCAGCGCCTTCAGCTTGTTGCCTGCACAGGGAAGGCGAGGAAGGAGAATATTCAGACCCCTGCAGGATAAGCATTTTTTGGTAATTTTGAAATTACGCCAGGCATAGGATGCTAATTCTAGATTGGCAGCTAACCGGCAAACTGTGCGGGTATATTAAGGCGATGTGCACAGATGTTCTGAACATTGGAAATTCAATCAAATTCAATTGAATATCTACACATTCGAATCTAAACATGTGAACAAATTGTTTAAAAACATAATTAAAATCAAGGATTGGGGAAACTGACAAAACATTCAGTCTGGAACGGCCTGGGTGAAAAGTTGGCGCCCTACAAATATCAGAGGGGAGACTACTGCAGGAGGTGGGTGGTGCCACCACAAAGAAGGCCCTACACACGGCACTTCACAGTAACCCAACCATGAAGCTGCCAGCATCTACAAACTATATGCAAGATCGGATTTAACCTTTTTCCTTCCTTCCTTCCTTCCTTCCTTCCTTCCTTCCTTCCTTCCTTCCTTCCTTCCTTCCTTCCTTCCTTCCTTCCTTCCTTCCTTCCTTCCTTCCTTCCTTCCCTCCTTCCTTCCTTCCTTCCTTCCTTCCTCCCTCCCTCCCAACCCGCGCCCTATGAATTGAAGGCCTCTGCTTTTATGGCCTCTGCATTCACAGCCACACTCATCCCCTAGGATGGTATTAATCCTACATTTTAGATTAAGCGTTTGCAGCTGGATGAGGTCGCCTATGGAGTCCGGAAGCACCTTCAAGAGGTTCTTTTCAACATTCAGGACCTGTTGAGGACAAGGAGGAGGCTATATCTGCTTCTTATGTGTCTATTTGCATTTTTATCCCGCCGTATACGCAAGGGTCTCAGGGCGGGATACAACGTGTAAAATAAAATAAAATAAATTCAATGAAAAGGGATGCATAGATTTTGAGACCCCGCCCTCCTGCTCTGTGGCGGAAGGGCCTTCGAGGAAGGATGGGTCCCTGTACCTGGAGGGATGTCAGCTGACCGATATCAGTGGGCAGAGACGTCAGCTGGTTGTCATGCAGGTCTAAAACCTGGAAGGGAAGACAGGTAACATAATCAGCATCTGCTGCTCACCCTTTTTGCTCTTCGTTTTGCCCAGCAAACTGGGTTCCCGAGTAAACATTTTAACAATGAATTCTCTGTAAAAAGAAAAATGCAAACAATAACACAGAAATGCCATTCCACCTTATACACGTCCCATTAAGTACATAAGAGGATCCCTGCTGGATCAGGCCAAAGCCCTTCTAGTCCAGCATCTGGCCTCACACAGGGGCCCACCAGAGCGGGTAACAAAAACATCCTTAAAATATGGGCACATGAAAACCACATCTAAATCTGGAGGGTGCACGGCTAATCAATGATAGAGTTTGATGCATCTGTATGTGGAGATCATTCCACAACCCTGGGGCCACCATAAAGAAGGCCCCTCTCAGGTTCTCCCCCATCTTCAACCAGTCTGTTGGGGTGCCTGTTGCCCTGACAGTAGTCACTCAGGGCTTTCACCCTGGCCTCTGAATTGCTTGGTCTCAACCCACGACGGCCTGTCCAGCCCCTCTAAAGAAGAATCCTAAGTTACCTTCACGGTTATGAGGTTAAGGATACTAGAGGATTTGGGCACCACTGATGACAAGCAATTTGAATGCGCAATCAGCACCTGGGGAAAGGAAAAACAGAGAGGGAGACGCAGTTTCAGGAGCACTGGAAACCACAGAGATTTGCTTTCAGAAAACACGGTGCCTGGGATGTACAGGAAATATAGCTGGCTATCCGTTTTCTCTGACCTAGGCTCTGCGTCTTTGATGTCAATATTGTTGTTGTTTCCCCTTTTTGCAAAGTTCTTGCCATCCGGCAATCATCTCAAATTTACGAGTCAGCAGATGTTGGGTTCTGGAAGGCTAGCCAGCTGGCCTGCTCTCCTTGGAAGTGGGCAATGGCAAACCACTTCTGTATCTCTGCCAAGAAAACTGCATAGATGGGCCCATGGAGTTTGGGAGAATCTTGTCACTCAGTGGTACAGCAGACTGCGTAGAAAGCACAGGCTAGCAGATTCAATCCCTAGTCCCTCGCCAGAAGTAGGCAATGGCAAACCACTCCTGTATCACTGTCAAGAAAACTGCACAGAGGGGCCGTGAAGTTTGGAAGTGGTTGTACTTCAGTGGTACGGCAAACTGCCTGGAAATCAAACGGTTGTTGTTTCAGCCCTCAACCTCCATCCAGAAGTCGGTAATGGCAAACTGCTTCTAACATCACTGCCAAGAAAACTGCATAGAGAGTTTCCAGTAACCGCAACCTGTCACTTACCTTCTTCTGCAGGACTTTACAGGTGGCAAAGACTCCATAGGGAAGCTAAAAGTGAGAATAAAAAAGAGCAAAGTGCTGTAAAAGACCAAATATGTTGACAAGCGTCCAGGAGGAAGGAAAGAATCTCAAGGCATCCTTCAGCCGAACTCAGCTGGGTTTGGCGCCTAATGTCAGAAGAGAACTGACGCGGTGAGAGCCAAAGATGCCAAAATAAATGCTTTGATTATTTTATCCTCAGTAAAGGTGAAGCAAGAAGAGCGCCACGTTCAGTTTGCAGCCCCACTCAGTCATGGAGCAACTTGGGTTTTCCTAGCAATGGGTAACCCAGCTTCCCTGTCCTGCAAAGGACTGCAAAGGTTATAGGACTAAACTGTGGCAGAAACTCCGGAGTGGAGCCCTAAAGCTGTCAGATGAAGCCCCCCTTGTCTCTACAGCCACTCCAGGAACCAACCTGGCACCAAATGTCACACTGTCAAGGCCGATATGGATTTTCAAATGATTTGAATGTGTAAATTCGTATCTGCCGTGTACGAATCTGCCTGAAAATTATCCGCATCTTGCGCTTAAAATACAAGATTAAAACGGGATGCGTACAGGATCATACGGGATGCATATGGACTTTTCCCGCATGCGCACAGATACATATAACAAATACGAATGTTGTCGACATTCGTATCTTTAAATATGAATCTAACCTTCGAACGTACGGATTCGAATCGGATTTTAAGACAGTTGTATCGTAAATGTCCAAATCAAATTGGATCTTATGACATTCGGATCTACACTGGCAAAAGAAGAAGAGGTTTTGCTCCTGTCTGAGGCCAGCATTTTCGTAAAAACACCCCTAACCTTTATCTGAATGAGAATCCCGCCGGGCCTTCTATCTTGCTGCCTCTGGTTCACTGTTGCGTGCCCTAGATAGTAGAGAACCTACCTCTGAGAGTTCGCACTTGGAGACATCCAAGATATCGTCAGCTCCTGCTTCCTTTGCCTGGGAAGAGAGATCTGCAGGTGAGCAGCAATTTCAGGACCAGAAGCCTTTGCATTGAAGAGGCGGCCATGCCCTTTGTATATAGATACTAAGCCGGAAGAAGAAGGGGTTCTGTCTAGAATCTAGACGGTACGATTGCCTCTTAAAACCTTCAACTCAAGGAATTAATTATTTCAACATTAACAACAGCAAAAGCGGAAATCGCTCTCTATTGGAAACCTCCCCACCTATTATCATGCGCTCACTGGCATACGGAGCGCGCAGAGATGCGTAATACAGATGCCAATGTTGTCGACATGGAAAGGGATACGAGGCAATAGGCAAAGGCTCCAGTTGATTTCCCATCCATTGCATATACCCCTCTCCTGCTTCAGAGCTCCCCAGACATCCAGTGCCCTAGGCAATGAGCGGAAGAACCAGCAGGATCCATCCAGCAGCCTACCAAAGCTTCCATCCGACACCTGGGCACAGAACCCATCTGGGATGTTTTGTGCTGGTGGACACTCAAGCCGCTTTGCTCCACTTACCAGGCACATCTGGTACTCGAACCGCCGTCGCGCCTCGTCGCTGGGCTTCCGTCTGCGGAAGAAGAGCGGCATCGTCCTCCCGTCTCCCTCTGCCTCAGTTCAGGGATGGAAGATCAGAAGGAGGCAAGGCGACGGCAACCTGAGCGACAGGAATTTCTGGGTGGCGGCTTCCGAACTACTACCTGCTCCTTGTTGGACAAGTCACCTTCAACGCCCGCCCTCCTGGGCCTCCAAAGCCATCTCAGCCCCTAGGAATGCATCTTCTGCAAAGATTCATCTGCCTTACCTTGCAGGTATAAAACACAATATCAAGCAAAGGCCCTCAGACTGGATTCACACGCTTCCTTCCCTCTACCCGTGCCAGAAGGGGAGGGAATAGCCAGCGTTTACCATGCAGCATTGGAACCAATGGGTTGCCATGACCAGTGAAGCAAAGGCTTGTGCCGGGCATGGGATAGTGATGGGGCGGTTGGAAGCAAGTGGCAGAAGGAATGCGGTGTTTTTGCCAGAACCCGCAGCAGGCAGAGGTGCAACAGGCGCAGCCTTCCATCACGTGGGCGCACGGCAACAAGGAAAAACCAAGCAAGCCACGTGCATCTTAAAGGAATGAAACATTCAGCTGCAAAGACTGCTAGAGGCCCAACTTTAGGGACTCACCGGATACTGAACAGAAAGTAACTGTGGTGGGTTATGCCCACCATAAAACCAGTCACAAGGTATCTCCTCAGAACCGGTTGTTTGCTCAATGTAGCTTCCCCTGAACATAACAAATCTATTTTCTCTGACAGTCCAGATTTCCTGCTTCTAGTGTTTGTGTGAACTCCCAAACAGAGTCTGAAATGACACATTTCTCTGACACACTTCCCCTGTCTTTTAAATCTCCCCCAATCCCCTGGATTTAGTTAAATGTATTTCCACCACATTGTCCCATTGCTCCACATCTTTTTCTCTCTAATCCAAATAGCCAGGGAGGCGTAGCAGATCTGGACTTTTGGTCCTGGGCTCAAACTCCTGCTTAGCCGTGGAAGCCCATCTCGGGCCTGACGCTGCCAGCTGGGAACCCAGAGTTCAAATCCAGGTCAGGGTTCCCATATATTTAATGACAGGGCGGGGGGAATAATGTAGCCACCTCCAGCTGATCTTGGATCGTCTGGATAAGCTAACCCGTGTTATGCTCTATTCCAGGGCTGTAGCCTAGACTAGGAAACCCAACATCAACCTGGGAAAAGAAGAAGAGTTGGCTTTTCTACCCCACTTGTCTCACCCATTTAAGGGGACTCAAAGCAGCTGACAAACCTTCTGCTCTTCTTCCACCAACAAACACCCTGTGAGGTAGGTGGGGCTGTGAGAGCTCAGAAGAGAGCTGTGACTAGCTCAAGGTCACCCAGCTGGCTTCATGGAGGACTGCAAACTAAAAGGGTGCAGGAACTCTGGCCTGGATTATCTTAGGGCAGGAGAGGCACCTTAATGCAGATGTTCCTGGACTACAACTCCCGCCAGGCCAGGCCGAGCTGGCATGGGATGATGGGGATTGTAGTCCAGAAGGGGCTACCTCCGAACAGCATCCTTGCCACGCAGCATCCTTAGCCTTAGCCTGCCTTGCAGGGATGTTGTGCGGAAAGCGCCTTGGTGAGGCTGCTGGGACCTCCACGCCTGCTCACTTACCTGGGCGTAAGCCTCATTGGGCGCCAGGGGGCTTCCTTCTGAGTAAGCGAGGCCAGGCATCAATTCAACAGGTGCAGCTCTGCCTGGCAGTGGGGCAGCTGATATTCACCAGGTAGAGCCTGAGCCTGGAAGGACTCGGGAAGGAGGAAGCCTGTTGGCCACACCCTAAAGCGGGGGGCGGGGCTTCCACGCAGGCTCCTCCCCCTCCTCCAGCCTAGCGATGAGACTCAGACGGGAAACGGTGCGCAAGGCCACGCCCACCTCCGCCTGTCCCCTCCTGCCACCCGTACTTTCCCCTTCCCGTAGCCAACCACGGAGCGCGGCGCCTGCTCGGCGTCCTTGACCTCCGAGAATATGGCCGCCTCGGCTTCGTTCCGCCCCCCTGCGCCCGTAGTCATCATGGCGGCGGGGGCGGCCCCTTTCGAATCTCTCGCGTGGAAAATTTCCAAGCTTCCCTTAGGAGGGACTACAGCTCCCGTGAGGCTTTGACCATGAGGTGCTGAATCACCAGCGGTACGCTTTGTGGGAGTTGTAGTTCTCCCCACGAGTTCACAGTTGGGCGCGGTGGACGCCGGAGGCGGTTCCCTTGCCCGAGACCAAGAGTGAGCTCTCGCGAGATTTCCGAGAGTATATCTCTGGGGACCGTGAGGCTGCGGCCCTTTTTCTCGCCCCTCTGGACCGCCGTTTGCTATCCGGCTCCATCCTGCGTGGCGCTTAGGTCCTCCGGCCGCTCCTCGCCATGCCGCCCAAGTTCGACCCCAACGAAATCAAAGTCGGTGAGTCTTGCCGCCCATCCGCGGGGAATAAGGGCGCCCGGGGTCGGGGCCGACCGATGCCCCGAAAGGGGGAGACGCCTTTGGCCCCGCGGGGGTTACACGTCTGAATGCGCTCTTAGGCGTGTTTGGCAAAGAATTGCTTACAGGGACTCAGTCTAGAGTCTTTTTCGGCTGTCTTAACCCGCTGGTAGGAAGGATAGAACTGCCTTCTATTAGCTGGAAATTTATTCCATAAGGATGGGGCCACCACGAAGAAGGCCCCACCAATAAATGCTTCTCCCTGGAAGCGTAGGCCTTCTTTTTGTGGTTTCTTTGTGCTGTTATCTGGTCCCTCTGGCTTGGCAAAGTCCTGCTAATACGATCCTTTTCATTTTTATAACCTGGACGTTGTTTTTCCCATACAAGTGTGAAATCAAACTGTTTTTTACCCAAGTACCAACTTTGTCCTGGTATTTTCTTCTTGCCAGTGTACCTGAGATGTACCGGCGGTGAAGTGGGGGCCACATCTGCTCTGGCTCCGAAAATTGGGCCTCTCGGGTTGGTAAGTCTAAAGCTAAAGCTTTTTGAGGTTGAAAAATCAGAAATTTCTCAAGGGTGTATGGGAATCTCTGCTATTAGGAAGCAACAACGTTCTGCCATAATCCTGATATTCCCAAGGCTTGTTAAGTGTATAATGTTGCTAAGTATGGGAGAGGCCGTAACTCGGTGGTAGAGCAAACTGCCTGGAAAGCTGGGGTTGCTGGTTCAATCTCCAGGCTCTCCCCGGAAGTAGGGAATGGCAAACCACGCCTGTATCTCTGCCAGGAAAGCTGCATAGAGGCGCCCATGAGAATCTCTGCCAAGGAAGCCATAGAGCACGTGCCGTCAACCCAGTGGTACCCGGCGGCCTTGTTAAGCAGATCGGCTTAAGCAAGGACAACGGAAGCCCTGAAAGCTAGAAAACTGGATTGTTTGCCGTTCGCTACAGCCAAGCTAGCAGTGACTGTGTCACTTCACAGCCATCAAAAGCGCACAGAAAGGCCTTGCTGTGCTGTGTGCAGCACATGAACCTGCCAGAGGGGGCCGGGGTTGTAGGATCGAGCACCGCCAAGCCTGGCCCTCTACAGGGAAGGGAACGGGTGAGCATTGATGGAGAAGGACAGCAAATGGTCCCAGGGCAGGTTATGGTAAGAACAAAACACCTTTAAAAAACACCATAATTAAAAATATCGCCCCCTCCCTCTTTCCCACATCCACCCCCAGCCCCCCCTAACAGGATGATACCCTGAGGAAGCTATTTAGATGGCAAAAGCCTGGTTGAAAAGATAGGTTTTTACCAGGCACTGAAAAGTATACACCGTAGGTGCCTGGCGGACCTCAAGAGGAAGGCCGTTCCAAAGTCTAGGGCGGTGATGGCCAACCTATGACACGCGTGTCACAGGTGACACGCCAAGCCCTTTTGGGTGACACACATGCTCACCCTGGCACCTGGGCGTGTAGTGCTTGCTTGTTCTTGAAGTGTACAAAATACCAACTTTTAATTGAAATTTAGCAAACGAAATTCAGCAAATGAAATTCAGCAACAAAAGTCACTAATGTAAAGAATTATTTGTTTTTGCTTTTAATAAAATACATATATCAAAAATATAGCTTTTTTACTAGAGCTACAAATATCACAAAATTATGGATATTTCTAGATGTGACACAGCACTCGAGTTAAGCTAGGTTTTCTTGCGAATTTTGACACACCAAGCTCAAAAGGTTCACCATCACTGGTCTAGGGGCTACCACAGAAAAGGCCCTCTTGTTTGTCCCTATGCCTTGTACCCTCAAAAGAGAAGGAACTCCAGGAAGGCCCCCTCCTTGAGATCTCAGTGTATGGGCAGGTCAATATGGTCTATAATCCCACTTTTCTTCTGAAAAATCTAAGCTGCTGCACCCTGTTCTCCACCTCTCTTGGCAGATGCAGGAGCGGTTCACATTATCTTCCGGGGAGACAGAACCATAGAATCCTAGTCTTGGGAAGGGACCTCCAGGGTCATCCAGTCCAAGCTCTGCTTGATGTTGAGGATCGAACCTGTGATCCTCTGCCACTGACTTCTGATTATTCACCTGTACCACAGCACATAAGTTTTTGAGCATGCGATTGGGAGCCACCACCCAGAAGGCGCTGTTGGGTCTCTTTTTAGGGTCTTTGAAACAATATTCTGATCTGTGGGCGAACTGTGTTAGCAGAGATTGGGCAGTAACTTCGTCCGACAGATTTGACGCGCCTGCTTTAACGAAAACCCTCTTGTCTTTGTGATTTCCAGTCGCCCAAAAAAGTCGGCGATGACATTGCCAAAGCCACCGGGGACTGGAAGGGGCTGAGGATCACGGTGAAGTTGACCATCCAGAACAGGCAAGCTCAGGTACAAGGAACGCCGCAAGGGATGGCTCTTTGCTGGCCAGAATCCCGGCAGGGTCGACTCAGCCCTTCATCCTTCCGAGGTCGATAAAATGAGTGCCATGCAGCTGGCTGCGTGGGAGGTCTCTGGGGCCGGACCTACCAAAAAGATGGCCCTTGGGGTGCCAGGGCTGGAGCAGGGTTCTGCAGTCCAGGGCTGCAGAAGCCTCATGGAGAAGATTGTGGAACCTGGAGTGCTGGTTGAGTGATTTAAAACACTTTACATACTGTTTTGTGCATCGTAATATTCTAAAGTTGCTTACTGTTTAATAAGCAAGATTGATACAGATCAAAAACTCCTGAGAGAAAAATCTTGATGGTGAGGCTAAACCACGGGTGTGATACAGGGACAGTCAGGCAATTCAGCTGTTCACGTTAGGGAACGCCTGGGTAAACTGGTGTACCTTCGACCTATACGTTAAAGTCGCAGTTGCCACCACAAAGAAGGCCCTGCTGCAGGAAACTGCAAGATGATACAGAAGATCCCTTGGTTGTGTTTCTAGAGCACTGTTCTTTTGTAAGATGCTAGTACGTTTCACCTTGAAATTCAACCACCAGTGAGGTTTTTATTGTGTGTTTCTTTCTTTCGTGGAACATCTCCCCACCCCCACCCCTTTATCATGAATAAAATTCTCTAGTCATGAAAAAAAAATTAAGTTGGGGGGAAATCAATGGAAGAGTGCCAAAATGGAGAGAAATTTTGTAATTGGATTCTTGCCTCCCAACAATTCAGTAACAAAACAAAGGCATCCATTTTACTTTTTAATGTCGCCATAGTTGGTTGTATGCGTACTTCTAAGCGGGGTTTGCTTTCGTGGGTGGGTTGGATTATCTCTTGCTCAGTTTTTTTAAATTGATACTCGTGTTCCTGTTTTCCACCCCGTTTCCTAAGACTCAGCTGTCTCTGTTTGCCTTTTCAGATTGAGGTGGTTCCTTCAGCTTCCGCCCTGATAATCAAAGCCCTGAAGGAACCTCCCCGTGACCGCAAGAAGCAGAAAAACAGTGAGTGGGTCACGTGGAGCTTTGCTGGGGAAATGGCTGTGCTTTGGTTCGACTCGTCTTGGTGGTTCGGGATAACCCAAGGGCTGAGCCGGTCAACCCGAACCAAAGCACTGGCAGCTTTTCTGGCTCGATAGCCTTTTATGGACGATCTACTAGGAACTGTTGTGTTCCAATTGGGAAAGTAAATCTGGATGAGCATATTTAGGGACAAGCAGTTCGTGGGCTGGAGAATATATTGCAAGGCTTTCGATGCCTGTTGTGGTTTCCAGGCAGTGATTCTTGGGAAATGTAGTTCTGTAATTGATTGAGCAAATGAGCTAACAACAAAAGCGCACAATGAGCTAAGGAGTGAATCCTTTTATGTACATTTCTAGACACCATGGTGTGCCATGGTTTTAACAATACAGATACTTGTGTGATGGATTTCCATGGCTTAGAGGAAGGAAGTTCAGATCTAGAGGAATTTAGGCTCCTACGTGGGCTGCGTCCTGTACGGCACGGGTTTCCTCTCCCTAAGCCACCCGCCACTGTACCTGCCCAGCTTCAATGGTAGCTTGTACATTCCAGTGGTGAGCTAAGAGGAACCCCCCAGTCAAGGAAACAGGGTTGCCCTCTCCATGGGTAACTCTGTGCCGAAGACTGGGAACAAAACCAACACGCCATCGGGATTGAGGACTCCCATCGTGGCGGGCACAGCTGGCGGTTCTGTAGGTGATAGGCCTCCGTGGATCTGTTGTGGGCAGCGGCCTAGTGACCGCTCTTGTCATTACAGTTAAGCACAGCGGTAACATCAGCTTCGATGAGATTGTGAACATCGCCCGGCAGATGCGGCACCGATCTTTAGCCCGGGAGCTTTCAGGTAAGAAAAGGTGAGACGTGGGCAAAGTGTGTGGATGCTGAAATGTGTTGACACCTGTTTATGGCCTGTTTATATCCCTTTGTTCCTGCAAAGAAACGGCAGTTCCGCACACCGCACCTTCTCTATTTTATCTTCACAACAACTTCAGGGTTATACGTACAGCTGCCTGGCTCAAGGGACCTTTCATGTGACCAGTTTGGGGCTTAGAAACGCTTAGGTTCTAGGATGACATAGATTTGGGTTTGAATCTATTACACTAGTCTTTGTTGGATCAGCCCGTCTTGTTACTTTAGCCAGCCCAAGGCATGATGGGAAGACTGGCTTTCCAAGTGTTGGGCGGCCAGCACCCGTGACTTTCACCCGGCGAGACTCAGTGGTCAATAAAGGGTCACAGCAACATCCGTCAGACCACAGATTGGCTCCTGGGGAGAGGCTGGGGGTCGAACTGGCTTTTTGCTCTACCTCTGACCTACAGCCACTTCCAGAGAAGCGGCATACAGCTCAGCCAATGTTGCTTGTGCCTTTCTTCTCCGTAGGAACCATTAAGGAGATCCTGGGAACAGCCCAGTCTGTCGGGTGTAACGTTGATGGGAGACACCCCCATGACATCATTGATGACATCAACAGCGGCGTGGTCGAATGCCCCGCGGTAGGTCTCTCTGCCTTGCCTAAGACCGTTTTGTGCGCTCGCTGTGTTTCCTCTGCCCTCACTTGGCTCTGCTCACTGTTTTTCCTGTCTCTTTTTCCTCACCACAGAGTTAAGGCTGCCCCCCTCCCAAAGGAGACACTGCAACGAGCTCTGTCTATTGACTTTTGGTAATAAATACAGACTGTCCGAATGTTTGCACATCTGGCGTCTTCTTGTTGGGAAACTTGAAGCCCTGTTCAGCTGCCAGCAGCATTTTAGGGGACATATTAGAGTCAGGGGTGTTAGAAAGTGACTGCGGTTCTTGGATCCTCTTGTATCTAATGAAACTCTGTATTTAAGGGGCAGTTTTACAAAGAGTTTAAAGGAATCCTTTTGGAAAATCTCCATTGATTTACACGGGGTTAGGCCTATATGCTCTTTAGAAATTCCTTCTCCCATAGGAATCTGCTTATGCCTTAAAAATCTGTAATGAAAGACCATCTTGGTTGTAACGCCTCCTTAAAAAGCTAAAAAGATAGGGATCCGTGGTAGGGCCTTGCCAGTGCTGGCCCCCACACAAAGGAATAGCCTTAATCTCTCTGCTGAGGTGAGCCAGGCACCTTTATGTGTTCAGGAGATTAGCGAAGAGGCAGCTATTCGCTCTGGCCTTCAGCCGAGGGAACAGTTCCTCCACCTCACCTCCAGGCGCTGTTACTGTTTTTAGTGTGTTCGTTCTACGTGTTGTTTTTATCTGTACGATCCTCAGGCTTTGGGGTATTGGGTGGGATAAAAATGCAAGTAAATTAATCAACTTGGAAGTAGCCTCTTCCGACGTACAGTAGTGCCCGAAAGCTCCGCGGAAAGGTCACCTAGGCGACATCGCCATTTTGAAACTCAAAAGCTGCTAAAGAATCCGTTTTCCCAGGTAAGCTCTGGTGAGGTTTACAAAACCACAATCAGAATTTCAGGAGGAATCTAGAACTCTTTACCCAAATCACATGAAGTATAACAAAAACAGAACACGCAAAACAACTTCTTCCATTCCTTTCTGTCGGAAAACAAAATGGCTTCCAGACGAAACAAAGCCAAATGCCTTAGGGTCTGCCAACGTGCCCTCCTAGCTCCTTGGATGCTAAATTGCAAATGGGGGGGGAGGGAATGCTGCAATATTTTGACTTCTGTGAGAAACCGCGAACTGACAAGTTGTGGTGGGGGGTGGGGGACCGTCTTGGCCATTAGCTTCTGCAGTCATTTCGCCCAGAAAATAGTGATGAGGCCGCGTGTCCAGACGATGAACAAAACGTCAGGGAAGATTCTCTGTGCTTTAACCAATTCGAGCCTGTATTGGTTCCAACGCTAAGAAGCAATGGATCTGTGCGCCGAGGCGGCCTGTCCCGTGCCGGCGGCCTCACAGCGTCGAAAACGGCCCCGTCTCGTGCTGCTTGGGTCTTCGCACGCCTTGGATGTAGAAGCTGGGGCAGGCGGGCAGGCGGGCGAGGTACCCCCTCTCTACATTGTACGTGCCGGGTCCTGGAGTGCCTTCTGCGAGCAGTGTGAGACAGCAGCAATGAGAAAACCAAGGCAGCAATGCTTCAGAAAAGAGCTGCTGAGGTCTCTGTGGCAAGGTGTAGGCATTATTTCTGCTTTCCTGCTCCTGTGGAAGGGGAGCTCAGATACTGGCATGTTTTTGAACAAGGATGGATTGCAAATCAATGTTGTGTACAATTCTGGTCACCACACCCCAAAAAGGATACTGTGGAACGGGAAAAGGTGCAGAAAAGGGCAACCGGGATGATTAAGAGGCTGGAACAAAACCAGGCTGCAACATCTAGGCCTCTTCAGTCTGGAAAGACTGTGAAGGTGGACAGAAAATTTCTCAAGCACACAACACTAGGACCAGTGGGCATTCCATTAAGCTGATGGATAGGAGAATTGGATCGGACAGGAGGAAGGATTTCTTCCCCCAGAGGGTCATTTAAGATGGCTTTAAGGAAGGGCTAGACGACTTCATGGGCGACAGATGTATCAATGGCTACTAGAATGGACGCCTAAGTACATCTTTCAGGCTGGGGGGACAATCAGGATGCTTCTGAGGCCATTAGCGGGGATTTGAGAGCAGAAGAAGGTTTGCCCTTGTCTCTGCTTGAGATGCTCATGGGTAATTGGTGGCCACTGTGTGAGATGGGATGCTGGACTAGATGGGCTGTGACCTGATCCAGCAGGGCTTCTCTTAAGTTCTTATGAACTAGATGGGCTGTGGCCTGATCCAGCAGGGCTCCTCTGAGGTTCTTATGGGCTCGATGGGCTGTGACCTGATCCACCAGGGCTCCTCTGAGGTTCTTGGGACTAGATGGGCTGTGGCCTCATCCAGCAGGGCGGCTCTGAGGTTCTTATGGACTAGATAGGCTGCAGCCTGATCCAGCAGGGCTCCTCTGAGGTTCTTATGGACTAGATGGGCTGTGGCCTGATCCACCAGGGCTCCTCTGAGGTTCTTATGGACTAGATGGGCTGTGGCTTGATCCACCAGGGCTCCTCTTATGTTAATGTACTGGAAAAGAGTTGTGCATTCCACAGGCTCCAGAAGGATCAAAAAGACCTCTTGTACTGTAGTGTTAAATCGACCATTAACTGCTCAGGTCCCTGTTTGGGCGCCACATGTAGCATTAATTCACCGTACCTTGGTGCATTTGAAATTGAGGGGGAGGCATTCTATCCCAAACCTCGACCAAGCCAAAATCCTCACACTATCCTGACCTGCGGCCGATTTCCAGGGCGCCCGTTTATTTGAGGCTGCCAGGTGGGCACGCCTGGGTTTTGGGCTCCGATTTCTCACCTTTGCTGGCCCACCTGTACATGGTCTGTGGAGCTGGGTTGATAATGATGGAGGGCGCCCTCTGCAGCACATGCCTGTAGGCAAAATCTGTATTATAGCGATTGGGCGCTGGATTGTCCTCCGTACCTAAAGGTGAGGAAAGGGAGGAGAGCAAGAGGAGGGTTTTGTCCATGCCGCTGTCCCAGATGTGGAATAAATGATAGCGGGACAAGCAGTTGATGAGTGAATGCTTGTCTAGTTATAGGCCAACGGATTTCAGCGAATTTCCTTCTGAGGCTGTAACTGGCATTTCAAGGTATTTTGCCATTTTAAGGCAATTTTGCTCAGAGCATGCCTTCCCCGTGTGGGGCCAACCTAAGGAAGGCCCTGCTTCCTTAGACCCCACCAGAGTACAGGAGGGTGGGAAGGAGGCCACTTGCTGGGTTGTATACCAGCCAGTTTATATGGAATCGCCTTTAGTTGACCTCCTGGGGTTGGGGTTCTGGGCCACCAAATAAAATGCTTTTGAAGTTCCCACCTTTGTTGACCAAAGAGAACTCTCCCTTCTGGCCGATGGTAAAATAGGGAACGTTGGTCTGGTTTGCCGGCCTGGTTCCCAACGGTTGACCGTACTGGAAAGGCGATGGCCACTGCAATGGACAGACATGAGAATTAGCTGCACACCGAGTCAGGGAGACGGGAAAATTGGGCTAAAGAACAAGCGGGTTTAGATTTCCTTAGAGGCTGAAATTGCAGGGAAATACAGGAGAGACTGCGTGGCCTCTAATGTCCTGCTGTAGCCTGTGCTAACGTGGATGGCAGGTCCCTGTTCCAGGGTATAATTCAGAATAAAGCCCAGTGCAGACAGGGGCTAGGTTGATGGTTCAGGTACTCAGACTCTTCCCCATCCTCCATCTTTCTTCACTTCCAGTTTTGTCTAGTGGTTAGGGAGCCAGACTCTTATCTGGGAATACCAGGTGCAATTCCGCTGTCCCCCATGAAGCCAGCTGGGTGACCTTGGGCTAGTCACAGCTTTCTTCTGAGCTCTCACAGCCCCACCCACCTCACAGGATGTTCTGTTGTGGGGAGAAGAATAAAAAAAGCTTTGTCAGCCGCTTTGAGTCCCCTTAAGGGAGAAGAACAGAAGGTTTGCCAGCTGCCTTGAGTCCCCTTAAATGGTTGAGAAAAGCAGGGTAGAAAAGCCAACTGCCCTTCCTCCTCCTCCTCCTCCTCCTCTGGCTGGGCTGAACAAGACAGACTCTGCAAATGGTACATACATTGGTCTCGGTGGAAAAATCCACTTTCCTGATGAACGGGTTCTTGCTCTGGAACCAAGACTTCTGCCAGGCACGGCGCCCTCCGCCCTCTGGAAAAGCAAAACAGAAAACAGTGAACTGTGGCGAATGGCTCTTGCAGGTGGTCCAGAGAAGGGGAGAGAGGGTCCCTTGAGCCCTTTCAACAATTACGGGGCAGCATTTCCACCTGCACGTAGAGAGTCTTTTTTAAATCCTCTTTTAATGTGGAGCTGGAAACCTTGAGAGAGAATAAGTCTTTCTCCCTTTGCTGGCATTGTAAAAAAAAAAGTCAAAGGCTGTTACTTCCATATGTGGTGGAGCTGTGAAAAAAATCCAGAATTCTGGAAGTCTGTGACTTCCTTTTAACAGGAGCAAGCATCCAGAGAAGGTCTGCCATATTGCTATTGCATGAAAACACGGATTGGGAGTTCATTTTCCAGTAACCGGATTGCTATGGGTGTACGTGGCAATACCAACAGAGTGCTGGGATAATCCTGGGTTTTAGACCCTGTCTGGATGCAAAGAAAGTCACCCAAAATCCAGGAATAGCAGCCAGGAATAGTTCCCTTCCTCAGGAAGGGGCCCACACTCCAGGATCTTTTGGGAAGGATGTGAATCTCTAGTAGGATAAGGCTCGTCCAAGAGCCAGTTCTCCCAGTGGCAAGCCCTTCTCGCTCTCTGCTCCCCAGGCCGCTGGATTTCACAAGCCCTGCCGGTTGATGGGTAAGGTGTAGCGACTGGATCCGTGCCAGTACCTTTTGGGGGGGTCTTCCACCCAAACGTGTAGGAGGGGGCTCTGGTTTCCCTGCAGTTCACGTTGGGTGGGTAGTAGGCGGCTGGGCCAGGGCTGTCCACGATTATCATTGGAAGTCGGCCTTCCTGATATCCCAGGGTCCCTAAGGCAAAGAGCAGGAGGAAAAACATCAGTTTAAGGAAAAAGACAACTCAAATTCACCCTTTGGTCCAGCCGCCTGTGCTTGCAATGGCCCAGCAAGCTGGAAACAGCATCCAAGCATACAAAGGCCCTCAGCTGCTGACTTTTACACTCTGGCATGGCTACTGGTTGCAGATTGTAAAGTGAGCAGCCTGGAAAGCGGAGGGTCACCGGTTCAATTCCCAGCCCCTCCCTGGGAGGAGGCATTGGTAAACCATTTCTGTATCTCTGCCAAGAAATCTGCCTAGGTTGCCCACACAGTCAACCAGGAGCCAGCCAGGATTTGGCGGTAGCCAAGAACAACCAACATTCATTCTTGGTAAGGATCGGGAATTGTGCATCCAATTTTGGTGGCAGGCAGAGGCAGAAGTGTTTTGCTATTCTGTTTCTGGGCCCAGGTTGGGGGAATTAAATCTGCTTCCCAGGCAGTTTTCCTACCATTGGCTGAGGGCAACTCTTTAGACTGCATCCCGCCTCCCAGCATCAGATAATAAAACCACCGTCGGCAGCATGAAAGCCGCCTTCTGCTCTTGTTGTTCAGCCCACACGACCCTGGATGCAAATTCGAGGCAAGCCTACCGGGGCCGCTTGGGTATTTTTGAAGCAGGCTTAATAGTTGCCATCTGGGTCCCTGAATAATTACTGGTTGGTATTTTGGCTTCCTGTTAAAGAGCCGCCATCGGGGCACCTCTTGTGATCCCCTGTATTGTAAAGGACCCTACGCATCCCCAAGTATTCGCCTTTGCGAAAGGAAACCGTATATGAGCGAGAGGCTCCCGACCTGCCTAAACCAAGCAAACAGCAGGGTTTATATGCAGTCCGTAAATCATAGAACCCTAGAGCTGGAAGGGGCTCCTAGGATCATCGAGTCCAACCCCCTACTCAATGCAGGATTTCCTAAACCATCCCAGACAGATGTGGGTCCCCTTGGACAGCACTGCAAAGCATGCTCCAAGCCTCCCTGGCATGCAGTTCTCACTCAGGTCCAGCACTTTTTTTCCTGGACAAGCGTCCCTGGCCTTTCTTATCGATACGATACCTTCGTTTCTTTCGATTTTTTGTTCCACTTACTGCACTGCCTTCCGGAAAAGATGTCTGGGAAGAGGGGAGCTGTGCTTGTTTCTTTACTGAGGTAACCCCTGGGGACAAAACCATACACAAGAGCCAGTGACAAAGAGGTTATCCCAGAAATTTCAAAGGAAAGAAGGAGCAAGAGGCTAATATTCGTTGTGCTTCAAAGGGCATTTGGGGACTGTATCCACCCACCAACCCTGCCCCTCTAGCCAGAGAATTCAGGCCAAGTTACCATAGGATGAAACCAACCACTGACATATGACTGACTTCTGGTTGACTACGTGGGCACCTCTGTGCGGTTTTCTTGGCAGAGATACAGAAGTGGTTTGCCAATGCCCACTCCCATGGAAAGGCTGGGGATTGGATGGGTAACCTGCTTTCCAGGCAGCTTGCTCTACCGCTGAGCCACAGCGACTTCTAGCCTCCAACGGGACCTGTGTGCAGTTTTCTTGGCAGAGATATAGAAGTGGTTTGCCATTGCCTGCTTCTGGAGAAAGGCTGCGGATCAAACTAGGAACCCTCCATTTCCCAAGCCATTTATTCTACCATGGCTGCTGGTAGAAAGTAAGGAAATAAGGCCAGACGCAGCTTAATTAGGTGGCTAGAGTGTTGTGCTCGGACCTAGGAAGTCTTGGTTTGAAACTTGCACTCGGCTGAGGCAACCTTTGTCCATTCACTGCTTTGATGGTGTTTTTTTTTTTTTTGGAAGGGGGGTAGGTGCAAAATGCCAGCCTCCAAGCAAGTATCATACAGAATATTTGCCCTGGGGAGGGGTCTTAAAGGTCACTCAGATCAACCCCCTGTCCTTATTTTGGTTTGAAATGTGGCAGTCTTGTAATTCTACAGGAAACAGCACTGCTGTTTAGCTTGGCCCTGGGGTGCCGACAGAAATGATAGAAATGCTTAGGACGGCCCCCTTGCATTACCGGTGCGCTGGCTTGTGCCTCTTATAAGGTGATGCTGATTTGAGTTTCTTTTTCTGGCTGCCTTCGATGTACGGCTGGGCCATAAACTTGATTAGTTTCAGCTCGAACTCCATTTCTTCGACTTGTTGTGGGCTTGCACGCTGTTTTTGCCCATCGGCTGGAATGGTTATGACACGCCGAGTGACCTCGTGGGTTCTCGGGTTCTCCAGCTCTCTAGATTCTGCTCCTCTTCACAGCTCCCGTTCCCGCCGTCATGTCAAGAAGAGGAGACGTGGCCATCCGGTCTAATCGAACCTCAGGCCTTCCCAGGGCTCACTACTAACACCACATCATATCATTCATGCCAAATTGGTTTGGCCCTTTAAAATAGGCTTTTTGTGCAATTTTATTGTGGAGAATCAAAAGCAGAACACGAGAACACAGCTTGCCCTGTTCACGGGGGCTCAGGACGTGGCCTTTGGAAGCATAAAGAACTAAGAACACCCCGCTGGATTGGACTCCTTGAGCTACTGGTCTCCCAGTAGCTAACTAGCCGCCCCCAGGAGCCCATCAGCAGGACACGAGCACCCAGAAGTCTCCCAGAAGTTGGCCTTTGGAGGCAGATCGCCTCCTCTGGCGTCAGGCCCAAGAGCCCTTGACCCTTTCCGCACCGGGTCTTATTCCAGATTATATCCTGGTGCAGATGACGGCAGATCCCACCAGGGATTTGCCATAGTTTGCATCGGCATGTGGCTACCAGGTCCCAATTCTGGGATATACTGGGCCTTTTTGCACAAGGGGTAAGAACCCTTCTAAGACCCGATTAGGAACCCGATCGGTACCAATCAGGAAGGCCCTGTCCCCATATGTGGACCCCATCTAAGGGCCCATCAAGCAGGGGAAATCTGGATTTAATGGGTCCTTTGGACCCTTAAATCCGGATTTCTGCAGACCTGATTCAAGGTGTCCACAGTGGGGCGTCCCATGGAGCCCAGCAGCCTGGTTTCCGCATGCGGAGACTCCAAAGCACCGCGCTGCTTGCCAGCCCGACAGGCGTCTGAGGAAGACTCAGCCGTGACCCCACCGTCTTCCACCGTGTGACCCATTTGGACTCAAACCGCTTTCCAGCATCACTCCGGGCGCATTATTATTATTATACTTTATTTCTAAAGCGCTGAACATGTACTAAGCGCTGTACAATATTATATTAATCTTAGACAGGTCCCTGCCCCCTCAGGCTTACAATCTAAGGAGGTTTAGGGCGTGCGCCCAGCCCTGCGCACCCATATTTCTATTTTCTGCTATTTATTTTAATACCTTGTGTTTGTTTTAAATAAATTATTAGCTCCCCCCCCCGCTTTTTTAGTCCCCCTCCTTCCAAGGGTGGGACACACAATGCAGACTGAATAGGGGCTTATGGCCTCAGTGCGTTTGAACTTGTGGGTTGCCGTGGCGACGCTGCTTCCCCCTCCGCCACGGGGCAGCCTCGCAGGACAGGTCAGGACAGGCGGCGGCGGCGGCGGCTGGCTCTTTAAAAGGGGGCGTGGCTGCTAGCCAGCGCCACCCGCAGGCGCCGGAGGATAGAGGAAAGGGAGAGGAGATGGGAGACGGGCCGCCATGGCGCGCGGCGCGCCTCCCCTGTCCGCGCGCCGTCTTTCCTCGTCATCCGCCGCCGCCAACACCACCACGTGACGCGCGCCGGCGAGCAAGCCGGGCCGCCCTGCGCAAGCGCGCGCGCCCTCCCTCCCTCTCTCTCTCAGTCCCTCGCGCGAGGAGGAGCGGCGACGGCCGATGACGCCAGAGTGCGGCTCGCGCGCTGATTGGCCGCCGCCGCCGGAGGGTGGGTGGGGACACGGCGGCGGCAGCAGCAGCGGGCAGGCGGGCGGGCGCGGCGGCGGCGGCGGCGGCGGCGCTCGGTGGTGCTGCGTGCTGCTGCCCCGCCCCTCCCCCGTCTCGTCAGGAGCGCGTGTGAGGCGGCGGCGGAGGCGGAGGCGGCGGGAGGCGGCGGCGTCCCCGTCAGCGCGGCGGCTCTTCCTCCCTCCCCGCCGCGCTCTCCTCCTCCCCCCCCCCGCCCCCCAGGCCAAGGCCATGACCGACTTCAAGCTGGGCATCGTGCGGCTCGGCCGGGTGGCGGGCAAGGTGCGGCAGCCGCCGGGCGCCCTCTTGGGGAGCGCCGCTGGGGAGGGGAGGAGGGCGGAGGAGAGGGCCCGGCCGGGGGGGGGGAGGGAGTGGGGGAGGGGGAGAGCCCCCCCTTCGCCGGCAGCCCTGAGCGCGCCTGGCCTCTCTGTGGCGTCACACCCGGCCCTCTGTGACGTCACGCGGCTCTGTAGGGTTCTGGGCCTCTTTGGTGGAGGGGGCTCATCGCACCTCGGTCGCCCTCCTTGGGGGGGGCAGCTGGAGTGTGGGGAAGCCCCCCCGGGCTCTCCTTCTGGGGGGAGCCCTTCTGGTGGCCTGCCTTACGGAGCCAGGCAGGGGGGCTGCTGATGGGCAGCTTTGGGGTCATCCTGGCAGGAGGAGGGGGGATTTCAGGAGCAGACCCCAAGGCGAGGGTCCGCCCCCTCAGGGGGTCCAGCTTGGAGCCCCTCCATCCCAAAAGGGTCACCCGTCTGTGTCGTTCGCTACCTGAAGGGCTGGTAATAGCAAACCAGCTTGGATACCTTGTTGGAGGACAGGTGCATCAGTGGGTCCTAGCATGGATGCCCAGGTACCACCTCCAAGATGAGACAGGTGGGCAGCCTCTGAAGGCCGTTTGTGGGGGGCCGAGAGCAGGTGAAGGTTCTCCGTTTGTCTTCTCCCTCAGGTGCCCAGAAGCAATTGAGCCAGTTTGGCCTAGTGGTTAGGGAGCCAGACCCTTATCCGGGAATACTGGGTTTGATTCCGCCCTCCCCCATGAAGCCAGCTGGGTGCCCTTGGGCTAGTCACAGCTCTCTTCTGAGCTCTCACAGCCCCACCCACCTCACAGGGTGTTCTGTTGTGGGGAGAAGACCAGAAAGCTTTGTCAGCCGCTTTGAGTCCCCTTAAATAGGTGAGAAGAGCGGGATAGAAAAGTCAACTCTTTTTCTTCTTCTTCACTTGGTGGGACACCGTGTCAGGCAGGATGCTGGACTAGATAGGCTTGTGTTCTGGGGGTTCCTGAAACAGGTGACCCTACCTGAGAAACCGGGGAGCATCCCATGCAGGTTTACAATTTACAGTACCCATAAGCTTCAAATTCCTTTTTTTAAACCAAATATATGTATATATCTGTATGTAAGTATATCTATAAGTACATCTGTATACTTTTTTATATATATATATATATATATATGTGCATGTGTGTGTGTATGAGATAGCTGACAATGTGGAAAACAGATAACTCTTAGAATAACCTGTTATAGGGGAATCTTTTCAAATCTCTGGTGTTCCTTCTCACCCTGAAATCGGCCTTTGAGGCTGTGGAGTAGTGTAGATTGAGTAGCGGTAAATAAAATTAATTAAATTTAATAGATATTGAATTAAAGCCTTCTAGTGATTGTCAACTCCTCCTGAGTGAAAGAGTACTTAACTGCCATTACTTTCCGATTTCAGACAAAATACACGCTGATAGATGAGCAAGACATTCCGCTTGTGGAGAGTTACTCTTTTGAGGTAAGAATTCTGGGTCTCCATCTTCATGTTACTGAGCTGATAGTATCCTTCTTCTCTTAAGTCCTCAGTGCCTTTAAGAAGAGTTTTTCCTTGGTCATCCTACATGAAAAGGTGGCATCTGGCAGCTTCTCAGGGCTGGTGTTTTTCCATCAGATTTGGTACCCTTAGAGCCAAGGTCTCAAACAGCAGCCCACCAGATGTTTACAGATGATCACAGCTCCCAGCATGCGAAGCCACATCAACAGGTCTGTAATGCTGGGAGTTGTAGTCCAAGAGTTGCCGTTTTTGACCTCTATCCTTTGAGGCAAAACAGGTATTGATAGTCAGCACTTTCAGGACGAGGGTTTAGATTGTTCTTGCCCTGTTAAGTTTTACAGTGCAACATTTTGGGAGACTTTATTTTAACCCCAAAACGTTGCTTTTCATCCCAGCTGCCCACAGGAAATCTTTCTTAATGGTTTGTGCCAGTTTCATTTTAACTGTTCAGCGCAAGTGTGAGCACTTTAAATGGGGACTGTGAAGCACTGAAATCCTGTACAGTGTTTGGTGTGCTAGTGATTACACATATGTTTGCACTTCGGGTGCTGTAGAAGAACAAAGAAACACAGGTGCCTCTTAATGTAGACCAGGGGTGCCCGGTGCACCCCAGTACAGCTCCACTATCCCTTGCCGTTCGTCAGACTGGTGGGATTTGGAATTGGAAATTTGCGCACCCCTGATGTAGGGTGAGTTCTTCTACCCCATGTTTCTCACCCATTTAAAGGGGCCTCAAAGCGGCTGACAAACCTTCTGTTCTTCTCCCCACAACAGACACACTGAGAGGTAGGTGGGGCTGCAAGAGCTCAAAAAGAGAGCTGTGACTAGCCCAAGGCCACCCAGCTGGCTTTAAGGGGGATGGTGGAATCATACCTGGTATTCCCAGTTAAGAGTCCGGCTCCCTGACCACCAGATCAAATGCCTGCTTCTTGGGCAAACTAGGAAACTGAACTTTCACTTATGTTGCCACCCCTTTGCCAAACAGGTGTGTGCAAATTCTGCATCTAAATAGAAAATCTCTTTCCTTGTTTTTGCTACCAGGCTCGGATGGAGGTTGACGCAGATGGAAATGGTGCTAGAATATTTGCCTTCGCATTTGACAAAAACCGAGGAAGGGGGTTTGGGCGCTTGCTGCATGAGCTGCTATGGTAGGTACTGGTGGAGATTGTGGAAGAACAGAGGTATAAGCTGGGCTGCTTGGAATAGGGGGTCTTTATTGGCTCATTATTGGTACCCCTGCCAAGAAAATTGGTTTATGCCACTGTTCATCTTCCCCTGATCAGTGCTTCTCATTTCCAGTCCAGCTTTTGAACAAAAAAACCTCAGCAGTTTGATAGAATAGGTACTGTGTGTAAGAAATACGCTGTACTTTTTGCTATATACTGCCTGGGTCCTAGATATCTGATGGATCCTCTCCCCGCTGTATTGTCCTGCCTGTCTGCTAAGATCATCCAGGGAAGCCCTCCCACTGGTTCCTTCACCTCATAAGGTTCATGGAGGTACCACTAGAGACAGGGCTTTTTTGGTGGTGGCCCCCAAGCCCTGAAACCTCTGTACCAAGAATTTCAGGTGGCTCGTTGTCCTTTTCAGGGAAAGGCATCGTGGAGGCATTGCCCCAGGATTTCAGGTGGTGCATTTGAATGCTGTGACAGTGGACAACCGTTTGGACAACCTGCGGTTGGTTCCATGGGGATGGAGACCTAAACCTGAAGAAATTTCTAGTAAACAAAGGTAAGTCCTCAGTTGCTAAGCATTACGCTTCTCTGCGTAGCGTTTGGGGCAGGTATATGGAATAAGGCCTTCACGATGGTAGCCCCCGGACTGGAATTGTCTTACCCTGAGATGCACCAGATATTTTTGCTATATACATTTAGAAGACTGCTGAAGATGCTCCTATTTACCTGTCCCCTAGCCACAGTATTGTTTTTAGTGGGTTCTTTTAATTTGCTACCCTGAGACCTTTGTGTATAAGGTGGGGTAAAAATACAAATATATGGAATTCGAGTGGGTGAGGGGATGGAATTCTTTCCCTCGGTATCTTGTATGTGAGGCCTGCCAGAGTGTGCATTAGCATGTGGACAACAGACCCCTGTCCTGAGATATATTCCAGAATATGGCCCGCACCTTCATAGTAAGTCCCAAGAGGTGAGTTCCCCAGGTTTCTGTACAGTTAGTAAGGAGAGGACTTACTAAGTGGCTCATCTCTGCATTTTGACGAGCTGCATCCTGATGTAGGATCAGCAGGTTTCATATGGAAAAACTGGGGGAAGTCATTCTATCTGAACCGCGGAGAGTGCTGAGGGCGTTGTGTTAGGCTGCTGCTTTCCCAGAGGAAAATAGTCAAGGGGCTGGGATAAGTAAAAATTAATTGGTAGGGTTAGACAAAGTTATGGACAATAGATGTATCAGTGGCTACCAGAATGAATGCCTAGGTACGTCTTTCAGGCTGAGGAGGGCAGGGGAGCAGGAGGCTTCTAGGGCCATTTGCTGGGATTCGGGAGCAGGAATAGGTTTGTCCTTGTCTCTGCTTGAGATCCCATGAGCATTTGGTGGGCCACTGTGTGCGATGGAACGCTGGACTAGATGGGCTGTGGCCTGATCCACCAGGGCTCCTCTTGGGTTCTTATGGACTAGATGGGCTGTGGCCTGATCCAGCAGGGCTTCTCTTATGTTCTGATTGCTGCCACAAGCCTAGTACCAAGGCCCGTGTTCTTGCACTTCAGAACAGCTGATGTTTCCAACAACAAACTTAACACGACTGTTTTCTTTTTTTGAAGGGAACAAAGTTTGTATTGGCTGGCAATACAGCAGCTCCCCACAGACCCCATAGAAGAACAGTTTCCTGTGCTGAATGTGACACGCTATTACAACGCTAACGGGGATGTGGTGGAAGAAGAGGAGAGCTCATGCACATATTACGAATGTCATTATCCACCTTGTACAATGATTGAGAAACAGGTGCGTTCAGAAGCCAACAAGCCAGCCCTGGGCGACCCCAGGCTGGTTACTGTGAGCGTATTCTCGTCGTTCTTCCAAATTGCAATTTTTTTAAAATTCAGAGCTATGCTTCTACTTATTCATGGGCTTCTACTTATTCAGGGGAGGGAAGAAGTGATTTATTTTGAACAGCAGCCCCCAGAAAATTCACACTTCTCTCTCTCAAACGATGGCCCTCCTCTGGGAAATACAACTGACTTCGCTGATGTTCCTTTATTCTGTTTTGTCTGGTCTAGAAGATGTTGGTCGTCACAAATACAAGAGAAGGAACGACACTGTGTTTTAAATACTGCTTCAGTTTCATACCATCACTAAAGCTGTTAAGACCATATCACTCGCAATTTATAAAACCGACTGATGTGAAATAACAGGGTTAACAACTAAGTTAAAATAACACGGCTAGGTTAACTGCTAAGAATAGATTCAATTTTGCTATAGCCACTGCAGGAAACTCCCGTTAGCGTGAAGGTAAGTTTTCTCTTGTGTTTTCGCTCTCCAAACGATTTGTTCTTCAGTAAAGACGGCAAGCGTTTGTCTCTAAAATCCACGTGATGAACGTTTTAGTTCTGCAGTTAACAAGCCTGGTTGGTCTTCGGTTAACGTTAGCAGGGGGCTTCTGGGGGGCTCGTTTCAGATGAAGAGCTACTAATTTGTGATATGACAGAGACGGTGGCTTGTTCGTTGGACGTGTCTGAGAGGAGAAAATCCTGGCTCATTTTCTGGCACCTGGAGTTCAGATTCTGAGGCTCTTCCTGAGTTACATGTTATTCTGGAACAGATTCTGAAATACGTGGCTGCTGTCCTCTCAGTAACATGGGGTAAAGGAGCCCCTGCCCCCTCCTCTCACACTCTGGGTGAAGGATGGGCCTTGCTAGGGTCCCCAGTATACCTCAGTGTTGAGGCCTACAGTTGGCCCTGGGCCAGTATATTGGACCACAGAGACTTGTGGGTGGCATGCCCCTGTGGCCTGCTACCCCATGGAGATCCTTTTCTGCAGTGTTCCAGGAAGTGGTTTTGGGGGAAGTAGGCCCAAAACTGGACATGCCTGGAACAACAGTTTCTGGGCTTTATAATCTCAGCGCTGTCTCCGAGGGCTCTTTGGGAGGCATTGACTGGGCATGGAAAGGGGGTACAGGCCATCTGAGTACAGAAGGGTTCTTCTTGCTGCCGTGGCAGTCCCAATTTTGCCCACGTTGTCCTGGGATGCAAGGATGACATCCAGAAACGGCCTGACAGAACCTGGCTGGAACCCTGGAGAGACGCTGCCACTCAGTGTCCACTAAAATGACCAATCTTTGTAGCCAAACTCACCCTTTGCCAACCCTGCATGCTGATACTGAGTGTGGCTCTATCACACTGGCCCAGCGGCCGTCATCTGGGGTGATTTCCATCTCTTTGGGATGCTCAGCACAGTGGAGTGTTTTTTAATATTTAAAATATATCTTCTTACTCTCACCCCCTATTTGTTGGAATTATTCGGACATTCATATGTTTAGGGGTTTGTACATGATGCGTACTTGAAGATTCGCATCTTTCCCGCATCTGTACGCATTAGTACAGAACCATACGGGATGAAAATGGGCTGCATACCGGATAACTACGGTATGCATACGGATTTGTACAGACCTGGGGAAGATGTGTACGGCATCTACGAGTGTTGTCAACATTTGTAAGTGCAAATTCAAATGAAAAATTTGAACGAATATATTTGAATTTGCTTAATTCAAATTAAATTTGCATTTAAAAGATTTGAATTGCATTGAATTTTTGAGTATTCTAATCGGATCCCAAAAATTGCATTCATGCACACCCCTGGTTTGGGTCCTATTGCAGACAGTGCAGAATTAAATGGACCCATTATGAGTAGCTAAATATCAGGTAACATAATTTATTGGGCTCCATGTCCCATTTATACCTAGCCAGCACTGGCAGTGGTCATGAGTGGTTGGAAACTGGAGTCTAAAAGTTCCCAGTCGTTACATCAGTGGAATGGTACCTGTCTTTTTGGAACCCTTTGGGTTCAGAAAAAGAAGAAAATGGTTTGAAAGAGTTCAGCAAAGGAACTCAAGAGGCACACAGTGAGTTTTCTTGGGAGGTCTTGGAAATATTCATCTGATAACCATCCTGAGATTTGCAGATATAGAATCAGAGTATGGTATGTTCTCCTACAACAGTGATGGCGAACCTTTTGAGCTCGGTGTGTCAAAATTTGCAAGAAAACCTAGCTAAACTCAGGTGCTGTGTCACTTCTAGAAATAACCATAATTCTGTGATATTTGTAGCTCTAGTAAAAAAGTTATATTTTTGATACATGTATTTTATTAAAAGCAAAAACAAATAATTCTTTACATTAATGACTTTTGTTGCTAAATCTTCAATTGAAAGTTGGTATTTCATACACTTCAAGAACAAGCAAGCAATACATGTCCAGATGCCAGGGTGACCAGGTGTGTCACCCAAAAGGGCTTGGCGTGTCACCTGTGACGCGCGTGTCATAGGTTGGCCATCACCGTCCTACAAGATCTGCAAATAAATTACTTCTGTCCTTTGTGGCTGTATTACGTGTCTTCCAGTATCCCTTATTGAGGAATAATTCTCCCTGGAGCCCTGGAAAGGAGCCTCACCCTTTCTCTTGTTTCTCTCTCCAGTTACGTGAATTTAACATCTGTGGGCGCTGCCAGGTTGCCCGGTACTGCGGTTCACAATGCCAGCAGAAGGACTGGCCGGCACATAAGAAGCACTGTCGGGAAAAGAAGCGCGTGTTCCAGCAAGAACTCGGGCCGGAACGGTGACCAGCTGGCCGAGGCTTTTAGCCACGGGGCGCCTTCCCGGAGGGCGAGGGTCAACGCCCGCTTTGCACAGACTGCTGACTTGAAGCCAGAAGCACTGAAAACGTGGGGAGGCAACACACACACACACACGCAAGGACGACAAACTAACCCCTGTGACGCTCGCGGACAGAGACCGGCTCTCCCCTTCCAGTCTCCCATCTCGAGCGCAAAGACTGCTGTGGGGGCTCTCCTGGCCGGAGGCTTCCTGTTATTTATATGTTAATATGTTTGTAAAGTTGTGTACAGGGTTTTATTTTTGGTTTTTTTTTTTTTTGGTTAGCAGTTCTCTTATATAGGACTTATTTACTGTAATGTTCGGGTGAGAACACATTGTTGGTTGAAATACGGTAACTGTCCTGTAAGCGAAAGCATTTCTTTCCCCTTTGGCTAGCAGAAGGCCCTGGGGACTTAGCCAGACATCAGCAGTTAATCTGAAGACCTCTGCATGGAAGTTGTGTTTTCAAGTAAAGGATTGGAATGGATTGGTGGCCCTCCTTTTTTTTTTAACTGTTCTCTGAGCAGGTAGTGCGGCGGCCGTCTGGGCTCCGTCACACGCCTGCCGTTCTTCGCCTCTCCGAAGTGAAGTTATTTTGGAGAGACAAAGACTTTTGGCCTTCCGAGGGTTTCCTGTGCCTCTTGGTCGCCAGCGCTTGAGACTGTGCGTTGACCACCTCAGGGCGCCTCGGTTCCTGATGGCAGTTTCACCCAGCTTGGGATGCCATGGCTTGCCTTTCACGTGGCCCGGCAAAAGGGGATCAAAGCAAGAAAAGGCGCCAACCTCAAGCTCAGTATCTTAAGGTTGGAAATCCCAGCCCTCAAGACCGGTTTTCTGTAGGTGGCAATGTGAGAGCTCAGAAGAGAGCTGTGACTCACCCAAGGTCACCCATCTGGCTTCATTTGGGGGTGGGTGGGGGCGGAATCAAACCCGGTGCTCCCAGATAAGAGCCCGGCTCCCTGTACACTTGACCAAACTGGCTCACATTCATATAAATACGAACGGCTGTACAAATAGTTTCAGCATTAAAACTGGGGTGGGGTGGGGTTCCGCAGTGGATCCAGATTGCATCTGGCACTGATTCAGAGCGGGTTAAAAGTGGATCCAGGTCGGACAGGACTCTTTCGGAGCAGGCTTATATTATGGGATACGTATCAGATACATATTTGCGTGGATAGGTGTGTGTTCATGTTGGATACCTAGGAATTTGTAGGAATACATTTGTATCAATGGAGCCTGTCACGTTTGAAGGCGATCGATGCAACGAATACGGAATTTCTCACGTTCGATTCCTTACCCATCGAATGCCCCAAACCCCCCCCCGCATCACGTCCCTGGGGGGTGGGGGTGGGGCTTGTATTTTCACTTGGGGCCCAAATACTGACCAGAATGGAGGGGAAGGGGGGAGAGGAACTGGCCCTCTACAAACCGAAAGAAGTTTTGGGTCAGGCATGAGGATGTAGGTATTTATTTATTCATTTATTTCATTTAATTCATTTTTTATTTATTTGTTTGTTTACATTTCTATCCCGCCCCATACCCGAAGGTCTCTGAGCGGGTAGCAAGAGATTAACCAGCAGATTAAAAACAATACAGATTAGAAACGCTTTGTATCCGCCCTCCTCCAGATGGCCCCTTTTGCAGGGTAGGGGAAATGGGGGTCTTGATGCATTGGGGGGGGGGCTTTCACGTGTCCCTGTCTGTGTGTGTGAGTGTGTCTTTCCTCCCATGTGTCTGTTGCATGCATGCGCGCGCTGCTCCCACTTAGATGCGCGCGCGCGCGCGCGTTCTCAGGTGCGCGCGTCTTTCACGTGTGTGCGCGCGCGCGTGCAAACCTTCATCCTCCTTCCCCGCCGCCCATTTCCACCTGGCACAAGTTCTCCCTCCCCTCCCCACCCCACGGCCGGCGCTCGAGGGAAGGGAAGGGAAGGGAAGGGAAGCGGACGGAGGGAGGGAGGGAGGACGGAAGCGCCGCGCGTTCGCTCCGCTTCCTCGCCGATCGTTGCTGCTCTTCCGCCGGGGCGGAGCAAGCGGGGTGCGTGGAAGCCTTGGAGGGCGGGGTGGGGGGGGACACACCAGGGCCTGTTCGGTGGTGGCGCCTCCGGGCTTTAAGGTGGAGGCGCGGGGGGCTAGCGGGTGGGGTGGCGTCTCCCCTGCCGGGCTTGCCTAAAAGGGGGCACTTCAAGGCTCCCCCCCACCCCCAGCCGTACCCGATTGCACAGGAGGGGAGGAAGGGGCAGGCAGGCAGGCAGGATCTGCCCCTGATCTCTTGGCCCAGCAGGGATTCGGGTTCCGGGCTTTGCAAGCCTTGCACACGGGAGCGAGCGGGCGGAGGGGGGATCTCTTGGGGAGGGGGTCGGTTGCCCCCCCCCCCCCGCTCCCTTTGCTAACTGCATGCGTGTAATTATGGCATTGCATTCTTGCACGGAAGGGGTCAGTGGGCGGAATGCTGTGGCTCTTGACTCAGTGGCCGGACAGCCGCGGGCGCCCCCCCCGCGCCCCCAAACCCCATCCTAATGGCCCCCAAAGGAAGCTCAGGGCCGGAGATGAAGAAAGCAAGCAGGTCTTGGCGCCCCACCTTCTGGACTGGCTGCTAGGAGAAAGAGGTCTAGTGGTCAGGGAGCTGGACTCTTATACTGGGTTTGATTCCTCACTTGTCCACAAATGCTAGCTGGGTGACCTTGGGCGAGTCACAGCTCTCTTGGGAGCAAAGCTCTCACAGCCCCACCTAGCTCACTGGGTGTTCTGTTGTGGGGAGAAGAACAGAAGGTTTGTCAGCCGTGCTGAGTCCCCTTAAATCGGTGAGAAGAGCGGGCTAGAAAAGACAACGCTGCTGCTTCTTCCTCCACAAAGCCAACTGGGTGGCCTTGGGATAGTCGCAGCTCTCTTCTGTCATGCCCCCACCTACCTCACAGGGTGTTCTGTTGTGGGGAGAAGAACAAAAGGTTTGTCAGCCGCTTTGAGTCCCTTGAATGGGTGAGAAAAGCCAAGTAGGAAAGCCAACTCTTCTTCTTCTTGCCTTAGTCTTCTGTTTGAGATGCCCAGAAGCACTTGGTGAGCCACTGGCACTGTGGTCACACCCAAGGTTTAATCCAGCTTCAGTCCACCTTCAGAGCGAGAGAACACATCAGCAAAGTGACCAGTAATTTCCTTTCCACGTAATCTATCCCAAAGGGGAATTTTCTGAGTTATTTAGTGCTGAAAGAAAACAGCTGGTCACTGTGCTGATGTATTTTCTCACCCTGAAAGTGGACTGAAGCTGGATTAGGTGTGGCCACAGCCTGGGTAAGATGGGATGCTGAACCAGATGGGCTGCGGCCTGATCCAGCGGGGCTCTTCTTAGGTTCTTATTTCTTACATCCTTAAGATACTGAGCTTGAGGTTGGCGCCTTTTTTTGCCTACGGTAGTTTTGGGTGGTCCAAATATGTAATTCCTTCCAGGATTCTGGGGCTGCTTGCTTGATGTGCGTCTTCCAGCTCAGAATGCCCCTCTTCTGACATGGCTTTGCAGTGCAAAGTTCAGACGCTGCAGGTGGTCGATACGGAGTACAGCGCTGATGTTGTAGAGTGGTGCCCGGTGGAGGGCTGGCACAGAGTGTTGGCATGTGGCACCTACCAGCTGAAGAAACCGGACAGTAAGGTAGGCAAGTGAACGGATGGCGCTTCTTCCAGGAAGGTGCCCAGGACTCAGCCAGTTTGGTCTGGTGATTAGACCACCAGGGTCACATCTTGTAGGCACCGGGTTTGATTCTGCACTCCTCTGTGAAGCAAGCTGGGTGACCTTGGGCTAGTCACAGCTCTCTTTTCTGAGCAACCACAGCCCCACCTACTTCACAGAGTATCTGTTGCAGGGCGAACAGAAGGTTTGTCAGCCGCTTTGAGCCCCCTTAAATGGGTGAGAAAAGCAGAGTGTAAAAGCCAAGCCTCCTCCTCCTTCCTCCATGAAGCCAGCTGGGTTGCCTGGGGCTAGTCACAGCTCTTTTTCTGAGATCTCACAGCCCCACCTGCTTCACAGGGTGTCTGTGGTAGGGAGAAGAACAGAAGGATTGTCAGCCACTTTGAGTCCCCTTAAATTGTGGGGAAAAGGGGGCATAAAAGCCAAGTCTTCTTCTGTATCTCTGCCAGGAAAACTGCATAAAAGTGCCATGGAGGCTGGGGTGTCTGGAAGAGGTTGATCGTGGCAAACCATTCTTGTATCTAACACCAAAACTGAACTTTAGGGATTTTTTGAAGAGGGAATGGTTAATGGTGCATAATAAACATTATTATTGTGAATCAGAGAAATAGACCTTCATCTTCTCAGGCTGAGCTATAGGTGAAATACCAGCAGGGGTGTTTGTTGTATGATCTCTGTGTCCCAACATTATTTTTTTTTTAATGTGTGATAATACTGTGTAAACAAATTGCTTCTCTGCATTTATTTTATTTAACCTATGACAAATTCACATAGTTTAGACTAAGTGGGAGGAAGGAAAAGACAGTGAAGATCCTTTGAAAATGCTTGTATACTCCTCGGTTTCTTGTTACAGCCCGGTGAGAACCTTGATGAGAACAATGAACCCCACGTGCGTTTGGGTCGCCTCTACCTGTATAACTTCGAAGAGCAAGTTTTTGCACCACTGACTGAAGTCCAGAGACTAGAAATGCCTGCTGTGTTGGACGTTAAATGGTAGTGCCTAAATAGCTCTGTTTGCTTTCCTCCTCTCCACTTCTTCCCGAGCCCCTCCCCAGAAGTAGGCAATGGCAAACTACTTCTGTATGTCTGCCAAGAAAACTGCATAGAGGTACCTATGGAGCCTGGAAGTGGCTGTAGCTCAGTGATAGAGCAATCAGCCTGCCAAGCCGAGGACTGCCAGTTTGATCCTTAGCCTCTCCCTGGAAGTAGGCAATGGCAAACCACTTCTGTATGTCTGCCAAGAAAACTGCATAGAGGTACCTATGGAGCCTGGAAGTGGCTGTAGCTCAGTGATAGAGCAATCAGCCTGCCAAGCTGAGGGCTGCCAGTTTGATCCTTAGCCTCTCCCTGGAAGTAGGCAATGGCAAACCACTTCTGTATGTCTGCCAAGAAAACTGCATAGAGGTACGTATGGAGCCTGGAAGTGGCTGTAGCTCAGTGATAGAGCAATCAGCCTGCCAAGCCGAGGACTGCCAGTTTGATCCTTAGCCTCTCCCTGGAAGTAGGCAATGGCAAACCACTTCTGTATGTCTGCCAAGAAAGCTGCACAGAGTGCCCTACGCAGACTCAGTGGTCCCCAGCAATAATCTCTCCTAGAAAATAGTATTGGGTAACCACTTCTGT
The DNA here is from genome assembly GCA_023333525.1 of Aspidoscelis tigris stejnegeri. Lineage (NCBI taxonomy): Eukaryota > Metazoa > Chordata > Lepidosauria > Squamata > Teiidae > Aspidoscelis > Aspidoscelis tigris. The sequence goes on from JALMGA010000016.1 coordinate 13,065,360, forward strand.
ATCTACCAAGATGCCATCATCTTCATGTGCTCAACAGCCTGTCTCACCTTTATTCGTTTATTCAATCTCTTTAAGGTGTCACTTCCCTCTCACGGAGCATCCCGTTCTAGGTATTGCGAATGCCAGGGGGGCAGTGGAGTTCTTCTCTCTGACGGGAAGCGAGGTAGGTGAACCGAAAGTCAGAACCTGGGCCCTGCGTGCAGCCGCTTCGTCTTAGAGCTGGCGTTGCCTTTTAATTTCAGAGTATGAGCCCTTCTTTACTTATTTTGGTAGGACCCTGCGCAGTGGATCTAGACCTAACGATTCCCTCTGCTCTGGAGCCCAGTAACACTCAGACAGGGCAACCCCTGTTCCCACCCATCTGCACAGTGACCCCTGTTCCCATCCAGCCTCCATTCCAGCTCCAAAGGCCAGGAACTAAAGTCTGTTGAAATGGGTCGTCCTGTGCTAGTACTGGTGGGCCTCTTTAGTTGGGTCCACCCGTAATCCAGATCCTAATCTGGACCACTCTCCATCTGATGCAGACAGAGCATACTAGCAGGTTGTATGTGTCTCTAACCCACACCAGCACCAGAAAACAGGATGCCTGCCTTGAAAAGGGGAAGGAGTAAGAGTGAATTGCAAAACACATGCGACAGAAACGTTTAAGAATGTAGAAGCCGTCCAGGGAAGAAAACAGGTCCTTGAAGGTGCTGTTTCTGCAGAAATCTCTGACTAGGTTCTAAGACTAGTGCTGGATCCTTGATCAGGTATTTCATTATCTCCAGTAGAAGAGCTGCAAGTTGGAGCCATTCTGCACGGTTGATCTGGGAGCTGATCGTCTTGCCTTATCTCTGGATTGGTCCACAGGGCAACAGCAGACCTGGTGAGCTTGGGGCAAGGGGGCTGGACGTTGGCTTGACCGCCGGGTGTAAACTGAGGGTGATTTTGCATTGGGCAGAACACTGGGTCAGCCACTGGGCTAGGAGCCTGCCCTGCCCTGCCCCGTGGAAATTTAAAGCCTAAGGAATGAAGAAGAAACCATTTCAGATCAATAGGCCATTGACTGCGATGGAAGAAGTCATGGAAGAATGTTTGAAGGGGTCCAGAAGATTAAGAAGTAAAATAACGGGGATTATTAACAAATTACAAGAATGAAATACTGGACTGTCTGTTTCAAATCCGGCAAGTTGGATATTAATATTGCAAGAGAAATTGTGGGGCATAAATAGTGAAGTGAGCCAGTTTGGCCTAGTGGTTAAGGAGCCAGACCCTTAACTGGGAATACCAGGTTCGGTTCTGCACTCCCCAATAAAGCCAGCTGAGTGACCTTGGGCTAGTCACAGCCCTCTTCTGAGCTCTCACAGTCCCACCCACCTCACAGGGTGTCTGTGGTGGGGAGAAGAAGGTTTGTCAGCTGCTTTGAGTCCCCTTAAGTGGGTGAGAAAAGCAAACTATTTCTTCTTTGTTAGAACGCCTGTTTGTTGAGTTCAAATTTGAACTCCGTCCTTCGAACGGGCAGGTTGTTTGCTTTGAAGTCGAATCTTCCGAACACCCTGCTTTGATTCAAACAGCTTTGGGCCCCCACCCATGTGGCCCATCTGTACCAGCCACCATTGCCCACATTCACGCCTCCCAGTAGAGACGACTTGCCATGTTGCGTAACTTCTTTGTAGCCCTCGCCCAGTGCGGTTGGTCAGCAGCGATTCCAAAGGGAGGCTGAATTTGCTCGCCGTTGATGAATCTGCCCCGTCGGTCCGCGTCTTGGAGCAGTGGAAAGCGCATGACTTCGAGGCCTGGGTTGCTGCTTTTGACTATTGGAACACATGTGTCATGTATTCAGGTCTGTGTTTCTTTCCACGGCTGGTACCCAACAGCCTCATGGTCGTCCCTTTTCTAATAACCACCCTATGAGTCCATCCTTCGGGTTTTTACACCAGTCCCTGACTTGTGAGCCAGTTTACTGGACTCATATCTCGTAGTCACTGGGTTTGATTCCACACTCCTTCACGAAGCCAGCTGGATGGCCTTGGGCTAGTCCCAGCTCTCTTTCTGAGCTCTTGCAGACCCGCTTACCTCACGGGGAGTCTGTTGGGGGAGAAGAATGCTAGGTTTGTCAGCAGCTTTGAGTCCTTGTAAGGGTGAGAAAAGCAAGTGTTTGTAGTGGGGAGAAGAACAGGAGCTTTGTCAGCTGCGTTGAGTCTCCTCAAATGCGTGAAAAGAGTGGCGTATAAAAGCTAAATCTTCTTGTCTCCATGCGCATTTAAAAAATTTATTTCCCTAGTATTATAGTGGCTTATGTGACTAAAAGGAGGGCATGGAATCAAAAGCATCAACACCTCCTATTGGCTGTGCTGGGTAACGTTTCACATGTTTTCATAGTGAGGCATTCACCTGGAATGGCTCAATGCCGTGTGAACCGTACCTGAACTCTCTGAGCAAGTTTGGACTAGTGGTTAGGGAGCCGGACTCTTTATCTGGGAATACCGAGTTTGATTCCACCCTCCCCCATGAAGCCAGCTGGGTGACCTTGGGCTAGTCACAGCTCTCCTCTGAGCTCTCACAGCCCCACTACCTCACAAGGTGTCGGTTCTGTGGGGAAGAACAGGAGGTTTGTCAGCCGCTTTGAGTCCCCTTAAATGGGTGGGAAAAGCAGGGTAGAAAAGCCAACTCTTCTTCTTCCTCCATGAAGCCAGCTGGGTGACCTTGGGCTAGTCACAGCTCTCTTCTGAGCTCTCACAGCCTCAGTACCTCACAGGGTGTCTGTTGTGGGGGGAAGAACAGGAGGTTTGTCAGCTGCTTTGAGTCCTCTTATATGGGTGAGAAAAGCAGGGTAGAAAAGCCAACTCTTCTTCTTCTGCACTACCATCCTGGTTCACCAGTTTTTGTTCTCCACGTAGGAGGAGATGATTGTAGGCTGCGTGGGTGGGACACTCGTTGCAGCCCAAGGGCGCCCATCTTCACCACTGAGAGGTACGTGGTAGCTTCCACTGTGAGACTCTGTTGCTTTCCTCCCTGGCGTGGACGGGTTGGGCATTTCCCTGAACACATTTGAAGGGAGACAACCTCAGTTCTGCCTTCCTTCCCATTACAGGCATTCAATGGGGGTGTGTAGTATCCAGTGCCACCCGCTTCGGGAGAATCTGCTGGCCACAGGAAGGTGAGCCTTTCTAGTGTCTTACTTAGCAATATTTGTTGTTCAGTCCATTAATGAAGAGACATGCAATAAGCTAGTGGCTTGATCCTGTTAGTTGCTTTAGCCAGTCTCATCCTGGGGAAGACCACAACATTTTATGTAGAAATAGCCAGGAATGTGCCATGCTCCCTGCCTTGAACTGTACAAAGGGGGTGAGTGTAAGAATCTCCCCCTGCAAGCTCGTATTTCGACAGCAAGGGAAAGCGAGGAGTGGAGGTGAGAGGCAGCGTGTGGTGCTTTTAAACTTTCCCTTACCTATAGGGATTTCTCTTTTCCAGCAGTCAATGCAGCAATGCGGCTCAGATCTGGCAAGCGACACATCACCTTGGAACGAGGAAGGGGAAAAAGATTACCAAATATTTCTGTAGGAAATCTAAACAATTAATAATTCCAAATAAAACAGGAAAGACCAGGTGTGTGATTGCTGTTTGTCCGTGAGATGGCAATCTACTCCTCTTTAGAAAGCAAAACTTTAAGTGAACAATGCGTAAATGAATTAGAACGGTGTTCTAATAGTATATAGAGCTCTGTGAACTGAATAAAAATTAGGAAAGAGCACAATCAACTTCCAAACGACACGGTTTGCCAAATGCTGAAAGAAAAGCAATGAAATGAAATACACAAATATTAATTAACAAGGAAAATGCAGTTTATTAACCAGAAAGAATCTTGGGTCCTTAGAATCTTGGAGGAAAATACTGAGTTTTCTGTGGAGCAATATAAACCCTGTAGGACTTAATAAACTAATTAGTTCAGATAAGACAGAAGTTAAAACATCTAACAACTCTTACTCACCTGCACTTCACCCTTTTTTCATAGAGACATAGACTTGCAGCAGGGAGATTCTTACAACCTCCCTGCCCCTTTGGGCAGTTTGAATGTTATGAACTGCAGTTCGAATGGCGTGAACCACAGTTCGTAGCATCCCCGGTTTCAAATGGATTCCTGAGGCCTGTTACATGTTTCTTCCAGCTACGATGAACACGTCCTCCTATGGGATACCCGAAATATGAAGCAACCGTTGGCTGACACCCATGTACAAGGAGGAGTTTGGAGGTTAAAATGGCACCCCTCGCAAGCGCGCTTTCTGCTCGCAGCCTGCATGCACAGTGGCTTTAAAATCCTCGATTGCCAAGACAATATAGGTGAGAGCACTGAGCTGAGATTAGGAAAGAGAGACCCGTCCATATAGTCACTAGGAATTGATTCAACAGGAGGATATCTTTACCTTTTTTTAAATTAATGTGGCTTGGAGTGCAGTACCAAGGACGTTTCTGCAGTGTGTGAAAGTTTCCCAACAATTCTAACTCCCTTTTTTTTACCTGCTTTTTTATTTCATACTTTTTACTTTTTTGGAGCAGGGCTGCGCTGTTCCTTCCAGGCCTGACTGTAATAATCATAACTCGTCTACCTCTAGATTGGACTACTGTAATGCAGTATACATGGAGCTGCCCTTAAAGACAGTCGGGAAGTTGCAGCTAGTGCGAAATGCAGACGCTAGAGTGCTGACCGGAACACCTAGCCGGACGCACATCATGCTGGTTTTAGAAGGGCTGCTTCCGAGCCCGATTCAAGGGGTTGACTCTGACTTATAAGGCCCTAAATGACTTGGGCTACAAATATTTAGAGGAACGCCTTCTCCCATACCAACCTGCCCATGCCTTAAGATCTAGCGGTGAGGCCCTCCTGGTTGTCCCACCACCTTAGGTAGTGAGGCTGCTGGGCACCCGCGAGAGAGCCTTTTCAGTGATGGCCCCCAGACTATGGAATAGTCTCCCCCTCAAGGTGCGTCATGCTCCTTCCTTATATATGTTTAGAAACGCAGTGAAGACACACCTCTTTGCCCTGGCCTTTGGCTGAGGTGATTATGGGTGTTTTTCCACTGTCACTAAAAGTACCCATTAAGTACCCATTAATGGGTATGAAATGTCATTTTTGTACCCATTAATGGGTACTTGATGGGTACTTCTAGTGACAGTGGAAAAACACCCTATATTTCCCCTCCCAGTGCAGATACTATCATTTTAAACACGGAGTGTATTGTTTTAGGTTTGCTGAATTTTTTAAGTGCTTTTAATGTATATTCTGTTTTTAATCTGTGGTTTTAATGGTTGTTACCCGCCCAGAGACCTTCGGGTATGGGGTGGGATAGAAATGTAAATAATAAATAAATAAATAAGCTGCCTGCAGGTCTATGTGAAGGAGAACCCAAGCTTACTTTAGGATTTAAAATGGAACACACCTGTTAGGTTTGGCAGCTGTGGAGGCATCAATGCATGTTCATTGTCTAACTAAATGCTCTAACATCTTTTCCCATTTTGTTTTCTGCCTTTCAGTGGAGAGCGAAGAGAAATGTTCAGTCCTTTCTTCTTATGTTTTGCACAATTCCTTGGCTTATGGAGCCGACTGGTCAAGGTTCTCTCCAAAGGACTCCCTGAAGCCATCCGCAGTGTCGCCTGTAGATCATACGGACCAAAGTGCTAGGCAGGTGGATCTCAAAGCCCAGAGTTTCAAAATAGTTTACGAGTTTCCTACTGCCACCTTTGATGTGTTGCTAGAAGAAGAGGACCAGGTTCCTTCTTTGCCTGAGGAGGCAGGAAGGCACATGGAACTGCAGAGGCCACACGTCAGTGACACATGTTCAGACGCCAGAGCCGACAGCGAAATCGAATTGAACGAAGCCCAAAGAGACACCAGCCTGCTGGCAACCTGTTCTTTTTATGACCACATTCTACACATTTGGAAATGGGAAGTGAGTCCATCTGGCCTTTCAGCCTAGCTGCCACATCAGCAGCGGCTAAAGCCAGGGTGTTTGCTACATTTCTACCAGACCTTTGTAGTACTGCAGGGAGGAGGAGTTTGGATAGGATGTGACCCTATTGCTGTCCCTGTGGTCTTTCGAGGATTAGGTCTCCAGCTTTACTCTTGGAAGTCTTTTGGGGTTCTGAAAGCCTTAAAGACTCCTTAGACACTTCAGGGATATGTTGTAGTTTACCTTTTTCGTATTAACGCTATTTTTCTGTCACAGAAATGATTATGGTTATTAGAGTGCTGCTATTCTTTCTGTTGTGTTCCTTATAGAGGTAGCGCTTCCTCTTTTGTTGGGCTTTTGGTCTCTCCCTCCTTGATAAAATGTTCCTTATTCCTGCCAGTGACACTATCCCTTTTCTTGTGGAGAAAAGTCTAACCAGGCCCACTTCTCCTGGGAATGAGCAGGAATAGGTTTTTTCTCCCCTAATACCATCTCATTTTCAGGCTGGCGAGTGACAACCTATATATTGTTATTGGGCTCGTTGATCATTGCTCTGATAATAATAATAATAGCTAAGATTTCTTATTTCAGGTACATACATGAGGGAGACAACTGTGGTGTTGTCAGAAAAATCAAGTCACAGTTGGGGCTTTAAATATCAGGTTCCTTTCATTGTGCTTCTGAGAGCAGGCAAGTCAAGAATTAATTTTGCCCTCCACCCCTGTTGCTAGAACCTTACAGTATTGAGAGCACCAGCAGAACCTAGCATCAGCAATGGAAGTTTATTGATAGTACTTAGATGTGATGCAGAAATCATTGCAGAGGAGCAAATTTGTCATTTGAGAAATTATTCTTCTAGATAAGTGTTTATGTATACCATATATGCACAACAGTATTTTGAGCAAAGTCTTACAATAAAGTATTTTGTAACTTTCTAAATTAAGAACACGAGGCCTGTCACCTTCCGTTATTCTGTTTGTCAGATGTCGTGATGTCAGATGTTACATTCATAGCTCTGTCTCCCTCTATTTATTTTCCTGGGGTCAATGGAATGTGTAAAACCTGCAGATTAAATGGCTCCTTTTCATGTAGCAGACAAGCGCGATTTATAGTATTAGTTTTAGAGTGGGTGAACTTTTTCAGGCTAAGAATCATGTTCCCTCATGGATAACCTTTCAAGGGCAGAAAGAAGAGTTAGTTTTCTACCTCGCTTTTCTCACCCATTTAAGGGGACTCAAAGTGGCTGACAAACTTTTCTATTCTTCTCCCCACAATAAAACACCCTGTGAGGTAGGTGGGGTTGTGAGAGCTCAGAAGAGAGCTGTGACTAGCCCAAGGTCACCCAGCTGGCTTCATGGGTGAGGGTGGAATCAAACCCGGTGCTCCCAGATAAGAGTCCGGCTCCCTAACCACTAGTCCAAAGTATGCAACTCTTTCTTTTGTTCAAGAAAATCTCAAGGCACACACAAAAGTCATCAGGCCACTGACAAGGTTTGACATAAATCTTGAAGCTTTTATCCCTTTCCCTTGGTGTTTACTCCTTTCTACCTGACCTACTATTCTGTGCAGAAAGAAAAAACAGCTGTGACAACTTAAATAATTTTTTATTTAAACAGCAGTGATCAGCGCAGCTTAATTCTCAGCGTCGACAACAGTTGTGCCCCAGGCTGCAAGATGCACTTTTCTAAAGCCTCAACAAAACCAATTGCATCGTGTTTCGAGAACTGTCCTGTGTGGCTTTTGTTAAAAAAAAACTTCTCCAGCTCTTGAGGCCACCTTGCTCTGTTCCAACACACCATGGGTATATTTTTGAACCTTTGCATATTTCCTTCCTTCCAGAGGTATTCCAACACAGCAGTTTACACTCATTTTGCTTGTCTCTTAGCCCAATAGTCGCTGAGATTTCCCTGAGGTCCTTTAACTCTTGATTTTGGCATCCTCTTCCGTGACAAATGTGGTTTGGGGATGATTTCTCTCGTGAAGGCGGATCGCCACTGTCCTTTGCAGTCCTTTTCTTTCTTTCTTCCTCCTCCTTCCCATCTACTGCCTTGCTGCATGAAGTTTTTGGGGAGGCGGATCACCACCATCCTTTTCAGTCCCTTTTTTTTAAATGAGCCCAATAAATGTCCTTTTCTTTCTTTTTCTTTCTTTCTTCCTCCCCATCCGCTGCTTAACGGCCTAACGCACGAAGTTTTTTGGGAAGAGCTGGAAGAGCTTCCCCTCCTGCGTGGGCTCGAAGCCGTACTTCTCCAGCGCCTGCGGGTCGAAGACCCCGTCCTCGACGTCCTTCCGGATGCGAGCGGCGGCCGTGGCCTCGAAGAGGCTCCGGGCGGTGACGGGCGGCTCGCTGCCCGCGGGGGCCCGGTATGAGACGTACGGCCGCAGCCTGAAGCCCGTCAGGTCCGGCACCACCAGCACCGGCACCGTCTCGGGCACCAGCTTGAACTTGCGGCTGGAGGTGAGGTAGCCCAGGAACTTGGCGCCGCGGCCCTTGTAGAAGGAGCGCGGGCCCCGCTTGGTGTTCCACTCGGCCATGCGCCGCGTCCCGCGGACCAGGCCCCGAGACACTTCGCCCAGCAGGCCCATGGCTGGCGGCGGCGAGGCGCTGAGACCGGCCGGCCCGCTCGCTCGACTGTCACGACGCTCCCCTCTCCGTGTCCGTGCACTAGGCCGCCGCCTTCCTCCACCGCGCGTCCTCATTGGCTGCCAGCTAGCCCAGCCAATCGCCGCCGCCTATACTTCCGACTGTCCAATCGGCGCCGCCGCGCGTCCCCACTGGCTGCCGGCTAATCCAGCCAATCGCCGGCGCCTACACTCCCGTCTGCCCAATCAGCGTGGGATAGTTCCCCGGGGGCGGGGACAATAGGAGTGGGAAATTCTCCCCCCCTTCCCCAGTTCGCGGAAAGTGACGCCAGGGGGGCCGGAAGTGACCCCTCCGACCGTCAGTGACCCCTGACCCTTGACTCCGCTCCCTCAGGGCCGGCTCCCTCCTCTCAGGGCCAAGAGAACCGTTGGCGCCTGGGCCGCCTCCTCGGCCTTCCCCCTCTCTGCCCGGACTGAGGCGGCTCCTCGGCTGCCCGCAGAGGCCCCGCCATGGCCGGCGAGGGCGAGTGCCGCCTCAGCTCGCAGGTACGTGGCGGCGGCGGCCGCCTCCTCTTCGGCTCCCGGCTGCGTGCGGGGAAATCAAGCCCGGAGGTCTCCTCTGGAGTCAGGCCGGCCGCCACCTTCGCGCGCGGGGCTCCTTCCTGCCCCTCCTCGGGCGACCCTGACGGTTCGGGGCCGTAGAGTCCGAAGAGTGGCCGGCCGAGCGCCTCAGTAGGCCTACAGCCCCCTCCCGCCCCCCCCCGTTGCTGCGTCAGCGATGCAGGCCATCCGCAGCCCTCCCGGTTGTACGGCAGCCTAAAAGGGCACCCGGGATAGGGCCTAGTCGGTGGTGGCTCCCCTGACCGTGGGAAACCAGAAACCAAACAGGGAGGGTTCTGCCAAAAAGATACGAAAACGAGCCAGTAGAGTAAAAATAAGAACTAATAAGGTAAAATTACACCCCGCTAACCAATATAAATAGTAAAAAAGACAAATATGTGACAGGAATTCAAAACTGAGAAGCAGAAAAGTCAACGTGATATCCAAAAGGGTAACAGCACCCCGCTAATCAATTTAAAAATGCTGAGAATAATAGATTAACAATGTTCCCAATAATATTACAAAATACAAAACAAAAGGCCAGACGCCTTTCTGCCTGGATATCTAGCCTGAGGAAACGGCGTCCCTTCCCTGCTTTTCAGGCACTTTCACTGATTTCAGTGTGTTTATTCCTTTTATTGGTGCAACCCGCCCTGAGACCTTTGGGTGAAGGGCAGGATAAAGAGTCAGACAAGGGCAGCTTTGTGGTCGCCTTTGGGCATGAACACCCCCTGCTAGCTGTGACGTCCTCTCTTAACCTTTGGATTCATCCCTGCTTGTCCTCTGCGGGCATGAAGAGGACAAAAACGATGCTGGCCAACCTTTGATACAAGAAAGGCAAGATATAAATGCAGAAATACATTCTTCACTGCAGTGATCCTTGGCCTCTGTGGTTTTAGAAGCCTTTGTGCCCGTGCTGTTTTAAGAGCTGTCCTCTTGGATTGGACCTATCTACTTAACTTGGTAGGTCCGGTCCAAGAGGACAGCTCTTAAGACTGTACTGGCTCAAAGGTAGGTTTCTATGGCATAGTATTTTTGCATTTATATCTCATCTTTCCTTAAAAGGGGGAGGACTCAGTGTATTGAATACTATTCACCTGTGGGCTTTTTTTCCTGAGAGCAGCCTTGTGGGTTAGTTCAGTCTGAGAGGCAGAGCACCCTCAGGTTTATCTGGTAAGCTTCCATGGCAAAGTGAGCATTTGAAACCTTGGTTTCCTGGTCCTAGTCTAATACACTAGCTATTAGACTGCACACAGGGCATGAATGCACCAACTCTGTCCTTACTAACACTCCTCAGCTGCGACTCCTTGGAGAAATGCCAGATATTGTATTGGAGATCCTATGCAGCCATCATTATACGTAGCCACTGATGGCTTCACCTACTGTAAACGCGCACCATTCCCCATTGAAACCATCCACCTTGGTGGGGCTTACTGCCTGTTAGAGTAGAAAAGTGTATAAATTAACTACCTACTGCATTCATATTGCAGTTATTTTGCACTGTCTTTTATGTGGTATTCAGGGTTTAAGCTGCCCCTAAATCTTTCTGGTTACTGTATGGAAAAAGATGGGATTCCTGCACTTTTAAGAACTATATTGAAGAGGGAATTTCAGCAGGTGTAGCTTGCAGTTTTTATTAATTGGATTTACATACTGTTGATTTCTGAAGAGACTACATGGTTTACAAGAAAACAAAAGCAGATGTTAAAAATAATCACAGTCACTCTATGGGACAATGTCAATGCACAGGTGAAGAAATACATTTTAAACAGTTTTTAATATAGGAATGTGTGATGAGTTGGCCTCTCCCTCACAACTGGTTAAGTGCAGGGCTCTTGTCCTTCTTTTGTGGATGAAACTCATATCTAATTTGTTTTGACTGAGAATGAAAAGTTCATTGTAATTCTGATTAGAATGAGCAACTGCTTGGGAATATCAGGCACAGCTTGAGATGTATTTCACTTAGCAAGCCTTCTGTTACCTTGGGCAGCTACAGTGATGTTTTTGATTCCTGTGCAGACTTTGCAAGGTGTAGGCTCTGCTTAAATATTTAGAAACAAATTAACATACAAATTAACATCTCCTCTTTTATTCCTTTCTCAAAATTATCATTAAAATATTTAGCAAAGTGGCATACAAACTGACCTCTTCTCATTTATTTATTTCTAAAAATAATCAGGAAGTTGGGCTGTTCTTACTGTAGTAATTGATTCACGGAATCCTCTTTACCATGTGTTTATTTATATCTCGATATTTGAGTCTCACCTCTTCCAAGTTTGCCAGTAATGCAATAAATATAAACTAAAAATTGACCACGTAACGTATTAAACGCACCCAACAGCAGCACATATGAAGAGTGGGATTGTCTTCTCCCACAACCTAGAGACTATGGAGCTGTTGGATAAGGCGAGCATATGGAAAAAGCCAATTGACATAGCAGGGTGCTTTTTTGTCATTTATTTACTGTGGTTCTTTAAAGTATATAAACGTATCCAGAAAGTTGTCATAATCCAGGAAGTTTTTGTTGTTTATTTTCTAACCTTTCTTAATAAACCAACTGGTTTGCAATTGTTACATCACTTATTTGGAGAACAGGGTTGCGCTGTCAGCAGTGTGTGAAAACAGAGATTAACCAATGCCAGCACACAGACATTTTGCCCCTTCAGATATTGTTGAGTTCCAGCCCCATCAGCTCAAGACAGCATGGCAAATGTTGCTGTCAAAAACATTTCTTGACTTAGAGCTTTTGTTCTCGGTATTTCTTGTTTTGGTTGTGTTTTTCTCTGTTGCTCTGCAGATTTCAGGTGGTCCTAGTAGGGTTGCTAATCTGTTTTTATAATTAAGTGTGCTGTATATTGGAGCAATTATGTTTGCAAACAAATGTGGTAGAAATGGTGTTATTTTTGTTGGTTTGCTGTATTGATTGTATGCCTAAAATGAATGTTTTTGAATGTGCTGGCTCTGATAGTTACTAATTTCTGTCCTGAAGAAATTTGTCTTACAACTTTGCTAACATGTTTCCGAGTGGATTTTCCTCCCTCAAACATTTTGTCTTTTCCTCCACCCTGCTATTTTGGAAGACCTTCTTGAAATGTTTCTCTGATAGGCCTTGCATCTGTTACTATTCTTTGTATCCTCTTTAAGATCTTTGATGCTAAAAACTAGTGCTCTTAAAATAACTTCTTCAAACCCTAAATATATGTAATTGCAATAAACATAGTATTCTTACCTTGTTTAACTCTTGTCTCAGAATACATTCTCTTTCACTTAATAGATTGTAAGCCTTCTGGTGCAGAATCTCTTCCCATCATGCGTGATAGACACCTTGTACCTAAATTATGCTATATAAATATTGCACTGAATTACTTATTAAATAAGTTGTTAATGTGGGAGAATTGTGATGTTATGTGACAATAAACTTAACAGTTTTTTCAGCCTAAATATGCGAGTGTGCTTTCTAACTTCCTCTAGGATTAACAAATTTCATACTAGATTTGCAGAAGGGAACATACTGATAAGCAAAGTCCGCTGTTGAAAAAAAAAATGAGTCTATACCCCCCTGTCTGCTCTTGCTATGGTTCACCTTGAAAAGGTGATTGAATGTGCTGTTCAGTCAAGTTTTAGTGCAATATACATGGAGGGTTAGGCTGTGCACTTGCTAAGCAAATTTGCACCAGGTCAGTGAGTGGATTTAAAGCGCATGTCTCAGACTGTGGTCCTTCTGATGTTGCTAGACTTCAGCTCCCAGGATTCTGCTCCCAGCTGCGACTGACACCGAATGCAAGAAGGCTTAGACAAATGTATGGACAACAGATTTATCATGGTTACTAGAATGGATGTCTGAGAACATCTTTCAGGCTGGGGGGACAAGGGGGATGCTTTTAAGGCCTTTTGCTGGGATTTGAGAGCAGGAAAAGGTTTGCCCTTGTCTGTGCTTGAGATGCCTGTGAGAAATTGGTGAGCCACCGTGTGGGATGGGATGCTGGACTAGATGGGCTGTGTCCTGATCCAGCAGGGCTCTTATGTTCTTATGTTCTTAAGTGAAATGCTGGAAGTTGTGAACCACAGTTTTTGGAGACTCCCCTTGTGAGTCTCTATTTAAAGTAAATGTTTGGTCCTCTTTCATATCTCAACATTGCAAGCTCAGGAGAAAATATCTTAAGCCCTTTCTGTGTATTCCAGAATCCATTCTATTCTAATCCCCTGTCACATGGAAATGGTCCCAAGCTGAGTGTTTAAAACTTTCTAAGCTTAAAGTTTGTGAATAAGTTTAAGTTGCATTCACCTTAACTCCCACCTAGGAGAGATGAAGTACAGTTTTAAATAGATTTCCTTTTTCCTCCTGGCAATTTAAGAAATTCTGAAACAATAAAGTGAAGGATAGAGATGCTCATTTAAGATGCATTTTGACTCTCTTAGTGTGAGGGGTTGGGTTTAATTAATCCTCTTTAGAAGTTTTTCCTCAGTCTAGACAGTGGTTCTCAACCTTCCTAATGCCGTGACCCTTTAATACAGTCCCTCATGTTGTGGTGACCCCCAACCTAACCCTAATCCCCGGCCATAAAATTATTTTCATTGCTACTTCATAACGACCCCTGTGAAAGAGTAGATCGACCCCCAAAGGGTTCGTGACCCACAGGTTGAGAACCACTGGTCTAGAACTTCAGGTGTGTGTTTTGCAATTCCGTATCTAAAATGTCTGAGGACAGAATGCTACTGCCTTCAGTCTCCCTTATACCTCTGGTGTTTTTGTTCTTTAGGTATACACCACAGCAAATTTAGACCTAAAGACACGGGTTCTCCAGTTTGTAGAAGACAGAATGCAGACTACTATGGTAATATTTTAGCCCATGATTCCCTTAGGTGCTTGTGCAAAGCAGCAGCAGCAGCTTAACTGAGGCTCTGCTTCAGCCTGAGAGCCTGGCTTTGGTTATCTCCTATATTATTTGTTCCTCACTTTTGGCATCTTTTTTTAACTTGGGGGCCATGATGCTGGTCTTCCATTTTGGAGTCAGTTCTGGAAGCAGTCTTTGGACAGATTCATGTGGGTCCCAGAAGCTCTGTCCTTAACTCTGTTAGCTTTCCTTGCTTCCACTTGCCTGTGTGAAAAGGCTTTTCATTTTCCCCTTGCAGGGGCATGGTTCTCATTGGGTGAAGCTAGCTTTTTGCTGTGCAGGGGCAGTTACTGCTACAGCTGGGCCATGCGCCTCTGGTTTGGCTTACTGTTGAGGCTTGGTACTTACCCTTGAACACTGTGCGCATTTTTAGTTAGAATCTGCATGGTGTTGGGAGCATCTTGGTGTCTTTGCCAGAGGAACATACCCAGTGCCCTTATCTCTCTTTCCTCTCTTGTAGAGCGGTGGGTTATTGACAGGAAATCAGATAGCTGTTGGGACAGCATCCATCTCCCCCCCCCTTCTTGAAATGTTGAATAACCTGACAGATGAACCTTCTAATTGGGATATACACATTTCTCCTGAGAGAGCTTGGGACCAATGTACTGGAGGCACTCTGCATTGCTATGTCTCAGAAAGAAGCGACAGCTGATGTACTCTGGAGTATAGCATTTGAAGGAATGTCTTCTCTTATATAGACCTGCCTGTGCCTTAAGAACTGTTGGGGAGGCCCTCCTGGTGGTGCCTCCCCCTTCAGCAGTTAAGGCCTTCTCAGTGGTAGCCCCGGGCTATGTAATTGTCTCCCCTCTGAAGTGAAAGTGCTGAAGGTGCACCTCTTTACCCTGGCCTTTGGCTGCCGGAACAGCACCCCTCCCTTGGCAAACACAATTGTTGTTTTAGCTAATTTATTTTGCCAGTTTTTGACGATTTTATTGCGACCCACCCTGAGGCCTTCAGGTATAAGGTGGGATAGAAAAATAAATAGTTAAGACCACCCCCACCCCAACATCATCTGGTCCCCTCATCCTCTGGTGTTTCTTTCTGGGAAGAATCTCTTTGTTATTTCCAACAGTGCATGGCCCTAGGCAGGATCGCTCTCAAATCAGCCATCCTCCCATCCATCCTTCTCTCGATATTGGTCCCTCTACCTAGAACCCATGCAACAATCCTTACTTCTCATAGAGCCTTACATGCGGTTTTCCAGTGGCGTTTTTGGAACTGAATGCAATTCTAGGATGGCCGAGAAAAGCCTTTTTTTTACACTTATTGCAGCAGCATTTATATGCCGCCTTTTCTCCAGACAGGTCGAGGTGGAGTGTATAATTTCCCCATGTTTTATGCCCAAAACATAGCCTAGGCTAAAGGGCCTAAGGTCACCCTGTAAGCTTCCAAGGATGAACGGGATTAGGTTAGGTTTGCCCTTGTCTTCTGCTTGAGATGCCCAGAAGCAACTGGTGAGCCACTGGGTGGGACGGGATGCTGGACTAAATGGCTGTGGCCTGATCCAGCAAGGCTCCTCTTAGATTCTTATGAAACCCAAGACTCTTAACCTGACGATCAATGACTGTCCTACAGTATTTACGACTCCAGCCTCTCATCTCCTTTCCTCCCACAGTTAACTGGAATAATCATTGGTGCAACAATTGCCTTGCTGCTTATTGGGATTGTTGTATATTTAGTGTACAGAAAGGTGAACCAATCAAGTAAGTCCTTTCTTTTAATTTTTAAAATTAGGATCCAGGCTTAAATGCATAATGATTTCCATTAATTACATTGTATTCCAATATTTTATGCATTTTCCTCCCCTTCCCCTACAGATTAACTTCCCCATTCATTTCTTTGTTTCAAAGTGTCTCTTGTCCTATCCCTTCCTACCTACCTCTCCTGAAACTGTGAATTATATTGTATCTGTCTTCATATTTGTCCTATTCCCTGCTTCACCTTGATCTCTTCCATTCTTACGCTTTTATTTCTCAAATATAACTTTTCCAGCAATCCATTGTACATTTACTTTTAGCTTTCCGCTCATAACCTGTAATTTATCTATCCTCCCATAATAACATCTGAAGTAAACCTTAATTTTTTTATTCCTTATTTTTCTCCCTCCATTCTTCCTGAAAGACAGAACTCGCATATATTCCTATTATTCCTTTAATATTCTCTCTGTTTCCTCCCTGACTTGTTGCTGGAACTTTTGAACCTCTACACATTCTTTGAGCCCCCTTTTACAAAATGTGTCCCACTGGAATGTAGAACATAAGTTGATATACCTTCTGCAGGGAGTAAACATCCAGGTGACATATAGATAGCTTTGTATTTTGTTAAGGCTGCCCCATTTAGGAAATTATTCATTGAGTTGAATGGGGTGATGGGGCAAATAATGATGTTTGTTTTTATCTTTGTATGTTTTATATGATTTTATTTTTTGTAAACTTGATACAGTCGTATGATTAATCACTATAGTTCATTCATTATATGTATGATAAACTATTTAATATAAATAATATACAAGCAAAACAGTATGCAATACAGAGCATCACAGAGAGCAGCCCATATTTTTTTACTTTCTTGCAGCTTGCCTTTACTTTCACACAGGCATCCCTTGTCAATGCAGTGCTGGAACCTTTCGATAATTTGCTTTGCCCCTGGGACTTTGTTTACTTGTGCTGATTGAATGGATAAACGTATTACAGACACAGAATGTACATGCAAAAAGACATGCAGGTTTTAAACTCCTAATTGTTCATTCATGACTGTTACATCAATAGAGGCATATAAAGAGAGGAGAACACGATACTGTAATTTCCCCTTCATCACACTCCTTCCCATCCTTTGCTGCTAGCTGCTGTTGCTAGAAACTTGGCTGTACATTCTGTTCCTTGTTCACTTGTACCAGCCAATAGGAGGGACAGATATCATAAGGACGAGTTACATTTATGCTTTGGCCCTTATCTCCACAGTGTCATTACTTTAGATCTGAATTTCTCCTACCCTCCAGTTTTCCAGAGTTGGCAACTGACTTGGCATAACTTCATACTGTTGGAAAGGAAATTGCGCACTTAGGTCCTGTCTGCTTTTCACCATCATACCCGTCTGGGGCTGGCACTGGTTTTAGGTCCTAAATTCTGCACGAGCAGGCCCTACCAGGTTGCTTGCGTCTCCTTTCGAACTAAACCAGTTTAGCTGTGGAGACTCTCATGCACTCGGTTACATGATGCCTCGACTCCAGAGTAGCTACAACACAGTGACCATTGTGCTCTCTTACAGAGCAACCTCAGCCACAGGTGCCTCAGTACAGATTCCGCAAGAGAGACAAAGTCATGTTCTATGGGCGTAAGATCATGCGCAAGGTAAGGTCAACTGAAGTTGGTGAGAGGTCAGCCGTGCGCTCAGACACTTACCTTCACTCTGGGCTGTCTTTGGTTGGGCTTGTCATGCATGCTTTTCCCTCCTTGTTGTCATTAGGTATCACCAAGTTGTGGCCGCCTCCTGGTTGACTGCCCAGACACCTCCATGGGAAACTATATGCAGTTTTCTTGGCAGCGATATAGAAGTAGTTTGCTATTGCCTACTTCCGGGGAGAGGCTGGGGACTGAGCTGGCAATTCTCTGCTTCCCAGGCAGTTTACCACTGAGCTCCAATCGCTCTCAGACACCATGGGCACCTTGATGCAGTTTTCTTGGCAGGGATACAGAAGTGGTTTGCTATTGCTTATCTCCAGGGAGAGGCTGGGGATCGAATTGGCAACCCCCTGCTTTCCAAACGGTTTCATAGAATCATAGAATGGTAGAGTTGGAGGGGACCTCCTGGGTCATCGAGTCCAACCCCCTGCTCAAGGCAGGATCTCCTAAACCATCTCAGACAGATGGCTGTCCAGTCTCTGCTGGAAGACCTCCATCGAAGGGGAACCAACCACCTCCCGTGGCAGCCTGTTCCACTGGTTGATCACTCTTACTGTTAGAAATTTTTTCCTAACATCTAAACTAAATCTTTTCCCCTGCAGTTTCACCCCATTGTTTCTAGTCCTTCCTTGAGAGAGTGATAACAGGGCTGATCCCTCTGCCCTGTGACAACCCTTGAGGTATTTGTAGGCAGCTATCATGTCTCCTCTCAGTCTTCTTTTTGTTAGACTAAACATTCCTAGTTCCTTAAGCCGTTCCTCATAGGACATGGTTTGCAGACCGTTCACCATCTTGGTAGCTCTCCTTTGAACCTGCTCCAGCTTGTCAGTGTCTTTTTTAAACTGGGGTGACCAGAACTGGACACAGTACTCCAGATGAGGTCTGACCAAGGTAGAGTAGAGGGGGATAATAACTCTTCTACTGAGGTGCTTCCACTCCTTACCTCACCTAGAGATAAAAATGCTGGCACGCTAGTGGCACCTCTTGCCAAGGCCAGTGGCCCTTGGCCTTTTGCTGACTTCTGTGAACAGTTTCACAAGCAGTGTAGAGCACAGCACTGAGAAGTGTTTCTCTTTAGGATTCTCCCAAAATCGGGGAAGGGGGCCCAGGTGGAATGGGTCTTGGGTTTGTGGTTAGTATTTAGAATTGAGCCCAGGATACTTCTGGGGGCGTCTGGAGCAGCATGAGGAGGAGGAGGGAAGCCTGAGCAGTTGCTAAGTAACTAGAAACGCAGTATTTATGTGATAACACATCTGTATGCTCATTGATGTGGGCACGCACACACAGAATCAGGATTGCTATGTGGGGAGGGTGTGTGTGTGTGCGCAGAGATCCAGATAACAGAAACTCCCACAGAGCTCCTGAGTCCTCAGTGAAGAATCTGATGGAAAACAAGTGGAGAAGAGAAAGGAATGGCGACCCTTGGCTTCCATTTCAATGTTCTGTGGTCGATGGCATGATTAATCCATTCATTGATTAGAACGATGGGTGGTGTTCCTACCCTGCCTTCTTTCAAAGAGCCCAAGGCAGCACACACAACCCTTTACCCCTCTGTTTTATCCCCACAAGAAGGGGAAAATCCTGCAAAGACTCAAACAGGCATCAGGGATGAATCAGGGTGTAAAACAGAAGGACATTAAATAAACCAATTAACATTTTCATTCAAACCTTTAGGGGATTCTGAATTCAAACGATGGATCCATTTGAGCTCCAAAAGCTGTAATTGTTTAATATTTTTAATGTAGGGTAGTCCATCAATGCACCAGAATTTAAAGGAATCAACATTAAAAATATTAAACAATTACAGCTTTTGGAGCTCAAATGGATCCATCGTTTGAATTCAGAATCCCCTAAAGGTTTGAATGAAAATGTTAATTGGTTTATTTAATGTCCTTCTGTTTTACACCCTGATTCATCCCTGATGCCTGTTTGAGTCTTTGCAGGATTTTCCCCTTTTAGTATTAGACTATATAAGAGGCTCTCTGGCAGCACCAGGTCATTTCTGATATTGAATTTGAGAGAGAAACTCACACACAGCTATTTGTGTATATATATTTTAATATTGGCCACTGAAGAAGACTTTTCTAGTCGAAACGCGTTTGGCCTATTTTTATCTATATTTTATCTATATTTTCTTTATTTTTCTGATTTTAATACATCTTTTGGCTGTGGCTTGTGGTTTACTTTTATTCCACTGTTTTTCTTACAGTGAGTTTTTAAATTTGGTGCTTTATACTATATTATTTGATTTAGTTTATTGATTATTTGCATTATTAGTGCATTTATTCTTTACATTATCAGTGGGGTCATTGTAACCCTTTTAGTAAATATCACATATATTTTTTTGGGGGGTATAGAACCCAATTGTTTGTTTTTTTGCTCACTTTTAGTGTGTTTGTTTGGGTTTCTTTTGGGATTTTTGGTTGTTCCTGTTATCCCCACAAGAACCCTGTGAAATAGGTTGACCTAAGAAGTGATAGGCCTAAGCTCATCTATAATAGCTCTCATAAGGCCAGGGTGCCGTGCGGTTTGACTTTCGGTTGACCATGCGGACACATCCGCACAGTTTTGCTGGCAACATTATAGAAGTAGTTTGCCGTTGCCGTCTTCAGGGCAGAAGGAGAGCAGAGAATTGGCTGCTCTTGTCCTCTTCCTGTCTGTTCCTCCTTGTAGTTTATTCGCTGCTCCAACAGATGGTGCTGTGCGTTGCCAATTATTGACTCCCAGGGCCCTTTAATAGATTAAAAAAATGACTCTCTGCCAGTTAAATGTCACTTACTATAATACACCAAGGTAAAAGATGTTTTCTGACCCTCTTAAATCCAGTCCTGCTTCCAGAACTAAGTTTTGAGTAAAGGACATGATTTTTTTAAAAATGACGCTACAGATGGAACATCTCAGGGATCTTTTTCTTCAGGAATATTTATTGAAGTACCATGAGCCAGTTGGGTCTAGTGGTTAGGGAGCAGGACTCTTATCTGGGAATACTGGGTTTGATTCCACCCTCCCCCATGAAGCCAGCTGGGTGACCTTGGGCTAGTCACAGCTCTCTTCTGAGCTCTCACAGCCCCACCTACCTCACAGGGTGTTCTGTTGTGGGGAGAAGAACAGAAGGTTTGTCAGCAGCTTTGAGTCCCCTTAAATGGGTGAGAAAAGCAGGGTAGAAAAGCCCAAAAGCCATAGCAGTGTAACCGTCTAAGCGAGCTTTTATATTTCCTGTTCAAATGTCTCTTCATTATGACCTCAGCGCTCCTCTTTTTGTCTGCTTCTCCCTTTGGAGGGTATAATATTAAGCAGTGTAGTCGGTGGGTAAGGAGACAGCTGTAGCTCATGGCTAGAGCAAACTGCCTCGAAAGCAGAGGGTTGGAGGTTCAATCCCCGCCATCTCCTGGAGGGAGAACGTGGCCAACCACTTCTGTGTCTGTCAAGAACACTGCGTGAAGGTGCTCATGTCGTAAGGATGTGCAAGGATATTCGAAACATTCGAAATTCGATAGAATTTGTTCAAATTTGGACATTTGAATTAGAATCGAACGTCTGTCTGTTCTTTTTTTAGCATTCAGACGAATTCAACTGTTTTGAATCATTTGTACGAGTTATTCGGACGTTCTGATGTGTACAGATGCGTACACATTACATGCATATGGTGTGAAATCACTTCTTTATCAGCTGAAGAAAGTGCCTGGTCTCATTTGTAGCAGGTTTGGGGCTGGAACACGGCAGAACAGCCCCCAGACTGCTACAGATGGGACTGAATCTGGCTGTGAAAGCCTCCATATGACCAAAGTGCATGATGGTGTCTCGTAGTCTCTAGAGATCAATCCTGACAGTACCAGACAGCAAAGTCACTGGCTACAGGAACTAGCTGTAGGAAATGGAGAGAACAGACAGGAAGACTTGGCTTTGTTGTGGGTTTAACCTCTTTGAGATTAAATGAAGAAACAGTTACCGAAACAAGTCTTCCTTCCTTCCTTCCTTCCTTCCTTTTTTCTTTCTTCCTTCCATCCTTCTTTTCCTTCCTTCCTTCCTTCCTTCCTTCCTTCCTTCCTTCCTTCCTTCCTTCCTTCCTTCCCTCCCTCCCTCCTTTCTTTGTTCCCTCCCTCCCTCCTTCCCTTTACACAGCTGTTTCAGGCCTTAACAACTGCATAATCCGCTAGCCTTAAGCTGTTGCTGTTTAGTCCTTTCCTGAGGCCATAAACCCTGGCTAGGTACGCGTAATTCCTGCACGTGTCTCTGCCCAGCCATATATCTTGTTTTAGGAAACCTTTCTTCTTTCTAGGTAACGACTCTGCCAAACTCCTTGGTTGGAAACACAGTCCCTCGGCAGAGGATGAGGAAAAGGGTGAAAGTGCTGAATTTGGCAAAAAGGTACACAGTTTTCAGGGTGTTTGCTGACATGAGGCTTCTGGCCCGGAACTTGCTAGCTTTTTGTATTTAGACGAAGCTTCTAAATACTCATCAGGGTTCGTTATAATGAGCTCAGGGACATAGATGCGTAGGTTGGTTGGTAGGTAATTTCTTATCCATCCACTCAGAACCAGGGAAGATGTTGAGTCTGGGAGATGAAGCAAGAACAAGATGAGAGGGAACGAAGAAGACGAACAGGAGGAGACAACTATGGGGAAAATGGGCGTTCTTTGCTCCTTTCCCAGGATACCCAAGATGGCTCTGCTTCCTTTTTTCTGCAGAATCCTGCGCTTCAAGAAGGAGTCCCCGGTCCTGCAGCCCAAGGAACCTCCCCCTTCCTTGCTTGAGGCAGACTTAACAGAGTTTGATGTGAAGAACTCCCACTTGCCCTCTGAAGTCCTTTACATGCTCAAAAACGTCAGGTGAGGGCGAAAGGGACGAGGGCTCAAGCGACGGCTCTCCCTTCCGGCAGAGTCTGCATGCGGGAGGGATTTGTCACCGTTGGATTTGAGGAGAATTAGGGTGGATGTGCTGGGCCCATTTAGCAGGCTTGTTCCATTTCCTGTCTTCAGGCAGACAGGCGTCCTTTGGGACAATCACAAGTGGGTCATGGCAGCAGTATTAATATTCAGCCTTCATTCCCTACATCTACTGCCCTTGTGCTATTGCAAACGGGTTTCTGGGTTCTGAGTCACGTTGGCTAGCTATGATCACGGGCAGACCCTTCTTTCAGAAGGACATCTGATACTTTCCAAGAAGTTTGTTTGTTTGTTTATGTTTTTATCCAGTCCTAAACTTGAATAAAAACAAGTTGAAAAGAACCCACTAAAAACAATAACAGCAGCTAACATTGGGGAAGGGAAACGGTTCTCTCAGTAAAAGGCCAAGGAAAATACGCTTACCAGGGATCTGCACAAATATTCAAATGCATTCGAAATTCAGTTGAATTGTCTGGGGCACATCAGGATGGAGGCTGCTTCATAGTCTAGGGCAGGTTTGTCAAACTCAAATGCACAGTGGGCCAGAACTCAGAACTTGGACAAAGTCGCGGGCCAGCCTTGATATTTATTGAAAAAATGCTACAATTGTGGAAGTTGTTTCTTCCCATCAGATGTAAGGATGAACCTTTTCATATGGAAACAAACTTACGTTTTGCTTAAACATTGAATCTGGAACGTGCAAAGCTTAATACTGTAAACACGTGTGAAATCAAATGGCAAATAAAAGACACGCCAGTGGCATTTACTTTTCTAGAAAGCTTCTGTTTTTCACCTTTCGTTTGGCCATTTTGGGGAGGGATGGGCCGATGTGGCTGGTAGCATGAAGTTGCTAATGAATGTCAACAGAGGAGGGAGCACTCGTGGGTCCTGATTGACATCCCAGTGCACCAGCAGAGCATTCTGGGATTTATAGTATTAGCGATGTATGTGCTGCCTACCGGGATGGCCCCATCTGCAGATCTCCAGGCACCTTAGTCAGTTTCAGGGTCGTCTTGTGCACAGGCCCCATTTTTCATGTGCTTCTTCCCACAGGGTCCTTGGGCACTTTGAGAAGCCTCTTTTTCTTGAGCTTTGCAAGCACATGGTCTTCGTACAACTTCATGAAGGGGAATACATCTTCCGCCCAGGGCAGCTGGACAACAGTATCTACGTGGTGCAAGATGGGAAACTGGAAGTCTGCATCCAAGAGAATGTGAGGCCTGCCAAGAGGGTGTTTGGTTTATTTGTTTGTTTATTCAGAAGCCAAACACTTTGCTTCCTGCCCATTGTGCAGAGTTGGGAGACAATGTACTGAGTGGGCTTTATCCCTCTGAGACGAAAAATTTCAAGACAGGTCCCAGAGGGGCAACTGAGGTTAACCCATACTGTTTTGGTTTACTAAGAGGCCCTCAGAGAATGCTGGGTCAGTCCTTTCTCCAGCTGTTTTACCCTCATTCTTTTCCTGTCTCTGGCCTTGTAGATATTGCTGGATCACCAGGTCCCATTGTGTTTGCCCTTTGCCCGTGCTGGCTGAGGCTTTTGAGTGCTGGAAGCGGTACAACATCTTCCTGATCGCAGAGGTGGTTCCTTGAGTTCAGTCCAAATGCCCATGGAAAACAACATCCTTCTAACTCACCTAATTAGGATAAGGCAGCTTCTTGTCCTGGTATTTATGGCTGTGTCTGACAGAGATTGTGGTCGCTGGGGAACTAAGCACTCTTTACACATACTGAGCTGAATTTTGTGTTAGATGAAAAGTGAGAACAGCAAGCGTGAGCTTAACCTACAGTAATATAGACCCGTTTTTCTTTCTTCCCCTACAGGATGGCACAGAGGTGGTGGTCAAAGAGGTTCTGCCGGGAGACAGCGTCCACAGCCTCCTTAGCATCTTGGATGTTATCACAGTAAGCTTTTGGCCTCATTAGTTGGACCCTGGGTTGTGAGCTTCCTGCCCGCTGGACATGGCTCTTGTGCCCCAAGTGATGGATGAATAATGTACTTTGTACCCCAGGCGATGGATGAATAATGCAGGAAAGCAGTTGCTTGGAAAATGAAGGACAGATCTAGAGAGAGGATCTGTACAGCACAGTTTCTTTAAACCCAACACTATTCAGTTTGCAGCTCTCCAGATATCCCTGATCCATAATTCCCAGCGTTCTCTGCACCCATCTGCTGGAACTAATTTGGAATGCTGGGAGGTGTAGTTCAAGATGGTCTGGAGGCTGACAGGTTGCTCAGCATTATCTTAAACTGAGGCATTACGTTTTGTGTCTCACATACTGCTGGAAGAGGCCAGTGAGAGAGAACCCTCTCCAGGCAAGATTTATTGCTGATTAATTATTAGTTACCGACTGATGACATCTTTTAGGCATCAATATAAAGACTCGGAAGTATACCACAATTTCGTACGTAAGCATTCAACACGGAATACCAAGGAGAAGTCAGGAGGGCAAGGCTCAGAGTCCAAAGGTTCAAGATAGACTGATTGTTGGTCTCCCAGAAGGAGTGAGCAGCATGTGGCAGTATTTATACACAACACTTGCCGCCTGTGCCGGCTTACGGCAGGCCTCACTCCATAACTGACGTTTTGGTTTTGCTTATTAAATGGTCGGGAATATATTTGCCTCGACCTTGAACTGTCTTCTCTGCCAAAGGGAAATAAGACTAAGCCTTTCAGGGAGTTCTTGGCTGCTGAGCCCACGGGCCCTTTCTTCCCTAAGCTGTTTTAGGGTCCTGGGCACTAGTTAAGGGCCCCTGTGTCTTCTGCCAGGGTGTGAGCAGCAGGGCTAACTCTGCCTCTTCCTCAGGCGGGGAATCGCCAACTGGAACCATTTATTTTATTTGTTTGTTTGTTTACGTCTCTATCCCGCCCCATACCCTAAGGTCTCTGGGCGGGTAACAGCAAATTAATCACAAGATACACATGAAAAACGAAAAGTAGATTAAAAACAATATAGGCATTAAATATAGATTAAAAACACTTAAAAGTTCAGCAAATTTAGAACAGTACACTCCATATTGTGTTTGTTGTGCCTGTGACTAGGGAAGGGAGACAATATAATCATCTCAGCCAAAGGCCAGGGTAAAGAGGTGGGTCTTTACTGCCTTCCTAAATATCTGTAAGGAAGGGGCATGACGCACCTCGAGGGGGAGGCTGTTCCATAATTTGGGAGCTATCGCTGAAAAGGCCCTTACCCGGGTACCCACCAGTCTCACTAGTGAGCGTGGTGGGATGACCAGGAGGGCTTCACCACTTGATCCTAAGCTGATCAGGAATTATAGTGACAAGCAGGTGGACCACTCAGTTCAACATCCTGCTCCCTGCAGTGAGTAGCTGGATGCCTCTGGGAAGCCTGCAAACAGAACACGAAGGGCAGTCACCCTCTTCTGCAACCAACTGGCAGCAATCAGAATTCAGAATTCACCAAGATGTCTTTGACTGTCATTTAAGTGCTTCTGCGTGAAGGCAGTGCTCAGCACAGGAGATGTCTCCTCGTGGTATTGCCTTTGCAGTGAGTTGTTTAGGAAAACAGCACAGGTTTTGTGATCTGGGGAGTTCTGGCCTTCTGGCAACTCTTTATTCCCCATTTGCTCCTCTACCCAATATTGCTGTGATCCTTATTGGTTAAAAGATTTATTGGGTGTGGCCTGCGGACCCTTCACCCTGTATGGTACCTTTATTTGTCACCTTTCTGCATTGGTATGTGCATGAAAAACTTTGTTCAACTAATGCTCAACACCGATCAAAATGGTCAGCACTTAATGGTGTGCAACGTAATACATGATGTCAAAACATTGTTTTTGAGTTTGCGATTTTATGTTGTTAAATTATGTCGTTGGACCTAAGACATAAGGCAGTAAATAAGTGCATTAAATCAACAAAGCAAGCCCAAAGGAAATATCCTTTGAAACATCCTTGGAAAAAAATGATACCACAATCTTCTTCCAACAGCTACATGATTTAACTCCCTTTTTTCTGCTGCTGTTGGTCTGACATCATACCTTTTGGCTGTCATCTTTAAAAAAAAAATTTGTATTAAACAAACAAATAGATATTACAATAAATCATTTGACAAAATGAACAGCAATCGTAATAACCAATAAAATAACGACAATAACCGAATGTCTTTGTGAACAAATTCTAACCATAACAATGTGAACCAGGCTTGCCACACTTAAAATATATATCAGAGCTCCAGACAAGGAAACAGAGACAGTAACTTAGTTTTTATAAAACTGAGAGAATGTGAGGGTGTGGGTGAAAAGAGGGATTACCCTTCACTTTAACGATAAAAGAGGACCATTTGCCCATAAAAGGTGCCTGTTGCTTTGTTGCTTGCATTTTAAACAGTCGATCAGTTAAAAGTTCATTGAGCATTAAAGTCCTGCCGTCCTCCTTTTGGTTGTCACCTGCATCATGAAGAACCGATGGTGACACATTAGGGCATACAAACAGCATATGTGATGGAGATGGCTTTAATCAGTATTTTCCACCGTTCCACCCTAATGCACAGGAATGGTTTTGTTTTTGCAAGCTTTTGACCGGCTGGGCATGGTGGGTTTTATTTAGAGTATTTATTTGCTGTGCCTTTGAAAAAGATGCTCATATCTGTTTGTTGGGCATTGTTGATTACAGTGCTTTTGAATTATCTTCAGTAATTCTGGGTGATATGCAAGCAACGCAGAACTTGTAATGGGAGATGTTCTTTTTTATAGGGCCACCCTGCCCCATACAAAACGGTTTCTGCCCGAGCCGCGCTACCATCCACTATCCTGAGGCTGCCTGCCAATGCATTTCATGATGTTTTCCAGAAATATCCCGAGACCCTTGTTCGAGTTGTACAGGTGAGGTTGCTCAGCAGTGGGGCAGTTTAACCAAGTGCTTTTTGTTTTTGTATGCCTGTTAAGTGCTCCATTGCATGCAACAGGAGGAACTGCCAAAGGGGTGGAAAAACTCTGGCGTCCGGCTGTACAGGTGCTGAGGCCAACAGAGTACTGGGTCAGGCTCTGCTGACCTTTCCGTGCTGAAGACTGGCTTTAAGAAAGTGTAGGCATCTCACACTTTCTTTGAAAAGCCAGAACTTTCTTCGGTTGTCTGGCCCAAGTTCTATTCTGCGCAGTGTGCAAAGGCATAGCACTGGATTGGTTCGTCCAGAAATTGTCCCACCTTTTCTCTGGGCAGTTCTGCTGATACTGTCCTCCTGTGACATCTGCAGAGACCCTAACACAGAGATAACGAAGGATAATCCGGAGCAGAACGACTCCAGCACCATGGAGAGCAGCACTGGTGGACATTTTTGCTCCTTGGTTGTGATCCTTCTGAAGTTCTCCTGGATGTGGCTTTCACGTAGCTCATCTTCCCTGAGGTTACAGCCTCAGGTCGGGGCCTGTGCTCCCAAACTGACATTTTGATGGTTCTTTGATCTTTTTTCTGTTACCTAACCCTCAAAATACCCTGACCCACTGTCTTGGGATGATGCTGTTGTGATAATCCTTGGATGGGTTAATTACTCAGTGACGTTGTTCCTCTTGCAGAAGTGCCAGAATGCCACCATTTTTCTGCTGCTCTCCAGTTTGGTTTCTCCCTCTAGGAACAAACCAGGAACTGTGTCCTAAATGCCCTTCTTTTTAAATCAATGCATAACTGAGTGCCCGCCTTTCTCTCTCAGATCATCATGGTGAGGCTCCAAAGAGTGACGTTCCTAGCTTTGCACAACTACCTCGGTTTAACCACTGAACTCTTCAGCTCCGTAAGTGAAGCCTGCTTCCCTGCTAGAGATAAACTTGCTCTACATATTCTCAGTCGGTCCTGTTCCTTTCTTCCAGAGACTCAAGTGCTGTCTTGTGGATTTGTCTACTTTAAAACATTTTATGTCTCTGCATTTGGAAAAAAGAGGGGAGGCACAGGATGTCTACCCATAATTGGTACAATCAAGACCCCCATGCCTGTGCTCAGGCTTCTGTCCTTAAGATCAAGTTGTAAAAGTGGGGATGTGCAAAACACTGTTTTGAGTGCCCTGTAAAGCAATTGAAATGGAAACACTCCAGCCCTGCCATCAGGCAGTGATGCTCCTTAAGAACATAAGAGAAGCCCTGCTGGATCAGGCCACAGCCTGACTAGTCCAGCGTCCCGTTGCACACAGTGGCCCACCAAACGCTCATGGGCATCTTGAGAAGAGACAAGGACAAACCTTTTCCTGCTCTCGAATCCCAGCAAATGACCTTAGAAGCATCCTGTTTTCCCCCCAGCCTGAAAGATGTACCTAGGCATTCATTCTAGTAGCCATTGATACAAGCAACCCTTCCTTAAAGCCGTCTAGACTGGTAACTGTTACCATCTCTTCTGGCAGCAAATTCCATAAACCGATGGACCCTTTGGGTGAAGAAATACTTGCCTAATCCGACTCTCCTACCCATCAGCTTCATAGATGCCCCTGGGTTCTAGTGTGCGATAGAGAAAAGACATTTTCTCTATCCACCTTTTCTATACCTTGCATAATTTTATATACTTCAGTCCCCTCTTAAATGCCGTCTTAATCATTCTGGTTGCCCTTTTCTCCTTGGTCTGAGCTGCCTGGCCTGCTGACACGTCTGTATCTTCTGCCCCGACAGGAGAGCCAGGCCATTCCTCTGGTGTCTGTTGCAAGTGTGACGTCCAGCAGTGGTGCCAATAAAGCTGTGAAAAGGCAGTTGTCCAGTCTGTCCAATCTGTCAGAGGAAGAGCGGTCAGAAAAACAGGGGGCTTTCTCAGAGACCGGTAAGTGTTGCCTGTGGAAGACTGGTCTTGCGGGCAGTGTAGACATTGTGGGGTCAGTTCTGTGTTTTAGCACAGTGTTAGAGCAACAGTGTTGGGTCACAAGTTCAACCCTTAGCATCTGCGCTTCTGTATCTGCCAGGAAAACAGGACACTGCTTGAAAACTCATTGTATGTTGCCTGGAATTTGGCAGGTCCCACCAGCTCTTCTTTCCAACGTGGTGACCAGTGGCCATCTTCTCAAGAGATGGCTTGAGGTCCTGCTGGAATGGTCTACATGGATAGATTTGGGATCTTGCCTTAGCGCCTCCCCACTCTCTTCAGCTACAGTAGACAAGATTTGATTCTGGCTGCTCCTAGAAGGAACAGCTTGCCAAGTTATCACTTTCGTATTCCAAATTCCAGATGCGGTGAAGTCTTACAGCCCCGAGAGTCCCCTTAAAAGGAGCATGTCTCTGACGTTGCCTTCTGGATATGTAGATACTTCTGGTGAGCAGGAAAGGATCTATCTCGGGAACATCTCCCTAGCTCGCGTTCCTGTAAATGGGGCTGGCCAGGTTGTTACAAGGGCCTGGCAAGTGCGATCCAGTTTTGGCAACGAGCCTTGCTTTGTCTCCCAACCACAGGGACCTTGACGGGCGCTAAACTGGATTTAGACAGGGCCTATGAAAGAGCCAGGGTCATCTCTTCCTCTTCCTCCTCTTCCTCTGAAGTCCTTCCCAGTACTGTTACAAACAAGGTAAATATTTTGAGTCCTGTTTTGCTCATTAAAGTTTTTTCCCCCACTGAAAATACTACTGTTCTAACTGATACTGTGTTGTTTTTTAACACGTTGGATTTTAAATGTTGTGATGGCTATTATTGTTTTAATATAGGTTTCTTGATATGCTGGATTTTAAAAGTTGTTATCTACCCTGAGACCTTCAGGTATAGGGCAGGATAGAAATAAATTAAATTAAATTAAATAGATAAATAGGATGGATGGATGGATGGATGGATGGATGGTAAATGGATCTGAATCCCCCCGCCCCAAGTCAGAATTTTTCCATGGCTGAGAATCTAGGTCAGGATTTGGCAGCTTTACTTTTTTATTTTTAGTTGTTTATTTGCTTAAAATATGCAGTAACATTTTTCTTTATAAGATCAACTCCCAGTGGTGACGAACTAGGTGAGGTTGCTCAGTCCTTAAGACTCAGCAAAAACAGCCTTGATCCCTGAAATTTATGTGGAATGTAAAAACCTTCAATAAAATTACGATTCTGATGAGGGCTAGCAACAGTCCAGTGGTGTTAACATTATTGATCCTCAATTTATTGCTCTTTTATACGCCACACTCTGAAGGCAGGGCTGGCTTTAAGTACAGTCACAGCTGCTGGGTGTTTGCCATGTGGGGTTCTATATGTAGCCATAAAAAATAAACCCTGTTGTTTTGGATTCTGGAAGCCCATCTTGAAGAAGACGGTGACCGTGACAGAAATGCCCTCGGCTGTCTTCCGCTACACTCAGGACAACCTGTCTGCTCAGGATCTGTCCTCCAAGAAGCAGGTTGAGGCCATCTTAGAAGCTGCTAAAATGGACCTTCTAACTTTGATGAAGCTGGATGTGAGTTATCAAAAAGACCTGAGGGGGGTTGCTCTTTAAAGCTCAACAGATGGGAAGAGCTGAGATCCATAGATGATGTGGGGTAGGACCAGTCTGTTCTGTTTCAGAGCCCTGATGGAACACTCTATGGGTGCATCCCCGTGCTACTTTGGTACGGTTCCGAATGCAGGATCAGCAAGGGGTGGCCTCATGCGTTATAGATTTGGCCTGGAAAAAGCGTGCCAAATCCCCCCAAACCGTGCCAGAAGGGTGCCAAATTTGATACTTCAAAAAACAAGCCTTGGCACGGCTTGGGAGACTGGCACGCGTTGCTCAGAGAGCCAGGACCACACATGGGGACAATCATGGGCTAACGGGGAGGAGATTGGTGCCCACGTCATTGGGAGGTGGGCTGGGCTTGCTGTCCCTGCCTGTCCATTGAAGATGGCAGCCGCTGACTTTTTAAAATGCCAGTCGCAAAGGCAGGCTGGAAAATGGCTTAATTTTTTAATTTTTTTGCATTTCCACGGAAGTAATTCCAACCCTTAAATGGGTGAGAAAAGCAGGGTAGAGAAGCCAACTCTTCTTCTTCCTTCCTTCCTTCCTTCCTTCCTTCCTTCCTTCCTTCCTTCCTTCCTTCCTTCCTTCCTTCCTTCACAAAAGTATTGAAATGGGGGAAGCCAAATCATTGAATGGGACGCATGCAGTGATCGGGTCCCTTTAATCCCAGTTGGCACACAGGGAACTTTCCCGGCCTGTAGGTCTTCTGAACCACTAGTTTGTGGTCGCTGTGGATCTGCAGCACGTCATTCTTTTGTGTGTCCCTTTATCATTTCCCACCTCCCTAGGGCCCCCATCTATTGAATGGGAAGGTGACTCTCCATCACGTGACAGCTGGGACTGTCGTATCGAGGCAAGGCGATCAGGTGAGTGGTGGCCATTTTCTACGTGCGCCAGCGTAGGAAGAGGATGTTGATGGCTGTGTAATGGCTCTAGCTCAGGGCTGAAGGAATGCTGCAGAAGGTAATAGAAAACCACTCCAATAAAACTGCACGCGTGAAATCGCCAGGAGTCACCCTTAACTTGATGGGGTCTAAAGACACCTCAAAATATGGGGTTGAGCTTGGTCTCCTAAACGGCCTCTTTTAATTATTTGAACCTGTGCTTTATAACTTGAAATGTTCATTGAAAGAATAAAAAGAGGCAGTCCGATTTGGAGGAAATCTAAGTTTTATTTTTCAGGAAACAGATTAGGAGCACAACATTCTTGCTGGACAAAATATTTGGGATGCTTTATGTGTCCTTTTTGGCTTCATAGAGGCAGCCACCGCCAGCCTTTTTTCCTCTTTCCCAAATATTACTCATCAAGTCAGGTTTTGACTTCCCGGTCGCAGCAGTAGCGCTCAAGAGTGGACTCTGCCCTTGCAGGACGTCGACATCTGCTTTGTGATCTCGGGGATGCTCCACGTCTACCAGCGGAAGATTGACTCGGAGGAGGAGACCTGTCTCTTCATCACCCATCCTGGGGAGTTAGTAGGGCAGTTGGCCGCCCTGACAGGAGAGCCCCTGATGTTCACCATCAAAGCTAACCGCGACTGCAGCTTTCTGGCGATCACTAAGACACATTTTTATGAGTAAGTCCCCTCCCCTCCCCTCCCCTTCCCTCCCCTTCCCTCCCCTTCCCTCTCCTCTCCCCTGTCCCCTCCTCCCCGCTCCCCTCTCCCCTCCCCTCCCCCTCTTTCCCCTCTGCCCTCCCCTCCCCTCCCCTCCGCCCTGTCCCCTCCTCCCCGCTCCTCTCCCCTCCCCTCTCCCCTCCCCTCCCCCTCTTTCCCCTCTGCCCTCCCCTCCCCTCCCCTCCGCCCTGTCCCCTCCTCCCTGCTCCTCTCCCCTCCCCTCTCCCCTTCCCTCTCTTCCCCTCTTTCCCCTCTCCTCTCTCCCCTCCCCTGTCCCCTCGCCTCCCCTTCCCCTCTTTCCCCTCTCCTCTCCCCTGTCCCCTCCTCCCCGTTCCTCTCCCCTCCTCTCTCCCCTCCCCCCTCCCCCCTTCCCTCTCCTCCATACGTCCTTAGGACTATCACTTTGGGGACAGCTAGAGATGCCTCGCTCAGCCCTAGAGTCCAGCTGAGGGAGTCAGGGGAGATTTGCACCCACGGTTTGCGTCTTTAGAGTCAGACGCCATATTTTTTACTACTAAACATTTTACGTCTTAAGTTCCAAGCAGCTCAACATCAGATGGGACTCAGGGTTTGCAGCAGTCCTAGGGGAGATTTTAGCTTGCGGTAGTTGAGCATCTAATGGGGCGCAGAATTTACCGCAGGCCTAGTTTTCAACTAGAGACAACCGAACTGTTCAGCATCAGATGAAATGCAGAATTTTCAGCGGTCCTAGAAGAGCCTCTGGCTAAGGGCACTTGAAGCGTCCAGCCTCGAGGGCGAGTGAATGTTTGCTCACTCTTGGACCCTGCGTTCCTTCTAACCGGCGTCGGCCTTGCCTTCCAGGATAATGCGAGAACAGCCCACGGTTGTCCTTGGTGTGGCTCATACAGTGGTGAAGCGAATGTCCCCTTTTGTGAGGCAGATTGACTTTGCTCTCGACTGGATGGAAGTGGAAGCAGGAAGAGCTGTGTATAGGTAGGATGACCAACACAGCGCCTCAGCTGACCCCCCCCCCCCCCGATCTGTGAAAGCTGCCTTTTCTGTATGCTGTTTTTTTAATTTATATGCTGTCTTTCTTTGCAAGAGATTAAGAAAATTCACATTATTCTACTTCCCCTGTTTTTCTTTGCATCAATTCCACGAGGTAGATTACATTGAGGCTAATGACTGGCTTAGGTCACCGGTGGATCAGGCCACAGCCCATCTAATCCAGCATCCTGCCTCACACAGTGGCCAACCAGTTGCTTCTGGGCATCTCAAGCAGAAGACGAAAGCAGAACCCTCACCTGTTCTCCACTCCCTGCAAAAGGCCTTCAGAGGCCTCCTGCCTGTCTCTAGAACCCAGAGGCAGTACCTAGGCACCCATTCTAGTAATCATTGTTACACCTGCCCTCAATGAATTTGTCTAACCCTTTCATTAAGCTATCCAGACTGTTTGCTGATTGATTTTCTCAGTGTAAGGGAAGGGCTCACCTTGCCCTTAATCAGGCTTACCAGGTGTTCCACTCATCAATCTCAAAGCGAGACGCACCTGGCTTTTAGTCTAGTGCGGTGGTCGGCCAACTCATTAGTCAACAGAGCCAAATGTCAGCAGTACAACGACTGAAATTTCTTCTGAGAGCCAAATTTTTAAAACTTAAACTATATAGGTAGGTACATTGTTATTAACTTAATTAGGGTACTCCTAAGCTGGAAGAGCCACACTCAAGGGGCCAAAGAGCCGCATGTGGCTCCCGAGCCGCAGTTTGCAGACCCCTGGTCTAGTGGTTAGGGAGCTGGACTCTTATCTGGGAATAGTGGGTTTGATTCCGCCCTCCCCCATGAACTCAGCTGGGCGACCTTGGGCTAGTCACAGCTCTCTTCTGAGCTCTCACAGGGTGTTCTGCTGTGGGGAGAAGAACAGAAGGTTTGTCAGCCGCTTTGGGTCCCCGTAAATGGGTGAGAAAAGTGGGGTAGAAAAGCCAGCTCTTTTGCTTCTGCTTCTTTTGTTGGTAATGTTGTATGTAGGGATAATTAGTCCAGCTGATTACCTGCACAGCCTGCATAAGATGATGTTTGCACACCCAAATCTCCCCATGTCCTCCCAAATGCCTTCATACACTTTCCCCCACTGCCTTCGTTTTGTGCTTTTGCAGACAGGGCGACAACTCAGACTGTACCTACATCGTGCTGAATGGGCGCCTCCGCTCCGTGATCAGAATGGATGATGGGAAAAAGCACCTGACGGGAGAATATGGCCGTGGAGACTTGATTGGCGTGGTAAGCGCATTGTCAGAGCAGTGGTGGCTTCTTCTGGCCTGGGGTGGGGCCAGGCATAGCTGAGCGGGCGTGTGAGACTGGTGTCTTCCTTCCCAACAACTCATTTTGCTTTCTAATTTTTCCTTCTCTCCATTTTAAATAAAAGAAAAACCTGGAGTGTTATTTATTTGTATTTCTATCGCACCCTATACCCGGAGGTCTCAGGGCGGGTTACAATATTATATTAAAAACCAAACAGGGAGGGTTCTGCCAAAGAAATAGAAAAATACAAATAAAAATAATAACAATAATAACTAATAGGGTAAAAATACACCCCACTGACCAATATAAAGAGTAAAAAGACAATAATATAACAAAATTCAAGACTGTGAAGCAGAAAAGTCAATGTAATATCCTAAAGGGTAACAATACCCCACTCATCCATTTAAAAATGCTGAAAATAATAGTTCAGTAATGTTCCAAATAATATTACAAAATACAAAACAAGAGGCCAGACATGTTTAGACCTGGGTCTTCTTCAGTGGCCTATCCCTGTTTGGTTTTTGGTTTTACACCTTGGGTTTTTTGCTATAGGGATTTGTGTTGGTTTACAATATTGAATGGTTTGGGTTAGACAAAAAAGGATAGATTTATCTGACTGGTTTTCAGTGAACATCACCACAATTCTTTTGTTCTTGCTGTTATTTTTCCCTTTTAATGTAAAATTTGGAGCTCTTTTTGGCCTCTGAAGCTGTTTAGCCATCAACAGAGTTGTTTTCTGTGTACTTAATGTGCTCATTTTCAACAGTCACTTTGTATTGACCAAGATCTTGTTGACATTTGAGACTGTAAACTCTATTTTGAGACAGCAGATATATATATTTTTCCCTGGATTTTCTGTGTTCTTGCTGTTGGCCGTTACTGAACTTCTTCTATATGCCTTGTTCTCTCTAAGTATTTTGATGCTGTTCTCTCTAAACTGAGCCCATGCCCTATTTCAGAAGTAAGTTTGTGAGCGTGCTGTTTTCCAGACAGCTTGCATTAGTAGGCGTTAAATCCAGTTCTTTGGGAAGTATTTGTGAAGGGGAGGAGGGTTTTAGGCCTTCTGCACAATTCTGGATTTCTGAATCATGACTGCAGTTGATCATTCCGTTGCTCACTCCAAGTGGTAAGTGACATACATTCCCTTGCCAGAGTCCATCAGTTGCTAAGCACCAGGGTAGTGTGAGTGCATTATCTCTGTTTCACCTGGCTGCGGGTGCTCCTGATACTACGGGGCCACCAGCGGTCAGGCTGCGTTCCTGCTCACAGGGAAATGTCAGTGCCACTTTCTGCGCAGAAGTTGACATCACTCAGCTCTGCCTGCAAACACTCTTCTCTGCCTGGACCTGAAAGCAGCTAAAAGGCCAGAAGAGCCTTGATTTTCAAGGAAAGCAGAGTCCTCACAGAATTATCCACTTATTTATTTTGGGGGTGCTGATGACCACTAGTCTGGATGGCTAGTGGACAGATTCATGGAGGACAGGTGTATCAAAGGCTACTAGGATGGATGCCTAGGTACTGCCTTCAAGTTGAATAGGCAGACAGGATGTCTCTAAAGGCCACTTGCAGGGGGTCGAGAGCAGGTGAAAGTTTTGCCTTTGTCTCCTGCTTAAGATGCCCAGAAGCAACTGGAGAGCTATTGTGTGAGACGGGATGCTGGACAGGACAGGCAGTGGCCTAATCCAGCAGAGCTCCTCTTAATTCATGGTGGACAGATGTATCAATGGCTACTAGATGTTTTGGTACCGAATCAAGATAGGATAGACAAGCAGGATGCCCTTGGAGGTCATTATCAGGTAGTTGAGAGCAGGTGAAGGTTTTGCCTTCATCTTCTGCTTGAAATGCCCAGAAGCAATTGGCGAGCCACCGTGTGAGTTGGGATCCCGGGCTATTTATTATTATTATTATTATTATTCTTCAAATTCTCTAAAAAATATTTAGGAGTCTGAAGGGCTTCCCTGGAGAGGGACTTTGGTTTGCCTCCTAGTGGTGTCTCAAGGAAGTCTGAGAAACCAGAATGAGAAACCAGATCACCATAATTAGGAAAGAACGGGGCCTTTCCTTGCTTGCAATCTGTTTCTGTGTTTGCAGTGTGATCTTGACACTGTGTCTCTTTCCTGTCATAGGTTGAAGCGTTGACCCACCAGCCTAGGGTGACAACCGTCCATGCTGTCCGTGATTCTGAATTAGCCA
The DNA here is from genome assembly GCA_023333525.1 of Aspidoscelis tigris stejnegeri. Lineage (NCBI taxonomy): Eukaryota > Metazoa > Chordata > Lepidosauria > Squamata > Teiidae > Aspidoscelis > Aspidoscelis tigris. The sequence goes on from JALMGA010000016.1 coordinate 13,102,112, forward strand.
AGCTTCCTGAGGGAGCCCTGACTTCAATCAAACGCAAATTTCCACAGGTAAGCTAAGGAGCAAGGAGGCCTCTGTCCTAACATCATACACATAGGAAGCAATCCTGAACTGAAACATGGATAAGAAAAAGAGGGTGGACTCATGTTATGGCTTCTGGATGTAGTGGGATATTGCCAGCTTCTCCCTTACTGGTCATCTACCCTCAGTGTTGGTGCTGGTTGTAGCAGTAGACCTGCCAAAGTTCTGAGATACCCAAGAGAGGGCCTTCATGAAGTTCTTCCTCTCCCAGAGGTGCAAAAGGGCCTTTTCTGTGGTGGCTCCCAGAGTTTGGAAAAACCTCCTTCTGGAGGGTCTCCAAGTACTTCCATTATATGGTTTTCAGTGACGGATAACGACGTACCTCTTCAACCAAGACTTTGATGTTTCTTTTGGTATTGTCCTGCCAAGGGAGAGAGAGAGGGTGGGTGAGAGGGTTACACTTTAATTTTTTTTCAGATATTTTATATATTTAATGTTTTTATAGTTGTAACCTGCCCTCAGACATTGGGGTGAAGAGAGTTTATATACAGTCCTATCCCAGAGTGTCAGCACCTGTCAGCACCAGAGTCTCAGGGTGGCGAACAGTCAAAAGGCAAAACACATTTAAAAACAGAGCATGCAAAAACATAATCAAATCAGCAAGTACAGGATTGTAGGTATCGAAACCTGGGAAGCAGCTGTTTTCTGAGTGATCCTAACCAGAACCTATTTGAGGCCGTTGTCTGCATGCTTACTGGGCAGTTGGTGCTTTGGGGTTCCTCTTAAATTCTGCCTTAACCCAAGTTTTGTGCTTTGATCCAACCAGCTTAGTATTCTGAGGGCAGGTTCCCACTGCACAATTATGTTTGGGTTTTAATCTGGGTTTTTAAAATCAGCACTGAGCTCTGCTTTTTCCCATCCCCACTGAAAGACCCTACCGTATCCTTTGATGTCTAAAGAAGACCTTGTCTTCCCAACAGAAGATCTTCCTTAGTCTACAGGTGTGTTTTTGTGTGTTAGGGTTAGCTCCAGGTTTGGTCATGTTGGCTAAGCAAGGAGAGACCTTTAGGCTCCAGACTAGACCTGCAGGTTGGTCTAGAGATGATGGTCTCCTGGCTGGCCCCACCAGATGCCATTTTTCCTCTGCCTTTGGAGTGACTTTCCACTTCTGTCTCAACTGTTAACTCACGACTTTGTGGGTTTTTCCCCTTTCCCTTTCCTTTCCTTTTTTAAAGTCTCTTTTGCTGTTTTCTATATTTAGCTAAAAGCTCCATCTGTGTATATTATTACCAGAAAGGCTGTTGTTGTCCTTATAGGAAAACGGGGCTATCAAAGTAGATCTAATTCCCTCCACCTCCAGTTCATCAAATGATGAAATACATGGATCGTTCCTTCCTTCCTTCCTCCCTCCCTCCCTTCTTCTTTCTTCCCTTCTTTCCTTCTTTCCTTCCTTCCTCCCTCCCTTCCTTTCCTCCCTCCCTCCCTTCCTTTCCTTCCTCCCTCCCTCAATCTCCCCTTCTTTCTTTCTTTCTTTCTTTCTTTCTTTCTTTCTTTCTTTCTTTCTTTCTTTCTTTCTTTCTTTCTTTCTTTCTTTCTTTCTTTCTTCCTTTCTTTTTTCTCCCTCCCTCCCTTGCTTTCTTTCCTCCCTCCCTCCCTCTCTCGATCTCCCCTTCTTTCTTTCTTCCTTCCTTCCTTTCTTTTTTCTCCCTCCCTCCCTTGCTTTCTTTCCTCCCTCCCTCCCTCCCTTCTTTCTTTCTTTTCCTCCCTCCCTCCCTCCCTTCTTTCTTTCCTTCCCATTTGTTAGTTTTGCAGCTGCTTCTCGGTGCTCATTTCGTCTCCAGAAATCCAGACTTTGTGCAGCGTTGATCTCTCTTATCAGTCCTGGTTTGTAGTTTCACCGAGAAAGCCAAGGTCAAAAACGAATGTCAAGTTGTGACTTTTCCCCCTCCTGCCCTTTGCTTCAGCCAGGATCTCTCGCCACATGGTTTTTGACCACCGTTGGCACGGTCCAAAAGACTTAGCAAAGCTGACTTTGCAAGACCTCGGCCCTTTTTAAAAGATTCATTTTGCACTTTTTAGGGCCATCTCAGCAGGGTGGGAGCAAAATGCAGAGTGGAAAAAGCAAAACAAAACTCTGTGCCTTTTTTTCTTTTTCTTTTTTTTTGGGTGAGACACTTGGTGTGCCTGAAAAACTCCAAGGAAATCGCGTGCAACTTGCCTCGTTCCAATCCAAAATTGATGTTCCTTGCGGGTTGTCATGGCAGCAGCAGAGTGACTCACCCGGTGGTAGCAACCAACCTGCTGTGTGTGCTCACTCGGAGCTGCTTTGGAAAAAAAAAATAGAATTAAACACACACACGTAATATAACAAAGCCCACCCCATCTCCCTGACCTCCGGCGCTGGGGGAGTCAGTAGGCAGAGCTGTCAGTGTTGTGCATCGTCTCTGTCGGTGTCCCACCTACAGGAAGATCTTAACGCCGAACGAAAGGCGGCACCTTCCATCCAGGGGAAGGAGACAAAATTTAGACGTACGCTGGGGAAAGACGAGGAACTTTAGTTCATTAAGTAATTTGTTTGTTTTGCATTTTTTAATCCTGCCTGACACTAGAAGGTCTCAGGGCTGCTGTCAGCAATAGAAAACAAAATATAAAAGGAACAAATTTAAATAGCAAGATACTGAAATAATAACTGGATGCGGGGAGGGCAAGATGCATCCTTATTTCAGTCAAAAGGCAAAGGTACACCATTTTCTGAATATATTAACTGAAGGTGCCTGGTGCACCTTAGCGGGGAGAGCATTCCACAGTCCAGGAGCCACCACTGAGAAGGCCCTGTCCCTCTAAGTATTGAAGGAAATTCCCCTAGCACCTAGAAACTGGATCTCTCCCTTCCCTCCTTCAGTGAAGTGAAAACAGCATCCAACTACGTTTTGTGTTCAAAGCCTTCTCCAGCCAGCTACTGTTTTCATTGTCTTTTCTGCTTAAATTGGCGTCTTAAGATTTTTCCAGATAAAAATGAATGCCCGTTCTGTGTGTGTCCTTTTGTTCTGCCAGGGGTACGGTGTTAACAGAACTCTTTCTGTGCTGTTTATCAAGCCTGGAGTTGGCAGGCTTAAACTTGAAAAGGGAGCTCACAAAATCCTATTTTTTAAAAAAGGAAAGATTCATCAGAACAAGGAGAATAGATTGTTCAGCAGGGTGTTTATAGGTGAAATAAAACAGATTTGGATCTACGGATAGGGTGCCATTTTTAAGTGGAAACAGACCCATTTGCCTCTTTGGTTTGATCTAGCAGACGCTGGTTCTCCAACGTGAGGATTTTGCTATTTAAAAAAAAAAATCATAAAGAGTAATAAGATTTTATAAAGTGTAATTTTCAATTCCAAACCTCACACAGTGGCCCACCAGTAGCTCCTGGGCATCTCAGGCAGAACACAGAGGCAAAACCTTCACCTGCTCTTGGTTCCCCGCAAATGCCCTTTAGAGTCTTCCTGCCTGCCTCTCCAACCTGGAGTTGGTACCTGGGCATCGATCCCAGTCAACATTGATACACCCCCACAAATTGAGAGGAGCCTTCCTGCTGGATCAGGCCACAGCCCACCTAATCCAGCATCCCATCTCACACAGTGGTCCACCAGTTGTTAATGGGCATTATCAGGCAGAAGATGAAGGCAAAATCTTCAACTGCTCTTGACTCTCTACAAGTGGTCTTTAGAGGCATCCTTAGAACGTAAGAGGAGCCCTGCTGGATGAGGCCACAACCCATCTAGTCTAGCCTCCTATCTCATGCAGTAGCTATCAATTGGATATGGACATCTCAAGCAGAAGACCTGCGTAAAATATCCATCTGCTCTCAACTCCCTCCAAATGGCCTTTAGAGGCATCCCGACGGTCTCACCAACATGGAGGTGGTACCAAGGCATCCGTTCTATGTAAGAACATAAGAGGAGCTCTGCTGGGTGAGGCCACAGCCCATCTAGTCCAGCATTCCTAGTGGCCCATGAATTGCTTCTGGGCATCTCAGGTAGAAGACAGAGGCAAAATACTCATGTGCCCTTGACTCCCATGGCTTTTAAGGCCATCCATTCTAATAGCCACGGACACATCTATCATCCATGAGTTCATCCGTGAGCAGTCGGCAACCTACTACAAAGGTACACCAGTTGTTAATGGGCATTTTCAAACAGAAGATAGAGGCAAAACCTTCCCCTGCTCTCAACTCCCTGCAAGTGGCCTGTAGAGGCAACCTGTCTAGGGTTGTGCACGAATGTATTTTTAACATTCGAATCTGAGTAGATTAGAATGTCAAAAAATCCAATTCGATTCAGATATTTAAGATCAAAATGTCATAAAATCCAATTCTTACCTGTAACATTCGAGTCTGTAGATCCGAATGTTAGATTCGTATTTAAAGATACGAATGTTGACAGCATTTGTATCTATTGTACGTATCTGTGCATTCCATAAAAATCCATATGCATCATGTATTATCCCGTACGTATCCTGTTTTAATTTCGTGTTTTAAGCGCAAGATACATAAAATTTTCATGCAGATTCGTATGCGGCAGATAAGAATCTACACATTCGAATTCAAAATCCAAATTTCAACATTTGCACTCGAATCAGATTTCCGAAAATCAATCTCAAAATTCCGATTTTTGAAAATCCAATTTGAGTTCGAACGTCAACATTCAACGGATTCAAAAAGGATATTCTAATTTTTGAATATCTGGGCACATCCCTCATCCTGTCTCCGCAGTGCTTCCTTGTAGAACTAGACTTGGGAGGAGGGCAGGGCCCAAAATCCACAGAAAAGCCAGGGCATAACAAGTTGGGACTCGAGAGCAGGAGAAGGTTTGTCCTTGTCTCTGCTTGAGATGCCCATGAGCATTTGGCGGGCCACTGTGTGCGACAGGATGCTGGACTAGATGGGCTGTGGCCTGATCCAGCAGGGCTCCTCTTGGGTTCTTATGGACTAGATGGGCTGTGGCCTGATCCAGCAGGGCTTCTCTTGGGTTCTTATGGACTAGATGGGGTGTGGCCTCATCCAGCAGGGCTCCTCTTGGGTTCTTATGGACTAGATGGGGTGTGGCCTCATCCAGCAGGGCTCCTCTTAGGTTCTTATGGACTAGATGGGCTGTGGCCTGATCCAGCAGGGCTCCTCTTGGGTTCTTATGGACTAGATGGGCTGTGGCCTCATCCAGCAGGGCTTCTCTTAGGTTCTTATGGACTAGATGGGGTGTGGCCTCATCCAGCAGGGCTCCTATTAGGTTCTTATTGACTAGGTGGGCTGTGGCCTGATCCAGCAGGGCTCCTCTTAGGTTCTTATTGACTAGGTGGGCTGTGGCCTGATCCAGCAGGGCTCCTCTTAGGTTCTTATGGACCAGATGGGCTGTGGCCTGATCCAGCAGGGCTCCTCTTAGGTTCTTATGGACCAGATGGGCTGTGGCCTGATCCAGCAGGGCTCCTCTTAGGTTCTTATTGACTAGGTGGGCTGTGGCCTGATCCAGCAGGGCTCCTCTCGGGTTCTTATGGACTAGATGGGCTGGGGCCTGATCCAGCAAGGCTTCTCTTATGTTCTTATGTCCTTAAGTGTCTTTCAAAGGAGATTGAAAAGGCTGCAGAAAGCAAGACGCACTATTCTGGCTGTTTTTTCTCCCAGAATTCCTTGCTTTTATAACACTCTGTACCCCTTACACCTTTTCAGCGTGACTGCATTTAATACCTCTGCTTGTGAATGTTGCAATGGTGATGCTGGATTTGGTGGTGACCGGGGCGTCTCTTCTCTTCTCCTGCCAGGTGGTGACCAGGCTTATTCATCTGTTGGGCGAGAAGATTCTTGGGAGCCTTCAGCAAGGAGGTGGGACGTTCTACCCTTGGATCTGCTCTCCCCAACTCTTTGTCCCTCGAAGGAGCCCTGGGGTTAGGTCAGCGGTTCTCAACCTTCCTAATGCCGCGACCCCTTAATGCAGTTCCTCATGTTGTGGAGACCCCCAACCATGGGGGCGGACCAGCTGGGCGATGGGAGGGAAGGGCGGCGGGAGACTCGTCGCGACCCCTCTGAAAGGGTAGTTCGACCCCCAAAGGGGTCCCGACCCCCAGGTTGAGAACCACTGGGTTAGGTGGAACGTGATTAGTAGCTGATTTGTAACTGTTTTCGTTTAACAGTTTTAATACTGATGAGGTGTCTACAGGATTAAGTTAAGCAGCTCATAGGTACCGGCTGGGGAACTAATGAAGCTGTATAAACTCTTCTACACATGCATGCAAGATTTAATATTCTCCCCCTTTTGTGAAAACTTTTGCTGACCCAAAAGGCCCTTTCTGCACTCATTTTTGGTCCCGGCTAAGAGCTCCCGTAGGGGTTTTTCCCACTATTACTAAGTACCCATTAAGTGCCCATTAGGGACCCTTTAAGGACCCATTAGGCTTAGAGCAGGAAGACCCCGTTTCCACTGCAGACTCCATTAGAGCCACCAGTTCTAGGGAAATCTGGATTGAATGGGTTCTTCAGGACCTATAATCTGGATTTCCTGTGGACCCCATTAAAGGGGTTTACAGTCCGGTCTTCAGGCATCAAATCCAGATTAGATGTATCCACATTGGGTACAGATGGATGTTGCGCATGGGTGCTCCGGTGTTCTCCCTGCGAGCTTGCCTGGCACCCATTGATATTGGAGAAGCATTGGGTACTTCCTTAGATCCGGAGCTTCTGAATCCAGATTAGTTGAAGGACCCAGATTAAGGAAGGTAAGTGGGGAAAAACCCATAGTCCACTTCCATGGGGCCCCAGGAACGGGCGGAAACCTTTCAGCCAAACCTGAAGTTTTGACTGGGCTCCATGTCTTCGTTTTCCCAGCTTACGGTCTTGAGGGTCGGTCTTGTGTACCTTTCTGACCAGCCCTCTTCCACAGCAGGCCACCCACTTGGATTGCACACGTCAGGCAGTAAATGGGATGCCGGTAACCCTGCCAGCAACCTCTCCACAGTCGCCATCATGCCCGTGTCGGAAGATGTGCCTCTGTCCACCTTCACGCTGGAGCTCAAGCATGCCCTCAGTGCTATCGGTAAGGGTCCGGGAAGCGGTGGTTTCCCCTCGGATTTGCATCTGAGCATAAAATGCTGCAGTGGGCAGGGATTGAAATCATCAAGGACTTCAGTTGAACATGGGCGGTCAGAGTGCCGCTTAGAGACCGTTTGTGACCCCCAAAGGACTTATCTGTGTCCTGTGAGGGGCTTGTGAGTTTCCAGAACCAGAGGGCCCTCTATGAAGCTGATGGGTAGGAGAGTCAGACAAAGGGAAGTATTTCTTCACCCAGAAGGTCATCGGTCTATGGTAACAGCTGCCAGCCTAGATGGCTTTAAGGAAGGGTTAGACAAACGACAGATATGTCAGTGGCTACTAGAATGGATGCCTAATACAACCTTCAGGCTATGGGGACAAGCAGGAGGCCTCTAAGGCCATTTGCTGGGATTCAAGAGCAGGAGAAGGTTTGCCCCTGTCTCTGCGTGAGATGCCCATGGGCAATTGTTGGGTCACTGTGTGAGACATGGCTTCCTGATCCAACAGGCTACCTCTTCTGTTTTTATGTTCTTATCAATGCCAATTCTATTCCTGGCAGCGTGGGCCAGGTACGGGTTGGGTGTGGATGGAGGCATCCCCATGTGAACCGCGCTGAACCCTGGCACAGGGGAGCAGCGCCCCCTCCTCTCCGCCCCATCTCTCCTCATTGGAGCCAGATTGATGTCAACCCACCCCTGTGCCACATCCCCCCCTCCCTTAGTGGCACCAAAAGCAAGGAATGGGCTGGGAGGTGCAGAAAAAAGTTAAAATAAAGCTTACTTCATAATAATAAAATTATAAAAAAATTTAAAAGACCAAAAGCCGTTACAAGGTTTAGCGGCAGTTAAGCACTTGAGCAGTTTTGCGCACCTCAGCTCCGCCGGGAACCGCGAGAACAGCAGCCAAGTTTAAAAGGCGGAAAATCAAGCCTTTATTTATGATCGCCTTGACGACTGGGGAAACGGGGGTTGGAAATGGAACAGACATCAAGCCATTATGCAGCCTGCCTTGGCATTCATGAAACGGGGTTGGAATTACTTCCATGGAAATGCCAAAAAATTAAAAAAATTAAGCTATTATCCAGCCTGCCTTTGCGATTGGCATTTTAAAAAGTCAGCGGCTGCAATCCTCAATGCACAGGGCAGGGACAGCAAGCACAACCCACCTCCCAATGACATGAGTGCCAATCTCCTCCCTGGTAGCCCGCGATCATCCCCATGTGCGGTCTCAGCCCACTAAGCAATGCGTGCTGGTCCCCCAAACCATGCTAAGACTTTTTTCAGGTATCAAATTTGGCACCCTTCTGGCACAGTTTGGGGGGATTTGGCAAGCTTTTCGTGGGCCAAATCCAAAACAAATGGGGACCCCCCCCCCCCTTGCCAATCCCATGGTCGGAACCGTACTAAACTTGCATGAGGACGCACCGTAAGAGTTATGAGACTTGGTCTTTATGAAGCGCTTGCAGCCGAATGTTTAGAAAGGGCTCCGCTTGCACTGAAGCAGAGGCACTAGAGGGCACCAGAATATATCTGTCAAGAGTGGTGCAGGTTTTGGTTGCTGTGAGTCAAGACCAACAATGGAATAAACAAGAAAGACTTTTCTGGCTGGATTAGGCGCATTATGCTTCCGTTCCTCCTTTTTGTCCTTTTCTAAGCTTTTGCTTGATTACTATTGTGTCGCCTTGGCATTGTGAGCAGAGGCGGCGAGTTTGTCAGGCACTCAGCTATGAGTCGGGGCTCACGCAGCGCCTGAGCTGGGGAAAAGACGTCTCTGCATTGAGATCAGAAACAACCCTGAAAAGGGGAATAATAAACGTGGAGGTTGGAGCTGTGCAGGAAAGTAACCAAGTGTACAGGTAGTAGGTAGAGGAACGGAAAAAGTGCAATGGCTTCTGGGAGGAAGAAGTGTGAGTCACGCACGGACAGTGGTGCGGACAAAGAAGACAAAAGGAGGACTTTCTCCGTTTTCCAAAATGTTAAGATTCCTGCCTCACCTCCGGAGCAGCTGAATCTTGGAAGAATTCGGAGAGAGAAAAGGAGATAATTCTTTACACCAGGCATAGTTAAACTATGGAATGTGGGGCTGCCTCCCAACTTAGGTGGTTTGTGGAAGACAGAGTTATCAGTGGCTGCTTGACCTAATACTTCTGTGATCACCACGGGTTTAGGAGGGTGTGTGTCTCTGGCGCGTCCCCATGCAAGTCGTTTGGCGCCGTTTGGGCGCTGACTGGGCTCGTATGGATCGGGTGCAGAACTGAGATAGAATCTCAAGTATCCCCATGCCATTTGCCCTAACATGGGCTGGGGGCAGATTCAGCTGGCCTCAAGCAAACCGTGCCGGGATCGTGATTTTGCTCCCTTTCCCAACCAAGCTGCTTGCTTGCCTCAAAAAAGGGAGTAACACCAAGGGAGTAAGGGGGTGCAGAGGCTTGAGATTTCTCTCTTTTCCAGGGAGGCGACCTTATTGCCCCCCTGCAAAAGTGAGAAATCTCAAGCCTCTGCAACTCCCGTTCATGATTTGGCTGACAGGACAGAGGCTTGGCTTTAAAACTCAAACCTCTTTCCTGTCAGCCGAGATTGTGAAATCCGGCACCGTCCCCATGCGCGGTCTTGGCTGGCTTGGCAATGCGTGCCGACCGTGCCCAAACTTGTTTTTTCAGGTACCAAATTTGTTCCTTGTCTGGCACAGTTTGGGGCGATTTGGTCAACTTTCTGCGGGCCAAATTTAAAACGCATGGGGATGCCCCTTGCCGAGACGGCGTTTGGTACCGGACGCACCCTCTAAAAGCCAACTGCTGGGAGACTCGGACCAGGGCAAATCAGGACATTTCTTACGATATTTTGTCCAAGGAAGATGGGAAGTAGAAGACTTTCGGGAGGAATGATCTGTCCATGGTAGCAGATTTTTGTACGCCACCCATTTTATATGGTTGTGTGTCCAGATGGCAAGAGGTAGTGTAGGACAGAAAAAAGATCCCGGATATCGCTTCTCGCTCTGGCCCTCCAGAGACAAGCAGCAAACCCTGGAGTAGATTTGCTCACCTTCATGTCTGGCCAGGAGCATATGAAGTGGTCTTGCTGGGAACTTCTGGGCCAGGGGCCTGCATCCTTTCTTCTGCTGAATTTTGCATGCTTGACTGGCCCCTGGAAATTCTCCGTTTCCTATTCCGCTTGCCAGACACGAGAGTAAGCTGGACTATCATGGGGGGGAACCTGGGATTTCCCATGTCAGCTGTGAATTTTTTGCACAGCATTGTAAGGCCGTGGACAGTCCCCATGCAGTGGTGAGAAGGTTGCAGGGTTTACCCTACACCTGAAGAAGGCCTTCACTCTGGATTATAAACCTTTGTTGCTGGACTTTTGTGAGCCGGTTTTGTCTTGTGGTTAGGGTGCCGGGCTCATATCTCGTAGTCATGGGGTTCAATTCCACACTTTTCCATGAATCCAGCTGGGTGACCTTGGGCTGGTCACAGCTCCCTTTCTGAGCTCTCACAACTCCACTGACCTCACCAAGGTTTGCCAGTCGCTTTGAGAGTCCTTAAGGGTGAGAAAAGTGGAGTACAAAAACCAACTCTTTTTCCTACATGAAACCAGCTGGGTGGCCTTGGGCAAGTCATGGCTCTCACGGGCCCCGCCTGTCTCACAGGATTTCTGTGGTGGGGAGAACAGGAGGCTTGTCAGCTGCTTTGAGTCCCCTAAATGGGTGAGAAAAGCAGGGTAGAAAACCCAACTCCCTCCTCCTCCTCCTCCTCTTCTTAATGGATGTTGCATGTCTCTGCGCTTGACCGTGTTGACTCGGCCAACGCATCAATTTAAACCTGTGAATTTATGGCTCGAATGGGGCGGCTTCTTCCCGGCGCTGTTTCTCCAAACCCTCCTTTTGTGAGTGACGCCGATGCGGTCGCCTTCTCTGTTCTTCTCACTCATCTGCTTCTTTCCTCCAAAGTGCCACATGATGGCAGCTGGGCTGCTGTCGCTGGCCTTCCAGCGACCCCGTTTCATTTACGCTTTTGCCTCGAAGAGCGATAGCGCCGGCCTGCAAATCTCTCGCGGGAGGTTTCAGTAGTTTCGGCAGCTTCTGAGACTCGTGCTGAGCAATTCTGTTATTTTATTTTTTTAAAAAACCCCGCACACATAGACTTCGTTTAATTGAATTAGTGCAAGGTCCTTTTTTGCTCCTTCTATTTCCTCCCTCTTTTTCACTTTTGCCCAGCAGACAGGCCATGCTGCGCAAGGGCCTTTGGCGTCAGACATGCTTGCGTAGATGGGTGACGTTGTTGATGGGTGGGGGGTGGTCACAGGGGGAGCCTTTGAGTTAGCGCAAACCTGCGGGCTGCCTTTTTCCTCTCTTCAGCCCCAGAGGCCTTGTTCTCTTTGGAATCTCACTTTTGCAGGACGGATTTAGAAGCCTCGAGCTAAAAGGCAGGATGCAATTTTAAAAAATGAAATAAAACAGTCCTCCCTTTATTTTGCTCTTCGTCCTCCAACTCCAGGATGGTTTTGCACTACGAAAATACATACCTGAACCCCAAGGGTATTGTAGTATTATAGTATCAATGCAGTAAAATCCAAACTATTTGGCAACGCGTCATGGTTTTGTGAGCCAAGCCTGTGTGCTGTTTACAGAGGAAGGTCTTCAGTGGGTGCCTAAAGGTGAATAATATGGTTTCCAGCTGAGCATTGGAAGGGAGCCTGTAAAATCAAGTCCCCCCCCCCCCATCAGCTTACACCTGGCATTGGCGTGGGGCACCTTGAGGCTGGCCCTTGGGTGCCTAAGCAACCCACCAGTTCTTGCAGGCAATTAATAGGAACACACCTTGAGAACTTGTGTTCCAATTCTTTCTGCCTGCCTGCCGGGCCTTCCTCTGCAAAGATATATCCTTGCTTTGTCCCCAGGGTTTACTCAGTAGGGTTACTCTACTGGCCATTGGCAGGGGTTTGAGAGCAGGTGAAGATTTTGCCTTTGTCTTCTGCTTGAGATGCTCAGAGCAGTTGGCGGGCCACTATGTGAAACTAGAAGGGCTATGGCCCAATCCAGCAGGGCTCCTCTTAGGTTCTTAAAAACCGTGGAGGACAGGTGTCTCTGGCTACTAGAATGGATACCCACCTCCAGGTTGGAGAGAGAGGCCATTTGCAGGGAGTCAAAAGGAGATGAAGGTTTTGCCTTGGTCTTCTGGATGAGATGCCCAGAAGCAATTGGTGAGCCACTGTGTGGGGCGGGATGCTGGGCTAGATGGGCTGTGGCCTGTTTAAACAGGGCTCCTCTTATGTGCTTATGTTCCCTTGTTATTCACCAAGGATCTGGTTTGGAAAACCTTTATGCACATAGACCTTCTCAAAGGGGAAGTCATGTAGAAATTGCCTGTTTCAAAAGAAACATATCTCACCTAGAAGAAAATGGGGAGACGTTAATCCGGAGCACTAACACATGAGTCCGGACCGTGACCTTTGTTAGTTGTGTCTTCCCAAATTTTACACAGTCCTGCAGCCACAGATACGTGGACCTTGAAGTTATGAAATCCACCCATTTCAAAGAATAATACTTAGCCCAGCCTTTATCCCAAAATTACAAATGTTAAGAGAAGAAGATCCCCGTAACCTAGGCCCTACCTAGTTTCATGGTCTGGTTTCTAGCCAGACAGCATGCAAGGTGAGACCAGAAGATATAAACCCTTCTATGATGTTCCTTCAAGCCGTGGAAATCAGAATTATGGGGCCTTTTTTTACATGGAGGTTTAACATAAGCTGTCTTCAGTAATTAGGAACGGCAGAACTGATTAAAATATATTCCTTTGAGACAGTTTGGTCTAGTGGTTAGGAAGCCGGACTCCTATCTGGGAATACTGGGTTTGATTCTGCACTCCTCCATGAAGCCAGCTGGGTGACCTTGGGCTAGTCACAGCCCTCTTCCTGAGCTCTCACAGCCCCGCCTACCTCACCAGGTGTCCTTTGTGGGGAGAAGAATAAAAAAGCTTTGTCAGCCACTTTGAGTGCCCTGGTTGTGGGAAGAACAGAAGCTTTGTCAGCTGCTTTGAGTCCCCTTAAATGGGTGAGAAAAGCGGGGTAGAAAAGCCAACTCTCCTTCTTTACCTAGTTTTTGCTAAACTGGGGTGTTCCACTCTTTTGCTGCTTCGATTGTCATAATACCACTTGCCAAATCGAAACAGTCAAACTGGCCATTTCCTCATCAGTTTGCAGTGCGTTCCAAAGAAAGAATTATTCTGCCTGGTGACATTCATAGGGGGGCTTGGTACATTTTGTCCTACTGCAGGAACCTGGTTTTCTGATACCCACGAGCCACAAAACAAAGGATTTGAGCAGTGTTTGCAAAGAAAGGAAAATGCAGACCCGCCGAAAGGAACGGATCAAAATGAGCCGAACCTTTCGGCGGCTTTTTAAATGGAGGACATGCCCTCTTTCTCGGCAGCCAGGGGAGGGAGTTGACTTCAAAGTCAAGCGTCAGAGCACCAGGAGGCCGCAGCGCACCGCAATAAGGAGCCCGCTGAGCATTTGAGAAACATGCGGCTTTTTTCATGCGCTGGAGCAGTGACTCATGCTAGATCAGCCTTGAGAAGTGGCAGGAGGAGAGGTTGTTTATGGGGCAGTGAGGAGAGGTGCTTTTGTGCTCTGCTGAATGCCTTTAGGCACCGGCATCTGCTGCGTACTGAAGAACTAGCCAGGGCCGGATGCTGAAGCCCTGCCTGCCGTCCTTTGCTCTTGGGAAGCTTAGCGATGGAAGCAGACGCACAGCAAAGCGAAGGGCAGAGTTGAGGGTGAGGGCGGCAAGAAAGGGGGAGGCTTCTAAGCCAGTAATAAATCCGCCCAATTGGTTTTTTTAGAAGGCTTTGTTGCCACAGAAGATGGCTGATGAGCCGTCTTCTTGGAAGTGCCACTTATTGCTTTGCTTTGCCGCTGAGTAGGGGGTGGGAGGGAAGCAACTCCAGACATTGGATTCCACCCATTCAGTTAATACACAGCCTTGCCAGAAGACGTAGTGAGAAACTGGGCCTTCCTAAGTTGCCATTTGCCAGCACCAGTCCTAGAATACAGCCCAAGGGACCCCGTTTCAGTGCAGATCGGTGAGCGTGGGGAGATGTTGCCAAATGGTGGGGATCTGGAGCAATCGTTCTTGAAGGCTCTCTGGCTTTTTGTCAAAGACTAAGCATCTTCTCTGATGCCACAAGAGCAGGTGTCAATCAAATAAAAAAGTCTGTCAATGCTTCACGTAGGAACATAAGAGGAGACCTACTGGACTGAGCCACAACCCATCTAGACTAGCATCGTGTCTGGCACAGTGGCCCACCAGTTGCTCCTGAGCATCTCAAGCGGAAGACCACCTGCTCTCCAGACCCTGCAAATGGCCTTTAGAGGCATCCAGCCTGTCCCTCCAACTCAGAGGTGGTATCTAGGCATCTATTCTGGATAAGAATCTCAAAGGAACCCTGCTGGATGAGGCCACGGCCCATCTAGTCCAGCATCTTGTCTCACACAGTTGTTTCTGGGCATCTCAAGCAGAAGATGAAGGCAAAACCATCACCTGCTCTTGAATCCTAGCAAATGGCCTTGAGAGGTACCTGTCTCTCCCCCCTGGAAGCGCTACCTAGGCATCAGTTCTAAATAAGAACGTAAGGAGTGCTGCTCGATCAGGCCACAGGCCACGTTGTCACGTCTTGTTCACACAGTGGCCCACCGAGCTGCTTTTGGGCATCTCAAGCAGAAGACAAAAGCAAAACCTTCACTTGCTTTCCCAGAGTGAAGTCCAGCCAAAAAATGTATCTTCTCTGAATATAGAGGTTTCAAGTTCAATCTCCAGCATCTCCATGGGAGAAGATTTTATGTCCAAGTGCTTTGCAGCTTGACCTAGGAATGAAGAGTAGAATTGTTTGAACTTGGCATTTACATTCACTACTAAGAAGGAAGATGGCAGAGGCTGGGGACTCTGCCCCCCCCATCCCCCCCGCCCCAGCCTTTCTTCTTCTTTTACAGCACAGCACAGGGTGTACTAAAGATTCTTCAGAATTTACAAGTGAATGAAAGGAGAAATTGTTTCCAGCAAGAACATTGGGTTCCACACAGAATCAGAGGAGGTTGACCCAAAGACCCCCTGGCAAATGCTTCCATTCAAGGCTTCCAGGCTGGGCCAAGAGAGCAACCACTGCCGGCTGAAACATTTGGTATAGGTGGTACTATTCTCCCATAAGACTAGCTAGAATAACCGGGAGTGCTAGAACAAATTGTGGACAGAATCCTACCTATTTCCATCTAATTTGGGAACGTCCCCCGTTTAGACAGTTCTAGCTGGAGGTCAGTACGAGGATAAATATAATGTTTAATAAAGTAATTCTTCTTCAGCCAGAAATTTTTATACTGCACTCATTTGAGGACAACAATATACCACAGCACCTACCCTCGTGGTTACATTGGTTAATTTTTGCCGCCCACCATAGAATAGTTATAAGTTGGAGGTATGCAGATAATTTAAATATAGGCAGATGGTTCCAGGAACTTTGGTATATTATGCTAAATGAGATAATGAATGATCTGGATGCTAACAAGACTATATGTATGGACAATGTGCATAGATGAAATGTTATCAATAACGAATTCAGCATTACCTGAAAGAGAATTTCTGATGAAATGGATTGGAAATATTACATGTTCAATTAAATTTTGGAGCTCACGAAGGGATTAGGGCAGCGGTTCTCAACCTTCCTAATGCCCCGACCCCTTAATGCAGTTCCTCATGTTGTGGAGACCCCCAACCACGGGTGGGGGGGGGGCAGCTCAGGTGAGGATGGGGTGGGAAGGTGGGAGACTCATCGCGACCCCTCTGAAAGGGTAGTTTGACCCGCAAAGAACATGCAGCTATCGTTTTAATATAGACTGTTTGCTGTTTTAATGCATTGGATTTTAAATGCTGTTACCCACCCTGAGACCTTCGGGTATAGGGCGGGATAGAAATATAAATAATGAAGTAAATAAACATGAAAAGGGCCCAACTGTCAGCGTAGCTGTGCAGGCTGGGTTGGCAGGACCTTAAGTTGAAGAAACTGTGGGCAAAGGGTGGCCCAGGCCTGCATTTTGGGTGGTTCTCGAGGCCCTTGTCTCCCCTGCCCTCCTCCTACGCCTTGTGATCATTCAAGCGCTGAGCAATGTGCACTTTTAATTCACAGCCGTGCTGTTTCGTTAATAGGAAAATGAGTTATTCTGCCGCGCCTTGCAATTTTGGCAGGGCGTATATTTCATGTTTTGCTCTACGCGGGTGCTTCTGTCAATACGGCCAATGACCTTTCTCTCTCCGGCATGACACTAATAAAAGTTAAGGGCATGGTACTTCAAAAAAGATATTGTGGAACTGGAAAAGGTGTGGAAAAGGGCAACCAAAATGATTAAGGGGCTGGAACGCCTCCCTTACGAAATCAGACTGCAACATCCAGGCCTCCTCAGCCTCAAAGGACGGTGTTTAAGGAGGGATCTGACTGAAGCATATAAAATCATGCACGGTATAGAAAAGGTGGATAAAGATAAATTCTTTTCTCTGTCGTACAACCCTTCTATGAAGCTGATGGGCAGGAGAATCAGTTCAGACGAGAAGTATTTCTTCACCCAGAGGACCATTGGTCTATGGAATTTGCTGCCGGAAGAGGTGGTAACAGCCACCAGACTAGATGACTTCAAGGAAGGGTTAGACAAATTTATGGACGACAGATGTCTCAATGGCTACTAGAATGGATGCCTAAGTCCATCTTTCAGGCTGGGGGGACAAGCAGGATGCTTCTAAGACCATTTGCTGGGATTTAAGAGCAGGAGAAGGCTTGCCCTTGTCTCTGCTTGAGATGCCTCTATGCACTTGGTGGGCCACTCTGTGCGATGGGATGCTGGACTAGATGGGCAGTAGCCTGATCCAGCAGGGCTCCTCTTAGGTTCTTACATTATTGAGCAACTAATTTTAGGTTTCACCTCACTTGTTGTAGTTTTGGGGTTGTGATGCTGCATTGCATATCCCTGCTTTGAACCTAAGCTTTTGGATATGGCTGTGACAGCCATCTTGAGAGGATATGACTGCAAGAAGAGACATCAGTGAGGAGTCATTTCTGGGTTCGCTCACCTAATCACAGGAACCTGGTAACAAGAGGCCGCTGATGGAGACCCTGTAATGCAGCCAGCCTCTGGGTTAGATGGAGCAACAAGGAATTTGAGCAGTAGGAGCTAAGGAACTGAATATTGAACTTTTCTATGACGCTGTTATTCTTGAGATGTTACTGGCTATCATTTCTTCTAGGTCCTACTCTCTTGCTCACCAGCGACAACATCAAACAGCAGCTTGGCTCTGCAGCTCTGGACAGGTAAATGGGCACCCCATTGTCCCCTTAATATTGAAAAAAAGTCATTGCATGTAGCTTGTAGAAGCCTCTA
Organism: Aspidoscelis tigris stejnegeri; assembly: GCA_023333525.1. NCBI lineage: Eukaryota > Metazoa > Chordata > Lepidosauria > Squamata > Teiidae > Aspidoscelis > Aspidoscelis tigris. The sequence goes on from JALMGA010000016.1 coordinate 13,119,608, forward strand.
AGGGTGCATCTGCATGATCAAAATACTCTGAACCTCTAATCCAGGCTACATCCAGGACAAATGTCACAAATCCGCGGCAAACCCCCCCCTTCCAACTGTTCTCACTCCAAATTAGGAAGGCAAGCACGTATTATCTTGAATCCATGGGGACGCTCGCGGGTTATTGAGGGAGGAATCTGGCGATCAGAAGATTAGCGGGCAGGGTTTGGCTGTCGCTGCCGTGCACGCTGCCATCGCAGCTGCTTGGGGATCTCTTGAAAGAAATTCTGCTGAAACATGGCAAGCATGACACACACCCCTTGCCCGATCGCCCGATCGGCAAGGGCTTGATGTAGCACACGAGCGCTTGACAGCCCGTGGCTTCCCTGTACTCAGCTGATCAGAAGAAGCTTCTGTCAGGCAGAGGTATGCCCGCTGTCAGGTGGAGGTGCGCTCCTCCGCTAAAATGATTGAAGCACAGCCGGAGCCACTTGAAGCTGCAGTGGTTTACTGCGGTTTTCATGGGGACAGGCGGATTCGTCTTGAACCCGCGCTGTCCTCGATCACAAGGGGATGTCTTAATTTGAGCTGTGATTCACATTGCGGCTGCTCCGAATCCACCCCAAAGTAAACGGAGCCCATGGGGATGCAGCCTTAATCTATACCTTTCACTTAGAGAGAGGAGCAGGAGATCAGAAGTTCAAGTGAAGAAGGCTGGGTGCAAACCACTGTGGTGCTTTGCTGTGCATGCACTTAGGTTTATTTTGTAGTAATGGGGAACAGGGGTAGTTAGGCAAAAAGGGTGGAAGGGAAGTTGGAGTCCAAGTGCTTGATTCTCCCGGTCACAGTCAGATCGTGCTGCTCTTTGGTGTGGCAGTAAATCTCTCCTTGCCTGTCACCCCCTCCATGCACCCGTGTGCCTCAGTGTCCCCTGTTAATCCCACCTTGAGCCACAAGCTATAACTCATGGTTGCCTAGAAAGTGGACAGTTGACTGCCAAGAATGATTTTCCATTCAGAGGAGATCAGAGCAGGTCAGGGACAGGGGAGGGACAGAGCCCGATTCACGTCGTGCCAAAACCATGACATATCAAATCTTTACCCTCTGGTGTCACTAACAGAACAAAACTTGGACCTGTGCGAGGGCGATATAAAGTATCGTTCGCTCAGTCCATGCCGTTTTAAGCCTAGATTGCCTTTATGATACGCAGCGTTCCTAATGCTATTGGAACAGTGAACATATTCACAAAACTTTCCTATTCAAACATCCGCCCTGGCTAAGACCATCTTTATGCGTATCCCATGTGGCTGCAGGGTGGTGGGAAATGCCCTTAACTAGGTAGGTAGGGCGCATTCTGCTCGTGTTTCTCTCGGTGACCTTCCTGCCTATATACATTACCCCATCACCTAAGTCAGAAGCACGATAAAGCATGTCCTTATGAGTTTTAGTCTCCAAAGGTGGATGTCAGGTTGGGTGGGCGTGGATTCGGATATGCTTTAAACTGTAATTAGACTGAACAAAAAAAAAAAAAAGAGAGAGAGAGAGGGAGAGAGGGGGGGGGAGAAAACCACCTCAATTTCCTGTAGGCTCATTTTTCGCTCGTCAAGCCCCTGAAATACCAGGCAGCTGTCAGGTTAATTAGCCCTGCTTTTGAACGAGTGGATGTTTTTGCCTACTTTTTGAAGAGTTGTCACGCAATGTCTGATTAATGGCTGGCAGCCACACATCCGTCGTCTTTGACGTGGGCTTCTCAGCCAGAAGCGGCGGCGGGAGGAGCAAGTGGCAAGCGAGCGGGTGAGGAATTCCCTTCCCCGAGAGGGTGAGCTGCAAAACAGACCGGGTGGCGGCACCCTGAGGGCCCTGATCCATTCAAACTCCTTTAGTTTCTTCCCCTCCAACAGTTGTGCCTCAGGCGGGTGTGGGCAGTGAGGCAAAACACACGTGCGTGCTTACAGCAGTCCCCTCAGGGCTCAGAAGTACTTAGCGTCAGTTCAGTCCAATGTCAGGGCGTCCAGAGATTCAGCAAGTACCAGCAAGGTCAGTCAGTCCAAAGATAGAGGTTTCCAGAGGTTCGGCAAAGTCACAAGGAGGTCCAAGAGTCAATATACGCACACATGGTGGGAGTTGCACCCGAGTTGTCTGCAACACCGGCTCAGTGTGTGCTGCTCAATTAAGTAGGGGAAGCAGCGCCACGCCCTTGCCAACGCAGCTGGGCCAAACGCTGTGATCTACGCCTGATTTGCTTTTGCTGGCAATAGAAGCCGTGGGGAGCGGCGCTCTAGAGGTTCCGAGCTTTCGTCTCCAGAGATGTCTGCGGGTTCCCCCAGCACTGGCCACTGACTCACAACGTCCGCGCTGCTATGTCCTGGTTGCTACCGCTGCAGGCGCACCCTCCTCCTTTGAAGAGGCTGGACTGGCAGGACGGGGCGTGACACCAACTCATTTAGGACAGGGAGCTTCTGGAGGCTGGGTTTGGGGTCGGCATCTGGGGTTCCACCACTCAGCAAAATGATCAAGAACCATCCCCTCGCCATGCCCAAAACAGCATATAACCGGCAAAACAACATCGTGTACATTTTTAATGGGGGTGGGGTGGGGGAAGAAAGTTACTTAGCCAATTTTCACAGAATACAGGAAACGTGTATGCCGATTGAAAATGTGGAAAAAGGAGATGCCTTAGATTCCCATCAAGCATAGAACCTAAATTATGGAACTGTCCCCATGGACTGCTTACCTGCAAGCTGTGAATTTGGCATGAAGGTACACTCGGCGTTTGTAGGGAATGGAATTTCAGCAAAAAACAAATGTGTGGATTAGCCTGGAAGTAATATGGAGAAAGAGTTCGTCTTTGTGATGGACTGAAGTGCAGCTAAGAGTTTTCCACCCTTTCAGTGACCATTCAGAAGGGACCGTAATTCCCCCGTCCCATAATAGAAAGATTTCCTGTACGGCAGCCCACCAGATGTTCCTGAACTACATCTCTCCTTAGCCACAAGCCGCCTGGCGAATGGCAAAGTATGGTGGGACCCGTAGTTCATCTTGAGATCCCTTGACTAAGGGGCAAGATCAAGGTACAGCAGGTGAGAGGATGGTGAAAAAAACCCTCCATGTTCAAAAGCAGCCTATTCCCAACTACAGCTGGTGTGTCCGTTGAAGACCTTTTTGGACATAGATAGATAGATAGATAGATAGATAGATAGATAGATAGATAGATAGATAGATAGATAGATAGATAGATAGATAGATAGATAGATATTGCTTGCTGAGGAGAAAACAACAAGGAGAGGCTGTTACCTCTCTGCTGCAGTTCCAGGTTTCCCAGGTAATATCTAACCTGCTGCTGCAGGAAATAGGAAGAATCCAAGCTTGGTGATCCCTTAGGCCCATTTGGGGAGGCCATTCCTTCTCTTGGTCCTTTGGGTTCCCCATCCTGACCAGTGCTACAAAGAGTCCCATTCTTCCCCTCCCCTCAGCATCCACGAGTACCGGCTGTCCAGCTGGCTCGGCCAGCAGGAGGACATGCACCGCATTGTGCTCTACCAGTCCGACGGCACTCTGACCCCCTGGACCCAGCGCTGCATCCGGCAGGCCGACTGCATCCTGATTGTCGGCCTTGGGGAACAGGAGCCGACCGTTGGGGAGGTAAGGCCTCGCTGGCGTGATTGTCGAAGGGCCTGAGGTTCGCGCTTATCTCGGGCTACCTGCTTCCTGGTCCGCCATGTTGCACGTCTTCCCATCGCTTCTCAGTTAGGCAAGGTCCTGGGCAAGGGTTCGTCTAGGGGCATCCATGGAAGACGCCAACAGAAGTCAAATCGGGGAGGTTGGGCCCTGATGCTGGGCCTTTCCCAAGACTCCCAAAGAGGCCTGGAGAGCTAGGCCGGAGCAAGCCAAGTTTGCGCCTTGCTCTAAGACCTAATTTGCTAGGAGTTCCAGATAGAAAACTCAGCCCTCAAATTAGGGAGGATTGGCCCTCTCAGGTATTTCATACAACATTCTAAATGGAGTTCAGATCCCCATAAGGGAAAAATAGAACTCTGATTATGGGCTGTGGACAATAACAATGCAACTGGCGGTGTCCTGCCTTGGCCAGTAATTCTAAATGGTGTTTTGCACACCCCTCCGATTCTCAAGTTGAACTACCTCCTTTCTAGGCAGTCTTCGAAGCCATCTTAATGTGTCGTTTGGCACCTTCAGGCTGAGGCTGTGCGGGACCTCGGGTCAGGATAACTCTGAGCAGGACCTGTACAGTTGCCAGCAGCTCACCCGGACAATCTCTTTGTTTCAGCTGGAGCGGATGCTGGAGAACACGGCTGTGCGAGCCCAGAAGCAGCTGATCCTGCTCCATAGGGAAGACGGGCCCCTGCCCTCCCGGACCGCAGAGTGGCTCAACATGCGGAGCTGGTGCTCAGCTCACCTCCATCTCCGCTGCCCCCGCCGCGTCTTCTCCCGCCGGAGTCTTCCCAAGTTGGTAAGGAGCTTCGTGGCTGGTGGCACGCAGCGTCTCCCTTGGTGATCTAGCCTGTGAGTTTCCCCTTCCACCAGCAGTGCACCTTGAACGCAGCTGGGCCTGCATTTCGGAGTGCCACCCGAGGCCCGTAAGATTTCCTGTACGTGGTTCTTCCACATGGCAGCTCTGTCCCAAGCCTCAGCCTCTTTCCCACGGCCTTCTCAACAGAGCAAAGAACTGTGTGGCCTATTGGCACTTGGTTTTATTCTTGAACCTATTCTGGAATAGGGGCCTACTCCTCACATGCTAGTGCAGGCTACAGCAGGCCTCACTGAGCACGTGGACAACAAGCCTGTCCTGGGATATATTCCAAAACAACGGCCCCTGGACTGGAATCTCTTATTTAACCATCACCAACTACCTCTGTGGGGTCTGGAAGACAGAGGGTTGCCTGTTCGATCCCAGACTCTCTTCAGAAGTAGGCAATGGCAAGTCCCTCCTGTGTCTTTGCCAGAAAACCTGCAATGAGGGGCTCATGGAGGTGCTCACCCAGTCAACCAGGACACCCCCCCCCCCATTCTAGTTCCCAATTTGTTTCCAGCATCCCTGGCTACTCACCCACACTTTTTCTGCATGCTCACTAGCTGCTCTCCTCCTAAGCCTGTAACCCATCCACTCTGTTCTCTGCCAACCACACTGACTTCCCAAATTATTTATTTTATTATTTATATACCGCTTCCCATGAAAATATAAGCTTGAAGCAATGTACAAAGAATAAAAACAGCTCAAATAATAATAATTATGTAAAAGAAATGGTTAAACGCAAGGACAAGGAAGCAACCAAGCAAACGTTTGCAACTCCGAAACGACCTGGGGTTGTAAATATCAGGAGCATAAGCACCCTATGAATAGGGGTGCCACCACAGAGAAGGCCCCTGACTACAGGTACATGGTAGCCTGGAAAATGTCCTCCTTCTGTTATGAAAAGCTGCTTGCTTCTTAGACCTTAGAAGTCTGTTTTTGCACCCTTGCTCTGGGCTGCCCCTGAGTCTGTTCCTCCCTCTTTCCCGCTTACAGAAAGAGCTGTATGAGCGTGTGTTTCAGAAGCCTCCCGACAGACACTCGGATTTCTCCCGCCTGGCCCGCGTCTTGACCGGGAATGCCGTTGCGCTGGTGCTTGGAGGCGGCGGGGCAAGGTAAGCCTGGCCAATTGCTTTCAGGAATAGACTCGGGCCAAGTCCCGGGCCAGCCTTGATATTTACTGAAAAAATCTCTACAATTGAAAAAGTTTTTCCTTCTCAACCAATATAATGATGAACCTTTTGATATGGAAACAAACTTAAGCTTTGCTTAACATTGAATCTGGAGCAAGCAAAGCTTAATGCTATAAACACGTGTGAAATCAAATGTCAGATAAAAGACACGTCTGTGGTGGTCATTTTTCTCGAAAGCTTCTGTTTTCCACCTTTCGTTTGACCATTTTGGGGAGCGGTGGCCCGATGTGACTGGTAGCATGAGGTTGCTAATGAATGTCAACAGAGGAAGGGGCGCTTGTGGGTCCTGACTGATGTGCCAGTGCACCAGCAGAGCATTCTGGGATTTGTAGTATTAGCCGTGTATGGGCTGTCTACCAGTGGGCCAGCTCTTGTAGACATTTGATATTTTCTTGAGGGCCAAATATCATTACACTTCGGGCCAGATTTGGCCATGGGCCAGAGTTTGACATCTATGGGGAGAGGGAAGCTCTCAGGTTCACATGATGATACTTTCCAGGAATGAGGTTGAACCATCTGACCTTTTGGTGGAATAGCAGCAGCAACCGTGGACTGTGCTTTCCTCTGCCATGCTGGTAATACTCCAGGCCTGTTTGCACTTAACTTCCGGGCGCAGTTCCTGTCCGCACACTGTGCCTTCTTTGCCATCCCAGAGCATCCCAGAGCTCACTCCGTCTTCACGAGTCTTCATCAGCTGTGGACAAGTCAAATCTCATCCACAGCTTGACCAGCAACAGTCACACCCTCTTCCAGTTGTGAAGTGGCACAGCTGTGGCTGTGCAGTTGTGTGCCTCAGGCCAATCGCCTTGGCAACATTTGGGCATGCACCAGATGTTGTCCCAGCCCCAGCTGTTTCTGTGGCAATTCAGTCTGCCCACGCTGGGCCACCCACTTTGGTCTAGTGATTAAGGAAGAAGGAGGAGGAGGAAGAAGAAGAAGAGTTGGCTTTTCTACCCTGCTTTTCTCACCCATTTAAGGGGACTCAAAGCGGCTGACAAACCTTCTGTTCTTCTCCCCACAACACCCTGTGAGGGAGGTGGGGCTGTGAGAGTTCAGAAAGAGAGCCGTGACTAGCCCACGGTCACCCAGCTGGCTTCATGGGCGAGGGCGGAATCGAACCCGGTAGTCCCAGATAAGAGTCTGGCTCCATAACCACTAGACCAAACTGGCTCAAAGGAGCAGGACTCTTATCTGGGAATACCGGGTTCGATTCCGCCCTCGCCCATGAAGCCAGCTGGGTGACTTTGGACTAGTCACGGCGCTCTTCTGAGCTCTCACAACCCCACCAACCTCACAAACAGGACTTCTGTTCTCACACGCTTCTACCCCTGGCTTGAATTTGAGCCCCTGAGCCTATCTCTACCCCCTGATCCTGCCAGGCACCGTGCATGCAGATGGAGAGTTCTTTGTTGATATACTAGTTATTTTTAGATCTCTGTCTTCTGGAAAGAAGATGTTACGTGCAAATGTACAGTTCCTGTGATTCCAGGAATCACGTGTTTCTCTTTTGTTCTTTCGGTGCGGAGGAGCTATTTGCCCCACCGATATTCTAAGGTGAAGTGACTTGCGCTGGGATCGTTTTGGTCGCGGACCAGGCCCTTGGAAATGTCACGCTCCTTTTGTCTGCCAGGGTTGTTTCCGTTGCAGGGAGGCGCTCCGAAGTATACAGCACAAAAATGGAAACGAACCTTGGAATTTTCTTGTCTCCTCTAGCTATTCACATGGGTTATTAAGTCTCCTGATGGGTGGCTGCCAGCCCCTCGCGGATTGTTCTGGGGTTTTGGAGAAATGCCATAAGCAGAGTCGCCCACACGTTCCGCCCCAGATGAGTTTCTGCCGCCCCTCCTTTTGTTAGCGTTCCAAATACCCCACTTTCTTCTCTTCTTGCACTGACAAAAGGAAGAAGCAAGCGATTCCTTGGAACTGGGGGTAAGGAGGAACGCGGTCACAAAACTATCCAAGGGGAACTTAACACAACACTGGAACCAAGGGGCACTCCGTGAAGCTAATGGGTAGGAGAGTCAGATCAGACAAGGGGAAGGATTTTTTCACCCAGAGGGTCATCAGTCTACGGAATTGGCTCCCAGAAGAGAAGGTAACAGCAGCCAGCTTGGGTAGCCTTAAGGGAGGACTATACAAATCCATGGGTAATAGGTGTGCAAGTGGCTACTAGAATGGATGCCTTGGTACATCCTCTAGGCTAGAGAGACTGGCAGGATGACTCTAAAGGTGTTTCCGCACTAGCTGTGGAAACCAGATTAGCCCCCTCCTTAAGTGAGATTAAAGACGCGGGGGTGACAAGCCGGAGCAGGTTCAAAGGAGAGCTACCAAGATGGTGAACGGTCTGCAAACCATGTCCTATGAGGAACGGCTTAAGGAACTAGGAATGTTTAGTCTACCAAAAAGAAGACTGAGAGGAGACATGATAGCTGTCTACAAATACCTCAAGGGTTGTCACAAGGCAGAGGGATCAGCCCTGTTCTCACTCTCTCAAGGAAGGACTAGAAACAATGGGGTGAAACTGCAGGGGAAAAGATTTAGTTTAGATGTTAGGAAAAAATTTCTAACAGTAAGAGTGATCAACCAGTGGAACAGGCTGCCACGGGAGGTGGTTGGTTCCCCTTCGATGGAGGTCTTCAAGCAGAGACTGGACGGCCATCTGTCTGAGATGGTTTAGGAGATCCTGCCTTGAGCAGGGGGTTGGACTCAATGTCCCAGGAGGTCCCCTCCAACTCTACCATTCTATGATTCTATGATTCTACCTTATGCGGCTTCCACATCGGAGTCCTCTTCTGTGACCCTTTGTGGCGGCTGCTTCCACATTTTGACGTGCAAGGCCGGTTTTTAAAACTGGTTTTGCCACCGAAATCCGGATTAAATTGAAGACCTGAAAAATCAGGTCACTTCGCCTGGATGGGTGCAGAAGCAGGACGCTTCCGCCCTCTGGACTGCCTGCTTCCGAAGCCCTTCCCCGTGCGCCGAGCACTGCCGGAAACACCCGGTGCCGGGCAGCTCCGTGCTCCAGACCCGTGGCTCCGGGGGTGGCATTGGCGTCGGCGCGCGAGCCGGAAGACTTTTGGAATGGGTGCTGATGCACCCACTCCATCCATCTTCCCGAATCCGTCCTCCCAGCGCATGTGCGGACACGCATGATCCGTTAGTATTTGTGACAGATCAGGGTAGGATGGATTGCCAAAAAACGGATCTTTTTAGATCCGTTTTTCAGTGGCCAGTGTGGAAACACCCTACAGGCCATTTTCAGGGAATCAAGAGCAGGTGAAGGTTTTGCCTTTGTCTCCTGCTTGAGATGCCCATAAGCAATTGGTGGACCACTTTGTGGGACAGGATTCTGGACTAGATAAGAGAGATCATGATCTTCTAAAACATCTTTTCTGAAAGGTCTGCCGCACAAAGTTGACCTGCCTGTATTCCCTAACGCTTTTTCTTCTTCAAAACAGTCCTAGCCTTTAAAAATAACTTAGAAGGATCTCATTCAAAGTGATTTGCTGTAGTTTCATCTCATCCCTTTCCAAGTACAGAACCCCGTTTGTCAGGACTGTTTTGTGTGAAATGTCTTAAACCATGATTTTAAGCATGAAAAGTACTGTATTTTCTGGCGTATAAGACTACTTTTTAACCCAGGAAAATCTTCTCAAAAGTCGGGGGTCGTCTTATACGCCGGGTGTCGTTGTCTTATACGGCGAGTATATCCCAAACTCTATATTTTAACTGGATAGTTGTAGGTCGTCTTATACACCCAGTCGTCTTATACGCCGGAAAATACGGTAGCCAGATCCATCAGAACATCCTCTTCTGATGGCTCAGCCAGATACATGTGGGAGGTCTATAGCGCCTGCTTCTCAGCAGTGACCACGCTGTGACCTCTTCCGACGTAGGAAGCCATTTGGCTACGAAGGTCATGCCAGGGCTCTGAAGTCAATACGGAGAATTGTTGAGACCGAGGAACAACAAAAACCCAGTTCTGCTGGAATGTGCACGGCCGAGCAGCATGTAGGTGCAGAAAAGCCAGGAACAAAGTAGTGAGGTTAGAAATGAGGCCTTGAGAGCGTCTTCTATACTGCACAGAATTTAGAACTGAATTGGTCTGCAACCAGAACCTCTTCGTCTGCTCCTGTTTCCCTTTCCTCTATAAGGGTGCTTAAAAAGAGACACACAGCATGGTTCAGTTGCCTCTGTGCTGAATGATCGTCCCCTGTGCCGCTTTTGCCCTGGTCACTAAATTGGTTTTTGGAGGGGACTAGTCCAAGGTCACCCAGCTGGTAGGAGCAGAGCAGTTTCAGTCTTTATGCTTTTCTTGAGGGTTTCCGTATGGAGCCAGTTGCGAGTGTGAGATCAGGCTGCCGGGCTAGATGGCCTGTGGCCCGATCCAGCAGGGCTCCTCTTATGTTCATATGTTGCCTATGTGTATGGCATGTAGACAGCCAGAGACAGCCTCATGGGGGCGGGGGGGGGGGGAACCTGCATTGTGCCAGGCATCTCAGGTAACAATTAAGGTTGCGACTTTTTTATTCTTCCTCCCTTTCTTTGTTTCTTTCATTTTCCCCCCCAACCAGCCGCTTCTTGGTAATTATCTTTTTTTTTTCTTTCCTTTTTTGCCATTTGTCACGCAAGACAAGAGAACAGAAACAGCGCGCTCGCTTTCCTCCTCTTCCTTTTCCCTCCCTCCCGAATCATCCTGGTGTAAGAATGCAACAACTCCGGCAGATCGTGTGCTCAAATTACTGCATTTCACATCCACCAAGCAGCTATCTAGGGAAGGAGGGGGGAGAGGGGCGTTTCAGTTCTTTCCAAGCATCCTTTGTTGCCGCTGCTTTGCTTTCCTGCAGCCGTGGCGTCCATGGGCCTCTGGCTGAGGTCTCCTTTGCCCAGGTCAGTGTGGTCAATACCACTATCAACGGAATCCAGAGCAGAGTTCCAAATCCAGAAGATGCTCACCAACAAAAGGAAAGTTTGGCCTACCCTGAGGCTTTCTGCCCCTTCCCGTTACCTTTCTGAGATGAACCTTTTGTGTATCACCTCACTGTTAGTTCTTGGCTTAAACAGCTTTGAAAGGGGATTAGGTAGATTCATAGGGGAGCCGCTAGTCAGCCATCTTGTCTCGCCCTGTGGTCCAGCAGAGCCTATCTTGTGCTTGTAAATAAAACGAGGAGAGGGAAATGGTCAAGGAAGTCAGAGGCGAGCGCTTTCCTCCATTACGCCTTTGAGACACCTTGAGCCTTCCAGCTTAAATAGGTCAGTGGAGCAAATTTCCTGGCTACCTGAACCACAGAGTATCACACACAGGCCGAGAGCTGACCTGATCCTGATATCTTTCTTGTTTGTATCCAGGGACAAATGCTGCTGGACTCCAGACTCCCATCAGCCCTGTTGAGTGTGGCCAACCCAGAGATTGCTGGGAGCCCATCTAAAGGCCCAAAGTGAGGAACATCTGCCTTGGCGTTCACCATGGCATGATCTTGTTGGTTGGCTGTAAATCCAGGAAATGGGTAGAGACAGGAAGTGTGTACAAGCGCTTTTTCTTTCACTGTTGTGTCCGGTGATGCCTCGGTTGCTTGCATATTGGATACACAAAGCCAAAGACTTCATGGGAAATAAATGCTCAGAAGATGCCATCCTAAGTGCTGCAAGCCGGAGAACCTACCAGCAAAGGTTTCTGGCAACTAGGTGTTCAGAGTGAAGAACACAATTCTTTCTTACCCTCTCATGTCTAGCAAGGCCCATCAATGAAAGCCTAGTAAAAATACGGCGTGATTTAAACAGATCTTCCCCTGAGGCACCCACCCACATTGCAAAGCTGCGTGCCTGGATTGAAATAGCACCATTTGCATCTTTGCAGGCCTGAATAGCTGGGAGATAAAATGTATATGGGGCAGTGTTCACACCTAAATTTTAATCCACTTTCAGTCCGCTTTCAGAGTAAGAGGACACGTGAGCAAAGTGACTAGTAAATTTCCTCCCACATTATCTTAACCCAAAGATGGATTTTCCGAGCTAGATAACGCTGAAAGAAAACAGCTTGTCACTTTGCCGAGCAAGTTTGGTCTAGTGGTTAGGGAGCCGGACTCTTATCTGGGAATACCGGGTTCGATTCCGCCCTCCAGCTGGGTGACCTTGGGCTAGTCACGGCTCTCTTTCTGAACTCTCACAGCCCCACCTACCTCACAGGGTGTTCCATTGTGGGGAGAAGAACAGAAGGTTTGTCAGCTGCTTTGAGTCCCGTTAAATGGGTGAGAAAAGTGGGGTAGAAACGCCAACTCTCCTCCTCCTTCTTTGCTGATGGGTCCTGTCGCTTTGAGAGCAGACTGAATCTGAATTAAAACTTAGGTGTGGATGCAGCCTGGTTGTTCTTTTAAGATGCATCATGCACGCAGCCTTGGCTTTGTAGGCGTGACTTCTGGTGAAAATGGTGTATGTCTCTGCAGTTTAGATTTTTTGTTTGTTTGGGTAGGTAACTGTAGTTTCATGAAATGCACATTATTTATTTGTTTTTTTTTGTTTGTTCCCCTTTTTTCTCCCACCTCCCCTGCCCGGTACTTAGAGGGTGCTCCCAGGTGGGGGTCATCAGAGCGCTGAACGAAGCAGGCATTCCTATTGACATGATTGGTGGCACCTCCATTGGCTCATTCATGGGCGCACTGTACGCTGAGGAGCGCAGCTATACACAGATGCGGATCAAAGCCAGGCAGTGGGCGATGGTAAGAGTTTTCCTCTGCAGGTTGCACTTTTGCGGCATCATCTGTTTGCCTGAACCGCGTGCTTCCACACAGGAGATGTGCGGGTGGGGAGCGTTTTGTGTGTTTGGACGTTGGCAGTATGAGATGCTCTTTCGTCTCTGCCCTCCCACTGGTTCTCTTAGCCCTGATTTGACTCTTTCCTGCCAAGGACCATATATGTGGTGCATGCCCATGTGAAGGGCTCGGAGATCAAACTCAGCATTCAAAGGAATGACTTTGGCTCTCATGCAGATCCCTGCTACGTGTCTCGTTTCATTTCTTTGGGCGGCGGGAGAGATTCTTGTTCCTTGTACTAGGAAGTGAAAACTCAGCCTAGGAGTCCCACAACTGAATAATAAAGCTGCAAAATTTTGGGGAGGTGGAATGGGACCGCACCACGGTTTTGAATTCTCCGCCTCCTGGCAGTTTCTGTAGATAAAAGTGGAAAGGGAGTTTCATTTCACCCCTTTGCCAGATGTGCTGTGCATCTGGAGAGTCACCCTTACTATCAAAATGTGCCTCTCTCAGTCCACTTTTTCATTCACATAGCATTTCTAGGGCTGTGGTCACACCTAAGGTTTAATCCAGCTTCAGTCCACCTTCAGAGTGAAAGAACACATCAGCAAAGTGACCAGTAATTTTCTCTCCGCATTATTTACCCCATAGGTAAATTTTCTGAGTTATTTAACACTGAAAGAAAACAGCTGATGCGTTCTCTCGCTCTGAAAAATGGACTGAAGCTGGGTTAAGCCTTAAATGTGACCTACAGCCTAGGCCGGGTTTGGAGAGAGGAGCCCCACATCTGTGCGTAGGGTTGACGGAAAGGACAGATTCCTGTCTTGGGCAGCTTATGAAGGGCTAAAGAGAAAGTATGGATGGCGGAAGCAGACCTTAGCGGTGAAGGTTTCTGGCTGGGTGTGAAGGGCTGAGTGGTTAGTGACCAGCATAATGAACGCCTGAGATAAAATCAGGTTGCTAAAAGAAGTTCTGTGTAAAGGAGATGCTCTCTCCCTCTGGCTAATGCTGTAAAGAGAACAAACGTGCATATCTTTCACTTTCCATGGCCTTTGCAAGCACTTTATAATGCACCCAGCCACTAATACGTCCAGCAGGTATTTGCAGAGCCTGCTGGAAACTGGTGATGGCTAAATTTGATTTTGCATGGAGTTATATGCGTGAGCCTGTTCTCCCTCCTTCTTCTGAAGTTCAGCCAGGCTAGAATTTAATCCAGTGTATCCTGTCGGACACTCCACCCCTGCAGGGAAACTGGCCTTTATTCCTGACACTTACTCCAGAGGAGCCCAGCTGCATTCCAGAAAAGTGTTCTGCTCTCTTCTTCCTCAAAACGGAGGTGCATTGAATGGGGAAAGAGCTTGCGGGCGTCGGATTAAACTCCAAGGATAGGTTAGAGCAGGGTGCTGAAAGCAGAGCAGCCATTGGGTGTGTGTGTGTGTGTGTGTGTGTGTGTGTGGCATATGTGGCCCCCAGTGGAGATTTCTGTGGCCCACAAGGAATTGGGCACGAGGAACTTGAGTAGATACTGAGGGGAGAAAAAACAGTTTTGAATTCTTCAGTTTCTGAGCCGGTACCAGGTAAAAACTTTGGGCACATCTGTACTAGAAGGGAGTTTCCATATCTCAGTGACGGGACACCCGCCTGGCATGCAGAAATCCTCAGTCCAGTTCCAGGCGTTTCCCCCAGTGCCAAACCACCTCTTCATCATCTGGGCCAAGAAAGCTGAATGGAAGCATTTGTGTGGCTGCCAGAAAACCATTTTGGCTCAAGGACATTTTTGCCTTTTAAAGGCTGGGGGACAGGGAAGAGATGACAACATTTGTGCCTCAGGCTAGATCAGGGGGTCTCAAACTGTGGCCCTCCAGGTCTTCTTGGACTATTTCTGCCCTTTCAGTCACATTCTTACTGCAATTCTTTCCTGTTGTAATCTTCTTTCTCCTTTTCTCTCTCTTATTTCACATGCTCTCATGTTGTGAGCAGGATTGATTGCGTAAGGTAATTTTTTTGTTTCCGGTTCTGGGATGCCTGGTGGGTTGGGCCCCTTTACTTACCATCTGGGAGCAAACACCAGAAGAAAATTTACTTCTATTAGAAGTGTTCTTTGGGTGTCGGTTTCGGGTCTCCCTTCTCGTTTTTGTTGCTGAAGCACAACTTTTGCAGGAAGCCGGAATTTAGCAAGGGCCGAACTGGGGGTCCACCTTCCGCCAAGGACTTTGTGGAGTCTGTGGCTTCAGTGAGCATCCGGTGTGATACGTCTCCTGTCAGTTAGAAGCATTTCCCCTTTGATTTATCTGCTGGGAAAGAATTGGTTTCAAGGGGATTTTCAAGATAGACGCTCCAGCCTCCCGTAATTAAGAAGAAAAGACCAGGAGATAAAACTGTCTCTGTCTCTCTGTGCAACTTCCTTTCTCTTTCCTTCACAATCCCTCATGCCTGCCTTTTGACAGATCAGAGAAACTCTTGTGCAATGGCTGTGTGACATGGGTGCTAGCTAACATGCTCTTCTGCTGCTAGCCTCCTTCCTGGACTAAGGATTAATGAAGAGGAAGTGAAGGGCACTTCTCATTGACTTCTCACCTCTTCCTTGCAGTTCCCATCTCCCTTGCATTAGGGCTGTAAAGGGAACCTCAAGGGCTTTGTACTCCCACTTTGCTTAAGTGAGGAGCGCGAGTCCTTTTTGCAGCCCAAGGGGCTTTGTGAGGCAGATGCAAAAGTGTTTCTGTTTGCTTTAGCTTTGGGGGCTGAGCCTAAGGGTCGTGGGAGTGGTAGTCCAAATTCTGCCCCGCTGTACGCCCATGCATACAGCTGTTCTCCAAACAGCCATTGGGCATTTCTGCATTTAACCTGGGACAGATCACTCTGGGCCAGAAGAATACCATCTGCCAGGCTTCACAGCCAGACTATAGGGCCCCGGAACCCCTGGGGAACACATATCAAGGTCTGCTGGTGATCCAGATTGAGAGTCTCTTAATCTGGATCATGCTGCGTTCTCTTGGCGCACGTTTCCACTCAGGAAAGTCTAGAGCAACACCAATGGAGAGTTGCCCCAGTTTTGGAAGGTAGAAGTGCTCTCTCTTTGGTAGCCTTTGCTTTCCAAGGAAGAAATTTATTTCAGGCTTCTGTGTGTCAGCTTTAGTTAGCGGAAAGACTTTAGCTTTTCTTGCTGTTCTGAAAGTATGAACTTGTTCATCCCATTTATCTCTCCGATATCTTTTTAAAAATGCAGATAGTGTGGCTGGCCTATACGAAAAAGTGCAGCACTCCCTGTGTTCAGTAACCTAGACATTGAGTCCATTTTCCCTTTCTACTCCTTGCATGTTTCAGTTCTGGGTTGGCTAATGAATGCATGATCTTCAGTGGGGTACATTTGCAGAAACCTATAACCTTATGATGGCTTCGTCTACCATTCCTTCTACCTCGTCTCCTCTACTTTGCCCTTTGCACCCCTGGTCCCAGTGTACACCACTACCACATTCTTTAAAAAAGGAACAAATATGGTCTCTTCTACTGCTTGGGCAAATGAGCAAGAGATCACGGCAGGGTTAATTGTCCTGTTGTACAGTGATTGTCTTTAAGATGTCTGCTGTAAGGGCATAAGAACATAAGAGAAGCCCTCCTGGATCAGGCCACAGCCCATCTAGCCCAGCATCCCGTCGCACACAGTGGCCCACCAAATGATCATGGGCATCTCAAGCAAGAGACAAGGGCAAACCTTTTCCTGCTCTGGAATCCCAGCAAATGGCCTTAGAAGTGTCCTGTTTCCCCCCCCCCCCCAGCCTGAAAGTTGTACCTGGGCATTCATTCTAGCAGCCACTGATACATCTGTCATCCATAAATTTGTCTAACCCTTCCTTGAAGCCATCTAGGCTGGTAGCTGTCACCACCTCTTCCAGCAGCACGTTCCATAAACCGATGACCCTCTGGGTGAAGAAATGCTTCCCCTTGTCGGATCTGACTCTCCTACCCATCAGCGTCATAGATGCTCCCTGGTTCTAGTGTTGTGTGATAGAGAAAATAAATTTTCTCTACCACCTTTTCTGTACTGTGCATGATTTTACATACTTCAATCATGTCTGCTCTTAAACGCCACCTCTCCAGACTGAAGAGGCCCAGATGTTGCAGCCTGGTTTCGTAAGGGATTCTGGTTGCCCTTTTCTGCACCTTTTCCCGTTCTACAATATCCTTTTTGAGATATGGTGACCAGAATGTCCTCTTGTACCTGTTGATGGAACAGAGAGAAGGGCTAGGTGGTACTTCTGGTCTAGATAGCTGGCCCAGAAGGGAGCGGCCTGTCTGCCCCAGAGAGATTTTCTGTGCCTGCCTGAACATTGACATAAATTACCTGACAGGAGCAGGACCCAAAGGCAGGCATTTCCTGGCTCTGTTTGGGACGGAGGGCTTCTCATTCCTTTGTGCACGCAGCACGCCTCATGCCGCTGTGACGCTCTGGCCCCGGGAAACGTGCCACCAGCCACAGAACATCATGGCCTTTGGGCTCCTGACATAGTCTGTGTCTGGCTCGTGAAATAGCTTCCACCTGTTGTCCCCTCGCTGAAGCAAGATGAGAAACGGCTTGGGGTGGTGGCGGCGGTCGGGGTCCAAAAGGCTTTTAGATATTTTTAGAAGCGCTCCCTCTCCGCCCTCCGCCCCCATGCTGCGTGTGGGGAGCTGCAGAAAGCCGCTTGATGGGATTACGGTAGAACAAATGGGAGGCCCTTTCACGAATCTCCTTTTTGGGGCCGCGCTGCCGTCCAAGTTCATCCGTCAAAAGCCCACATGCTTGGGGCAAGTAAACAAAGACGCTGCAGCTGGGTAAATTGAGCTGAAACAGTTTGCTAGGCTGGCAGAACAAAAGCTCCGCGGGCGCGTTTTCGTCCTGCAGCAGAGCTGAATTTCAACCCCACCGAGTTGAAGGACAAAAGGGCCGTTCGGTTTGGCATCCATTAACGTCCCTTTGGAGGTAGATAAGATGCAGCTCCCGCCCAAACTCCAAAGAGCTGCTGTACTTTCCAGACTTTGGTCCGGGACAGCTTATGGAATTCTGGGAGTAGAATGCTGGGAGTTGTAGTTTGAGAACATCTGGAGGTGGCCCCATGTTGAGCAGGTCTGTGGTGGTCTGTGACCAGCAACGTTCTGTCCCCTCCCAGCTGAGGACTCTTCCTGGCAGGAGATGTCTTCGGTGTTGTCGTGTCCTGGGCCGACAAGGGCAGCAGGCAGACGCACGCTGCTAGGTTCCAACGGGTTTAAGCTTACTCAAAGTCAGGGTACAGTCCAAGGCCGGGGGCGTCCAGAAGTTCAGCAGTAGTCAAATCAGTCCAGAAGTCAGCAAAATCAACAGGGATCCAAGGTCTAGGCACGATTCAAGAGTCACAGGCGAGGTTTCACAAAGTTTGTCTGCAGCACTAGAGGACGTTGCGCCCGGCCTCTGCTTCCGCAGGTCGGCTAATCGTTGCGAATGGCATGTAATCTGTTTCCGCTACTGTAGAAATGGCTGGCAAGGGCGTGGTGCCTCTTCTGAACTCTCATCTCTGGAGGAGCCTAAGTGCTCCCCCACAGCTGGACGCTGGCCCTCGGCATCCGCGCCGGCTGACTCTGGTTCCTGCAGTGTCAGCGGTGCCATTGCAGGCGCATCCTTCTCCTTTGAGGAAGGAGGACTGGCCTGATGGGGCATGACAGGTGTGGAGCGAAGCTGCTCAGAGACCATCGGTTGGGGAAATGAGAGATCGAGAGATTGCGGTTGAGGCTTCGAAGTTGGCAAAGCCCATCTGAGAATCAACCCATGGGTTGCTTTGGAGATGGGGGTAATGAAGGTGAGGCGAGGCTCCTATTGGAAGCCGCCTTTCAGCCTGGCCAAATTGCTCATTGGCATTGTGGAGCTGGGGACGAAACAATGAAGGGAAAGCAGTCCTGGCGAACCTTGAGGCCTTTTTTAACGCCTGCAAGTCAGAAAGGCATCACAAGCGGCGACATTTTGCAAGCTTCTGGTTCTGCGTGAAGTGATGCTTCAAGGGGACCCTGCTGAACAAAATGGAGTCTGCCCTCAGTAGCCAGCCCCGAACTGCAACATGCCTGCAAGAGAAGGGAAGCACAGACACAGGCCGTGAGCTAATAATGCTCAGGTGGTTTGGTGGCACCCAGCCTTCCCTCAAGGGCTGTTGTGAAAACAAGCGCAGGTTTGGCCAGGTCAAAATGAGACCCAACTGTTGCTTTGGCTAATGCCTCTCTTGCTATTAAACTCTTTAAATGGGACCCTTTTCTGTTCTGTATACAGCACACCTTTCAGCAATATATAGGCTAAGGAGAAAATCTTCAATTATCTGAGTGTTTCAAGCCAAGCTTAACTCCATTAGGATGAAAACCTGAGACACTTTGATTGATCAAGGTGGAGCGTCATCTTGGTCGGGGTTCGCTGCTCTGTCTGCTGCTTTCACATCTAAGGGCTTCCTTCTTTTTAGAATATGAACTCAGTGTTCAGAACAGTCCTAGATTTGACCTACCCGATCACCTCCATGTTCTCCGGAGCCTCGTTCAACAGTGGCGTCTGTGACATCTTCAAAGACAAACAGATCGAGGTAAGTGTCTCGGTTGCCCAGGGTGAAAGGGTTGAGACCATAGAGGTCTGCTAGCAACAGAGCGGGTGGGTTGAACTGGCCTTTCTTCCAGTGGGTTTCTGGGTGAGGGAGGAGTTGAGGCTGGCAGTGCCTTAGGATCACAAAGTGTGGGCCTTCTAGTAGTTCATCCTCAGTCAAAGGTGCAGGAAGGTCTTTTCGGGGGTGGCCCCACACACTCTGAAATACTCTCCCTCTGGAGTTTCATGGCACCTGGTTGGGAGGAAGGAAGGGAAGGTTACATTTTAAGTACATTTAAAAAATATTCTGTATATTTTACATTGTTTTTCATTGTTGTAATCCATCCTGGGACCTTCTGATGAAGGGCGGGATATACATTCTTAAATAAAATAAAGAAATTATATCCTGCTCAGACTTTCCCCAAGACCTGCTGGGCCTGCAAAAGATTAAAAATGGGGATTTATTCTTTAGAAGCCTGGCAGTCCCAATTCACTGCTTGGCCATACATGGCGAACAGTGTTTCTGTTCCTCTGGTTTCTGGAAGAAAAGGCTTGGTAATTGGGGGCGGGGGGGAGTAGGAGAAAGGTGAACTGAGGTAGGTGCTCACCTTCCTCTTTGGCTGGATTTTCAGCAGTTCTTCTTAGCATACTTGCCCCTTGTGTAAGACGCACATGGCTGTTTCAAAAAGCAATCAGAACAGTGTTGTATCATCCATCCATCCATCCATCCATCCATCCATCCATCCATCCATCCATCCATCCATCCATCCATCCATCCATCCATCCATCCATCCATTCCTGTACACAAAAGTCTCAACATTTAAGATCATATATTAAAACAACAACAGTACATGTTAAGTGCGTCTTCACCCCCTTCCTAAACATATACAGGGGCGGAGCCTGACACACCTCACAGGGGAGACTATTTCATAACCTGGGGGCCATCACTGAGAAGGCCCTCTCCCAGGTGCCTCCCCTGAAGATCTTAAGGCACGGGCAGGTTGATATGGAAGAAAGCGTCCCTTTAGATATTTCCACCTCTGGTTCCTCAGGCTGGGATGCAGGTTTCTCTGCCCTTTAAGCATGTTCATGGAGCTCTCTTTCCAGCTCCTTGCTCGGCAGATCCTATGATGTCTAGTGCTGCCGAACCAGTTTAGCCTTGAGTTTGTTATCTGTTCCATATTTGTAAGGGGGAGGGGGGAAGCAATCCCTTAATACCTTTTTGTGTTATCTTGGGAGAGGATTTAAATTCACCATGCAGAAGGGTGGATTAAAATTGTTTTAGCCTCGCTTGTGCTTATGTTCTAATAATCCAGCTCAGTATTGTTCCTTTACACACACACTGAGACCCATGGGGTCACAAAGTGTCAGATACAACTGAACAACTAAACCACAACAATATATGCGTGTATGCAATTCCTCTGAAACTTACGTAAAGGGATTTTGAGCGGTCAGCATCCATATTCTCTGCATTTCTTCTTTTGAGATTATTTTGGGCTGGCCTCTCTTAAGTCCATCTTCTTTGCTTTCGTAGGCTTTCCTTCTGCCCAGTTTTTCAGTCTCTACAAAACAGCGTTTGCTCTTGGGCTATTCAGAAAAGGAAGGGCTTAATTGCTTCACCCTCCATTTCTACTCTTCACATCTGAATGTCAATCCTAACGCAGCTGAAAGAAGGTCATCTACTTGGCTGTCTGGCTGTCTATCTGTTTAAATGTGTTTTGTGCCCTTCATCTAGAGGTTCCAGGGAAGGCCACATAAAAGTTTTAAATATGCAATATAAGAACAGAGCTAAAACAAGTAAAATTGCACCACCATTCCCAGAACTCTAGGACACTTTGGAGGAAGAATTTTATTTATTTATTTATTTATTTATTTATTTATTTATTTATTTATTTATTTATTTATTTATTTATTTATTTATTTATTTATTTATTTATTTGTAGTTTTAAATATGCAATATAAGAACAGAGCTAAAACAAGTAAAATTGCACCACCATTCCCAGAACTCTAGGACACTTTGGAGGAAGAATTTTATTATTTATTTATTTATTTATTTATTTATTTATTTATTTATTTATTTATTTATTTATTTATTTATTTATTTATTTATTTATTTATTTATTTATTTATTTATTTATTTATTTATTTATTTATTTGTATTTCTATCCCGCCCTATACCCGAAGGTCTCAGGGCGGGTTACAATATTATATTAATCTTAGACAGGTCCCTGCCCTCAGGCTTACAATCTAAAGAGACAAGAAACAAAAGGAAAATGGTGTGGGAGGGAACAGGGATGCTCTGGCGGTAGCAGAGTCCTTGCAAAGGTAAAAACTTTTATTTTATTTTCCTCCTCCATCCCCCACAGGCAAGGTGGTTCCTTCATGGCCCGTCTGGAGGCAGTTGGGAGGGAGGGGCCAATGCTGGGAGCTTGATGGAAGGTGCTCACCCAGCCTCCTTCTCTCTTCCTCTCCCAAGGCAAGATGTCAAAAGCTCGGGGGAACAGGTGTGTCTTAACTAGCACCAAAAGATACATATTGTTAGAACCTGGCACACTTCAGGTCTCCCATGACAGGCACCGTCACTGTCACTGTTTTAACTAACTCATTTTATCTGTTTTTATGCTGATTTTTATTGTGACCTGTCCTGAGACCTTCAAGTATAGGATGGGATAGAAATATAAATAAACCAACCAACCAGGGGGCTACCACGGGGAAGGCCTCTTCACATGCAGCATGTCACCTTCCCACCAACACTGGAAAGTGAGAAACTGGGCTATCTTTTAAGGATGTTTCAAGCTGTTTACTAGATTTTCTTTTTCTCTTGTAATCCACCCTGGGACCCTTGGGTGAAGCTCATGATATAAATACTGAAGAACACAAAGTCCAGTACATGACTGAGTACCTTGGGTTTTCCACGGCCCAGCTACACTTAAGTTTTAATCAACCTCCAATCCACTTTTAGAGCAAGAGAACATATCAGTGACAAGGAGGGGGGGGGTTCCTTCTGCAGTACTGAACCCAGAAAATCCACCTTTGACGTTGATAATGCAAAAGAGAAATGGCCAACTGCTTCTAAGCGGTGCTTTTCCACTCTGACAGGGCATTTGAAGATGTACTAAAGCTGAAATAGCACTGAACTTTGGAGTTCTTTTTATTTTTTTCCCTGTCTTTCGTAGCTGGTCTCAGTTGCTTTATCAAGTGTCCTCTGTTTTGCAGGATCTCCTGATTCCTTATTTTACCATCACAACAGACATCACTGCTTCAGCAATGAGAGTCCACACAGATGGCAAGTATATGTGGATTGTGTGAATGGTCTCCAGCTTAGGGTGGTGAGGGCTGGGTGGGTTTTGTCCTCATAAATGTCGTAGCTTTTGTTGATCCGAGGGGCTCCTTTCCTCCAGAACACCACTCTTACGAAATCAGGCCTCTTAAGCCCTGAAAGATGGCCTTTAAGAGAGGACTTGAACAAAGGATATAAAATCATGTATGGTGTGGAAAAGGCAGCTAGAGAAAAAAACTCTCTATCACACCACATTAGAACCAGGGGCCCCTTCATGAACCTGATGAGCAAAAGAGTTAGGACTAACAAGGGGAAGTTTTTTCACCCAGAGGACCGTCAGTCTGTGGAATTTACTACCAGAAGAGGTGGTGACAGCAACCAGCCTGGACAGCTTTAAGAAAGGATTAGCTAAATGGTGTATCAATGGCTTCTAGAATGGATGCCTAGATACCACCCCTGGATTGGAGAGAGAGACAGGTTGCCTGTAAAGGCCACTTGCAGGGAGTCGAGAGCAGGTGAGGGTTTTGCTTTTGTCTTCTGCTTGAGATGCCACTGTGTGAGATGGGATGCTGGACTAGATGGGCAGGGCTTACCTTATGTTCTTAGGTACTCGTTCACAACCAACAAGTCACTCCTGCCTGGCTGCATCCTATATGGCTGTCTGCTGATGGTATTTATTTATTATTGCATTCTGTATATGTTGGTTTCAGTTTGCATTGTGTAGGAGTCCATCTTACTTTCTTTGGGGCCTATTCCAGCCTACCTAGGCTCCTGCTCTACACACAGGGCCTTCACACACACATCTAGTTTTAGTTCCCTTTTTGCACCATGGAGGTTAGGGAGATTTTTGGAAACTTCACGCTGAATAGCATTAGGATCTGTAAGGCATCGTGTCTGCCTTAACATGGTATCTGTAAGCACTCCAGAGTAGGCGTGTGCACAAATGCATTTTTTGCATTCAAATTCAAATAGAATAGAATATCCAAATATTCAATTCGAATTGAATAAAAAATCAGAATTTCCGAAAATCCGATTCGAATCCACATTCAAAAATCTGATTTGAATTTGAAAATACGAATGTCAACAGCATTCATATCCATATTGCAAATTTGTGTGATTCTGTGTCCATCCCGTTTCCATCCCATATTTTTAGTGCAAATTTGTATAATTTTCACGCAGATTTGTATACCTTATATGCAAACTCGCTCATTCGAATTATTAAAATATCCATATCGGATTTTTGAAAATCCGAAATTTGTCCGAATATGAAAATTTGGATTTTCTAAAATCCTATTCGAATTCAAATGTCGATATTCGTTGGAGTCGAAATCAGATTTGCGAATCTCTACTCCGGAGCATTTTGTGGCTGCTCTGTTGTCCTAGCAAGATCACTGGCAGCATTAAGAAATTAGGGCAGGTTAGGAATATAAATAAATAAAATACTGAAACTGCTGCAGGAGGAAAACACACTTCTTGAGTGAAACTCCGTCCTGTTGCCATATTCAAAATGGCAAACAGCCTCAATGGGTAATTAGCTAATTAGAACCATTTAGACAGCCTCGTTCCCATAGGCAGAAATCGCAAGTCAGATCAAATTAATATTTAAGATTGGAGGCGCTTCGCTGCCCACCAAGTTCTTTCCAGCCACAGCCTGAGTGCCCAAACCAAAGGAGTTATGCCCTTTTTAAGAAGCGCCCCGATCTTCTCCTAATCCTACCCCCAGCCCGGGAGAAAGGATTCATGTCTATGAGCTCCTTGCCTCCCTGACCCCCAGGCCAGGCTTGCGTCTTGCCAGAAGATGAAAAGTTCATCGCGGAGTTGCGCTGGATGAATGATGAGGTCTCGGAACTCTCCGCTTTCCATAGGGAGCGAATCCAATCCATTTTTGCTGATTAAAGTCGCTCTGCCTTCAATGGCTATAAATTCTCCAGTCACACAGCTCTGAGGAGAAATAATTGAGCTGGGAGAGAGAAGCTGGAAGAGCTTTGACGGAAGAATTTCTATGCTGTCTCCATTTTTGTATAAATACCGAGGGCGAGGGACATGGGTTGTGAAGCGCTGTGGGCCCTTTCTGGTTCAGGTTCCAGAATATGGCCCTGTTATTGACACGGTAGTGCAGACGACAGCAGGCCTTGGGTGAGGCCTGTTGTCCTATGCACCAGCGTACAGATGGGAGGATTCTATATAAATAAGGCCCAGTCCAAAAAGGACCTTTCTTTGGTTCTGTGGCACCCTGAGCACTTGAATAACGAACCTTTCTCAGCTTTTTTTAATGCCTTCTTTCGGTCTTGGCCGTGGGATATTCTAGCATGTCCCAAGCCTGTGAGACATGAGATACCTTATCGTACTTGGTTCTGTCTTTGCTCAACAAAGACATCACAACAACACATACACAAGGTTCGTTCTCTTGTGAGGCTCATGAAATTTTGTGACCAGCCGGGTGTTGCCAGGGGTGCTTTGTGGCTGAAGAATTAGGACCAACATGGGAAAGTGTTTTTCCACCCAGAGGGACATTGGTCTATGGGACTTGCTACCAGAAGAGGTAGTCCCAACAAGCAGCCTGGATGGTTTTAAGAAAGGGTTAGATACATCCATGGAGGAGGGGCGTATCAGTGACTACTAGAATGGATGGCCAGGTGCTGCCTTCAGGTTGGATAGGCAGGCAGGATGCATCTAAAGGCCATCTGCAGGGATTCAAGGGATTTTTTTTCCCATTAGCGCTAAGTACCCATTAGGAACCCATTAAGGGCCCATTAAGCTCAGAGCAGGAAGACCCTGTTTCCACTGCAGACCCCATTAGAACCTGATTTGTTCACACCTGCACTAGGGAAATCCGGATTAAATGTGTCTTACAGGAACTATCATCCCGATTTCCTGTGGATCCCATGAAAGGGGCTACAGTCCGGCCTTCAGGCATCAAATCCGGATTAGACACATCACACACACACACACCCCAAATGTGGCGTTACGGATGTCTCCCACTTGGGTACAGACGGATGCTCCACATGGTGCTATTGGGTGATACACTGCCCATGGAGATGCATTGGGTACTTCTTTAGATCCAGATCTTCAAAATCCAGATGAGTTGAAGGACCCATTTCTTAGGTACAGATCATCTTAGATCCAGATTAAGGGAAGTAAGTGGGGGAAAAACCCCAGAAACAGATGTGGGACTAACCCTAACCTTTGTCTTCTGCTTGGGATGCCCAGAAGCAATTGGTGGGTGAGACAGGATGCTGGAAGAGGTAGGCTGTAGCCTGATCCATCAGGGTTCCTCTGAAGTTCTTATGTTCTTAAATGGACAGTATGACAGACGCAGCAATTTACCACCTGAGCACCATTCTGGGTCTAGGGAGTTCTTGGGATGGCTTCATTTTTGCCTAGCCATCTGGTCTTATCAGCAGCCATAAATCGCTCCTTTCTCCAAGACATGGAGGCGGTGGAGCTATCAGAAATATCTGGGCCTCTTCAAAAGCTTCAGTGAGAAGTGTCAGATTTGGAGGGGTTAGTGGTTTCCTGTTGCTAGTTGGGTCTGGTTTGGGTTGCCATGGAAATGGAGAAATAGCGACAGCATTGGGAAGAATGTTTTTGGGCCTGTACCAAGGCTCAGGTGGAGGCTGAAAGGGCCATTGCATTGCTTTCTCCAGTTTGTGCCCCAGGAGCAATTCAGTGAGTGTTAATTTGAGGGTTCATTGTGTAAGTTTGGGGATTAGGCTCCTGACCGGAAGTCGGTTGGGTTCGGAAGCTGCAGCTGGTGCAGAGTGCAGAAGCTAGGCTGGTGACTGGCACCGTTGACCTAAAAGAAGCTGCACCCTCCGGCTGCCTATTTGCTCCCGAGCCCAGTTCAAGGTACCAAACATTAACATATGGGGCCCTAAACGGTTTGGACCCCAAATATCTAGAGGAATGTTTCCTCCCGTACAGACATACCCATGCCCTAAAATCTGTCATTGAGGCCCTCTTGGCAGTGCCGCCACCTTCAGCAGTTAAGGGGTTGGGGATACATGAGAGGGACTTCTTGGTGGTAGCACCCAGACTGTGAAACAGTGTCCGCCTTGAGGTCAGTCAGGCGCTCTTATTGCCTGTTTTTGGACATCTGGTAAAGAGACACTTGTTCATCCTGGCCTTTGGCTGAGGGAACAGCCTCCCCTCTCCTTTCAGGCATGTTTATTATTTATTTGTTTGTTTGTTTGTTTGTATTTCTATCCCGCCCTACACTCGAAGGTCCCATGGCGGGTTACAATAGTATATTAATCTTAGACTGGTTCCTGCCCTCAGGCTTGCAATCTAAAGAGACAAGATACAAAAGGAAAGTGGTGTGGGAGGGAAGAGGGACACTCTGGCAGCAACAATGCCCTTG
This sequence comes from Aspidoscelis tigris stejnegeri, assembly GCA_023333525.1. NCBI lineage: Eukaryota > Metazoa > Chordata > Lepidosauria > Squamata > Teiidae > Aspidoscelis > Aspidoscelis tigris. The sequence continues at coordinate 13,146,265 of JALMGA010000016.1, forward strand.
CAATGGTCAAATACTTTTATTTTCTTTTTTCTCCTCCATTCCCCACAGGCAAGATGGCTCCTTCATGGCCTGTGTGGTGACAGTTGGGAGGGATGGGTCAATGCTGGGAGCTTGATGGAAGGTGCTCACCCAGTTTCCTTTTCTCTTCCTCTCCCCACAGGCAAGATGGTTCCTTCAATGAGCCAGTTTGGTCTAATGGTTAGGGAGCCGGACTCTTATCTGGGAATACCGGGTTCGATTCCACCCTCCCTCACGAGGCCAGCTGGGTGACCTTGGGCTAGTCACAGCTCTCTTCTGAGCTCTCACAGCTCCACCTACCTCACCAGGTGTCCTTTGTGGGGAGAAGAATAAAAAAGCTTTGTCAGCCACTTTGAGTGCCCTTAAATGGGTGAGAAAAGTGGGGTAGAAAAACCAACCCTTCTTCTTCTTCTTCATGGTTATTGCTCTAGTCAATTTATTTTGTCTGTATTTATGGTGATTTTTTTGTGACCAATCCTGAAACCTTCAGAAATCGGGCAGGATGGAAGGGCAAACAAACATAGCTGATATGTCTGCCTTCTCTGCCTTTCCTCATAGGCTGTCTGTGGCGTTACATCCGGGCCAGCATGTCTCTCTCTGGATACTTACCTCCCCTCTGTGACCCCAAAGATGGGCATCTCCTAATGGATGGGGGCTACATCAACAATCTCCCAGGTATCCTTCGGTTCCCTCTCCTTTGCTCCAGACAACTCATGGTCTCCGTTTCTGACCCTCCCACAGACCATCAGCTGACTGTCTTCCTTCTTCCGTTTCTCTGGTTTCAAGCCTCTTCTCCTTTTAGGCATTCCACTCTGTTTAGATCCACCGACCTTGAAGGCACTTATATTTGACATACGGTCATCCCCTTGTACTACAAAAGAGGGGTGGGCCGATTGACATCTCACCAAACTGCCCAAAGCAGAGAAGGTAGGAAACAGTTTGGCCGTCGTAGGGCATCCCTCGCCAGAGAAAAGTCCCTGCCAAAATTGGGCCAATAGCATACCGTATGTGATTTGGCTACAGGGGTTGAAACAAGTGGGATATAAAATCATCCACAGATTGCACAAATATTCACCTGCTCTCAGTAAGCTAATCATCTTGCCAAGGGGAGACCCAGGGTGTTTTTCCACTAGCACTAAGGACCCATTTGGCTCAGAGCAGGAAGACCCCATTTCTACTATAGGCCTCATTAGAGCCACATTTGTTTCCACCTGTTTTAGGGAAATCCAGATCATATGGGTCCTTCAGGACCTATAATCCAGATTCCCTGTAGACCCAATTAAAGGGGTCTACAATGGGGTCTTCAGGAATTGGATCTGGATTATACAGAGCCTGTTTCCACCACCATTTGGCAATGGGGTCTATGGGCAGCTCAGGGCAGGCACCCATGGGGGGGGGGTACCCCAAAACCCAAAACTTAAACCCTGTGCACATTCTCCGAAGCTGGCTCCGAAGTCCCTCTGATGTTGCCTTCAAGGAATAGCACAAGCTCCAAAGAGGACCCCATGCGAGAGCAGTGCCTTTGTCAAAGGCTCCAGAGAATCTTCAAAGTTTGTGGCAGATCGTTCCAGAGGAGCATCTACAGAGATTGCACCCCCTGTCCCCCAAAACACCTGGGGTGACAGGCAGGCCCCATGTGGGTAGATCCGGATTCGCCACGTGGGTGCTCCAGCATTTCCATTGCAAGCAAGCTAGCACCCATTGCTGTTGGGTGCTAGACCACCCTTGGGAAACGCATTGGGTACTGGTAATAGCAACCAGCCTAGATAGCTTTAAGAGAGGGTTGGACGAATTCGTGGAGGACAGGTGTATCAATGGCTGCTACAGTGGATGCCTAGGTACCCCCTCCACGTTGGAGAGACAGGCAGGAGGCCTCTGAAGGCCATCTGCAGGGACTTGAGAGCAGGTGAAGGTTTTGCCTTTGTCTTGCACTTGAGATGCCCAGAAGCAGTTGGTGGGCCACTTTGTGGGACAGGATTCTGGACTAGATGGGCTGTGGCCCGATCCAGCGTGGCTCCTCTTAGGTTCTTTTGGATACGACTCCCTGCACTGTACTAATAAACCTGTGAAACAGTTGGGCTGGGGAAGGGTATGTGTCCGACTCGCCCAAGGTCGGGTGAATCAGCTTCACGGTCGGGTGAAGCGCCTGGTGTCTCTCCGTGCCTAATGCAATACTTCATCTTGCTGGCTCTCACCATTGCTAGAACTAATAGGCTAATAAGCCAATGATGCCACTCTTCAGTTGATCGTTTGCTCTGAATTTGAGCTGTGAATAATCTGTTATTACTTTGTAGTCCCCCCCCTTTTTTTTTTATTAACATTTAACCTCAAGACAGAACGGGTGTAGAGGCTGGTGGGGCGGCGCGGGCCATCCCGCCGTTTGCAGGCCCTTCTCCGCCAATGGCCGTGCTGGTCGCCTATAAAGCGAGCTGCGTTCCCCCTCCCCTTCTTTCTCTGAACCCACCGGGATCTGAAACGGCACGCTGGGCTTATGCGCAAGAGCGTCTTCTTCCAGATTTCTCTTGTCTTCTCACCCCTCGGCTCCCCGAGGGGCACTGAGTCACTCATCTCCACAAAGGGCCTTTTCTGTCGGCAGAAGTACTCCTCCTCATGTGTGGCTTTAGAAAGTAGATGGCTGGAACAGAGAGAGGCTATAAATTATCCAAATTCTGCTGAGCGAGAAGGCAACATTCCGAGAGAGCGTTTGGAAGGCACAATGGCCCCCTCTGGAACGGTGTGGGCGAGTTCCATGCGGAAGATGTAAGGCGTGTCGGTCAGCCAAAGCAGTGACCTCATTCTGAGCTGCAGCCCATCCGCAGAAGGAGTAAGGAGTAATGTTGCCCCGTTACCCCAACAGCGGATGTGGCAAGATCCATGGGGGCAAAGGTGGTCATCGCCATTGATGTGGGCAGCAGAGACGAAACCAACCTCACTAATTACGGCGACGCCCTCTCCGGCTGGTGGTTGCTGTGGAAGCGGTGGAATCCGCTGGTGGAAAAGGTGAAGGTACGTGTAGCATAGGATTCCTCCTAAGTCAGTTGGTGGAACTGGACACCCGCAGCTAGCTTGGATGGCTTTAAGAAAAGGCTATAAAATTCATGGAGTGTATCAATGGCTACTGGAGTGGATGCCTAGATACCACTTCTGAGTTGTAGAGACAGACAGGATGCCTCTGAAGGCCACTTGGAGGGAGTCAAGAGCAGGAGAAGATATTGCCTTTGCCTTCTGCTTGAGATGCCCACAAGTAACTGGTGGGCCACCGTGTGAGATGGGATGCTGGACTAGATGCGCTATGGCCTGATCCTGCAGGACTTCACTTAGGTTCTTATCTAAAATGGATGCCTAGGTCCTACCCTCTAAAGGTCATTTGCAGGGAGTGGAGAGTAGGCGAAGGTTTTGCCTTTGTCTTCTACTTGGGATGCCCAGAGCAATTGGTGGGTCACAGCCTGAGGCAGGATGCTGGACTAGATGGGCCTTGGCCTAATCCAGCAGGACTTCTCTTATAGTGTTTGACAAATTCATGAAGGACAGGTGTATCAATGGCTAGCATAATGGGTGCCCAGGTTCTACTTGCAGCTTGGAGAGATGGGCAGAGTGCCTCTGAAGGCCATCTGCAGGGAACCCAGAGCAGGTGAAGGTTTTGCCTTTGTCTTCTGCTGGAGAAGCCCAGAAGCAACTGGTGGCCCATCATCTGAAACAGGGTGCTGTGACTAGCCCAAGGTCACCCAGCTGGCTTTATGGGGGAGGGTGGAATTGAACCCAGTACTCCCAGATAAGAGTCCGGCTCCTTAACCAGTAGACCAGACTGGCTCACGACATGACGTGGCTGCAGACCGATAAGATAATGGTTGTGTCACGGAGCTGAGTATTTGGGTCTCCAACAGTTTGGGTACCTTCCCGTCTTTCCACCAGCACTCACAACCCTTTGCCCCTTTGGCAGGTGCTCAACATGGCGGAGATCCAGACCCGTCTCGCTTACGTGTGCTGTGTCCGGCAGCTGGAAATGGTGAAGAACAGCGACTACTGTGAATATATCCGACCACCCATCGACCGCTACGGCACCCTGGACTTTGGGAAGTTTGATGAGATCTGTGTGCGTTGAGGGCCAATGGGAGTTCTTGGATCTGTCGTTGCCTCCTGGCTGGTGCAAGATGTTGCTATTCTGGCTTTGCATCCAGACGCGAGATCCCATTTACATTTGTTCGCCCACTTGATCAGTTTCACTTCGTTTGTTCATTTGTTGCACTAATATTGCGGCAGCCTTTCCCTTTGTTGTCACGGCATTAGCAAGATGAACAGTTTCAGGGAATGCCTCACAATGCTAACACAAGATACATACGTGTGGGTCCAAGGTTTGTGTGCAAACTTAGGGTGAGGTATTTGTTTGTTTGTTTATACATACTACTTTCCCTTTTGGGTTTTTTTAAGAAAAAAAGGCTGACAGAACATTAAAAACACAGGTAAAAACAGCAGTTAAAGCACATTACAAACTCAGTGAGCCAGGGGAAAAGCAAACTTTCACACAGGGGATGCTTGTGTTTAAATTTAAAAAAAGTCCTTTAATAATGGAGGAGAGGGAACTCCTGAGGGAAGGTGCTATGACCAAGAAGGCCCTGCCATGATTAGTATGCATCAAGGTATGGATCTTGTGAACCGTTCTCCCCCTAAATCTTCAAGTTTCCCGTTGTGGTAGGGAGTGGCCTTAGCTCAGCAGCAGAGCACCTGTTGGGAAAGCCAAGCGTCGCAGGTTTAACACCTGGCAGCTTCCCAAACGAAGGCAATGGAAAACCACTTCCAGATTTGCCACGAAAACTGCATGGAATCGCCAGGAATTGCCACGTCCCTTGATGCTACACAAAATGGTAGCTTTGACTCTGCGTGCGTGTCCCCATGCACTCTACAGCCGGAATCGAATCTGAATTCGACACGGAGCATCCCCATGCAAAGCCCCCAAACTGGGCTACATGTGGAACAAATTGCCCAAATTGGTGGTAGGCAAGCCCACATTATTTTGGAAGCTTGGGGACGCTCCCGGGTTATTAGGGGAGGAGATTGATGCTCACATCATTAGCAGGTGGCTTTCACATCCTGTGCTCACCGATCCTGTCCTGTGCGTTGGGGGTTGCAACTGCTGGCCATTTTTAAAGATCAACCCATAAAAGAACTGACTGCCCCAGTTTGACAGGTAAAGATGCAGCGATGGGGGGGGGGGTCCTCTGGCCCTTGCTGTCCCACAAGCCTCTTCCTGCAACCCTTATTCCACCCCCGGTCCCTGATTGCCAGCAAGCAGCTTCTGAAGTGAGAGGCAGGTGAGCAGAGAAGCTCTAAACATTGTAGCGGCTTTGGTTAGCTTTTTAGTTGGCAAACTTCAGAAGCTGCTTGTCGGGAAACGGGTGGAATAAGCTACCATGTTTAGAGGTAGTTTAATAGAGAAGCACTTCAATCAGGGATGGAACAAGGGTTGCAGGAAGCGCTTCAATCGGGTGGAGCAAGGGTTGCAGGAAGCGCTTCAATCAGGGAAGCGCTTCAATCAGGGGTGGAACAAGGGTTGCAGGAAGAGGCTTGTGGGAGAGCAGGGGCCAGATGACCCCCCTCATTGCTGCATCTTACTGGGGCGATCAGTTCTTTTACGTTTGCCTGGCGATCAGATCGCAGAGAGAGGAGGCTGTTTGACCACTGTTTGCGATCGGGGAAGGGGCGTTGGGTGGGATTTCCCTGCCCACACTCCTATCAGGAGAGAGGGGGTGGAGAGAAAAAGATGCTGTTTTCCCAATACAGGGGTTTAGTGTGGTTCGCTTGGGGACAGGCCTAATGGAATTGAGCCCACACTTTCAGGAATGGCATGGGGATGGGTCAGTTCACATTTGTCTCCGTATCTGGACTAATCCGAATCCAATCCGAACTAAATGGAGTGCGTGGGGATGCGACTTTCATGTGCTCTTACCTGTGAGACGTGGCTCCTGTCAGAGGCCTCGTGTTCCTTTTTGCCTCACAGGGGTTTTAGCAGAGGACTTGGCAGGATTGCCTCTTTCCTCTCTCGTGCATGAGCACACTTCATGATGCTGATCACCTCTGGTGATGGCTTTGGAAGCCAAGTCAGCTGCTGACGATTTATTTTGGACATTTTTATATACCGGTTTCCATTTAACAAATAAATCAGCCTCAGAGCCGTTTGCAGAACGTTAAAAACAAGGGTAAAGACAGCAGTTAAAATACATTACAAATTGAGTGGGCTAGAGACACGCCTTCGCTCGGGATGCTTGCATAAAATAGGTCTCTAATAAGCCCCCTTGCGAGTTGTAAGTGTGGGCGCCCGACAGACAGCGGAGGAGAGGACTTTCCAAAGGGAAGGGGACACCACTGAGGAGGCCTGATGGCAAGCTCTCTCATAAAATGGCATTCTGCATGACTTGGAACCCCCGCTGGTTTCCGCTGATGGCGGTCTCCCTTTTTTCCCCCTTCAGGAGGTGGGCTATCAGCACGGGAAGACCGTTTTCAGCGTCTGGTGCCGGAGCGGCGTCCTGGACAAGATGCTGAAGGACAGACAGGAGCTCTGTAAATCGAAGCCTCCAAGCGTGAGTATCCCAGTAGTAGAAGGTCCCTGGAGCAGAGCAAGGTGCAAAGAGGGCCTGCAGTTACGGAGATCCTTCCCTAGGCTGCTTTTCTGTGGTTACATCTCCAGTCTGGGTGCATAAGTGCGCATTAGGCTTCCATTTCAAAGAGAAGCGTGTGGAACCTGGGCCATACCGGCTCCCTTCCAATGGCCCTGCAGTTTCCATCGGATTTTTATTGTGAGTCCCTCTGCAGCCCCATCTTGCTTTGGAAAGCAGGTAAAGATTATGAGTCAACAAGTAAAATGATATTTTTTTTTCATCTATATAGGCCTGCACCATCCCCAGGAGACTCTGAGCCTCTGGCAGCGAATTAAGCGAGTGTAGGGAGGGATGCGAGGCTTTGTTTTAAAAATAGATCCTTTAAAAAGAGCAACAAGATGAAAGCTCCATCTTCTGAGAGCTGCTGCTGTAAGCTTAGATGCAGGACTTCAGTGCAGGCAGAAATAGAAGGATCTCAGCACTGGCAAGGAAGGTCAGGGAGCGAGTTGTGACCTGGCTAGGCCTTTGGGGAAACCACCTGTCCTTTGGGGCTTTGCCTTCTGACACAGAGTACGCGCAGCCCCTCATCCTCTGTTACCTGCTCTCCAGTTTGATAAATATAGGTCTCGGGGCCAGTCACAATGGTTAAGGAGCTGGACTTTTATCTGGGAATGCTGGGTTCAATTCTGCCATCCTCCTCAAAGCCAGCTGGGTGACCTTAGGCTAGTCAAAGGTCTCCTCTGAGCTCTCACGGCCCCACCTACCAGCAGTTCTTCCTCCACGAAGCCAGCTGGGTGACTTGGGGCTAGTCACAGCTCTCTTCTGAGCTCTCACAGCCCCACCTACCTCACAGAGTGTTCTGTTCTGGGGAGAAGAACAGAAGCTTTGTCAGCCACTTTGAGTCCCCTTAAATGGGTGAGAAAAGTGGGGTAGAAAAGCCAACTCTTGTCTACTTTGTTTTATGTATTCAAGAATCAGCATAGTACAGTGGTTAAGAGCACTAAGCTACAGAGTCCCATGGTTCAAATCCCTGTTCTGCCATGGAGGCTCATCAGGACTTCCCAGCTATGGGTGAAGTGGTGCAGTGGTTAAGAGCGCTAGGTCAGGACTCAGTTATAATCCCTGCTCTGCCTTGGCAGCTCACTGGAGTGGAGCCCCTAAAGCAGTTGGATAGACTGCAGGTCACCTCTCCGACAGCTTTGATAGCTCTTGCTGAACAGCCCAAGCAGATATCTCTTAGCCATGAAGCGAGCCGCGTTGTCTCCGTCGCTATTTTTCGAGATTTAGCACCTCTTGGGCTGGCGGCCTTTAATAAATGCTTATTGACCAGATGTCTTTTCCTCTCCTGAGTGCCTCTGATTTCAATCCTCTGTGTTGCCAAAGCTCTTTGTGCCATCGCTCAATAATTCCCTTTTCTGTCTCCTGGCCGGGACAAATTGGCAGCAACCACGTGAACAACTGTGCGCAATGGTTTTCGCTCCAGCGACTCTGTTCATCTCAGGGCCTGGTCGGTCTCTCAGGGCTAATTAAGTCCCAGCTCAGTCGGGGCCTCTTGGGTTTACCTTTGACATTGCCCTGGAGACTGGAGAGCAGCGTGAGAATGCCACCTGGGCAATTCAGAGCTGTGGGGCTCTTCTCCCCTTCTCTTTGCTCTCCTTACTGTGGGCCCAATCCAAATCTGAGGCCTATCCTTCCCGTCGATTTCCTTTGCGACAAAAACCTTCCTTTGACAAAACATAGCACAGGTTGGGGGACAGTTGGGAGTGCAGCCAGGCCAAAATGTTCAGGTTTTTCTGCCCTTCACCAGAGTCACCATTTTTGCAATTTCTTGCTTTTTTTTTTTTTTTAAGTGCAATTGTATGGATGATACTACACTCAGCTTGCCTCTCAGATGCCTCATCTGGTTGTGGAAGAGTCATCAGGAAGGAGCGTTCAATTGGAACCATACCATTTATTTATTTATTTATTTATTTTAAAGAATCAGTCATAGTAGAGCTCAGGGGGGTAAATAGTATCTTTTTTTCCTTGTTGGTCACCCTAACAGAGGTCAAGATTCAACATTTTGAACTACGGCTTCCTCTTTTATTCCCTTCTGCTGCCCTAGGTCTCTTTATATGTTGCATATTCCTGCAAGGGCCCGAGAAACCTGTGTTTCTTGGGCTGTATTTGTGATGTGAGTGGGTCTGCAAAACTTGGGGTGTGCAAAACACTGTCTTGAATGCTTTTTGGATTGTTTCAGGTACATGAGAAGTGAATCTGCTAGACGGAATGCTTAATGAACATGGCCTAGGAGAAAAGTGAACCCTCAGCTGAGCTCACTTTGCCCCTAGCTGCCTTCTGGCCTTCTTCGACCCTAAGAGGTCAAGGATGCCTGCCAAGGTAACTTGAACTCCACTGGGGCTTTCTCTAGATGACTGGCAGAGCCTGGGGGAGACTGGCAGACCATAATTTCAGCTGCACAATGAGGTCATCTCACAACCCGACTTGGCCACAGGTGGGTCTACCTGCTCAGGCTTCAAAGAAGGTCAAGGGTGAGCAGCTAGGTGAGTTTTCACCTCGTTGCTAGATACCCAAGTAGGTGAGTTGCGCTCATCTTGAATGCATCAGAAAGCATTTGGGATGGCATTTTTCACACCCCTACCCGGAGGTTTGCCCGTCGTCCACACTTTTCAAGATATTGGCTGTCTTCCTCACTTTGTGGCCATCACTTCTTGCATGCTGACTCAGCAGCGGACCCACACATGCTTTATCTGGGTTTCTAAAGCATCACCCCTTTGAAATGGCCACATGGCAGCTGTGTGTTACTGTCCTCAGTTTCAACACTTTTGGTCTGGGGTTGAGTGAGGATGGATCTGACTCAATATCACACAGTTCCTAGTAGACTTATGAGGACCTTCCCAGTGATGATGCTGGAGAAGACATTTGAGAATCCCCTGGACTACGAGGAGATCAAGTAAGCCAGTACTAAGGAAAATCAGTCCTGCCAAAGCACTGGAAAGACAACTCCTGAAGGCTGAAGGTGGAATGCTGTGGTTACATCATGAGAAGGAAGACAGGATTCCTTGGAAAAGGCCATGATGCAGGGAAAGATGGAAGGGAAGAGGAGAAAGGGACAAGATAGGTAGTGTCAAAGGAAAAATGAACGTGAGCATGGCCAAACTCTGGGAAGGACAAGTGACCTGGTATATACTATGGTCCATGGGTCACGAAGAGTCGGACATAATTCCTGAGCTACGGTAACATCAGTCAATGATGATGTAATGGTATCTTCTTCTCTTCCAGATTGTGACCTGCCCCACAACCTCCTTTACCGACCTAGCAGAAATTGTCTCCAGAATAGAACCAGTCAAGTCTACAGTTGTTGATGGTGAGATGACGTAGTGGCTGCCTTTCCACATGCCTGTCCGTGTCACTCTCAGAAAATGGCTGTTTTACATTGTGGGAAGGGGCTGATCTGCTTTCCCACCTAGCTTGCCAAGGTTGTCTTCCTTTGCCAGGTCTGTTTGGGCAGACTTGCTCAGCTGTCCGGTGCCTTAAGGAATGTATGCTCTAATAGCATGGGTGGTAGGCTTATAGTGGAACCTTCTACCAGAAAGGGAGGAACCTTTTATCAGAGGGGATGGACAGCATCAAATGAGGTGAGCCATTCTTAGAGCAGTTCTGTTTGCCAGTGGAACCAGGAGAAAATCAAGAGTTGTTTCTCTGGCTTAAAAAAAATGTTCAGTACTTCTCGTTTGGGTGTCTTAGCAGGCTTTGGCTGTGGGCTGAAGAGTCTCCTTTCTTTCTCCTTTTTCTTTCTTCAGATGAGTCTGACTATCAGACAGAATATGAAGAAGAGGTTGTTGGTAGCCAGAAAGATGATTATGCCAACTTCCAGAGCAGCCACCCTGAAGATGACTCTGACTCCGTAAGAATGGCCTTTTGAGGGTCTGGGTGGAGGTGGGGCCATCTAGAGCAGCAGTTCTCAACCTTCCTAATGCCGCGACCCCTTAATGGAGTTCCTCATGTTGTGGAGACCCCCAACCACAGGGGCGGAGTAGCTGGGAGGTGGGAGGGAAGGGCGGAGGGAGACTCGTCGCGACCCCTCTGAAAGGGTAATTCGGCCCCCAAAGGGGTCCCGACCCCCAGGTTGAGAACCACTGATCTAGAGAGTATTATGTGAGCAAAGCTTACTTTTGCTTTCTGAACAAGGCCTCGGGCCCCTTGGTTACTCACTTGAAAGGAGAAAAGACTCTTGCCTGTTGTCACGTCTTTTCACTCCGCGTGGCTCCGGAGGCCAGTTGTGGGTCAGTAAAAGTTGCGCAGAGGAGCTCGTGGTTGTATGCGTTATATCTGGTGAAAATCTGCAAAAATCAGGGGTGAAAAGCTAAGAAGATTGCTGAAGCACTGTGAAGATAATCTTTCTGATGAGGGCTAGAAAGCTGGGATTTAGATTTTTGAACTGGCCGGAGTCGTTCTCTTCTGAGGACAGAAGGCTAAAGCAGGGCTTTTCATTTTGGGAAAGAAAGCAGTGGAGGGGAGTGGGGGGGCACTTGTAATTTGAAAGATACATATAGGCTGAGTTCCCACTGGACTGTTTCACTGCTGTTTTAAATCCGTATTAATTTAATCAGCATTCGGTCTATTTTTTCATGTCCCCATTTATGGCTTTTTATGTGGATTAAAAGCGGGGAACCCCTCCCCTCTCTTCTGCGTCATACCCTGACTTTATGGGACGGGGATCCCAACCCTGTAAGCCTGTCCCTGATTAATGTTAGAATGGAGAAGCACAGAAGGTTTGTCAGCTGCTTTGAGTCCCCTTAAATGGGTGAGAAAAGCAGGGCAGAAAAGCCAACTCTCCTTCTTCTTCCTCTTATACAGTTCCTGTCACTTCCTTGACTTTGGCCCCACTTACTGGGGCTGATGGGAGTTGTAGTCTTAACATCCGGAGGCCCACCTTGGGGGACACCTGGTGCTCTTGCAGACATGCATAGCTGGCAGATATTAAAAGCAGGTGATGGTGATGGTGGTGGAAAGGCTGGCTGCTTCCAAGGACCTGCCAGGAATCTCTTTGGTCCTATCCACCCATCGTGCCTTCGCTTCTGCTTCCATCACCGTCCCAGAGTGTGTGTGAGTTTCTGCTGGATAGTTTTTGCCTCGAGGGAGCAATTGGATTTTATTAGATTGTTAAAATAGCTAGCAGAAGCCACATGCTGCCTTGTATTACGGATGTGGGGCTTAAAAAAAAAAAAGAACGTTTAGAGCCATATTCGCCCAGCCAGAGGCTCCCTGCTGTAGCCGAAGTCACAGTCAAAAGTGGGTAGAGACCTCACCACCATCACCCTCTTCGCTTTCTCTCTCTCTCTCTGCGCGTGGGTATGTCTGCGTGCGTAGCTCTCCCCCCCCCCCTTTCCGTGGTTCCACGCTGGTCTCTCCACTCACCATGGAAACTCAGCGGCTCTCAGAGGAGGGATATATCACCCTGACCTTCCTCCAGCAGCTTATTCGGCTCTGGCACTCAAAGGTGGCAGCGGAGGCAGGCGGGGGAGAGAGAGGAGGCCCCAGCAGGCCCGGAGGATTAGCCACGGTGGCTACGGGTACCCAATCCTGATCCTAAATCTGTGGGGCTCTTTGGCTGCAACCGGACAGGGTTGTTTATAGTGTTGGCTGTGTTGGGATCGCTGTAGGTACCTGTGGCAACTCCAAAGTTGTGCTTTCTCCTGTTTTGGGAAAATGTGACGCTCAGCGTAGGTTTTCCCAGAATAGCCCTAAAACCTGCCTGTCTGGAAGCTCGGCAGCACTGAAGAAAATCTCTCCCTCCCCCTCCTGCACATGCACATGGTGACTGCGCATGCGCAAGGAGCGGCGCATGTGCACTTCTGGATGTGTGCATGGAGGTCTAGTGGTTAGGGAGCCGGACTCCTATCTGGGAATACCGGGTTCGATTCTGCCCTCCCCCATGAAGCCAGCTGGGTGACCCTGGGCTAGTCACAGCTCTCTTCGGAGCTCTCACAGCCCCACCTACCTCACAGGGTGTTCTGTTCTGGGGAGAAGAACAGAAGGTTTGTCAGCCGTTTTGAGTCCCCCTTAAATGGGCGAGAAAAGCGGGGTAGAAAAACCAACTCTTCTCCAGCTCCTCTTCTCCCTGTTGCTGTCCAGTTGTGGGCAGGGTGAGTCTGAGTCTGTGGAGAAGTGTGTAAACCTTGGGCGCTTTTGAACCTGCGGCTGAGCGAGGTACCGATGATGGTACACATGAATTAAACCTCTCCCTCTCCTCTTGCTTCCAGCAGGATCGAGACGTCCGGCTCCGGAAGCGTGCCAGCGTCCACAGCCAAGACAGTCAAGATGGTAGTGTGACCAATCTGTGCTGAACTGTCCAGGGACTCCTAGACTTGCCCTCATGCACTTTTCGTCCCATTACAAGCCTCCCTGGTGTGACAAGAAAGTCTGGTGTTTTTTTCCCCCTTCTGCTTCCCTCCTCTTGGTCCCTTCCCTAAACTGAAGAGTTGCAGGCCTCAAGGCACGTCTTCCCAGCGGCCTGAACTCTTTTCTTTCTCCTTGGATGCAGGTTTGCAGAAACCTTTCTGAAGCCGCTTGGCCCAAAGGGATTCTGGGAGAAGCTGCTGCCTCCAGTGGGCCAGGGTGGATAAACGATGGGTGTTATATTTGTTCTGTGAACAAAAAGGGTGTCTGAGCAACAGGGGAGGGTCTTTGCTTGTGTGCACATGTGGGTAGGTGGCCAGGCGTGTTGGCGCATGCACCCGTGTGCCTGTGCAGATTGCAAGCAGGAGAAGAGGAAGGAGGAGGAGGAGGAGGAGGAGGAAAGCTAGGCTTTGACATTCTTAAGTAGATCTGCCACTGTTTGTCTGGCTCCATGCACCAGCCTCTTCAATGGGGAATGAAAGGTTCTGTGAGAAGCGAACACGAAGAAGCTTGAATGTTAATATGCAAATGAATCGCGGCGTTCCACGCTCTTCTTGCCTGGCGAGAGAACGGAGCCCCATCTGTTGCAAGCTGCCTCTCTGAGCGGCTCGGCGGCAGCGACTGCCTGCCGGAAGCCACTGACTCAGACGTCCTTGCCGCTTTTGTGCTCCCTACAGTTTTCTTAGCAAGGCTGCAAAGAAGGCAACTCTCTTTCCCCCTTGCGCCTTTCTGGAATTGCCTCTGAGAGGCTCAGCTTGTCTGAGGCTTGCGCCGTTTTCAGCTCACTTGCGTCTGCGCGAGGCTCTTGCGCCGCTCTTCGGACGCCCCGGTGAACGTCGGCCTGCCTTCTTCCGTTTGGTGTGTAATAAATAAATGAAGGAATAAAAGTCCAGCAGCCAAGCACCGTTTCCCTCCTTGACCAAATGAGATCAGCAAGACGCTCCTTGCAGAACGTGATTTTGCGCAAGGCAGTTTTGCTTCTGTGAAGTTCTGTTTCCTTCGCCTTGCGCAGCTTTGCATCTGCACGACAGGTGAAATGTGGCTTCCCTTGCATAACGCAATGCCAGAATTCTTCAGTAATCCCAATTGGCTTCTTAGGTGCCTCTAATGTACCCTGAGAAACTTGGGTACCGCTTTGTAGAGCCATTAACCTGTTGGTAGTCTGGGCCGTCTTTCTGCAGTGAGCTAATCTGAGCTCAGTGGTTTGATTCTCTGGCCTTGACCTCTGCGTTGCTTACTGGGCCACATTCTCCTGAACGTGCGTAAGGACTCTGCTTCCTGGTTCAGGCTCCGAAATGCCCTCTTGTCTCCAGGAAAGTGTGTTTGTTTCCTAGCCACCATCCACCATCCTGCCTCCCACCCTGTTCCCTGCTGGTACCCAGGGCCTTGGTTTCCATTCTGCAACCTGCAGGATGTTTCTGAACGATGACGCCAAGGATTCTGTGCTAGCCCTACTGAACTACAACTCCCAGCAATCCATGCCAGCGGCATTGAACAACAGCTCATTGGATTCCACTGCTAGTTCTCTGTGCCAGGATCACTGGGGGGATGCTGGGAGTACAGTACTGGGAGTTGTGATTCTGGAATATCTGGAGGGGCATAGCAGAGCAGCCCTGCTCCAGGGCTTCTAGCGTGTTCTTGGTTTCAGGTTCCAGCTGTTCCGTTTGTACTCTTCTGTTGGTTGGTTGTGACCACCTCCATTCTAGTCTGTGGTTGCCACCTGTAACCTGGCTGTGAGAAGCCTGCAACATTCTGACAAGAAAATACAGAATTATATCACTTCTGTGGTTAGACTTCACACTCAGATCCTGTTCCTTACCACCAGTCAGTGTTTTCAAAGGCCCTTTTGAAACATTCCCAGTTTGGTCTAGGGGTTAAGGAGCCGGACTTTTATCTGGGAATCCCAGCTTTGATTCCACCCCCCTCCGTGAAGCCAGCTGGGTGACCCTGGCCTGTCTTCTGAGCTCTCACAGCCCCACCTACCTCACAGGATGTTTGTTGTGGGGAGAAGAACAGAAGGTTTGTCAGCTGCTTTGAGTCCCCTTAAATGGGTGAGAAAAGTGGGGTAGAAAAGCCAATTCTTCTTCTTCTTCCAGGCGTTACACAGGGTTGCATTCCACCCTAGTGGAACTGTAGCCATGTGCGACAAAAAACAATGTCCCCCAAGGTTGCACAATGAACATCGCTGCCCAAGTGTCTGCATGCCTTCCTGATTTAAACCCAGTTTCTGCGTTGGTTCTTACTATTTTGAGGGTGTTAAGGAAGGGAGATTCCAGGGGCTTTGCTTGTCGTCTGATGGCAGCCAACTGTAGCTGCTTCCAGCATTCCATTTCAGAAATCAAATCTTCCTTCTTTAGACACATTCCCAAAGCAGTTTACAAAAAAAAAAATATGGGTTGCCGCACACAGTCTCAATGAGGATTTGATCAGTTTCCACTGTAGTAAAGTCACACTTAAGTGGGAAATTCTGTGTCAAAGGTACATCTGCAGAGTAGTATTTTTCCACACCAACAGTGCATTGCTAAGTTCCATTCACTTCAACTTTGTGGGGAAGTGATATTGCAGATTTTTACAGATGCAGAGGTTGAACATGGATGTTTCCGGGGAATAAGAGATGTTCCCTATGTTTTTTCCACTATCATACCATCAGAGAGTATTGAGTGACACACACTTTTTTGTTGATTTAGATTTTGTGCTGTGGTCCTTGCAGGAATGCAGGCACCGTTATAAATATGTTGCTTTTGCGCAGAAGCGCTGAACCTTTTTTGTATCTGCAGGATCAGTGATCAGGATCTCAGGCAGGTGTTTGTTTCCTGTGCATGAATACAGAAGGGCCAGTCAATTAGGCCGCGATCACATCTGGCTGAATTAGGTCATCCCCTTAAGAAACTGAAGCTGTTCCTTATTCTGTCCACACCTATCCCTGATCATCAGTCCTCTGATCGTCCTCTGTTCAAGCTGCTATGTTATCTCCCCACATCTCTTTTACAGGACTCTTTAGTTCTCCGCCCCTGTTGATTACATCAATACCACCTGCATTCTGATAGGATAAAGTTCTGTCCATCAACCTTTTACCACTGAAGGTGGTGGGGTGACCAGGAGGGCCTCCTCTCCAGATCTTAAAGCATGGGCAGGTTCCCCACAGTGTTTTTCTAGTCATTTAATTTCTAAACGTCTCCCTGTTTTTCGGAAAAGCTCATTTTCAGTTTAGCCCAAAGTAGATTTGTAATTTTTAAAAATGATGGACAGAGTCAGTGCCACGGGATGTAGTTAGCTCTCCTTCACTGGAGGTCTTCAAGGTGAGGCTGGACCTACGTCTGCCTGGGATGGTTTAGGAAAATCCTGCAACAAGCTGAGAACGCGCATGGGGACGGTGCGGACTGCACAATCTCAGCAGACAGGGAAGAGGTTTGAGTTTTAAAGCCAAGACTCTGTCCTGTTAGCCAAGATTGTGAACAGGGCTTGCAGAGGCTTGCGATTTCTCTCTTTTCTAGGGGGGCAACCTTATTGCCTCCCTGGAAAAGAGAAAACTCAAGCCTCTGCACCCCCATACTCCCTTGATGTTACTCCTCTTTTGAGGCAAGCAAATGGCTTGCCTGGGACAGGGAGCAAAATCACGATCCCGGCGCAGTTTGTTTGGGGATGGCTGAATCCGCCCCGAGCCTGCCCCCAGCTCCCGTTAGGGCGAATGGCATGGGGACGCTCGAGGTTCAATCTCAGTCCCGCACCTGGCCCATGCAAGCCCAAACAGCGCCCAACGGCTTGCATGGGGACACGGCCTAAGTGTGATCACAGTCTTATCATCACGGGGCTGGGACAGAGGGCTCTTCATACGGAACCTTGTATTGGTACATAAGGAGAACTGGCTAGACTGCATTAAGTCTTCTCCTGATGTGGAACTCCTGCGGATTTGATTTTGACACGTGAGGTGTAGTGAGATCGAAAATACACATGCTCTTCTCCCCTTCCCTCTTCCAAGAAAAAAACCCTGGGGAGCCACCACTGAGAAGGCCCTATCCCGGATGTCCTTGTTACTGTAGGACACAGTGCCATTGACCTCGAAAAGCCGCACCCCAGAGCCACTTTCTACAGGTATCAAACCCCCCCTTCTACTATATTTGCTGTTGCAACTGAACAGGGTCAGCCCTTGCCTGATCCAGATCCCAGAAGTGCAGACAGGCTTCTTCTTCTTTTTCTTCTTCTTCTTCTTTTTTGGCTCCTAAGGCTCCTCTGAGGCAAATTTTTCCACATCAATAAGCAGGATTAAGAAGCTTGATGGAACTGGGTATCTTCCCATTGGAGTCATCCTGCTGGCAAGCAAGTTCTCTGTGCCTTGTTTGCTCAGAGAAAATGGTACTTTAAAGATGGAGAGATGGAGATAGAATTCAAATGTGACATTTCCCCCCCAAGAGAAACAGATGGGTGAGTTGGGGCACTTGCGTAATCTTTCTCCAAAATCTCTGGCTTGCATATGGATCATTTTTCTTCTCGTCTAGAGGAGGAGGACGAGAAGAGTTGGCTTTTCTACCTCACTTTTCTCACCCATTTAAGGGGACTCAAAGTGGCTGACAAACCTTCTATTCTTCTCCCCACAATAGAACACCACGTGTGGTAGGTGGGGCTCTGAGAGCTCAGAAGAGAGCTGTGACTAGCTCAAGGTCACCCAGCTGGCTTCATGGGGGAGGGTGGAATCGAACCCAGTAGTCCCAGATAAGAGTCTGGCTCCTTAACCACTAGACCAAATTTCCCCTCTTAACTTACATTTTCTGGTACCATATAGGACAGTAGATCTGCGCTAACGTTAGGTTATGGTTTAATCTGTTTTATATGTTCATTGGTTTTTGATGTTGTAACACGTCCTGAGACCTTTGGGTATAGGGCTGTTTGGCTGGATGGATGGATGGATGGATGGATGGATGGATGGATGGATGGATGGATGGATGGATGGATGGATATTCTCCTGCTACAAACTGCGGAAAAACTTAACCCCATTCCGTTTGGCAGATTCCCTCCATCACTCCTTGTATCCAACACGTCAGACTTAACATATGCCATTCCCTTGAACCACGTTCTAGATGTTGGTCTCTTTTGTTGCCTCTAATGCTGTGCAATTAATATTTTTTCTGCTGCAGTCATTACACTTTAAAATGACTTCCACGTCCCCTTGTCCTAATAGATGCTTGAGGAGATCCATCAAAACAACCCTGGCATCTCGGGCCTATTATCTTCCTTTAATTTCAGGGGGAGATTTGTTCGTGTTGCTGGCAATTGAACTCAGCTTTCCTAAAGCTAAATAAATGTCCTTTCCCCCTCCCCATCCCTCCCTCTCCTCCCAAGCCAAGCCACGTGAGCTTGCACTATCTACTATAGCCTTCTCCAAACCGGCACCCTCTGGATTGTGGGAACCGGATGGGGGGGGAAAAGGACAGCAAATTTCAGTAGGTTTTCCCCGCATGATGAGTTATACTTCCTGAAATGGCTTTCTATATTCAGCTACTAAAGGTGCTGAAACCAGCAAAGGGACACAAACTCTGCATTTCCCTCTTCCATGTCACTATTAAAGGTACAGGAGCCCTGGAATTCCCTCTTCTAAATTCAATTATTAAAGGTGCAAGAGCCCTGGTGGAATTCTCTATGCAAATATTAAAGGTACAGAAGCCCAAGAATTCTCTCTTCTATGCAGATATTAAAGGTCAGGAGCCCTGGAATTCCCTTTTCTAAATTCAGTTCCTAAAGGTACAGAAGCCCAAGAATTCTCTCTTCTAAATTCAGTTATTAAAGGTGCAGGAGCCCTGGTGGAATTCTCTCTTCTATGCAAATATCAAAGGTACAGAAGCCCAAGAATTCTCTCTTCTATTCAGATATTAAAGGTCAGGAGCCCTGGAATTCCCTTTTCTAAATTCAGTTACTAAAGGTACAGAAGCCCAAGAATTCTCTCTTCTAAATTCAGTTATTAAAGGTGCAGGAGCCCTGGAATTCCCTTTTCTAAATTCAGTTACTAAAGGTACAGAAGCCCAAGAATTCTCTCTTCTAAATTCAGTTATTAAAGGTGCAGGAGCCCTGGTGGAGTTCTCTCTTCTATGCAATTATTAAAGGTACAGAAGCCCAAGAATTCTCTCTTCTAAATTCAGTTATTAAAGGTGCAGGAGCCCTGGTGGAGTTCTCTCTTCTATGCAATTATTAAAGGTACAGAAGCCCAAGAATTCTCTCTTCTAAATTCAGTTATTAAAGGTGCAGGAGCCCTGGTGGAGTTCTCTCTTCTATGCAATTATTAAAGGTACAGAAGCCCAAGAATTCTCTCTTCTATGCAATTTTTAAAGACCAGGAGACCTGGATTTTTCTCATCTAGGCTACCATTAAAGTGCTGGATCTTTGGAATTTCCTCTTCTATTCAATTATTAAAGACCAGGAGACCTGGATTTTTCTCATCTAGGCAACCATTAAAGTGCTGGATCTTTGGAATTTCCTCTTCTATTCAATTATTAAAGGCCAGGAGTCCTGGATTTGTCTCTTTTAGGCAACCATTTGAGGGGCTAGGGCCCATGTGAATACTGCAGGTTCACAAGCCCTGCTCTCTTTTCCACACGTTCACTCCCAGGTAGAAGTCCTGGTTTTCTTTTAAGCATCTGATGTTGATTTCTGCATGTACACAATCTCTCTCCATACCACTGAGTGGCTGTAACAAAAGCCACTGTGTAAAATCAGCAGCTCTCAGATTCCAGGACTGAAGGGAGAAATGCTCCTCTGGGCTACATTACATTTCTCTTCCCAGGCACAGTTCTAAATGGAGGTGGAACTCTGCTTACGCATGATGATTTTCCATTTTCCCAGCCTGCTGTCTCAGATCTTTGAATTGTGCAGAGGCGCCAGTTGGAATTTGGGGGGTGTCAATTTCCAGCCTCTGCCCGGAAATAGGCAAAACCACTTCTGTACCTCTGACAAGAAAACTGCGTAGAGGCGCCCATGGAGTTTGGGAGCGGCTTTAGCCAGCGATAGAGCAAGATGGCACTCAGAGGAAGCTAAACATCAAAGCCCTTGGTGAAGAGGTATGTTTTAATCAGGGGCCAAAAACCATACAGTGTAGGCACTAGGCATGACTTCTAGAAGGAGGCTGTTCCAGAGTTGCGGGGCCAAAACTCTGGAAGAACCCGAAGGTACTCTCCCTGGTCGTGGTCACCTGATGATGGACTGAAGACGGTTTGAAGTGAAGCTGTGACCAGATTGAGATCTCTGTCTGTAGAGGATAAGGTGCTTCTTTGGATAACTGGTTACAGATCCTATCCCTGGCTTCTCCCCGGAAGAAGGCAATGGCAAACGACTTCTGTATCTTTGCCAAGAAAACTGCAAGAGAACAAGAGGTTGGCCCCAGCTAGATAACACCAAACAATATCAACAAAAAAGGGAATATATTGCACTGGCCTCTTAGGCAGGTGTGTGGCGTGGTGTTCCACAGTCCTTCCAAATTTTGAAGGACTGGACGTTTTGATCCTCATAGGGAAGGATGGCAGCCTGAACGCCAGCCAACTGATCAGGTAAAAACAATTAGCCTGATGCACTCTGGATTGAGCATCAGTTTCGTGGGCAAACCTCCCCTTGCAGAGGCTTTTGCAGCATAGATCTGCTTGGCTGCTTGCACCTCGGGCCCTTGTTAAGAACATGGCTACAGAATAGGGTGGTGCACAAATATTCGAAAATTCAAAAATTTGATTTGAATCCGTCGAATGTTGACATGTGAGCTCGAATCGGATTTTCAAAACATCCAAATTTGCACATTCGGACAAATTTTGGACAAACAGATTTGTATCTGTTGTATACGAATATGCGCAAAAATTATACGTATTTGCACATATAATAAAACGGGATGCATACAGGATAAATACGTATTTGCGCAAATTCGTATACCAGATATGAATCTTATCGACTTTCACATATCCGGATACAAATCGGATTTTCGAAAATCCATATTTACATATTCAGACAAATTTTGGATTTTCAAAAATCCAATACAGATTTTCTAATAATTCGTATCTATCGTATACCAACATGCGGGGAAATTATATGTATCTGTGCATACAATGCAGGATGAAAATGGGATAAATACGTATTTGCGCAAATGTGTATATCAGATACGAATCTTATCGACATTCATATATCCGGATACGAATCGGATTTTCAAAAATTCAAAATTCGAATCAAACTGAAATTTTTGAATATTTGATTTGAGTTGAATTTGAATGCAAAAAATCCCTACCACCGAAGCAGAAGCAGAGACCTTCGGGTATTGGGGGGGGGGGGGATATAAATGTAAATAATAAATAAATAAATATGCTGGCCACCTGAGACAGCCGGCCAGCGTATATCAAACAGACAGGGTAGGACGGCAAGGGAATTTTTCTTTTTTCAGGGGTGGACATTTGATCTCTATTTTCTTTTCTAAGTTCATCCTCCACTACGTAAGAGACGTTTATGGGCTTGGACACCCTGGCTATCATTTCTCCGTCCAGAAGCTTGGAAGTACGAAGACGTTGTGGCTGCGTCCCAAAGCACTTTCCAAATTTAAAACCAAGCCAGATATCAATATTGAATTGAAACTGGTGAGCTCTTTCCCTGTTCTCCTAGTTTCTTTTCTATTAACGGCCTTTTGGAAGGTGGCCGAAACTCATCAAGGGACGCCTTGGCTGAAATCTGGCTCCTTGAATTTCTGCCTGTCATGCCCAGCGGAGCGTCGTCATAAAAACTGCTGCAGCAATTAATGCTGCCCTTCATTATCCCAGCCTGGAAGATCAAAACAAGTTTGAAGGATGGGCGCGTTTTCGACATGGCAGGTTGCCAACTACGTTGGGTCAGAGAACCGGGCCCGAGGGGCGATAAGTTCGCCAGATCCAGCTTCGCGGGCACACGAAATGTATCTGCCCCTGGAAGTTAGCCGATTCTTTTGGGACAGACCTCAGCTGCAGCCGTGGGGCTGTGAGAGCTCAAAAGAGGGCTGTGACTAGCCCAAGGTCACCCTCCTGGCTCCATGGAGGCGTGCAGAATCGAACCCGTTGATTTTGAGAGATCAGTCTGGCACGCTAACCACTGGTTTAATTTGATCGAAACCTTTGGTTCTGCGAACAGCCGCCGGTTTGCTTCAGATCAAACTTTGAACACAAACTGATGGATTGTCCAAACACGAACCAAACTTTGCCCATCTCTGGCGGGGCATTCCGCCCCCATTCAGGATGACCTCCCCTGCCTTTAGTCACATGTCTTCATGTACATATGCATGGAAAGTTTCCATTTCTGGATCCTTTCCCCAGATTCCGGCATTAGCCGTTGCCGGGGCATCGCTGCCTGCCACTCACAGCAAAGTTTCGGATTCCCAAATTAACCTTCTCCCTGCCCACCAGCCCCCATCCACCGCCACCACCACAGCCTTCACACCCCCTGAGCAGATGTTGCTCCAAGCGAGGCGGCACAGTGGATCGAAGGGGCTGCAGCGTGTGCCACCAGGCTCTCAACCTGCTCATTAGCGGGCACCTAAATAGGATAACTGGTGGGAAATTATGCCAATCAGGGACAAGCGTGTTTGTTTACGCCACATGTTGTGAGGGTGGAGGGAAGATCTCCAGATGGGGAGGCAGGCAGGAGACGGGGAGAAGCAACCTACCACGACACCGAATGAAAACCAGGGGCGTGGGAATAACTTCCCGGAATTCAGTAGCCGTATTCTCAGTGGGCCCAGCCCGGATCAGTGTGCTGGTTCTGCGTGTGTTGAGCGCTCTGTGTAGTAGAAAGCAACACGGTTATCCGGTTCGCGGTCATAGCAGGTAGTTCCTGTGAGCTTTAGAAACCTTAAGTACGCTTCAGTGCTCCACGTGCAGGCAGGAAAGCAGCTATTTCCTTGGACTGCAGGGAGATCGAATCAGTCAGTATTCAGGGAAATTCACCCTGACCGCTCACTGGGAGGACAAGTACTGAAGCTGAAGCTCTTATACTTTGGCCACCAGAGGGAGAGGAGGACTGGCTTTTATAACCAGCTTTCTCGCCTTTAAAGGCACTCAAAGCTGCTGACAAAACTTCTGTTCTTCTCCCCACAACAGACACCCTGTGAGGTAGGTGGGACTGTAAGGGCTCGGAAGAGCTGCGACTAGCCCAAGGTCACCCAGCTGGCTTCATGGGGGAGGGTGGAATCAAACTCGGTATTCCCAGATAAGAGTCCGGCTCCCTAACCACTAGACTTAACTGGCTTCCATCGTTCCTTGCCTTGGCCTCAGGGATTCGGGTTGGTGGGAGATGTAGTCCAAATACACCTGGACGGCCAGACTTCGGAGGCAGGGTGTAATGTGTCCCACCTAGTTGAAGTGGGGCAGGAGAGGGGCTGTGTAGACATGGATGGGATAGTAGTATAGCTGAAGTAGAGAAGAGAGGGGGGTCCATCTAAAGGTAAGTAGTATGGAGGTGGTATAATTGAGGTGGGGCACTGAGACACGTGGGACAGAGGAAATACAGTTACATGAGACAATTTGCAAGGCTGATGTATGGACATTATCAGTGTCCTCTGGGTCTCTTTTGTCAGACCATATCCTAGAATGTAAGAATGTAAGAGGAGCCCTGCTGGGTCGGGCCACAGCCCATCTAGTCCAGCATCCCATCTCACACAGTGGCCCACCAGTGGGTTCTGGGCATCACCAGGCAAAACCTTCATCTGCTCTTGGTTCCCTGCAAATGACCGCCTGATCTGACTCTCCTGCCCATCAGCTTCATAAAGTGCCCGCTGGTTCTAGCGTGGTAGGGAAAATAATTTCTCTGTATCCACCTGTATCTATCAGGTCACCTCTTGAATGCCACCTCTGGAGGCTGAAGGGCCCTTCAGCGATACAGACAACAGGAGGATGGAAGATGCAGCTGGTGTCTGGAGGAAGCAATTAAAATAGCCGAAGATGGATCCTGGATTTTAGTGACACAGGTGTGGCTGTTCTGGTGGAAAAGCGTTTTTCCACTTGGTTGCATTTGCATTTACAGACCTGTATCTATGCACAGATCTGGGTACCATGAGATTCCCCTGCGTGTGAGTGCGCGTGGGTCCTTTGGCTGTTAAATAAATGAACTAGGGACAATGACAAGGTGACGTACAGGGACTGAAGGTACGTCCACACGGAGGCGAATGGGCTTTCCAATGCAGATGAAAAATGTTTCCTTTAATCCAGATTAAAGGAAACAACAGCAAAAAGGAAAGGTTAAAGCAATCGGATGGAAACTGCTGAGCTTAGTGGTCGAGTTCTCTTTGCGAGGCAAAAGTCCTCCGGACCAGACTCTCAGCATTTCCTGGCAGGCAAACCACAGCAAATTCACAGATGCTGCAGGAGGGCGTCCACACAGTCATCTGGAGTCAAACTGGTCTCGGAGGGGTTTTTATTCGATCTGTGAGGGATGATGCTGTGTGGCTAATGGAATCTGTGTGCACGCAGCATGTCACAAAACCTGAACGCTCTCCCTAGGGCAGGACTGAGCTTGTCACTCTGCACACGCACAGTGGAACTGTTTCCTTCATGCTCCTGCTGCTGTGGGTTAAGGGACCCAGTCTTCAAAAGGACACCAGTCTAGGGCAGCCGGAGACAGCTGTGTCCATGACAGAGAGCATGGACCATAGCTCCTATCAGAACATAAGGAGGGTGCCAGCTTGCCCAAAGATACTAGTGGCCCTAGGATACTGGGGTGTGGAGGGGAATTGGCCCTGCCTTTTAAACTGTGGCTCACAGGGTTCTGGGCCACCGGCCTTTGGGTTAATCTTCCACAAGTCCTTAGGCTAGTCAGAGGAAGACTTGGTTCAATTCGGAAAGGGTCTGAAAACCTTTCTTTTTAATACTCCTGAATGCGTTTAATCTACCTATTTTATGGGACATTATTCAAGTTTGACAAACGAAATGATGATCCGGGAAATCTTATTATTGTGATTTGTCATTGGACCGGCTTTCATACTTTCTGACTATTATTAGATTGATTTATATTGTTATGTTATTATTATTTTTGTAATCTTCATTTCTGTACCGTCCCTTGGTGGAAGGGGCGTTGTAAATCAATGTTATTCACATGGGTAACTGTCTTTTCATCTGGATAAACCCCACTGACAGCTTTGGCTGTGAAGCTGCAGAAGGTATACGGTCCCAAGAAGTGAATTTCCCAATCCCTGGGTGCAAAATGCTCTCCAGGATAGTCTCCTGATCTTTGTGTGTGTGTGTTTATGTGCACGCATGTGGGTGCTCGCTATAAAGATGCACTCTGCACATGCTCAGAGGAGCAGTGAAAATTTCTTCCGGGATTTCCATCCACGGCAACAGTCCTGGGCACAGCTTTGGCCATGCTTGTCTCCTCCTCCCCTTCTTTCCTATGTTGGCAATGCCTGTTCTTCCCAGGAGGGCCGAATCTAAGGGGTGAGGGACCCCTGGCAGGGAAAGCAGCTGGGACCCCAGCTATGGATCAGCTCAGTCACAAGCGCACCACCAAGTTCAGCAGCCAGCCACACGCTCCAAGGGTCTCTCCTTTTTCTTTCCATCCGTTCCCGCCAGCCGACCTGCCACAGGGCACCCCTCTTCCACGGCGCTTGGTGCCAGGGCACTCTGCACATCCTCAGAGGCCGGAAGAGATGGAGAGGAAGGGCTTGGCGGCTCCCCAAAAGTGGGCAGGAGGCAGGTGGCGTCGAGAGGTGGGGGGGGGGGGGACGCCCGTTCTCCGCAGTCAATGGGCGGCTGCGATGCGCGTCGAGGGGGGCGATGCGATGCGATGCGATGCGGCGGCGGCGGCGGCGCTGCTCCTCCTCCGTCTCCTCCTCCTCCCGGCGGGCGGGCGGGGAGCGCATCGGCTGGTGCGCCGCTGCCAGTCTGGCGGCTGGCCCCGGTTGGCGGCGGGGCGGCATGGGCGGCGGCGGCGGCTCCTCCTCGGCGCGGCACTGCTGGGGGCGGCGGCAGCGGCAGCGGCGGCGGCGGCGATGAGCCTGGCGAGTCATGGGCACGGCCGTCTCCAAGCGCCGCTCGCTCCGCACCGAGGCCGTGGCGTCGGTGGCGGCCAAAGTCAGGTGAACCGGAGGCGGCGGCGGCGGCTGGGAGGCGATCGGCAGCGGGCGATCGGGCTGGGGGGCGGCCGGGGGCGAGCGATCGCGGGCGGCATCGGGAGCCCGGCAGCCGGGGGATGCCAGGGGAGTCGTGCGTAAAAGGCGCCTGGGCGCACGGGAGGGCGCGCCGAGCCTGCTGCCTCTCCGCATCAGCGCATCGAGCGCCCAGGGTGGGGCTGGGGGGGGGGAGCCGAAAGGGTCTGGCCTGCAGGCGGGAGGGGGCGGCCGGGCGAGGGGCCCGGAGGTGGGGGTCTCTCCGTGTGGTGCCCAGGTGGTGAGGAAGGGCGCGTTGGTAAGGGGGAGCCGAGTGGCGAGGAGGGAGGGAGGGGCCGTGTCTGAAGAGGCGCACGTGGGGAGGGGTCCCCCAGCAAGCCCCCCCCCGGTCGATGTCCCTGCTCCTGCGCGCCCGCGGCGCTCCGACGGCGATCCGCCGCAAGGACTCGCCGCAGAGGGCACAGCGGGGCGCTCGGGCGCGGGCGACGCGCACCGCCTCCGGACCCGGCAGCCCCCCGTCCCCCCCCTTTGCCCGATCTTGGGGAGGGAGGGAGGGAGGGGGGGTTGCCCCGTGCAGGTGGCCACGATCCTGCCAGGCTGCGATCCCGGGCTGTGCCCTTCTACCTGCGCCGGGCGCCTGGCATCTGCCCAGCAGTCGCTTTCGGCTCTTGCAGTATTCCTGAGCGCAGGGGGGGGGACCCTACCGTAGAGCTGCCTGACCCCCTTCCCTTCCCTTCCCACTACCCTCCCCCCGTGCCAGGAGCGATTCCTTCCCCCCACCCCGAAAGAAAGTGTTACTCTATATTTTTAGTCCGGCTGTCGCTTTGTGCTCGGTTGAACTAGCAGCTGACGTGGAGTGTGAAGCGCTTGGCGCCCTGCCCGGCGGCTTTATTTTTATTTTTATTTCTTTGTGCCTTGGCACCCGCTTCCCCCAGCCCACCCACGACGGATCCCACGGGATGCAGCGCCCGAGGGTGCAGGGGCGATCGTCTGCAACCTGTTTCCCAGCCGTGGCTGCGGACGGGAAGGAGAAAGTCCTTTGGACACCTGGGCTTCGGGACAGGTGCAGCTCGGGGGAGGGGAGGGGTGGGGAGGGGAGGGGAGGGGGCCCTTTGCACGCGCCACCTGCAAGGTAGCCGCCGGGTTTTGCTCTGGAAAGGCAGTCCTGCCTTGAGGAGACGCAGAGCGAGTGAGGGGGTGTACCCTTTAGCTTCACTGCAGGACCCGGCCCCCCTGACCTCCAGATCTGGACCGAGGAGGGGCGAAAGAGAAGTTTGCATGTGCAGCCAAAGGGAGCGTGTTCCAATATGACCTTCCTGGGAGAGCAGATGGGCTTGGACCAAGTTCTTAAGCCCGGACTCCCTATAAAGCTTGCTTAACCATTGCGCTATCTTAGAATTTCCCTCCACGCCCGAAAGCCAGACCCAGCCAACCATCTTCCTTTGGCCTTGAGGGATGGCAGATTTAGGAAGATCCTGAGAGGCAGAAACCCTTGTCCCTGTTACACTGTGTTTGGAGGTTGTATCGCAACTCATCCCGCTCAGCTGCCCAGAGTCAAACATTATCCTGGAGAACCAGATCAGTTCCATTGATTACGCTTTGGCGTGTGTGCTGCATTCTGCAAGATCCACCCTCTTTAATCCTATAACTCTATTAACTTGAATTTAACTGCTCCCAGACTCTTTGTTTTATCCCAATTTGGTCTCGCTGCTTGTTCTTCTTTTGCGTTTGTTGCCTTCCGCCGGGCTTTCCTTCTACAGCTCCTATCGATGAAGGTGTGTTAAGGGAGCTTGAAGCTGCACCCTCAAACTGTTTTTTTTTTAAGTGTCCCCAAAGTGGTTTAGAGGTGCCACACGGAGGTCTTCCCAACCCACTTCTAATCCAAGTCCAAAGACATTTCTGGCTTTTAGTGTGGATTAGAGATAGGAAGAGGGAGGCTTGACTAATGGCAGCCTATTCCCTCTGAACCACTTTGGAGCTGATTTTCCAAAAAATGCGTGTGGATGCAACCTTAGAGTGAGTACTGCTGAAATGCTATGTTTTGGAATGAAAGGAGAATCAAACAGTGTGTGCATTTATTTGCATTTATTTATTTATTTTGGCATGGCTTCACGGCATCATTCTGAGAGGGTGGGCACTGTATCTCCTGTGGACCTTTATCTTTTGACTAGAGGAACTTCTGTCCATAATCTTTTCCATGTTATACTGTAATTCCATGTTTACGCTGAAAGCCCCAAAATCAATGGCATGTGAATAATTACACCCATACCTAGCACATGAAGCTATCAATAGTAGGATCCCCGTATGTTATGTTAGTTCCATGCCGCCAGACACAGAATTTATAGACTGCAGGTTTTCATTAAAATCAGTGTTCCTAGTCCTCATTGCGCTTGTAATAACTAGGAGTGTGCCCAAATGCAGTTTTTGACATTTGGTTCATAACAAATCGAATATTCAAAAATCCGAATTTGTACAAATAAGGAAAAATGAATATCTGGATATTCAAATCTATACGAATACATTCATATGGATTCATTTGAATAATTTGGATAACCCTTTGTGTCTGTATGGGTGCATACAGAGGCGTACAGGTATGTATGAGATGCATATGGACCCATACAGATACGAATGCCCTTTTTTTTTTTTTTTTGCATGAATAAATCAAAATATTTGTATTCATTCAAATTCAGAAATCTGAATGCCCAGACGTTCAATTCGTATACGAATGTTTGAATTTGCCCAGATAATGAATGTTTTGAATATTCATAGACATCTCTCGTAGTAACCTTGCAAAAAAAAAAACCCTGAGCTGAAATCTTAGAAGCTGCGTGGAAGAAAGAGTCAGCTCCGGAGTTCTTTGTCGCCCTCTTTAGTAAGCAGAAGAAATCATTCAAAATTAGCCAGCGATGTGAATATCTACTGCTACTTTCCCCAGATTTTGGGGTTTTAGTAAGCACTACCCATATCTTCGGAACAATGAGGACTAGAATCTTCTGATAGGAGCCACTGAGCTTTGGATGGTGACGGGGCTAGATTTGGTTCTTCCCCCAAAAGTAACAATCAGCAGAGTGTGAATGAGTATCCCCGCCTTTTCCATACAGTAAATGCAAATATCAAGAGTAGGATGCCTGGATAGTTTAAAGAAAGGATTAGATCAATTCATGGAGGACAGGTGTGCCAATGGCTACCAGAAAGGACACCTTGGTGCTTCTTCCCAGCTGGGGAGACAGACAGGATGCCTCCGAAGGCCATTTGCGATGCCTAGGTACCACTTCCAGGTTGGAGAGACAGGCAGGATGCAACTGTGTGAAACTGGATGCTGGTCTGGATGGGCTGTGGCCTGGTCCAGCAGGGCTCCTCTTAGGCTCTTACGTGTGTTAATGTCATGGTCCAGGGTGGAGGATTTGTAGGACACTGATTTTCAGTAAAATTACTGCATCCTGTCCTCATTACTGTCCATGCAATCTTGCCATAAATATGAACCACGTTTACTGTGGCTAACCTTGCCTTCTTGTTGGATTTTGGTTGCACTGCAAGAAAGGTGCGGAACTAGGATAAGAGAGGCAGACAGGCAATTATTTGGGGCATGCCGTACCTGGGACTGAAGATGGAAATGACTGTGCTGGAGTTTTGCTTGCTTCTTGAAGCTGCATTTGATTTATGGTTCAGTTCCCGGGAGATTGGCTTTTGTTTTGTTTTTAAATTTGCTGACCAACAGGCTGCAAATAATTTCCTCCCTGGAGTGCCAGAAGTGCTGAAATTGTGAGGGGATTTCTGCTGCGTTGCACTTGAAAAGTTAGCGGTCCTCATTAAGAAGTTAGTGCTGAGTGGAGGGAGTAGTTTCTGTAACATCACTGGTGACGCCCCTGCCATCATGTTAAGAAAAAACACCTTCAGGGGGTTGACCAGTCCGATTTCCTTTTAGCACCCAAGTGGCTGGATTTCCAAAGTGCCTAGTTGTCAACTTCCATAGCCCTTCTGATGCCTGGCATTGTTTTCCAGAAGTTCCCATCTTGGCAGTTGGGAGTATAGAACTTCTGACAGGCAGAGCATCCTAGAACGTAGGAACTGAGAGGAGGAGGAGGAGGAGGAGAATAAGAAGAAGAAGAGTTGGCTTTTCTACCCCACTTTTCTCACCCATTTAAGGGGATTCAAAGCGGCTGACAAACCTTCTGTTCTTCTCCCCACAACAGAACACCCTGTGAGGTAGGTGGGGCTGTGAGAGCTCAGAAGCAACCTGTGAACATAAGAACATAAGAGAAGCCCTGCTGGATCAGGCCACAGCCCATCTAGTCCAGCATCCCGTCGCACATGGTGGCCCACCAAATGCTCATGGGCCTCTCAAGCAGAGACAAGGACAAACCTTTTCCTGCTCTTGAATCCCAGCAAATGGCCTTGGAAGCATCCCCCTGCCGCCGCCCCCCCCACCCCGGCCAGCCTGGAAGATGAACCTAGGCATTCATTCTAGTAGCCATCGATACATCTGTCGTCCGTAAATTAGCTGTCACCACCTCTTCCGGCAGCAAATTCCATAAACCGATGACCCTCTGGGTAAAGAAATACTTCCCCCTGTCAGACCTTACTCTCCTACCCATCACCTTCATAGAGTGCCCCCTGGTTCTAATGTTGTGAAATAGAGAAAAGAAATTTTCTCCATCCACCTTTTCTATACCGTGCATAATTTTATATCCTTCAATCAGGTCCCCTCTTAAACGCCGTCTCTCTAGACTGAAAAGGCCCAGACGTTGCAGCCTGGTTTCGTAAGGAATTTTGTTCCAGACCCTTAATCATTCTGGTTGCCCTTTTCTGTACCTTTTCCAGTTCCACAACATCCTTTTGGAGATGTGGTGACCAGAATTGTACATGATATTCCCAATGTGGCATCACCATAGATTTATAAAGAGGCAAAATGACTCTTGCTGACTTATTTTCTATTCCCTTCCTAATTATTCCCAGCATTGAATTTGCTTTTTTTTGCTGCTGCTGAGCACTGGGCCGACGCCTTCATTGAACTGTCCTCCAGAACCCCGAGATCCCTTTCCTGGTGTGTTGCAGAAAGTTCAGTCCCCATCAGTTTATAGACGTAATTTGGATTCTTGGCCCCGATGTGCATTACTTTGCACTTGTTAAGATTAAAGCACATTTGCCACTTGGTTGCCCACTCACCCAATGCTGAGAGATCCCTCTGGAGCTCTTGGCAATCCCTTTCAGATTTTACTACCCTAAATAATTTACTATCATGAGCAAACTAAATAAATTAAAAAGCATTGGTCCCAACACTGAGCCTTGAGGGACCCCACTTTTTACCTCTTTCCATCCTAAGAATTTGCCATTTATTACTACTCTCTGCTTCCTGCCCTTAAGCCAGTCACAAATCCAGGACAGAACCTGTCCTCTTATTCCATGGCTGATGAGTTTACTCAGTAGCCTTTGATGTGGGACTTTGTCAAAAGCCTTCTGAACCTGCCCTCTTATTCCATGGCTGATGAGTTTATTCGGTAGCCTTTGATGTGGGACTTCTCCCCATGACAGAACACCCTGTGAGAGTGATGGAGACTTGGACATTCCCAGCCGTTCCTTGGAGCCCTCCTGCTCTCGGCTGTATGGCCAGTTGGGAACCAGAAAGTAGGAATGGAGAGCATATAGTGGAGAGAAGGTCAGTTCTCTATCCAATGTGTTGTGTGTTCACCTGTCCCTCACCTTCTCACTGTTTTGTAGCTGATGGAGTTGAGCACTAGCTGTCCCAGCCCTCCTGATGTAGTTCACTAACCCTGAACTTCTGGTTTGGAAAAAGCCTGCTGGAAATTATCCAGATGTTGCCTTGACTTATGTCGAGAGCAAAAAGCAGATGTGGTCTGTCGTGAGCGGTGCTCAAGTGCTCCTCTTGGGGCTGCAGGTGATATATTTTGACGATGTCAAACCTTGCTGGATTTTGAGAGGCCGCTTGTTCTGTTGTTATTCTTTTCCCCGTAATAATCATTATGTTGCATTTGATGAACCTGGTAGGTTTGTGTCCTCTGATAGGTTAGTGTCTGCGTGCGCCACAGGCGTGGCCCAGTCAGAGCTGGCGGCGCGCACAGACGCACAATGCTGCCGCCTGGGCCCGCCACTTCAAACCCAGTGACAAACCCGGCACGCGCGCATCCCCGGGTGGGCCCGTGCCCGGGGTGGTTGGGTGGTCCTGCGGGCTCTAGGGGACCCGATTGCATCATTTAGAGCATGCAGGAACCCAGGGAAGGGACGAGACAGACCTGCCCGCACCTGGGTCGAACCTGACCCAATGGCAGCAGGCCTGGGAGGGGCGTCCCACTCCCGCGCCGGCCTTTTCGGGCTAGGCCACACGGGGATGGGTTCCGCGTTTGCACCATTTGCACCTACCTAGGTGTGAATGGGGAATGTGTCCCCGCATGGCCTAGCCTTCGTGCACCACGGTTGTTCAGCTGTAGTGCGAAAAGGCCACAGGTTTGTACCTGAGGTCCAGCCATGGAATCTGCCGTCGCTGTTTACTTCTCTGCCCAGGTAGCCGTTTAAGAGTGGATCCAGTTTGTGGTCGTCTCCAGTTCACTGTTTTCACGGTTTCCCCAGAGGTCTTGGTTTCAGTCCTCTAAGCACCTGGCCAGATGTTTCCCAGGACACTTAATTACGCTCGCTGTCGTTTTGATCCTGGCCTGTATCTTCGTAAACAACCAAACCACAGAACCACTTTGCGTGGAGGCTTTTCCCAGGGCCATCCACTTTCCAGGGGTTCCTCGCAGCAGCGCATAACAGGGCAGAGAGCCAACTGATTCCCCACATCGGCCTCAAATGTGGGGACTTGTGTGGACTGGAAACTTGCCATTCTGAATCGGACGTGCGTGTTATCTGTTCTTGCATGCACACATGGCTGCCTCTAGGCTCTGGTTTAATTGGGTCACTTGGGACGGCGAAGTTGCTTGGATCATTTCATTTCTGGCCGCCAGCCTTCGTGAGTTATAAGCCTTCTGTGGGCTGTGGAGACTAATGGTTGCAGCAGAGGCCTCTTTTCGTTACTGCATTTATGCCCTTTACTATTGCTCCTGGAATTCCGAAAATGTCCCCAGCAAGTACACCAGGCTCCTTTTGCTTCCTCCTGCTTTTTGGAAGGCGATTTCACCTACTTCTCAAATGAGAATCCCTTATAAAAGACAAAGTCTGCGTTGCTCGGACTCTGAATATTGTCAGAGGTTGAGATAAATTACAGAGAAGGTAACACGGTTCAGTCCTGCCAATTGAGTGTTGACTGGGATAGTTGTTACTCCTGTGAGCATATATTTGGGTAGAAGCTCTCTCTCGATCTAAATGAAACACAGAGGAGCGGATGCCCGGTTTGACAGCAGTTTGCTTGACAATGATTTGTTGGTTTTAATAAGGCGAGCGCGAGTGAGCAGCGTGATGCAGCATCTGAAAAGGCTAATGTAATTCTCGGCCGCATCGACAGAAACAGACGCGCAGGGCCCAAGGAACAAATGGTACCGCTCTGTCCTGCTTTACTCGGACTATTTTGAGTCCCTTTGTCCACTTCAGGGCACCGCTGGGAGGAGAGACCAAAGGAGCTGCATTGAGTTAAACTCAGAGAAACAGTTATTAGAAGGTGTCACGATTTCTGTCTTGTGATGTTTGACATTTGAGAAGTTCTGTGGGGTATTTGAAGGGGAAAAGATGAAGAAGAAGAGTTGGTTTTTCTACCCCAACTTTCTCACCCATTTAAGGGGACTCAAAGCGGCTGACAAACCTTCTGTTCTTTTCCCTCAAGGGGACTCAAAGCGGCTGACAAAGCTATTCTTCTCCCCGCAACAGACACCCTGTGAGGTGGGTGGGGCTGTGAGAGCTCAGAAGGGAGCTGTGACTAGCCCAAGGTCACCCAGCTGGCTTCATGGGGGATAAGAGTCCAGCTCCCTAACAAGACCAAAGAAAAGAAGTTGTTAGCCGATGGATCTTGGATGCTGATAAACAAAAGGATGCCACTTTAGCAAAATTACCAGGCGCCATTTCACTGGAAGCCTTACCTGCACACCTGGATATTCCTTTTATTATTCATGTATTTAGGACACTGCTGTATACCTCTCCTCATTAGAAAAAT
Source organism: Aspidoscelis tigris stejnegeri (assembly GCA_023333525.1). NCBI lineage: Eukaryota > Metazoa > Chordata > Lepidosauria > Squamata > Teiidae > Aspidoscelis > Aspidoscelis tigris. The sequence goes on from JALMGA010000016.1 coordinate 13,180,460, forward strand.
CTCAAAGCAGTATGCCAAAATAAATAAAAGAAAGAAAAAGTGGGGAGGAAAAAAGACCACAGAGAGAGAAAGAGCACCCATTAAAATTTGGGTGGTTCAGGGGGAAAAAAAGACATTGATGCAGGGAAATGCCTTGGTAAAGAGATGGGTTTTGAGTAGCTGCCTGAAAGCTGTAAGTGTGTATATTGATTTTCCCAGTAGGCATCACTAAAGCCTTTCTACTTCTTCTGAATACCCTTGGCTTTGCTATTACTGTGGACAGATTTTCTGTTGCAATAACTCTAAAGCTGTTCACCGAGGGTGGTGTGTGTGTGTGTGTGTGTGTGTGTGTGTGTGTGTGTATGGGTGGGTGTTATATCCACACTCCCCAACAAAGCCAGCTGGGTGACCTTGGGCTAGTCACAGATCTCTTCTGAGCTCTCACAGCCCCACTTACCTCACAGTGTGTTCTGTTGTGGGGAGAAGAATAGAAGCTTTGTCAGCTGCGTTGAGTCCCCTTAAATGGGTTAGAAAAGCAGGGTACAAAGCCAACTCTTCTTCTTCTTCTTCTTTCTCCAGAAAGCCAACTGGGCAGCCTTGGGCTAGTCACAGCTCTCGTCTAAGCTCTCACAGTCCCACCTACTGACCTCACATGGTATCAGTAGTGATGAGAAGAACTAAAGTCTTCTTCTTCTTCTTCTGTTGCCAACATAAAAACAGACGTTCTTCTTAATGTGAGTGAGGACACTAAGGCTGTGTTCACACCTAAGTTTTAATCCAGCTTCAGTCCACTTTCAGAGCGTGAGAACACAAACAGCCCAGTGACAAGTCATTTTTTTTCCCTGTTCTCTATGCACTGATAACTTGTTTCATCCACATTCAATCTGCTTTTTGGGCGCTTTAGGGCCACTTAGCACTAGACTACCCATTAAGGACCCATTAAGTGTCCTTAATGGGTCCTTAATGGGTACTCTAGTGCTAGTTGAAAAACACCCTTAGTCCACAAAAGGTAGAGATTCTTTAAAAACTGTGGAAACACTGAAGACTTAAAATGGTCTCTAAACTGATTCTATCATTTTCATGTGGCTTTTCGCCAAATATTTACCCATCGCATGATGTTACTGAACTCAATTTGGATATAAATGCACAAATAAGATTGCATTATTTGATAGAAGCAGCTTAACAAATACTGGTGAAAACCTGGAAATATGCTGATAATCGAACAATGAATTATGGAAAATTACGATAAACAAATTTATCACGTGTAAACAGCATCAAATGGAAGATAACAACACTAATGCGCGTTTCCCCCAAATATGGGCACCACGTATAGAAAGATTGTTAGCATAAACGAATACAAGTTTCTATTAAAGTGGTTGTATGCTAGATAGGAGCCAAAAAGCAAACAACGTTATTCTTAATGTGTCCCGCCCATCCCTGGCTCTCTGCCTGTTCTACGCACGGGTACCGCTTCCTTTTAGTGCCTCTTTCAGCTGCAGCAGGTGCAAACCATCACTGGTCCAGGGATGTCAAAACATTCCTGATCCTTGTATGGCCATCCATGACCTGGCAAGTGCGCTTGCTTGATCCATTTCCACATGGATCCTTTGGGTTAGGATGTGCGCATGGGCCGCCGTTCCCCCACGGGCATAGAAAGCTTGCTGAGGTGTGCAGAAACATGTTAAGAGCACGCGAGATGGACGTGAAGGGCCCCCTGTGTAGCAGCGACGCATTAACAGCCGCTGTGCGGAATGCGTTCCTGGAGAGGCAGGAATTGTCTCCTTGCCGTAGGGATGAACATTTTCCCCTTGGGCCTTTTGAAGCCACGAGGAAGCTGGGAATATCACTGTTTGTATTTAGATGGCCAGTGGAGATGCAGTTTTCGCCCAGATCTTTGGCCAAAAGGCGGGCAGCCTGTCTTTCCTTTCCATATGTTCTGCTGGAACCGATTTGTTTTATTTATTAACTTAATTTTTGCAGCTGCCGGATCACTCAGCCCGGAAAACAAAACATTAAACACATAAAACATTAAAATGTGGGGCTAAGTATATAAAAACAAATAATAAGATAGGGAGGATAAGATAAAACACCATCTGGCCCTGTTATCTAGGAGAATAACGAAGTCTTGACCTGGAGCCTAACGGCATATAATGGTGGAGCCCATCTTTTCCCCTGCCCTTTCACAGCTTAAATTGGTTTTTAGTCTTCCAAAATTATATGTGTTAACGGCTTCTTGCAACCTGCCCTGAGGGGTGTTGGATAAAAATATGATGAAATAAGGGAATGATTCCACATTTGCTACCACAAATATGACCTTGCTGTCTGCCAGGATGGAAAATGTGCCCAGGCTAATAATCTCCTTCCTTCCTTCCTTCCCTCCGGTTTGGTCTAGCGGTTAGGGAACCAGACTCTTATTTGGGAACACCAGGTTCGATTCCGCCCTCCCCCATGAAGCCAGCTGGGTTACCTTAGGCTAGTCACAGCTCTCTTCTGAGCTCTCACAACCCCAACTAACACACAGGGTGCTCTGTTGTGGGGAGAAGAATAGGAAAGCTTTGTCAGCCGTGTTGAGTCCTCTTCAATGGGTGAGAAAAGTGGGGTAGAAAAGCCAACTCTTCTGGGGGTTGTAGTGCTGCAACATCACAAACTTTGTCGCAGCACGTGGTCTCGCTATCTTGGCATGTGGATTATAGGAAGGCAGCATTGCTTAGGGATGAACCTGCAAGTTCATTCTTAGGCAACCCTAGTTAAATCTGATCTCCAGTAGCCAGAGGAGAAGAGATGTTGTCTGGTCTTGGGCAGATGTTTGGCTCAGTTAAGCCAGACAGGGCAAACCACTGAACCAAACCAAATGTGGGCAATTCAGCCGCTGCCCACTAAACCTCCATATTATGTGCTTGTGGCTTTTCCCTGGAGCTACTGGGCAACCGCTGATCCTTGGAGTCGGCCGCTGACCCACCTGGTTGCTGCCCGTGGCCACCCCTGAAGGTGTCCATATGCCATCTGCTGCCCTCTCTCCCCAGCTGGTCTGAGGGTTCAGCGCTCGGTCTGCACCGGTGGTTCGTTTCCCTCTGTGCACCATCAGGGCGGTGGTGGTGTGTCTTGCCACGTGGCTGGGCACCAAGCAGCTGGCTTTAAGAGAAGCGCTGGGTCGTGAAATGTGAAAGTTTTGGAATTGCCTTTCTAAAGAAATGCATATGGAGGGTAGAGGTGGGGGAGAAATTCTTGTGGCGTTCAGGATAAACTCAGCCCTGCTGCTGCTGCTGCCGCTGCCGCCAGTTTGCTTTCCCTGTTCTTCTCACCGACGCCTTGGGTTAAAGAGCCATTTGCACTGTGCCAGCGGTCGAGTGTGTTTATTTTGGGAGCGAAGGCAGATAGGAAAGATAATGGCAGATAGAAAACAAGGGAGCGAGGAAGCCGCTCTTTGGCAGGAAACCAGTGCCTGAGCTCTTGAAACGTGACTTTTACAAGTCAGGGCACGCGGAGTCTTTCCCCCCCCTCCTCCTAAGAGGAAGAACAGAGAGTGAAAAAAGAGCGAAAAGAGCAAGAGCGCCTTGGAGCTGTCGAGAGGAACAGTTTTGTGTCGAGCAGCTCGGAGGGTGCCCTTTAGAAAAGACGTGCTGGAAGTAGGAGAGGAGCTTTTGGCTCTGGACGGCGAAAGGAAATTGCAGGACCTTGTTTAGTCTGGCATCTTTCTCATCTCTCAACCATTTGGGTGGCTGTTTAGGCAAGGTTTGTGGTCCACTGGGCACCATTTGCTCATTTCAAATCATGTTTAAGCTCATTCATTCAATCAATCAAGCAATCAATCAGTCAGTCAATCAACCAAGCAATCATTTCAAACCACTTTTAAGCTCATTCAATCAATCAATCAATCAATCAATCAATGAACCAAGCAATGAACCAAGCAATCATGTCAAACCACGTTTAAGCTCATTCATTCATTCATTCATTCAATCAACCAAGCAATCATTTCAAACCACGTTTAAGCTCATTCATTCATTCATTCATTCATTCATTCATTCATTCATTCATTCATTCATTCATTCAACCAACCAACCAACCAACCAACCAACCAACCAACCAACCAAGCAATCATTTCAAGCCACATTTAAGCTCATTCATTCAATCAATCAATCAACCAATCAATCATTTCAAACCACGTTTAAGCTCATTCAATCAATCAATCAACCAAGCAATCATTTCAAACCACGTTTAAGTTCATTCATTCAATCAATCAATCAGCCAAGCAATCATTTCAAACCACGTTTAAGCTCATTCATTCATTCAATCAGTTAATCAACCAACCAACCAACCAACCAACAAAGCAATCAACCAACAAAGCAATCAACCAACAAAGCAATCATTTCAAGCCATGTTTAAGCTCATTCATTCAATCAGTCAATCAATCAGTCAACCAAGCAATCATTTCAAACCATGTTTAAGCTCACTCACTCACTCACTCACTCACTCACTCACTCACTCACTCACTCACTCACTCACTCACTCATTTGTTTGTTTGTTTGTTTGTTTGTTTGTATTTCTTTCCTGCCGTATATCCAAAGGTCTCAGGGCTGGTAACTGCATTTAAAATCAGACTTACATTAAAGCAACAACAGTATATATTAAAGCAGTAACAGTGTCTGAAAAGTGGGAAGAGACAATATATTCCTATTTAAGCAAAGGCCAGGGCAAAGAGGGGCTTCTTCACTGCATTCCTAGACACATACAGTGAAGGAGCCTGGCACACCTCAAGGGGGGGGACTATTCCACATCCTGGGGGCCATCACTGAGAAGGCCCTCTCCCGGGTGCCCACCCCTTTACTACTGAGAGTGGTGGGACAATCAGGAGAGCCTCCCTTCCAGATCTTAAGGGACAGGCAGGTCGATACGGAAGAAGGTGTTCTTTGTGATTAATACAGTGAGTAGGTAACTTTACTCCTGAAGTGAACTGAAGCCTCTATCCTGCCGAGATCTTGAACAGGGGGGCAGGGGCAGAGGCTTGAGTGTTCCCCCTTTTCCTGGACTTCACAATCTCAGCTGACAGGAAAGAGGCTTGAGTTTTAAAGCCAAACCTCTTTCCTGTCAGCCAAGATTGTGAACAGGGGGTGCAGAGGCTTGAGTGTTCTCCCTTTTCCAGAGGGGCAGTAAATAAATACCCCCTTAAAGGTTAGAAGAGTTGGTGCCAATCAGGCCTCCAAAGGAAGGGTGCTCCACCCCAGGAGCGGCACCAGCGGATGGGTGTGTGATCAGAGGGTGGAGTTGGAACTCCCCACCCTTGGCCACGTCATGATTTTATTTATTTATTTATTTATTTATATTTATATCCTGCCCCATACCCGAGGGTGTCTGAGGGTCTTTTAGCAGTGGGAAAGAGCCCAATCATAGAGACGGGTGGGAAATTCCGCTGGTAAAGTGCAGGGAGCGTTTTATGCGTTTTATGGAGCGTTTTCAGTGGAAACATCAGTATTTGGGTTGACTCCAATTTATACTCAAACAAATGGGAACAGGCAAAATGCGCATTCGCCTCGATATTAAGTTTAATTTGGATTTAAAAAGTCAAGTGGGAACAGGGCCTCAGAAACACTGTTTTAGGGGCAATTTAACTTCTAACCCTTTTTGTCTTTCTGTTTTTCTTATTTCACTTTGCCCTTTTATTCAACGGGGTATGTGCAGAGCGGCGAGGGCTTTTGGAGATTACCTGTCTCAAAACCATCCAGAAGGCAAGAATGGTTCAGGTAAGTGGGATATATCTGAATGTTTTTATTTATATATATACAGCATATGATAAGTAAAATGATTCTGACTGCTGCTGCCACACGTATCCGTGGCAATCTCAATATAACCCCGGGATACAGTGGGAAAATCTTAGGAGATTGCTATTCCAGGGAAAAAAACTCCCGACTTGGATTTTCACAGAATAGCTATATGACTTACCTTACTTGGATGCTTGCTTCTGGGAGCTGCCTCCTTGGAAATGGCCACCGTGCATGCGTGAGGCCAAAACCAGGCTGAGAATGATCATTAGGTATTGAAATACCCAGGAGCGAGTGCTCAGACAGGTAAATGCCCTGTGATTTTGCCCTGACTTCAGGGAGGGACACTGAGAGGCAATTATGGAACCTAAACCGGAGGCTAATTTGCACTACAGCCTCTAGTGCATAATTAGTGAACTCCTGGTGAAGAGCATACACGTGCGGAATAGGCTATTACAGCCTCCAAGCGTGCCTGCCCTCCCCAGAAGTTAACTAATCATTGATTAGGTGTGGAGCACGAAATTGTACTTACCTGAAGCATCCAGCAGCACAACCATTTGCTCTTGCCGGCGCTCCGGGGTCGTTTGAGGTGCTGTGCAAGCATGCTAGAACCGCAGACAACCATAGATGCTACTGCGAATGTGCGCGTGCAGAGCATCAGTGTCGTGAAGGTGACCGCACAGTCGCAGCCAAAATGGAAAACCCGGCCCCTGGGTGCAGAATTTTGCGAGGGGTCTTTTTGTGTTAAATGTACACCCCTGTCAAACTACAGATCATTCACAAGTCAGAATGTTTATGCTGCATGAAGCAAGCCATTTGGGGCTCCCCTTCTGCCAGGACTCAGAGTCATGCCTACATTTCTTTGGTCATTCCAGATCACCTGCTGGCGGAGTCCTACGTCGGGCAGGACGATTCCCCGGAGATGCATCAGGCCGCCCAGAATAAGCGGCGGCTGTCGCTCATCTCCGACGGCAAGTTCGAGAGAAGTTTCTCTGAGGAGCATGGTGAGAAGTTGACCGGCGAAGGCCCCAAGCCGCGGGTCTACACCATCTCAGGGGAGAGGCCCATGCTGTCCCAGCACCAAAGCGAGAGTATGGAGTTGGTGGTCATCAAAGGAGCCGAGGGCGAGGAGGAGGAAGAGGAGGAGGAGCATGAGGAGGGCGTGGAGGCGGAAGGCGGATGCCCCCAGAGCCAGCCCCTACAGAACGCCGGAAGCTCCCACAACATTGGCAGGCATTGCAAAGGCAGCTGGGCGAGCGACCGGCAGGCCGCGAAGGAGTGCCACAGCTGTGCCCAACTGGCTGCTCCTTCCCAACACACCTTTGACCTCGAGCATCACCACCATCACCACCACCACCACCACCACCACCAAGCGGGCGAGACGGGCTGGCGACGGAAGAAGCTGGAGAGGATGTATAGCATTGACCGCGTGTCAGGTGGGTGCTGGGCAGGAGAAACACTGAGCTTGGAAGGTTATGGTCCTTTCAGAACTTTTGTTCTGCAAGGAGCCTGCTTTGAGAAGATTTGGGTCATGCTGATAGCGTGTTCCATGACTTTCAAACAGAGACTTTAGACCTTTTTGCACTATGGCCGAACGGCTGTAGTGCAGTAAGGATAACACATGGTGGGGACAGAATCCCCATTGACACCTAGGCAGGTAAGGAACGCGTGGGCATGTATTCCTACCTGCCTGCTTGTGAAAGGGGAACCCGTCCCCGCATGTCAAGGCCTGAAAAGGCTGGCGCAGGGGCGGGACACCCCGCCAAAGCCTGCCCTCACAATGCTGCCAGCCGGGCTCACCACTTTGGAGCCCTAAGGTGATGAGGTAAATGCCTCACACAGGTGTGCGTGTCCCCGCATAGGCCCCTGTCTGAGGGGATGCGTGCCCGGGGGGGGGGGGTTCCTGTGGACCGTAGGACTCTCCAACAGCAGTTGGTCCAATATCATTAGGAACATGGATTAAAGCAAACTCTGAGTATACGCCGTGGGGGTGACCAAGAGTTGTTCGCAGGAAGAGGGGCACGTCTTGTTCCCAGGACGCTCACGGCTGTGACTTTTCTCTGTTTCCAGATGATGTACCCATCAGGACCTGGTTTCCCAAAGAGAACCTTTTCACTTTCCAAACAGCTACAACAACTATGCAAGCGTGAGTAAAAAGTTGGTTTAGCAAGGGGGCAGTTTGAGAGGAACAGACAAACGAGCAAAGCGTCAATTAAAACATGTAAAAGCGCAAATTTGTTGCCGTTGAAAACAATATAGTATCCGCAGGGGATGGAAAATCAGAGGCCTGTTCACGCTACGGCCTTTGTTGCACAATTAGGGCAGCTCTGGGACAGAGCATACGCATTGGCTGGAGGTTGGTTCCGTTTGGAACCTTCCCAGCTTATCCCAGAGTTGCCCTAACCGCATTCTGGGGTGCACCTGCTGCCAGTGCACCTGGGCGGGCCCTCAGCCTCCTTGGGGTGCAGTCACCTAGATCTAGGTGTCTACGCCCAGTGGAGGCCCCCTTTTGGCCCACCCCCCCACTGAGGGGCCCGCCACCGAGGCCCCCCCACCTCCCCCCAGACATGTGTGTGCACATCTTACCTGGTTGGCGATGGAGTCTGGACCGGCAAGTCCAGGGGTGGGGCTTCCTCGTCCAGTCGGCTGCATTCTGTGTTCATGTGCACTGATGAGCAATCCGCCCCTGGGCTTGCCAGTTCAAACTCCGGTGGTGACCAGGTAAGTTGCGGAAGCGCATCCAGGGGCAGGCCGCTAATGCCAGTCAGACCCCGGCTTGCCTGCCCCTGGGTTGATTGCTACCCAATGGCAACAGCCGAGGGCAGGGACTCCGGCCCACGTGTCCACCTTTTCGGGCTAGGCCACGCGGGGACGGCTTCCCCATTTGCACCTAGGCGGGTATGGACGTGTTCCCACGCATCCCTTACCTGCCTAGGTGTGAATGGGGAATCCATCCCCGCGTGGCCTAGCCTTCCTGCACTACTGCCATTTGGCTGTAGTGCAAAATGGCCTCAGGTAGTCACAGGAGAAAGGGCCTGCATAGTCGTGGCACCCAGGTGGTGGACCGGCTTCCCTAAAGAGGTCCACGTGGTGTGATCTCAATATGTTTTTGGATATCAGGTGAAGATCTTTCTGCTCACCCTGGCATTTTAGCCTGGTGGATGATTTAAACTGATTTACCTCTGAAGAAAGACAGGTGGTGGGGCCATTACAGAGAAGACCCTCTCTTCACCCCTTCCGCTTCCAACAGTGGTGACCGCCCAGAGGGCTTTACAGCAAGCTCTCCATTAAATACTCTGAGCTGTTCAACCCCATTGTAAGCTAATATGCCACCTTCGGCGGCACTATATACAGCTGAACCTGGCTAGAGTCATAAAAATATCTAGACTGATGTAGTATATGCTTGGTGGAACAGCCTCAAAGATAACTTGGGAATAACAGCTGCTGAGGAAAAGGCTTCATGTGTGAATGGTGCATTTCTGGGAAGGTTTCAAGGGGTTTGCATTAACTCCTGAAGCTTTTATAAGCTGCAAATGAGGATGCTTGAAAGGAATAAAGGAAAGGAATAAAGAGGAGCCCTGCTGGATCAGGCCACAGCCCATGTAGTCCAGCATCCTAGGCGTTTTGGTGCAATGACCGTGCACTTAGGCTGGCGAACACGGATTCCCCATTCACACTTGCCTGTAAGGGACGCCTTCCCGCGCACATAGGCCCCCTGTCTCAGAAAGTGGCCCACTAGTGGCTTGTAGGTATCTGGAGCAGAAAGCAAATTTGGCCTTTAGATCTCTCCCCAAAACGGAAAATACTTTGCAGCTGTGTATAAGGCTGTGGACACACTCAAGGTTAAATCCCACCTCAGTCTCCTTTTGGAATGAGGGAACACATCGGCAAAGTAACAAACAGTTTTCTTTTGGTATTTAATAACTCAGAGAATTCACCTTTGGGATAGATAATGTGGGAAGAAAATTCCTGGTCACTTTGCTGATGTGTTCTCTCGCTCTGAAAGTGGACTGAAGCTGGATTAAACCTTAGGTGTGGCCACGGCCTAAGAGATTCAGGCCGAGAGGGTGTCTTTCCTAATGTATCTTCTCTTTCCTTCTTTCTCTTCCTGGCTTCCTGCCCTTCTTGCATCCAACAGCATCTCGTAAGTATCTCTGCAACCGCTTTCTTTGCAAATAGTTTACCCTTGATCAATTGTCTGCTGGCCTCCTGAATGTGAAAATCCCATACCCCCCTGATACTTTGTCTGTATTTGGATAACGCACAAAGGCAACCAGCGGGACGCTCCTTCACCCCTTGTGTACCCGTTTCTCTCTGGATAGACAGAGGAGATTGCATCGGCCCCGGAGTCGAGAGTCCCTGCTTTCTGCTTCTTACTGGCTCCTTTGGCTGGAGAATTCAGCAAGTGGACACCTGAAATTGGACGATCAAGTGCAGCCATCCAGCATCCAACAGCTTGTCTATACCTCCGACTTTCCTCTCTGGTCTCTCCTTTGTTTTTATTTTAATTTATGCGTACCGATAACCCTTTCTGGGAGACTGGGTTGAGGGGATCGCTCTAACATCTAGGATTATTAGGCTGCAGACGGGAAGACTCGGTGAGTTGATAAGGCAGGCCGAGAGACCTAGAAGGAGTTGCCTTGTCAGAAATCCTCAGCCGGCTGAATCCAAGCACACGGGCCGGGCGTCTTCTCATTTCGCAAAGAGTTCAGAACGTGCGTTTCGGCACTGTTTCGCAGTTCGACCTTTTTTTTTTTGCTTTCCCTTTGCTTCTCAATCTGCCCGTTTTGCTCTTTGCCATTCTGATGGTGCGGGTGGATCGCAATTCCCCTTTCTGCTAGTGCGGCAAGCGTCACGGTGGATGAGGCTTGGCCTGTGGTTATGATTTCTATGCAAGACATGATCTCCTTTCCCCACACTCTTACGTTTCGGCGCCTACCAACCGGTCCCTCCTTCCTTTTCGGCAGTTTCCCTCAGTCCCTTCAACGGCATATTAGTTCCTCCTTCCTGAGCTGGTAGCTCCATTTTACCTCTCTGTTTGCTCCTCCTAGCTTGCCTCCCGTTTCATTTGTGGCTCGTTCCGTGGCTTCCGCGTTTCCTCTTTCTCTCGATAGGTTTTCCTCTTACCTCTCGCCGGAGGGTTTGCGCTCGTCTCTTCCTCTCTTGTCCTGTGTTGTGGTTCTTAATGTGACTGTTGTGACTGTTATGATCTTTCTTCCCTGTATCACCTTCCCAGTTTTGAAGCTGTCCTAGTTTGGTTTTAATGCCTTGAAACTGGTTTCCCAGGGCATTCAGGGGCTACGCAGAGAGGAAGAGGCGGAAGAGGGAGAATGAATCCGCAGCTCTGATCCAGAGGTACGAGAGCGTCCACTTGGGTTCAATGCTCACCTTGCTGTTGTGTGGGCCACCAGCTGGGGGCGCTGGTGTTGCTGTTGTTAAAAGATACCTATACTGGGCAGCCATGAGCTGCTGGGATACCAAGGGAAGAAAGCAAATGTTATTATTCTTAACGGGACACGGTCATTGCACCAAAAGCGACCTTAGCAAGAGCCCGAGAACAAATATTTGCCAATGCGGTGTGGTTCCACTGTGTAGGCATCATTGCTAGCTTCTGGCACTTTCTGGACGGTAACAAACTGAAAGGACTCAGAAGTTGGTTTCAACTTTCCTCTATATCCAAATGACGTCTTCCTCCATTGAGACCCAGCAATGAAAGGACTGATCTCCTTTCTCTTGCTTGGAAGTTGCCGTAGCCGCTGTGGACTCCAGAATGCATTCTGTGGAAACAAAAATAGCATATTCGTACGAACTGATCACATTCGAATGTGGTAAAATTCTCTGTGAGCCAGTTTGGTCTAGTGGTTAAGGAGCCGGATTCTAATCTGGGAATACTGGGTTTGATTCTGCCCTCCCCCATGAAGCCAGCTGGATGGCCTTGGGCTAGTCACAGCTCTCTTCTGAGCTCTCACAGACCCACCTACCTCACAGGGTATCTGTTGTGGGAAGAAGAACAGATGGTTTGTCAGCTGCTTTGAGTCCCCTTAAACAGGTGAGAAAAACAGATGAAAGACAACTCCTCTTCTTCTAAGCCAGATGACCGATCTTGGATTAGTCACAGCTCTCTCTCTGAGCTATTACAGCCCCACCAGCCTCACAGGGTGTCTGGGGAGAAGAACAGATAAATTGTCAGCCACTTTGAGTCCCCTTAAATAGATGAGAAAAGTGGAGTATAAAAGCCTCCTTCTCCTCTTCTCCAGCTGTTCTAGGGATCAAGGTCTTCCTTGGCCCAAGGTGTTTTCTCTTCCTAGGTTGAAACTTGCTTCCTGTGTTCGCTTCGCTTCTTAAAGATTCCTACCTGGTCTTCTTCAGATGTTCCAAAGAGTCCTTGAGAATGGGAAACATGCAGGAGGCCGATACCTTTACGCACAGAAGTGGCGGTATGGGGGTATCCTCCTTTCCACTTCCTTCCTGCCTGCCTGCCTGTTTGCCCCTTTGCTGGCTGGCTGGTTCTGTAAATCGTCTGGACCACGTGAGTGGTGAGGGACTGAGCCAAAGGACAGCCAGCAGAGATGCAGAGGACGAGCCAACGGGAGGGCTGCAGGACGAGCCAGCGGAGAGGACGAACCGGCAAGCCAACGAGCTGGCAGGGGACCGAGCTGGTGGTGCTCAGCGTACCTCGTCAGGCAGCTCGTGTGTGTGAAGCTGCCCAGCTTTGAGGGAGAGCTGAACAGAACTTGGGTCCAACCAAGGGGAGCTCAAATCTCCCCTTCAGTCAAGGCTCTGGGTTCTGCCCAGCTAGGCCACGGTCTTGTTATGCATTAAATGTCTGAAGACTGGGAGAAAACCAGCACATCCTGGTCTCCCTCCAGTCTTCAGAGGTCAGATGTCCAGCTTCCAAGTGTACACAGGCATGCCCTTGAATCCACTGATCCGGTTACCGCGGTTTCACTTATCTGCAGTCAACTGGTGCCATTAGACCACCTGGTGGCTTCATGGAGACCTGGTGCAGCTGCGAATAGTGCAAATTCTTGCATAATTTCCCATGATTCCTGGGAAATCCCATGTGATTTCCTGGGAATCGTGGGAAATCCTGCGAGATTTCCCAGCGTTTTAAATATCTGCGGTTTCCCGTAACCAATGGTAGGAACTTGAACCTATCCCCTGCGGACACGGGGGCATCCATCCATCCATCCATCCATCCATCCATCCATCCATCCATCCATCCATCCATCCATCCATCCATCCATCCATCCATCCTATACCTAAAGGTCTGAGGGTGGGTAACAACATTTAAAATCAACATATTAAAGCAATTAACAGTATATATCAAAACAACAGTGCCTGCAAGCGGGAAGGGAAAGTGTATCTCCATTTAACCGAAGGCCAGGGCAAAGGGGTGCATTTTCAGTGCCTTCTAAATGTGTACATTGAAGGTGATAGACGCACCTCAAGTGGGAGACTATTCCATAGCCTGGGGGCCATCACTGAGAAGGCCCTCTTCCGGGTGCCCACCCCCTTTGCTGCTGAGCGTGGTGGGACAACCAAGAGGGCCCCCCATCCAGATCTTAAGGCATGGGCAAGTTTATATGGGAGAAGGCGTTCCTTCAGATACTTGTGGCCCAAGTAATTTAGGGCCCTATAAGTTAAAGTTTACAGGTAGAGTGGCTAAAAGCAAGGAACTTTAGCCAAGTATATCCCTGTTCCGTCCCGGTGGTGCGCTCCAAAGAAGAGAGTGCCCAGAATTCCTGGCTCTGTTAAGGTTGCTCTTTTGGTGCCAAAAATATCCAAACAGCTCCCGTTTAAAGCGATCTTATCTGCTTTAAACGGCCGCAGGCAGAGTGGCTGCCGTGATAAATGTCCCATTAAGAAGGTTACGATGGTTGCAGCGGCTCCTCCGGCCAGCCCCTGTGGTCCCCGCTTGGAAAATAAAAGAAATGAAATGTAAGGAACGCAGCTGCCTCTCTGGCCAGGTCGATGGTTGTACTCTGGATGCCAGCCAAAGCGCATTTTGCTTTTCTGCCTGGCCTGGGGGATTGCCAGAGTTAAGCGCATGCCTCCGCTGATGGGTGCGTGAGGATTAGGCACATGGGGGTGGGGGATTCCAGCTCCCATCGGCACCCTCATTACCTTCTCCTTGTAGCTTGCCAGGGCAGCACCACATGGGAGGCTGAACGTGGCGTCCGCCCTGCGCTTCTCCTGCCAGCTATTCCGGCCGCGGCGGCCGCCGCCAACACTGCTTTGCCTTGGCTAGAAGTTGCACTGCGGCGCTTCGTTCCTCCTCTGCGTCCCAGACGGTCGCACGTCCCGCCTGGAGAGGCGAGGCGGGTGTGGGAAGGATCCGCCCGCCCACTTTGGTTCTAGGCTGGCGCGCTGAGTCTCCTTGCCCGTCAGGGAGAGACTGGGCGTCCTTGGCTTTAGGGCCGCGCAGCAAGTGGGGAGGCTGTTGCTTGTGGCTGGCTGAGGAGCTGGGAGAGAGGGGGTGTCTTCTTTGGGGGGGGGAATGGGAAACACCTTTCATGCTGCTGGTCCTTAGGAGGCGTGTGGTGGAGTGGAATCCCTCAGCAAGGGACCCTGGAGTGTGTTTCAGAGACGGGCACAGAGGGATTCTGGTTCCTTGCTGTTGTTGGGCACCACCTAGTCACGACCAACTCCTGGTTGACTGCATGGTCACCCCTGTGCAGTTTTCTTGGCAGACATACAGAAGTGGTTTGCCATTCCCTACTTCCGGGGAGAGTCTCGGGAGCAAAACGAAGTGCTTTCCAGGCGGTTTGCTCCACCACTGAGCTTCAGCCGGTGCCGTGTACATATTTACCTATTTCTGGAAGTGCGCCCTTGAGCAATGGCTGTTGATGCTGGGCAGGCACAGTGCCTGGAAGCTGTGAGCAGGATGAAGGGGAGACCCGGAAGAGGCTGCAGCCGCATGCTGTGGCTCCTGGCCTCTTCTTGGGCTCCCATTCCCACCTCTCGCTGGGCGGCTGTGGCTGTGCTTGGGCTGCATCCGCCTCCGTTGTCCTGCCAACACCCCATTCCCCCCTAGCCGAGCCGAATGGCGTGTTCTGTGCCTCGTGCTGTGCCCGGCGAGAGCCTGCGCATGTCACCATGGCAACCAGGCCCAGCAGGCATGGCGACCGTGGTTGGGCATTGTGTACCCTTGGAAGGATGGGCTGGTTGTGTCCCTGCGCAGGGAGTCTGTTTCGTGACAGAAACCTGCTCTTTGCGGCCAACACGGTCGCAACGTTCCCACGTATATAGCCCTTCTGTTGAGCCAAAGGTGCTGTTGGAGAGCCATGAGTTGGCTTGAGGAACCGGTCCAGTGCCAGTTGACCAAGGAAGAATTGGGCCCGAGCAGGTGGGATTTTTTAGCTGGTGGACACAATGTGACGGACATTTTACGGACCGGAATTCTGAATTTCCCACTTGGGTTTTTCCTTTCCAAGGACTACCTCGTGGGGGCTCCATCAGGGAGAATCCGGACTGTCACGGTATACCAGCCTCCCTTCCACACACTGCTACAGTCTGAGGGCCTTTCGGTGCTTATCGTGACTAATCTGGATTAGTGAATCCAGATTAGCTGGATCCGGATCAACCACAGGCGGAGGCGCCTGCATTTAGTGGGATTTAGAGTTGCAAATGTGTGCTAAAGATTGATATACTGCAAATGCCTAAGGGTGTGGTCGCACCTAAGGTTTAATCCAGCTTCAGTCCACTTTCAGAGTGAGAGAACACATCAGCAAATTGGCCAGTAATTTCCTTTCCACATTATCCATCCCAAAGGTGATTTTTTTCTGGGTTATTTCACACTGAAATAAAACAGCTTGTCGCTTTGCTGATATATTCTCCCACACTGAAAGTGGACTGAAGCTGGATTAAACCTTAAATGTGACCACAGCCTAAGCCATCTCTAGATGCCAGGTACCACTGCATGAACTGCCCACTGTGTGATGCAATTGGCTGCTGCATCTCCAATATCCCCAGTTGGATGTTAGATCCAGGTAGCAGGGGGGTGAGGTGCTTTTGAAGGCAGCGGAAAGACACTTTTGCCACAGATGCGAGGTTTCACAGGCACTGTGAAGACATCAGTGCGCAGCAGCAGCCAAAAAAGCTAATTCAGTGCTGTGAATAATTAAGAAGGGAATAGAAAACAAGTCAGCAAGTGTCATTTTGCCTCTTTATAAATCTATGGTGAGGCCACATTTGGAATATTGTGTACAATTCTGGTCACCACACCTCAAATGCAAAAACACCATTTGTGCACATCCCTGATGCGGGAGGCGGCAGGCCGTCCTTCACGCGCCTTCTCTAAACTTAAATCCTCTTGCTGATTCTCCGCGCTGCTGGGAAGTCATCCCGCTGGCCTCCAGGGTGCGTTTCCGTGTTGCGATTCTGCAGAAAGATGGGTCCCCGGGGGGAGCTTAAAACACAGTTAGCCAGACAACGTTGGCTTGCCTTAGCGTCAGCTCTGAGTTGCTACAGTCTTTGTGGGCTCACAGGTGCACAGTGGATACGTGGGAGAGATGATCGGGATATTTCCACTTGCAGACTGATGGACCAAAGCCACGTGGTGGTTATTATGACGCCGCCGGGACGCTCACAAACCAAACTCTTCTGTGTTTATCCTCTTCAACTTCCATTTTCCGCTCAAAGGTGTACTGTTTTGGAATACAGGCTGTTAAGTACCTCATTTGGAGCACAGCAGAGCCATGTGTTGGGCCATGTACCTGCAATCTGTGGCACAATTAGTGAGAGGCATGTTCGCTGCCTCCTGCTCAGGCGCATGATATGAGGGGGAACTTTTAAGCATTTGGGGAGCCTCCGGTCGGCTTGGAACATGTTGGGCTGTGGCCACATGTCTAAAATTCATGTCAGTGTGGTTGCGCATGGATTCCTTTCCACCGCTAAGCTTTGGCGTGTCCCGTTTCCAGTGCAATGAATTGGGTGTAATATTCTCCACACACCCCATATTGAAGAACGTTTTCTGAAGAGAACGCCCTTCAGGAATCTGAGGCCTAGGAAAGATTAACCAAATCCATTCAAAACGGAACACAAACGGTTTGTCTGGAGCAAAACAAACCATGAACCCAAGTTTGGCTGTGGCGTTAAGTCAGTGTTTTGGTTTGTTTCGGTAAGCTGAAGGAAAGAACCAAGTGGCACCCTTGTTTCTGCGCGGTTTCAGGGTGCCATGAACTGTGCGCTTCACCACATCAGAATGTTCGCAACGCTCGTTATTCGTACGGATTTGTATGAATTCCGACATTCATAGGCGAGTCGGATGTTACATCATTTGTATATTAACATTTGTATGAATATGAATTTTCCAGAACATCTGTACAAATAGTTTGTACATTCATTAAACTGGGGATACGTATCGGATATGAACTGATACATATGCATGCGTGTAGGATATGTATAAAATATGTATCCGATATGTAAGAGGATCCATATGGGGGATCCGTACGCATTCGTGTTGTATATTCCTACACCTTCATATGAATACTTTCATATTGAACAGAATCCTGTGTCAGGCTGGCAAAGAATAACCACGAGACTCTTTCTTTAAGAAGATGAACAGTGATTTATTTCAGCTCAGCATTAAGGCATTTCTTGTTGGGAGCAACTTGGAACAGAAAGCCCAGCATATTTATATGTTCATAGCTGGGTGGGGTTTGGCCTTCAACCAATCAACAATAACTGTTTTTCAAAACTCAGTTTAAACTTGGAGCCAAAATGTATCACTTGACCTCAGCAGGGAGGGGGGAGTCAACTGTCACTTCTAAAACAACAGGCAGCTACTATATACATAGATACAGAATCACATAGGTGGCAGAGATCTTACATTCAAATATTATGGCAGGCAGCTAGCCCTGCCTGACATCCTACCACTTTACAAGGGAATCAGTTTGAACAAATACAAATTTTGTAACATTCGATTCATTATGAATCAAATACCCAAAAGCCCATTTGTGAAAATCCTTAATAATAGGATATTGAATATTCCTTATTCCTTATATATTTTATGTATATATCACAGTAGAAATCTGTTATATATACATATTTTTAATACTATATATATAAAATATGTATATATAACAGATTTCTACTTAGAGTGCATCCAGATATTGCTTATTCTGCTATATTTGGATATTTTGAAATAAAGCATGAATATTCTGAAATGTCTGTATTTTGTATTGGAATACCCAAATGTAGTGGAATAAGTAACCAACATATGGATGAAGCCTTAGTGTCTTGCTGCTCGTCTTACAGTTTTATAAAGTTCTTAGGGTTTTTGTTGTGCAGAATTCCAGAATTCTGGAAACTTCTAGAATCAAGGAGAGCCAGATGAGACACAAGGCCTTTTTGAGTCACAGGGAGAAAAGCCAAAATGGTTCTCATCTGTGATATGCTCTCCGAATCCTTCCTAAAACATCTTTCTCCAGCAGAGGCATATAAAGGGCAGTATAGTAGATAATCTAGAAGGTTCTCAGTTTGCACCTGAGAGCATGGGCATATTCTTTGTGTGATTGGAATGTTCTGTTATCCACCAAATAACATTGCAGAGGGCATCTTTGTCATCTCTGGGCAGTGGAAGCCCAATGCACCTGACAAGCGTCGATCTCTGCTAAATATTGTGCCCTCTGACCTTTGGGTTTAATGAGGTGGAACCAGGGCGAAGGTTTAGACGTTCTAATAAGTGCCAAATTATTATTATCTGGTTAGAAGACCGGTTTCCCCAGTTTGGGGGACTCAGTAGGGAACAGTGATGCACGCAAATGTTCTAAACATTCGAAATTTCATCAAGTTTGATCGAATGTGGACGTTCCAATTCGAATAGAATGTCTTCCCATTTGAATTTAAACATTCAATCAAATTTTGAATGTTCCAAAACACTTATTTGAATGATTCGAGTCATTCGAAAGTACAGATGCGTATATATTACATACGTATCTATACAAATCTCATAAGTATCTGCATGCACTTGCACAGAAAGTACGGGATGAAAACAGGATGCATACGGGATAATATGGGATGCATATGAAATGCATACAGATATGTACAACACATATGAATGTTGTCGACATTAGTATCTTCAAATATGAATATTGTTGACATTTGTATCTTCAGATTTGAATCTAACATTCAAATGTATTTGACACGAATCGGATTTTGTTGCATTTGGATTCTAAACATTCGAATTGAATCGAATAGATGTTCAATTCGACTCGAATTTGAATGGAAAAAAAATTAGTTCACATCCCTAATAGGGACATTTGTTAAGCAAAGCACACATTTCTCTGATAATAATTGCATGGTGTTTTGAGGTCTGTGATGAAGGAAACATGCTGTGTATGTTTCTCACCTTGCGTCGTGATAGGTTTGGCCCTGATTTATGCTTCGATTTCCTCCTTCCCACATCTGCTGGTTTCCATTATGGTGAAGGCTGCAAAAACTGTTCTTTCCTTGGCAAAGTCCCTGATGGATGGCAATTTTTAGCTCAGTCTAAACATTAGCAGCTGCACTTCTGAATTTTCCGTCATAGAGCCTGCTTTTCTTCTCTCTGGTCTTATTTTATGCATTTATTTATTCAAGTATTTATATCTCACAATATTTTTAAAAAACAATTTTAAAACCTCAATAAAATAGAATTGAGCATACTTCAGGTAAAAAAATTTAAACGAATGACATCCAAAATCAGCAAGTGACCAGTGAAATCCAAATCACACTTTGGCAGCTTCTGGGTTCTAGCTCAACTCACCAATTTCTATACTCAAATGCAGGCATTTTGGGAGAACCATTAAAATAATGTTGGGTTAATATATTAGAAGTAGCTGTATAAAAATTCTCAAACTAAATACAATGTACTTTTAATATTAGCGTCAAAAAAGCTCCGATAGCGAAACAGTTTCGGCTATAAGAAAAAATGATTCTCCAGAGATATTATTTTTCTTAATACCATTTATGATTATAAATCATAGCCAGGAATCCATACACTATTCAAACACTTCTGCTGAACTGGATATTTCTGGCTTGTCTTCTTTTTTTAGTGTTTTTTTTTTAAAGAAAGATTATTAGACAAACAGAGGTGATGTATAATTCCATTTGAAAAATTGCCCTAATAATGGAGGCATTACAGCAGCTGATGGTGAATGTGGAGTGTCTGGAAATATAAGTATGTCTGCTAAAGGACCCCATAATTCTCAATATGAGATGAAGGCATCATATTTCATCAGTCTGTAGTATTGGAAAGTAATTTGTTCATTTATCAACAAGTTGCACAGACTAGCATATCATCTAGATACCGTATCTCTGTTTGTGTTCTTCCTTTCTCTGGCAATAGTAATTTTATTTTAGCAGCTAAAATCTATTAATTTTTTCCTCACCGGACTCAGATTGGATTCCTTATGAATGTGGAGCAGACATACAAAAAGTGACAGATCTAAATTGGTATCCAATATTTGATTAATTTATTTATGTACTTGTCTCAGAGCTGGTGAATATCTGCAGCTCTAGCATATATGGTTATGTGAATCTGATCTTCATCCATTGGAAAGTAGTTAGTGTAGAAACGAAAGTTTGTTGCTTAGTTTTTGGTTTTTCCCAGTAATAATAATAAAAAAAAATCTGCTTTTCCAGTCATTTGTTAAATATTTGCTATTTCTAGCTGTTACCACTTAGGAACTTACTCGCAAGTGACAGACAATTTTTTCAGGCACTTGGAATTCAGATGGTATTGCTCCAATCAATATTTAATTATTTGTATTCTGTCTTACCCTATATCCAGAGGTCTACAATAAATCCAGCATAAAAACACATTAACAATGAACTGACTGAAACAACAGTGAAAGGGGATGGTTAGTTTGTTTGGACCAAGGTAGGGTAAAAAGGTGCATCTTCAGCATTTTTCTACATCTATACAATGCACCTCTGAGGGAAGGTTATTCCACAGGCTGGAGGCCACCACAGAAAAGATGTTCTCACATGTCCTTCTACCTTTTACTTTTGATATAGATAGTACTACCAAGAGATCCTCTCCCTCAGATCTTCGTTGCATAAATACAACACATATTTTTAGAGAACTACGGAGAATTCTGAATTTGCCTTAATATAAATTGAAAGATCTTGTGTTTCTTCAGACTATAATCACTATGGAATAGAAGTTGTATTCGTCTGTATGTTTACTGGTGGCATTTGTCTTCTGTTTCGCACATGGTTTTTCCTGTTCTCTTTGTCCTGTCTTCTTATAGGATAGGTGAATCTGAGAGGCAGTTTGGTTAAGGCCTCTTAGGATGTAACAAGATCAGAAAAGAGTTCCCAACAAATTCTAGGTTGAGAACTTGACTTCCATGCAAACATTGTCTTCTGACACCCACAGGGTGGAATATCAGTATCCATGTCTATAACTGCCATCTTTATTACGGCCCATAGAATCATACGTGTATCCGAATTACAAGGTGTTCGTATCTTTCTCCCCGTAGGGCTTAAATGGCTTTCAATGGGCTCTTTCTTCCTTGGCATGACCACTCCATCATACTGTAGCCTTATCAGCTGCATTGTGGGTAGATGGAAGATAAAGTCACCCTTGAGTTGAGCTCAATTTCTGTAATCCATGGAGTTTTCTTGGCATGGATCAGGGAATGGTTTCCCATTCCCTTCTTCCAGGGGATAGAACCTGGGTCTTTTCTGCATGCGAAGCAGATTCTCTGCTGCTGGGCTGCAGCTACTAGGGGTGTAACTGTCTTTGAATGAGCCAGGCTTTTTGCTCAAGGAACCCAGGGGAGCCCCTTTGCATCTGGCTGGCTGCTGAGCTTGGTACTAATTCATTATTGGCACTCTAGGTCCTCAGCTGCATGATACGAAGTGCCCATTCTGCTTTCTTTGCCCAGGTGCCGATTGCACCTTAGCCACACTGCTAGCAGCTGTTCCCGCAAAAATGAAAGTGGCCCCTGAAAAGAACCGTGCTATTTGGAATAGTAACTCCCAGCAACAGATGTAGATTTGAGGCCCTCCTGTGGCAACTGTTGGTATGGACATTCTGACAGTAAATTCACCCTGGCCAAATTCCATGGCTGAGATTGATTTTCTTCCCTGTCGCTTTCTTAGGGGGTTGCATTACTTGGCTTTGGCCTATTTCCACCACGCCTTCACAAACAGTTGTCAGTCGGGACATTTGTTTTGTCTTGGGGTTTGTTGCACTGGGACCCTGAGCCTCCTAATGTTTCTCTTTGCAATCATACGAGAGATCTTTTCTTCCTTATTGCTTTATCCTCCAAACCACCAATACATCTCAATGTCCTTTGGGCCTCCCAGGTTACCTTGTCCTGTTGTTTCTCCTAGCTTCTGACCACCTTCTTGCTTCTTCTTCTTCTTCTTTCAGAAACTTCAGGAAACATCTGCGCATGGTAGGAAGCCGTCGCATGAAGGCACAGAGTGAGTAAGAGGGCAGGAGGACGGGGTATGCGATGTTGCCCTGGATTCTGTTCAACCTGAAATTCCCATCAGCCCCTACCACCCCACATGGCCAGTGTTCAGGAATGATAGGTCTTGCTCTTCTGGCAATATGTGGAAGCTCACCAGCCATCGTCGGCCATTGCCTAGGGAGAGATGTCCATGCCTTGCCTTCTACTTGCCTAGACCACCTTCTCTAGCAGCCTCAGAGCCCCTCTGGTCATGAACTGTCAGCCAGGTGATGTGTGTGGATTTCTGGTCATTCACGCTTGTAATAATTAGTCCCTTATTACGACTATCTAATTTTTTTAGCTTTTGCCGAGCGCCGAGAGAGAAGCTTCAGCCGATCCTGGAGCGACCCCACTCCCATTAAGCCCGAAAACCTCAATGATTCCCGAGAAAGTACGTTCCTCTGTTGTGTCCTTGATGACCCCCCCCCAAACCCCATGTAACTGGTTTGGCATGGACTGTGTTGCTGGAAGTGATTGGATGGGCATTTTGTGTCTGTCTGTAGATGCTTCCAATTGGTGCTTAGGTTAGCCCAGGGTCCTGCTTGTGTCTGGCTTGCTGTGGGGTTTTAGCCTTCCTGGATGCTTGGTGGCAGTCGCTTACAGTGTTGCAACCCCCTGACCTGTGCAGAGATTCGTGGGGCAGCCTGCTGCAGCTGCCCAAAAATAGAGCAGGTCTGGTGTCCATACAGTCATCCCTTGACTAACACAGACTTGCATAGCATTGTTCTGCTTGCCAGCATCCCTTGGATAACAACAGGGTAATGTACCTTTTTGCGGCATAGCTTTGTCTTCAATGAGATCCCAGAAATGGATTTGGTTTCTGAAGCATTATTGACTTTCACTGATGGACTGAGCTACCCCTCCAGAACAGGAGACTGGATTTCTCCTCTACATCACCGTGGATTTCCCTCCACAGTTGCCATTGGTAGACTTTGGTACATCGGCACTTTGCCGTTCCAGAACTCCCTGTTTTCTATAGGCAGTGACGATGTATAGACAGCAGTGTGGTTCTGCATTGGAGCAATTCTGCATCCCAGCTGCTGCTCACCCACCAACCTGACTGATCATTTGCTTGCTTGGGCATTCTCTTCCTCTGGAGGTTTTGAAAGCGAGTGAGTGAGAGAACCAGAGGGCGAGCTGTCAGAAGAGCAGTGGCAAGATGAGCTGGCAAAATGGATGAGCCAGCAATGAAAGAGAAGGTGATCCAGCAGAGGGGACGAGCCAAGAGAGAGGGTGATCCAGCAGAGGGGACGATCCAAAAGTGTTTGGTAGTCCTCTGAGGATTTTGAGAACAAGGGAGGGAATTAACCAGAGGGTGAGCTGACAGGAGAGCAGTGGCAAGATGAGCTGGCAGATAGGGTGAGCCAGCAATGATGATGAACCAAGGCTGAGGATGAGCCAACAGAGAGGATGAGCCAGAAGTGTTCAGCAGCCCTCATTGTGCAGCCTCCATGTGCCTGGTTCCACACCTTAGATGGAACACTGTTCTCAACATACGTTGAATGCCTGCATAGTTTTGCCTGGGTCTCCCATGTTAAATAAACCAGGAATGTTTTATGGATCCTGTTTCCCAGTGCTGAATCAGCACAAGGAGACAGTTTGGCCAAAGTGTCAGGAAAGACCTCTGCTGGCGATCAGCCTGATGGTCAGAAGATCTTAGATGATACTGAGTTGAGTGGGCCTGTGATCAACAGCTCCATGATTTGCTGGCATTTTTGAGGCAGATGTGGGGAACTGTTATGACTGGTAGGCCTCTCCCATGTGTCCACCAGGTTTTTGGCAGGTTTTATAACCAGGCAGAAGGGTGGTGGGAGTTCTGTCTGAAAAGACAGTCTATAATCAGATGAAGGGTAGGTGAGAGTGGGCAGTGTTGACTTGATCTGGAAAGGCCTGTGCCTATCAGTTCATCAGGAGCAACAACCAAGGTGGAAGTCACTAGGGACCTGAGATTTCCCGCGCAGAAATGGTTGCTTGTGCCCAATGTTTGGTATCCCCTTTGGTCCCGGTGCAGGCCTCCTTGATCTTCGTTAGCTGCTGTACTAACCACGCTAAGACAGAGGCCAGTGAGCATGAGGACGCCTTCCTAACCAGGGCACTTCTCTGTGTGTCTTTGTGTGCGCATAAGGGCCTCTGCTGTACTCCTTCCTCTGTACCCCACAGGCCATGAACTCCAGGATTCCTGCTCTGCCCTTGACAAAGATGTCGACTTGAACTGGGAGGCAGAGAAAGAGCTCGAAGCTGCGGCCTGCTGTGGGGAGGATTTCATCCCACCCAAGATCATGGTGAGCAACACCTTGGGCGGCAGGTTTTCCAAAATGCTGCCCTGTATCTGCGATCACAAGCACTTGGGTTGGAGGGGACAAGGCAATGGGTCCTCCTGAGTTTCCTGGATGCGCCTGGTCCTTTCTGATTGGTGGCCATACTGGCTGGGGTTGACCAGGGCTGGAATCCAGCAGCCTTTGCAGATTCTTTCCTTGCAGGTTTTCATTCTTAACAGTCTTTGTTCCTTCCTTCTTACAAGCAAGGAAGAGCTAAAGTCGCCATTTGCTTCCCCTGAGAAGAGGTTTACGCAGAGGGGTGAAGGAGGAAGGGGATTTCTGGAGTTTGAAATGTGCAAGGGAGAGAATACATTGCTAGCTAGGATATTGCTTCCTTTTGTCCTTGGTGCCTGCCTTCAATATCCTAGCCAGAAATGGACCCCATCCTGTTCATGCAAAGGTGCAGAATTGCGCGTCTCCAGAGTAGGAATGTGCACAAATATTCATCGCGTTGGAAA
This sequence comes from Aspidoscelis tigris stejnegeri, assembly GCA_023333525.1. Classification (NCBI taxonomy): domain Eukaryota; kingdom Metazoa; phylum Chordata; class Lepidosauria; order Squamata; family Teiidae; genus Aspidoscelis; species Aspidoscelis tigris. Next base: position 13,205,422 of record JALMGA010000016.1, read on the forward strand.
TTTGTATGCATTTGTCTGAATTCGGTATCTGGTAATCTTGACACTCAAGTGTTAAAAACAGTTATTTTGCAACTCTTAAATCTTATACTTCTCCTGTCTTCTCTCCCCCCCCCCCCCCCCAATTTCAGCTCATTTCATCCAAGGTGCCTAAAGCTGAATATGTCCCGACGATCATTCGCCGAGATGACCCATCCATCATTCCTATCCTCTATGTAAGTGTGTCTTATAGCCCATCTTTGTGGGAGAGTTCAACGCATCATCGCATAGAAAACCCATACTCTTGCCAGCTGTTTTTGAGTAACTTGAGTCCAGCTTTAAAATCTAGACATCACCAGGTAGAGTGCACGCACGTGTAGTCAAAAGTATTATACAAGAACATAAGGAGCAGGTGAAGAGTTTGACCTTGTCTTCTGCTTGGGATGCCCAAATGCGAGTGGTTGGTCAGTGTGTGATATGGGATCTTGGACTGGCTGGGCTGCGACGTGATACACTAGGACTTCTGTTATGGTTTCATCTAGATTGGATATCCAGGTGTGGTAGGATGCTGCCAGAGCAAGGAAGAAGAGACACCCATTCTTGCACCCAGCCAGTTTGACCTAGTGGTGAGGGAGCCAGACCCTTATCTGGGAATACTGGGTTTGAATCCACAGTCCTGCATGAAGCCAGCTGGGTGACCTTGGGCTAGTCGCAGCTCTCTTCTGAGCTCTCACTGCCCCACCCACCTCACAAGTTGTTCTGTTCTGGGGAGAAGAACAGGTTTGTCAGCAACTTTGAATCCCTTTAAATCGGTGAGAAAAGTGGGATAGAAAAGCCAACTCTTCTTCCTCCTCCTCCATGAAGCCAGCTTGGTGGCCTTGGGCTAGTCACAGCTCTCTTTCTGACCTTTCACAGCCCCACTGACCTCACATGGTATCAGTAGTGATGAGAAGAACTGAAGGCTTCTTCCTCTTCTTCCTCTTCCTCTTCTTCCTCTTCTTCTTCCTCTTCTTCTTCACCCCAATTCACCCCAATGGTAAACAGCATTGGGGTATCAAAGAAAAGCAACCATGGCTGTGTTTATACCTCAGTTTTAATCCAGTTTCGGTCCACTTTCCGTATGAGAGAGTGCATCAGCAAAGTATCAAGCTGTTTTCTGTCCGCATTATCTAACTCAGAATTCACCCTTGGGTTAGATAAAGTGAAAAGAAAATGGACTGAGACTGGATTAAAACTTGGGTGTGAACAGAGCCCACGCTTGGGGTAAATCAGTTCATGTAAATCATTACAGATAATAGTTGATTGTAGGTGTTCAGGCTTTAGTTTCTTAACAGCTCACACCCAAAACTATTTCAAATGTCTAAAAGGAAAGTCCTCAAGGGTGGGCAGCTGTATCCAAAAGTGAAATTTATTTATTTACATTTCTATCCCACCCTGTACCCAAAGGTCTCAGGGCGGGTAGCAACATTTAAAATCAGACATATTAAAATAAAACAGTATATATTCAAGTGAGGTTTTCTATAGCTGATATTGGCTGTTGTCTCATATAGCTCTAGCAAAACTTGTTTAGACAAGAGACATCTCTCTCGGTAGCAGATTCTTCCACAAATTCATACTGAAGCAGTTTGAGTGGAGATAACGGAAATGTCAAGAAGCAACTGCATGTAAAAGTCAGAATAACCGGGTTTTAACTGTGTGCTTCTGATTGTTTGCAGGATCATGAGCATGCAACTTTTGATGACATCTTAGGTAAGTGACCAATTGGTTTGGCTTGCAAGTGGACATCTAAGCATTGGTCAGATCAGAACTTGGGGTTAACTGGGAGGAGGTCTGTTGTAAAAATCAGAGGACTTGCCATATGGACCCCACTCCATAAGGCACATAGGTTCAATCTCTATATAGCCCACGGGCTGTGTCCCCATGCACGCCGTGTGGCACGGAATGGGCACGCATGGGACCAGGAGCGGGTCTGAGATCGATCCCAGCCCATCCCCATGCCATTCCTGGTGATGCGGACTGGGTGTGGTTGGGCGCGGTTGCAGCCATCCCCATGCAAACCACGCCAAACCCTGGCACAGGGGAGCAGCGTCCCCTCCTCTCCGCCCCCTCTCTCCTCATTGGAAGCCGGATTCACGTCAGCCCACCCCTGTGCTGCCAGCTGCAAATGCCGCATCCCCCCTCCCTTAGCGGCACAGAAAGCCAGGACTGGGCTGGGGGGACACGGAAAAAAAAGTTGAAATAAAGCTTAGTAATAATAATAAATTTACAAATAATTTTAAAAGATCGAAAGCTACTATGAGGTTGAGCGGCAGTTAGGTGCTTGAGCAGTTTTGCGCACCTCCGCTCCATCGGGAACCATGAGAAAAGGGAGAAAATCAGGCCATTATCCTGCCTGCCTTGGCGATTGGGAAAGGGCGGTGTAATATTTGCCATGGAAAACATACAAAAATTAAGCCATTATCCTGCCTGCCTTGGCGATCGGGATTTTTCCACTCCCATAAAACGTCAGCGGCTGCGATCTCCAATGCACAGGGCAGGAACGGCATGCGTGCCCCACATCCAAATGACGTGAGCGCCAATTTCCTCCCCGAATAGCCCAGGACCGTCCCCATGCACAGTCTCAGCTCATTAACAAATGCGTGCCGGGACCCCAAACCATGCCCAGACTTGTTTTTTCAGGTAACAAATTTGGTCCTGATCTGGCATGGTTTGGGGGGATTTGGTCCATGGAAACCGAACCAAATCAAAAACACATGGGGATACCCCATGCCAAGCCTGGTTTCAGTACTGGACCAAATGTGCGTGGGGACGTGCCGACCAAGGCTGCAGTCCCGTTTGCTGCTCCATCCCATGTGACGCGTGCCTCACCGTGCATGCCACGGAATATCGCAGCTTTATCTGAGAAAGCTGCAGGGATGCTGCTAAAGTCCAGGTAAACTGCATTTTTTTTCTTCTAACAGCAGATTCTATTCTGCTAACCTGGATACTTCCTTTGTTTCCTCTGGTGGGAGTTACAGTCTGAGAAAGAAACTTACAAACTCCTGACGATACCTGGTTACACCCAACCTCTCTCTCTTTCTTTTCCCCCTTGCAGAGGAAATAGAGAAGAAACTGAATGTTTATCGAAAGGGCTGTAAGATTTGGAAAATGCTGATCTTCTGTCAGGTATGGATGTAATTCTCCAAAAATTTCCCATTGCTTGCTCCTTTAAACCCTGACTGCAGAAGATGTCACAGAAGAGAGCCTCCTTCCCCCTTTTCTCTCCCTCTTCCTCCTGGGAGTGACAGTTTGCAAGTGTTTGCAAGTGTTCCTTTACCAATATCATCTCCCTGTTAGCAATCAGAGCTGGATTTCAGGAGTTCTCCAACTTGTGCTGGTGTGGATGTATGAAGGAGATGGGAAAGCAGATATTTCCTCCTGCTGTCTCCCACACCCAATAGGTTAGGAAATTGTGTCATGTTCCTTTATCGTTCTGTCTTAGCCATGACCAGCTGTTCTTGTTATATTCAAGATGCCATGGCATTTATTTGCATATTGCCTGGTACCCCACCTTATCCCTCTTCATCTGAGATGGTTGACATTTTGGAAACGAACCAAGATGCACCAAAAAATGACACAGCTTGTCTCAATACTTCTCCCCTTACATATACCCAGGCCTGTCCACAACACACGTGGGAAGGTAACAGAAAGAGAGTGGCAAGCACAAATCAATCCGGCTCTTTGACCTTCTCCTTCCTTTTCAATTTCATCTCTAAGTGCGCATCCCCATGCTCCAAATACTGCGAGGTGATTCCATAAACCGCTAACCCTCTGGGTGAAGAAATACTTCCCCTTGCCTGATCCGACTCTCCTAACCATCAGCTTCATACATGCTTCCTGGTTTTAGTGCTGTGTGATACAGAAAAGAGTTTTTCTCTATCTACCTTTTCTATACTGTGCATAATTTTATATACTTCAATCAGTGTCTGTCTATCTGTCTGTCTGCCCGTCCATCTGTTGTATGGCAGCAACACGTGGACTAACAATGGGTGTTTTTCCACTGTCACTAGAAGTACCCATTAATTAATTGCAACCCCCCCTCTCTCTCTTTCAGGGTGGCCCAGGACATTTGTATCTTCTGAAGAACAAAGTTGCCACTTTTGCAAAAGTGGAAAAGGAAGAAGATATGATCTAGTGAGTACAAGATTTTCCTCTTGGAAAGATGACCAGTTGACCAGGGGTCAGGGATGTAAACACCATTGGGTAAACCTGGCTTTTTTACCAAATGGGGGCGTATGCAGGACAATGTTTTGGTTTAGCAGGGGAACCCATTTCAGCAGCTCACCAAATTGGTATGTTCTGTTTTCTTTAACTAGTTCGAAATCAAATTTGAACAACCAATTGTTTGATTAACTGGTTTGTCACTTGAACCAAACAAACAGGTGCTCAGTTTGTTGGAAAACCAAACCGGTGATTTTCATTTCATGCACTACTCTAACCTGCAACCCTCAGCTTTGGGGGGCAATTGCTCTATCACACTAAAAACTGCTAAGATTCTACTATTTGATTAGGTACACTGTACCTAATCTTGTGCCACTATCAGAACATCAGAAGTGGGTGGGTGGGTGGGTGGATGGATGGATGGATAAGCTGATAAATAAATAATGGCTGAAGTTTTGCTCTGTGTTGCTCCCCAGTTTCTGGAAGCGATTGGGCCATCTAATGAGCAAGCTGAATCCAGAGCCAAATGTTATTCATATTATGGGGTGCTATGTGCTGGGAAACCACAATGGAGAAAAAGTAAGACCTGATTCCTAATGCCTTTGGTAGGGCAGGTGGCTACATGTATTAGGATTAATGAAACATTTTGAATAGAGATGTTATAAAAGAAATGATACAGGGGCCCCATCCTGACACTGGATTTAGTCAGACTTGAAGTCGGCTCCAGTTCTCCTCTTCCCAGTTTGCAAGGGATCAGCTGTTTCTGAGGATTAAAGGTCCAGAAATGCGAAGTATCCCTATTCGGATTAAAAGGGGTCTCCCTGCTGGATTTAGAAATAATCCTCATTAGGTAGCAATGGGAACACAAGCAGGGTTTTTTGGGGAGGGAAACATACTTTAGGGGCATTCTCTACAGTTTTCCCTGACCCAGTAATAAGCCGTGATTTCCTGTGCCCGACTCTCTGCCAGTGGACTGCCTGAAAGGGAGGGGTTTGTAAGATTTGGAACAAGAGATCAGTGTAAAAAATGGTGTCTCCCATGTAAAAGCCTGCCTGCTTTCTCCCTTCTTCCTTCCGTTCACGTCTTTTGCCGGGTTGCCTGCCATTTAGCACCAATCCACTGCAACAAGCCGGTGCAATTGTCAGCTCCTTAATGTTTGCTGTCCCCAGACAGAGGGCAGGGGAAGGCAGGACGTGGTTCTAATTATGGGAAGATGATTTTGTAGCTATACAAAATATGTGATATGGATACATACTATTTTCTCTCTCCAGTAAATTTTTTAAAACTAAAAATGAAAGTGTAGAGTTTTGCCTGCAGAGCAATGATTCCAGGGATTCTTTGCCTTTCAGTTGTTCCAGAACCTGAAGAATCTGATGAGTCCCTGCCGGGTTACCTTTGAATCTCCGCTGGAACTTTCCGCCCAAGGTAAATGGCTTGGTTCTATTCTGCTCTGCCACGTTCTTTACATCTCCGTTCAGTTTATTATCTATATACCCTCAAGGTAGAAAACAAAGCCATAGCAGGAAACATGGATGCTTCTGCAATTGCAAACATTGAATATTTAAAACAAAGACAGCAAACTCTTACAGCTCTGGTTCCCGAGGCCTAAGAGGAAAGCTTTTTGATTCCTACCGGAGGTTCTTCCCTAGAGGAATCATCTGGAGTGTTGTAAGAGACAGGCCATTTAATTCTCCTGGGAGAAAGGATGAATGCATATACACTATTCCCATAATAGCTGGAATTCACCGTATCTGTCATGTTACAATATACAGGATTGTTGTTGTGGCCAACTGCTGGTTGATTTATGTGGAGATGCCCATGGGCACCTCTGTGCAGTTTTCTTGGCAGAGATATGGAAGTGGTTTGCCGTTCCCTACTTCTGGGGAGAGCCCGGGGATCCAACTGGCGACCCTCTGCTTTCCACTCAATTTGCTCTAACGCAGAGCTACAACCACTCTCAGTCTCCACAGGCACCTCTATGCAGTTTTCTTGGCGGAGATGCAGAAGTGGTTTGCCGTTCCCTACTTCTGGGGAGAGCCTGGGGATCGAACTGGCATCCCTCTGCTTTCCAGGCACTTTGCTCTACCACTGAGCCTCACCCAGTTCTGCCAAATGTAGGAAAGGCATTCCTAAATGCGGACTTCTTACTAGCACCAGGTAAAAGAAGGCGGATACACAAGGGAAGGTGAAGACTTAGGTGGGCAAAAGAGGAGAGAGAGAAAGGACTTGAATAATTCAAGGGAGTTGGATTAATTGCAAGTTCTGACTTTCTGTTCAAAGGAACTTTATATAGAAAACGCAAGAGAAGTGCAACAAGATTCTTTGTAGGCCAACCCTGTCATCTAGGGATCTTTGTAGCAGGAGTGAGTCTTGATTTTTTTTGTCTGTTCGCTTCACATCAAGATTTGCATTTGTACAAATAGCAGCACTTTGAATATGGTAGGATTTGAATCTGCTGCCGATGGCTCCTCTGTATCCCCTCTGAATCTCCTTTGAACCTACTTAATCCGCTCTGAATCCACCCTGAATCCGCTGCAGGTGTGACTGGGCAGCCGCCTTGCCGCCTCCCTGACTTTGCAAATACAGTCGGACTCCCATACCCACTGGGGGTACGTTCCGTCTCCTACTGTGGTTACCTGAAACTGTGGAGAATCGCGAACAGGCCTTCCGGTTCTGGGGTTGTCCAAACCGGAAGTTCTTTTCTGGCTTCCGGAAGGCCTCTTCCGGCCTCCGGAGAGCTTTGGAATAGGTGTGTGACACCACCAGACGCCTCCCGCCCACCTCTCATGCACCCCGTTACACTTTGGGACCAGCTCCGGTGGCGTCACGCGCCCATTCCAACGCTCTACGGAGTCCAAAATAGGCCTTCTGGAGGCTAAAATAGGCCTTCCGGTTCTGGGTGTTTTCCCCTTATGGCGCCTGTGGGGATGAGGGTGGCTGATCCAGTAACCGTGGTAATCAGTGGATATGGGGGTCTGGCTGTATAACTAAGCACACCGGCATTCCCTTTGCATTCGAATGTCAGTCTTCCAATATTCAACTCAAATGCGAATGTTCGGATTCGTACCAAATTGCGAACCTGACGAATATCCACGCGCAGTCGTAGTCCTGGGGGGTTCTACACGAATCTTCTCTGCATGTTGTCGATTTGGGGCCCTAAGCGTTCTCCACCCACGTTGTTGACATGCTCCTGTCTGGGTTCTGTCTGCAGGGAAGCAGATGATCGAGACCTACTTCGACTTCCGCCTTTATCGTCTCTGGAAGACGCGGCAGCACTCCAAGCTGCTTGATTACGACGACATCTTATGAGGAGAACCAACGCCGGCCGAGCGTGGTGGGGTCTATTGAAGTCCCAGAGGCTGCGGAGCGTGCAGAGAGAGAGAGAGCGCGAAAGACGTTTTCCCAGGTGTGAAGGAGCCCTTGGGAACCCAATGGTAGCAGTGGTGCTGCGGAGCTAAACAGGAGTGTGGCCGGGTTTACCGGCACTCGGGACGGGCAGCCTGCTGTGCCAAGCGTAGCCCTTATTGGCACCCAAGTCTGACAGAAGGAGCACGGAGAAGCCAGACGGGATGGGATATCCTTGCGGGACTGAGCTAATTTTAGGTCACGAAGGGCCAAACTCCACTTTCAGGTCCTTTTTAAATGACATTCCAAGCTCAGGTTTTCTTAATAACGGCAAACACTCAACGGATCTTTTTCCTTTCCTTCGTTCTTCTTGCGTCATCATCTGAGGAGAAGCACCCCTCGTGTGGACATTGCCTCTCTTTTGGAGGCAAACGAAAGGCACCTTGAACCCCGCGTGCTTCGGGATGCAAATCTGGCATCATCGCAGGCGTTCAAGCGAGTTCCGACTTTAAAAGATCTCATCCATTTTAACAAGGGGGAAAAAACACCATAATAAGTGCAATTTTTACATAAATGGCGGGGAAATATTTAATTAGCTAATGCCGTAAACACATGAATAACCAATAGAGAGGAGATATTTTTGGTCTGCTTGAAAATATATTTGAAATAGAAATATATCTTCTGTAGATATATACATATTCTCTATATACATATATATATATTTATATACACGCACACATTAATAATATGCGTGTGTGTGTGTGTGTCTGCGTGTGTGTGTGTGTGTACCGTCACCAGCAGGATGGTTTTCTCACACTTTTTCACAGACACGCATGCCTGCGGCGTTTGATTTTTAGGCGAATCGAGGGCGAACGAGCAAGCACTTTGCTGAAGTTTTCCCAAAGAGTCTTGTTGGCCCTTTCGATTTAGCGGCGGTCTCAGTACTGCAGCTGGGGCCGAAACCTGGGTTTTGCCGATGGATATTTTTTAGTTAGAAATACAGCCGCGCGGCTGAGAAAAGCTCAGTCATTTATGAATAGCCATGTCCAAAAAGTGTATCCTTCACGCCCTGTCCTGGCGGTTTAAACGATGGATTTTATTACATCGGTTGCTGTAAAGAACGAGGACATTTTTGGAAGGAAAGCCCTCTGTGCGTAGGGCAGAATTTTTCTGAAACAACCAGATCCATCCATTCCGCATTCCATCATTTATTTGCCGCAACCCACAGTGGAGAATTTGATAGGGATGGACCGCTGAGTTCCATCTCCGCTGTGACGCCACCTTTGACGTCTTTCAAGACTGTGAGACGTGTACTTTGGACAATCTTTGCTCGTTACCTTTCGGAAGGACCGCGTCGAACCTTTGTGTGGTCTCCCACCTGTTCAAGAGACATGAATATCAGAGGCATCGGTGGCGTTTTCCTATCTTGGGACTTCCAGGAAACGGGAGGCCGATCTGCTCACCCAACCCATTTGGGATAGTTTGAGGAAAAACTGTCAAGCAAAAATACCTGTGAACTAGACATTCTATGGCTGGCGCTTGCTTTTACGGTTAGGATCCCCATTCAACGGTCTCTACACTTAGGACGGCCATCACTAGGAGAGATCCCTGAATCTGTACCTGACACCCATCTGCCTGCCTGTTTTTATGGCATAACCCTAGCTCAAAAGCCAACAAAAACAAACCTGCAAAATCCAAGTTGTTTACTTACAGGGACTAGGAAATGTACAGATATTTCAGGCTGTAGGACTTTCCCATTTTGAAATCGTTTTTGGAAGGATGTTGTTGGAAAAACGACAAAGCAAGCTGTATGCTCAGTGGCTTGTCTTCCTCAGCCAACAGTATCCTACATTTAAGGCAGTGGAAATATACTGTAAATTGGAATATTTTTCACAGAGTATTTAGGAAGGGGAACTCATAATTTTTTTCTCGCTCTGAAAATCTACCCATCAAGCATGGACAGAGTTACCGACAATAGCTGGAGGGAGTCCGAGCTACTTCGTGGACAATTTGATCGTTCTTATTTGTATCTGGAAGGCATTGAACAGCAGCTTCCATTGTGTTCTTCCTTATTGCAAATTTTAATGAGTAGAGACTTGTACAAATGACTTTTTGTTTTTAGATAGGCGTGCATTTTTACTACCTCCTGTCAGCTGTGCCCTTAGCTGGTACTAGATACTTCTTCGATGCCATGAGACCATTTCAGAGAAAGGGGAGCTGGCCGGCGTGAAACCGGGCTCGGCATGGGGTATCTTCAAGATGGATTCTTGGGTCATGCTCTTCATAGAGGCAGCCTCTGCAGATGTGGAATTGCCCTCTTATGGGCGGCACGGGGCTGCCCTCTGTCATGCCGTGTGTTTATGGATTGGGCAGCTTGCATGCATGGCAGCTGTCTCTATACCTTTGGCACAGTAGGCATCTCTGTCACACTTTAGGGGTCACTAGACTCATTACAGTGGGTCAGACCAGTGGCTTGTTTACTGTAGCAGCTGGTTTCACTGGATGTAGTACTCCATGAAGCAGTGTGCTGGAGAGGCAGTATTGGGGCCTCACCTCTGACTGTGACAGATTGTATCTTGACTCATGGTGGATACAAACCTGGTTGGGTGAGGTCAGAAGGTGAATGGCCACTCATTCTGTCTTAGAGGCAAATCTCCCAATAGGGGATCTCTTAGTGAGCCCACATGATGAAGAGAAAGATGCTCCCAATATGCAGACTGTCCTTATGTTCTTGGTCTTCATGACTAGTAACCACTGATACACTTCACCCATCCTAATCCTGTCCCATCCACTCTCCATAAACTTGCGTAGATTCTCTTTGTTTAAAAGCCCACAGGTAGGTGGAAATTTGTTTTCCTAGCTTATTTCTGCATAGGAAAGAAAAGGTCAGAAATTGACACCAGTTGTCCTTAGGAACTTCCCAGAAGGTTCATCCATCTCCGTCCTTTGGGGCTCACGTCCCGTTCATGAACTACACTCTGAAAGTGTTTCCTTATGTTTAAACCGGATCTACCTCCCTGTAGTTGAAAGCCATTGGCTCTTGACTTCTCTTCAGTGGGCAGGGTGAGCAGTTAATTCTCCTCCACCTCCTCCTTTGTGCAGTTTTCTTAGGTAAGGTTAAGTTGAGCTTAGCGCTTGCAGTTTTCTCGACAAGATGGGTGTGGTTTCCCTTTGCTGTCTTCTGGGAAAATGCCAGGGGTTGAACAAGTTTCCTTCAACAAGCATAGCAGATGTTCTGCGGCTGAACTATGGCCACTCCTCAGTCTGTTGTTGTTAGGTACCATCAAGTCGTGACAAGCTCCTGGTTGACTGCATGGGCAGCACTACGCAGTTTTCTTGGCAGAGTTACAGAAGTAGTTTGCCATCACCTACTTCTGGGGGGAGGCTGGAGGTGGAACCAGTATCCCTCTGCTTTTTGTTCTACCACTGAGCTACAGTCACTCCCAGACCGCATGGCCCTCTCTGTGCAGTTTTTTTGGCAGAGACACAGAAGTGGTTTGCCATTGCCTACTTCCAAGGAGAGGCTGAGAATTGAACCGGCAATCCTCTGCTTCCCAGACTGCTTGCATTACCCCTAAACTACGGCCCCTTAGCCTTATGCCTGCCTGCCTCTACTTTGCTTATTCAGTTATCTTCTGGAGGCCCTTTTCTAGTTCATTGCAAGAGATCCTTCAGCACCAAGCCCATGATTTAAAACGAAGAATTTTATGGTAGCACTTTTTCCAGTGCATTTCATTTAAGAGGGTCAGAACACAGTTCTAGCTCTCAAGAACAGGAAGGTAAGCTTGTAATTTTTGCAATCCGTGCTTTTCTGTCATTTTGGAAATGACATTTCAACTGGGATGTGTGTGTCCGTGTCTGGGCGTCCCTATGTGTTGTTTGGTTTTCCAGGCAGGGCCTCAGGGCCTCAAGCAAACTGTATCCCTTTCCCATGGCTAAGAAGAATAGTTTAGTTTCTTTAAATATAAAAAGCAAATAGTGCTTAGTGTATATACATAATATATATATATATGATTTGCAAAGCCAAGTTTTCTCCAAGATGCAAATAACACCTCAGTGCAAAACTGTGATTTCATGAATGCAAGTTATGTCAATAATTCTGCCGGTCACCGATGCAAAAACCCACAACAGCCACCTTTAATAATTTTTAAAACACGATTTACCGTAAACTGCTGTCTCCCCATCCAACGTAGTTCACCTATGAAAAGTAGCATTTATTTGAACCTTTCTAACGAAATGTCTGCTCGCACCGGCAGGTTCTAAGTCCTTGAGGAATTTAAAGTTAACATTTGAATTAACAATTTGCCGACCGCTAAATGATATTAGGACATTCCACTCCAGTTAAAAAATATTACACGGAAGCAAAACCCTTAGCAGGAGAGGAAATCCGAACCTGTCCCAGAAAGTTGTGTTTTTAGTCTAGAGTTCCTGAGCAAGCAGATGCCTACAAAACTAGCATTTGCTCACATTTAAGTTGGGTTTAACCCTTGTGATGCCATGAGTATATGCAGGAAGTCTTCTTGACAGCAAGATGGACCATTTTTGCCATTCTCTTTTCTGAGGCAGATGGTAGGCCTTTGACCTATCAGTCTTTGCTTTCCAGCCACTGATCTCAGGTGGGCTTTCTCTAGCTAGGGTACTACATGTTACATACATACAGTATGCTCCCTGGTCGTCACCTTGTGAAGCCTACACTAACGTCAAACCCTGTCGCTTTTGAGGCTGGCCGAGATGATCAGAGAGGGTCCACAGAACATGTTCAGAACTCCTGGCAGAATGAGAATATCTCTAAACATTCTCCTGGGATGCCTCAGCGGTGTTGACACACCAGAAACTCCTAGAAACTCCTCTTAGCAAGGCAGAACCAGTGTTGCATTTTGCACAATTGCCTTTCACGCAGCAACATCGATCTGGGTACCCTGGGAGAAAGGATTGGAAGTGAACTGTTATTTCGAGGCCCCACCTCCTGGGAAACTCTCCCTGTCTGGGGATAGTGGAGTAAAAAGGGATTCCTCACTCCTGCAGCAGACCAGTGGTGAAGGATTTAGCCTGAGGCAGTTAACACAACAGATGCGGTTCCACCACTAAAGCAGTGGCCCTGCTTGATGCTGGCTTTTGTGGCTGAATTCTACATTTTGGCAGAATCCTGTCCACAAATCAAAGGAGCCTTGACGCTGCAGAAGGTCTCCGATTGTACGATGTTGTTGTGTAAACTTTTGTTTACCCAGAACTGCCCAATTGGTAGCTCGTTTTAACATCACACCATGAAGTTCATGTCGGATTGTCATAAATGTAGGTCTCTGAAACATAATGTGGAACACACACACACACACACACACACACACACCGACATTGACCTGTGCTGGGTGAAAAAAGATGGCATTGCGTGACTTATCCATTCAGGTATTCAGCAATAACATATTAGCCTGGGGTGGGAAAGGATCGCCTGTGACAATGACCTCATTTCCCCCCCCCCCCGTTTTGTCTGTCTGTTTTACTTTTCAATGAAAAACTTCCTGAATTTGAGGGCCTCGGTCCCTGATCTCTGTATACTCCGTGTGAATAGTTTCCTTGCTGAGATGGAACAGATGTGCCTGTCCTTGGGGCAGGCTTAAGATTCGATCTGGCCAAATTCCTGTGAGGACATGCTTTTGACCTGCCCCTTTCAGATGGGAAAAGGGCTTTGCTTTTCAGTCACAGTTTTAATCTAAAAGACTTAGGAGGCAATAATGTGGTAAACTACCTTGGGAATCCTGAAGCCGTAGGCCTGGATCAGTAAGCGGTATTGATAAGGGCTGATGGAGAGTCTGTGATTTACTTCTGTTTTATCATGACAGAAAACAGATGCAACCCTGGTGGATGCATGAAAACTTTAGGGACCTTCCCTCCAAGTTCACCCTTGTGGGCTCCAGACCCTTCAGGGGTGAACAGATAACAGCAGTGCTTTTGAATGAGCAATGCGCTCATCTGAAGGTACCCAGCATGCAATGCTATGTGGTCAGCTGGAATGCTGGGCAGTAACTGTAGAATTCCAAATCCTTATTTAGCTGAGTGACCTTGGGCCGGTCTTCATCCCTCAGCCTAATTTATCTCACAAGAGGGTTGTGAAGATAAAATTAGAGGCGGGCTTTGGATGTTGCTTTGAACTTTGTGGGGCAAGTCCAGGATGGAAGGCTTATCAAATAAGTATAAGAAAGGGAAATACACATGCCAGATTCTTGTATCCAGAATTTGCTTAGTGGCTGAGAATCTGGAAGAAGGCATGATGGAACCCCGGCTACTGGAGATCTTCTGGGTCCAGGCTGCTTTGTGGCCTCTTCTTAGGCTTTTGGTAAAATATGTTGGTTGTGATCTAAGGAAGTCCCCTAACAAACAAAAGGGTGAAGTCTGCATGCAAATCTTGCCGTTTCTACTGGAATTGTTTAAAAATGCAGAAGAGGCTGGCCATTTTTTGAAACAAATTGCTGACTTGTCTCTTCTGCAGTGGAATCCTCTAGGAACAACTGGCAGCCAGAACTAGGGATCGGAACCACCAGGGCATTTGGACCTGCACGAAGCTCCGATCGGGCAACCCCATTCCTTTTGATATCCCCAAGCTGTGTTTTGATTCTTGGTGCATCCAAACACCGTTCAGGGACATCAGAGGGAGAGGAGGCAACCAAGCAGAGTTGTTCCCTTTCCCAGCTGCCCTCACAACTGTGGTCTGTGGTTCCCTCTGGCTCCAACAGTGTGGATTGTTCTTTCCAGCAGGATCAGGAGAGATTTGTGGTCCTCACTAGATCTCACAGAGGCCTATTTTATTTGCTTTGTTTGTACCCTTATGTGAATACCCAGCAGCATCTGATGGAAAGATGTTGCCAAGCGTTAGGGCCCAGCGGGTGGTTTTATAATGACTGAGTTTTCCTTTAGTGTCCTTAATTCAAAAACTGACCTTGCTAGTCCATTGGCAAGCAATTCTTTGGCTGCCACTCTGAAGCTTGGTTGCTCATCTCTTGTCTCCATCCTCTGTGTACAAGCTCATGTCCCCAACTAATGGAAGTTTCTAGGTTTTAAGATGTGATTTAATAAAAAGAGACCTTGATGATGACACGAAAGCTGTTCTTCTCCCTCACCGCATCTGCTCTTTCTCGTTCTACCACTAACCCCTCGTTTTTCTCTCTCTTTGTAAGGGACTTTGTGATGTTTTCATTCTGTGGAACCCAGTGGCACAAATAGCTCTCCTTTATCTTCCTTCCACCCTGTGGTTACATCAAATAATAATACAAAAATTACATTCCAAAAACCCATTTAAAAAACAAAATTGCCTAACAGAACACTCAGATGGCATCACCAGAGTTGTTACAGTATTGGAACTATAAAACGGTAGGTGTGAAGGTGTTGCAAATGGTAGGTGACCGTCAGTAACCGGAGATGAGGTCATGTTATATAGTTGAAGCCATTTATTTACATTTCTATCCTGCCCTATACCTGAAGGTCTCAGGGTGGGTTACAATATTATATTAATCTTAGAGAGGTCTGTGTCCGCAGGCTTACAATCTAAAGAGACAAGAAGCAAAAGGAAAATGGTGTGGGAGGGAACAGGGAACAGCCAAAAGCAAGCGCTTGAGGTCTTCCGTTCCAATTCTTCTGTCCGTTTCTTATTGCTGGAATTTTCCTTTTCTCTTTACTTTGAATTTTCTCTTCATTGATGACAAACCGGATGATGGTAGAGATGGTCAGCCGGCATCTACTCAGCCCTGCCCTGCTCGGTCTCAGGACCAGATGATTTCTCAACTGGTGGATTGGCTACCTTAGTCTTTGCCATCTTGTGATGGCAGTTGGAGGAGGGAGGGGCACTGCTGGGAGCGAGATGGCAGAGCAGCCCAGCCTGCTGCCTCTTTTCCACTCCTCTCAGGCAAGATGGTTCCTAGCCTTGTGATGGCAGTTGGAGGAGGGAGGGGCACTGCTGGGAGCAAGATGGCAGAGCAGCCCAGCCTGCTGCCTCTTCTCCACTCCTCTCAGGCAAGATGGTTTGCAGCCTTGTGATGGCAGTCGGAGGAGGGAGGGGCACTGCTGGGAGCAAGATGGCAGAGCAGCCCAGCCTGCTGCCTCTTCTCCACTCC